>CM030012.1:19529319-21929319 GCA_017639485.1 Pluvialis apricaria | reverse complement strand
TGGATAAAAGAATCGCAAGTCAACTATTCTGCAGTAATTTCAGTCCTGATTTCTCCAACCACACATGCAGCTCAAAAATTTATCTACAAAATCTTCTAGGTCCATTTTCTAAGCCATGGATAGAGCAATACTGTGGTTCTGTTTAACACATTTTCAGTTTCAGTTCCTTGTCCCTTGGCTAATAGTTTTACTGTTCTCTAACTCATACTGCCTTTTCTGCTTACTGGTCTAGCCACCATACTATAAAACTTAAACCTTACTGACTCTAGTTGCATTATTCTTTTTTTCTTAATACATCTCTGGTCTTGGTATTATCGGAGAGTATAATATCTTAGTGGTGGAAGAAAAAAGCCCAGTATTATTGTAGGTTCCCATGAGAGACTCGTTTGTGTTCTGTAACTTTGCTGTCTAATAAAGTATGGTCTCTAAGGCATACAACAGAATCCTTCATGTCACACAGTGAACAACAATGGGTAGGAAATAAGCAGTAAAGCAATTTTTTACAAAGGGTTTGAAACAGGAATGCTTTTACCAGAAACTTTGCAATGGTACGATCATCAGATCTTGAGAGTTCAACTAAACATGTCATAATGTATAAGGTGCAGATGTTAGCAACATCTCTATCTTAATAAAAATAAGTTAATTCCTCCCAAGAATGTAGGCTACTAAATGAGAGGAGCAAGAGGTACTGCATTCCAGAAGGCAGCATGGAGGCAAAGGCGCCCCGCTGGTCCTGTGGTCAGTGTTTGGGATTGTCATAGAGCTTGTTACAGCATGCAAAACTTTCCACAACAGGAAAAGGGAAGGAAATCTTAGAGAGAACATTTCTATCCAGCAGTTATCTCATAGTCCTGCCGGTAGACGTTTCTGCAGGAATTAGTCACTTGGAACTGGTATGTAGAAATATATAAAAATATACTTGGTAGACATTGGGACTGAGAACAAACTTGACACTATACCTTATATTCTATGAAGAAACAGAACATTTAATGATTCACTGCACTAGTTTAGACTCCTTGGTACACTTCTTATCTTATTTAGATGGGAAACTCTAGTCATGAATATGTTCTGTGTGTAAGGGGGGAGTATCCAGTTGTCTACATGGCCACGGAAAATAATAATTCAGTTCCATACTGCCTGAAAACTTCTCTGAACTTGAGGAAGGGTTGGTAGGAATTGTAACTGAAATTACTAGGAATTTTCTGAATATTTCTGAACCTTACCTTATTGTAATTTAATTTCTCATGTGTAAGAAAAGAAAAATAGAACTTTTTTTAAAAAGACAACCCTTCTGAGTTCTGTAATGATAAATATTGCAGTGTTTGAAATACTGACTTGTCAGTTCTGGAAAGTGGATGAAGATGAAGCCAAAAAATGTCACTAAAAGAGAATAATTTCATTTCCAGAATAACCAACACATTTTTTTTCTAATGTCAAATCCCATAATTACAGAATGCACTTGGGGTTTTTCCTTAAAATTCTGCTTTTCCTTTTATCTCCTGAACTTAATCAGAGATTTTCAGCAATAAATTCTGAAACAACTGGAAGGTCTCTAGTATCTATTTTGGTTACATTAAAGATAATCAGTCTTTTAAAAATCCTTCTAGTTTTCATCTACACATCAGCTTGTGTCTTACCCCATGTCTTACCCAAAATGTGCTTTCCATAACATCAATAAAAATGTTTTATTCAATTGGCCTTCTGTGGAATGTGTTCAGTAAATCCTTCCAGGCACTTGACATTCTCCCTATGGCTGGGAAGCCAAATTATATGTCACCAGACTGTCATTTTTTTCTTAATCTCTGATTCAAGTTTCCCAACAATAATTTCTGGTGACCCAATAGCTTTTGTCCTCTTTTTTTTTTTTTTTTTTTTTTTTTTTTTGGCAAAAAAGTTCAAGATTCTCTCTATAAAAAGGGGAATGAGAATCTTTAGGAATATCTAATTTCTACCTAAAGTTTTGATTGTTCATTGTCATTTGTTTCATACTATTTCTGACCCCACAAGATTAGCAAGGCTAATTCTTTCACAACTGATTTCCCAACCAGGATCGATTCACAGTCAAATCTGTGGAAGATTAAAAATGCTGAAAATAGACTGGTTCGTCTGTGAACAGTAAAGCATTCTCTATGAGTGAACCAGAATGACAATAAAAATAGACATTTCTATTTATCATTTAGTGATTTTCAAACCAATTTCTCCTATACAACCTGAATTGGTAAATGTCAGCCTGTAAATTCCCCAGTTTCTTGAAAAGTGTCTATCAAAATACCAGTGTTTGTGAAGGCAACTATTTAATTTCAGAAAACATCTCCAAGTAATTATGAAAGCATTTTTTAAATACAACACTCCAATATAACTCCCATGTCATCTGCATACGAAATGTTATGTGTACCCTCTTACATTATCCACCATAAAAGCCGACTTGACTTCTTAATGGGAAGATAGTCACCAATATCAGTTGGAAAGGTGATGGGAGAGTTAATGCTTACCTATGTATTTTATTAATATATAGAAAGAATATGAATATACGTATATGCATGTTATCAAACCAAAATAGTAGTTTGGTTTATGAAACCAAAAGTAGAGGTTAACAGGTTGCAAACCTATCAAAATGAAGAAAGCATGCTGAAGGTTGTTCCATCAACAATAATTTTGTCCTTTATGAGTTTGTTTGCCAGTCACGAAGTCTTCAGTTACACAGCTGTCTTGTCCATTATATGCACTATAATGCCCTCATCAATAAAACTTACGGCTTGGACCATTGATCTTCAGTGCACAAAAGTTCCACAAATTTCTAATACTTCTTTTAGAGAACTAATTATTACAGTTTGCTATAAGCTGTTATCCACAGTGTAGCAGCTGCTAGTCATAATACATGGAAATAATGGATTACATATGCGTACGTATCACAGCTCAGGTAACCAATTGCATTAACTTTCAGAGATGCTTTCTTTGAGGCAGTACAGTTAACAAAAGACAACCTTTGCCCATCATGTCAGAAATCTGGGTTCTAATCACAGATTATATGGGTTTTTTTGCTAAGGTATAAATCTCTGATGCACAAAAATATCACAAAGGGCACATTATCAATATTAATACAATGTAGAATGCATGGTATTCCTGTTTACTGCATTTTCCCTAGTCCAAAACGAGTTAGAAAACAGTTAGATGACAGTTGCTAAATATGAGGCTAGCCTGTCTGTGCCTTTTCGAGAAGCTTAGTTATATGCCATACAGAAGTGGATTCTCAAAAGCACTCTTGGTATTTGTTGCACAAAGAGTAATTTTAGCAGCATTTCTATCTAATCATGCTAAACAAGGTCTTCAAATGACGGTTCTGATGGTTGTAGAAATCTAGTGAATTTTAACAAGAAAAACTATTTCTCCCCTGACCTCCTTGTCAAAATCTGAAGATACTCTGAAAATGATCAGAATATCAGGATGTTTCACAAGTGATCAGGCAGAATAAGCAACCACAAAATAAATATTGAAAAGTAGAGAAAAGCAAGCTTAGTTTCAAGGCCACTACTGTGATCCCTGTAGTGCTGCAAAGTTACAAGAAAATTATATATATAGCAGAGATCTGCTTCAGTTTTGGAAATGACACTGTTTTGGAATTTAAAAAAATACTTGCTTTTAATAACACTTTAGTGATGTTAGTACCTTGGTGATGAGCAAATCTGTGGAAATGCAACATCTGCTAGAGCTATAAAATTAAAATTAATAAGGTACTTAAAGGTTTCTTTTGAAACAATGGGATTTGGTTGTTTAAATCCTCTTATCACTTAAGCTGTCTATTGTGTATTCGGTCTGTGAAAAGTTTGTTGCTGCAAGTTTGTCAGTCATTGTGTTCTCAGATAATTTCTTAGCTGAGCTGGGAGATTTGAAAGAACTGGTATCAGCTGTTACTCTGTTTCACACACATCATCCATGAATAGACATTTAGGATCGTTTTAATGTTGTGTAATAGAGCTTTCAAATTTTCCCATTTGTTTCAGTGTATTGGTGCAGTACATTGGATGCTTTTCTGTTTTACCTTCACTCATTTTATGCATAGACTAGAACCCAGCATGTAGCTTCCTTAACAAAATCCGGCAAAACCATAGTTTAACGCCAGATGAGACAAATAAAGGATATCCAAATAAAAGGATAATGTGGTTATACGACAGTAGGGTTTATATGTTTATATTGTTCTAATTACAGGAAACACCTTTTAGGTTTTAAAAGTTATATACTTCACTGAGTTTAGAGATAGCAAAAGCCCGGTCTACATAAAATCTATTTAAAACATTAGGTATACTGTTGCTCTTCATGTGTGTTCTTCATGCTTTTCATTACTCCAGCCCTTACGTTCTCCTCTCAGCGAATGTATCTCAGGCTGCAGGGAAAGAATCCTCCTTGTAGCAGAAAGAATCATTAGGACTCTGTGGGATCACCACATCCTTCACCAAAGGCAAAATTTCATTACATTTTACAGCTCTCCCCTGGAAGTTGGAAAGAACCTCCTCGCCTCTCCACAGGCACTCTGCAGTAAGGCACTGTGCTGCTTGCAGGTGTTCTTTTTGTGGTTGGTTTGTATTAGGAATATTGTTCTCGCAGGACTTCTCCATTATCTTAGGAAAAGAAAGGAAATAGTGAATTTTCATAGAACAAAATGTCCTTTCGGAAGATTATGCACTAACAGAGGATAAATGGACAGGCAATTTTCCCTCAATCCTGTTTTAAAGAGCTAAAGAAAAGTAGATAGAGTTTCATGTTTTTCCACCAGTACATCCAAGTGTCCTAATTCCCAATGTTTGTGTGAGGCACTTGGAATCTCCTGATTTAGGAGAGCATGACTGCTAACCTTTCATTTTTATTTTATTTTTAGATTGATGGCTGATGTTGAAGTAGTTTCTGACCTGAAAAAGGCCTGTTACTTGCTTGGTGTTTAACATTCTGGATGAACAGAATTGAACTGGATGGAGATGTATTGCTAAGGAGCAGAAGCACTCATTTGTAAATGCAATGCTAAATCGGTAATGCTAAGGAAAGCGATCTACTCCTGCAGCTTTACAGATTATGAGATGTCATCTCCTCTGTTGTTTCTGGTTGTGTCTCATAAAGAACAGAGAAACTCGGAAACAGAGAATTAAGCTTGATTTCAAAGGCTTGCCCTACAGTGGGACATAACTAATTTGGTTTATGGAGGTGGAAGAAAGCGTCAGAAGCTTGATCCATGTAGGTTTTAGTTAACGCTGATACACTGTAAAATCCTGAATGATTATTTTTAAAGGTAACATTTCCACTTTGCCTGTAACAGTTCTATTTAAAAAGATAAGAAAACAATTTTGGCAATGGTTGTTTAAATTCTATTTTTGCTTTCAAGAGTGTCTTAAATGCCTCTTTTTCTCCCTATTCCAGCCTTTGAACAAAATTAGAAAAGCTTCTGGGAGAGCAGAAAAGAGGAACAAAGCTGATGCTTTCTGCATGCATTTACAGCACTGATAATCAAACCAGAAAGGCAGACTCCCTGTTAAAGAACAGTTTTTATAAAATAAGTTCAGTTCACACTTCTGATGCCCTGGAATTTGTTTTCAAAATATACTTTTGATCATAGATGTGCAACACTTAAGTCAAGTGGGATTTGCTTTTTTCTTAGTCTGAATTTTTCTACAATTACATCTTTGCTCAAAGCTTTAACTGGAAAAGACTACTAAAAACTCAGGTATGACCTTTTTTTTTTATTACAACAGCCATATTTTAAGTCTTGCATTTATCTAAATAGTTGGCATTGGCAAAAACATTCCCGTCCTCAGAAGGTTTTTTTGATGTATCTGTAGTCCGAGGTCCATCCACCAATACAAAGTGACTGATACGTGATAAACCCATTGACTGCACGGGGACCCATGTTTCAGAGAAGGTCAGAAGATTTTTGTCTATCTATCTGATGGGTTTTTCATTTATTTGTGTAGTCGTTACCAAGGCTCAGTGGTTTGGTTCAGGCTGTGGAACTGGAGGAAGTTTGAGTAGGATCATACATTACTTTGACAGGCTTTTGTCAGTTAATTATCTGTTCAGGAAAAAAAAAAAAAGAGCAAAATATGAACGTTTTATTGGAATATACATGCCCTTATATTTGCCTTTATGAATGCAAGATGGGGTAGCCAAATATGGCCACCAAATAGAAAATCATAGTTTTTTTTAAAGCTGGACAAAAGCATGACACTGTAAATATATATATGGAAGAGCTGAGGTGGATTTATCTGGGATTGTGATGTGGGGTGGTTCTTCCCCTTTCCCTAAGTACACCGTTAATCACTCGATAGGGAAGCAGCTGCCCGCTGCCTGGACAGCTGCATCCAGCCTTGGGAAAGGTTAGCTCAGATAAAAGGAGGGTTACTGGTAGGTGAATGGAAGCTGCTTTACACCAACTTTTGTGCCTGTACATTTTTTTTTCTGTGGAGTTTAGCACTGAGGTGCCATACTGAGAAAGAGCCACTCCCTTATACATCCTTAGACATGCTAAAGCTGGGACAAAAAATCACCTATAAAGCTGCTGATTAAAAATTAGTTCCCTCATTGTCTTGGGGCTAGATTTTCAACTTCAAAAGACATTACTTCATTCATCTCAGGATTATATAGTTTAAGAGAAACACCCAAAAGGAGCATTAACTCATATTAAACTAATAAAGCAGGCAATAGAAATCAAATCAGTTTAAAGATCACAGTTGCTTTGAAAACAATTAGCATTAACACAGATCCCATTAAATATTATGTATTACTCACATAGAGGGTCTAAACCAGGAAAGAGAAGAAGGGAAACAAAGAAAACTTCATGAAAATTAACTAAATTGATTAGTTTCATAAAGACTGGTGTATGTTTTTCATTACTCTTATTTTAGCATTCATTTTTCCAGTTTATATAAACACTGCTGTGATGTTCATAAGTCATGGGCCGATTCTCTTTGTCTTGCAGCAGTGTGACTTTTGCTTCAGGCCAATATACTCTAACAGAGAAGATCATCCATTTATTTGGTTTGCTCTCTGCATTTCCCCCCCGCTACACCCCCAGTTATCCAAGAATGCTAACATAGTTTTGTGTTACTTCACGCATTAAAAGGGATTTGAAGCGCCTGATGTTTTTGGCTTTAAGCCAGACTGTAGTTTGAGGGTGGTGATGACAAGCAATAGCCTATACTGGTTTAATTCATTCTTCTTTGTTTATTGCTTGTTAAATAAAGGATGTTCTTCACTGAAGATTTCCTTTAGACAAAATATCATCATCATGTGCAATATTTTAAATTCTGAAAACAATTGTTTTAGACTTCTTTTACTCTTTAAAGCCACCAGACATAGCCCAGGCTGACAAGCTCTTCAGTCTTTCTGTCACCTTCTTACTTAGCTTTAAAAAACTCACTTGAGTGCATTTGCCGCCTTTTTGCCTTCAATTTGACAATGAAGGTTATCGTGCTCTCTCTGGATTTATATTTTTAAAATGTCATCTTGCAGTGATCAGTATGACAGCATGTTTCATACAGTGGCCCATAAAACCTTTGGAGAAAACCCAAGAGAGGATTAGAGCTTGTGAAAGACAAAGTTGGGGGAGGGAAGGAATGGAAGGATTCTTTTTTTATTTCATATTTCATACAGGAAAAAACAGGATGAATCCTCCTCTTCCCCCTTGGAGTTTATTTGATGATTGGTGCCACTTGCAGTACTTCCATAATCCCCTAGATAGCACAACTTTTCAATGAGTGAAACATAATATCATTTTATTGCACATAAGCTTAAACCCCTTAGACGGGCAGACACTGCTTCTTTGTGTAGAGAAATCTGAAATGAATATGAATTGCTTGGATTAATGGGACAGAAGACATTGGTAAATAATTTCATTGGAGATTAAACAGTACCAAAGCCCTTTAGCTGGTAATGCATGCTATATAATGATACAGCAAGTATAATGCAGGCTGGATAGTTGACACTGAGATGTATTGTATCATAAAACACAATATTTGGTTTACACAGCCTACTTCAAACTCATTTGTGTACTATCTGCAGACATAATACGCTGCATTATAAAAATGCCTATATATATATTGATTCTTTAATTATGGGAAACTGCAAAAAGCAGCTTGAGAAGAGCTAAATTAGTCATTGCTTTCTGACACACAGGCTTTATTGCATTTGACCTCTATGGGCATTATTCTGCAATGGTCACCATGGTTATTGCAGGGATTAAGTAGCAGGAGCAGGCATACAGAAATTCAATATGTATTTTCTAATACTGGAGCCTGAGTTGCAGATTTTCAATCATTCCTGGTGTCTGGCATGTAAATGTCTCTGGGTCAAATTCTGTTCTCTGTTAACGCCAATGCCCATCCAGAATCAACCAGAGTCAGTGGGAGCTGAGAGGAAGAGATGGTTAGTTTAGCCTAACAAAGGAGAGAAGAGAATCCTCCCTGCTGCCATTAGTGAAAAGGTTCATTTTACTCCCTTCGTGAGCTGGATGGAGAAGTTCATCACGTTTTACAGCTGTTTTCTAGCAGAAAGCTGTAGTCTCACATTTTGGAATGACAGTTGTGTCAAAGGGAGAAAGGGAGTTCACATGGTGACAAATGATGCTACGAGGGACTGTTATTCACTCTGTGAACCTGGCTGAGTAATAACTGCTGTGGATGAACTGGCTTTGAGGATACATTTTGCTGTCAAAATTCCAACACTAAGATACCAGAAAGAGGGAAAAGAGACTGAATCATTGGCAGTTAAGCCAACCTCTCAGGAATTTCTGTAAGAAACTAGAGCTGACTACTAAGTAGCTCACATCCTGACTAACCTGAGAGGTAGATCTCAAGTATTACAAAATTATTTTGGCATTTTGTATTCTCCAGTACCATAAAACCATCTTTTTAAATCAGTGGGCTTAGTGGTAAGATAAAGTCTGCTCACTGTAAATTTAAAGGGCAAGTTCTGAAGCAATGGCTAATTTTCCACACATCTGAAGAAGGCAGCCTGCTGGGTCATTGGGTCCCACTGCTGAGAACAGCAACAGATGTGAAGAGAATAATGATGGATGCAGAGCTCTCACAGGCAAAATATAGCTCAAATAGCTCTACCGTTAAACTTAAACTGTTAGTCAGACTCATTCTATTTTCTGTAGGTTCCTCAGCAAACTGAAACAAATGTTGGCATCCCAGACGTGGTCAGGGTTTCATAACGAGGATTTTTACTCATTGTTTTTGTAACATAATTCATAACATAAAGTTTTCTTCATCTAACACTGTTACTGTACTGAGCCCACTTGGGCTTTGTCAATCTAATGTCACAGCAGTTCACAAAGAAATGTGTCTTCATATGAGGGAAATAGTTATATTTTATTTTTAGTGGGAAGGAAATGAGGTATGGAGTAATTACAGGAGAAAACTAGTAAAAGAAAATTCTGATCATTTTGTCTCCACGTCTACATTACAGAAAATCAGAGATGCTCATCTTGTACCTCACTTTTCTGTCTCATCTACTCTAAAAGTGACATATCTTTCTAAAATCTATTTCTAGTCCTGCATCAGATTTTACCAGTGAAAAAGATAACCATTTATTTATTCTTATGGAATGATAATACAGTGGAAAAGTCAGGATACAGAAGAAAGCCCTGGTGTGTGACCACCTGTCTTGAGGAAGTTTGGCCTCCTATACCTGCAAGTAATGGCTTCCCTCGCATGTCATCATGGATTTGTCTTTCAAAATTCAAAACTTCCAGGCATTTTCAGAAAGGCTTAAAGTAAACTATCTCTGAATCAAGAAGCATTGTTCTGTAAGATGTGGAAAGAGTGACCTTTCCCTGAAGGCTTAAGAGTTTTTCAATTTTGCTTATGTTCTTCCACTTTTTTTTGGATAGAGTCATTAAAATCTTACATAGCAATACTGTGAAATGGTAAATAAGAAGTTATACATTCAAAGATGTCTCTTCTCTGAGTATGGTACATGAATAATTCCAGGTCAACTGATGAGGACAATTTAATTGCTCAGTTCTTCTTTGAAATCATCAGCGTAGGAGCAATAAAGGAAGCACTCTTGCAAATGAAATTTGCATGGCTTATTTTTTACTGTATATCTTTATGATTATTCCCTTTGTACAAAAAAGAACTCTCTACTGGGTATAGCAGAAGGTTTGGATTATCAGCTAAAAAGAAATTAATATAATAGTTTGAAATTCTATGTTGAACCCATGAAGGGTGCGTAAAACCAGCTGTCATCCAATGACAAAATCTCCTGGATTCAAAGTTTAGGTGTTTTACCTCCCAGCAAGTCATTTAAGTATTATGTTATCACACCATGATATCTTCCTTTGGGATTATAAAAATGTACTTTTTATATATTTCAGCCTTTTAAAGGGTCTTCCACCATTTACTCACAACACAAAATTTAACCATCTTCTATTGAAATGCTCATAAACATATTTCAGTTTTATGTAGTGTAATTTGAACCGGAAAGAACTGAGAGGAGTGATCAATGAGCTCCTGTGTCTATTTGTGGCTGCAATAAAGCCACTTTAATATTGCAGACTTGCAGAATGCATCACATAGTAGAAATGCGATCACCTAACGATGAATGAACACACCCGCAACATTAACACTTCAGGGAAGGGCAGTGAAAATTATTAGATTCAAAGCACACTATTCATGTGGGGAGTTTTCCATGAGAACAGATTAAAACCAAGGCATCCTCAAAAGGAAATAACTTTGCACATGAGGAAACATTGTATAGTGCTCGAAATTGAAAGAGCTACTGCTGTAGAAGAGAGCTCACAGTTCCTCTTCACATGAAAGGACTAAATTGATGGTCTCTCCTGCTTGAAATGAAGGTACTTAGTTCTTTCACTCTTTTTAATTCACAGGAAATTGCGACTGACATGAGTGCAAAGGATTGGTCTTCTCTGGCTACACAGAGGTGATGCAACTAAATTGTCTTTTTTCTGTCTTTGATGAATGAAGTTGCAAGTGATTTACTTTCTCTTCTTACTGTGAGTGTTGTCCAATCAATTTTCTCCAAGACTGTAGGGCTTCTAATAGGTGTAAATCTTGCTTTAGAGGAAACATTGCTTTGATAGTTTGTGTTATGTCACTACATAATGTAAAACCTAGTTGGCAGATCAAACAATAGTGTTGCGAATTAGATTCTTAAGAAGCAGGAAATCTGCCGCCATCTTCCTCCTAAAAAAGAGCCTGTGTAATTGAAAGACAACTGATGGCCATGCTGAAGAAGAGTCTATCTGAACACCAGGATAACACAAAATAAGCTTAGCTTTTTTTGAATAAAGCTCCATGTAAACTAATATCTTTTTATGTTTTAATCAGTTCTGTTGCTACATTTTAGTTGTGAAATTATCATTATTAGAATATATTTCTTGGCTGTGAATTTATTTCCTTTTTGAGAAGTTTGGTCTTGGTGATTTTTTTCCATGGAATTTCATTATTTAGAAAATCTCCTTTCCACAGAACGGTTTTTCTTCTGGGAAAGTCATTCCCAGGCAGACTAATAAATTCCATTCTGTGCTTTTCTGCTTAAAAGTGAGATAATTTTCTCTCAGCTCTCTCAAACTACTTCAGTTGCCTCATTGCACAATTCCTACAATGAAAGTATCAAATATTTAAAAATAAAAATTATTAAGGACTGCAACTGTAAGTCTTCTAAGTCGTGTTGCTGCTGCATCAGGTACACCTTTTTGTGTTGTATTTGTGTTCGTGCATACAAAGGCATGAATGGGACTCAGTGAATCACACATCACTCACTGTGCAAATCTTAAATAACTACTCTTATTTCTTGTGGAACAGTTATGAATTTATACCTGTTAAGTCAAGACCACTATTAGATCCAGTTCTGGGGAATACCTCTTGCAGCCAGATAGTCTATCTGAAGATTAACAGAAACCTAACTCATAAACTGAAATTAATAATGAGGAAAATATTTTGTAGCCCACTCTTCCAAGTCCCACTGAAAATTAGAATATTTTGGCTATGGGTTTCCTACTTCATCATTTCTATTCTCAGCAGCACTGTGATCATTTGACTCAGTGTAATTTCATCCTCTTTAAGGTAAAACATTCAGGTTCCTTTGAAGTTTTCCTGGGAGGAAGCTCAAAATTAGTGGTTCAACAGTCCAGAGAACAAATCTGCGACATCAGCACATTACCTCTAGTTCACTGTGTCTTTCTTACAAGCAGGTCATAGTGCAAGATGCAGTGGTGGTCACTACCGTGGAAGGAAAAGCAGGATACCCATACAGCCTATGTCTAATGAGGTCCCCTCATTCGTTGCCACTCCTAACCCTGCTCTGTTGATATTGCTTAAGTCTAAGTCAGCAAAGGAGATCTGAGAGAAAACCAAGAAGGTGTATCTGTACCTCCCTGTCCATCTGGTTTTGGTAGGTACCAGCATCAATTTAAAGTATCCCGTCCACTGCAACAGAAATGTTCCTGCTATTTTCTGGCCTTGTGGCCATATGGATCTACCTCACTTTCAAAGGGAAATATGTGTTGCCAGATCCAAAGGCTGAAGCTTTTCAACCTGTGTCTAAGAACCTGTCAACCTGTGCAAAAGAACTTGCACAAAGTTGCTGGACTGCTTTACTCCTGACCCCACTCAGTAGCTGTGGCTCAGAGGGACAGTAAATCAGCAACCACCTCTTCCCCCTACTGTGAGACACTTCCATAGGCAGCAGAATGGGAATGTCCTCCATCCTTCTACTCAGAGTGACAACTTACCTTTGGATGACTTTTATTTAAGACCTTCTTCAACAGTCTTTGAACAGTTTGAAGGAGAATGTTATACTCCATGAAAGATAGAACATATGTTCTTAGAGGTGCATGCCAACTGTAAACCTGGGTTAACGTTTGGTCTTTTATGTGTGTCACTGGCATCTGATTTCAATTTTCCCTATGTGAGGCAGCCACAGTTTCTGCCAATAAACAATCAAATCTTTTGCCAGTCTTCAGCGTCTCAGTCTTTTTGCACCCTAGGGCACCAACTGCCCAGGCTACAGCTACTATCATTTCCCCATGGCTGTCTCACTAACCAGAATGTGTCATAGAACTTTTGGAGAATGCTTCTTTCAACTCATCCATCTATGATAAAAAAAATATTCCATATCACAAGTTTTTCTTTTGCTGTGGAAGGTGTGGGTTTTAACCAAGTAAGTAAAATACAAGGTCCCTAGATGTGGGAAGGATTTTTTTCCTGATAGGATTAGAGATTTTTTAATAGTCAACATTCTGGTGGTTAAAGCATGGTCCCAAGATGAGGAAATCCTCAGTCAACTAGCAAAAGGACTGGAATCCCACCTCCCTGTGGCCAGGCAGTGCACCTTGACTGCTGCTACTGGGTTACTTCATGCCAGCACCATCTAGTCAGAAAATGCATTTGTGAAATAAAATTTTTGGTTTCTGACAAGTACTACATATGTGATCCTCTTTCCCAGTTCATCTAATTAACTAAACGTCTTCTTTGTCTGTTCAAATAAGCATTGACTGGATGTTTTATACTCTCGCCCACACCCTCACTCTTGGAAGGGGAAAAGTCAGTCATCTGCCTTCTGTGGATGGACTTCATAGAAATTGAGAAATAGAGTAAAGAGCTTCTGATAAATTTATAATGGACGTAATTATGTTTTAATAGTCTCTGAACCTAGGGAAACTTTCCCAGTCATGAATGTAGTTTGTAAGTGCAGACAGGAGCTCATTGGTTTCCAAATGCTCTATTTTTCAAGTCTTATGCTCGTTCCTTATCAAAACTGTTCAGAGGTCTCTCTTATTTGATAAAATTAAAGCTTTTTTGCTTTTAGGTCTCGAACTTTGATTTCAACCCACTTTATTTCAAGAAAAATAAAATAGCCATCCAGCTTTGTATCGTATATTAACTTCTTTAACCTGGAAAAGTATATTCATTGAAATAAACCCTTCTCTGATTATTCTTTCTCTGTATTATCTGACAGTGACTGACCCTCTTGTGTGGCTGTCTAATGAAGTGAAGATTCCATTTTCTTCTTTTTCATGGAATTAATTGTTTTATCAAAGCTCCAAGAGGTTGCTTGTCTTTGCTTGATTAGACCCATTGCTTGCCCCCTTTTCAAGTTAATTTAACACATCGTAGAGTCATTCCAAGAGTGAAAAAATAAAGTTTTCTTAGATTCTGCCAAGTAGCTGACTAACCAGCTTAATTAACTAACTAACTAACTAACTCATTGTCATGTTTAAGAAGGTACAACAGCACATTGTGTAGATTTTTGCTACGACTTTATTGTACTTGTTCTATTTCTTTCAAAGGTGGTAAAGAGGTATTTTATCAAAATTTTGGAGCAGAGATTTTCATTGGATGTTTGCATTCAATATAAGTAAGAATATTAATATAAAAATAGATGAACTCAAAATGAAAAGTTGAACATGGAGATATAGAGACTAAACTATATTTATGATAACATGATCAGTGCCAATGACATTTTCAGAGAAAAAATAGTAAAATTATTCCTCTTTTTTATAGTATTTACTAGCATAAGCATATGATTTTTATACAATATACATAAATATCCTATTTTTATTGTAAATTGTAATGTTTCAATGGTATTTTAAAAATGCTTTTTTTCCAACACTTCTTGGCACAGCAATTTGATATCATGGTACCTAAACATTTAGATGGTTTTGCATTTGCATCTGAAATGAATTAGACATGTCAACTATTCAAAACAGTACCAAAACCTACATATTGAAGTGAGAGATGAAACAGAGCTTTCCATTAAGCTATGCCTGCAAAAATGACAGGAAGAGTCAGTACCACTTCTCTCATTTTTGGTACAATATTTTTTTGTTGTTTAGGTGAAAAATAGACAAAGAATCTCGGGTATTAGAGTTTGTCTAGTTCTTTTTCCATTACTTGATCTTGAACAGACCCTCACTTAACTTTCTTCCTCATTAATAGATACATATATATTTTTATTTATCTCTCTCATCTTGGTCTCTACCGTGACAAAAAGTAGATCTTTTGATAC
The DNA here is from genome assembly GCA_017639485.1 of Pluvialis apricaria. Lineage (NCBI taxonomy): Eukaryota > Metazoa > Chordata > Aves > Charadriiformes > Charadriidae > Pluvialis > Pluvialis apricaria. Next base: position 21,914,301 of record CM030012.1, on the reverse strand, counting down.
AGAATAACAGTAAGTCATTATCACTATTTTTATATTAATAAAGTGCAAATACAATCAGGAATCTATTTTGCTAAACTTAATTCTCATAAATTGTTATGTTTTTATTCCAAACCAAGGAAATTCAGACAGTATGTTCAGGATTTGACTAAATTAGTTTCTCTGAAATACATCTGCCTTTTGTTATATAATTTTTTTCAGGTTTGTCCGATGCTGTTTTAATGCTAAAAATAATGAATTGTTGAAATCTGTCAGGAAACCTGCTGAAGATGCTGTCTACCTTCTCTGACAGGTTAAGCAATGACAAGTAAATGCCGAAAAGGGACTTTATACCTCTTTCATCCTTATTTTTTATTCTATTTTGATGTTCTTTTTAAGACTTTAATAAATCCATTACTGAATCCAACTTATTGATGACAGTCCATAAAAAATAGCTGGTTTGTCAAACTTGTCACTGGAACTCTGATCTGCAGAGAAGTACTTTTCTTCCGCTTTTTTACTGGAGTAAGCAGTGGAGTGATATGATAAGGACATGAAAGCCATGATCCTCATAACCCAACAGTATTTGTTGTTACTTGACAATATACTGCTCAAAGTCTCTCCCCACTATATATCAGAACTTGTTTCGTCTACAAGCCTCTTAATATCTATATCAGGTGTTATAAGGTGAAAATGTCATTTCCTGCATCCTATTTTACTTATTTCTCTTTAGCTCTGTCAGCTGAATAAGGTAAAGCTAGTGTAACCCTTTCATCTCAATCAGATTGTGTCAAAGGATTTGGTTAAAAACAAAAACCAAACACAACCCAAAAACTAATTAAAACGGAAAATCTATTAATACTAAGAATAGGATGAGACTTTACTAATGTGTTGTAACCTGTATCTGACCTTTTCATTATTTCGGATTTTCCTTCTGAAACAACCAAGGACAATATGGCAGTATTTCTGAATTCATGTCTTTTAGTTTTAAGACTGCCACATAAAAGTTAATTGGTGTAATTTTCTATATTTTATTATTTTATGGATAATCAACACATTTTTAATAATTTTTCACTACATCTCTTACTTCAGTCTTTCACTGAGAGCAAATTTAATCTTGACTTGTTAGAATTTTCTTCATTTGCGCACATTCCTGGTTATTTAGAGCTGTTGTGCTGTTTACTCTTTAAAGGTGCTCTCTAACTCCTTAGGCTTGATGAACCTAGTGTCTGATATCCACAGGCTTGTTTCTTTGTAGTCCTGAATGCTCCAGCTCCACTAGAGACTGCTACTAAGAATTGATACCAGCTTGCAGGGACATAGAAAGTCCCAACCCATGTTGTATATCATCCCTTCTATAGAAATTTTACTCCTGAGAAGAGGACTAGTGCCAGGAATTATGCACTTAGTGAAAACTTAAGTGAAACTTAGCAAAGATCCACAGTATATAAAACAAAAATTGAGAAAGAAATTGCCTTTTTTTAAAGCACAATTTGTCTTATTAAAAGCATGTTGTCTTTAGAGGAAAAAAAAAAGAAGAAAGATTCAGTTGCATTTGGTAAGGTATTATAGCATTTTTAATCTTTAGCATGCAATATCATTTTTTGTGTGTGAGTTTGAATTTATGTGGCTTTATTTTCCAGACACAGGGAAATATCTTTAACACGTTCTTCCTATGAATGTAAATTTACTGCCTGATCAACTGACGTCTCGGTTCCTTTGCAACATTTCATTGCAAGTAATTTTCTCTAGAATTTGATTAATTTTTTTATTTCCTCCTGCACCACCTGAAATTTTTCAGCATCCTTTTAAAACCTGAGAGTTGGAATTAGACACTTTAGTCTGGCTTTCATAAAATTCTGTGTACAGACTTAGATCATTTTCTCACTCAGAACCTCCCTGATTTACACAAGGTTCATACTAGCATCCTTTAGCTACTGTATTGCCTGGGAATTATTGCTGTCTTGCCAAATAGAGCACAAAATCTGTTCAAGGTGACTTCTTCCTAGGATAGAGATGGCCATGACAAAGGGATTAACTGGATTTTTACTTTTTAGTTAATATGATCATGCTTTGGTTGTGTTAAAATATAGCTTGACTTAGATAACTGCATCATGTAGACTATGTAGTATGACTTCCTTTCTGTCCTTGTTTTTCACCTCAGCCTCTATTTATTCAGTTGACTACATGTTCTAGTCCGAGTGTATGACATTTTAATAAAAATACTGTACTAAATCAAGTTCCAAAATTCTAGTACAATTAGTTATTTTTATAATTTAAACTTGTAACAGCGCAGCGTGAAATCAGAATGGTTTGAATACATTAATCCCTTAGAAAGCACATGTTGATTATTGTTAACTATGTTACTGTACTTCACTGTGTTGCATTTTTTATTATTTTGCCTCAATCTCATATCTGGCCAGCCCTGTGAGTGCTGTCTGTTCAGACTCTGCAAACAGGATCTTAGATTTATTCTGAGGTTTTAGCTATGATAGGTTGTCCCCTTCAGGGTGCTCCTGAGACCAGCTTGAGGCAATCACTTTGCATGGTCTGGAAGGATTGCACAAAACAAATGGTAAATACAGCTGGTCTTGGAGGGACTTTGCTGTGTATCGATAACTAGTACAAGTTGCTGTCCTGGTTCCGGCAGGGATGGGGTTAATTTCCCCAAGGATGGGAGGGGACACAGGTATCCCACACCATGTGAGCCATGCCCGGGCTGTAGGGGGGCGCTGCCGGGGAGAGGGGGCAGGGAGTCGCTGCTCAGTGCGGGCTGCGGCAGCGCGGGTCCGGGTCCGGTCGTCGAGCGGCGATGCCCTGATCGCGGTTGTATATTCCTTTATCCGTGTTATTGTTACCGTTTTCTCTTCCCTTTGCTGTTCTGTTAAACTGCCTTTATCTCAACCCACGAGTTTTGCCTTTTTCTTCCTATTTCCCACACACACACACACACGGCTGTGGGGGGTTGGGCGAGCGGCCGCGTGGTTTGTTGCTGCCGGCTTAGGCCAAACCACGACAGTCCTTTTTGGCGCCCAACGTGGGGCTCGAGAGGGTTCAGATAACGACAGATCCGACCCGAGATTGTTAACACGAGTTTGTTATATATATTTCTTATATTAGTTAGATAATAGCTGGTTACGATGTTGCTTCGTTTGTTTGCGTGGCTGTGTTATGTAAATTCCTACGTGCTCTATGTACTCCCCGTGATGGTGTTTGTTACCTCAGGGAGAGGGATCAGGATTATCATTTTGCTGTCCTGTGCGATATCAGCGTATGATATGATAACATCACTGCTCAGGTCGCTGTGTTGGGGTGTTTATGCAGTATTGCTGTCCTGCCCATACCTTGGTCGCCGTCTCTCAGAATTTATTAATAATCACACCCAATCTATGGGGGAAACAGGGGGGGATATTTTCCCCGGCTCTTTCGCCCCCCTTTTCTCCTTCGGGCCAGGTTTTGAGAATTTCAAATATCCTCTGGATGCTCAAACCAGTCTGGTCCTATTGCTATGTCTCCTGAATGTGTTTCAGGTCTTGTTCAGGGTTAGACAACTGTTTAAGACTACCACCCAGAGATCTGCCCCGAGGCTGGATAGTCAGGGGTGGCATGGCATGTGGGAGAATATGGGCAGGTATCTAGAAAACTTCTCACCTCCAATGGTTTGGGACTTCACCCCCGAACAACTACAGGACCCTGATAAAGTGGTAGAATTTTTAAAAGGAAAATGCCGTGGCTATTCCAGAGATGCACAACTCATTGCACTGTGCTGGGCCCTGGCCAGTATCTACCAAACACTGCTCAGTGTTATGCAGCACCCTCAGGGGAAAGAGGGGGAAACCAGACCAGTAGGCACTGCAGCTGTCCCAACCCCTGCGACAGACAATGCAGCTACTCCCACCCCGGTGGCAGGCCCTGTGGCCACTCAAGCCCCTGCGGCTGACACTGCAGCTATTCCAACCCCTGTAGCAGACAATGCAGCCGCTCCAACCCCAGTGGCGGACACTGCAGCTGAACCGGACAACCAACCCGTGCCCGTATCAGTTGCTCCTATACAGAAGAAGAAATACACCAAGAAATCAGTTCGCTTAGTTAGGGATGATGATGAACCAGGGCCATCAAAGGAAAGGGAGGAAGAGATGGAACCAGAGATAATCACCCGATCGCTATCCCTGAGTGAGCTGAGAGATATGCGAAAAGATTTCAGCCGACTTCCGGGCGAGCACATTGTCACCTGGCTGCTCCGATGCTGGGATAATGGGGCCAGTAGCTTGGAATTAGAGGGCAGGGAAGCCAGGCAGCTGGGGTCCCTGTCTAGGGAAGGGGGCATTGACAAGGCGATTGGGAAGAAGACACAAGCCCTCAGCCTCTGGAGGCGACTCCTGTCAGGTGTGAGGGAAAGGTACCCCTTCAGTGAAGACGTTGTATGCCGTCCGAGCAAGTGGACCACCATGGAAAAAGGTATCCAGTACCTAAGAGAACTAGCCGTGCGGGAGATGATTTACTATGACCCAGATAACGCGCAGTTACCCACAGACCCTGATGAAGTCCAATGCACAAGGCCCATATGGCGGAAGTTCGTACGGAGTGCACCATCATCGTATGCCAACTCCTTGGCAGTGATGGAATGGAAAGGCGAAGAGGGACCAACGGTGGATGAGGTGGCTGGCCGACTCCGGCAGTATGAAGAAAGTCTCTCTTCCCCCCTTGTCTTAGCTGTGGAGAAACTGTCTCAGAAGGTCCAACAACTTGAAGAGAATATGTCCTACTCCCCACCTGTACAGGCCAGCATCTCAGCTATTAGGAGCAAGCGTTTCCCTACTCAAGAGGGAGAGTATAGAGGGTACACACCACGAGGCACCCTGTGGTTTTACTTGCGCGACCACGGTGAGGACATGAGGAGGTGGGATGGACAACCTACCTCGACCCTACGGGCACGGGTACGTGAGTTGCAAGGAAGAACAATCACAAAAGGAGATCCCTCCAGGAAAAGTGCTGCTCCCATTGCCAGCAGGCAGCCCCCCAGACAGAGTAGAAGGCCTGATCTTACCTCTGATCCTCTTGAAGGGACCTCCAAGTCATTTCTGCAACAAGTGAGTAATGGATACTATGATCAGGATTAGAGGGGCCCTGCCTCCAGCCAGGTGGGGGAAAGGGATAACCAGGTTTATTGGAACGTGTGGATTCGATGGCCTGGCACATCAGAGCCACAGGAGTATAGGGCTCTAGTGGACACTGGAGCTCAATGTACCTTAATACCATCAAGTTACAGAGGGGCAGAACCCATTTGTATTTCTGGAGTGACAGGGGGATCCCAAGAGTTGACTGTATTGGAAGCTGAAGTGAGCCTAACTGGAAATGAGTGGCAAAAGCATCCCATTGTGACTGGCCCAGAGGCTCCGTGAATCCTTGGCATAGACTATCTCAGGAGAGGATACTTCAAGGACCCAAAAGGATACCGGTGGGCTTTTGGCATAGCTGCTTTGGAGACAGAGGAAATTAAACAGCTGTCTACATTGCCTGGTCTCTCGGAGGACCCTTCTGTGGTAGGTTTGTTGAGGGTCAAAGAACAACAGGTGCCGATTGCTACCACGACAGTGCATCGGCGGCAATATCGCACTAACCAAGATTCTCTGATCCCCATCCATATGCTGATTCGTCAACTAGAGACTCAAGGAGTGATCAGCAAGACCCGCTCACCCTTTAATAGTCCCATATGGCCAGTGCGAAAATCTAATGGAGAGTGGAGGTTAACGGTGGACTATCGTGGTCTGAATGAAGTGACACCACCGCTGAGCGCTGCCGTGCCAGACATGCTAGAACTTCAATACGAACTGGAGTCAAAGGCAGCCAAGTGGTATGCAACAATTGATATCGCCAATGCATTCTTCTCAATCCCTTTGGCAGCAGAGTGCAGACCACAGTTTGCTTTCACTTGGAGGGGTGTCCAGTACACCTGGAATCGACTGCCCCAGGGGTGGAAACACAGCCCCGCCATTTGCCATGGACTAATCCAGACCACACTAGAACAGGGTGAAGCTCCGGAACATCTGCAGTACATTGACGACATCATCGTATGGGGCAACACAGCAGAAGAAGTTTTTGAGAAAGGGAATAGAATAGTTGAAATCCTTCTGAAAGCTGGTTTTGCAATAAAACGAAGTAAGGTCAAGGGACCCGCACAGGAGATCCAGTTTTTAGGAATAAAATGGCAAGATGGACGCCGTCAGATCCCGATGGATGTGATCAACAAAATAGCAGCTATGTCTCCACCAACCAGTAAAAAGGAAACGCAAGCTTTCTTAGGTGTTGTGGGTTTTTGGAGGATGCATATTCCAAATTACAGTCTGATTGTGAGCCCTCTATATCAAGTGACCCGGAAAAAGAATGACTTTAAATGGGGCCCTGAGCAACGACAAGCCTTCGAACAAATTAAGCAGGAAATAGTTCATGCAGTAGCCCTGGGGCCAGTCCGGGCAGGACAAGATGTCAAAAATGTGCTCTACACCGCAGCTGGGGAGAACGGCCCTACCTGGAGCCTCTGGCAGAAAGCACCAGGGGAGACTCGAGGTCGACCCCTGGGGTTTTGGAGTCGGGGATACAGAGGATCTGAAGCCCGCTATACCCCAACCGAAAAAGATATATTGGCAGCATGCGAGGGGGTTCGAGCTGCTTCGGAAGTGGTTGGTACTGAGGCACAGCTCCTCTTGGCACCTTGACTGCCGGTGCTGGGCTGGATGTTCAAAGAAAGGGTCCCTGCCACACACCATGCGACTGATGCCACATGGAGTAAGTGGATTGCACTGATCACACAGCGGACTCAAATGGGAAACCCCAATCGCCCAGGAATACTTGAAGTGATCATGGACTGGCCCGAAGGCAAAGATTTTGGAATATCACCAGAGGAGGAGGTGACGCGTGCAGAAGAGGCTCCACCGTATAATAAACTGCCAGAAAATGAGAGGAAACATGCCTTGTTTACTGATGGGTCCTGCCGGATTGTGGGGAAGCATCGGAAGTGGAAGGCTGCTGTGTGGAGCCCCACATGACGAGTTGCAGAAGCCACTGAAGGACAAGGCGAATCGAGCCAGTTTGCAGAGGTGAAAGCCATCCAGCTGGCTTTAGACATTGCTGAACGAGAGAAATCGCCAGTACTTTACCTCTATACTGATTCATGGATGGTGGCAAATGCTCTGTGGGGGTGGTTACAGCAGTGGAAAGAGAGCAACTGGCAGCGCAGAGGTAAACCCATCTGGGCGGCTGAACTGTGGCAAGATATTGCTGCCCGGATAGAGAATCTGGTTGTGAAAGTACGTCATGTAGATGCCCACGTACCCAGGAGTCGCGCCACTGAGGAACATCAAAACAACCAGCAGGTAGATCAGGCCGCTAAGATTGAAGTGGCTCAGGTGGAGCTGGACTGGCAACACAAGGGTGAATTATTCATAGCTCGGTGGGCTCATGATGCCTCAGGCCATCAGGGAAGAGATGCGACCTATAGATGGGCTCGAGACCGAGGGGTGGACTTGACAATGGACACTATTGCACAGGTCATCCACGAATGTGAAACGTGCTGCAATTAAGCAAGCCAAGCGGTTAAAGCCCCTTTGGTATGGAGGACGATGGCTAAAATACAAATATGGGGAGGCCTGGCAGATTGATTATATTACACTCCCACAAACCCGCCAAGGCAAGCGCCATGTGCTCACAATGGTGGAAGCAACCACCGGGTGGCTGGAAACATACCCTGTGCCCCATGCCACTGCCCGGAACACTATCCTGGGCCTTGAAAAACAAGTCTTATGGCGACATGGCACCCCAGAGAGGATTGAGTCAGACAACGGGACTCATTTCCGAAACAGCCTCATAGACACCTGGGCCAAAGAGCATGGCATTGAGTGGGTATATCACATCCCCTATCACGCACCAGCCTCAGGGAAGATAGAACGATACAACGGACTGTTAAAGACTACGCTGAGAGCCATGGATGGTGGGACTTTCAAACACTGGGATACGCATTTAGCAAAGGCCACCTGGCTAGTCAACACCAGGGGATCTGCCAACCGAGCTGGCCCTGCCCAATCAAAACTTCCACATACAGTAGAAGGGGATAAAGTCCCTGTAGTGCACATGAAGAATATGTTAGGGAAGACAGTCTGGGTTAGCCCTGCCTCAGGCAAAGGCAAACCCATCCGTGGGATTGCTTTTGCACAAGGACCTGGGTGCACGTGGTGGGTGATGCAGGAGGATGGGGAGGTCCGATGTGTACCTCATGGGGATTTGATTCTGGGGAAGAATAGTCAATGAATCAAATCTTATGATGGTATGTGTTAAATAACCCTGTCACTGTGTGTCATCGTTACTATAACTGCTATCAAGGGTACTACAGTGAGAATCTCCCAAACCAATGACAGATGGACTTTGATAAAGCGGAGTAAAGTGCAGCGGTGAGGTAATAAAAACTGACCTCATCAGCTGGCGCCCAGCAACTTCCTTGAGATCAACGTCTTCAACCTGCGAACTGCGGGCATGGGCCACACCGGGTACACCAGCCGCGAGCTCCAAAATGCAGCATGCACCAGTCCAGCACCACACACCATCTCGCCTGTCCTGAGAGACTGCTTTCACAGATGCGGCCCACAGTGATGGACTAAATTAACTCAATGAACATTTTAGAGGGATCGCCCATGGACGGTGGGGATTAAATCTGTATGTATATAGATGTACATATGTGTATATATATATATAAAGACAGGGGAAAGTGGTGGTAAATGATTGGGAACTGTAGGATCTGGGCATGGCGCAGATGGTATGGAATAAGGGGTGGATAATGTCCTGGTTCCGGCAGGGATGGGGTTAATTTCCCCATCACCCCCCACACCATGCCCGGGCGGTGGGGGGAGCTGCCTGGGGGAGGGGGCAGGAAGTCGCTGCTCAGTGCGGGCTGCGGGCTGCGATCGGTTGGTGAGCGGCGGTGCCCTGATCGCGTTTGTATATTCCTTTATCCGTGTTACTGTTACCGTTTTCTCTTCCCTTTGCTGTTCTGTTAAACTGCCTTTATCTCAACCCACGAGTTTTGCCTTTTTCTTCCTATTTCCCCCCCCACAGCTGTGGGGGGTTGGGCGAGCGGCCGCGTGGTTTGTTGCTGCCGGCTCAGGCCAAACCACGACAGTTGCACAGGCATGTTGAGTCAAGCAGGTATGTTGCTGGTAGGTATTTGAACCTGCCTCAGTTAACAGAGGACATTTCTTCAACTTCACGTGACTAAAAATGCAAGAAAAATAGCTGTTGAACATGTCTTTCTGTCCCAAAACATTAATACTTAACTATGTTAACATTTTAGCTTCTATCTGTAGTAAAGGTCTGCTCCATTGCTGAGTTTCCTCTTGTTCTCTTCTCCTTTGCAGTCCTCTGAATGGGCACACACAGATATTTTTTTTTTCCATTGGATACAGTTACCTTCTCTTATTTATTTTCTGTATAGCCTCCACATTTTATGTTTAACATTTCTCTTGAATTGTTTTCTGGTTTAATTGTTCAGTGATCTTCTGTCACTGAATCTGGATCAGTTTTAAACCAAAAATGATTCTTTTTCCTGATGAAGAAATCATGGCTTTGGTCATCTAATAAGTAATTCTCTCTGATTTTTATTTATTTTTCCCACATGATGAGTTTTGTTCATAATCCTGTCTAGCTCTGAGATTTTGCATCCTGAAGTAATAATTTTTTCATATCAGTATAAAAGTATTAAAACATTTGCAGACCTCTCTTTTTTTTTCCGCTTAATATAATTGGTTCTTTAGTTATCATTGATTCCTCTTTCTAGCCCACACTGACTGATTTTCATTAATAATAAGATCCAAGATAAAATTATAACTTACTTGTTTATTTTTGAATTGTAAAGGTATTAGAAGATCAAACAACATTTAATTACTAGTTACATAGGCATTCTGCTTTTCAAATTTCAAATAGCATCTTTGGATTTTTTCCTTTACTTACACTCTTTGTTTAGAGATCATCTTCTGCTTATTTTCTCCCCTGTCTCTTAAGGACCAAAATTCAACTCTTAAAATTCTTATGACAGATCATGTTTTCACATATGTCAGTATAGAGTAGGAGTAATTCAACTACAGTAGTTAAATCAGCACAATAAAAAGCATAAACATTTGAATCAGATATCTTTATACTAACTAGGGAATAAAGGAGGTAAGAACTATGCATAAATATGAATATTCTGTATTGCGTATCAGTTGTTTGATATAACTTAGGCTATATCTTCTTCTGGGCAAAGATATTGTTTATTCTTTAAAATTATGTATATCTCTATTCCTTTCTACCTTTATAGATTTACAGTATTTCCTGTAGGCAGTTGGTGGTACCATGTAATAAACAGGAAAAGGAAATACTCCCGTGAAAGAGCAGTGACTTAATAATTCAAAGCACCTTAAACAGTGTGCACTTAAAAACTCTAGAAGTAATATGTGAACTCTACCTACTTAAGAAAATAATTAAAGTTTGAGGTTTTTTTCAGACTAAAAATTGCTACTAAGAGAAATGTAGATGCACTTTTATAGTAATATACCATGAAACCAATAAATAGAAGGATAAGCAGGTCGCAGATGGCTATTAAGAGGATTTTTAAATATTTGGAAGAAAATAAAAATTAGATTCAGAAGCAGTCAACATCAAACATGAAAGAAGGGTTTTTATCCAAGTTAGGTCATATTTTCGTATAGCATGTAGATCCAGGAGAACGGGTTCCTTATGGCTCTGCATTCAGATAAAGGCTGGAGACTTGCACAGCTGAAGCACATGCATACAGTGTTAAAAACTAGACTACTGCTGAAGAGCTGACATGTGCCTGTTATCATTATCTAAGAGCAGAAGTCTTTAAATGGTCTGTATTGTTCTACAGCAGTTTGCCATGAGGGCCTGTGCTGAACCACTGTCACAGAACTACAGCTCTTGTTTTGTCGAAGTACCCATAGTAAGAGATGACAAATGCAGCTCTGTAAAGATTAAAGAAAAATAACTTGTCTGGATCAAGTAATAAAATGAGAGGCTGCTAAATAGAAAAGTGCTGAAGCATAATGACCCTAAAAGAGATTTAAGAAATATTGCCCTCAAAATGTCTCTGAAGAATTCAGCCAAAATTGAAGTTATTTTGAAGAAAGCAAATGAGATAGAAAAAGGACACATTTCTGGAGCAGTGATCAACTACATAGACATTAGCCAATGTATTAAAATACGCAGGATGATTTGTTTTCATCTAGAATACACCGATTGCAAAACAGATGATGACATGTCAGACAGCACACAATTAGAGCCGATGGCTAAGAAAATAGATCATCAGCTTCAAAGACAATAGTCTCAGGAGGGAAAGAAAGACCTCTGGTTCCCAATTATTTTTTTTTCTTAATATTTTTTAAATAGCATCTGATGGTGCAGCAGCTGGCAATCAGCAAGGTCACACATGGAGGGAAATGTGTGCCTATATTCAGCAGAGGTTAAGATCAGTTGCAAAGACAAGTGCCAAGAGCAGGGACTTGAGCCTGTCATCAAGGGGAAGGAACACAAAATAGGATGGAACTGCTGACAATCATTTATCTACCATGAAGTGGATTAAGCAAGGTGTGTCACACACACACACACACACACACACACACACACAGAGTTACTCCCCATTGCTGGGGACAGCCCAGCCTGGGAGCCGTGTGACAGTCAGACCAGGGCTGTGCAGTAGCTTGACATGTAAATGTCCTCTGCTCCTGCATCATGGCAGTTATCCCCCTAACAGTGTTCCTCCCAGCTGTTATTACTGGACAGTTTATAGCCAGCTTTCTTCACAGGCTGCCGACTAAACCCCTTTTTTGCACCATTCTATCTGGTGCATATAGAATGGACCTTGTTCTTTACAACAAAGAGGGGCTAATGGGGATTGTGAAGCTCAAGGGCAGCCTTGGCTGCAATGACCAAGAAATGGTGGAGTTCATGATCCTTAGGGCAGCAAGGAGGGAGGGCAGCAACAAGGGAGCACAGCAAACTCACTACCCTGGAGTTCAGAAGAGGAGGACTTTGGCCTCTTGAGGGATCTGCTTGGTAGAATACCATGGGATAAAGTCCCGTTGGGAAGAGGGGACCAAGAAAGCTGCTCAATATTCAAGGACCGCCTCCTCCAAGCTCAGGAGCGATGCATCCCAACAAAAAGGAAGCCAAGCAAAAATGCCAGGACGTCTGCATAGATGAACAAGGAGCTCTTGGACAAACTCAGGCTCAAAAAGGAAGCAAGGACTGGTAGTCTGGTAGGAATACAGAGAAATTGTCCAAGCAGCTATGGATCAGGTTAGGAAAGCTAAAGCCTAGATAGAATTAATTCTGGCTTGGGACATCAAGGGCAACAAGAAAAGCTCCTACAGGTATGTCAGTGATAACAGGAAGACTAGGGAAAATGTGGGCTCTCTCTGGAAGGAAATGGAAGACCTGTTTACCCAGGATATGAAGAAGGCTGAGGTACTCAATGACTTTTTTGCCTCAATCTTCACTGGTAAGTCCTCTAGCCACACCACCCAAGTCGCTGAAGGCAAAGGCAGGGACTGGGAAAATGAGGTACTGCCCACTGCAGGAGAACACCAGGTTCAAGACCATCTAAGGAACATGAAGGTGCACAAATCCATGGGACCTGATGAGACCCATCCATGAGTCCTGAGGGAACTGCCAAATGAAGTTGCTAAGCCACTATCCATCGTATTTGACAAATTGTGTCAGTCTGGTGAAGTTCCCACTGACTGGAAAAGGGGAAACATAGCCCCCGTTTTTAAAAAAGGAAAAAAACAAGACCTGGAGAACTACAGGCTGGTCAATCTCACCTCTGTGCCTGGCAAGATCATGGAGCAGATCCTCCTGGAAACTCTGCTAAGGCATATGGAAAATAAGGAGGTGGTTGGTGACAGACAACATGACTTCACTAAGGGCAAATCGTGCCTGACAAATTTGGTGGCCTTTGACAAGGTTACAGCATTGGTGGATAGGGGAAAGGAAACTGACGTCATCTTTCTGGACTTGTACAAAGCATTTGACACTGTCCCACATGACATCCTTGTCTCTAAATTGGTAAGATATGGATTTGATAAGTGGACAATTCGGTGAATAAGGAATTGAGTGAATGGCGAAAATGTTGCAGTCAATGGCTCAATGTCCAAGTGGCGACAAGTGATGAGTGGCGTTCCTCAGGGGTCAGTACTGGGACCAGTGGTATTTAGCATCTTTGTTTGTGATATGGATAGCGGGATTTAGTGCACCCTCAGCACTTTTTTGACAATACCAAGCTGTGTGGAGTGGTCGACATGCTGGAGGGAAGGGATGCCATCCAGAGGGGTCTGGACAGGCTTGAGAAGTGGGCCTGTGTGAACCACATCAAGTTCAACAAGGCCAAGTGCCATGTCCTGAATGTGCGTCACGGCAATCCCAAGCACAAATAGAGTCTGGGCAGAGAACGGCTTGAGAGCAGCCCTGCCAAGGAAAACTTAGAGCTACTGGTGGATGAAAAGCTGGGAAAGCACTCCCAGCCCGGAAAGCCAACTGTAGCCTGGGCTGCGTCAAAACAGGCATGGCCAGCAGGTCGAGAAGGGTGATTCTGCCTCTCTACTCAGCTCTCAGGAGATCCCACCTGGAGTACCGTATCTGGCTCTGGGTCCCCCAACAGAAGACAGACATGGACCTGTTGGAGCAAGTCCAGAGGAGGGCCACAAAGATGATCAGAGAGCTGGAGCACCTCTCCTATGAAGACAGACTGAGAGAGCTGGGGTTGTTCAGCCTGGAGAAGAGAAGACTCCGGGGAGACCTTATAGCAGCCTTCCAGTACATAAAGGCGGCCTACAGGAAAGATAGGGAAGGACTCTTTATCAGGGAGTATAGTGATAGGATGAGGGGTAATGGTTTTAAACTGAAAGAGGAGAGATTTAGATTAGATATTAGGAAGAAATTCTTTACTGTGAAGGGGTTGAGACACTGGAACAGGTTTCCCAGAGAAGTTGTGGATGCCCCATCCCTGGAAGTGTTCAAGGCCAGGCTGGATGGGGCTTTGAGTTACCTGGTCTAGTGGAAGGTGTCCCTGTCCATGTCAGGCAGTTGGAACTAGATGATGTTTAAGCTCCCTTCCAACCCAAACCATTCTATGATTCTATGATATCAGACAGCTTCAAAGGCAAATAATGATAAAGAAACCCGGGTAAAAAAAATCTTAGGACTTTCTAAAACAAAGACACAAAATATCTCCTCTGAAATACTCTGTTCAAAATGACTGACACAATTTGCTCAGTACACAAAAAATAGTATTTACCTATCCAAATGATAAATGATAGTATTCCTGATAGATTGCACATTCTTCCCATGTTTAATACCCCTATCTTTAGACAAGCTGAATATCGTGAGTTGTCCCAGATGGCTGCCAAGCACCCACATTACTCCTTGTTCCCTTCTTCCCCATCCCCGTGCAGGATAGGGAGGAAAGAGGAAGAGCAAGACAGATAAAGTCGAGATAAAGACAGATAAAGTAAAGATAAAGACAAAGAGATTGCTTAACAATTCTTTTCCCAGACAAAATGGACTCGACTTGGGGAAGTTAATTCATTACCGATTCACAAATATATGCTGATTTGGGTATTAAAAAACAAAACGAAAAAAGAAACACTTTTCCTCCCCCCTTTTGAGGCTCAACTTCACTTCAGTCACCTCTCCTCCTACCCTGTTACCACTACATCTTACACTCAGTCCCTTCAGTGCAGCAACGAGCGGTGCTGGAGATGGGGTCAGGGTGCAGAGGTTTCTTTCTGATGCTCCTTCCTTCTCACTCTTTTCTGCTGTGGCACAGATCCTTTTTGGGCCACAGTCCCTTTGGGAATATCTGTTCCACCATGGAGCACCTCCTCCTCTGACCTTGGTGTTCCCTCTGACTTCTCTCACCGCTTTTTTCCCCCTCCTCCTCTGCCTTTCCCTTTCTCAAATATGTTTCCCAGAGGTATCACCAGGTCAGCTGGCGAGCTCAGCAGTGTCCTGTGGTAGGTCCATTGGAGTCATCTAGAACCAGCAGTGTCCATCACGAGGCAGCCTCTGGACTCTTCTCATGGAGACCACCCCGTAGCTGCACCGCTGCCAAAACCTTGAAACCTACAGCCCATACATGAACCTACTTCTTCCTCCTTTCAATTTTAAATCTTCTAATGCTTATCCTGTGTGACAGGGCTTGGGTAACAGATGCTTTCTTTCCAACAGCCCTCTCAAGCTGCTGAAGACTGCTATCTTTCCCTTCTCCATCCTTCTTCTTTAATTTAGCAAGAACAATTGCAGGTCTTTCTGACAAATCTTTTGTGGTTTTAGTCTCTTTTTATTTAGTCTTTAACCATGGTATCCCAAACTGATCATAGTAGTCTGAATGACATATTAGGTGATCTAAAGTGTCTAACTGTTTCTTTTTAATATTATTTTCTCAATATGTCCTTCAAATCCATTGCAAAGGGCTGTGTTAAAAGGCTCTTCAAGAAATGGAGATGCCACGAAATACAACATGTGTCTTCTTCCCTACCTAAAAGATCTAAACAAATAGTAGATGCAAATGCTTGGTTTTAACATGGGAAGGAGATCAATGTAGGCTGTGAGTCTGTGTTATTCAACTTTTAAACCATCTGAAAAAAGGGATACATAGTGAAATGACAATGTTTGCTACTGATTAAAAATTAAAAATTATTCAGGATAGCTAAGACTGTAGTTGACTGACTGGTTCCAGAATGGTCTCTCAGTTTTAAGTGGAACTCATAATTTAACACAGTCAATGTTGATAAACACAAAATAATTCACATGAAATAAAATACATTCTTACAGAAATCTAAATTAGTTATTCAGAAAAAAAATCTTAAAATTACTTTAGGGAGTTTTTTGCATAAGTCAAAACAGAAAGGTAAATAAAAGGTTGAGGTTCATTAGAACAGAAATAAAAGCAAACTATGGACTATTATTGTATGAATCCATGGCATCTACACTGAATATTGTGTGTAGTTATATTGAAAACATTTTAGAAAAACAAAACTAGAATAAGTGCAAAAAAGACCAATGGGATGATTGAAGAATAACAAAAATAGGTAGGACTTTTCAGTCTCAAACAAATGGTTGAGAAGAATATAGCAAAGCCTTAAAATCACAAATTGTCTGAAAAGAGAACATTTATTCACTTTTTCCATAAAACAAACCCTTCAAACTATCACACAGGATATTTCAGCAAAAAGTAACATTTTCTCCATGCCATACATATTTAACTTCTAGGAATTGTTTCTCCAGTGTCGTTCAGCATGTACCTATGTTCAGAAAGAGATTGACTGAGCTTGCTCTTTGATTTTCATATTTTCTTATTCCTGTCTTCAACTGCCCCACTACTGTAATACATTCTGTTGTAGGCCGTGCTGTACTGCAATGTCTTATCTGACTCTCATTTAAACTTTTTATTTGCCTTATAATCATTTGACTTTATACTTGACATGTTTTAAGCAGTTGTTTCTACTTATGGTATCTGTTTCCTTTAATAAAACTGTTTCTAATCCACATAGTAATGTTACCTTCATGAATTTTCACTTAACATCAAAGTGTAAGGTTTGTGATGCATAAAAAATGCATAATTTTAACAATATCTGTGTTTGTGGTGAAAACACACCTTTTAACTCCCTTCTTGGCAGTGCTGTTAGCTCTATTTCCTAGATATGTAATAGTCTGATTACTTCACTACTGCTACATTTCAACATTTTATGTTGTCCTTTTTGCCAGCATAGCAACTTCATTTTATCATGTGTCTGTCAGCACAAGTTAGCCAAATATTTTCTAGAACTATCATTGCAATGAAAATGTCAGTGATGTAGTCTTTGCAACCTAGGTAATTAAACCTTTCCATTCTATTACTTAGTTAATAAGTATTCAAATTTAAGCAAATAATTATAAGATGGCAACTCCTTAATCCCTTTTCTTATATTTTGTTCGAGGTAATATTTTGTTTTCCATATATTCTTATAATACAGCATAACATTTCTGCAGCTATCTTATAAGTGACTTTTATGCTTTCATTACTTCTTGTAAAACTCCCCTCCAAATGTATCCAAGCTCGATGGAAAGAAGAAATATTTTTAGAAACTAATTTTCTTTTTCCCCTCTGACTTTGGAAGCTGGGTATTTGATCAATGCCACTTCAGACTGATATGAAACAGGAACGTTACTCATTTAACAATACTTTTCATTCGTTTTTTGCCCTGTACTGCTGCAAAAGAATGATACTGTCTCATTTGGATTGCTACTGTCTTCATTCTCCAGGATGGGTATTACCATTGCTTTTAGTCATCTGATGTATCTCATATATACCTTCCTGAAATCTGAAACTTAGGTCGGCTGGTTTTTCACCATTTAGCCATTTACTACTAGTTTTTGCAACTATCCCATTTTTAGCTTCGCTGCTGTTCTTTCTCTTTCTTCTTCTGTATCAGTGTTTTTGTTGGGCATGCCCAACGATACATGCCTGTAGTGCAGACTGTTGTTCAGCAGTCTATCAAAGTGTTGTCTCCATACTGCCATTCCCCCTTCACATTTAGGGACAAAACCTATAATTTTGCAGTTAATGTAAGGGGAAAGTCCTTTTCTCTTCCTGGGAGAAATGAAACATTTACAGAAGGAGTAGAAAAACACATGACCATATAATGTCTCCCGAACCCATATGGCAGCCACATTAAAATGAAGCAGGGAAGGAAGGGGTGCTTGAAAGGGACCTTTCAGGGTCACTTTTCTTTTCTGTGTTATGCGCTTAGCTGAGTTTAATGTGATCTCATGCATGCAAGCATTGTGGTACAAAGGAATAAGAGGCAGACTTTAAGCAGTGAAAATATTCACGTAGGCAGTTACTATGACTGGTTTTTGACAAGGCTTTCTTTTGAGGTCATGGTTGTGGGCTGTAAGGGGTTGTTACAATCTTGTATATCTAGCAATCTTTACTTGTTGAAACCTTTCAGTAAATTTGATTTGCCTTAGACTTTTTAACTCTTGGATCTGTAAGCTACACACAGATTAAGTAGTTATCCTTGTTTCATAAAATATATTGATATTCTTTTGAATAAAGAAGTGATTGTGGAAAAATGTACCATTTGTTAACAATTACTTTAGAAACATATCCTCTTCCACATTTTTTTTTTTTTTCATTTTAAAGGGAAATTGCTACACAGCTTTCACTTCACAGCTACAGATGCTATGAGTCCATCAATTCAGTGACAGGTATGTCTGATATGATTCCCATAGATAGGTGAATGTATGCTGCAAATTGGAGGGTTGATGGCTTATACATAAAGTGAAAACCTGGTATACCTGACTAAAGGTAATGCAAGAATCTTTAAAGGGTTGTCTTGTAGGAAAGAAAGAAACTAAAAAGAATGTATCAGCTGAGAAATACAATTAGTATTGTACTCTCTGAAATTAAATTTGTGGCATTTGCATGGTTCCTGTGAGAAAACTTGCAAAGAATAGAGTTGGAGGCAGGAGAGAATCAATGGAAAATCACCACATCTATGTATAGCAAAAATCCAGAAACTGTATTTCTACTGAATAAATAAACTACAGAGGAACTTAAAATTCTGGCATGGAGGAGGGCAATGTTTTATTAAAACTGTGTACGCCAAACTATCCTGAAGGAGAAGTTAAATATGATGCTAAATATAGTTTTCATACTGTTCTCACTAAAATGAGAGAAATGAGAACTGATGCAAGAATGAGGAGACCATTGGGTGGAGGATATTTGTAATCAATTGATTAAGCCTTTCTTTGCTATAAGATAACTTGGCCAAACATCCAAGCTACTAAGCTTTAAAGCAGACTTGTTCACATCTTTCTTTTTTGCTTCCTTTCCACCCTCCACAGGCATTACCTCTGCATGTATTTCACAAGACATGACACTAAAGCAGGACGTATTTTAGAACAGGACAAGACTTATGTTGCTACAGGTATGTAGGCTTGGCTATTGATCTACTCAAGAAAATAAGACAGGTTTTAGGACAAATGTAACTAGTCTATTAATGTCAGCCAACATTTATAGAAAATTATGAGTTAGAGTTCAAAATGTGCATTGTCACTTATTTCTAACCCCCTGGACTAGAGAATGCAGAATTGTAGTTGAAACAAAGAGTTGCTTATTTGCTTTGGAAGTCAGCTGAAAGTCTTATAAAAATCCATCTATGGACAAGGACAGCAGAAAAGTAAAAAAACAGAACAGGAAAAGGAAACATAATTGCAAATTGAACTCAGAAGACTTTCTTTTTTACATCATCAAGTAAGACCTTTCTTTCATAGTTGTCCTAAAATAATATATATTTATTGGTTTATATAACTTCTTTTATATTTAGCTTCATTAAGATTATATGACTTGAAAAGAGTAAGTTTTGTTTAAATGCATACATTTCAAAGCTTCACAAAAGCAATGAATATAAAAGAAGAGTAAAAAGTATCTCTATGAGGGAATCCATTTAATAAAACATTCTTACAAACATGTCTATTGTCTATTTTAACACTCCTGTCAATCAGTGTAGTTGGTTGTCTCTTGCATATGCATGTCCAAAGCTTTGAATACGTAAAATGCATTGAAACTGCCGGTTGAAATGACTCAGTAAATGGAAAGTAGTGTAGATGTATAATAAGTGTTCACATTTTATTTTTTTAAGTGAAACTTAAGAAACAAATTAAAATTTCTTAGAAAAAAGGAATTAACTAAATTTTCTCCTACTATTGAAAGCCGAAGATTCTTTATACACATAATGTCGCAACTCATTCAAGACATTGCAGAAGGTACAGACAAACAGAAACCTGCTGAATTCTCAGTTTTGTGTCTTCATCAAATTGAATCTCTGGAGATTTCTCTCTTCAGAAATCTGGATTATTAATTGGAATCCATTTTGGAAATGCTCTCCAGAAATAACATACTTCAAAAAGTCATTAAACATTCTCTTATTTCATGACCTTTCTGAAGACATAAACACTATTACAGTGGTGCCTTGGAATCCTATTGCAACACTTACCACAGTGTCTACATACTAATGTGCCCTCTGAGCCCACCCTGGTGTTGCCATCTTGTGCTATAACAGAAATCTGCTGTGTGCTTAAATCATTGCTCTTTCATGCAATACAGATACACCTCTGCCAGGTCTGACTTCCACTGGCTTTTCCTGTATCTTTCCTTCAGAACTTTCTGTCAGCCACAAATCAACACATACACATTTCACATCTCTTCATCTCTGTAAACAAAACTTTATGTGAGAAAATGTCAAATGTTTTTAGCGCTTTGCTGTGCCACCCTGGCAAGAACTCAGAGGGGATTAATAAGGTACTGTTGAACATTTCTGCCCTCATAGGTTTCCAAAAGGTTATAGCAGCAGTCAGTGCCAATTTAAACTTAGATTAAAAGCTGCCTATGTCTATGCCATTGAGAGAAATCAGGCCTCAAGGGTTGCTTGTTATACATATCGCAATTATAAATAATATCATGTATAAAATATATAGACTGAAAGCAATCACCCAACTTTGGTGTTTTATTAGCTTTTATGGTCAGTGCCAATATTCTAGATTTATCAGTCAGAGCCAAATTTCAGTATCTTGGTCACTGAGACAGGAAAAGAGAAACTGAACGTGATCAGGCTTCAAGGGATTGCAAAAAGCCGAGTTCCGGGTGTTTTGTACATGATTGTGCTATGTATGCTGTCTAATACTGTAAGCTGGAACAGGGATCCAGGAGACATCTTTCACTGTAGATGACATAATCAGATGTAGACTTTGGGACAAGGCACAAATTTCAGAAGTGGCACAGCCTGTGCTCTGAATTAAGAGCTGCGCACAAGAAAGATCTTGCAGTATTGGGAAGCAGCAATGGCCAGCAACACAAGCTGGCTTTCAGCTGTACTTAATATAGACCTGTAGACTCTGTGTGACCATCAAACACAGAAAAAAAGGTCTGAATATTTGTACTTGAGGAGTGAAGGTTTTTTCATGCACCCATACCCAACAATGAACATAGCTGCTGTTTAATTAGACCAACTGCTGTAGCAGAAGTTTCAAGTGTCACACATACTGTGAATGCAGCACAATGGATCTTTTTGGAAACAACTACTCTGTGGGAATTGTTGTTCGGTTTCCCAAGATGACTTTGGAGTTTGATGGTACCCTTCCCATTGGAAGACTTGTTTAGAACGCATAAGGAACACAATGCAGAAAATGGTTGTACCTGTCCTGGTGTTTCCTCTTTTTCTTCTGCGGTGCTCCTTCTTTTCAAACACTTGAAAGTCTATTCAAAATTTCAACTGCATTCTAGGAAGTTTCCTTGTTTGACATAATGCTTTCTTTAGAAGGGATTTGGCACGGAGCAAAATAGGGTTATTCAGTACTTGATCTTCCAGGGAAGGAAGAGAAAGGAAAGAAACAAGATGAAACATGACATGATTGATGCATGCTTCCCTGTGGGACAAAATTACACCAACACCTTTCAGAACTTCCCTGTTTGCCAAGATAGGTAGTGTTAAATCTACTCAAGACAGGAGATGGACAATCCCATTCAGTTCCAGATAGGAGGAGTCAGTGTTGATAGTCACTCTGATTATGGTATCTCCACTAGTCCATGGCATTTTCTGTTGCTTTTTGCCAATGCACTTTTAGCTTCTGATAGAGAGATGGCACTTAAGACCAGAATTAGCAGTGGAAAGGCAGTGTAGATTGTATCACAGGACCATCTCTGAAAGGGAGACAGCTGGGGAAAGTAGGCAGGAGTCAGCAGAGAGACGTCATACAAATGTGTCATGACAATCCCTATTTTTTCACTTCTGGGAATGGTTCTGGGACATTTGGTGACATAATGCTGATAGGTATTGTTTTACTAGTTATATCCTGTTTCTTGTAGGAAGGAACAAGTTATCACTCTTGTGAGAAAAGACAGTTGAGTTACCCATTTGAAGAGAACAGGTGTGGGACTTAGGTAGCTACTGGTAGTCAAAGGATGAGGAAGTATGTGTTCTCCTTTCTGCTGGCAGTTGCTGGCATCTTGGAAAGAGGACCAGAAGAAGATGTAATGCTTATCTAGATCAATACAGCTGGAACAGCCATTTTCAGGGCACGAAGTGCACTTTCCCCATACTTAAAGAGTATAGCTGATGGGAAAAGTCATTGTAAAGAAAGAGCTGGAAGAGCTTCTCCTTTGCTTGGAAGCATCCTTTAAGCTGAGATCCTCTCTCAATCCCCATCTGACCCACACTACAGCTGCATTAATGTCATGTCCATGTTTTGGCTTCTACCCCATTGATCCAGGCCCTAATCCAGAGCCGTGTGTTTATGAAACAAGGAGAGACTGAGCTCTGGACAAGCAACGCTGCATAGGCTATGGCGGGTGTACAAGACAGGTGCCATGCATGGTTGATGACCTGATGGTGATAAGATAAAAAGCGTTATGTTCTTCTCCTAGAGTGTGATATAGCTGTGATGCAAAAAGCTTCCTGAGTTAAAGATACCTCCCTTTCTCAGGACCCAGTTTCTTTCAGCACATTCTAGTGCAAATGTCAATGATTTTACAGATGTAACCACAAAAAAATGAATTGCAATAAAGTTATGATAGGATATCTGGTTTCAGGGATGTCTTTTCCTTTATTCAGAGAAATAATATTTCACCAAATTATTCAGACAAGAAATATTTCTTAGTAATATTATCAGTAAGGTGGAAAAATTGCCAGGAATTCGCCATATCCTGTTACAGAGACTGGAAAGCTCTCCAAAACATAGAGGTACTTCTTCATTCCTTCTAAATCAGAATGAGGAAATCCATCATTGTGGTGTCTCCATATGTGTATTACAATCGCTTTTCTTTGTAGGAGGTGAAGTATTACCAAACTTGTTCTGGTTATTAAAACTCTCTGAATAAACCACATGATAATTTTGGCTAGGAAGCATTTTTTCTATGGACATTTCTTCCAATGATGTCTTGATACATGTCTTGGGGATAGGTACTATTTATTTTCTTTCAGATATCAATATAAAGGTTTAGTCTCCCCACTATGTATTTTCAAGATTTAATGGCACTTTTAATTGCTGGTCAGGTGAAGACCTCCCAGAAAGAGACTCGAGACAAATATCCACAGTGGAGTACAGAAGCACTTAGTCATCAAAAGTAGTGTTTTGTACAGGGACAATTTAGAAGGACACAAAACATGTAATAATACCTTTACCTAAACCACTTTTCTCTCTGCAACTTCCTTGCTTATGTCTGAAGTTCAAAAGTACTGTTAAGTCTTTTCTATACCACTTGATTTCAGTTCTTAAGGAGACCAACCTTCTGTTTCAGTTTCCTTCTTTTTGGGGGAAAGAGGGGCAAGCAGCAGGAGTAGGGAAAGGATGGGAGAACCAGTTAGTTTACGCTGAAGGGAACCTTGTGTTGAACAACCTTTTTGTGGGATGGCAACATACATAATGCAGACCAATAGGAACAGATCTATACAGCAAAATAATTTATGTTGAGACCCTAATATTAGCAGGTACTGCGCCTTGACCTATATCTAGACTGTTGCTATGGACTGACTGTTCACTCATGGTGGAGTTCAGTAGGAACACCTGGATCGTGTCGTCTTCTTTACTCTCTTCTGAAAGGCATCCGGCCATGCTTTCTGAGACCACACCCAGTGCAAAATGAATTATTATATATTTGGCCAGTCAGGAGATTCATTTCAGAAATGCATTCCCTGATCAGAACATAATGTTAATGTAGATACACCTGCATTGTTTTCAGCTGAAGTTTCCAAAATGGAGGGAGGAGTGAGACACATTAACAACCTTAATTTCTTGCCTAATTTTTTGCTTCACCTGATCCTCAGTAATGAAAGTAGCTAATTATAGCCTTCCCTCTCCCACTTTTTTCTCTCCATCATTTCACTCCCACTTCCAGATACTAATAAAAAAAAAGTATATAAGTCTTCCAAGGCTGGGAAACCAGTTAGGCAGATCCAAAAAACTGAAATCAGCATATGTACCTTTAGGTGTTATGCCAGGACTCTGAACCATATAAGATTTCTCCTTCTTCAGTAATAATATTTACTTTTTAATCATAAAATATGTAAACATCTGTGCTATAAAAAAATCAGGGTGGAGAGGAAGAGTAGTAAAGGGGAGGTCATTCTTTAGAAGGGTGTAAAAAGATAAATGTGTAATCTGCTATGAGACGATATTAGTCTGTGAGCTCTGAATTGGGCCCTCATCTTACACAATATCCCCTGAGCCAAAACAACAATTCTTTTTAAGCATGGAAGTTTCAGACCTGTCTAACAATATGAGGACTTGCTGTGAGTTCTGTTTTTAATAGCTTCAGAAGACTGGTGCCATTTAGATCTGCTTTTAACGTGTTCTTAAATTGCTATTTTATTACCCTTGCTGACATTCCAGAAGCATGAAATTACCAAATCACATTAAGAAGACAGTAGGTGGAGAGACGAAGCTAGTTAAATAACACCAGACAGGCCAAAAATTTGAGTCCTTGTCTTTAACTTTCAAGGACATGCTTATTTAAGAAAGAAAATTCCTGTTAAATTATTTAAACACTGTAAATGCAAATAACTGCAGATTTCTTTATTATATTAGGTTATTTTTCCGTAGTGATTGACCTTGATTTGAAGTATTTTCTTCTCTGTGGGTATACACACACATATAAAAATATACATATATGCGCACACATATGAAAAATATATAGGAAAGACTTTACTCATATGGTGATTTTACCACTGACACCATTGCTAGAGTGGTTCGTTCAAATATGCGCAACATCGGTACAAATCTTTGCCCTCTGAATTTCATGAGCATATTCTCAATAACTGAAATGAGGGCATTTCTTATAATTTATGGAAACTTCAGCTGCATAACAATAACAGAGATGGATATTGCAATAAATTAAATGAAAATAAATCATCAAGTCATGATTGCTCAAGTCCTTATTCTGTGCAATTACTCTCAAGTTT
This sequence comes from Pluvialis apricaria, assembly GCA_017639485.1. Taxonomy (NCBI): domain Eukaryota; kingdom Metazoa; phylum Chordata; class Aves; order Charadriiformes; family Charadriidae; genus Pluvialis; species Pluvialis apricaria. The sequence goes on along the minus strand of CM030012.1, from coordinate 21,889,285 downwards.
CTTGGTTTTAAGAAACTTCAAGAAAATCTATTACTCTGTCAAACCAGATGATGAGGTAGAAAAAATAATTTAAAAAGCAAGTTGCAGAAAAGAATCATAGAATGGTTTGGGTTAGAAGGGACCTTCAAAGCTCATCAAGGCCAACCCTCCTGCCATAAGCAGGGACACCTTCCACTAGATCAGGTTGCTCAAAGCCCCATCCAGCCTGGCTTCAAACACTTCCAATGATGAGGCATCCAGGACTTCTCTGGACAACCTGTTCCAGTGTCTTACCACCCTCATATCATAAAAAAACTTATTTCAAGAATTTCTATGGTAGAATGATAATACAATTTTTATACAAATATCATATTATTTTGCTAGATATCAAATGCAGTGACACTCAACAACATTAACGTGCCTGGGTGTGCAGTAACTCGCCATGTATTTGCTTCAATTCATACATTTTAAAGACTCGGCAACTAGTAAGCGTCAGGCAAGTTCAACATGAGTCATAACTAGCATATGCTTGACAATGTGCTATAATCATTAGTTGTCTTACTCCTGAATTTATGTGGTTCTACTCAAGTTCCAGTTGTTCAGTCAAAAGCATGTATCTCTCTTCTTTCCCTTTTTCACATCCATCAGTGCAAATGACAATCTTTATCATCCTAACCTGCTATAAGGGAGTTAAGTGTTTGGTTTTGAAATATAAACAATTTTCATAGAAGAGCACATACAATATGAAAACTTATGACTCATCAGCTCTTACTACTCTAAAAGAATTACACTGCTAACCTCTTTTTTACGGGCTTGTGTACCACTCTTCCCAAATAAAATCGCTATCTCCTTTTAAAGGCACTTTCAGCATGTTTCAAATTTCCACAATATCCCTGGGTTAATCAATAGAAACTCCCAGTGTGTTACTAAATCTGTAGCTACAATATAATTAATGTTGAATGAGAAATGATTTCTTTTAAGTGTTGCTGAGTGTTACATCCACACTATGCAAGGGTACATAAACAGTCGTCTCCGTGATCTGGACTTTGACTTGCCTCCTCATGTTTACTGGGTTTTGTTAATGTAAATTACGTTTTTATTGCACATTCTGTTCAAGAGAGGAGGCAATGTTATTGAGCAAAGAGCGAGAAAGAGGGACTCAGAAGATGGTGAAGAAGAGATACAAACTGGATGAAATATATAAACTAATAATATAAGGCACTTTTTTTCTCTGATATTTCTTTCTGGCTTTTTATGGTCGATTAAGTACATTTTGCATAGAAGGACATTAAAGATCATGCTGAATATCAAATAACCTTGTTTCTGGAGAAGTATCCTCATTTTCTTGGGGTGGGTGAGTGTTTCTAAAGATAACAATATTTCACCTAGTGATAGAATAAGCCATAAAAAAAGGCAGAGGGACCTTGAGCTGGGTCCTGTCTTTGGAGTGAAGAAGAGCATAGAAGACTTCTTTACAAATTGTATGTTCATTGTTTACAAGGACAATTTCTGACTGTTGAGTACTTTACTGAACTGTATCTTGAGTTTTACAATCTGTTTACAGAACTAAATAAGCAACAGAAACTTATTCTCCAAGATTTTTCTAGCTTTTGAGGACCATGAGGATGGAATATCATGTAGTTTATATCCACCAAACTTCCCTGTTTCTCTGTGTCCCCATATCCCAAGCAACTAGCATTTATTCAGCCTGGTCTACTCTCTGTATAACATCCACTTTTCAAACTAATTTATACCTGGATATAAAACACAGCCACTCTTTATGTAAAACTTAATAAATGTAGAATAAATTATTTGTGAGGAATGGGTGTTTACATGCAGACCTCAATTTTTCAGTCCAAATTCAGGAACTGAATACTGGAACACAGACAGCCATGTCTCCTCAACATAGACTGTTCAGACGCCAAGTGAAATCTCAACTTTCTATTAACAGTCTTTCCAGCTATATAGCTGTTCAAGAAAATATTTTTATAATAGAATAATACTTTTACTACAAAAAAAATTATATGTTTTTAATCCTCATCATGTGCAAAAATAGCTGGACCATTTGCATTCAGTCTTTCCAAATATATTCTGATTTGGTCAAGAGCCCCGGGGGCAAAAGATACAACCAAGTAAAATAGAGAATGTTTACAATCAAAGCTATTATTAATTTTTAATTAAATGCAGCTGCTGCCTTTTCCTTCACCAATAATGACATTGTGCAGATCTTCGTTTAGAGACTTACCCTGATGGGAAACATACTCAAAGACTCATCAGTTAAATGTTAAAGTAAGCTGGCTGGTGATCATCCACAGAGTCTGTTACTTATTCTCCACTGTATTTTTAAATGATGATGATGTCATGTATCAGTGTGAAAGAGGTGGCAATTAGCTGCATTCAGAAACACACACAATAATTTGGTTACTTAAAGCAATCACACCTTGAAGTTCAGTTCTAAGACAGAAGCGCCAGAGGGCTAGATGCTGTAGAGAGACACACCAAAATCCAATCTCCAGAAGGCTGCATTGCACGGACAGAAAATATTGATTCCCTGTGTATGTGTTTGGAAATGAAGAGGCAGAGCTAGGAATATCCCCTTACTCTTAGTTTAATGGTGCATTTATACTACTATGGTGTCCTGCATGTGGTGCATCTTAATATACTTGGGGAAAAAAAACCCACCAAAAACTACTTAAAGGTTGAAAGGTTACATCAGTGGGAGGAGAGCCTAGTTAAGCAGTGACTATTTGACTATTCAGTGGCAATTTGATTTCATAGCTCTTCCCTGAGGCTGTAGCTGGTGCTGATGACAGCCTCATCAGTGGTAGGTGTGTGGTCTGGTTGAATCATTGAGTTGCCAGGTGTGGGATGAGGTGAGCATACTGCATAGCATAAGGGGAATGAATAGAAGATCAAAAGGTTTTTTGCAAAGACTTAAGGCAGGGGAGGGAGAGGAGGAATCCAAGCTCCACCTCCCACAAGAACAGGGACTGCTGGAAGCTACAGTCAAGATAGGTGGATTTCCTGAATGGTGGAAGCTGAAAGATGGTAAGTTTTGTCTGCCAGAAGATTTTTCTCCACCTGCAGATGAGGAAAAACTATAGAGCTCTGGCAAACATCAAGTTCTGGCAGGGAAGGCCTCTGGGAGAGCCACACCTGTCTGATGAATCGTCTCCAGTGCCACAGGAGAAGAAGCCACAAGTAATAATGGTCAGAGACACTCTTCTGTTATGGGATCTGGGGACAGTCATCTGCCAATGAGAGCTGCTGTCCTAAGAGATTTGCAGCTCGCCTTCATGCTGGTATTTCTCCTTAGTCTTCTATTGAGCATGAAGTTCAGCAAGGATAAATGCAAAGCCCTACACCTGCATCAGTACAGGCTGGAGAACGGCTGGACAGGGAACTACTCTGCAGAAAAGGACCAAGGAGTTTTGGTAAACAGCAAGCTAAGCAAAAGCCAGCAGTGCACTCTTGCTAACTACACACAGACCAGTGTTTGCAGTATTTTAGTAAATTGAGGGAAGTACCTATTCCCCACTATCCAGCATGCAAAAGGGCCTTCCCCAAGTACAACAGAGATATTGTCAAACTAGAGACAATCAAGTGGAGGATCGTTAAAATGCTTAGGAGCTAAGGGTACTGCGTTTGTTTAAGCAGAAGAAGAAGACAATGCTACAGAAAGGTTGTAGAGAAGAAGGAAAAGAAGGAGGGAACCTTTTCCTGGGAAGTGACAGGCCAAGAGGTACACAGTGAAAAGAAAAGAGGAAACTGTCACCAGTTACAATAATGGAAACTTACATGCTGAATCTGGTGGCTGTCCAGAGGCAGAGGATTTCTCCTTCCTAGCTAAAGACAGTTTTGGTGGGATGTAAGATCCAGGGGTTATCCCCACGCTGTCATTGTTCTGCTGACCCTCACTGAGTATTTCTGCTTAATTCAATTATCCCTTTGTCAGATAATCTCCTGTTGAATGTAAGAATAAAAATCTTCACAATGAGCGTGGGTAAGCACTGGAAAGGGTAACCCAGAAAAATTATGATATCTTCCTCCTTGAAGATCCTCAAAATTTGGCTTGAGAAAAACCTGAGTAAGCTGGTCTAAATTTAAAGTTAGCACTGCTTTGAGCATGAGGTCTGACTACCTGACCTCCGAAGGTCTTTTCCTAACTTTTATTTTTCTATCTCTGCAAAAAGTGGCTGTTTGTAGCAGTGACTGTGTGCTGAAAGGAAAGTACTTGAATTATATTGTATCTTTTCAACCCTATTGAATCACTTCTAGAATATAATAAACCACAGGTAAGTGCAGACCTGTAGTTCCTGAACTCTCTATTACCTGATTTCATAGTACTACAGTCACTCTCTCAAAAAAGTGGACTCATCAGTCAAACAATAATGTTTACCAGTGCATAGCATGCTGTCGAGCTCTAATGGTCTTTAAGTATCAAAAAAGCCATAAGGGATAGTATTCCTATTATCATTGAGGCACAATATTGGGAGAGGCTGCATTATTGAGAGGTGAACATAGGCTTCCTATTATCGCTTCCCTGGATATAAACTGATGCAATCTATCACAATTTAAATGAATAATTTCAAAATGTAGTGGCCTCTAAAATGATTTAAAGTCAATGAGCTAATAGTAGAATCAAGCTGGCTCTCACATTCATGCTCAGAGTCTATGATCTGCTTGCTGCACACACAGCTGTGCTTATGCGCTCTTCAGCCACTGGCATTACACTAAGAATGCTGAACCAGAAGCTCCCAGCAATACAGGTATGAGGAGCAAGTACCGAACTCCTTTTTTTTGACTGCTGAACAGTTGGAAACCCTAATGAAAACCAATTTTTTTGCAGGGGGTACTGATTGTGAGACAATAAAGCCCCTTAACCACTCTTCAGCTGCATTGTGCTGAACCAACACACACCGCTCTGACATTTACTTCTATCCAGGAGAAAGAAGAAATGAAACTTGCTTGTGGGGCAGCTAATTATAGTTCATATGGCCAAAGCAAAGGGTTGCATAAGCTTTTATGTCTTTGTTTGTTTGGGGTTTCTTTTTTCCTTTCTTTGGGGGCAAATTGAGTTTTTGTTTCATTCCTGACATTTCTTTCCCTTCTCCGTTGGAAATAGCCAGAATTAAAAGACTACTTTTGTCTTCTTTTCCTAAAATCTTTTGTGGTTTTGTGTGTGTGTTTGGGCAAGGACAAATTTATTCCTAAATAGAAAGTCACCACCTTTTTCCTTAATCAGTTTTCTCCTTTTCTTCCCCCTACTCCCTTACCCCTCTCATCACTTAGATGCTGCAATTTTATTCCCTTGTTATTGTTTCTCTTGTATGCTTATTTGGAATTACAAAGAAATTGATGAATTGTTTAGGTCAGGTCAAGTGTTTTTGTTTTGCCCTAATGCTTGTTTCTTACATACTAAGAAAATCAAGGGCAAGTGTATATTTACAGATTGTGGGAGTGTTTTAGAACTGAGTCACTTTTTTAAAAAGCAAAAGTTGGATGAGTTCAGTCAATGGTTGCAACCACATTCTAACAGAAACAAAAACAGTTAATGAAAATATTTCAAAAGGATTAAAATTTACAGATGGGGATGCCCAGTAAACATAATATTCAGTGTTGAAATGAAGACAGAAAAGGAGGATATGAAGCACGAGTCAGGGTTATTTGTAAACAAACAATAAGGGAAAATGTAACCTTCCTCCTGTTGTGGGAGTATTTACATGTCTTTGTTTCTGTTTAGATTTCTTTCTAAGATAGTTATAAACCTATCAGTTCATTTCAGACAGGCACAGACAGTTGCCTCCTGTCACTCCTGTCTGGCCACATCATTGGCAGTGCAGAACTGATCTTTTTTTTGTTCTCTCAAGGTCTTTAATCTGGGCTCTCTGATTGCAGGCAAAGTGCAGGAGTTTCAGTCTCTTTCTGCAAGCTTCCACAGCATGGCTTCTCAACAGTCACAGTTCTCCTGCTAGACAATAAATCTTCAGACCTCACTTACAGAAAGACCATGATGAACAATAACTAAATGGCAAGATTATCTATCCTTTCATTGCCTTTAGCACTGTATTTTTCTAGTGCCTTAATTAATATTCAACATTTCTGGAAAAAACATCTCCCAGAATGTAATGCATTTTTCCATACTCAGTTGCCCTGAACTACATGTACAATGAGTACAGAGATTCGTAGTTCCCCGAACTCTGATACATATAGATATAGCTATAGAAACTGTTTTCCCTGTTGTTGAAAAAATACTAACACATTTTGTTGCATTACTAGGTGGAAAAGTGTTCACTATGCTTACTTAATCTAATATTAGCTCTGAATCCATTCCCGTTAAACAACAAGTTTCAAATATGTATCTAATACAGTTCCATCTAAATTTGAAAACTTTAAATGCTAGGTTGTTAGTTCTTAGTTGTTAAAATGGCAATTGCTGTGATTTTCAAATTCTGAAGACCATTTGAGGAGTAATAATTGAAATAAAATAAATTATGGACATTAGAGGGTCCTTGAAGAGTGACCATTGTTCACTGTATTGATAACTATAAAAACTAGAATAAAATATCAATATTACAAAATGCAAATACATATTCACTGATTTGAAGTTACCATTTTTATGTACATTTTCATCCATTGATAAAAGGAAGGCAATTGAAGTTAGCATAGCCCTCAGCATTGCTTACCTATCCCTGCATCTTTATGTGGTGTTTCCAGAAAGACAAACAGATCCTTACTTACTACTGCTATTAAAAGACAGAGTAGGTCTTGGAAACTCTTTCCTTTTGCACTGTTCCCTAAGGATGTTTAATGCTTTGCTACTTGGCATTGTCAATGGGAAATTCTCAAAACAACCTTAATTATAATCAAAAGAAATGGAAAGGATGAAATGAATGGAAAGAATGTAGAATAAAATTAAAGATTGTTTAATAATTTCATGTTCACACGTCTCACAAATCTATTAGAGAAAGGGTCTTCATATCAGCTATAGAAAATACCTGACATTCCTGTCAAAACCCAGCTTCTGTCACACACAGAGAAAGCAGCTGGTTGAAAAGAATTTAGGAAATTCCTGAAGATAGTTGTTCTGCCCATCTCCTTTGGAAGTTTCCATAAAGGCCTAAACTGCTCCATTCTAAAATAATTGAGTAAAAGAAAAGCCTGTTAACTTTTAGTAAAAAAGTTAGTGGTACAGACCAGAGATCATAAGGACTGCTTCAACATTTACTAAGCAAATGACAGGAAAACAGGAAAGAGAGAGGCTAAGAAAATAATTTAACCTATGGACTCTCATGAAGGACTATGCACTTTGAAAAGAGCTTGCTGTGTCTCACCAAAAAACTGATAGACTAATGAGCATGTGATTAACATATTTCAGACCAAATATAGTAACAATAACACCTTTAAAAGAAAGAGGGATAAGACTTTCTTCAAAACTATTTCAATTCCCATTCCAAACTGCTTTCTGTATTGACCTGAACTCCCAGAGTTTCATTAGTGTAAAAAGACCTTCATGTTCTCTTTTTCTCTGTGAACCTATTGAAAATTTTAAGATCCCCATTTTTTTATCTCTCTAAGGGTTGATAAAAAAAGTAAATTTATTTTTACCCCACTGGTATAGAAGGAAATGATGATCAAGACACAGATCTTAAGAAAGTTGACTTTCTGGAATTAGAAAGTGCAGTGCGACAAATTACTTTATAGTTTTCTCACTTTCAAAAGTTCTCATGAGTCACCAGTTTGTAAATATTTCATATGTTCACTTGCATAAATGCATCAAGGAGACTCCTATGAAAACTTCATTTCATCTCTGTTTCTGTCCCTGTTCTCCATTATGCTGTTTTCTGATGCAGTACAAGCCTTGACCCAAAAGAACATGACAAAATGAGATAGAAGAAAGAGGTGTATTTCATGCCGTGAAGATAGCTCTCCCAAAAGGAACAGGAAGTACATATCTAATCCTATGCCTTACAAAGATTTGTGATTATTTACATATCTTTCAAAATTTGGTCCTTTAGCTCTGAGAATAAAAAAGAGTAAGTTCAACTGATGTCAACAAAATATTTCTAAGTTATACCAGTATAAAGGATAGGCCATTGAGAAGATTTCAGTAGATACGGAGCTCTCTAGAAAGCTAAGTGTAAAACAGAATTTATTCCTCATACATGTACAGATGCTGGTACTGGTGCTGAGGATCGCTAAAATCCAATATATATAACAGTTGGCTATGGAAAAGATAGTGTTTGTCTGTAAGAAGCTTGTCTAAAATTACCCACGAATTGCAACCACATTACCCAGAAAAAAGAAAAAATATCGAAAATATATCTTAACTGCTCAAAGACTGAGTCATTAAAAAAGATATCTCTTCTGCTTAGAAACCACTTTGATGCTTAGTATTACCCATGTTCTCTAACAGGGTTTAGTAGAAATGACAACCAGCAGTTACTGTCATCCTACCCCTACGAATCTTCAATATAGTTTTCACTTTGTAAACTATTGACAACATGACTTCATTTACTACAAATTCTTTCAACTTTTTTATTAGATAATTGTCCATTGCCCCCAAGGAGTTTTAGCAGAAGTAGCTCATTGATATGCAGGCAGTGATTTTCATCTTCTATAGCTGCTTAGTGTTGTTTAAATATGCATTGCACTACCAGTCTCTCAACAACATGTGGCAAGAACCATGAAACTTTATTCTACTTGTAATTTAATTTGCCAGTTCCTTCAGCAGCTTGAAGATTCTACAGACTTATTTCATTAACATCTTGAAGTTTTTTTGTTTTGTGAGGACCAGACTGTCTTGGTACACATAATCTTTTAATGACAATTCTTTCTTTATATTTATGTTCTTTATCTTAGAACTGGCCCAGTGTGAGATGTCTTTCTTTTTTTCTGTATGTTTGAAAAAAATCAGACTGGCCTGATTTTTTCATTTGAAGGCTATTCTTGTATCATACCGGTATTCTTGATCTTTGATCAGACTCAGTATGAGATATATTTCTTTTCTGGTTGTTGTACTAATGTCCATGTCTGCAATAGACTATTTCCCATCTGCACAGGTAAGATCTCATCAAACAAGCCAACAGGAGGCTGCAATAGCTGCAGGCACCCTCATCTCAACCCATCTTTCTCCATTTTTCTTTAGGAAGCAGGAGCAAATTCTCTGAAAATGAACTAACACCTTTTAAATTTGAAACTATTACCCAAGGCTAATTGAAAGAATAATCTCAGAAATGATTATGTATTCTCCCTTTAGATAAGAGACCAAAATTATGAATCATTCCAGGCTAGAAAGCAAGAAATAAAAATGTAATCAGATGTCATAATTAATGATGGTTCCAAGTTTTTTTCTCTTAGATAACCTTAACTGTTTGGAGCCATCTAGAATAATAGCTTTGTCTTAATCAAAAGAGCTGGTTTTGCAAAAGAATGTTCTAGTAACTCTAGGGAGTAGCTCATTAAAATAATGCAGTTGCCATTAACCTCAACATCTTAGACAGTGTTTTATCTAGATGATAAAGCACAGAAAGCTGCCTTGTTATCTTTAAAACACTGCTTTCCATAAGCAGTCTATATCACTTTGATTCATAATGAGTGTGGCTCATTTCAGTCATTTGTCAGGTGCCTTTTTCAGTGAGGTGTGATTTGAACAAACCTTGGATACCAGTTTGTATTGCAATGTACAGGGAGCTACAGATAAATGACTTGTACTTGTTGAACTGTTGACTGTTGGGATTGTTCTCTATGCTACACCAATAACAATTATTCACTCAATCCCTGTATCTGACTTCCCAGAGTCACCTTGATTGTTACTTGAAAGCAGTGGCAGATGGTTTAATATTTCTGAGAATGCTGCTATGAAGAAATAACATGTAAAATACCACCAGATTCTCATCCCACCAGTCAGCTAAATTTGAATATGGATGGTGATTACCAGGTGATTCCTGTTGGTGGTTCCTGTGGAATCATCTCCTATCTTTGTTTTTGTCACTGATTCCTTTCTCCCTCCACTTTAGAAGTTTAAAAACTCAAAGTGGCAAGCTACCTATAGTCCAAACAGGCTCAACAACCTTCCCCCCATTTATTCTGCAATGTGCCAAATATATGTGTGGTCTCTGTGGAAAAGGTATTAATAAAGACTATACACAGTAGCCATAATTTTTAGAGCCTTTCTAGAAAAAATATTTGACTGTTTATCTTATGCTTCTGAAGCTGCTGATGTTCCTGTCAACCCTATCCAGACTGATTTCTAAACCTAACCAAGCTCAGTGCCATAATAAAGCTCTTTATCTTTAACAGCACACTCCATATAGCATAAATAGCATGAAGAAGAAATACTTACATTGCAATAGACTGGTATGCAGAGTCCGTTGAGGCACCAAGTTATTGTTAAGTCAGTCCAGCTCTCCTCTCTGTACTGAAAAATAAGAGGGAAAAAAGCATTGGTAGGTGGTCAATCTGCATCAGGAAACAGTATTATGGATTCAGAGGGAAATAATCTGATGAGTTAGAAACCTGTTAATTTAACAGTAACAAAGGTGGAGGAAGTTCCTGGGAAGAATTGGTTGTTATCATCATTTTCTGTTGATTCTTGTCAATTTCATATTTTTACAGAAGCAATCTATTTTGAATCCTGTAGGAAATTTTAAATAACACTGTAAAAAAAACCCAACAACAACCCAACAACAAAGCACACGCATGCAAAAAAAAACACCCAACCAAAACCCCATCAACAACTAACAACCAAGCTTTCAGCATCATCAATCTGTAAAACTGTTTTTGTCTTGAATTACCAGCATCCTGAAATTAAAAAAAAAAAACCCAAACCTCTATTTTATCCTATATGTGTTTTAGAAAAAAAATAATCTTTACATTTCACTGGTATACTTCTTATTTCATAAAGAAAAAGATCAAGACCTAAATTACCAACGCATATGGATTTACATTCTTCATTTCTTTTTTTTTGTTTTTAAAACTTTAGGTACCTGAAGAAGGCTGATCTTGTTAATTACTTACAAAGTTTTTTTTCCTGAAAGTTAGGATGCTTTAAGGGTGCTCAAATGCCCTTTTACAGCGATTATCACTGAACTGAGGAAGGAGGAAACCAGAAGAGAAATAGAAAGAACTGTTGCTAGAGCTCTACTCCTCAGAGTGGTTTTACTCCCCAGTGTATTTTTTTTAAACTGTATGTGAACAAATATACTCAAATGTGTTTGTGTTAAAAAAGTCTTGACAAAATTTTTCTTCCATCTTTCTCTTAATTTTTTTTCATAAAGTAAAATTGCAAGAAGTAAGGTTTCTTTGGAAAAAAATTAAAAACTGAGTTCCTCGATGAGACAAAAAACTCTGTATGGAACGAATAGGTCAAAAGAGAAAAGCTAAAGGAAAAAACTTTGTCGTACTGACACTATGAAATATTGAGAAAGCCACTAGAGGGAAATGCTGTCATTTTCATATTTCAGGGCTTTCATTTCACTTTGATGAAAATTGAATAACATCCAATTTTCCCAATATTGTAAAGCATTTCACACATCTTTGTCATTTTCAAGCGACAAGTAATTTCAAAAGTCAACAAGTTTAAAGCTGATATTTGACAGAGAGGGTAGTTCTGTAAAAATTGAAGAGAGGTCCAATGACTGCAGTGGTATCCTGGGATTTAGAGTTCATAGTTTTGCAATAGACTGTCTGTCTGATCTCGAACAAGACATTTGATCTTTATGCTGCATTTCTTCATCTGTAAAATGGGAAAGTGTAGCATTTGCCAGTCTCAGAGGAAACTGCAAGGATAAATATATCGATTGTCAAGAAGAAAGTTCAGGAAAAAAAGTTTTCGTTTAGGCAGACAAAATTGCTGATTTGAAATGCCATTGAGGTTCAACAGTTCAAATAATGTCTTAGATGCTTAATGCAAGGTCTTATGTGGCTTTATAATCATTAGAACAACAGATAGCTACAAATAGCTATGAAAAATTTTCAGAACCCATAAAATACTAATACAGAATTATCCAGTTATCAAATTTCCACTATAAACTATACTGATATTAAAAAATTCACAGAATATTATTATATATGCTAAAAATTTCTAAATGGGATCGAATACTGTGTTAAAATACCAGTATCTCTGAATAGAGAAATTATATAAAATGAAGGAAGGTCTCTCTAGATAAAGTAAAATAAAACTTTTTTTAAGAGTTTGTTGTTTGGTTTCTGTGTGCTTGTCAAACATACACATTGTCTACAAGTAATTAGATCCCCAAATTTTTGACAAATTTTAAAACAGCCATCAAAATGTCCATCGTGAATTCTAGTCATATGTTAGTTCATGGATTATAAAGGCCTGGTGGGGTTTTGTAGAAGCAAGGTGATGAAACATGGCTTTCAATAAACCCCAAATAGCAATGTTCTGGAAGATTACGTAGAAGAACTGCACACTTTGTAAGGTGATGAACTATTCGGAGAATGATGCATCAGGAAATAAAACAGAAACATCTACCTAGGATGAAAGTGTTTAGCAGTCCTGCCTGTTTCTCAAGCCGTGTGTTTGTCCTCTATATAGTCCATGCTGTTTCTGTTAGAGTTAGGACCACTCTTATTTTTGCTTCTATATCTGTGTGTGCTCTCTCTTTGCCAGTTAATGTTAAAAAACAGCTGTGTGAATTGTACTGTACAGAAGTTAATCTTGGAAGCTTTTGGCACAAAGCAGTTTATGTTAAGCACCTCAGTTTCATGTCATTCTTTGTGGAATTATGTGAGCTCTAAATGTGTAATACTGAGGTGGGAGAATTCAGTCTTGCATAATGATGAAACATATTTATGGTCATAAAAGTATTCCAGAGCAGTTTCTTCTTATTTCATATCTACTGCATCAATTTTTGAGCTCCTTAGTTCACCTCCAACTTGAAATGTTTTCTGCTTCCAGCATGAAGGCATGCACATCACCTGCTCAAAAGCAAGCTGGATTTAGTTCTACCCTGTGCAACACTCACAGCTTTGCCAGGCAAATGTTATTATTCACTCTACACTCTTTATAGTTCTGCATAAGTAAAACCTACAAAATGCTTTTTCACATTGGTTGAATTTGATATGGATGGCAATCACTAAGTTGTATTCTAAAAAGTCAAGGTAATCTTTAAAGTTTGCCTAAAAGAAAAAGGCAGCATAATATATTACGTGATACTTTTTGCTTGATATTGTAAAAACAAATAGGTAAGTATTGAAAATTGGATTTTAATATATTTTTTCCCATTGCATTAATGTTAAGAATTAAAAATATATTGAAGGTTTTGTCTCAAGCATGAAAATGACTGTCCAGTGATGTTAAATTATAAAAATTCATGATCAAAAAATGTGTTTCAAGACACAAAAGACAGGTCATGACCAACTGAGCAAGAAATCTGTATAGGCCTAATAGTATTGCAACAAGTGTCTACTTTGCCTGTTATTGTAAGCGAACAAGAACATATTGCAGCGACATGGAACATATTGTATTGAAATGTGTTTCAACCTGATTAGGGTACTTAATGTGATGTAGGTCTCCAGCCAGCGCTGACAAGTAGCAGTACTGTGATTTTCCCCTTCTACCTCTTTTCGCTCTGGAAGATTGTAATGCCACTCACATGGCATTGTCTGCAAATGTGCCTTCAGCTTTGGCTTGAACATAAGGCCCAGGAACAGCTTAGTTATAGTGCTACAAGTTCTTTCTGCATGAAATAAAACTACGTGCATTAAGCTAGTTTTAAGATCAAGTCTTCTTTCTCCACCTGTGAACCGGGAAATACCAGTTGCATGTAAGGCAGTATATATATACCAACTTGCTACTGCATAAAACAGACACAATAAACATGTGCTGGGCTCAAATGCAGACATAGGTTAAAACTTGTATTGTCATTGCTGTTGTCCTAGTTCAGCCCAAAGATTGAGGTCATACAGGGAATCTGACAATGCACAGGAGTCCCTGTTGCCTAGGTTTTGTTCTCATTAACACACTGATACATCGTTTTTACATTGATAAGCAGCGCAGGTACAAGCGTGGAGTGGTGACAACTTTTCTAGCAATGTCTCCATTTGTCCATTTTCACATGCCTGTTTCCCTTGTGTCTCTGGAAAAGATAGTTTACCCTGTGGTCCATTGATTTCTTGGCTGTGGTAAGCCTGCTAAAGAGCTGAGTCAAAGCTCCGAGATATCTTCACGTTTTACTATAACCAGATGCTAAGTATCTGTGGCAGAGATAAAGCAACTATACAAATGTGAACGGTGCTTTGTCTTGTAAGCGTCTCATGTCCTCTGAACATCCAGTTTCAAGCATTCATTTACACAATACATGTACTATCTGTAAAACAGAAGCAGAGCATACTTAGAAGTGGAAGTTGCCGCAAAGATTTTTAAGAGACATTATCATCTTAACAATCCTTATTGCTCTCTTCACTATCTGAAAATATAAGCTTTTCATTTTGCCATCATGTTGGAGAAGGAAAACAAACTAGACCTGACATATTTTCATTGTTTCTGAGGTGGTTCATTTCAAGATGACTATCCGAATTCTCAGTATGCTCCTTTGCCTGTTTTAGCATCTCCTTCTACTCTCTGTCCTGTGGATTGTGAATGCTATTTATGTGCAAAATATAGCAGTCTTTCATATTTTGTAACTGTCTGTACCTTCATGACCTGGCTTTAAAAAAAACTGAGAAGTGCTCCTTGTTGTTATTTGCTCTGTATTCAAGTTGTCATACCTGTGTTTAATCAAGCCACTTAATCTTGTACTTGTCCATTCCTATTCTACCATGGCACTTTCCATTACTTTTATCTATCTCAGCTGTCTAAAAATCTTTTACTCCTTAACTTTGTCTCTTATGGAAAAGGGGACCTTTCTGAGCTAAATACTGATGACATCTAGAATCAGTGGGAAAACTCTGAGGAGTTCCATAGTTTTCCTTAGTTGTAGTTCCAAGTTTTTGCTTATTTGCTCCAGGTTCTTTCTTATATGCTTATTTGTAATTATTAATTTTTTTTATTTTAGTTCCTCTCACCGAATGCCACATTCACCAATCTTTTCAGAGAATCATAGAATGGTTAGAGTCAGAAGGGACCTTAAACATCATCTAGTTCCAACTGCCTGACATGGACAGGGACACCTCCCACTAGACCAGGTTACTCAAAGCCCCATCCAGCCTGGCCTTGAACACTTCCAGGGATGGGGCATCCACAACTTCTCTGGGAAACTTGTTCCAGTGTCTCAACCCCTTCACAGTAAAGAATTTCTTCCTAATATCTAATCTAAATCTCTCCTCTTTCCCTTTAAAACTGTTACCCCTTGTCCTATCGCTATACTCTCTGATAAAGAGTCCCTCCCCATCTTTCCTATAGGCCCCCTTTAAGCACTGGAAGGCTGCTATAAGGTCTCCCTGGAGCCTTCTCTTTTCCAGGCTGAACAACCCCAACTCTCTCAGCCTGTCTTCATAGGAGAGGTGCTCCAGCCCTCAGATCATCCTCGTGGCCCTCCTCTGGACCCGCTCCAACAGGTTCTTGTCTGTCTTCTGTCGGGGGACCCAGAGCCAGATGCAGTACTCCAGGTAGGATCTCATGAGAGCTGAGAGGCAGAACCACCTCCCTTGACCTGCTGGCCATGCTTCTTTTGATGCAGCCCAGGATGCAGGTTTGGTCACTTACGTATTTCAGATGATACGTCAGCTGTCCTGCTTACTAGGTAGGAATAGATGAAAACAGGCTATTTGCAAAAGGCCAAATGCCACCTAAGTTCAAGAAGAAGCCCTTCTTCTTCACATATTATCCCTCTAATTGGTACAAAGAAGAAAATGAAAGGCTGCTGAAACAACCTAAATATGTTTTCTCTTGTCCATAATTCTATTGTTGCTGGCTTTTGGCTTTGTCTGTGTCTGTATTCAGGCTGTGTACCTTTGAATATTTTGCTCTTTTATGCTCATAAACTTGTTGCATATGATTGTGACAAGTGTGCAGTTCTATTCCATTGCAGTTTAACACCATGTGTTGACACTAACTCACCAAAAGCAGTGCTTTTGCCCTTCAATTTCTGTACTCAGCCTTTCTTGTTCTTCTATTTCACTCTCCTCTGCCTTTTTTTTTTTCTTAGCAGTAAGACCGACTTTCGCATACATCCAATATCTTAAAAAAAGAAGTGTTTCTTCAACTTACATGTATTCCATCCTTTTGTGACACATGGCTCTAATTTCAGGGTGCTATTTCCACTTCACTCAAGCCTTTCGTTTATTTTCCTTGATTGTATCCATTCATTGTATATTTTGTGTTTCTGTCTTTGAATTTTTACCTAGGAAATTCCCACACTCTTTCAATTTATAATTTTTTCTTCTTTATTTTTTCATCTTAAAGATGTGACATGACCTTCTTCCCCATCTCAGTTCCTGTGATCTGGGTACTGAGGCATTTTCTACTCGGTTTTTCAGCTTTTGTCACTTAAATTTTTCCTTTATTTTCTTGCACCAGCCAAATATTCAGGCTAGTTAACTTGGTGAAACTAATTAACTAATTCAAGCTAGATAACTGATTCTGATTCAAACTGCACCCCCACCTTCTTTTACTTTAGTGACTGCATACACCACTATAGGTCTTGAATGCTTTGCCCTTGGGTTCATAGATTTACAAGAGAGAAAAAAAAGTGAATTTTTTTATCATTTCCCACCGCCACTAATTTGGCATTGGAGAATTATCTAAAGAGCAAATAAGGTACATTAGGCTTTTATAACATAAATAGCAGCAGATTAACTCTAATGAAAAGACAAGAAATAAACTATATTGCTGGCATACTCCCAGTTGGACCGGTGTAATTTACTGCCTTCTCAAGAATAATTGTGTGCATTTCCCGAAGATGTGTAAGGATAGATTCCCTGTTGCCAGAAATCAACCTAGCTTGACTGATGGAGGGACAGACCATCTTTTCTGTCAAGCTGACACCTTACTAAGGATGAGCTCAGAAGACCTCAGTTTGTATCCAGGTTCAGCCTCATCCTCAAATTTACTGTTTAAATTTGAGAAGACACAATAACATGTAGTTTCCTGCCTTTGAAAAGTAGATAGCACTGCTCTTCAGGACAAATACATTGTAATGGCAAGTTCTGTTTCTGTTTAAGGGGCTCAAATATTACACAAATTTAACATCTACAGTTTAGAAAGAAAGTAAGAAAAAAATACAGTATTTGATCTCATTAATTAAACGATCTTATGCTGGTATTTGATTTTATTCCTTGGTTGTTTTTTTTCCCTTCCCAATTGTTTCATTGCAAGCTCATTTCACACTAACGTAAATGAGAGTAGGATCTGGCTTTTTCAATTACTTTCCGCGTGCTTTTCAAAGTCTCAGAGGCTATCTTGTCTTCCAAACAATGGAAATCCCTATAAGTTTAAAGGTTTCTGTAGGGTAAAACAAATGGCATAGTATCAGTTTAGAATAATAATCAAATTTCATCTATAAAGATTAGATAATTCAACATTTTAGAAATATCATCATTAATTTTTTTGATGTGTTAAACAGGTTACATTTTAAATAAATGTTCAGGAAGACAAAGCATCTCTGTGAGAAGGAAAACTATCAATAGAGGCAACCAAACCTTGATTTTTTCTTTTTATTTTAACATATAAGGGATTACAGAAAAGGAAATTGTACAAAACCCATTTCTGAACTCTGAATTTTCTGGTTCAGTCTCTGTAGTCTGACAGCTTCACCAGTCTCTGTATTAATTAAAATTCCATAAATGATGTCAGACAAACCCAGATTCTACTGTTTATATCAACTATAATTTGCTCCAGATTTTGTTTTGTTTTTATGCCAAAGACCACACAAAAGCTTTCTTAGTTTTCTTCTTTTCCTGAAGCTTCTGTTGCTCAGTAAGTTTTAGGTTTAAAAAATTCCTTTTAACTGTTGGTATCATTTCCCACTGAATAATAACTTATCTTGCCATGATAATAGTTGTTTTCTTCCTCTTGTGGGTAAGGTACTCAACCAAAGTATGACACTTCAGAGGTTATGTACACACTGTCTCTTTTCCAGTCTTTGTTCCAGCTACTTTTTTAAAAGGGCGTATCTCGGCATTTCTCTACCATTTCTCATTTGTATAATCACAATAATCACAGCTCATCAAATCTGACTTCTCACAGCTATTTGATATCCTTTATGTTCTGGTAATTATGTAGAGAGAATAACATCAAATTGCAATTGAAAACAGTACTAGTATTTTCCTTTTAATGACAATTGTCCAAGGGCAGGTGGGGAGGGATGTGGAAAGCAGCAGAAGTGATCTTTTCCGTTATATTGTTAGAGGCTGAGGAATGGCATAAAACAATTTAAAATGTGCAGGTAGAACCTGAGATTCCAAAAGTTGTAAAGTTTATGAAAATATTGAAGGACAATTTTTAGATATAATCATGAAACACATTCAGTTCTTAATTGGAATAAATTCCAAAATATTTCTGTGTATTTTAAAATGAGGGCATCAAGGCTTAGAGGAAAAAAAAATTAGGTAAAAGAGAATGAAATGCACATATAGACTGTAGGTTATGTAAGCAGACTGTAAGTAAGATGGTAAGAAGATGAGTCTAAGTAGAGTGACTACTTCTGAGTTGCGTACTTAGAAGCTCTTGTCTTTGAGACAAAAACAAGTGGACCTCAATATTTAGAAAGATATGACACAATCTGATGGAGTGTAGAAGAATAATTTTCTTATTCAGACAATAGTTATTTTGCCATTACAGTTAATAGGAGTCTTTGCTTAAATGTTATCAGAAATCTCATAAAAACAAACAGTGATTTTTTCTATTGCAAGATGGAAACCTAAATTCTAAACCAAGTCAAATTTAAAAACAATTAAAATCAAGCAGATTATAATAATTTAAATTACTTGCATTTGGATACACAGGGATTTTTTTCTCCATTGAGAGGTGAATTTAGAAGAGTCTGCTTCAATTCAGGATTTTGGTTTTCCCCAGTCATAGCTACAGAACAAAAAGCTGAGCCAGGGCCATTATTCTCTGAGAATCACAACTTGTTTGAACAACAAACATGTTTTGAAGAAAATATTTCCCTGAAAAACATCTTGAATACTTGGCCGTATCTACCTGGTAGTATTGTTTGGGAGTGGTATTTTTCAGAGGCCATAAATAATGATCATACTTACAACCAGGAAAGGACCTATTTTAACACAGAGCAAAGGGACTGAAAAGGCAAATTAATTCAAATCTTATCCAAGCTAATTCAACCAACATCATATCTGACTACTGCCTGAACCTCATGATTTAGGATAATCTAAAAATCAAGTTTTAATCTAAAACAGAACAATGTTATCTGTACTGTTATATCTTTCACTACTTTTCTTCTAGCCAAACTCATTGCCTGGCTTTATTGATCATTTCCAGACAAGTTTTGTTTAAGATATGAGGGAAGGTCAGCCTCCAAAACTTTTTTTTTTAATTTTATATAACAAGTGGCAAAATTTGAATTTCGCTATTGTTCTGGCATGTTGAAGGCAAATTTCCATGGAAACCGTAATTCCATCTATGGGACCAGTCTTTTCCATAACAGATGTAGCCTTTAAATTGTAGCTAAATTGCCCACTACAAATAATAATAAAATGCATCAACACAAAAGACTGCTGAAGCCAGAGGCTCCTGCATAACTTGATCATCAGTCCTTTAAATGGTGGAGGAATTCTGTCCCTGGAAGTGGATCTGCTCTACTGTACTTAGGGACATTTGTCATGAGCAGAGGAAATTTACTGCAAAGTCTTTAGAAGGCAGAGAATCAAATCAGTCTCCCAAACACCATCCTCTGTCTCTGGAAAATGCATCTAAATGTCCTGTTTCAAAACTAAGTGGAGGCTTTCAGTCCATTAGGAGATTCCCCTCTCCCCCTTCCTCTTCTAAAAATACCATGCCAGTTGTCTGATGTTTTTCACTGTTCAGCGAGATAAAAGATGAAAGATCTGTTTGTCATATCAAATGAGCACCTTTGAATCATTAACATTGTAAGATATAAAAACAAATGTAAGGTTTTTTTCCTCCCTTCCCCTGTGCTACTTCTTCCCCCTTTTTTGTGCCCACTTTTCATTTTGAGAAGTGTATAGTACTCAGAATATTATAATCCCTTCTGGCAACAGAACAAAAACATGTTTTCCATTACAGTTTATTACTTTTTTCCTTTTTAATTTTTTTTTTATCAATCCATATGGACCCCAAAGGACTTAAGCTTTTGTTAGAAACTGTAGACAAGATATATCATGGGTCTAGTTCTCCCATATTTCTACATGACTTAGGCTGTATATTTAGTTCCCATGTGCATAGTTAAAATTAAAATATAAATACAATATGTATCCATTTAGTATTCTGAAAATGAATTCTTTTTGTTCTGTTAATGTCTATTAAAAAAACTACCCTGTTTAAGTTTGTGTATACAGCATGTTTGGAAGTGTCCTAAGATTGAAAAAAAAAAAAAAGAAAATCCTCTCCTTTTCATTAAGAAATCTATTTTTGTACAAAAAATGTAATGTTTTAAAGAAAGGTTGGGGCAACCCCCAGTATCAGTACAGGCTGGGGGATGAAGGGAGTGAGAACAACGTTGAGGAGAATGACTTGGGGGTGTTGGTTGATGAGAAGCTCAACATGAGCCGGCAATGTGCACTCGCAGCCCAGAAGGCCAACCGCATCCTGGGCTGCATCAGAAGAAGCATGGCCAGCAGGTCAAGGGAGGTGGTTCTGCCTCTCAGCTCTCATGAGATCCTACCTGGAGTACTGCATCTGGCTCTGGGTCCCCCGACAGAAGACAGACAAGAACCTGTTGGAGCGGGTCCAGAGGAGGGCCACGAGGATGATCTGAGGGCTGGAGCACCTCTCCTATGAAGACAGGCTGAGAGAGTTGGGGTTGTTAAGCCTGGAAAAGAGAAGGCTCCAGGGAGACCTTATAGCAGCCTTCCAGTGCTTAAAGGGGGCCTATAGGAAAGATGGGGAGGGACTCTTTATCAGGGAGTGTAGTGATAGGACAAGGGGTAACAGTTTTAAAGGGAAAGAGGAGAGATTTAGATTAGATATTAGGAAGAAATTCTTTACTGTGAAGGGGTTGAGACACTGGAACAGGTTTCCCAGAGAAGTTGTGGATGCCCCATCCCTGGAGGTGTTCAAGGTCAGGCTGGACGGGGCTTTGAGCAATCTGATCTGGCAACCTCATCGCAGGGGTTTTGGAATAGATGACCTTTAAAGATTCCTTCCAACGCAAACTGTTCTATGAGTCTATGAAGTCTTTTCAGCTCCCCTGTACAGGCATGTTTAGGGTGGTTTCTACTCCCCTATAGCCCAGGCCAGTCAGTGAGGTCTCATCTGTAATCAACAGAGGCAGGGAAGCTATTGCATCTTATGCTGTAATTTCACAATCAATTCACAGCAGCAGCATCTGGCACTGATGCCAAGAGAAGTGTTTCTATCACTCCCCTTTCACCTCCCTGCCATCTTCCCCCTCCTGGGGAAGCTTTGTACAGCTGCACAGTGAGCCAGGTCAAGGAACTGATCTTGCTTAAAACTAACATGGCAAAAAAACAACTGTTTAGTTTTAGCTGGAAGGTAAATGCTTGTGCTGACACAAGGGAGAAATAATGCTGCAGAAGAATGATGGGGCTACTTCTTCCTGCAGCCCTGCCAGCTTAATCTAGTTTAAACTGATTGTGAAACTACAGCATAGCATACCTAGCTTTGAACATGGATAATTGCCTTTGAACATGCTCATTTTTATCCCCTATCAAAGGTGTTTGAATGACTACTTTAGCCTTTTAAGTATTAGGCAGTTTGTCTGAAGTTCAAGGAAATTAGCTCCCTCAAAGTGCTTTACACAAAGACAGTAAGGGTTGGAACTCATTAATTCTCTTCATGGTACCAGTGACTGTGTTGTGAGACTGAAGAAGATACTAATTTTAATCAACTCACCTGCATAACCAATATTAACATATTTACCATTATTTCTGCATTTGCTTTAAGACAAAAACAGAGAACGTGGTTCACTCATACATACTTAGCTGCATTTTTAATTGTTGTTGACTGCCTTCAAATGTACATTTCACTATAGTATTATCTAATTCTAACCTTTGAAAGATGAACGATCTTCCTAAATTATCATTTACATAGCTCCCTTGTGACAATAGTTTGACCAGTTAACATCTGGTACTTCTAGTAAGGTGTTGAACAGAGTAAGTCTCAGATGTTTTTCACTTTCCTAGGAAAGAAAAAGAGTACTTAATCAACAGTTCAGAGATTTAAAGAATCAAAAGCAGTTGGTTCTGTTAAAGTTCATAAAAAAGTTAAACTAGACCTAAACAAGAACAGGCATTGTGAAAGTCCTCAGCTCAGCATGCTCATATCAATTCTTACCTTAATAAGGGCACGACAGGATCAATAGCTAAATAACTACATAAGTCAACAGAACAGCATTTGCAAAGTGTTTTATGAACTCGATATAAAAGACAATGTGTGTGGGTGAAGCATTGTGTATTTCTTACATGAAGTCAAGAAAGGAAACGAGGGTAGTCTTAAATCATTTGACAGGAAGTATAGATCACGATACAGAAAATCTTGGGCTTTAATTCTTTATTAAACAAAAAAATTAGGAAAAATAATAAGAAAATAAGTGCTTAAAAGGAGTTTTTAGGCCCACAATAATGCAGCGAGCCTGGAAGGCTAAGCAAAGTAGCCTAGTAGTCTACCAGGAAAGGCTGTGAGTAAGGGCTAATAATGCAATGTACCTCATTTATATTTAGGCATTTAACACACGTTCAGCAGCTAGCAGTGAAGGTGTGTTAAGTGAAGGATTCACACTGTCTTATGGAAAGTGATTCCAAAGGTTGTTTCAAATCCTAGAGATGCTTATTTTTCTGATGGCTTGTAGGAATCTAGTCATTTGACTCAAGTTAAACATGATAGTTAAACAGTATAGTTAAACACTGAATATTTGTCAGGATTCTTCTGGGTCTTGGGGCCATGAAACTGTACTCTCAAAATAAAACTGCTATTTTAAAAAAATTTTCATTTAGTGAGAAGTCTTAAAAATTCAGCTTCTCATCCCAATATTGGAATTTAACGTTTTGTTTATTCCCAGAATATATTGCACTGTATTGGAATACACTCCTACCTTTTACCTCATGTTCTTAATCTTTCGCTGTTTATAACTACTGTCTGCCAGATGAAGAATATAAAATAGCGTCAGAATTTTGTAAAGGTTTGATTTAGATTGAGGAGGAAAGAGGAAAAGGGAGAGCAGGCACTGATTTTATGGTAAGTATATGTGAAAAGTATATGAAAATGTAATTTACGACAATTCTGATCTCTTATTTACATGGCTGAAGAGTTGAACTAATAAAAAAATCTATTGCACAGACATTCTCCTTCATCTCTTCTTTCCTCCAAATATAGCAGTCCTATCACGAAACAAGTGGCCAAACCTCTCTAAAGATATTAGTCAAGCCAGCACTGTCATACCACGTGGATTCCTGTAGATTTAGAACTGCAGCAAATATCACTCAGTTTGGGATTAATTCTAAACAAATGCACAATTATAGTACAATAAATCATGATGATAAGTATTATTAGTACAGTAAGATTCATGCCAGCTTTTGCCTCTCTGCAGTACTGCATTGTCAGATACAAACTGTTTCATATTCAAATAATTAGAGAATGGTTTCAGTAAGAGAATGGTTACAAGCAGTTAAGTGTCTAATAGACAACCTCCTACAAAGCTGCAGTTTGCTTTAAAATGTGCAAACTGTGTTGGTTTCTGAAGTGTTTTCCAGGGAGCATCACAGCAGAAGTTCATTGCTATTGTTCAAACCTTGGAAGTGCATTTGATTCCAGTAGCTGTGGTATAGCAGAAATAGTGTTTTCACTCTTTTGATCTCCCTTTCCCATAGAGAGCCTATGGCTCTTCATGTCTGTTCCTGGTGGAGAGATTCCATGACAAAGCAAAGGTGTGTGGTGCTCTTTGATACCCTCCTTCAGTACAGCCTAGCACTGAAACCTGGAGTCTACGTGAGGGACTATAGAATAGCGTATTGAATTCTATGCCAAAAATGAAGTCAGGAAAACCATACATGCTGATGAATTCTAAACAGCAAGAGGTGTTTCTTTCCTTTTATTAAGCTAATGGTCTGGCCCAGAAGAGAGGGCTCAGGCTTGAGGTTTGTGAGGTTTTTCACCGTTGTCTTGAAAGTCATCTAGCCATAATGACAGTCGTCTGACTTTCACATGCTCAGTATTATTTACTCTGCAAAGTACTCAAACAAAATAATCCAAGAGAAATAGTCCCTGAGGTGTCTCAGGCTACTATTACACTAATAAATAAGATAGGCCAAATCCCATTCTCTGCATCTGAGGGCAAAGGACACAGTTCACGCTCAGGCAGGCAATGCTGTTCCTCTTCCTTGTTTTTTTCCCAGCCGGTGTAGTCTCACCCAAACTGGGTGCCAGGAGCAAGCTGTGGCCCTGCTCTCCCTTGAGCATTTCCCAGACATCATCAGCTGAAGCTGAAACAGAGCCCTGGGGCTGGGGCAGAGGGTGCATGGGGGTTCTGGGGGACTCGCCAGGGCAGTCAGGCCCTATGGATGCCCTCATGGCCCTGGCAGCGCAGAGGAGGAAGAGGAGGGTCTCTTCTCTGTCTTCCGGTCTGCAATACCTATAACTATCTCCTATTTTGATCAGTCTTGGCTTAGAAATGCTTGGGTTAGTGAGGTGTTATGTGATGATTTGCTGCGTAATAAAAGGAGAAAATCCAGTCCTGAAATTCCTAGTGCATTACAAAGGAGGACACTTCCAATGGGTTGCTGGTTGGTTTTGACCTTTGGACTGGAGGCCAGATCAAATGAACTCTAAAATAAGTAACAATGTAAAAAAATCTTACTTCCCTGTTTTTTCTTGCTTGGAGGAGCTGGTCTCTTTGGTTCATTAAGGTGTTCCATTTTCTACAGAATAAAGCCGGTTGATAAGAAGATCTGCTACTTTTCAGCCACAAATTCAGAGGTTTTTGTATGGGCTTTCTTTACTATTTTTTTCAGAAGAATAAACTTCCAATTAACACGTTTCATTATGAAGTGACATCAGAATGAAAACTGATAGTACACTGTTGTTTAATAATATTTTTTTGCTGTAGAAGAATTAATTTTTCATTTTTTTATGTGTTGAATATAAGTTGAAGCCCAAATTTTGCTATTTAAAAACTTAATCAAATTTAATTCCAGAGCATTCACTCCATTATAAAAGAAAGTGATCTTGAAGAAATAATGATTAACACATTAGTCAAAAAAAAGGGAAAAAATGTCCAATATCTGAAGTTTCTATGTCAACACTTAAAATTCTAAATGGTCCATTTCAGAAACAGAAAGACTTACTGGTTTAACACTGATTTTAAACTTTCTTTTTTAACTTAAAACTCTATTTAAATGTAAACAGCATTCTGAAAGAAATGTGTGTTAAAAACAGTATTTTATTAGTTTATAGGAAATAGAAAAGTTATTTTAAAAATGAAGTTTCCAGTTTGATTCACAGAAAAATCACATTTTCATTATTGTCCAGCAGATGCTTTTTGCAGTTTCCTCCTTTTTTTTTTTTACTTTTTCTTTTTAATGTTCTTTATCCACAATTAGAAATAATGCTGTTGTCATTCAGGTTAGAAACAACTAATATCCTAGCCATGTACTTATGGCTATTTATCAAGGCAAACTATTATTTTGAAAATAAAATTTTGGGATTCTTTCCAAAGCTATTTAATAAAGCCTTTTAACAAGAAAACTGTAGGGGTTTTAGCAGACAACATTCACATATTAAAACTAAATTTGATTTGTGTGGTCAGTTGTAAATGTTACAAACAGTGATAACTAAGTTCAATAAGTGCAGCTTCTATCATTATACTAAGATTTATTGATAACTTAAGTTTAATGGTAACATTAACAAGTGGTCATCTAGTAATTTGCATTGTTGCTGTAATTATGTTAAATGTGGGATATGATTCCTAATATAAAAGGACATTCATGCTTCCGTGTATTTGTTAAATTGATTTCTAGTTGTATGCCTAATTAGCTATTATTTTGGACAGACTAACTATACTTGCATTGTTGTAGGAAAGAAATTTTGCAGAGATAGGTTTCTACTTAGGTTATACTCACGCAAAAGTGAAATTTTATTTTAGAGTTGATTGGGAGTATATTTCACATTTTTTAATTCTATCTGCACCCTTTCATATTGAATTAAACAGTGAAATCACCAACGATATAAACAAAAATATTAAAGAAAAATTAAGCTATCAAATTACTTGGTCAATAAATTGAAATATTCTGATAATTCTGAAATGTTTGTTTAATTTTTACAGTTTATTTTAAAATTACCATTAAAAGGTTAATAATTTCAAAGTGGGGCTGCTTTGAACTGAAGATTAAAATTTCTAATTTCTCTCCTCCGCTTGTTTTTTTTTACCATCTTAATTCAAAGATTTTTCAAAATCTACATAGCTTTTTGAATGGAACAAACCAGCCTTTTTCTCTGTAGAAGAAGGAGGAGTAGAAATAATATTCCCAGATAGTTCAACTTTATATTAATATGCACAGAAGACATATCAGAACTTCAGTGAGGTATTCTTCTTACACATTTCTCAATACTGATAATCTTATGCTTAAAACAATATCTTATTTTGGGGAAAGCTTATGAATTTTTTTTCTCTTATGTTTGCTTTTTGTTTTCAGAAAACTTAGTCCTTGTTGAAAAATCATCTTCTAACTTTCGTTGCTGACAATAAATAGTTCTGGTTTGGGATTCAAATTATTTTATGTTTTCACAATGCCTCTTAGCTTCCAGACAGTATATAATGTATAATTTTATTTAAAAAAAAAAAAATACTGATTTTCTAATCATACATATAGTGAAGAAAAGCCAAGAACCTGAAAATAGTCTTGTTCCAAAACCACAATATATGTACATATATGAAATTAAAAAATCAATACAAAATATACAATGACATATAAAATTAAAATGCAATATTTCTGATATAAAATATGTATTTAAAAGTTAATAAAATAATTTTACATCTATAAAGATTCACAGACTTCCTAATCCTCCCCACAGAGGGACTGCAGACATATATTGGCATGTCAGAAGACTGCAATGTCATGTCAGAGGAAAAAAAATCACCTAATCAGGAAAAAAAAGGACTTAAAGAAAGATGAGAATATGTAGAGACTTTGTCTAAGATGATGAAATATAAAGCAAAAATGTTTTTGAATGCTAAAGCACTATTGCATACTAGCAATAAATTTTCTGTGCATTTCATACACATTTTTTTTCTTTCTGGTGTCACTTTAGAAAAAAGAAATAATCAAGTCTAACTTCTTTCTACTTTTTATATCCTTTCATAGGGCACAGGTCATTTGCCAGGAGCAGAACATTAGTTTAATGAATCACAAGTAACCTCAGCAATATGTAACTTTTAAAATTATTTCTAAACTGGAATAGATAAAGAACAGAATGTCACACACAGTGATTTTATGTTTTCAGAATGTATCTTAAATCAAGCCTGGAAACGAGGTGAGAAGACCATTGAATGATACACTGATTAAGATGATATTACACATACTGGCCACGGAAAAAGCACATGTAACTGTGCTGACTTCATTTTCTCTTGGCACACGGTAATAACTGTCAACCTGCAGAACATCTGATAACAATGCGATAGGGGAAACAATAGCTGAGCATGCTGGAACTGAATGTAAAGTATCAGCCTTCGAAGTGAAAATGTATATTTAGGCAATGAGAAAAGAAATTTGTGTCTCAAATGACAGAAATATGTTTCTAAAAGTGGCTTTAAGGGGCTTTCTATTTGAAACTTACAAATATATTCGTCTAGTTTAGCAATCGTGGGCTGAGAAATTTGCAGTACATACTAACAGCTTAATTTTTGTGGTTTAGGGAAGAAATCTTGCTAATAATAGAATACTACAGGAAAAGAAGCTTAAGTTATCTACTGGGAAAACTTGTGGTGCTTTCTGGTTGTTTTAGAAAACAAATTACATTATTGCAGAGCTATGCATCTTCTCTGGGTAACTTCATGGTTATTCACATGACACAGACCTTTACAAAGCTTTGCAAACAGAAAATGTTGAAAACACTGAGCCTTACCCGATTGGAATAAAGGGTTTGTGTGTTTCCTGACATTAAGCCAGAAATCCTAATTTTTGGTTCTCTCTGAGATTTTGGAAGGACCAGAAGAGAGAGTAATTGAACTAATTTTCACAAACTCTGCGTGCTACTTAGGCAAAATCTGCAGAGGATCTCTGCATTAAAATGCAAGCGATGCAGTCACTGGTGAAGGCAAGGGCAGTGGCAGATGGATACTGATGTGTTTGCATGGATCTGAGCATTCCAAGCAAGCATACATCCCTGAGACTGTGCAGAGCGCTCTTATTATTGCAGCACTGCACGTGCCCCCCCCAGCCAAACCTTTTTTTTGGTCAGATTTCTACAGAGCGCCAGAACTGAGCTCTACTTTTCTTCAGCAGTGAAAGAATAGATCAGTTGGGACCCAAACCCTGGCTGTGCTTTTTCAGTCACAGCTTTCGGTGCTTATTATGGTAGAAGCACTGTGGAATTTGTCATTTCAGTATTCATCCTCAAAATATTTAAACTAAAATTTAAGCTTCCCATGTTGCAGATACAGCTGTTTTTACGGGTATTAAAAACCTGCCTGCATCCACACATCACAGTGTGCTAACAATCTGACTTACGGCTCATCAGTCTGGAAAATAAAAGATATTATTATTGATGAGACTGTTTATCTATTCATGCCTCATTCCTTTGACCTTTAAGAGGGAAGGCTAAAACAGACAGCATCAATCTGATGTCATGCCAGCTTGCTGACCACACCATTGTTGAATCACCAGGCAAAGTTGTGAAACTTTTTTTTAAAACCAAATAAGTGAGAAAGACCACTATTGACTAAGGAAGACCTCTGCTCCCTCCAGCCGTTTGCAGTTTACAGTGTAGAGAGAACAGCCTCGCTCACCCGCAGTGGGAAGCGCCGTCACATTTTCTGCTGGAGGAAAGATTTAGTGTTCTCCCCACTAGACCCAGGAATATCTGTTGCATTTAAGTTAGGTGGCCATTGCAGATCATGCCGAGTGAGCTGACTTAACTGACTTTAGGGAACTTGCAGATGTTCAGGTTCCAGCCTTTCCCAGCATAAAAATCACTCAGAGGATGCAGAGCATAAAAGGCCCTCAACGTACGCACAAAGTGCCAGAGGTAACTGTGACTACTGCTAATGAATGGTAGAAGGATAATTTCCTCTGCTCTTTCTCTGTGTGTGTGTGTGTGTGTGTGTGTGTTTTGCTTCCTCCTTAAAACAAATCACAGCAGTAACTTTCAACCCAATAACCTTCATAAAAACTCCACCGTGACTAATTATAAGCGAACTAGGAGCATCTACTATTAGCAGAAATAGGATTGTTATTCAATAACCTTGGGAGGTTGCACAACCAATGATGCTCTGAATCCGTAGTTATTAGATGGGGGGTCTAGCGAAGGTTGTTTCAGATTGCTGCTGGCGTCTTGCTGCTGAGGTCTGTATATTCAATGCCACAGTGTCAGCAGCTTGAAATTCCCTGTCTGGATTTTATGCAGCTAATAATCTTCAATTTAGTACTGTTTGTGAAGAAAGAGAATGAGAATGAGGTGTTTTCAAAGTAGGGGTGTTCTCTGCAGCTCTCTGTGTCGGGGCAGTTCTGACAGTGTATTCTCACATGATGCTCACCTGCAGCAATGAGTCATGTACCAAAAAAACTAATTTGCTTAAGCTGCTGTGACATGTACTGATGTTGATTAACAGAATGCAGACGTTTGAAATTGCCTTTGTGTTATATACATGGCTTTGTCTGAACAAAAGGTAGCAACAAGTAAAAAGGACCTCATATGTCTGCCAGAGATTTCGAGACACCCAGATCTTCGCCTTCTCCCACTCCATGAAAGCAGGAGAACCAATGGATTTCAGCATTACTGAAGCAGGGAGGATATGTTTCTTTTCACACTACACGGATGTTGATGAGGGAAGAACAAACCAGCAAACAAGCAAGCAGGCTAGTCTTTACAGAGAGAAGTCTTCAGGGCACTGGTTTAATCCCATTCCAGAAGGTGACAAACAAAGCCACAAAATTAATTTCCAGTCCCAACATCTGTGTTTTTGTAATAAGAGACTTACAACTCCCAGATGTTTCTTGGACAAATTACTTTGAAAGGCTGTTTTCACTGGAAGCAGAGACCAGCCCTGCCCTTCCCTCCACAGAAGTTCTGCTCCATGAGCCATGAGTTCTTCCAGCAGTAGTTTCTTTAAAATTTGGTTATTGGAAGAAGACCAGATAGATTCAGGGAGTGTTATTAGTAGCAAGTGCACCAATTACAACGTATGTCAACCTCATTAGGAATCTGTGCTTCAGTTAGAAAACCAAGATGAGGTCCAAACACAAGTTAGAGATCCGATTTTTCAGAGAGTAGAGAGTTTTTCACATAACAGCAATGCGTTTAACACAGTTTGGGCACAGCACTCTTCTGAGCAGACTGACAGGTGTGAAAATGTAGACTCTGCCTTGTCCCATTCATCCAGAAAGGCTTCAGCATGATTTCAGGGAGATTTCTTCAGTCCAGTGCATATTGTCTGGTCGTTTTTCAAAATCTGGCCTTAAGTTGCTCTGTAGATAGGCAGCCTTGTTTCATTGGAAACTGATCTTCTCACCTTGCAAGCAGAGGTTAGGACTGCTTTAGGATTTGCTTCTTTCACAAACCATTTTCCTTGTCTCTTCTGTTTAGACAAAATCAGCAATTCTGATCAATTCTTCAAAGATCTTCGTACTCAGACTTGCACCCTTTTTTGGTTTTATTTTTAAATTGAACAGTCATACCATCATTGTGCATATAGAAACAAAAGCTGTATTTTTATAAAATTTTAAGCCTGTTTAAAAATTGCCAAGCTTTTTCATTTTCCTGCTATAAAATTATCTTTCCTTGATCCTTCCTAAATAGAAAAAAAAACACTTTTTATCCCTAACTGGAGTTGGAAAACTGTTGAATTTTCACTTCAGTCCATCTTCACTGAAATCTGTTAACACAGATAATGAAAATCACATCATGATGTTGGAAGTACAGATGGTGTAATGCCTTCCACTATGGCTCATTGCAGGATACAGTTTATAACCTGACAGAACAAATAAAAACATATAATACTAATTCACCTGAGGAACCAAAGCATCCTACTGCTGACTATGTCTACACAGCTTTCAAGCATAACTTAACCCATTCTCAAGTCTGGATTTATTGAGTATCCACACCACTTAGAGGCAAACTCACGTTTTGTCATGGGGAACACTTGAGATTAAGAGGATGCTGATACTTGGTCCTCTACTTCTAATACAGACCACAACAGCCCATCCTGCGCTGTGAGCAGATGGAAAACTTGGGGTACACAATTAATATATACGAAATGCCGCTTTTACTTCTCATATTCATTATAGTATTGGCACAGGTGCAATCTATTTCACAGTGTATTGCAGAATGGAAAACTAATTCCTCTTGCAAAACTGAAATAATGTCCCAGCTCTCAAATATTTGGATTTTATATGTAACTTACAAGCTGAATCTGAGTTAATGAATGTTTCTGTTTGTGAGCAAGTACAATAAAAGCTTGAGATTAATCTGGTTTTGCAAACTACACTTGCTGCAGAAATTCAAATCTATTAGTTTAGTTCTGATCAAATTAGCCTGTTTTGAAACCAATATGTTACTAACCTGTTTCTTTCCAGCTGTGCCATGATATTTGGTATTCTTCTGTTTCTATGCATGTGTTGTTTTATAAAATGTTCCAGCCAAGAATTATTCAGTATATTTTAACTTCAATATGACAGCTTTGAAGAATGTATTTAAAATATCTTTTACTTTATTTCTTATTTCATTTGGATCTGCAGCAGACTTTTGCAGCTGATTGAAATAAGAGCACAATTATGAGATGTCTTTGCAATTCTAATTAAACTGTTAATTGGTACCGGTGACTTTTCATACCTGACATTTAGCATCAGTGAATAACATAGTAAACAGCAGCAATAAAAATGGCATTATTTTTCCCTTGCAAAACTCTGAAACTAATTCTGCTTTAAATTTTGCAAGCTCATTTGATGTCAGTGTTAAAGCATAATTTGTTCAAAAGTCTCAAGCACTCTCTGGGAGGAGAACTGTGTTTGTAATTAGATATTGCTGCAGGTAGCAAGTGCATATCATATACTGCCACACAAACAAACTCTAAATAGGGTATGCTGAGTAAAGAACAATACTGAATTTGATAGTTTAGCCATGAAGTTAAATGCCACCCCTGTGACTGAATTCAGAAAGTGTGAAAATAACAATGTGCAGCAATAATGTGAAAAAGCAGATAAAGAGTACCAGAGCTAAAATTCAAGAAAACCTCTCTTTACCAAAGAAGAACAAATACTGTTTACTAACATCTCTCTCTCCCTGCTAAACTGAAGATTGGTGTAAAAAAATATGTGTGTGATGAATATGCAAAAAATGCCAGCATCTAATCCATCCTTGAATCAACTACAGGGCATATGAGAGCTAGTCCTACAAAATAAATTTATTGTGTAGTTTGTTTACAGTTGCTGGTATCAGTGAAGAGAATTTGTTCCTCCAGGATGTGAAAGCAGATAATTTCTTCCAGAAACCTTTTCTAGCTATCATTCTTATTTCGGGTTTAAATTGAAAATATAAATGAATGTTAATCTTGTTTATGATAAAATGGAGAATGCAAAAATATTTTTTTATCTCCATTTTACTTTGAGGCAAAACACTATGGTTTGTTTCAAGATGATAAATACAGATATATAACAAGAAATTGAAAGAATAGCACAAAAGAGGGAAATAGTATGTTTATGCCTGTCCTCATCCCAAATTGCACATTATTACATCTGACCATTTATGATCTGATGAACCAAGCTTAGCATGGACATATTTAGATCTAGCTAGTTCCTTCACTTTGAAAATTATCACGTGTATGTTTATTAAATGTGTCATGCTGTAGCCTCATATAATGCTAAAAATTATGAACTAAGGTATTCTATCAAGCCTATCAACGTCAAAGGAACAGTTGCTGTAATCCCATCTTGTTGCCTCCTCTCATTTAAGTAGTCCTGCTCAAGACCCTGGGATCAGTCAGAGTTTTGAGATTATTTATTAATAACGTGCATATTTACCTTATTCAATACAGATGCATGTTTTACTTTTCTTGACTGATTGCAATTCATTTCCATAACTGAAAAAAACAATTTGGTTATATTTTCTAGTCAGATAGTTCTCTGCATAAAGCTCACTGAAAGTTGATATTGCATTTAAAGTTCATTTCCATTCCGAATTTGGCAAGCAGTTTTTTAATACAAGGAAATCATATTTAAATTATCCATGCTAAATGACAGATTTTAATTGCACTTTATACTTTCTTTCCTCTTTTATACTATAGGTGATTCGGAATATTGAGCAAGCATGTGAAATCCCTGACATGTAGCGAGTCTTCATTTAAAAGTTAAATGTTACTGAATTGGAATATGCGTACTGTTTCCATCAAAGTCTGCTGTCCTATTCTGACAGGGCTCAATCCTGCGTGATACTTTATAGTTATAAATGAGACTAATGGAGTTTGTAGCACTTTCAAACAATGCTTTTCAAGGACAGAGCAGTAATGCTTATTTACACATTGATTTCAAGTTACTCACTTGAGTGACTAAGGACTGTTTACACAGGTATGATATTACCAGACTGAATTTATCTCATTTAACGTATCAAAAATCAAAGACAGATGAAATATTGAACAGAATTGTTTTTCAGCTCCTGTGTAAATCTCCTTTCTAATTCTGTTGTCAAATTCCTTGATGTTTTAAATCTTGCTTTCCCCCTGCTTTATTTTAGGATAGGGAAAGAACTTTTTAGCTATTTTATTCTTAAACAGTAAAAAGACATGAAGAAAATGAAGAAATTAGAATCTCATAGAACAAATGAGATACGCAATGGTCTGAAGTACTATAATTTCTTGAGGAGAGAATAGGAAAGATAAGGAAATGAGGAGGGGTAGCTACCATTTTACTGACATCACAGAAATCTGCTGTATTAAGAATCAAGTGACCTTAAATGCCACAGGGCCATTAAAAGTAATGGGATGTGATCTCAAGCCAGTGAGTGATGTGAAGCCAATTCCTTCTCAGGGGCTCAAGCTGTAACATCCACATTAATGTATTAGTATCAGTAGATGAAACATAACGAATACTACATCTCATTTACATAATGGATGAGACTAGGGAAGCAGTTCCAGATGGCTGATGAGCACCTTGAGCCAAAAGAGGAAATTTTTTTTTGACATATCAGCATCCACAAGTCTAAAGTGCTGAGATTAGATCAGGGTGATGAGAATATGGACTTTGAGTGATTTGTTGCCCTTACATTTGAAGAAAGTTAAAATACCCCTCAAGAACAGCAGCATCCCATGCAGCTGTGGGACCTTCTCTGCTTATTGTTGTCATTTGCTCGTAGCTGTCTCAGGTAGTTCAATGGAAATTAGAGGTGTAAACTTCAGGAAAAATCCTATTCTCTGAGCAGTTCTGCTGAATATGTCTTCAAAGAGTCAATTCACGTGTTCAAAGTCAAAGTCATATTTATACATTGTACTGGGTTGGTACCTTAATGCACATAATGCACATTGTGTGGAAATGCTAGACTATTCATGAACTCAGTACAACACTCAAACGTTCTAACAGTTTAAAGACAAATGAGAATGCAATGTCCTTTTTTACAACCATAGGCTTGCTTTATAAATGATCTGTCCAAGCCTGGCACAGGTATAAAATCAAATGCATTGGATTGGCTTTATCAGTGCATTGAATTATGCGTTACTGGAAGAAGGAGTCTGTTTTGCCACTGAAAAAAGGAACTGATGTCCTTGATGACTTCTTATTCTTGGACAAGGCTGTTTTTTGTGA
This sequence comes from Pluvialis apricaria, assembly GCA_017639485.1. NCBI lineage: Eukaryota > Metazoa > Chordata > Aves > Charadriiformes > Charadriidae > Pluvialis > Pluvialis apricaria. The sequence goes on along the minus strand of CM030012.1, from coordinate 21,854,242 downwards.
ATGAGCTGAAGAAGGACAAGAGATATTTTCCCTGAGGGATGAAAACTGCAGGTGTTTCAAGAGTTTCAGTCAGTCCATAGGTAAGATATTTCTGTGTACCTACCAGTACTGAGAAATCTCAACTGCAATGATTGGTGTGCTTTACTTACTATGTTAGAATTATATTATGGTTAAACTCATGTTTATTAAATCAATATTATATCAGATTTGTAGTCAGGAAAAAGTCCTGTCTTACCCTTTTCCCTCTCTCTGGTTAGGCTGGCAATGACATTAGAGAGTTTTTGCCTTTCTCTGTAGCAGAAAGTGCAATTTATTTCCTAGAATAACTGTGGCAATTTAAGTCAGTGTCTTTGCTGTTTCAGAAGGCTATACCGTTGGCAACATTATTTTCTGGGGCACATCACTCTAATTTGTTGCTCTCATGTATTAAAGATACTGAGTATAAAAGAGTATTTGAAGGAGTGATTTCGTCATTCCAAAGAGGTGGAGGTGAGACAGAGGAGATGCAAGTAGGGAGCCTTACAGATTTCACGTGGTGGCCTACAATTCCTGATGCTAATTCAGTGTCTAGAAGACCCTAGGCTAGACTTCTGTTTTATAGCTTTTTCTATCTTAAGTAAATATCAGAACACAAAATATAAAAGAAACTTGGAGAACGTCAATTGAAACATTATAGGTTTGAGTGTTTATGAGCGCACGTGTGTGTGTGTGCACACTTTAAATATATATATTTGTAGGAGTAAGAGGTGGGAAGGAGTTATGTAGACCATTTGGTAGAAGGTCATTCCGTATTTGGAGAACAAGCTCAGAAAATTTGTCAAAGTTTATCAACAGTTTTTGGATTTAAAAATCTTATCAACACTTGTTCTTTCTCAAACATTGGTTTGATTTTTGGTATTCCAAAAAAAAAGTTGTCAGCAAATTCCAACCAAGAAATTGTGGGAGGAAATATTTTTTAGCACAGGGAAGCTTCATGTGGAATTTCCAGTCCTCAGAGACCTGCTTAGGTGAGATGCTGCTGCGTGGAATTTAGGGCATTTGCTGCCTTGCAGGATTATGCTGTACAGTGAACAAGAAGTAGAGAGGCCTACAGGATTTCGAAGGCTTGGAAAAACACATTGCCTGTTTTCAAAGTTCTGTTATGTTCGTTGATTTTCTTTCTGTTGTGGTTCTAAGATTTTCAGAATAATAAACATCTTTTTTTTAAAAAACAGCGAAACTAATGAACGTTGGGTTACAGCTTGATAAGAAATCCAAATAAGAGTATACGTAGAATTATAAAACTGGTCCTAAATTGGCCTTAATATGCTAACAAAGTCTGTTGGAGGGAAGTTACCAGCAAGGGGGAAAAATTAAATAAAAATCTAAAAGCACTGCATTTAAATTATATCAGAATGTAACTCTACAAAAAGCTATTGTACTATAACATGCAACAAATGGGTTTTTTGATGAAATAAGCTTTCTATAGTCTTAAAATTAAAAAAAAATATGAAAACAAAACAGCTAATGGAATTATTTAAAGAAGGTTTTCTTTTTACTTTCTCCTCCTTTCTTTTCCTTTCTTAAAAATCAGTAGCAAAATTACTGTTAACTTGATGTATTTTCCTTCACCTCTGGTCCATGAGCACAATTATGGGCTGTGTGTCACTGGAAACAGGATAAAAAGTCATCAAAATGATAACAATGTTGGGAGGTGAGGTGAAATGAAGAAGGTATGATGCAAATGCACCCTTTTGTGCCATGTGAAGCATAAAATAAAAGCATCCTTCATTGCAGGGAAGTGGCTGTGAAACACGTTTGAGAACAGCAGCTAGATTTATGTTGACTTAATATTAAGTTAATATTGATTGAGACAAAACAGCCAAAACATGAATAGATACACTGATTCATATTATTATGTACTTTTGGCAGCTCTATTTTTTTTTGTAAGCTTAATGAAAGATATAGTCAAACTAATTAATCCCTAGAGGTTTGCCTTATTTAGAGATCTTATACTGTCTGCTTTGTCTATTTTCTCTTAATTTGTTCAAACAAACACTTTTTAGATCTTTAAATTAAGTTGGCTTTTTGCTTCTCCCTCAAGACAATTGCACATCGTTAGAGAGGTGGTGGAACAAGTACAATTGCAAACATCTGCTACTATGGTACAGTAATGCCGTAAGCTGATCTGCAGTCATTGTGACTGTCAGGATTTCAGGTTTACGTAAAGGTCACATTGTTTGATTGTGGATAAATAACCCTGGGATTTCATGCCACAATTAAGGGCCTAAAAATTCATTTTGATTATTCAGTAAATTTGTTATGTGAAGGGAGAAGCTATATGAAGTCAAGGAAGTGTCCAGAAGTGTTTTCTTTGTGTGCTTTTTTATTACTCGTGAAATATACTTGATCATTTATATCACATGATATTTCCAGTGCTGATACCTGAACCTCTGCAGATGGGAGAAAATAGTACTGTAGTGGTATGATAGAATGAATTATTAAATTGTACTGCTGCTAGGCATGGCTATTTAAGTTCATACAGAATATGAATACTGCACATGAATAGACACTTTTCCTGAGTTTAAAACTCAGGACTGTTTTTTTCTTTTTACTGTCTATATAAGAATGTGACTGATTTATAATTGCTAGCATCCTATCTTTTATAGCCTAGCAACTTGTGTATGATCCTATAAGGACAGCTTTCCTTAACCTATGGAAATAAGATTTCACCACTAATTACAGAAGTTAGTTGCACAAATAAGCACCGCTGCCTAAACCCTAAAATGTTCTCACACTCCCAGCTATCACTGTAGTCAGAGAAGCTATATACCTACTTCCCTTTAGGGATCAGGTTCTTCATTTTGTTTGGACGGATCTTCAGTTAGTGTAAATTGGAATTGCTTCATTGCTTCCAGAAGGGTGATAACAATTTATGCCAGCTCAAAATGTGGTGCTTAATCTCAGGACTGAGAGAGGAAGGTGAAAAAAAGGAATACTCCATATCAACAGAAAAAAATAGCCTCCAGTCTTAAAACAAGACGATGGAAAATTTAATGCAAGTTATAAATAGGGCCATTAATTTGATATACAATGCTCTAGCAGCATACTCCATTAAGCATCCATATTTACTTAGCTGCTACTGTGCTACCAACACGACATAGCAAAGTTACTGTGTGAAACCCTTCCATCATACTGTATTAGTTGTGTGTTTCAGACTTGATTAAAATGCACAGTTGTACAATAAAGTTTCCAGGTTTGCCAAGTGTCTACTTGACATCATAATACTTTGTGTTAAAATAGGGGTGATATGTTTGATATGTATGATTCTGAATCTATTTGGTCTGTGTGAGTTTATAAGCTTGACTTCTTGGGTTGAAAAACATTACAACCTTGTGAGAAAAACATGGAATTGATAAGAAAACCTTAGCCAAAGCACAAAATTTTTTTCAAAAAAGGAGATAAACACATGAAAAATCCATCCACAGAGAAGTGAAAAAAAAATCAAATGATAGGGTTAGATGATTGGGTAATGAAGATAAATTGAGTTTCAGTCTCAGAGGACAAGGGCCGAGGGCATGAGCACCCGTCCCACTGTTGTGATCAAAAAGACAGACGTGGAATATAAGACTAGCAAGAACCTCCAAGGTCAGTGAATCCAATTCCCATAAAAGCAGGCAATTATTTCATAGTGCCTTATACATGTAATTCATAATGTCACATTACACTGCCTACAGATGGCTTGGGAGAGGGGGTTGCTCTCACTATTCATTCCTATTGGAAGAGGGTTCAGACCTTTTTTTCTTTTGTGACTAGAAGCAACTCCTAATTACTACCCTAAATTTATTCATTTCAGTCCCTCCTAAAATTTTCGGGTCCTCAGAGTTACCCTACTTTCCACTCAGTTCAGTAAACAGTACACAAGAATCTATGTCAAGGAATATCACTGTAAAATTGTATACTGAGTGCAGAGGCAACTAGATTAGATTCCGCAATGGTCCCTTTTGGCCTGTTTTCACTTTTCACATTGATCAGCTCAATAGCAGTGACTGTACAGAAAGTAGACTTGAAATAGCACAGAGAGCTGTGATAACTTTGTAGTTAACTTGCCCAATAACTTTCTGCCCATCTCACTGAGGATTTTATAAACTCTTATTTTCTGCTTCCTGGGGTTTGGTGGTTTTGTTCATTTGTTTGTTTGTTGTATTTTGATTTTTTGAGACTCATTATTTCTCTTGGTCAGCTTTCACTCATTATGTTTACATGAAAAAAAAAGTCAATTCTCTAGCTAAAGAGACCTCTTCTGTTCCTAGGGAACAGTGAGTTGTCTGACAGGCAATATAAAGGACCTTGCCTTGCTCCTCCTTGAGTCTTTAACTTTTTTGCAGTTAAATAAACTAGAGGGCTTCAGTCAATAATACACATAAACAATAACATTCACAGAAACATATTTTTAATACTTAAAGAATTTTGGATATATTAGGAACATGTCCAACAGATCAATAGTTAAGAGCATAAGCATTTTCACATTAATTTGCGTATCTTTCTGTAGACATAACTTTACTTCTTTAAGTCATCTAAAGACTGGTAGAGAGTTGTGGTTTGTTGTGGCCTGTGAAAGTAATTTAAATGCTATTGAAAGATCGGCATGTTCTGACTGGCAGTAGCCTTGTTTACAGTAAGAATCAAAACTGTGTGTATGCAACCTTTAACTCAGAAGAAGAAATTAATTTGGTCCAAAGAAGAAATTTATTGAGGAGATATCTTACATTCAATACATCTTTTTGTGATACAATTACAATCACCTAATTGCAGATTTTACCCCAGACATTTCTGTACCAAGTTCAACACTCTCTAGTTATTACAGGGTTTTATTCCCATAACCCCATGCTGTACTTTATATACTGATATTTTTTTACAATGAGACCGTGCTGTTGCAGATATCTGGAAATATTTGATGGAAAAATGTTAAAGCCAAATGGATCATAGCACGGCTCTTGCGGTGACTAAGAGAAACTGCTGTTCCTTTGCTGCACCTTTTTCTCCTTTTTTTTCTTCTTGCGAGTTCTCCCAAACCACTAATCAATTTCCCAGTCCTTACATGTTCCATCCAAGACAAATAGAAAGAGAGGAAAATAGCATTTCTTATACCAAATTGCCACTGAAATATTTTTCAGTGAACCATCAAAGCAGTTTATGTCCACTGTTTCAGGAGACCATGATTTATGCAATGTTTCAAAACCTGTCTCCAGAGGTGTTTGCTCTTCACACTCAGTATCCCGTAAGAATATAGTGAAGTCACTGAATTCATTGCCAGACTTCAACCCTAAGAAAACAAAAAAATGACACTTTTTCTCTTTTAATTGCCTTTCTAATTTAGATATTCATAATATTTAAAATCTCTTATTTCATATGCAGAAGAAATAATAGACATGCAAAAAAAAAGCACGATATCTATACTCTTCTACCTATTCCACTAACAAAAAGTAACAAAAATCAAAGTTCCCAGCTTTAAGTAACAAAGGAATCATTTTAAAGTGATGCACCAAGCTTTGAGGTTTTCTTGAATGCATATTGGTAAATCTTACCAGCTGTTTTTCAGAGAATCTCAGTGATCTGGAGATCACTCCAAACAAGGTGCCATTTTTTGAATGCTATCTCACTCTTTGGTGTGTAGCAACTGAACTAATAGAAAGCTTTATTCAATCCTAGTGTAACTTAACTCAGCTTGAAATTAAGTTTTTGATCATAATTCCTGCTTGGAGAAATCAATATTAAGCTAGTGAACATTGTGTCCATTCCACAAGGTCTTTAAATGCTGTATAATAGCCTATTTCACATCAATACAATCTGTGCTACAAAGAGTCAATTAATTCCAGTCTGGATAATGAAGGTATGTTCTGAACACTTCAGAGCTATCAGCCAGACACAGTAGGTTTGAATGCAGTTATGTTGCCAAGACTTTCTGAATGCTCAAGGGTCTAGGAAATAGATGAAAGTTACAGAGCAAACAAATAATAAAATCAAAGATAAAAGTGGGGACTAAAGTGGTAAATCGGTTATATGCCCTTTATCTCTGGAGATTAGTGCTCCAACTCTGCATTGGGACCCACAGTGAAAATAATTTTAATGGCTTCAATCTGATCCTCTGGGTGCAGTTTATCTACATTACAGATTTCACTATACCATTAGCAATGACATCCATTTTTCTTCTAAAGAAAGGTGTGGAACAGGAATAACAGAGGACGCTTCACAGACACAATCACAGGACTGATGTATGTTGGCAGAGCAACGTGTGAGGACTGTAGGCCTGTAATAGCTGGGGGATTAAGTATGGATTAAGGTGCACTGAAAGGGGCTATTGAGAACTCTGTATGACCTCTATCTGCACAATAGTGCTAATATTCAGACCTTAGCACCATGAACACCATTTTCATCAGTATAGTTATTAACTGCAATAAATTAATGTGTATCTGAAGATCAGGAGCCTATGGTAGCTTATGTCCTACAAGGCTGGGTGTCGCAAATCATAAAATGACTGCTCTTTTCACTTATCCTGATCTAGAGGTGCAATAAAAATGAGAGTAGGCTACATTTTAGAAATATTGCAATAATAATAGTAAACTAATACAGTTGTAAGGTTTACTCAGTATTTGTTGTGTAAGCTGTACAAAGCTGAGGCTCATAAACATGAGGACTAGCTTGATTTATCACAGGTAATAATCCAGACCATTTTTAGGGGTGCATTCTTGATCATTGTTTTATACATCACAAAGTGGGTTTGGAGCATATTTCTTTGTTCTGTTTTGGCATTTAGTTCAAGTTTAATCTTCTTCTACCAGCTCTTTCACTCCCATGGGCTGTTTCTATTGTTCTTCAGATGTTCATTCGTGTAGCTGTCCTTTACAATTACATTAACTCTCACTGCATCTGGGATCTTCCAAATGATAGAGCTGATCTGTTTATGAATGTAACTATAGCAATTTCTAGAGGCTGAATTTTTAAAGCAGCTGCCTCCAAGCTGGTCCCTCAGATGTCACTGGTACTGTGTTGCCCAAGAGACCCTCTGACATTGTGTGCAGCTAGAAGCAATAAAAGAAAGTTAAAACCTGATGCTGGCAGCAAAGCAACCTTGTAATATTGCCCGTGGTGTATCAGCTCCTCACTGTCTTTTCCAGGCCCTTCCATGTTTAAAGGATTTCTTGGGTGCTCCAGGAAAGCCTTGCTCATCAAAACTGCAGCAGTGAAGCACTGAATGTCCCTCTGCCAAGTCCAGCCCTGTGCCTTACATCAGCTAGGAAATTATTCTTGGTGGAGCACAAAGGGAAATGGGGAGAGCTGTAGCAAGTTCCCACTACTATTATGTCCCATCTGTAGTTTCTATGCCACTTAGCTTGCAGAATACACTTAATTAGGTAAAAACAACCTGCAAATACTTACCGAAGCCTTAATTTTGCAATTTTTTTGCAAGGACTAACATATCCTTTACAATGGATTCTATAGAAAAGCACTACTTTGTTTTTTCTACCAAAAAGTTTCAGAAGTCTTGAGAGTTTTGGTATATTTACTAGCTGGCCATAAACTCAGGGTGAAAGACTGACCCTATAGAAAGTAATCAAGTTCCAACATTGGCCTCTGTAGAGCCAACAGCTGGGGATCTTGCTACCATAACTGGTAAGCTGGAGCATTGGCTAAAGATTCATTTGGGAGGAAGCTTATCCCACCACACTTACCACTCTGAAGCATCACTACTTTCAACTTGGAAAAGATTCAAAGAATGAATCTTGTTTGCTTTTGATAGGCAAACAGGATATAAAACCAGAGTGACAGCAATGCCATGTATTTCTAATGGAGAGGATCAGGGGAGGAGATGGGAGGAGATGGGAGGAACGATGCAACAGGAGGAAGTAGGACTATTGATTTCCATGTCCTGCACCTGCTGATATTTGATGAATTTGTCCATCAGTAACAAAAGTTGATCCTTTCCACATCCTTTGACTTCTACACCCAATGTGCTCTTTCTTTTAGAAAATAAAAGAAAAGCAATTTATTTGAGGGAAGAAAAAGATGAATTGAGTAAGTTTGTAAAAGGAATCTGTTTCTTTTTTACACTCTTAAAACCAAAATATTCTCCGCAAACCCTTCTGTACTCCGAAACAAACACCCAATAAAGAGAGAAAGCTGTTAAAATGAAACATTTTCCTTGGCAACAAGGTTTTGCACTGAGCGTGCTTCTGCTGAAATACCAGCTGTGAAATGTTTTGCATGAAGTCAAGAGAAAGCCTTAATCTTCCAGTCGTTGGCATTTTGCTTATGCATTCAGCATATGTTATTCTTGTTCCTATTGTTACTATAGAACACGGTTTAAAAACTAGCTCTGTCTTTGTTCAATGGCAACAGTTATGAACAAATTAGAGTTCAAAAATGCATTTTCCTCTCTTATTTGAAATTCAAAGACACAATCATTCATACAATGAGAGATTTCAAATTGTAGTTGGGAAAAGTATAGAAAAAATACATACAGTGATAAAAAATACCATAGTATAATTTTATATACATATACTCTTGTTATTCTCAGTCGATTGCTGCAAAGTGTTCATAATGTAACCTCAGGGTAACACAAATTTTGCTCTAAGCATAAAATGCAATAGAAGGTATAGGACAAAAATGTTGATGCCCTTTTTGCCATCTTTTTGATGTATGTGCTCTCATGAAGACCATAGAAAGCTTATAGACTTGACATTAAAACAAGGGAAATTTTGTGGGTTTTGACTGGCCTTGGCTTCATTCTGTCTTGAAACTTAAAGACTTGTGATAATGTTACTCCTAAGGCCAAACTCACCTTTAATGCAGATCTTCGGAGGTCAGAGATCTTTTACCTGGGATGAATTAGGTAACTAGGACCTCATGTTATTCCACAGGGAATTTTGTACCTTTGAATATCAAGTTACTTTCATCATTCTCCCATTAACTAGTAAAACTGAAAACGTTTTTTTTCCCACAATTGGTGCAATACCTTAATGAAATAAAAACATATCAGAATGGCTCATCTGTGGGAGGGCTTTTCTCTAACAATGGCAGTAGGATGCAAAGTCGGTTTACTGTCCTGTGCATGAATGCGATCTGGAACACTGTGCCTAACTGTGAGAAAGACGGTTTCCCAGTGAGATCAGGTTTAGGTGGTTACAGACAGCTCATAAGAAAACTTATTCTTGTAAGATTTCAAGCAACCTTTGCAGTCTTACATAATCTACTAAGCTACAGATGTGCTCCAGTCAGATAGGGACATAATTCAGTGCTTATGCACACCCCTGTGCCTAACCTATTACAGTTTGTCCTTGAGATACCACCTAAGCAGGATAGCTATAAGAATTGGAGGTGATAAGCATTAGGGTTATATTTTTCGGTTCCACATCCATAGATATTTTTTTAAAGGACATGAAAATTTGTCAAGTAAAATTCAAAAGACTGGAATCCAGAAGAAAAAAATAAGCAAAAGTGAAATTAATGGGGTTTTATTTCTTTTTTTCCTGTAAGTTTTCGGTGAACAAAACTCAAACCCAAACCTTGGATGACACTATACTGAATTAATGAGAGAAAATAGAACGATATAGTTTAAGATTTAGAGATATTTTTTGAACATTCTGACCATCAGTGTAGCCAGTTACCTAAAACAAAGGAAAATTTCTGTGACCACAGTCATCCCTGCTGCTGAGGTTACCTGTCCTCACTGCTACAATGCTTCCTCAGAAATAATTTTAGAATAAGAAAGTTTGATGATGTATTCAGGTTTTTATACCCTCTCTGCCATTGATTCTGTGGAAAAAAACCCACCTTCTTTAGCTTACAATTGTTTTAGCATTCTCCAAGCTCGGTGTAGCTACATGGACTGTTGAATCCACTCTTAAGCTTCAAAGTATGTTTTAACATGCCTTGCATCTACAGTTAAGGATATGTTTGTGCTGTGCAGACATGACAATTAATTAACAGTACTCAAGGTGACATCCACTACGGCAGGTTTGCATCCCAGTCCTGCGCTTCATTGTTCATTGTCTGGAGGAGAGGGTGTTATTCTAATGCTAATTAACTACTTCTCCTTCCCTCCCTGTTGCCGCAGCAAATTGGTTACAGACCATCTAGATAGTCTTTTTAAAACAAAAGGAACCAAATATGTACGAGTATCTGCAAAACATTTAAGATACAAATTTGTTGGGGGGGAGATGTCAAAATTGTTGCTGAAAAAGGGTCCAGTTGGTGTGAAATAGTCTGTCTGCCAGCATTTTCACTCGTTGCTTTTAATAGACTGACTCTGAGGTGGAAGGGGCAGGCAGATTAAGGAGGAGAGGGGAGTGCTGTTCACAAACCATTTAGCTCATTGCACTTAAGAAGAAGAATGGCAGTGACTACTGCTTGACTGACTTTCATGTGGTTAGGGAAGGCTCCTACTCAGGATGCAACTCCTGGCTATGGGCTTTCATATGAGCTGAAGGGGCTCCTGCTAAGAATATAAGCCTTGATTACTTTTTATGTCCACCTGGCACAACATAAAAATCTGCTTGGGGGCCAGTTTAAAACGGAGTAAACTGTATGATGCAAAGGCAAATTTAATAAATTTGGAAAACTGTAGCTGAGATCAGTTGTGTAATATGGGCGTGTAGTCATAGTCAGCATCTTTCCAAAGAAAGAGGAAAGGTATTTACACGATTTAGTTTCAGACATGCAAATTCAGGTGCTTATGTCAAGAGCTTTATTCCCCCCTGGGCTCTGTAAACAATGGAGCTAAATAAATCAGATGCAGAAAGATTGACTTAGTAGCTAACATAGCACAGCTAGGTTTCACGGAGTGGTATTCAAGGTGGAGTTTGCTCCAATCTCTTCTAGGTAAAATTCCCTGATTTTACATTGACCTCTCACAATTTCTTCCTTTTGTTGTCCTTCTGGCTGTATTACCTCTATTTCAAAGAGCATTTGCCAGCCCACTGTAGCAGGAATGCCATGTGCATCCTTATTTGTATCATTTGTAAGAGTAGTCATCTTTCTTTCATAGGCTTTAAAAATGTAAAAAGTGATATGGTAAATGTAATATTCATGGGACAAAGAGAAATTTTTAAAAGAACTTTTGAGTAAATGCCTGTGTATTGCCGACAAAAATAAAGAAAATTATAGCACTAAAGAAGAAAAAGAATCACATCTGTGCAAGGACAACACTATATCAAGACAGAATAATTCACTTTGTCCTACCTTGGGGTTAAATGCTCACTGCTGCTTGGGAAAGCTTGTGTTTCTTTTGTGCTGTGTATGTCTGTGAATGTTTTATGAATCTAATTGAGCTTAGGAATCAAGTTTCGTAGACAGACACAGTTTATTCAGAAGAATAAAGATACAGCAGAAAGTTATTGATTTTTGAGGAATCTACGCCTTGTGAAAAATTAACCAGACATTCCTTCGAAATCAATACTATTACCCTTGCTGTTTCAGGACTTCTTAACCTGACCCATAGAGTGTTTCCAGTGCAAAACAGTCTGTACCATCATTCCTTTCACAAAAGTTGATTTCTGCTATCCCCTTTGTCTGTGTTCATATCTCCCACTAGTCTTTCTGGACGTGCACCTGTGCATGTCTCTGTGTAGGGTACTGATGTTCACAAAAAACAGAAAGGCTGTCTTCCGATGTTTAACAAATTCAGAAGTGTGACAAATGCAAGAATCTTTGTCATAAAGACCAAGTCTTCTTCTACTGATAGAACAAACATTATACTTTTCCATGATGCTGTTTTGAAATGCTGTTTTGAAAGAAACTGTACTAGGACATTAAAGTCCTTTAAGTCTCCATTCCCAAGGGATATCTCTCTTGAAACCATCATTAAAGCTTACTGCTGTGGGTCCTAAATCTTGGTAAGATTTGCCATACACAAAGTAGAAACTTGCTGCAGTTGCCCATCCACTAAAGAAATTTCAGTTAGCAATTGACAACTATACAGCTTCCAGTCAGGGAAGGGAGTTGCTTTATAGACCTTGAGCAATTATTTCCCTGCTCTTCATGAACATTGTTCCATAACAGATCTCCTGTTTCAAATTGGCTTCTTTCAAAAATTACTTTTGTTTGTTTTTCCCTCACAATCATTCTATCTTGGCTTTCCCAGACTTGAGAAAGCCTGAATTTTGTTGGTTTTGAGATAACTTCATCAAGTTGACAAGAGTAAATTTTCCATGAAAAGAGTTTGTTAACCTTCCTTTGTGTTTAATATCTTCTGTAACTGTGCAGCAGTGGCTTTATGCATCCTCATTTCTCACTTTTCTAAGACTAGTGATGTTTTCTGTTTGATAATATACATTGAATAAAACCTGTCTCTAGTGAAAGAACTTAATAGAATTCCTAGCAGCTATCACTGATGTAGCACTGAACAGAAATAATATGTTGTGGTTTGAAGTTAGCTTTTTCAGTATTAATTTACTGATCATGAATGGATTTTCTTCTATATATTAGCCAATAGTGTGGCACAAACTTTTGAGACCATACTGGGGACCGGTTACTTACTGGATGTTTTATAACCGAAATTTAATCTAAGTGAACAGAATCTATCTTCTGCAGGAGCCTACAGGACTTGGCCTGAGTAAAAATAAGCATTTGTGACTGTCCCTTGGTACGTGTCACCAGTTGAAACACATGCAACCTATAAAACGACTTTATACTCCTGTCAAAACATGCTTTCCTGCACTTTTGGGCCACATACCCTTGTCAGATCTCACGAGACAAAAAAAAATTAGACCTGTTTAGACCATGAACGATAAATCTCTAAAGAAGGTCAGATTCACTCTTGAAAGCTGATGGAAATTGTCAGGGGAAGGTTCACATTTATGGTGGAAGAAATCCAGTCTGACAGGACACATTTTTATCCTAGGTGATTGCTTGGGCATTTGAAATTTCTACAGAACTTTCAACAAGGTGCCAGTGTACGAGTGCTCCTGTTTGAACCAAACACCTTTTTTAGTTAAACACCTATTTTCACAAACCTTTTACAGTCTTATGAATTATTTTCCACCACTGTAATCCGCTGTGTAGTTTAAATGGTTAGGAAGAGTGGAACCATTCCAGTCACTAATGGCTGAGTGTTCCTGTTAGACATAATTTGCAAAGTGCTTTGGAATCTATCTGGATGAAATTTGCTCTGCCAATGGAAATTATTTGAATTATAAACAATGAGAATTTTAGATCTAAAATATTTTTCTGTTGTTTTTGATGAGTTCCTAAACTACTATAGAAAATAAGTTACCTTGTGACATGGGAGTATAGGTTTTGTCCAGCAAAGGCCAGAAAGGTCCAGTAGAGTACAGCTGAACTGTACAGGTCAGATCTTCCTGGACTGGCAGGTTATATGTCAGGACCTGAGGAATTGTCTTGATCTGTCTTGAGTACTTTTACTGCATATACATAATGTATGCATGTCTTTTATGTATATATCTAAATGGACTACTAAAAAACAGAGGTGAGACTATTTAAAATATATTAAAAAAGCAGATGAATATTTCAAAGCATGAGGTATTCTCATTGATGGTCTGCTCCAGGAGTATAAAATTGAAAATATCATAGTTCAGAAGCAATTTATAGCCTTCCCATTATTAAAAACCATGAATAAGTAAATAAATAAATAGGAAAGTTTAAATTGGAGCATGTCTTCTCTTCAAATGGAATCAGAGATTTCAGGGAAGGAAAACAAATGTTTTAATATGAACTGATCTGAGCTGCAGTTACTGGGGGGCTTTTAAAGGCCTGTAGTTTTTCTTTTTTACAGTTGTTTCACTGTAAAACTGCAATTGAATTTTTCAGTTTGAATGGAAGATCCAGCTGGTGTTTCATTTGAAATTGACTTTAAGTCTTTCTTGAAATTACTCCAGGGTTTACAGAATTTGAACTGCTCAGTGCAGATAAGGAACATCAATTCAAGTATCAGCTTTCCCAGGTTCCTGGCCATAATACACACACATATTCTATTGACAGTGTGGACCTTTGGTAATGATTTTATAGCCGTTCAAACTTAATGACTGATTAAAAAAAACCAAACCTTCAGTACAGTAATTATTTAATCATAAGCATTTGGGGTATCAAAGATTCTCAGATTCTGGATCACAGAAAAAGTTGTATTGCAAAGCCAAGTGTAAATCAAATCCTTACAGTATTCTGCCAGGAAGATGGATTTTTTTAATGGTTTTACACATGGTATTTGAAACGAGAAAGGTTATGACATGATCAGCCAAGACTGAAAAACCTATTTGTATAATTAACCAATGGGTTAAAAAAATTGAGTGACATCATGTTTTCCACAGAGTAAGTGTTGACACCTCTTTGTCCTGCACTCTGTCATTTGCTAAATGATACTTCACAAGCAGCAGTCTCTGTGGAGCCACACTGATTACAGCCAGGAACACAGAAGCGCAATGACAAAAAGAGACAATCTCTTGTACATTTACAGCATGCCTAGATTAAAAGTGAAGAGACTTCTGAGTCAGCTGTCCGTATATCGGCTGTGAAGCTTGCAGATGACAAAATAGCATCACTCCACCTGGTTCCAGGTGCACCAGAAGGCATCCAGAAGTCAAGTACTTTTCTGTGGCTCTGTACTTTCTCCACAGTTAATGAGATCTGTTGAAGAGCAGAATGAAAAAAATTTTAGTTAAAACTAAATTTGATTCAATGATGCTATGAAGGCACTCATAAGAAATTGAAAATGTAGTGTGTAACAAAGGAGAAAGTGGAAAATAGGGGACAAATTACATTAAAAGTTATGAAGTGCAGAAAGCTGATTATAAAAAACCCAAAATACTAAAGATATTGCTGATTATTAACCACAAAGAAAAGTTGTTTTTTAAAGCAGAATGGAAAAAAAAAATCCTACATTGTTGTAGGTGTACTAATTGGAAATGGTGAAATTGTTAAAAATTGATGCAGAGCTGGCAGATGTGTTTTATAAATATGTCTGCACTGCATGGAAAAAGATTAGGATTTTGCATTTGTCCTTAAGAGGATGATGAAGCATATTCCAGCGTATTAAATACAATGCTTCTAAGCATAAACATCAGACTCAGCCCAAAAAATTTCCCAGTAATGCTAATTTTTAATATACTTCAGATATTTGGAATATCTCACCAGCAGGTCAAGGGAAGTGATTCTTTCCCTCTGCTCTACTCTGGTGAGACCCCACCTGGAGTACTGCATCCAGCTCTGGATCCCCCAACATAAGGAGGACATGGACCTGCTGGAGCACGTCCAGAGGAGAGCCACAAAGATGATCCGAGGGCTGGAGCACATCTGCTATGAGGAGAGGCTGAGAGAGTTGGGGCTGTTCAGCCTGGAGAAGAGAAGGCTCCGGGGAGACCTTATTGCAACCTTCCAGTATCTAAAGGGGCCTACAGGAGAGCTGGGGAAGGACTTTTCACAAGGTCATGTAGTGATAGGATGAGGGTGAATGGCTTCAAACTGGAAGAGGGTAGGTTTAGATTAGATATTAGGAAGAAATCTTTCACTTGAGGATGGTGAAGCACTGGAACAGGTTGCCCAGAGAAGTTGTTGAAGCTCCATCCCTGGAGGTGTTTAAGGCAAGGCTGGACAGGGCTTTGAGCAACCTGGTTTAGCAGTAGGTGTCCCTGGCCATAGCAGGGGGGTTGGAACTCAATAATCTTCAAGGTCCCTTCCAATGTAAACCATTTTATGATTCTATGATTCTACTCCAGAACAATAAAATAATCCTATGGATGTGTCAGAATGCAGAAAGGGCAGGCAGGATAACCAGGGTATTTACATGCTGGTTAGTCTAACATCCATCTGGACAAAATAATATAGGAGGTAATATGGTAACCAGTTAATAAAGAATCAGAGGATAGGTATATAATTAATGCCAGTCAAAATGGCTTTATGGAAAATAAACCTTGTCAGACAAACCTGATTTAATTTTTTTATGGGATTACACGTTTAGCTGATAAAGCTATTATTGCAGACTGGATATATTTAGATTTTTGTAAGGCTTTTGACTTAAACCATCTGACATTCATATTTTTTAAAAATTACCTTTGTACTGTATCAAAATAAAGCGCATGCTAAATGGAATAAAAAGTGATGGATCTCCAAAAGTAGCTGTAAATGAGGACTCATCACGGAATGAGAATTTTTTCAGAGGAGCTAGTATTCAGTCTGACACTATTCAATATTTTTTTATCCAGGAATAAATATGAAATTATTGCTGAAAAGAAAAATGGTAGATGACAGATTAGAAGAATGGTAAATAACAGTGAGGCATAGGCTTACACTAGAGAGGCATATCACTGAGCAGCCTGGGAGTATTAGAATGACAAAGCTGTGCACCTCTAACAAGGGATTCATGCCACCACTACCTTCTCTACTGCTACCTAAAGGTGGTTTGATCATTACCCTGATGCTAAAAGGCTAGGTGGGCAGTACTGGAAAATCAGCTCAAAGTGAAATGGTGTTATAACGAAAAAGCTTCCGAAATTATCATACAGAAAAACAAGGAGGTCATGAATTAATCATGGCTAACAACTTTGGAAGACTTTTGCTGTCAGTATTTTTTATCAGATATTCAAAAATGGAAGAACAAGTATAGGAGCCACAAAAATATTTTGTGGACTGAAAGTGTAAAGGCTAAATGTGTGCAAATTCTCAAAAATAATCATGAGAACTTCATGGCATTGAAAATGTACCTTCAACAAGATAGCAAAGAAATAACATAACAGTGATTATAAAATAAAATCAGAAAAATTCGAAGGAGAACCAAAGACAGAATTAACCTTTCGTTCTGAAAACAGAGAATGGCTGTTCCATATCATAATGATATGTATCAAAACTGGTAAGATTTGAAAGAAGTCGTCTTAGGTTTTATTAGATCACTAATTTATTTGGAAAAAGCAGGCAAACTTTAACTTATAAAACCCAAACCTGGAATAATAAAAAAAAAAAAAAGACTTTGCAGCAGCTACTGTAGATTTGTTGGTTTTTATTTTGCAAGTATTAAAGAATGATGGCTGTATACTTACCTGTTTTTTTTGCAGGGGAAACAGATCTAACCCTAATTCCTTATATTTGAACAGATCTATTAACATTCTAAAGTCTGCATTTTATCTTACTCTGTACCTCCTCCTTTACTTGATCAGCCAAAGTATTCTTGTTTGCAGTGCAACATTTTTCTGATTTATCCTGATATGTCTTACTAATATTTTTTCTTTTTTTTTCCAAGTCAGACTATGTTGTTAATGTCATGTTGCACGTAAATGCATGTTGCTCAATTACCATCTAAACTCTGGATAAGTGAACCTACATCCTTCTATATTACTCAGGTATGCACCTCTACTAGACTCTTATGTTACATATGGAGATATATTTTGTATTATTCTTTGTATAAACAGTTTGAAAAATTAGGGTAAAAATATTTTCCTTCAGGAAAAAGAAAACCTCAACAAATAGAATAACCACTCCATTGAAGTTCTGTGCTGAGAAGAAAAATTAGTGCAAGGTAGTTTCCAAAGCCTGCTACCTTGAGCCTTTTAATTATATCTATAAAGAAGGCTTTAAAGGTAACATATTTAACAATAGGTACTGTTCTGTCTTTTTGCACTAATATGAATTTTCCTCGCGATGCAGGTTCAGATAGCAGTCTGCCATAGTCTGAATGTTATTACTCAACTTAGAGAAGAATATAAGAGGCACCTCAAAGAATGGAAAATCCAGTTCAGACTATTTTTTCCACAAACGTGACTGTGAAGGTGGATGACTTATTGTGCTTGAAGAATCAGCCCCTCACCACAGGTCCATCAGGAGGAAAGCACTGACTTGTAGAATTCTAAACTTTTTTATCTGAAACAATTCTCTTTTATGAATTTTCATCACTTCCAAAACATGGTAATGTCCTCCTCAGTTCTGAATCATCAAGAGTTGGAGGTAGGGACAGCTGGGACACAGCTTCTAGATATCTTTGCTTGTCAGGAATTTGGTTCCATAACTCAGAGGTATTCAATTAATTCCAGGCACAGATGTAGGAGCACCACATGGGAGAGATGCAGGACATGCTTGTGTGTACTGGACTGTGATGAACTCTTGAAAGCGTGTTTCACGGCCAGCAGTGCATTAGCGTGTGGAAAGGGAAATCTGGCATGTCTCTGTGTGTACATAGATCCATTTTTCTTTCTCCTCACCTTTTCTTTTTGCAGTCTTTTCATTCTAACTCTACAGTTGATTAAGCACCATCCATTGTCCATATGATTGCTGTCCTGAGGTAGCTGGGCTGCTGTGCTTATTCTGCAATGATTTCTGGGCATATGCTCTGCAGCGCCCTGGAAGGCATTTGTGCTCTGCAGTTCCTAGCTGTGTTACCATTTGAGATCCTTTCTGACATTTACCCCACAACTTCACTGCGTCTCTGTGCTCTGTTTGGTGTCCAGCTGACTTCTGACTCCCTCGTAGCTTACCTGACACGGAAATAACTTTGGTGCCCAGGTGTCCCTGTGAAAGAAGCCTGAAAGCCTACATCAATGGTCTCGATTTGAACCTACAAACCAGAGGCCTGAAAAAGTCCAGCATTAACAGCAGCATAGCTTCCAAGACCTGGAGAACTTGCAAGTGAAAACTGGAGGTTATTTCTATAACAGCACTGTAGTTCCAGGCAGGGACCAAACCAATGTTAAACATTTCACTCCAAATATGGGAACACCAGCAGGTAAAGGGATGCAGGCAGGAGACTACACTAACATGATTGCACAATTTCCAGTACTGCTAGAAACTGCCCTGCTAGACAAAGCAGCTAGCCCGGAGCTTGCTGAGTGGTGCCCGCATGACACCACCCTTTGCTGCAAAGTCCTGAGGGATAGACTCCATCTCCCCTACCATTAGACATTTAGGCTCCTTTTATAATCAATGAAGAGAAATGGACCTCTCTGGAGTGTGATTCATCTGATCTATTTTAAACACTAGGCTTACAATGAGACAAATGTGACCTAGAGTGTCTCTTTATTTCAACTGACTGTAAAGCAAGACTAGCCAAGTAAAGCAGACAAGAATGCCTACATTTAGTGAGATGAATCCTGAGATGCTTGTGGAAGTTAGGAGCTGCTAGGTTAAGGCTAAAGTCAAGTGAGGATATAGGTTTCACCTACATCCCATTAAATATGACCAATTCCTATATTGCACCTGCATCCCAGTTGATCCTCTCTTAGTTTGGTGGGTGAGCTGAATGTCCTGGAAGGAAAGATGCTCAATGGCATTGGGAGTGGGCACCTTCATCAAACCCCGTTGTTTGTTTATGATGTTTTCTCCCCTTATCCATCACCTTTGAAAGGAATAAATATGTATTCTTTAAATTATCTAATTCATATGGTCTTAGTCTACATAACAGATCTCTCAAATGAATCCAGACACACACAAATCAGCTCAGAATTTTATTGGATCTGTTAGTTGTCACCTCAAATCTCAATCTGAACTCATTTCTGGAGTCAAACCTTCTGTTGTTCGGGTTTTTTTTATTGATCAAAGCAACTCACTCAAAAGAAAATTTTGCAGACAACATCAAGGTGAGCAGGAGTGTCCATCTGCTTGAGGGTGGGATGGCTCTACAGAGGATCTGAACAGGCTGGATCGATGGGCCAGGACCAATGGTATGAGGTTCAACAAGGCCAAGTGACAGGTCCTGCACTTGGGTCACAACAACCCCATGCAATGCTACAGGCTTGGGGAAGAGTGGCTGGAAAGCTGCCCAGTGGAAAAGAACCTGGGAGTGTTGGTCGACAGCAGGCTGAATATGAGTGAGCACTATGCTCAGGTGGCCAAGAATGCTACCAGCATCCGGCTTGTGTCAAGAATAGTGTGGTGAGCAGGACTAGGAAAGTGATCATCCCCCTGTACTTGGCACTGGTGAGGCCCCACCTCGAGCACTGTGTTCAGTTTTGGGCCCCTCACTGCAAGAAAGACATTGAGATTCTGGAGTGAGTCCAGAGAAGGACAACGAAGCTGGTGAGGGGTCTGGAGCACAAGTCTTATGAGGAGCAGCTGAGGGAGCTGGGATTGTTTAGCCTGGAGAAAAGGAGGCTGAGGGGAAACTTTATCACTCTTTACAACTACCTGAAAGGAAGTTGTAGCGAGGTGGAAGCTAGTCTCTTCTACCAAGTAACAAGTGATATGACAAGAGGAAATGGTCTCAAGTTGTGCCAGGGAAGGTTTAGGTTGGATATTAGGAAAAATTTCTTCCCAGAAAGGGTTGTGAAGCCTTGGAACAGGCTGCCCAGGGAAGTGGTGGAATCAACATCCCTGGATATATTTAAAAGATGGGTAGACATGGTGCTTAGGGACATGGTTTAGTGGTGGGTTTTGGGAGTGTGGCTTTGATGGTTGGAGTCAATGATCTTAAAGGTCCCTTCCAACCTAGGTGATTCTATGATTCTGCGAAATGGAAAAATTTTTAGGAAAGTTAAAACCCAAAACTCATGACTCAACCATAAAAGAAATTTCATACCAAACATTCAAAATTACAATGCTATTATAAAAAGTATTTCTGAAGGATGATCTCAAATAACAAATATAAAAGGAGACAACCAGAAACATGGACTAAGTTTGGGAATAAAATATATGTTTACTCCCAGTGCCCCCAGGCTGCTACCACTTCTCCCCAAATTCTCCAATTTATAACACAATCTGTGTTTCTCTATGATTTTTACTTTCTCACTATGTATTAATCTTATTTTATTCTGTAAATCTTTTTCAAGGAAAAGAATATTTCAATAGGAAGACCTTTAGATTTCAAAACAACATAGTTGCAAGAAGAATTAAAGGTTTTTTAAAAGTAGAAGAAAGGTGTTACTCAGGCTCCTTTTGTGATTTTTTTTTTTCAGTTTTACTGAAAAGAAAAAACAACACCCAGAATTTATACAGCAGAAGGAATTAAAAAAAAATGGCTATTTAAAGATATAGCATTTCAACACTCATCTCTACTTCTTGCCAACCATCTTGTTTGAGCACACAACTCAGAAGGACCTACAATTCATCACTACTCTTTCATGTAGGTAGCTTGTGAACCACTTTGACGAGTCCTCTCTAAATGTAAAATATTATTACCATTCTTATTCCACAGTAAATCTTTGTTCCAAAGTTGGTTACAAGTCTGCTTCAACTGCATATAAAGAAAATAAAATGTCTGTATTGCATAGAGACCAAAAGGTATTTTCTGAAGCTAATAAAAAAAAAATAACTGAAAAAATTCTTCATGTTGCCATATGTATGCACATGCACTCACAAACACACTCACATACAATAGTAAAAAAGGACATGAATGACTTAAAATTAAGACATAGAACCTGAAACGCAAAATGGAGCTGTGTGCAGCTAAGGAAAAACAATGCACTATCAGCAGTAATAAAATAAATGCTGATGCATGAATGATGTATTACCAATGGACTGTAGATAACAAAGGCTTAATAGTTGCTGGGCATACTGAAAGGAGAAAGCAAACTTAAAAATCAACAGATTGTTTTGTTATTATTAGATATTCTTCAAAAGTGTGGCTTCAAACATGAATTTTAGTTAATATTTAAAACAGTGATTTTCAGTCTGCTGTCCCCTTACTCTAGTAAACGTTTCTATTAAGTGGTTAAGATAAGCAGTGAAAACTACATTAAAAGTTATAAACATAAGTACATTAATAAATGTAACAGAATGTATTCGTTCAATGGCAGTAGTTATAATCCTTTGCCCTTCTGCAGCACTTCCATCTTGAAATCTCCATTTACTGACTCTGGAACCAGTCCAGCAGGGCACTTAAATATGTATTTGACTTGAAGCATTAGGCCAATAGTATTGCACATCTATTTAGGTATTTAACTGGAGGAGGGATAGAGTAATCATCATCGACTGGGCAAACCTGATATGGGTGCTATTGTCAAATTTTACTTCATGACAATTCTGATGATTTGAGTGGAGATTTGGTTCAGTTAAGTCATTCTTGACTAGAAATTGATTGGAAACATAATGATAGTAACACAAGCGAAACACAGGTACTTCTGAGGTGTCCCAGAAAGAAATAAAAACCATGCAGTGCTGCCCAAGACACTAACTAGACCAAGACAAAGTGAGGCTGACATCAGGAAACTGTTTTAAATCCCATTTCTCTTTGGGGTTTAGGTACCTGACTCAGAGATTCTCAAAGGTGTCACTTTCTTCACAAGACTCACAACACTACCCTGCCCTTCAGCATTTCAATTTGTATTTCAGAGCAACTTGTCCAGAGGAAACAGTGCTCAGTCCAGAAATGAGTGACTCATTAACTACTCTCTCAGGATCCAAGACACCCCTATTTTAAATTCACATCCATGCACTCTTCCCACTTCTACTTGACTTCTCTACAACCAGCCCAAGAGCAGTGTTGAGTAGGGATATCTGCAGTCTGCCTTCTTAATAACATCCCTTAAATGCAGTGCAAACATTAAACTAAACAAGTCTAAAATACAGGCAGAGAAAGCAGTAACATCTGTGTCCTTTGGGTTAGGATGCTTCCCTAGAAGTGAAAATTATTAACGATGATTCGATAGAATACAAAAAAAGTGCACATAATTATCATGCTCTTTCTGAAGCTGTCATGAGGTGGTGGGGTTTTTTTTCCCTCTTTTTCTGATATGAAAGGCCATAGCTTTTCTTGAGTGAAGCTAGTGTTTGTTTTTCAATTGCCTGTCAGAAGGAGGAAGACAGATAATACCCTGTAGTGTATGTCCAAGAGTAGGTGTTCAGCTACCCAAAGATCCCTGTGGGCAGTGAAGACAGAGTTACTTCCATGAGTTTATTCACATAAAAAACAGGGAAGTAGCTGTGAAATTCAGTTTCAACTGAATCTACATCACCCAAGCACTATAACGGGAGCCTTTGGAGAGCAATCTGGACCTGCACCCTTCAGTTCCTGATGCTTTTTCAAGACAACTCCTATGCCACTTGCCAGTTAAGAAAACGTATGTCCACATGGACAGTATGTCCATCATGAACTAACAAATACTATAAGAAAATACTCAGTCCTCCAAAACATAATCTGTCATTATCTACTGCTGTGGAGAAGCTACTGCAGCAAGTTTGGTATTCCCTACAGTACCTGGAAGCCCAGCAGTTATAAAAAGGTCAGCAGCAAACTCCTGAAAGACTTTTGTTTACTGCTGCCTACATACCCTATGGGGATTTCATTTTGATAGGGATGTAAGCAAATTAAATGGTCTATTTGCATATTGTTACAAAAGTGTTAACTTTTTATAGTGTTTAATAAAGATTTACACAATGTCATAAACTTGATACATATCCAGCGCTTGTATAATTGAGAGATGTTAGACAAACTGCACTCGCTGCATCAATTTCTTTCATTATTTATGATTTTAAGTAACGCCATTAGTCAATAACATATGTTGTTGTAAAACATTTGGTAATATTCTCCCCTCCCACACACTTCTAAATCTAAATCTCACTGAAATTCACCTGTTCTATCACTCATGACATTTGTCAAGGCAAACACAGGGAGAAGGATTTATTCGCAACTGGCCTGTAACTGGAGGAAATCCCTGGACTTTGCTTGACTTGTTAGGTAATTTTATTATTTATAATGGCAGCCACATTGATTTCTGAAGAAATAATTGTAATGTCAAAATCACTTTATAGCAAAAGCTTACAGCTGCAGCTGCGAATGAACCACATAAGTAGAAATACTAAAACTGGGAGAAAGTGCACACTGTTGTTCATTTTATGTTCAATTCATTTAGGACATTGTGGGAAAATACGGAAGATTGGCAAGGAGGATTTTAAACACGTTCAAGTGACTCACACCTAGGGTGCTGGACAACACATATCACACTAATTGTTGTTCAGCCTTGTGTGCTCGCAAGTAGAACACCCACACGTAGATAACGTAAGCCTGGGATAGACTCAGGGACACCTTAACCAGCAGACATGAGATCACTGCCTTGTTGTTGATGAAGATCACAGCAAAGTCGAAAACTACGCCTGTTTGAACTCTTGAAAAGCAGGCGAGAACAGCAAGTAGGAGCTCACACGCTCCTGCTAACAAGGACTTTCTCCTGCCCTGCAGTGCCTGCACGACCTGCGTGTGTCCCTCTGCCCAGGCATTGCTGTGGAGACTCCCCGATTCGCGAGGTATTGAGATTAAATTTGTTCTTTGTCTTTCATCTGTGATCTTGTGGTCGTTCCTGCGTCCTGCCTGAGTCGGCTCACACAGACATATATCTTGGTCCAGAACAACTGGATCCCCAATATCCAGAAACCTAAAAGTCAAAACCAGATAATTATGTGTCCATATATAGGGGGTTTTTAATCAGCAATGAACATAGTTCTTCTCTGGAATAAGGCAAGGGGAAGAGGAAAAAAAAATCACCAATAAATATAGATAATATCAGAAGGGAAAGTGGGCCCAAAAAAGAGAAAAAACAGAACAGGAGAAAAAGACTTTGCCAGTGACCTAAAAAATCCCCAACCAAAATTCAACAACAACAAAAAAAAATCTGTATAAAATTATTGGTAAAATGGTGGTAATGATACATTCCTTATGACTTGTTGCAATGACACTGAATTTATTGATATGCACTCAGAGTGATTTGTGCTATAAAGGTGTCAAATAAACAAAGACTATGATTCAGACTCAAACTGACAGATTTAACTTTCCAAAATAATACTAGATGTTTTGGTTTTAAATAAATTTGTCATGAACACCTGCTATGTCTTTATGTTCACAGAACTGAAATCCTGCAAGAAAATCTGTACTCCTACTTTTTGGTGATATGCTCCTGTTATGTCTGGAAAAGTGCTCCATGCACCTAAGCGAAGCTGTATGTGCAGTAAAATGATTTAAAATGGGCCAGTGGTGCTTGCTGAGAGATCTAATGTTCCAGATTGGATGCTCTTTCATTTCTGAGCCAAAAGGAAACCTCATTTGGGTTGTGTCTATATAAGGCCTTTCTGAAACCATAAGCTGTTTGGTTTTCACAAATCCAAAACCATGGATCTAAGCTACCTAAACCAAGTGTCTCTGATCAGAAACATAAAGAAAATCTAATCTCTGGATATTTCTAATGCATTCATTACTTTGGTATCAAATCTGCATCTAGGTAATACGAGAATAAATTTTATATTTCTCAACGTATCATAAAGGCTTTTTACATTCTCTTTGAGGCTTTCTCAAAAACAATAAAATAAAATCCCTAGTTTAAGAAAAATGAGGAGGTCAGTTCTGTTCCTTTCCAAATTAGTGTTGTTACCACCTGCTGAATTACTGCTGCTCACAGAGCTACCTTGACTGCCCTGACTGTGGTTTCAGTTACTTTGTGTGTTATAAATGTCAAGGGAAAGAAAAGGGGGCATGTATTTTTGAACAAATTACCTTATCTCTCTTTATTAACGTAATTTTTTAATTCAGCCTTTGAGAACATTCAGCTGAACTTATGAAGTTCTCCAGAAGTGTTCCTTATTGGCTCTCAGGCTTTAGCTGTCTTCCTGCTTTTACAATCCTCTATGAATGCCATGTCATCTACACGTGTAGAAGGGAGAGGTGTCTTGAATTCATTAACTTAACATTTAGGTACTCATTGACACCTGGTGAAAGTAATACAGCCACATTTTATGTGAGCAAAAAGGGTTTAAATGCCTGACTGCTTTTCAGGAACTGAAGTGATGAAGAATTTGGTAACATAATTCTTCCTTGTGGAGAATGGAATAGGAAGCTTGAAGATTAAAATGCTCACAGAATGACAAGCCATCAAACTTAAAAGAAATACAAAGTAGTGTTGGTGATCAGCTAATTCAAAGAGTGTATTTGGTACCGTGTCATCTTATTCTTTTATTTCTCTTTTTCTTTTAATGTCTTGTTGCAATCCTGCCTCCTTCTTCCTGGAGTTTGTTTAGCACCCTTTCTCACTCTTGCTGTAAATGAGCACAGGAGACATGTTGAGGTAAAGCAATAGTCGTCCTACGAGTAGTCTGGGGCTAACAGTGAACTTAAAGACAAATAAAATATATGAAATACAAAATGCTTTTAATTTTGTTTTCCAGAGGAATTGTCATAAATCAAGCTCAACTTTTACCTTGTCATATCATTACTTTAAAAGATCATTAAATTCTAACTCAGTTCTGCCTTTATCTACAATGCTTTAGTCAGACCAGGAATGATTAGCATGCACAAAAGTGAGGGAGGAATATGTTTGAATTTTACAATCGACAAATAATCCCTTTTATTAGTAGAGGTGGGTTTGAAGTTGAGGTTAAATTAGCAATGCTGTAACCTTTTAGAAAACTATATTCCTATTTTATTATTACAAGCTACAGCTGGTTGGAGGCTTGAAATTGCTAAAAAATCCAAGTTTCAGGTTCAGTATAAAATTATATCCTGTTTGTAGTTGTTAATAGTTGTAGCTTACAAAAGCTTATAAAAAGCTTTATTTCTTATAAAAGAAATAAACTGAAAGAACAAATGAAAAAATGATGCAAAAAGGTTGACACCACATGTTTTGATTGACCCAACCAATGTCTACTCCCCCTTTCCTTTTTATCTTTTATTCAACATTTCAAGAGTTTGGGGTTTAGAAATATTTTGTCCTTATTTGATCAAATGTATAAACTCCTCACACGCTTTTCCAGATGGGAAACTGTTTCCATGTTCACATCACTGAAGTCAGCAAAATCATGGTGGTCTGCCTGTCATACACCAAAAGCAGTACTAAAGCTCATGAAGCGAACAATGAGTGAACAATGTGGCAGAAGATCTTTCTCTTGAATAGAAATGAGGATCTGCACAGTTTCAAATGCCCAAGAATTGGTGTTTTGATCTGAAAAGGGCCTTTAAAGATTAGGGAAATGCTTTTGAAGCATCATCCAATGAGAAATGTGAGGGGACATAAAGCAGCTGCTCTTCATGTTGAAATTGTCAGTCTTTGGCATGCATTTCCCTTTGTAATTATAAACAGCTTAGGGAAATTATTTCCCTGAAAAAAAAAATAACCAAGGAGGGTCTATAGTAAAACAACTCTAAGACTAGTAAATATTTTTTCAATGCCATCTACCAATTCAGATCTGAATCCAGATGTAAAAAGGTTTTGCGTGGATGTAGTGACTGGTGAGACAGATGATGGGGACAAGCTGGATAGCAGCTGCCTCTCCTGTAAAGACTTATTAGATTGCTGACTTGGGCTGCCCACTGTTAGAGGTCTTTTAAATTTTTTGCAAGTCAAATGCTATTCTTTACGTAAGGCTGCCCTCAAATACAAGAACCTACATTTGAAGAATCTGGTTTAGGTTAACATAAATGCTGACAAGTTATGAAACTTTTGACCTAATATTTCCTAGACGACTCATGTTCGCAGGTGTAGCACAGGAGTCAGCCTATTACTTTGTGATTAATTTCTCCCCCACTATGCTCCAAGGAATGTTTGTGCCATGATCACACAGACAGGAAAGACCTGTGCCACTTCTGTTGCTTTCATGACTATAGCCATGACAATTTGATGACATCTATGTGTTTCACAACTATGTCTGAGAAGACAAAGGGGGTCCCTTTTGTTCTAGAGTTTTCCCCCTTTCTCCTCTGGTCCTTCACCCCTGCAGCTTTTGCTAGATATCCATTGCTTCCCAACATGCCAACCACAATGCCCAAGACTAGTTCCATCCATCTCAACACATCCTTATCCTTCTCTTCCTCATTTTCCTATCTCTTCATCCCAAAAGGCAGTTTCCTCCATAGGCATCTGTTGCCAGTAGTAGGGTTACTCGGAGTGTAAAGGAAACAATCTCTTCTTGCCCCTTCACAATTCTGGCAAAACCAGGCAGTGAAGGATTCCCAGGCTTCCTGCCCACAGCCTGGGGATGAAGAGTACAAAGTCCTGCTGGCACATTGTCACACAGGAGCTGTGTGGGGCTGGAGAGCACTTGGTGAGGGCGTCTCTGCAGAGAATAACTCTTCAAGACTTTAGTGTACTCCTACTGAGCATTTGCTAACTTCACATTCAAAGGTTTCTTCCAGTCATACAGTTTATACAGGGGCAAATCCACCAGTGTGGCATGTCTATCAACTACACTTTGGACACTGCTATCCATGGTAAACACAAGAGTTTCTCAAAGATTGTGAAGGTATTTCCCTCCCACCGAAATACAATTCTTCCTGTCCTGCCAGAGACAATTTCACTCCTAAGTTCATCAGTTCAAAACAGAGAGGGGTGCTACGATGAAAAATAAAACATCTTATCATCATTGTGTTTATAGCCCACCTTATAATGAATTTATACTGTTTAAGGGCTGAGCTCTTGCTTATGTTAAAAAAATTCAGTATTGTCACACAGTATAACAATATTCACTATAACTTTATAGACTGCTGTTCAAAACAAATACCCAAAAAGATGACAATAAGCTTGGATATTTGTGCTAAGATTCATTTTAGTTTATCTGAATCACCCCAGCTGAAGCTTATGTGAAATTTTCAGAAGAAAAAAGCCTCCCCTGAGACTCTATTACTTCAAGACTTCAGCTGCATTGGCAACACTTGGGAAGCAGCACTCCTCCGAAAGTTCAGCTCTCATTAAACAAGCAGGAACTGAACATGCCTATCTGAAGACAGAATCTGACCTCTGTTCTCTCAGCAATTCGGCTCTCATGGCAAATGAATACCAGAGCAGAAGCAGTTTGAATAAATACACTTATAAACATATAGTGTATCTGTAATGATATACAGGCATCTTCAAAAAAACTCGAGTTGTGAATTCCAGCTTCACTTATTTAACTTGCCTGAGTTGGTTTCCATTACTCTAGCTTTATTTCTACACACGGGTTTGAAGCTTTGACATGGACATTAGCTAACCAGTTTCTCACAGAGTTCATTTTTAACTTGTTTTGTTTAGTTAAAAAGACACCATTTGTCAAAGGAAAGCAACATTAAACAACTGTACAACAATGAAATACTAACTCACTGGAAATGAGCATCTCTTTGGATGGTAATGTCTGGAAGTAAAGAGGAAATTTACATCAAGATCCCTATGCAGAAATCCTCTGATGTCCCTCACTGACTGTAGAAATATCTCATCCTTCTTCAAAGATGACACTTTCTCCTTCTACACAGCTCTTTTTATTGTAAATGCAGCACAAGCTTAAATCTCCTGTAAAGAGCAGGATCTGCAATGTACATACTTTTTTTTTAATTTCAGTTGTTCTCCAGTTCTCCCATTCTTTTTGATCCCTATTTCTAGTTCTGAGTAGCTCAGACTTGTCTACACAAAAAGGAGTTATGAGGAGAAAAGATTTTTGCTGAGCACTAATTGGTAAACTTGTTCATGATCAAGATCTTGATTTGTTTTCTTTTCTCTGTACAAAGAGCAATACTTGTAAAAAATATTCTAAATGGGAAATCTTTTACTTATTCAAATACAACTCAGCTGAAACAATAATTTGAGAAAGACAGTGACAATTAATAAATCTGCACGAGAAGTAAAAAGAAGCAATAAAAAACATTGCTTAGATTCAAGCAGGAAGATTCCACTAGAGTGATTAGAAATTTTAAGGAGTAGAATAATAGATTAGAGAGTTGTTTGCTTCCAGTCCAATTCCAGTCCATTAAAAGGAATTGCTAAATTATCAGAAAACCACTACTGAAACCAAAAGAATGTCACTGCTATAATGTAAAGGGTAAAAGAATAACATCAAGTTATATATTCAAGCTTTTCTCACACACATAGCCTGAAAGAAAAATCTCATAAAATGCAGCAGCAGAGATACCACTTCATGCAAACTTATCTTCAAATTTGATCTCTGCTTGAAAATGTTCATTCTGATGGTCAAATGAGGAAAATTTCATTGTTTATTCAACTTGGACACTGTGCCAAATAGTTTTATTAATAGCTTCATATTTTTATGTGTAATGATGTTTTAACAAGGTTTTAGGCAGATGTTCAAAGATAACATAGAAGTCGTAAATATTTCCCTGTTAACTTACATGCTGAATGGCTGTAAAGTAGCTTGACAGAAAAGGACCTGGGGGTCCTGGTGGATACCAAGTTGAAAATGAGCCAGTAATGTGCCCCTGTGCCAGGGAAGACTAAATGTATCCTGGGTTGCATTAGGAAGAGTGTTGCCAGCAGACTGAGGAAGGTGATCATTCAGCGCTGGTGAGGCCACACCAGGAGTACTGCATCCAGTTTCAGGCTCTTCAGTGACATGGACATATTGGAGAGAGTCCAGCAAAGGGCCATGAAGATGATTAAGGACCTGAAGCACATAAGGAAAGGTGGAGAGACCTGAGAGTTCTCTCTGGAGAAGAGATGGCTCAGGGGATCTCATCAATGTATATAAATGCCTGAAGGGAGGGTACAAAGAAGAGGGAGCCAGCCGCTTTTCAGTAGTGCTCAGTAACAGGACAGGAGGCAATGGGCACAATCTGAAACACAGGACGTTCCATCTGAACATCAGGAAATTATTTTTTACTGTGAGGGTGGTCAAATACTGGAACAGGTTTCCCAGAGAGGTCATTACGTCTTCCTCAGAGATATTCAAAAGCCATTCAGAGATGCTCCTGGGCAGCCTTTTCTAGGTGCCCTTCTTTAGCAGGTGGCTTAGAAAAGATGACCTCCAGAGGTCCCTACCAATCTCATCCAGTCTGTGATTCTGTGACTTTTTAATACCTCTACTGTACAAAACTGCGAGGACTTTTAATTATTGCTTTTCCACTTCTGGTAGAAATTGAATAAAAAAAAAATTATACAGATTTTAATAGTGCGATGATTATTGAATATAATTCAAAAGAAAAAGCTGAAAAGTTGTATCAAGGTATATTGTTTGATTAGTAGAAAAGTTATATTTAGAACAACTTAAACAATCAGGTTTTGATATTAAACTCAATATGATGTTAAGGCTCTATTTAGTTACAGAAGCTATTATCTTCAAGTCTAACTGGAATGAAGAGGACCATGTATAATTAAAGTGTTTCCACTGACCTTCTAAGTCTTCTGCCTTCGCGGACCACTGAGACCCTTAGCAAGATTTCGTGACTCTCGTTAAATTATAATCATGATAGAAAGCAGTTCAGTGTTAAACAATGATCAGTATTCAAAACGTTCATCTTTTTAGTACTATTAGTAAATTTTGCTCTGTACTGAAAGATCATTTGGGAAAAAACACGATTTTGTGACAGGAATTTATGGGATGAATTAAGACGACATGATTACCTTATAAGACTTCAGATAGTTTGCTGAATTTACAAACTCAACTCAATTGCTGTTATTACATAACCCCCTTGCTTTTTTAACAGTATTTGAGCTCCTCATCAATTTATGGTATTTACTTAGTAAAGTATGTACATTTGATAATAGTCTCAAATCCATTTTTGACTAAAGGAATAGAGCAGAATTGTTCAGATCTTTTTCTGAACAATTGTGAGTGAAATGATAACTCATTTCACCTAATCGCTATTGTAGTTAATTCAATGTGTTCAAGATATGACTACTTCCTATACTTCAAGAATCTTTTTACTCCTGTTATCAAGATCAAACATGTTTTGGCACACTGCAGTGAGACCTTAAATTAAGGCGAAGATTTTACTGGCACTGCATGCTGTTTTTCTTCTTGGACTTCTGTGAAGCACAAAAATAAGTCTACGCATAAATCCTCAATTTTCCTTTGAAGTTTCCGGTTAGCACTTCTTCCTCCAGGACTTAGTGTTCTTTTTCATTCTTGATTTCTGCAGTCTCTAAGCATACTTCACATACAACTGCTTCATTTCAGTGATTTTTGTTGAAAACTGGTAAGTCCTCTCATTTATGTAGTATGAGTACACAGAAGAGAGTTCAAAGGACTAGCTCCATGTAAACTAACTATCTACAGCTATCTGGAGAACAATTCATGCCAAGTACTCAATTTGCTTTGACTTACTGAACTAAATTTCTCATCTCAGGGAAGACCTGCAAAGTGGCAAGTAGGCTGAGGTCTCCAAAAGAGTTTCGACCTAAGATAGGTATTAAGCTGATTCCATACATAAATTTGGTAATAGATCAGAATTTGCGTAGAAACCTACTTTGGTTCCCTGTGGACAATTTCTGAGTGTCTAGGCAGTCCAGTTCCTGGTGGTTTAGTCAGATTGCATGACAAACTCCGCCAAAACATTGTGAATTCATGCATTTATTTTGTTTTGTGATAGAGGGACTTGTAACTGTTTATCTTGATCTGCCATCTTTGGTCATATCAGAGTGACATTGTACTTTTTCTTACAACATAACTCACCCAAACAATCATCAGCAAAGTTGGCTTAACATTACATTCAGTAGCGTCGGAACACAGGTGACAAATTCTTATGAAGAATTAGCATCCTTGTCCTCCTTTAAGTGTACTGAACACATGATAACAGATCAGGAACCTCAAAACATGCAGTAGGTCACCATTCCCAGGCAGCAGTAGTGGTGGAATACTTGCCCAGAAATTTAAAGAAAGGTTTAATTCCCACCTCTCTGAAGCAATACAGATTTGTACCTCCCCCCTCTCAAAGGGTGCCACTGACTATTAAATTATAAACTGTCCTAGGTAAATTCAGGGGCAAGGCAGCCTGCTTCATGCAAAAAGCCAAAGAAGTGCTAAAAGAGTAGTAAAGAGGAAGCAAAAAGTTTCTAATAAACAGAAAAGCTAATTTTGAATGTCAGCATTACTCTACCCTTCCACAGGCTTGTGGTGATGGTATGAAATCTGTGTAAAGACAAGTTATGTTCACTTCAAGAGTCTTTCTCTATTTGTTCTTCATTAGCATGTTCATCATTTGGGACATCTGAATGAATGGATACTAGGACTGAGAGCTCCTCCTAGACAATTAGGAGTTGAAGTTTGTTCCAAATAGCATTCAGAAAGCTATTTCTCTGAGAATATCATTAAGGTTTTAGATGTGATCTATGAGCCTAATGCCACAGGCTGCTAATGACCCCAGGCATGCTTCAAAAGAAAACAAACCCTGTTTGAGCACAAAATACTCTCTTCTATAGTACTTGTGTTAAGATTTTCAAGACAAGATTGCTAATGCATAATTCCTAAGCCTGATCCTTTGATGGACAGAACTTGCAACGCCAGGCTGAGAAAAGAAAAGGAACTGTGCCTGGAATCACCTTGGGTGATTACTTCTTTCCCTTTCCCTGTTCCGTAACAGAACAATGAGAATTAAGTAGTGAAAACTATAGTGCATTTTACAAACCAATACAAGAAATAATTAAATTTATTGATTTTGACTCATTTATTAATTTCTTTTTCTCTGTAAGAA
Organism: Pluvialis apricaria; assembly: GCA_017639485.1. NCBI lineage: Eukaryota > Metazoa > Chordata > Aves > Charadriiformes > Charadriidae > Pluvialis > Pluvialis apricaria. The sequence continues at coordinate 21,820,965 of CM030012.1, read as the reverse complement.
TGATAGAGCTTGAACCTTTTTCATCCTTTCTCACAGACCACCTTTGGGAAACTCTAGGGAAAAATTAATCATCAGTAGCTGTCTGATTTGTTGTTTTGCCATTTGCTACATGATATCTTTTTCCTATTGCTGATCATTTGGCATTATATAAAGATAGATTAACTTAGTGCACAGTGACATTAGTTGACAGACTGTAAGGATAAGAGTCCTCCAACAGGCAAGCAATTCCTGAGGGAATCTTGTCTTTCTGTGAAAACAAGCGTGAATGTACATATTTTCTGGTTTTTTTTTAATATTTCTCTGTCTTTTCATGCTTAACATATGAAAAAGGACCTTTCTGCTTGTTTTGATTTGTTTTGCTTTGGTTTTTAGAGCGGGTAAAGGAAAAAGGGTATTTTTAAATTGTTCTGCTTTGGGAGGTGTGGTGAGTGGGTGGGTTCTGGGGCAGTGAGAGAAAACCATGATGGAAAGATTTTAAAGGAAGTGTTTAATATGACAGCAGTATCTCCAGTTTTAAAGATTTTTACTGTATTACGTATTGTCTCTTATGAGGCAATGATATTCTATATTCCCTGTAAATTCTAGACATAAAAGAGATACCTCAAATTGAACTAAAAACTGACCTGAAAAACCCAGCAATAATCAGAGATACTTAGTGACAAATATCTTCATCTGATACTTTCTGTTCTCCAATTATTTATAAAATATATTTCACTTCAGCAACAGTAAAAGGGATTATTAAATTCGAGATTCTTTATGTGCTTTCTAGTTAGAAGTTTGATTTCAACTTAGGTGTGAAGACAATCCCTTTTAAAAAAAATCCAGAAGTAACATCTCAAGTCACCTTTGGTTCTAGCCACTCAGAAAAGTAGTTTAAGACATGTGTGATCTCTCAAAACGTACCTTCAACTCATTAGCAACTCTTGCTGTGCCAAAGCCTGAACTGAGAAAGAGAATTGCATCCTTTAGTCATCCTTGTTGATTATTTCTTTCACCAAGACTCCCATGCTAGCCCCTGATGAATAGATGATAAATGAGAGTACAGACCTTCATGACAATCAATTTCAGATAAATTGTTCACAGACTACCTGAGTCAGTCTCAGTAGTACTATGTTTCTCTTGTGTCCCTGTCACATTGGGTCGAACAGGTGTTACAAATGCTGCCCCCTGAAAAAGGAGTCTCACCGTTTGCCTCTGCTAGTTATTAGAGCATAGGACAAGACTCTGCAGGACTCATGTCAGATCACTGGATTGCAGGAGGATACATAAACTTCGGTTTCATGGGGGCCACAGGTGGTATTTTTAGCCTTCTGTGCAGCAGCTTACCTGACCTTTAGTTCTACATCTTATCACAATGTCGAGTCACACAAATGAAAATTTCATCAAATTGTATATATGAATTATAGCTTCTATAGAAAAAGAAACCTTTCTAAGAACACTGGAACAAGCTGTGCCTAAGAATAGAGGGATCCCAGATTACTGATCTCCCAACATGAATAAATAATGTTTGATAGGATGAATCTGAGCCTTTATGAGTGTGTGTATATATATAAAAAAAAAATATCTTTTATAGACAAACAGGGAGATTTAAGCCATAATAACCTTTGACAATAATGCTTTCATTGTAATGAAAGCTGTGTTTTAAATCCTCAGTGTACTTGCACATGAGATGTCATGTGTACATAACAGTGTGTCATACACACACTCACAGACAGTCATGCCAAGACCTATTAAATAGACACATGTGGATGTACTTTGTCTTCTAAAAAACAAAATGTGGAAGTAATTTCAGAAAAAGAGAGTAAGAATTTTCAGTAATTTTCCACCATTAGAACAAAAGTAGCACTTCTACGATGTAACATTTACTATCTTGTAAAGCACTAAATGCTGAAAATGACTGGCTTCTGAGACAGGTAAACAGTTTGAATCCAAGCCCACTCCCTCTCCAGTGGACCTGCTGATGTCATTATGACATATAGCATGCAAATATAACATTATATATACCTTTGATCAAAAACAAAGGATGAAATGGAACAGAGTACTTATTGAAAAATCTAAAGGACTAGAGAAAAAAAAGTTCATTATTTCTATGCTGTGAATGGAAAAGGATTACTTTCTGTACTAATCTAAGGACAAAAAGGCATTTCCAGTATGCAAAATTAAGTTCTCTATGACAAAACAAATGTTTATGTTTTGCATATACTTGGAGGTGAGCTTCTACACAAGCTCATCTTTCATATTGTATCTGAAAAAAAATAGATTTCTTGGAAAAGAAAGAGATATCTTCATATCTGGCACCTACTCCAAAGAGGGAAGAATAGATAAGTGGCAGGGCATTGACACCTTGCTTTTGGACAAGGAGTTAGAGAAGTCGAGGACAATGGACATGAGGATAAATCAGAATTCTTCATGGGTTGTACTGCTTCTTCTGTCCAGACTGTGAGATAGTATAGGCTGTTGTCTCTTTCTTTATGAGCAGAACTTCAGTGGTTATCTTGCAGTGCAACACCCCTGCAGGATGCACACAAGAAGATATGTCTGCATGGGAAAGAATGGGTGTGTGGGGAGAAGAAAGAAGACTGATCTACAATGGATCATCAAATCTGAGTTCCTTCTCATGATGCTTAAATGGGTTGGAAGGCAGTCAGGGAACTGCCTAGGTTCAGACAGTCTTGACTAGGCTCAGTGTACTGGAACTTAGAAGAAGGTGTTGTTCTTGGCAACACAAGTGAATCTTGAGGTCTTGCACGTAGCACAAGTAAAATGAGACTCTTCCCAAAAACAGTTTTTAGGCAGATGTATTATCTCCTATTTGACATCACTAAGTCATACTCCCTGTTCTTTGTTCTCCAGTGCTGGTCGGTGAGCGTAAGGACATTCCTTCACAATATAGTATGTGTTTGCCCCATGTTTAATTTGTTGTGATTCTAGCAATAAGAGCTTTTCTGTCCTCTGGGACATACAAGAATTGATTATCTGGAATTTCGTTGAGAAAATAAGCTCTCTTGATAGAAACACATGTTATTTGTCGGCTTGTGGGCCATTTTTTGACATTCCATGAGTCTTTTGAAGTGAGTGGAAAAGCTACAGACCTTCCGTAGATCTCTGGGGTCTGGGAGGTTTGTCTGAAACATAGCCAATAAGTTTGAACAATTTAATTCCTTACTATCCCCGATAATGTGATTGCTGTGAGGTTCCAATAACAGTGGAGCAAAGCACTTGTTTCTTTATGCATGGAAGTTGTTTCACGGTGCCCCAGGTGGCTCAGTGCCTCCGCTTTAGCAATGCTAAGGACTTGCTATTTACAGCAGTGTAACCCTTTCACTTAGGCCACCTAGGCAATGTTTCCCCAGAGACTCTGTGGCTGTAATTTTTCTTTACTGTTCTCATGCTGTTTTTCTCATATCGTTGCTCTTACACCTGCAACCCCCAACAGTGTTATAGAGAGTTCTCATGGGTAGCAGCTACCACTTGCATGAGACTCACCCTTCTCTCCTCTTCTTTCCTCAACTCCTTAACACACTGTACAGCAAATTACGCGGTAAGAGTTAGTCAAGACGAAAGATATAGATTTTTGTGAGTGCACATTTATATGTGTCCACACACGTCTGGGTGAACTGACGATCGTGAACGAAATCGAGTCTGAAAGTCACTGGAAGATTTGCAATTGTTTTTGGAAAGAGCAATTCTTTTATCCAAGCTGTGTTCCTCTACAGATTTGCTTATATCTATGAGATCAGACAGAACGCTCTAGGCATTTCTAGGTGCATGCTCTAAAACACCAGCTATCTTGTACAGACAAATCAAAAGTCAGCCATTACAGGTTCAAATATAAGAGGATCAATGCATTATTGTAAAGATAAGCCTTTACCCACTCCTGTTTGTTCACAGCCGAGCACAGCTCAGGGACTGTTCTGTGAACAATTCGTTTTTACCTTAAAGAAATTCTAAGGGCAAATTCTGTCTTGGGCCCCGATAACACAAATGAGACCAGGCAGAGTAGGTAATCAGAGATTTTTCAGGGCAGGTAGCTGAGCTGGTGATCCAGTGACTAATTTCTTAGTCTCCTATAGCTTTATGAAACATTAATTCGTATCCACAGCACAAAACTCTGACCCAACCCATACAAGGACTGTAGAAGAAGACAATACTCAATCTGAATACTCATGACCTATCTAATTAAACCAGGCTTTTTAAAAAACACATACTGTCTTTCTAATTAATGTCTAAAGCTGCTAACACTTTGGTTTAGTGAATGCATAAGACTGTTTCTTACTAGTAGGTGTTTTCAATGATATTGCAGAATTAATGAAAAAAATTCTTCACTGATTAGGAGGAAATTGAGATGTGGGGATTGATCTGAATCCTTATGGTGTGTTAAGTGTATTTCCAGTTATCCTATCAGGCTTTAGACTGAAGCTTAAATGTTGATGCATGGCTGTGTCTGTCTGTTGTTTGCCAAAACATACCAGTCTAGAAACATATTTCACTGAGGTTGGAAAAGTTACCCGTGTGCATATCAGATTGCTGTTTAAGCAAAATGTACTGAAATCATCTGAGATGGGACACTGTGATTTATTTTTTTTAAACCATGTTTTCTGTAACACCTAACGTAAAGTGACTGTCATTTCAAGTTTAGTAGGCATAGCTGATGGCCTTTTTACATGGAGTTTTGAAACAGAAGAAAACTGCAGACGAAATACACTGTGCTAGCTAATCTCCAAAACCAGAAATCCCAAATAACAAACTATAATTTCACTGAAGCACTTAAAATAGGCAACACGGTCCATTTACTCTCATATTTTCTGACCACAGCTGAGTAAAGATGCTTTAGAGGATTCTTAAGGAATCTTTTGCTGACGGTTAAGAATTTGCAGCTTTATTTTTTAGCCTATGAAGTGCTGGATATTGTATGTCATTTAATTGTGTCCTATTTCTTAAAGTCTCTGTGACTTCTTGACTTCATTATATTTCAAAAGTAAATTTCACTGTTCAGCTATGCAATCAATTGTGTGTTTATTCTTGCTGTAAGCTTTCAACTGAATTACGTTTTTCTGGTTCTTGTATTGAGAGAAAACTATTGTATAACATATTTTGTATCATTCATCGCGTCCTCCACGGTGCCCTCTCTCATGTCTCACCATTCAGTTGTGACACAGTTATTGCTGTTTGCAACCACAGGACTTAATTCTCAGAGAATTCAGATAACAGTGTATGCGAAAAAGGGGCATTTGAGAAATTCAAATCACTGTATACTTCAGATCTAAATCCCAAAATCTCATTGCATAGGTAAGCCATTGCCATATGTAGCAGCAAGGTAACAGTTATGAAAATAACTTTGTGGCTCAGAAACCACAGAGTGAATTCAAAGATACCAGGAGTCTTGCTAGGAAACCTATAGGGCAGTATGAATATGGAGGAATTCCTATGCCCACCTCCTTGCTAGGAAACATTTTAAAATAACTGAATAAATATATTTGCATAAAATTAGCTTGGAATGACTTCCATTGCACTTTCTGTTAATTGAACACAAAATATGACCCAGTTCAAATATCGCCACCCAATTCTGCTTTTACTAATAATGCACTTTCTCCCACGTCCACTCCATGTAATATCCACCTATCATAAAGCTTTCATTTTATACTGGTGTATCTTTTTCAGTAGCTTTATAAATGTTCTGAACAGTTCTGCAATCCCCTTTCTCTATTAAGCAAAAGTTCAAAGGGTTGTTTTCTCACAAGCTGATGCCAGCCTTTGAAGATACAACTTACTGGAGAGTTCCCAATGGCTTTCAGGAATGACCAGGGAATTAGGATATAACTCATATGGAGTAGGGTGGAACCCATATTTCCCATGAGAATGTTTCCATGCCAACATAAATATAAACTTGCTTTAGATATACAGTTGTCAAAGTAGTGTTGATCAAAGCATATGAATTTATCTTTAATTAAGGATAACGAGTCTCACACTTGAATAAACTGTAGTCCAGAAAGGATGTAAGTGAAAGAAGAAATTTAAAATGTATATATATTCTCAGAGAAACTGATGAGATTTCCATATGGTTAAAACTATTAATGTATTTACATTCTTTGCTAGACTGGGACTTTATTGCTACTACAGAATTATTTTGGCCTAATTAGGGTGGAGATCAAAAACTGTATTCCTTTATCAGAGGTAGATTCTGCAAATTTTTGCTCCTGTGAGTATCTTGCTATATTCAGTGTCATTACTCACATACAGGTGGAAATACACTAAGGTCTCAAACTGTGATCAACAGCAAAAATGTTGTCTCCTGAGTGTATATACATACACACATAAAGCAGCCAGAACATGTTTTTGTGCATGCATTAAATGAACCAAAACAGTCTCCTGAAGCAAATAACAGTTAATAACAGAAAACATTAAGATTAGGCAATTAAATCCTTTTCTGGAGTTGAGCACTGTATCTGAGCTGTCTAGATACAAAAAGCCTCTGTAAGGACCACTGATATTTCACAGACTCACCACTGGGGAGAGAGAAAGATGACAAAGAATCGTAACATCCTAGTATAAATACATTGATTCAGTGTATGCAAATAGTTTACCGCATAAAAGCTGATATACATCTATTGCTTCAGAATGACTTATACAGTGCAAAGTGTTCTCAGGATTTTTTTTGTTATATTTGTTAATAATTTTAACATAACTTGTCTGGCACAGATTCGTAGTTCTTGACATTACTTAGTATCTAACCTCTCCAATGCTCTCAAATGTTATTTAAGTCAACAATGCTTTCTAACTCAAAAATGGTTCTCTGTTGTATATGTGTATAAGTTTTTAGTTTACTTTTTTAAAGAAAAATATATTAGTCCTAGTGAATCTTAATAAATAAATAAATAAATATATTTAAATAACAATAAATTAAGGTTAGATACTGCAAAGGGACCTCTCACAGTGCAGTTCTATTATTTTGATTATTTTCTAGAGGATTTTGTAAGCATCTTTTGGCAACCAATGAAAAATTCTATCCCCACTATTTGAATTTAACAATATGGCTAAAAACAAACAAACAAAATATTTAAGCTTCTGGGCTACATGATGTTAAAAAATGCACACAGAATCTTACTGGGTTTATTTAACAGAACTTTATGTAAGGGATATTCAAAGATACAATATGTATTGTACAGGATTTCTTACAAACATTCCTGTCAGGATTGTATTTCCAAGGAACCTGGAACTTGCAAGACAGCAAACTTTTTCTATTGCACAAAACTTTTTATGTGTTTGCCATATCTGACACACTCTCACTCAGCTGTCAACCCAAAGCATAAACAGTGATTTATCATCATATAAGGAAGAGTTGAAGCAACTGAAGTTCAAGGTAAGCTCCCTTTATTCTTTCTGAGCATTACCAACTTCACTTTTCCAGTCGCTTTTTAGGTAGGACTATCTTTGAGCTCTCTTCTTTTATTCTGCTAAGACCCTATTTCCTCCACGTAATCTTATAGATGGCTGCATTCAACTGTGACAGGACTGGATAAGGACTGCAAGGTAAAGTTATCAGTTGGCAGAGTGTGAAAAATCACAAGTAAACCATCACCTATCTAAATGTGTCTGTATTGGTAATTAATTCTTCGGTAGCTGATGGAAACAGGGGGACTTAATATAACAGGAACTTTTGGTGCTCGAGATAAAACCAACAAAATTTTTAAATTACTTTCACTTGTAAAAACACTCCACGTAACACTGCCTCATGTTCAACTTGGTGTTCCCCAGGACTCCCAGGTCCTTTTCTGCCAAGATGCTTTCCAGTTGATCGACCCCCAGCATATATTGGTGCACGGGGTTGCTCCTCTGGAGGTGTAGAACTTGGCATTTCCCTTTGCTGAGCTTCATGAAGTTCCCATCAGCCCATCTCTCCAGCTTGTTGAGGACCCTCTGGATGGTAGCACAACATATTTTTTTCAGTTACTCCTGCCAGTTTTGTACCATCAGCAACTAATCTAAATTTTGTCTGTGGAGAAGTTCTAAAAGGCACTTTCAGAGACAATTATCTCATATGTTCAGACACTTATAATGAACTACTTGTTACTTCCATTGATTATGTTAAAAACCAAATGACCAACTACCTGATACCAGATGTTGAATTTCTATCCAGCTAAACATAAGTAAGATAAATTTAGATTTAGTGATTCTTGCTTTATTTCTTTTGATCGTGAATTAACTTTCTCTGTGCCTTCCCTACAATTTCAGTGGCTTTTTCTACAAAAGTCTTCTCTTCCAGAAGTCTTAGATTATTAAGTAGTCTTTCAAAAGCTTGCATGCACTGAAGTCAAAGGTAAAACCTGCAAGCTTTGAAGCAGGATCTTATTTTTTAACTCTCTCCAAATTTTATCTGAGTATCTTCAAATTCTCTGCTTATTCACATAATCACGTCACTGAGAACCCTTCACTTTCCTTTCCTACTGCTTTGCCTTGCCCCTGTGTCATTTAAACATCCACCCTCTTCCACATTACTTCTGGCAGGCTCTGTTGACTCATTAAGTGCTACCCAGATATGAATCCATTGCAGTTGTCCTTCACAAAAGCAAGACATCACATAAGCTTACATTTACCTCTACTTAAGTGCTTGAATAAAGAAGCACTGATATGCACACTAGAAAGGAAAAATGGAATGAAAAATATATATTTCTTACAATTTTCAATACAGATTCACTTTAAAAGGTGTCAGTGTTTAGGTAATTTTGTCTCAACCCAAATGCAGGATTCCCAGAAACCAGAGAAGTGAATATTAGCAGGAGAGGCCTATGAGCATTTTACTTTCAATTAAAAAAGAGTGCTACCAAAAAAAACCCATATGTTTTTAAAAAATATTCTTACCTTCATAGTTATTTTAAGATGGTGAAAATATAATTTTAATATAAAATATCTGAATATGTAAACCAAATCACTATCTGATTAAATGAGAGAAATATTTTAAAAATTTCTCAGGCTATTTCCACTCTGTAAGTTCTAATATTTATGAAATTACAGGACTTTTTGTGCAATCATTTTGGTTGGAATTAACTTTCCTGTCAAATTGAAAAAAGGGATATATCCCAGCTTTTTTTTAGAAGAAAACTATGAAAGTACAAGAAATAAGATACATTTAAAAAGTCAAAACCAAAACCCTTCCAATTTGCACCACATTCTTTCATAGAATTTTTTTTTTCCTCTGTTTTCAGTCCTAATTGAAAATGAAATAATTTACTGTTCCGCCATCCCCCACCCCCAGGAAAATTAAACTCACTTGTTATTTCTATGGTTTTTGTTCCTCATTTTCTCAGTGCTATTATGACTAAGCCTCCAGTATTGTGTAAGCTTTAAGCTGTTGATTTTTTAAAAACATAGATTTGATTAATATCCATGTATATTTTTATAATATATCACTTTATTGCACCTTTTCTTACTTTCTCTTTTTTTTCATTTTGCAGCCCTCAAATACAGGCATAAAACATTGCAATGTCTCCTTCACTTAATACGAATATGCGGCTCCGAAGAAAAATTACACAAGATCAGTAGCTGCTGATCTCAGAGAGAGAGGTGTCAAACTTGGAAGTAGCACTCAGGAGATCTGAATTTATGCTATTTGTATTATTATGAATCTATTTCCATATTTGGAACAATGCTATCATCTTTCTTCTAAAACCATTTCACACATGCACAGACTTTAATGCCAGAAAGAATGAGTAAGATCATGCAGTTTCACTGACTGCATAACATACTACACTAAGTTTCAAAATTTTGTGACACAAATTATAAAAATAATTTCTCATTAACGTATGCACTCAAAAGCCAAAGCGGACTAGAGCTTTAATGTCTCCTTTTTGTTTGCTTGGTAGTGAACTTTAAGACAAACATTGCCATAGGTTTTAAATATGGTAAATTCTCCTCACAAGAAGAGCTAGGGGTTAATGACTGTATTAAGAAGAAAAAATCAACATACTACTGACCTGGAAAATGTGAAATGTTTAATAAGACTTTAGAGGCTGGGGAATTATAAACAATAAAATGTAATGGCTTTAGCTTCCTAATAGTTTAATAAGCTGCTTCAGACTAATGCTGTTTAATTTACCATTTTTCACTTTGATTATATCAAGCAATTTTAGGATATGTATGTTCCAACAGTCACTTTACAGTGTTGCCACATCATTTTGTACCCACAGATTATGTGAAGCCTGTTAGATGTAGAATGAAAACAGCAGATAAAAGCTGCTGTGGTGTAATACCTCCCTACTCTATGCACTTCTAAAGCTTACATCGGATTCGGATTTTGCATGCAAGCTATCCCAGAGTTCATTTATCATTGGGTGGGAAATATTTATAAATGGAATTAAATCAAATATTCTCACAAACCCTAATCATTATGGGTGATTAATTTTCTATTCTAGACTCCATTAAGTGCCTTTACAGATATTCTTTCCACAGACCCAGGTCTCTAATTTATTTCCCCCTCCCCTTCATCTCCTAACAGTGCAGGGTCGTGCTGGGATACTCATTAGTTTTATGCTAGCAATTCTGCCAGGCAGCCTCAGAGGCATCAGCATCACCTCAGAAATCATTAACGTAACTGGTGCTGCAATCTAAAACTGACAAGCATAGAATAATCATTTAGGGGCTGAAACATGTTCTTCCATAAATGAGCCTTTTGGACGAAAAAAATAAAAATGCACGTGTTTCAGTCATCCTCTGGAGACAAAAAGAGATCTTAATAAATCAGATCTGAAGCCACTTTTGTGCATATATCCTTGCCATGTCTGTGAAATAACATCAAGTTTTTCAGACCCGTGATTTATTTTTTGCTGACAAAGTCCAGAAGCATTGAATCACATGTGAGAGCAAAGATGCTGGATCAGGTTTGTAATCTGACATTATATTGGCTGAGCCTGATTACACTATTTGCATACTTGTCATGATAATTTTCACTTAAGATGTCTGCTGCCTCCCTTACCACAACTATTTATACGGCAATTTTTCACAAGAACAACATGAAGATATGCATGGTCATATGAATGAAGATACTGGCACAAACATTCATCTGAAATAAATAGCACAGTTTTGAGGCACTTTGAATCATTAAGTACTGAAGCTGATTGGATCAGGGGGTCATTTGGAGGAAGCTCACAAAAGTCAGGTAAGAGAATTTGGGAACAAAAAGGAAATGTGTCTTGCATGGCTTTATGAGTTGACCCTTCAGACTTCCCATTCTCTCTCTGATAAACACAATCTACTGTTTTTCCTTGATCACTCACTATAGACACATATACCCTTTTAAGCACCTTTCTGTTTCTCAGTTTTTATCGTTATAGCTCCAATTCCATAATACTGCTTTTTTCCTTTTTCAGTTTGGCTGAGGGGTGAGAATGCAGCTACCTACCGGTCCATAACCTCTCTTGACTAAAACATGGCCACACTTGTATCAGTGATAATATTAACTGAAAAAAGACTCTGCTCTGAGATAACGGAGAGGCAGCTTGCCCTCATTAACCATCACATCCAACTCTCGATTCACTGGTAGCCTGTCTGCCTGTAACGGTCAGGCTTGGTCTTTTTGTCTCATTGAAAAGGAATTGAGTAAACCAAGAGCTTTTGAGTTAAAAATACCAAAGGATACAACGCCAAATTCCGCTGATTTCAGCAGGCTATATATATGTTTTATGAAGAGTACTGAAAACATTAAAGGAAATAAACGACTAAGTGCAACCCAGCCAACAGACGAAGATCAGCAGTCAGGGACTTCAAGTCAGCATTCATCTTATCTGTGCCTCCATCATGGCCCAAGCTTCCATTTTAGTCAGCGAAGACCAAGCCAGTGATTTCAAGAGGGTTCACACTGTCATTTACCTCATCCTAAGGTAGATTTGTAGACTTGCACATCTGGGAATATGAATTGAAACCTTAAACGTTACCTGTGATACTGATTAACCATTGATTTACCATGAGAACTTTGATACCATGGTCAGAGTTAGACACCTAGGGCCTGATTCAGTTGTGTCAGCTGGACGTCCAGTGCTGCTTGAGATCACCTGAAGTATCTGTGACATATTCTTAGGGTTTCTGGACAGGGCAGTTACAGGACCTGTACGAGAGCTACACCCCTTCAAGGTGGCAAATGGAGGTTGAGTGGAATACCCAAGGTCATCTCAAATGTCAATGGATACCCATGTGAGGAAAAAAATAATAAAATCAACCCATCTAACATTAGGCAAGATTACTTACAGCCCATGTCTGTACTGGTTACAGTTCTTCTAGGTCATGACACCTTCTCTATGGCTTAGTTTTCCATCTGTAAGATGGGTTTAAAAAAATACCTTATGAAGCAATAGAAACACTAAGAATCATCAGGCAGACAGATACCATGCTGAGAGGTGAGGAAATATCCAAAAATAACTAGAGAAAGTGTACAATCTAAACAAAACGGTAAGTGCTGAGCTAAATAATACATTACATATAGGACTAATGGCAGATTCTAAACCAGCTGTTTTGTTTGTCTGAACTCTCAGATTCATTTCCTAAAAACTACAACAGGTTTTCTGTGCTCTTTTCAAGGTTCAGATTGTCTCTCTCATTGCTTTTAATGGCACTACTTGCAGAGTAAGACACTTCAAAGTAGTAGATGTGGCAGAACCCTGGCTGGTAAGAAAAGAGACTCATTGTGAAAGTTGCTCTTTTGCTCAGGATGGATCTCAAAGATTTCTGTAAAATGTGAGAACCTTATTCAAAATTCCAGGTTCCTGAAAAAAAATCCCCACTGCTCAGTTCCCTGAGAGATACGCATGTGTCACTGCTGAATCATAAGCTGTTAATACAGAGGTTAAGGTAAACTTTAAAAGCACACCATCATACGTTTTGTGAGGCTCTTTTGTAACCCTATAAAAATGCCATCAGAAAATTGTTCTGTGCAGCTGCAGTTTGAAAATACGGTCATTTTATCTAAGGTACACAAGAAAACAGCTGGGTAAATTCTGTCAAGACAGATAAAAGGATAGCACTTAAAGAGTGAAAAAAGAGACTTTGTGACAAATTGATTTTCGTCTCCAATTATGACTCTTTAGAAATTATATCTCTCACAAAGGGTTCAAACACATCTCCTAATGCAGGTAGCTATTGCCTTCTCCTGGTAACTCTTTACTTTCATTTGTGCTTTCATTACATGTCTTTGATACAAAGCTGGCACACACAAGAGTTTACAAATGTGATGCTGTCAACGGCATTTTAAGACTTGTATTGCAGCTCCCTCTTTCAAAATGCAGACGCGATAACTGTGTTACAGAGTTTCTCTGAAAGGCCTTTTGAAGAAGCAAAGCTATATGCTTGCTGGAAAAATATGGCATATTATCAGACTAAGATGTTAAAATTCTAAGAAATAAAGTATTCCAGGTAGTAAATTCCTGCAGCACACTGCAGAAAGAAAGGAATGAGGTTTCAAGTAACATGGGCTTTATCTTCCTGCCTCTGAATCTTTTTGTTGAGTGAATTACGCCAAACCATCTGCACAGCCTTCACCTCAGACAGAAAAGAAGTGGAGAGGCATTTGGATAATGGTTCCAAAGAAATTATTCTCATTTGCTTTTATATGCCACGGTGGATTTCAGAGTGTATCCACAAACACACCCACATTTTTATTTTCTCTGTCAAACTCCTGTATCAGCACTATTAATGGAAAGAAGATTTAGTATATTAAAATGAAAATTAAATGAACTTTGGCAGATAATTCCTGCCGTACTTCTATCATTACAGTAAGAATTAGTTTATGAGCTGCAGTGGTGGTTTACTAAATATAAATAATATTTAGATGGGGGACTTCAGTCTGCCACATCATATTCCACTACAAGTGTAAGTATAACTAAATCGTGACTTCAGTTGCACTTGGATGAATTAGAAGCAGAATCCAGACAGTGATTTTATTTTGAAAATAATAGCTGTGCTCTTTATAAAGCAGCAGTATAGTATAAGTAGAAAATTCTACTTAAAGCAGTATATAACAGATAACAACCTTGCAACAATTAGCAGTAGCTATGAGGAGTGCTAAGGTGCAATTTTCTGTTCCTAAGTAGGACGCACAGCATGTTTCACTTGAGTTAACAAGTAGAAGAAGCCTAAAATGGTTTCAGCTGTTTGAATGAGCTTTTCAATGGTTGTAATATGGCTTCCATTTGATTAAGAATAAGGAAGCAAATGAAGCTTTTTGAGTCTACAGAGTTGGATTGGAAAAAATCATTAACCTTTTTCCCCACTTCTAGCTGAGTCAGACTGGAGATTCTGAAAACAGGATATCTGAGGTATTTTGGCACTTTAACTGAGGTTTGCTTCAGACTTTCAGCGGACCAGGGGTTATTTTATTTAAATTGCTCTGTCTGGCAGTACTTTTTTTTCCAAATATGAGGTAACACTTCTTCCAGAATTACAAGGATAATTGTATCATTCTCCTTCCCCCGGTCCTTAACCAAAAATGCTTTAACCTGTCCTGGGGAACAATGACATGATTTTCCCACTTTTAGAATAAGCGCTTGGCCACAGTACTCTGTATATAATTATTGCTTACCAACAAAAACAATCTTATTTGGCAGTTCTTCCCTCAAGGACTCAGTGACCAGAGGTGAATTAATTGCCAAGACACCTTTTTAAAAACACAATAGTTTCCCCTTGAATGAAAGAACACAAGATTTAGTTAATTTTATTTAAGAACCCAAGTACTCCACACATCTGTAATAGCTATAATCTACCATCCCTTAGACATATACCAGGCAGGTCTGTCAGTTTCTGACTACACAAAAACTGTCTTTATCCGTCTGATTAGATATCTGTGAAGTATTCTCTTTTGTAAGTGCTACAGCTCTTTAGTTCTGCTGGTTCTCTGCTGCTTGATTCTGAATGGGGAGCAAAGCTTTTTTAGGTGGCTGAAGGCAAGCAGCAAAGCCTTTGCGGTAATAACTCAACCAACATCTCATTCCAGTCCAAAAACATTTGCAAAGTAATGGCTTGTCTTCACATTCTGCTTACCCCCTGTTAAATTTAAAACCAATATATTCATATGACAAATATCTCAATAACAGGGTTATGTATTGTGCTCATAAATTACCATGGAACAGACATATTCATTCTGAGAAAGATTAATGAAACAAAATTGATTTCATGTAAGATCATACAGTGAACATGCAGTTGTTCTCATACTATATTCCACCCTTTTTGTCTATCTTACAACTTATTCTATGAGCACCACATTCTTTCAGCATTTTGTAATTAGTATTGACTTTTGGAGGGTTGAGCAGTCAGGAATTTTGCAACAAAATACTTGTTTTCCTCTCAGAAACTGGTGATGCATCAAAGATTCATTCTCTTCTCAAATACATCAGTTTCAAGAAAACATTGGTCTGGAAAACAATTTCAGATGGAAAGTAGAAAGACATCACTTCTTACCCTTGGACTGGCATCTCAGTAGTGCGTATCCTGGGGATTAGAATGTGGACACTAAATGTAAGAACTAGATGCCTAGGCCATGGGAGAAGAAATTTGTTTCACCCCAGCCAAGTGCCCTAACCATTGCTCTAGGGCAGTTTTCCTGTCTTCCTCCAGAAGAAAATGAACCAAAAAATGTCATTTTTGTACCCAAGTGGCATAAGAATTCTGTTTACAGCTTAGTTTATTTCTCTGGAATAGTAAAAAACTTTAGAACATTGCATTTTGTGAGGCTATCCATCTGAGGATTAGTTTCTTATCCTAACACAAAACTGATTTCAACAGTGCACTTGGCTAGGTAAAATAAACTCCAAAACATCTGATCTGAGGCAGTATAAAAATCAAGATGACTTTCAGATCACTCTCAAATACCAGAACTCTGAATATGTCATTTTGTCACATGTTGATGTTTTTTTAAAAGAAACCAAGTGCAAATTTTGAAACTGAAGAGAATCCAATTTTTGAGTCTCCCTGTAATATAAAACACAATTTCACAACAAGATTTAGTTCCTCTCTAATCTCCCACACATACATTCACATTAAATTTCACTTAACACTTCCCTTCAGTCTCAGTAAAGAAATGTGTGAACTTTACTGTGAGTTTACATTAGAAAACATTATGTTTACGAATATCTCACTGAGCAGAAGTGAGCACAAATCTGGAGATTTTGTCGGAGTCTGCCTGAAGTGCACTCCCAGCATCCAGACAGGCTGTGTGGAGAGTTTAGGAGTGGAGCCAAAACAAAAAAAAGTCCCTTAATGGAAAAGTCACCTGTCAGAAAAGCTCTGCCAATGAATGTCCAGAGTATGAGGCTTGATGATGTTGTTGTCCACAAGCTATAAATACGCTCAGCATCTACGAGCCAGAGATGAGAAAGCCAGCGAGGATACAGAATCAGCAGTTGGACAAGGAAATGTAAACACACTTAAATCTGTGAAGAAAAAAAAATTGTTTAAAAGTGAAAAGACTGGTGTCCCTTTGAGACACAGAGACAAGCTCTCCCTTAGCAGCACAAGCAGGCTTGCAGGCAGAGCCAGCTGGCTTGACAAAGACTCCCTTCATCACCGTGTAGGCTGCTGCATGGAAAAGCCTGCCCAGGCGGCAGAGGAATGAGGCTTAGACTTTACTTTCAAAGTCTCCCGGATTGCAGCCCTCTTTAGTTAAATCTGGACCTATCATAAAGCAAATGGGAACCTTGCCAGTGACTTAGGGCTGGGATTCCACCCCTCAGCAGTGACAGAAAAATATTGCTATAAGTATTCATTTTTGTTAAGCTATATGAAACGTGCTATACAAGCAGGGAAAGACTGAAGATGTTTTGTGCGTTACTGCTGACCACACAACAGTATGTGTTTGAGGAAGGCAGTAGGACAAAGTGCTACTAATTCATTTGCAGAACATAGTTTTTCATTTGACATAGCCCAGGCATTTAGGCCACAGTACTGACTCCAATTGTAAAAGATATGTATATTTAAGAGTGCAAGGTATTTGTGCTTCGTGAGAGGGCAATGAACACAAGAAGTATCTGTGTAAAATCTGTATCCACAACAGAGCACAGAGCTTTGGAAAAGATCTGTTATGATCGATGCTCATGTATAAGTAAAGACCATATACGTGTCAAAACGATCCACGTGATGAATTGCGTTACACCTTTCTGAGCATTTCATGCAGATTCTTATAACAAACCTCTCCCTCCAACACTTTCTTCCACATTCAAAATCTCTGAGCAACATCAAGCAGATTTTCGCTGAAAAATTGACTTGCCATAGAAATATTTCTCTCTTTCCTGCCAGAAATCTGGAGAAGAATCCAGTTATCTCTGGGCTAGAGTTTGGGATTTCCTTACAATGAGAGTTTTCATCTATCCATGGGATTATCAGGTTTTGATAATACTAAATTATTATTCATTTTAAAATTAACCTCTTTCACTTAGCCTATATCAGGACTTTTACAAAGGCTTTTAATGTACTGGTTGCTTTTTTGTTGATGCATAAGAATAATCACGTTAACTAAAGTAGGTGCCTCATATACGGACACTGCAGTCTCCATACATCTATCTTATTTTCCATTTAAAATCAGGCCTGACAAACTCCAAAAACTTCCATATATGAACCTCTTTTGGGCTTGCCATGCAGCGTTCACAGGCTCAGAAGCAACCCTAGGAGATCATCCTTTTGCACATTGCTGGGGTTTTTTAATATCTATTTATTAATTTTTGGTGCTCACCTAGGTGTTCTCTGTGAAAGCCTTTCTCTTGTAACAGTGTGATAACATGGTAGGTGATCATAACTATTTGTGTGAAGAAATCTCATGTATGATTTTCCATGAGAAACCTGTGCGTGGATAAAACAGCTTGTTCTCAGTAGGACAAGGATTTCCCTTCCATTACTGATCTTTGAGAGTCCAGTGCACAATACTGCAGGGCTTGTACTCACAACGGGGGTGGGAATAAGGGGTGACAGTAGGGAAGGGGACAAAAAAAGTGTTCGTTCATCCTGGCCTGCGGCCAAAACTGTCCCACAGTATGATGGAGGGTGGGAGTTCTGTATTAATACCAGATGGGAAAGGGATTTGCTTGAGAAGAAAAAAAGCCTCCACTTGCTCCTTCAGCTTCACTTAATGTACCCTGTGCACAACTAGAGCAGCAGAAAGGGGTTTAACTTGTGTTGAGGATCAGATCATTAGGATCTCAAAAATTAATAGCATATTCAAACAAAGAAAAAAAAATTCCTTAGGTGTTCGCCTGCAGTCACAAAACCTTACTGTTTTTTCTCTCCTTTCCCAGAAAGATCTCACCTGTTTTCACTTAAATGACTGGGATGACTGATGAAAACCAGAAGAATAATATGCAGCATGAAAATAAAAGTCCTAGTCTTCTAATTTACATGAAATGAACGGTCTAACAAAGACATGATCGATAAGTCAATGAGGAGCAGAAAGTAAAGAGGTGAACAGAAATATTTTGGAAAGGCTGAATACAAGGAAAAAATTTTGATAACCGGCATCAGATATGTCTGATGCAGATGTAGTTAATTATTTAATGACAAGTTGATGGGATTTACAATATATACTGCAAATCTGTATACCATTGAACAGGCAAACTGCCACAGATCCCATCTCAGATTAAGAGAGGATAAAGCATTTACATGCCTCTGACTCTGATTACAATTCCACAGAAAAAAAAAGAAGGAAACCATCACTGATTTTGGGTTCTCAAACAGTGGCAAAGTTATTAGAAACATACTTTCCCTACAAGAAAAGGTAAAAATACAGGTCTGAACTTTGGACTTTTGTTTTTAACATGAGCTTTCAATTTTTACGTGGCATTTTATTTTCATCTGGTTTTTATTTGAAAATCCCATTTGGGCAGATCCAGAAAGAATTGCTAAACATATTAAATGTTACAACCATTTAAATAATATGAACATAATTGTCTGGGTTTACTTTGCTAAAATGATGTTTAAAGAAGATCTTTACTTAGTATACTGCAAGGTCTCTCTGTTATACCTGCTAAAGTTAATAACATTGTTGAGACTATATGAAAAACAGAGCAGTAACCAAAATGGTCAAGAAATAAGAAGGAATAATTGAACCTCTACAGCCTTCTATACTTAAGTACTAATATCCTCTAAAGTGTACATATTTAAACTAATCAGAGAAAACTTTAGATGTTTCAGTCATTCAAAGAACAGACCAAGCCTTATTTTGCAAATGTAAAAAATACTTATAGAAAATGGAAACTCTTTTACTGGTTTAAACAAGAAGACTACACATGTCATTTTTTTGTTTGCTGTCATTCACTAAACAGACTGGCAAAAGTATATAAACATATATCCAAGTGTATCACACAACCTCTACTTAACTGCATATCAGTCTTGCACAGTCAATTCAGGGAGAAGTAACATCTGTAGAAGCTGTAGGACTAGGGGTTATGGGTGACTTGATTACCAGCACCTTCAAAAAGTCCTGGTAATTGAGGTTCCACGGTGGCCACCAAAATCACCTATCTTTTCCCAAACATTGTGTAAGAGGTTATTTTCAGTAGTAACCGTAGTTTTTTAAAAAAAAAAAAAACAAACAAAAACAAACACAAAGCTCTGGAGTCCCCAACATAAGAAGGACATGGACCTGGTGAAACATGTCCAGAGGAGAGCCATGAGGACGATCCAAGGGCTGGAGCTCCTCTCTTATGAGGAAAGGCTGAAGGAGTTGGGGCTGTTCAGTCTGGAGAAGAGAAGGCTCCGGGGAGATCTTATTGCGGCCTTCTAGTACCTAAAGGGGGCCTACAGGAGAGCTGGGGAAGGACTTTTTACTAGGGCATGTAGTGATAGGACGAGGGGGAATGGCTTTAAACTGGAAGAGGGCAGGTTTAGATTAAACATTAGGAAGAAGTTTTTCACTTTAAGGGTGGTGAGGCACTGGAACATGTTGCCCAGAGAAATTGTTGAAGCCCCGTCCCTGGAGGTGTTCCAGGCCAGGCTGGACGTGGCCTTGGGCAACCTGGTCTGGTGGGAGGTGTCCCTGCCTATGGCAGGGGGGTTGGAACTCGATGATATTCAAGGTCCTTTCCAACCTAAACCATTCTATGATTCTATGAAAAATATTCCAGTTGAAGAGATGAAAAGCAAAAGAAACTATGGTCACAGGAAGAGCTGGACAACCAGTCAACAGTGGTTTTGGGGAATTTTGGTCCCCCCTTACTGGCCATAATTTAGCTACACCATCATGGTGGGAATTCTATTCAATGGTTTGAATGTTACAGCTGCTTTAAAATTCCCAATTAGTTAATATATTAGGTATCATAAAGTGTTCACGAGCTGGTCATGAAGAATATTTGTAATTTGCTATATGTATTCTGGTACATGAAATCACATATTTTTGGGTGGGTTTTTTGAGGCTCTGATAGGATGACCAAATGAGTGCCTGACAAACAAATGAGGCCTTTGATTCTTTTGGGCAGAGGATTTCGCAGATGATAAATAAGCCTATGCCATTTAGAGCATTTAAAATCTTTCCCTATCATCTTTGAACCAGTTAGAGAATTATGTTTATTTGGCTCCACATACAGACCTTAGATTTAAAAATACCCATATTCCTTCCTCAGTAAGGCAGTGAAAAAGATAAAAGCCAGATGTACTGCCTGTCTGAGAGACTTAACATTCACTTTTTTCTTGACACATTCACACCAAGCAGTGAAAGTGTGCGGTCCTAGTTGTGAAAGCTGTGGTTAGAGCCTGGTTCTGGCAGGAGGTTGAGAGAATATCTATTTCCGTATCCCACATGCAGCAGAACAACATGCCTTCTCCCATACCTCGCAAGCACATGCAATGAGCTGATTTTCTCTTTCATATTGTGCTCTCAATGACTACTTGTCACAGAGTCACTTGTAGACGGAAACTGCTGTTGACAAAGCAAGTGACTGGATTTGGGGGTCACTGGACTTTGCTTATTCATCAAATCAAGGGAGTTTCACAGAGATAAGTCACTTTTGATTAAATTCTCAAAATTTGTCTGATTATTTGCCAACTCACCTTCACTGAGATTGCTTTCTGGCAGCTGGTCTACCAGACTTACACCCTTCCAGAAGCCACAGCTCCTCGAGAGATCAGCAGTGGTCTATTCACTTACAGAGGGAATCCAAAACGTTCAGTTTTCCAGCCAGATGAATATGAAATTGAAAGTAAAAATAAAAAAATCATGACAGTTAAAGAATGATAAAAAAATTAATTTTTAATGTTCTACTTTAATCCCAATGCCATGCCTACTTATTTTTTATTTGAAGACCTTATTAATTCAGCACATCGGTCTCTATTTCCTTGTGCTGAATTACTGCACCGAGGGAAAAGAAAGCATGAATTTCACAGTGCAGTTTTAAAACGTTGCATGGAAATGAGATATTTAAGTGCACCACCCCAAATTAGGAATATTATTTTTTTCTTAGAGGGACCTGTAATTCAGGGACCCAACTCCTACCACAGTCATTTGGGGTTTAGCGTGTTTCCAAGAGGTCTGGAAGCCAGAGATTCAGGTGCTTGTATCAACTTAGGAAGGCTGTGGATATAAAGAGCAACAGTATGTGTGTGCCTTCATCACCGGCTTGGTGAGCATAATCAAGTTATCCCCCATTTCAGTGAAAGGTGTGTCACAGTGAAGAAATTAAATCAAGATTTTAGAGCTAAATATACAAAGCAGCGTGATCACTTGAGACTATGTTTTTCCACACTGATGGGGATACTTGGAAGCAGAGACCTTTGCTCCTCACTCAGCTCAGGACACTTATGTATTTTGCCAAATACCTGTTTTCTTTGAAAATGCATAAACAATCGTCAGCACAGAGAACAGATTCCAGATTATCCCTCTCCTTGGTGTGTGCCTTAAACACAAACCAAGGACATTTCATTCTTTCTTTATTTCCAATATCCAGTTTTTGGGAGGGGGAATTGTGAGGGTCTCCATGCCAAAGTAAGATAACTAATCAGTTTGTTGCTGTTTTACAACACTATTGTGGAAGCTGGAGAAATGTAACTTTCAGTCTTCTAAATCTTGATGAGGCAACTGAACTACCATCCCAGGCCCTATGCAAATTTCTAGAATTGCTTCTCAGAAAGCTGTGATGAGCAGAACCAGCACCATTTTAAAGCAAAAGCTGTTAACTCAATTTTCGGGTTAATCCTTTCAGAGTTTTTTTGGCATGTACATCAGAAATGTGGTTAGAAAGTACCTATGAGATAAAGTTGCTCGGAAGGCAAATACTTGTCTACTTTCTGCTTCAAAGTATGACCTACAAAACGTGACTTAGTGCTGCCAAAATTGATGTGCTTTGGAATATGGAAGTAAAAATGGGTCTCTCTCATACTTTCTGGTAATAAACAAGTGGCCATAGGGAACTTAGGCTACTTCAACAATATAGAGCAAGTAAGCAGAACATTCTGGTCCTCAAATGCCATCTGAGCCCTATTATATTCAACTGTCCAGTTTTTGGTTGATCTTGACTTTGGAAGAAAATTGAATCTTGTCCCACTGTGTTCAGATATTTTGTGTTCAAGTACTGTCTAATTCAGTGCATCACGAGTTCTCGTTAAAACAATTGTAAATAAATACTTTTGATCATTATGCTTATTATTATTAGCATGATAGTTACTGTTACTATTGCTATTATGAATTTTATTATTTTTACTACATTCTTTCTTGCTTTGAAATCACAGCAAATTAGACTTTATTTTGAAACTGCTTAGACCTGTTCTATTTTTAAATCTCAATCAATCTTAAGGAAGTGATTTCTTTGTCAAAGTTAGAGAGAGATATGTAAATTACTGAAAGATAAGTCAGCAGAGTGTTTGGATGCAGTGACAGTTTTAAAATTGAAATTTTCAAATCTTTTTCAGCCAATCGTATTTGATTTTACAGTCCAAAAATGATCAGATATCTTGTATAAATTCACACTTTTTAGTGCAAACTTTCATATACACTCTCTCTTCAAATATATATGTATTATAATTCTTCAAATAATTGACACAATACGCAGAACATATGAGAGGGAAGTAAAACACACAGAAATAAATGCAATGACAAATGTACCACATAACACTAAAATGTTTGCTATACTGAAGAACCTAAACCTATAAATTATGCTAGCAATCTGGATTGCAATCGTAGCAAAATGCTAAAATGCACTGTAAAGTATCAAGCAACATAATTTTCCATTGGGACTATATTTCAAGAGAGTGAAATCTTGATCCCTCTGAATTCAAGGGGGAATGTTATTTAATATGCAGAGCACTAAGAGGTTAAATTTTATAGATTTCTGCAAAAATAGAAAGAAAAGAATGGATGTTGTACACATATAAGGAGGAGCTTAGAATTAATTTTGGCCCACCTTAAATGGTATTTTGGCTAACCTTCTCCCACCCAATTTAACCACATACTATCCCATCTGCACTGCATTTGCAGTCACTTTAGACTACCCATCTTTATTTCGGTTGCAAGCAGTAGCCTGCCACTTTGTACTGTTGTTTGTTTGAAAGGTACACTGAAACCCATACACCAGCCAAGTCTATCTTTTTGTTGCTGGTTTGCTCCCAGTTGGTTCTGTGATAGCCAAACCTGAAAAGTCTCAATTCTACAGTAAGAAAACAATTCTCAATGACATTCAGTTTTCAACTGTTCTGGGTTTCCCCCCTTCTCCTGAGGGTAAAATACATGCAGATACATATTTTGTGAGTTTCAGATACAACCCCTCCACATACACTTGTATCAAAATGCCCAAGGAAAGACTGCCATGATCTTCTTTCTCCATTATTTCCATTTAAGAAATGCACCATGAGCTTTACCACATTGCGTTTTTCATCTCCTCATTAAAAACATAGTCAAGAAGGGAAACAACTTAGATTTGACGAAAGAAAATCTTAATAAGATCTCCAGCTACAGGAATTTTGAGCACACTTTTATATGGTACAGTGTTTACCAGGCAGTAGAGTAGGATCATTGTGTTTCTTCAGACTCAGCATTTATTTTTAAGTGCTGCCTCTGCTGCTTTTAAGATAGGGTAGCAAAGTCTATGAGTATTTCCTCCTGTTGAGCTTTGCAAGCTGTGGGCATTCTCCTGTAGTGAATTGTGGTCTGTTATTGGACACCACTTTGGTAAACCTTAAGACGCAAAATAACCCCATAGTGCTGCTGTGGTTTTGGATAGAAGTTGTTCTGGACATGCAATTACTTCAAATAACTGTTGTCTGCTACTAAGAAGCATCCCTTATCTCTTTCAGCGTGGCTGGATATATTGCACTACAGTACTCAAGGGCTATTTCAATCATTGTGAAGATACCCACTTTTACTGTTACACCAACTCCTCATCTGCTGCTCAATCTCTTTATTAAATCTTGGTTACTAGCAATAGCTTCTTACTAGAACTCTCATTTGACACTTTCTGAAGTATTTTCTGGGCAGATCTGCAAACAATTCAACTCAGCAGCATAGAAGAATTTATCACCCTAAATTCCCACAACAAGTACCCTTGCTCACTCAAGAGCACTTGATTGTGGGTCTGCAGCAGCAGCTGTTCTATAATTAATCTTAGGTTCAGCTAATTCCTAATTAATAATTAAGGTTGGGTTCAGCAGTTTACTTAAAGCAAGGATTCAACCATTTAGATTTGTTCAAGAATTGCAACCTATCTTTTTTTCCATTCTGAGTGTTTACCCGGTGAATAAATATGAAATTGTGTATTTTCAACTGTGTTATTTAATTTAGGAATGATCAAACCCACAGCTTTTAAAATAATGTCTTCCTGCATATCACTTCTCTTCAGATCTCTTTTAATAATGAATGGCCAGTTTGTTATCTTTTAAACTTCTAAAACAGTTACTATTCATTAAAACCTCATATAAAAATTTTACTTATTCCTTTAAAGAACTATGCTCATACTGTTAAATTTTTTTTCCTGAAGGTTGCAGTTTGGTTTTGCTGTTCTTATGCTTTTCCCTTCATTTTCTGGTGACAGTTTACGGTGTGTCTCAATATGCTTGTTACTGTCAAATGGATTGATACTCTTCATAATCATGTGTCTCTGCCAAAGCCCAGGTGGACAAGAGGAAGATAGTCTCTAGTAATGGTGGTCATTAGAGAACTGGAGTGTTAATTAATGTACAGGGGGATTTTAGTTCCTAATTCAGAAGTCCTAGATTCATTAACTTTTTCTCATACAGAAAAAAATATAGCAGTATTTTCAAAAATTAACAGGAAACAAAATGAAAGCAACACACCTCATCACTGCTCAGATACCTGTTTGTAACTAAGGAAAGGCAAAATTTCTGTATTTCAAGGTCACATTATTTTGACCTGTAAGAATAGTCCTTTATCAATCACCCAAGGACTTCCTTGCATATATTTGTCTAACCACCAACATCTGCTTGAACAAACTAATCTGTGCATCTCATCCTACCTTCAAAGAGATGAGAGGGGAGGAAATCTGATCTACTTTATGTAAATTATATGCAACCTCTGGGCTGTTGGTAAGGTGCAATGTATCCTTCAACTGAGCGAATATTGGAGACCTGATATAAACCTATATTTTTTGAGGACATTACGTGTTAATAATGTATTTCTTTGTGTCATTCAATTCACTAAGCTCCCTGAAATAAATAAAATAATGCTTGTTGGAGAGGTCTGGATAGGATATATAATTCCTTAAAAGGGATATGTTGTCATTAGCCACTCATTCCTAGCAGGGTTTGTGGAGTCTGTGGTTTTCTTCATTCGGCCAATCGTACAGTCAATCCCCTAGAGAAACATACTTTTCATGTATACAAATAGGAGTGTACCTTAAACAGCATCTACAGGGAATTTTTACAGGGAAAGGCTGCTTTCTCACCCAATATTGCCGTCAAGAGCGGTCTTAAGAGATGTACACTGCATGAACTTGTTTTTATATAAAGCAGAGCACATGTACACAGCAGTGAAAAATAGATACACTTTAAGGCAAATGACTAGATATTTATGATTTTATGCTATTATATGTGTATACATTTAAAAGCATTAAAAAATATATATCAAAACATTTTTCAAATAAAGACTCCCCAATGAGCCAAAAAGTAAAGGTATCCATCTGTACATTTTCTAAATTTTGTACTAAATCATTCTAAGCTGCTTGTGTGAAAGCATTACTAGCCATGGATCCCATGTGATACCTAATTATAGTGTGGATGTGGGCTGAGAAGCGTCCTGGCATGATGCAGATAGGACGGCTTTCTCACAATTCTTCCTGAACTATTTGTTTCATCTCTCACTCTGGTTACTTTATACCATCTGCTTTGAGTTCTCTCCAGTCTATCTTGATAGAGGATAAGGATACAGCAAGTTTGGGAAGTAAGAAAACTTCAAACCTTTTCTGTTTGTCAAGGTTTAGGCTGGGCTGGACACTAAACGAATGACAGATGCTCTCTATTAATCTCTCTCCCTTCCCAGAAGGGCACAGGAGAGAGAATAAGGGGGCGGGAGGGGGGAAAGGGGGAAAGACAGAGACTTATGGATTGAAAAAAGAAAAAACTTAAAACAGCTATAATGAAAGATTAAAAATAAAAAGAAAAGATAATAATATTAATAAGAAAATAATGAAATAGGTACAAATACATACAAAACCAATATCAAGCTACCAGAATGACGATCACATCACTGGCCAGCACTAGAACTGGTCTCAGTGGCAGACAGGAACTAGATTCAGGAACTGGGTTCAGGAACACATGGAATGAGATCAAAGGCAGAATGGAGAGAGTCCTCCTCAGATGCCAGCCACCGAAAAAGACAAAGCAAAAGAAGAAGATACTGACCCCTTAGATCCTTCAGCTTTTATACTGAGAGTGATGCAGATGGGTTGGAATACCCCCTTGGTCAGTTTTGGGTCACCTGTCCTGTCAGCTCCTCCACACAGGTGCGACCCCTCTATGCTTTTCTGCCTCCGGCCCTCCAATGGGGCAAACTAACAAAGTTAGTTGACCTTGGTTGTTATATCAATAAATATAAGCAAGAACCTCTGTGCATACCATTCCTTAGTATTAACTATAAACATCAGACATTATTACTGCTAGAAGCAGTCCTTGCTTCTAAAAAAATATACTGTTAATTTCAGAGAGTGCAGTTAATTAGAAGAGACTTAACTGAGAAGTAAAATTACTGAAAAGAAAATTGGTTTTGTTCTATCTCAAACCAGGACACTGCTAAAAAAAAACGCATCCTACACCAAACCCCCAGAACTGCCAGGGCAAACAATCACATCATGCTTGTAAGTGTGTATGGATATGCACGAGTGTGACTATGCGTATGTTTTTTGTTTTGGTAAGATAATGATACTTACCAATGTTCTTTTTTTTTGTATCCATAAACATTTCCAAAACATTTGGAAGGTCTCCATTCAAAGGTTTCTAGTTTTGTCTTCAATTTCATTTTCTTTTTTTCCCTTGTCCACCATATCTACAGTGGAAACTATATATTAGTTTGAATACATATATACTGTACAGTTTTCATATGAATTGTACACTATATACAAGTTATAGCATAACTGAGAAGGAAATGATCTGTTCTTTGAATTCTCCAGCAGTTATTATACCAATATGGATGAGTGGCATTAAGTGTAATCATTCAGAATCTTGAAAAAATCTGGTCTTAATATTGCATATTGCAGAGAAGTACAGATGTCATTTTCTAGCATTTAACTTAAAATTACTGGAAATTCCGTATGTTGGGGTTTCTTTCTTAACTCTTTAGTAAAATTACCGCTTTTTTTCTCAACTAATATGAATTGTATTATTCATATCATGGTAATGTGTTAGTGGTTAGAATAAAAAAATTGAATATATACAGGCACTCCCCTACAGTAGATGGATCAAGAAACCCAGGAAAAAAACTAGACCTAGTAAATACAGTGTTAATATTAAAAAGATTTTTCTGCATTATATATTGCAGTTATTTAATCTGCTCTCTCCCTGTAACTTTCTGAGACTGGTTTTTACACCCACAAAACTCTGCATTCCAATTTTGAAATGCAATATGACTGCAGTGTTCAAATGTGCTCCTGATCCAGGACAGGGATGGGGATAAGGATAACTCTGTAATTCAGAAATGAATGAAGAATCATCTCTCCATCAGCCTCTGTCAGTTCTATGATACTGGTTAAAGCTGGAAGATTCAGAAGTAGTCTTGTTTCAGACAGATAGCGATCTGTCACATGACAAAGTGAAGATGAAGAAGTCAAACGTTGCTAATAAACTAGTATTACCAAATAATATGATATTTGTCATAGGTGCCTATTACCACCGTATGCAGCTAAGCGGGTACGTAGCCTGTATTTATTTGAACCTGAGGGTATTATTTTCCCCCCATTCTTTAGGTATTTGAATCCAGCAGTCATGTTGGATTCACATATTGCAGTCTAATTATCTCAGACTTGCCATAGGGCAGAAGTTGAATATAGCTGTCAGGGAAGTATTTTGCCACACATCAGCTATTCCATTAGGACCGCCTGCACTTAGGTAGTGAATGCAATGTAATTCAAGGTAGCTAACCCTGATAATATTATTCTCAAGAGAATCAAAACTTATTTAATTGTCATTAATAAGGTAAATTTTAAATATATTTTGGGCTAGGCTATAAAAATTTAGAGAAGGTATGGATTGCCTTAAACTCAGGTTTGTCTTTTACCCAGATAGACACGACTGTATTTGTACATTATAAAGCATGATAATACTTTTGCCTGAGATTATTTAAAGAGCATTGTTTCCCGAGATAATACCAGTGCTGAATACTGAATGCTGTGAGATACCGTAGCCTTTTCTAAGTAAATGAAAGGTCACAGAAATTTACTGCATTATATAAATGGAATGATCTCTCCATGTGTATCTTCTCTGCAGCAAAATAAAGAACAGTGTTATATGAATTTTCTCCATTGCAATCTTACTTTCCTGACTCTGAAAACCATTGCCAATGGCAAGGAAAGCTAGTAAGGGGCTTAGAAAATAGCTTGTTTTCATAAAAGACCGTAGCAGATCATTATTTTGGTTACGTGTGAGTTATTGACGTAAACACATAAAGTTTAATGCTGATGTTTAAATATCAACATCCTTGTATATTTTTGCTGTTTGTATGAAATGGGTGAATCTTTTTCTTTAAAAACAGCTTGTATCTGTTCTTAAAGCAGATAGATAAACAATAGCAGAGACAGTATTTATGTGCCATTGAAACACACACTAGGACTAGCTGGAAAATGTCTATAAAATAAATTTCCTTTGGAAGTACAGTGAGGACAATTTTCCAGGGGATTTACTAATAGTATTTTTCATTATGAAGTATAAAATGAAATATTTGTCATGCAGAATATCTATTTCAGGGAAAAAATAGCAGTTATAAAGAAGTTAAGTTTAACATTTTTTGTGTTGTTTTCATATGCTTTTGGATTTACTTAAAACATACAAATAATCATCTCAGCTGGTAGAGATGAAACGTTTGCTTTGTTAGACATTGAATTGCTCTCTGCTCTTTTTCAGATGCTAGAAGGATTCCCAGTACACCCATGCTTTTAGCTTAGATGCCTCAGTTTACATTTAGATACAGCCAACATTTATATTGGGTGCAGAGCCCCACATACAAATTTTGAAAATCCCCTTTCCTGCAGTAACTTTTACACATATTCAAAGGAGTTTAACTCGTGGAAGAATACACTGAGGCAGTCCAGCAGGCTGCAGCCACAGCACTCAAGCATGCTTAAAATCTCCTTTGCAAGCACACCCTGAACCTGTGCTCAGAAACGGGGACTGTGCAGAGAGGGAATCCTACTACTTCATCTAAATTGCCTCTAACAAATGATTAAACTCTTTAATTAATAATTAATTAATTATTAATAAAAAGCCCTTTTTTTTTTACAGTGCATTTCCTTCCTGCTTTTATCTATCACATTCTCAGAGAGATTTATTTTTTTAGCAAAAGAGAAACAACCTTTTCTGAGTGTTTGGTAGTTAATTTCAGTGCAGGCAGATGTTCAGCACAGTTCTGCTACGCTCAGATTTATTCCCATTTCCCAGGGTACAGTACCGCTGGGTTCGGGCATCTGTAGAAGCCTCCACGTCTTCATTCTTATCACTCTGCAGTGATCAGTGCATGGCAATGCTTAGTAATTGTGCCCTCTCCCATAAGCAGGGTGTCATCCTGCTGTCGATTTATTTGGAGCCGTTGCCTGTACAGGACGACAGCATTCCCGGTACTCCATCGGAAGTCCTCAAGGACGATGCGGGTCGAGGACAGACTGGCCATTTTGAAACAGCATGACATAACAAATGGAAGTGTCCCATTTCAGCAAGTCGGCATGAAGTTCATTCCTGTCATTGGTGTCACCAAATCAAATCTGCTCACAAAAGTCAAAGCTATCAAAGCCTCCCCTGTTTCCTTGCTTATAATTCAAGAATTACAGAGCCATCTACTGGTGCTTCTTATACCTATAGGTACAATACTAATGCATTTGGGAAAAATATAAATGAGCCCTGAAACTACAAGAAGGATGTTCATCCAAATTAAACTGGTGATTTTTGTCTTTGTGTTTGAGGCTTCAGGGAGAAAAATGAGAAGTGGTCAAACTCATTTAACCTGTGAAAATTAATAAAAATAATTAGCAAGCTGATAGAATAAGGATGTGTTAGAGAGAGTCATAATGATGAATTGTTGAAGCTTAAGTGGAGGCTGAAAGGGAAAACTTCAAAATCCACTTTTTTTGTGTGTGTGTTTGACTACTAATAACAGATATTTTATTAGGGTAAACAGCTGCTCTCTTAAAATGTAATAAAGATAGACACCTTGACAGCCAATTTTGCTTTTTCAGGTAGTCCTTACTGGAGCAAAAATAATAAGACTAAGTTTGCGGGTCATCAGTGGGAGATAAGCTCTCTCTTTAGGCACAAGGAAAGGAAAGGCAACAGTGACTATCCCTACACAGAAATTAAGTCCCCACCAATAACCGTATTATTGTCCCTAGATAAGCATCATTGCAATTTGAATGTTGCATTTCTATGTCTCTTGCAAAGATTGTTCTCTGGTAGGCCTAATTGCAACCCCACATTCAGGTGGCAGGGCCTGTTCAGTGACAGATCTGCTTAGATTTGTGAAGTTTAACGTTCAGGGTGACTAGCTGGAGATACACGGCTATCATTACTGTGAGCCACTTCTAGCACAACGCATCAGTGAAGCAGCTTTCTCCAGGCCACTTTCTCCTGTGGAGAGCCTCTGGCACATCACTCCTCCTGGGTGTGTCCGAACAGAGGATGCAGCTGGGGAAAAGATGTATTTGCAAAACCAGTCCCTGGCTATCCTTCAGATAAATCTACATTAGTATGTAAAACAAGCCAAGGACAGTTTCACGTTTGAGACCAAGTGGCACAGACCGGCTCACAGCCCCAATGTGCTTTCTGACACAGAGTATTCAAATATATATTACATAGTGCTCGGCCCTGAGCTCTCTCTGAGCCTCGTGTAGTACTGCTGAAGCCCTAAGGTATTGTGAAATAGAGATATATATTTGGTCAGTTCAGAACACCTGAAATAATGTATGGGCTGAACAGCACCGCATCAGCAAAAGGAGTCTGGGTCCATGGTGCATACCCTGATCTGTGTCATGAAGGCACATGGAGGTGTTTGAGGGATCAAAGCCAAATTATATAGTGTTGACTGACTGTGTAGGATAGGGGAATCAAACTTGTCTGGCCTTATTCTTTCTGCTTATGGAGAATATCCTTGGCATTTGCTATAAATCATGCCTGTGCACTGCCCACAAAAGTTCGAGCAGGGACGAGCCAAACTGCGCGTGGGATCTTGGCAGTTACTAACCAGTGCTGAGGATCGTGGTTCAGGCCCATGCCATGTTTTGGTTTTTTTTCCTTTTATTAGTACAGGAGGACAGAATTCCTAGAGCAAAAGTAAGGCAGACATTGGTTAGCAAGGAAAGAAATTAAATATGAAGTATGAGTAATTTGGCACAGATTAAGAGAAAAAATGCTGTGAAAGGTGAGGGAAAGAAATTAGGAAAAAAGTAGCTTTCAAATCCAAGACAGGAAAGGAAAGAATAAGGGGCCTCAAGTGGAGAAGAATGAGGAAGTAGAAGAAATAGGACACAGAATATTACAAAACTGACAGAGGAAACACTAGACTAAATTCAGGACCCAGCTGAACTCAGCGTACAGATATCCCCGTTCAAGCATGTGCTCTCCAGGCACCTTCCTCATTCCTATGGTCATTCATAATGATCTGCTCTAATTCTTACTAGAACAGAGATATTTGTTTCATTTATCAGCAGACCTAAGAAGCCTTTTCCTACCTTCAGGATGCAGACCGAAATATTCTCTGAAATAAATCGTGGCACATTAGCAATGCGTGAAGTAAGAGCTTTGTCTTTTCTTGCTACAAAATGCTCTTTCAGCAAAGCTCTTCATCATTTCTATGTAAGTAAACTATCTATATTTGGCAAAATGTTTAAGTACTTGTTTAACATTAAACCCAGGCTTAAAGAGTTCCATATGTTAATGAATCTCAACTATGTGGTTGATTTAAAGCTGTACTTACATGTTTTCCTTGAATGGGACCTTTAGGTGCGTACTTGACTACCTACAACTTAGTCCCCGCATCAGTGAATCCAGAATCTATTATGTTATATAATCAAAGACTGGTTCAGGAATCTGTCACAGAAGCACTTTGACTAATTCTGGAAGTTATAGCCTACATCATCCAGCTTCCACTCAAATCAGAGGGGGCCATACGATTGCCTTTTCAGAGATCATCTGCCTTCAGCCAAAGGTCTTTCAGCAACACTGTGCTGCCAGAACTTGCAAGCAAGGGCTAAGGAGGAGGTGGGATTGCCCTGGAGAGTAAACAGTCCCTTTTATATATCTTCCTTCAGCCACTCTGCATTCTGTACTGTTAGCAGAGACATCTACAGAGATGCGAGGCTCTTCCCCACCCAGCCTCCATCAACACCTCTCCTGCTGCTTGTCCTTTCCTAGGGGAAATATGTAGATGAAGCTCTCTCCCACTTGGGCACAATGGGTTTCAGAGGGTTCAGCACTGATTTCACCTTATGAATATATTCCAAAACACATATAAAATTAAAAAAAAAACAAACCACCAACCTTCATTAAAAATGTTCTTGACCTTTTCACTCTTTTATATTTCACCAATTCTAATACATAATTTGCTGGATTTCATTAGACAAATTGATCTGAAAAACACAAGGACCATGCTGCCTGAGAATGCAAGAGACCTTCTACTTTGCACCACTGGACAAGAGGCTCTCTGACAGGGTTTATCTTCACACTTTCATACATTTTTAAATGTTCTGAGAATGAGTATTGAAGTGTTACTGGATTTGCTACATATACCCATAGGCTGATATGTGCAGCACAGCTAAAACACATTCATGTACTACATTGCTGTTGTCAGATGAAAATATATAGTTAAACCCCACCCCCCCCAAAAAAAAAAAAAAAAAGGCAAGAAAAGAAATAAAGTCCCGTCTTAAAGACTTCTTATAATGAAGCATTTAGGTATTTGTAGATGCATTTAAACAGGAGCTATTTATTTATCCTAATAATAGAATTCAAATCTACAAAATAATTGCCTTGGGTGAGATTTCAGTATTCTCTTAATATGATAATAAATAATTCTTATTTAATTGTGCTACAGTAGCACTGAGAAATATCAACTGAGAAAAGCTTTTGCACAATATGAAGGCACATTAAAAAACATTTCTTCCATGACAGAGTACATCAGCAACACAGAAAGACTGTCTGTGCCACAGACAATGTATTTGTATATTGCATATATTACAGAACATTCTGATAGAAGTGCTTAAAAAAACTGACAAATCAGGCTAGTTTCGAATTGCAGCACTTTACTAGACTGACATTCATTGACAATACATATGATCAATGTAATCATTATCACCACATATTCAAACAGTTAATCCTTAACAATTTTATCCTAAATCAGCTGAAGGTGAACAGAACCACATACCTCCACTCAGGGCAAGTTAGGACTGATGGCTGAGGTACCCAGTTGCTGAGATGAAGTTGGCCAGGATTAAGAGCTCTTTGATGAAGGAAACTGTAGCCGAAGTATGGATGTTTTTTCTTCTCCGTTTTCTTTACTCATGTTTTGTTCTACTTGACACCTTCCACAAAAGAAAAGGAGTGATCTCACTTGCTCTTCACATACTTCATCTTTTTGGGGATGGACCAGGACTTATTCTGGTTTCACCAAGCATATTTCCTGCTTGTTCTGCAGAGCTATCCTGATTCTATTGGACATGTCTCATTATACTTCCTTTCTTCTTATGCTCTAGATTTTGCTACTTGCACAAAGTACCATGTTTGAGCAAATAAACCACATATCTCCATTTGCCTGTTTGCTGATATATATCACTTTTATGCTTAGCTGTGTTAGAAAATGTTTATTGCTGGTTCTGCTATTGGTAGTGTTAACATATTATAAAAGGTCTATATACTGTCACATATCTTAATGTCCTTACATCCGAGTTTACGGCAAAGAAATATTAGTCATATCTTTTTTATCCTGCTTCTACTTTGTGTGTGAAAATTTTGGCTAAAGATATGTAGCACCCTTAAAGTATAAGAGATAAACACTCTAGAAACCTAGGGCACTTAGGGCTTCTAGGATCAAATGATACATGAACATGAGACTTCAGATGTATTTCAGATCTGGACACTTAAGTGCTGCTTTAGTCCACTGTTAATGGATCAGGCCCTTAATGATAAGATCAACTTCTAATAAGTAAAGGATGTACTCATTTAACCTACCAATGAAAGGATACGGGTATAACATGAGAAGGAAAAGTGACTTTTCCTTATGTGCTTTTTTGTCACTTGTATGTCCAAATGACTAGTCCTAGACATTGCTTTTATTTGCAGATGTGTTACTACTGTATCAAACTGTACTAATACAATGCCTTTCACATGAGGATTGCAAAAGTTTTGCTAAACAATAATTAATCATTAAAATACAGAATAGCACTTTTTGTTATCCTGGGGTTCAAAATTTGTGTTCTGCTGTTGCTCTCCTATCCCGCCACTTTTGCACGAAATCAACACTTCTTGAAGCCAGTTCAAGTGTGCGGCAAGCAGGCAGCTAACAGAGAATTCATCTGCTGCTAGGAATGCCTTTATATGTACGGTTGACCAAACTCCAAGTCACTGACTTAAACAGCAGATATGTAGACAAAAATGTGACCAGCAGCAGAGAGAAAAGAAACTTTGGTTTCTAGTGTTTCCTAGAATGAGCACAGTTCATACTCCACAAAGCTTGTTCATCAATGTGTTTTTACTAAACACCTAAGGGCAGAGGTACCTATAGGCAGGTGCAGATTCTCTCTGACGCTTGCAGCAGTTTTTTCGTTCAGTTATAAAACGGGCTTAATCTGCAGTTGCCTTCTGTGTGTTTTCTACCAAACAGGGGACCTAGGAGGTTTGAAATTGTAGCTTTGTCTGGTAGCTACCCACCGAACTTGTAAACACTAAGGGAGAACCTCAATTAATTACAAAATCTCCGAGTACTCATTGCTCCAGCTGTTTTTCTCCTGAATCTTCTTCCATTCTGCTTTAGTCATCACCAATACTGTTAGGGAAAGCACTGCCTTCTTTTCCTGTCATTTATTTGTTCGTAATTTGTTCGTGTTAAGTTTGTTTCTTTTGTTCCTTTTTAATTGAAAAAAATCTGAGTGTTTTCTTATATTCATTTTCCTCTTAATCAAACAGAAAGTATTTTTTCTTTATTTTCCATTGTTTCTTTTGGCTAGTGAAGACGTATTTGTGCACCTGGACTCACTACAGGAAAAATGAGACTGCAATTCTTCTGAAGTTGGGGGGAAGTCTTGAAAAATTACAGAATTAAAGATCCATTTTTCTTTCTGCTCTTCTGTAACTCTTTACAAAGGTCAAAGTTAAGAGACAAAAATGCCTTTTTGTTATAATATATAAAGGAATTTTTGTTTTCCTTCTGTAAACTCTTACAAGGATACACCATCACATTTAGAAGAGAGACAGATTAAGGCCATGATCAGATTTAAATTCATCGTGTATCATCTCATGATGCTCCAGAGACTCCTAGTAGAGTTGATGGGGTTAGTCTTGGCTCCCATCACAACAAAATGCATATTCATCATCATGAAAAATTTCATACTCACAATAGAGTGAAATTATCTTAGTATTCACAATAGTTCAACGTGAGGTGCAGCTATTAAAGATTTCTCTCATACACTCATGTCTTTGTATCACCGTGACTAACATGGAGAAGAATTATTTGAAACAGCCTACAAGAAAAATCCTCAGTTGGTATAAACTGCCATAGTTTTGTCATGTATTTGGTATATAAATCAGCTTTCACATGCCTGGATCATTTTCTAGCACCTAACTTTAAACATGAAGAGGAGAATTTGGTGGGAAATAAGGTAGACAGATCACTAAGCAGTGTAACATAGGAGAGGAAATAGGGTCCTGCAGGAACTTTTGAATTTGCCTATGTGTCACTTTTTCTTTGTAACAGAATCCTTAGAAGAAAACCTAAACTTAGTATAAAGCACAGATGTAAAGACAGATTGCAAGTACAACTGAATTTACCTCTTCTCAAGATGAGCTCATCCAATGACCCATAACAAATATATATTTAAAGATACATAAAATAAATAGCAAATAAAAAACCCTAGGTCACCTCTATTAAAAATAGCAATATTTTGTTTAATATTATAGGTAACTCCATTTCTGTTTCAATCTTTTTTTAAGCATGTGGCTTGGGGATTGGAGATGGTTTGATGTGTGTCCACCCTGCCCAGGCACCATATCTTGGAAACAGTATAATTGCTGCTGATTGAGTACATCCTACTGCAACAATAAATGCTATCAAGCTTCAAAGATTTGTGTTATGAAAAAGACTGAAAAAGCTGAATGTCTGCTCACTGGATGCAAGGGAACATCAAAGCAATCCATGCAAGGTTTATAAAGTTATAACGGAGATTAAATCAAATCCAAGGCTAACCCTAACATTTAAAGATGAAGAAACAGACATTAAAGAAATCGTTCTTTCAAAAATTAAGGAATTAGAGAACAAAATATTAGTTTATAGATTTTAAAAATCCCATTTCACAAAGGTTAATAAACCTGAAATATTTATCTAAAAAGAGGAACTATCACAACTATGAGGTCTAGCAATGATGAGATGGCAGCTGGAACAAAAACTATTAGACATAGAGGAGTCAAAGAAAAAAGCCGAAGAGACAGTTTCAGAGTGAGGGAAAATCACCAGTGTCAGGGGGTAAAACAGAAGGCTATTTCTTACCTGCATGTACTTTTATCCAGGCTCCAAAAGTAAAAGCACAGGCTGTTTTGTATTTCTGTGTTTGTTCATGTACTTGGATTAGTTGATTATTTTGTTGTTGTGGATAATAGGTTTAATTGAGATTTTATTCCCAACCTGCTTCAGTACAATGAGTAGAGGTGGCATCTGTATAAAACAGAAGCAACACAGAACAATTGTCAGCCTCTTGCCTCTCCCCTCTCTCCCTTGCATATTAATTCTAGCATTACTGGCAAGCAAGACCACAATCTGTGAACAAGTTTTATTACAAACTAGCAAAGAGCTTAAAAATGTGCTTCAATTCAACCATGTAAGCTCTCCCCTTTATTTCAATGATTCTTTGTGCTTTGATTGCAGTCTTAATTATTCATACTGTAAATACTTAATCATTGATCAGATTATTTAAATGAGCTGCAGCCGTCCACATTTCAGAGCAATCAGTTACTTTTGGGTATTCCTTCATCGTATTTAATCTTTTCCTTAAGTCTCATAGTACTGTTTTTGGAGCCCAATGGATACGTGAATCTTTTTAGAGAGGAATGTAACAAGTGACAACTAGAGAAAGCGCACAATATATTACTGGTAAGGAATTTTGGATGAACAATCACAGTGGCTTGCACTTGTGGGATTTGCACTCATTTTCATGAAAGTGTCAGTTGTCAGAATACTGTCAAATAATATACAATAAGGTACACAGAATAACAGCATAGCAACTCACTCTTTATTCATTAAAATATTCATGAGGGATTTTTTGTTATCTGACCAGCTCCGGTAAGGAATGAAAAGCAACAATTAGGATGAAAATTATAAGGGTAGTCAGCTAATGCACACATAAATTAGCCATTAATAACTTTAAAAAAAAAACCCCTTTTCCATAAGTATTAGCTAGAATAAAATATTGCATTCATTGATTGCACTGTAGCACTTGTGTTCACATTATTACTGTATTCTTGCTCTAAATTTACTTGCAGGTTTTGTTTTTTACTGGAAATAGCAAGTTTTGAATAAGCATTGAGGAAGGCTTTAACTTATGCTTATATGAATATTCATACTGCAACTCTGAACCAATTTCTTTAGGCTTACTTGAATACAGCATAGGACAGGAAAGGATATCTTCAGTCAAGTCCTATTCTCTGCTCTCACTACAGTATGTGCTTCAATTCCTTTTTTATATATAAATATATATATATGTCAGCTGCAGTTTTAAAAGCGATTAGAGTTTTCATCTTTTCTGGTTATGGACTCCCAATTTGGACTAGAGCCTTCGGTTAGATTTTTGCTACATTCCCCTTTTTGTACTTCATTTTCACCCTAGACAGTGCGAGTTGTTCTTATATAATGGGATTGTTCCCATGTCACTTCAGACACCTGTAACACCCTCTCTGTCTGTACCTGAACTAGTTGCACTGGGTCCAGTTCCAGCCAATAGAGATCCAGTTAATACAGTCGGACGAGTTTAAGAAATGAACCATCCATCCAAAGCAGGTATATACTGAAGGGTGAATCAAACCTTACATGTGATTAACCATATTGAACACTTTCTCACTGATCTTAGAGGGAGCCTAAAGTATCCTTCTCAAATGTACACTCCCTCATTTCAGCAGATAAAGCCCACCATTTTTGTCTATTGTGTGCTTCTAATGAAAGTACCTGCTCAGCATAGTTGCTTACTTTTGCAGATCTAAATTAAGTTAGGGTGAATTTTAGATACTTTTAATTGATCTCTACCTATAGTCTCTCACTCCTTTTTTTTCCGTTTTTTCCTAGATGCCTGATTATCTGAACGTTGAACAGTGTGCTAGGAAATATTTGTGATGTACAAGCAGGCAACATAAAAGGAAAAAAAAAAAAGCCACAGTCAACACCATCCAACACAAGGATGGCTGAGCTGTAAAAGTTTTCGAGATGCATTTTTACAACACTATTCAGATATTCAGAAATTCATGGTTTCTAGTAAATTGGAATACTCAATTCAGCTGATACCTGCACAAGTGCTATTTTAAATTGGCATTTGTTCTGGGGTAGGTACATCAAGTGCATTGTAATGAAAATCTTCCGTGACCTCTCAGTCAACAAGCCTGTAGAGATAATTTTCAGGACAGAGAAGGGTAAAAATATGAATTTATAAGAATAAGAGAGGTGTGAGGGCAATAATACAGTAATTCTAATATTCTAGAAACAGTGGTTTCTTATCCAAAGTTTTCCACCTGACATCAAGTAGCAAGAGCTGTTAGTCTGTCAGTATAAAGATGCAGAGTTTGATATGGCAACATAGAAGTCTGTGGAAGCTTTCCTGAGAATCAGAAACAGCTCTGTATTTGCCACAATGTTCTGATATTACCTTGAAGATCAGTGGGGAATTTTGACTCACAAGACACTAGTTATATTTATCTGTGAAAGAATCAATAAAACTCTCATTGCAGATGACAGAACTCTGCACGTGTTACAAAAAGATGCTTTGCAAATAGGAAACAAAAAACTAGCAAAAGTCTTACCAAAAATCAATTTTTTTTTTCTTTCAAAATTAAATCATGTCTTGGTACTCTATTTTCCCTTACTTTATTTTCATTTTGTGTTCGCAGATAGTGTGTTTCTAAACCAATTACTGTAGAAAAGGGAAGAAAGAAAGACAAGAAAAAGAAATTAGCCCTCAATTTAAAACAATTAACTGTAAGCTAACTGTATATTTCCAAAGAAATGCTTGCATGAGAGTAAATTCTGAGCCACATATGAAGAAACCACCTTACTGCAACTGTGATGCATGTCTTTTAATATAATAACAAATCAAAGGCTGATAGGGTTTCGTATTAAGAACATGAAAGTTGGCTCATGGACTTTAAGGGCCTGGTAGTATGGTGCTATAAAGAAGATAAGATTAAGAAAAACAATTCAAAATTCATTTCTCTTCCACCAGTAGTTTTATTGGACTAATTGAATGAAAAAGTGCATATTTCTTCTTGGGAAGAAAAGTCATCTCCCAACAATATCTGATTGACCCTGTGTATGGACATGAAGTGTTCCTCATTATTACAGTTTTGTTCAGTGGATCTGTAGTAGATAAGCAAAAGCATGTGCATGTTTGCAGTGTGTAAATAGTATTTCTGTAACGTCGGGGCAGTTATACACAGCAGAGAATGCCATCGCTTGTTCATCTTCTTCATCTCTCACTACTCGTAACAGTGTTGCTCCTTTACAGAGGGACAAATGAGATCTCAAATCATTTTTTGATGTTACCCCGCCTATGAATATGCATGCTCGATGGGCTACCTTGGAATACAAACAGCAGCAATAAAAAAGAATAATAGCTTTTATCAGACCTCCAAGAAACACCACTGCCATCACTGAGTTCTATTCTGACGTCTCCAACTGGGTCCCAAATCATCACCTTTGTTTAGTAAGTTTCTACAAATCTTCAACTAGAAGAATGTTCCTCACTGTTACCACCCAAACAGGCATTTCTCAAAGTCGCAAATTAAAATTATTTTCTCATCTCAAATTATGGGTTACCCTTCACTCTCTCACCTGTAAAACACACTTTTACCACATTAGATAGACACATCAAATAGATAGATAGATAGACAGACAGACAGAGAGATATCTGTTCTTAGCAGCCACTAGTATAGAAGAGTAAGGCACATAGTTGAAAGAATTCTATATCTATATATATATTATATCTATCTATGTTATAATCAGTGAAAGAGATGTGGAGTTCACCTCTTTATGAGGACGAGATGAAAGAGGAGATGAGATCTTTTCTAGCTGAGATGAACTTCACCTATGGGAATATGAACCCTCACAGGTTTGTCTGTCATGCTAGTTCTAGCATTAGCAACATTGCATTTTGTAACATGAAAAATACACTTCCAATATGCTTAGTTATTAACATTCACTGTAAAATGACTTTGTCTAAAGTTGGGACATTTACTAATTTCATTTTGTTTGCATTCTATAACAGTCACAAGAACTCATCCATATGAGAGATGAAGTTAGCCACAAA
Organism: Pluvialis apricaria; assembly: GCA_017639485.1. NCBI lineage: Eukaryota > Metazoa > Chordata > Aves > Charadriiformes > Charadriidae > Pluvialis > Pluvialis apricaria. The sequence continues at coordinate 21,779,602 of CM030012.1, read as the reverse complement.
CTGTTAATTTGATGTTGAATTTAATCTCCAGTATGTAAGTGTGTGTGCATGGATGTGTGTGTGTGTGTGCATGCTTGCTTCTTCCCAGGTTAGTTAATTTAATAGACATTTCCAAAATACCTTACACAAAAGGAAATGAATTGCCTGAGAACTTGGTTATAATTTAGAAATAATTTATCTGTAATATAAGACCCTGGGAGAAAAGAATTGGGAGTCTCTACAGACTACTAACAAAGGCCAGATGTTCTGAGCCACCCATGGAGATGCAAAGATCTCCAAACCTCAAACTTGTGGACAGTCCAGGCATTACATACTTCCTGTTTTGACATTTTCTGCCAAACTTCTTACTTGGATCATGAGATCTATTCCATTAAAAGTTACTAAAAAGAAATATTTTCTTTTTATTGTGTATTAAAACTGAAGCAGGGAACGTGTCAATGATGACCTTACAATTGTATAATCTCCTCCTTGAAATCTCTTTGTCAAAAGAAAACACACTTAGCAAATCACTTAAATATAATTAATGCACTGAATATTATATAAACTACAAAAAGAAAACAAAGACAAAGTAACCAAAGCTGACATTTTTTTTCTCACTTTTCTTGGAAAATTACAGTCCTTCCATTAGGACCTTTCTCTTTTAAACAAAAGAGAACATTAATTTTGCTACACTCTCCATGACTGACTTTAAGCATTTATAAATGGGAACCTCGTAGTCCTATTCCCATATAAAATGCTTTGAGATTCTCTGAAATGGAAAGACTAGCAGACAGTCTCACACAACTAGACTTTATAGTTTTCTAAGGCTTTCCATCTGGGAAAGTTTGCTTTACAAATTATTAATATATACAACACTTACCAGGGTTATGGATAGGAGGTATGAAAGTGTGGCATTCTGAAAAATACATTAGTTTATTGAGCTATGCAAAAAGCTATACTTTCTGCTTAAGTCAGTACAAAATGCATATGTTTATCAGCTGCTGATACAAATCAATGAAGTCTAACTTCAGTCTAACTGAACCTACTCAGAAAAAAGGGAATAAAAATGTTTGCACTGCAGACAGGTCAATGAAAAGACCCATGAAGTCTTCCATTTTCACAAAACTGACCCAAACTCTCTTGAGGAACAAGAAAAATGTGGATGATGCAGTACTGTTTTTATATGGACTCATGAGCACCAGCAAAATTACCAAAATATTCATGCTCTTAAAGTGTCAGGTAATTCCTTGGCACTGTGTAGTTACCTATATTCCTCAATTTGGGCACAGAAGCCCTTAAATTTCTCCAAGACTTTTGCAGCATAAAGTTTTTACAATGTCTTTGATCCCATCAGTCTTCTAAAATCTCCATATTCATTTTTGCAAATACCATGTTTACATCCAAACCGATCTAAATAAAACTAGCTGTGATTTAATTGGTGTTTAATATTTACTTTACTATTTCTTTGACTTGTATTTCTGCCTATAATGCCAAAAGAAAAAGAGCCTTCTTTACTTTTCAGGAAGTATACAAGAGCACTTACTCTTTTTTACCTTTGTATAATTCCCCAAGCTACATAGGTTACTCTAAAGCCTAAAGCAAGTGTTGGAGGCTAGTGGGAGCACTGTTCTTGGAAGTTATCCTTGAAGTTCAAGCCAGTTACTGTTGTTAATTATTTAAGGGATATTTTAAATACACTGACTGACACTGAAGAATTATTATTTTTTTTTTAAATAAAGAATGCATTCAAAGTACAATAACTGATAATAGGTTGTTTAATGCATATTTTTAAAGTCACCAGTGACCATTACCTGTTGGAAATATTCACTTGCAGATGAATAGTGGGGTGCATTTAATATTTTATACTTCCCTCATATTATTAGAGGGTAAGAACACAGAGACTTGCTTTAGGCAAGTTTGTTTAACCAGTGACAAATCTGCTACAATAAAATATGTAAGTCCTCTGAAAATTTTAGAAAGAGGAGATGGTTTTTCCTAGACGTACACTAGGAAATTATGACAGAAGAAGTCAAGTGTTTTCCTAAAGGGTGCACCTTTGTCTTCTTCACATATTTAAAACTCTCATTTCCATATGTTCCCTGACTTCTGCTGTGATGATGAAGTGAATAATATCAGGTTTTATGTTTCTCACTGCTAAATCAGCATTTTATTGATCAACATTTCATTCATGTTCGGGCCAATAACAAATGCATATTCAAGACTCTTATCTAATATCAGTACATCCATATTTTTAATAGTGTGTAGTAGTCTAATGTAAATGCAAATGCATTGACATTTCTAGAGCCAATTCTCACCTCAGGAAACTCCAGTGAAGAAAAGTGGATATGAGCATAAGTCACTGAAAAGTTTGTTTTTTTCTGTCTTCACTTTTAAAGACTTCCTTTGAATTAAATACATTATGCTTTAAAAAAATCCAAAACAACCAACCCCAATGCTATCAGAAACTGACCTAAATTCTTTAAAGACACAAGCATAACTAACTGAAAATGTCTTTTTTAGCAGTAATTAATTGAAGATGTCTGGTTCTTTTGGTTAAAGAGCTTTTCATCTGTGGGGTTCCAAATTCAAATTCCAACATTAGACCTGAAAAGAAAATTTAGTATCCTAATCATAGTCCATGTTTTCTCCTACATGAAAGTAAAGTTCTTCCTGGGGTTCAATAATACAGTCTGAAAATGCTTCATTTTATTGATAGTTAAAAAGTATTTCCTTTTGATGAGAATGGGTTAATTTAAAGAGTATTTGTCGATAACCAAATTAAAAGGTCTAAAAATACCAGTCTCAAACCAGAAATAAGCATTTTTTGCTGCTACTGGAATGTTAAGGCTTGATTTTCTTTTGGGTTCATACCAAATGCAAATTAGTTAGTTTTGTAAATGATGGAATTTCCTGAGAGATAGGAATTGTATGTCTCAATGACCTCAAGCAAAGATATAAAACTCTCTCCAGTGCTGTAGTGTTCTGGATTGCTGAGTCAACACTAATATATTATGTAGTCAGTCCCAAATGCACAGCATCCATTACTTTCATTATTCATATCTACCAACTGATGAAGATATTGTAGATAAATAACCCTTACATTGCATGTCTATAGTTGCCATTATTAATCACCTGGTGTATTAAGACCCATTTTGTAAACAATGTAAATTAAATATAAATAGCGTATTCAAATGCTGTCTTTACTGAAACTCATAAAGAGGTGCATCAAGGGTAGGAATGCACCACGGCATTGAGGTACACAACTGTCACTTATTTTGGCGGAAATTAGCCACTTGGATGTCTTTGAGGATCTTGGCCAAAATTCATACATGCGTGCTGGTTTTGAAGTATATTCCACTCCCCAGCAATAGTAGTAGATGAAAATTATTCTACCTATGCTAGAATATATAGCACAATAACTATATAGTGTATTGCCCCATCACACTCTAGAACAAAACCACCACCCTTTCCATGTATACATGCAGGAGTTAACACAACCGTATCCTGGGCTGTATCAAAAGAAGTGTGGCCAGCAGGTCAAGGGAGGTGATTCTGCCCCTCTACTCCGCTCTCGTGAGACCCCACCTGGAGTACTGCATCCAGCTCTGGAGTCCCCAACATAAGAAGGACATGGACCTGCTGGAGCGTGTCCAGAGGAGAGCCACGAGGATGATCCGAGGGCTGGAGCACCTCTCCTATGAGGAGAGGCTGAAGGTGTTGGGGCTGTTCAGCCTGGAGAAGAGAAGGCTCCGGGGAGATCTTATTGCGGCCTTCCAGTACCTAAAGGGGGCCTACAGGAGAGCTGGGGAAGGACTTTTTACTAGGGCATGTAGTGATAGGACGAGGGGGAATGGCTTTAAGCTGGAAGAGGGCAGGTTTAGATTAAACATTAGGAAGAAGTTTTTCACTTTAAGCGTAGTAAGGCACTGGAACAGGTTGCCCAGAGAGGTTGTTGAAGCCCCATCTCTGGAGGTGTTCAAGGCCAGGCTGGACGTGGCCTTGGGCAACCTGGTCTAGTGAGAGGTATCCCTGCCTGTGGCAGGGGGGTTGGAACTCGATGATCTTCAAGGTCCCTTCCAACCTAAACCATTCTATGACTCTATGATAACACCAACTCCTTTTCTTGGACTGAAATCAACCTTTCTGCACCATTGTCCCCACCACATAACCTCTTAGATTAGTATAAAGTTATCAAGTGGTCTTACGACTCAGTATACAGTCCAACTTCAGAGTGTAAGATGAGTTTAGCATCAGAGCAGGCAATACATATTACTAAAAAGTCAGGAGCTTGTTCAATGCATAAGCCTGGTTGCATCCTGCTCTGCCAGAGGCACCCTGCCAGCCATGGAGAGGCAGTAGTAACACACCTCAGAGCTATGGGGACAGCATACTGTTACTGCTTTACAGACCCAGCAACACAAAATGACCTGTAACAGCATCTTAACACCATGCAAATCCACTGCACACACATACACAGTAACAAATGCCCTTTGCATGCAGAGGAAGCGAATTAAAGATAAGGTCTTCTGGCAGATTTTGAAGGAACTGAAAACAAAACCACTTGTCCGTATTTTACTGCAAGGTCATGTATACCTTTGTGTATCTGGGAGCTCAGAGATCACTATATAGTCTACCAGTGCTTGCTAACTCCAGAATGCCAGCAATTCTGTGCGTTTCTGAACTGTGCATGATTGCAGGTTAAGGTGAAGAATGCCAACAATTCTGAAGGCAAAAAGATCCCATATTGCTGTCAAATTTAAGTAGATAAGTGATGATGTGAAAAACATTAAAATGACACCACATTTTTTTCCCCTTAGAACAGAAGTGCATATATCATTTATTTCAAAGTTGAAATAAAACTAAATAATAATACAAGACAGGCCTTTTTTAGGCTTTTTGGCAAAACAGAGCTTTCCTGTTGAGGCAAAGGATAGTCTAAGTGTATTCACTTTGTGTTACCAGACAAATATTCTTTTTCCAGGTTAAAAGCATCCAGAATGAGAGACATATTTACAAGCACTGGTATCACTAAATCCAGTGGCCATTAGGTTTGGCAAATCCCTGTCTGCAGTGACCCAAATCTAAACATGCCTTGCAGCAACTCATTAGGAAAAAATGCCTCCTGGTTATAACAGTCCTTCATGGTACACCTAGGAGGAAGGTGGCCAAAGACCATGACTCTACAAACCTGTTTGTTATTGAATGATCTTTTGAAAGTTAAATAAGCATTCATGTCTTCAGTTTATTTTTAATTTTATCTGCATTAAAGTGATATGTAGTAAAGTCCTCTGAGATCAGCTGAAGAAACTCACTGCACAGAAGTATTTTAAAATGTATACATTTCCAGATGGTGTCCTAACTTTACATTGGTAACCCACGCTAGAGAAGGGTTACTGCAAAACAACATACCTTTCTCAGTAGTTTGGAGTATTTTTCTTTCAGAGCTCTGTTGTATCATGGTGACTGTTCTTCTATTTGTCTTTCACCATATTCTCTGACAGCATCTCTAACTTGCAACGCTGTTCCCTGATGTTAAAAAGAAAGAAAAAACCCTATGCTGACTCCAGTTTTGCTACTGCGTATGAAATAAAATAACTTTCTGTCAAAGCATGTGAGGGCGTTTTTTTTTCCTCTTTTATATTCTCCAAGTAGCTCTTCCAAAAAATATTATTTTTAGACAGACAGATTTTTAGATGAGTGCACTTCACATTCATTTAACACACCAAATAATGAAGGGATTTGCTACAAGCTGAGAGAATATTAAAAGCTTTTAGTATATCCTTGCAAGAGGCTTCAAACCCATTGGGTATACTATTATGATCACTGTTCACTCAGCAGTCACTGTCTTTAGCTCATGAATAAAGTAATGCCCTGAAATATTCTCAAGAGCCTCATTGCGTTTCTGGCCATGAAGTCTACAGTACTTATCTCAATGCCTCCCATCTCTCATCTTTTAAGGATCTTAATAAATGTCTTAGAGAATCAGGATAAACTGTAATGCTTTCAAAGGAAAGAAGTAGAAAAAGAAAAGGGACAAAATGTAATAGTTAATGTGATAGGTATGCATTTGTTAGCATGTTAAATGTGTTTGCATTAATGGTGCCAGGTGTTGGAGGCATGCAGTATGAAAGTCAAGCACGCTTGGTTTGAGATATTAGACTAGGAAAGAAATAGAGTGAATTGCCATTCATCTGATATTGAACTGACTGCCACAATGAAGTGTTTCACTCATACTTTATCACAGATGTTTCCTAAAAAAAGCAAACCAAATCAACTTGCCAGACTACCTTGGGACTCATTGTCATATAGCTGACCTGAGACCAAATCCAATACCATATTTACATGCTTGAAAGTTAGCTTGCATCAGGATTCAAGTTCTTCATCCCCGTAACGATATCCAGAGCCTTAAGACAGTTTCTACAAAACAAGGCTAATCTCCTGTAAAGCATGTAATGTGTAAATTCAGAACTAACTTGCTCTCACTTTCATCTTTTCTAATGGAACCAAACAGGTTATTACAAAGGGAAATTTAGTCCCCCTAGGATCTAAATCACATAGTAGAAGCGCATTTTCCTCTCAACTCACTACAGACAATGTCTAGATGAATAGGGAATGTCAGGTAAATGTTAGATACAATATGTCTTGACGTGGAAATCCATTAAGTATGCATAAAAGAGTTTACATCTACTGGCTGCTATTCTGAGCACTAACCTATAAACCCTAAAACAGAGTGAAAAAAGTAGCTGGCTGAAAGTACCACAGTAGAAAGTAAATTAAATCCTGCCATTCTTAAGGCTGAAAAAACTAAGCTGTGCAGTAGGAAGAAGTATTGCATTAGCATAGCTCTTACCAGCAGCTGATAGAAGCAATGCAGGTTTTTTTTGTGGACGAGAAGGCGAGAGGTAATTCAGATCCTGTCCCATGGAAGAAGGTGGATCAGCAGAAGAATGGCGACATCCAAAGACGAAAACTATTTTTCAAACTGGTTTTTGTCCTTCTCTTGGGAGAAATTGTAAAATTGTGTTAATTTTTTTCATCAGTTTAAAAAATAAAATGAAAAAAAATTCAGCCTACATGTTAACATTTTAATTAAAACCTAACTCTTCCTCAAAAGGAAAAAAATAATAATCAAATCATGCTGCCTTCACCCAGCAGTCTTTCATTTGTAAGCAGACTTGGAAAAGCTTTTAAACAAAGCCATCATTAATGGCATGTTCAGAGTTCATGTTACTAAAAAAAACCACCAAGAACATAGAAAGAGAACAGTAAATGCCATTTTTTACTGTGAAAATTTTGAAGTCTTGCAGCCTTCTACAGGAAAAAAGTTGGTCTCAGACATCTACCAGTCAATATTGTTTAATGAAGTAAGGATAACTTCAAACTGCAGATAAGGTGATAATGCTTTAAAATATACTGAAAAGTACTACAGCATTTAACACAGTGAATGTGAAGGTTTTATGCAGTTCAACACTCTTCTGTTTTCAGGACAAGTTGAACTTTTATGACTACACTATCATTTCTAGGATAATCTATGTCTTTCAAATAAAATATTTCAAATATGTAAAAAATTATATAAATGTATCCATTATTTCACCACTATATATTTTTTTAACATTGATCTGCTGTTTCCATGTCCTTTTTTTATATTCCCCCATTCTGGTTAAGAATGGTGGATAAACCAAAACATATTTAATAACCTACTCTTTTTTCTTTTTCATTTTATTGAAGCATTGTCATAATAATGACATATTTACAGATTTACACTGAATAAGATCCAATGTGATTGTCATTTTATGCAATGGCAAAAACCTTCCATTGAAAGGATGAAATCAAACAAATACTTCACTCTGAGATCAAGATATATTAATACGGGATTTTTAGATTAAATTCTCTGCCCCAGTTAGCTTAATAGTCAGTTCATATTTATACTCACTGCAGCAAAAATTGTTCCATTTATACTTCTGCAAATTCATGAAAATTTATGCTTCAGGAAGTTTTTACAAAATCAGATCACACTAATAAGTAAGGCACAGTTCCTTGGTTTAGCCAGTTATGGTCTAGTTTCTCCATCAAATGATCATAATAACCTAATTCCCTCCAGAAGAGAAAATAACAATCACTTCATCTTTCTTCATGTAGGTTTTTCTCTAAGGAATACTGTTTGTCTTTCATATAAAACACATGCTTCTTGTAGTCAAGTAATATGATGACAATTACTAAAAATATATCTCCGATCTTCAAATAATTGAATATAACAAGAGCTAAACTGGTGATACTGTATAAATATTATAAAGCATTCATATACCCATCACCATTTTCAACTACAATTTACATGTAAATGTCTCCAGCTTGCTTACGAGTGTTTCATAATTACAAGCTCCTATAATATACTTTACTGTTATTTTTTAAGCATTATGAATAGCCCTACAATCACTATAAAATTATCGATGGTAATGGGAAACTTGCTTTCAAAGCTCATTATAAGTTGGTTTATGAAAACATATATTAGTCACTGTATTTCAGTTTTATTTTTAAAGCGATACTATTGACTTGAAAGAATAAATCAGATTTTTATCTGTATTTTTCTAGAACTTAGTAATGTTAGAAACAGCTCCAAAGAGAACTGTGATTGATTGAGTTTGGAGAAGGATCAGTTTACTTCAGCTAGTATAAATCCATGAAATATCATCAGTTGGCTCGTTTTATCATCTTGTGTGTGTTTACACTGCAGACTTAATAGCACTTTATGCTATTGTTTACAGCCTGATGTTACTCCACTTTTAGGCCATATGACACGATTTTCACACATTTCTATTCATCAAGCCTACAAGGGGATATATGCCAAAATTCAACAGCAGCAGAGCTGCCAATGGTAAGACACTAGGCAAGTGTTTTCACAAACAGAGAAATAGAAGAAAGAACAGGTATGCTTAGCTTTACTCTGTCCATCTTTCAAGAATATCTTTAGTGAAACAAAGAATATTTGGTGAATCCTTAGATATGAGGCATACACACCCTCAGTGCACATTATTGAAAAGGCACTCTGTTTCTTCTTGACATATTTTAAAATTGTACATGTTTTCTTGACTATTACTAGACTGGAATCACTGTAGTATGAAGTGCTTTGGCTCTGTTTACATATTCTTCATGTAGCTGAGCACACCCAAGCAACCTCTCAGCAGGCAGCCTGAGTCTATGCAGGTGGAAGCAGCATAAGGAAATGGCCAGTGGGAGGGAGGTACAGCTCATTACATGTGTGACTACTCCAGAAATCACACCTTCGCAGATGGTATGCAGAGGAGGTAATTACTTATGACATCTGAGGTAGAGAAAACAATTCCAGCCCTACTAATGAATAAAAAAAAACCCACCAAAAGCAACCTTTAAAGGTTTAATTTAGCTGTTTGGCTGAAGGAGAAACTAATCCAAATTATTTGTTACTCAGGATACTAAAGAGGTATTCCCACATACGAGAAAGGTATAAAGATATAGTGCTAAGATAATAAAGTGTTTATCATAACTTTTGACGTCTCTTCTTCTTCTTCTCCAACAGTGTTTGCTTGTTGTGCTTTTACTTTACTACTCTGTCAATTCACAGTATCTTGAATACTTCTGTTGCTCCCCTCAATCTCATTTAGAAGACAGTAGAATTGAAGAAAGTTTAAAGCAGATTATAGACAGTAAAAAAAAAAAAATGGGGCAGATAGTAAGTAAGCTTCTCAAAATGAAATGACTGAAGGGGATATGGTATAGGTCTTCAAAATCTTTAATGACATGAGATAATAGATAGTGATCAACTGTTTGTGTTCTCCTGCAAGACAGAAACAATGGAGCATTGGATGAAACTAATGGGAGGCAAGTTCCAGAGGCAGTGGTTCTCCACACAAGAGGTTGTTGAGCTGTCTAGCTCCTTTCCAAAAAGTGTGGTGGGAGCTGAAGGTCTGTTTTGGTTTAACTGAAGACTACATAAACTTGAAAATTCTGTTAAAATGCACTAGAAACATGGCAAACACATCTGCTTTATTACGGATCTATAAACATTCCAGTCAAGCTAGAGATCGGAGAGCGCCTGAACTCAAAACGGTTGGAGTCTAGAAAATATTGAATGGATGTATCATCTGTGACTGTTGTGGTTTTGTACTCTTTTCTAGGCATTTACTTTTGTCTATTCCCAGAGGAAGGAGACTAGGCTGTTTTTTGTGGTGTTTTGGGGTTTGGGTTTTTTTGTATTGCTTTTGGTTGGTTGGTTGATCTGATCAAGGCTACACGGCTATTCTTACAGTTTTATAATTTCACTTAATTTTTCAATAAAAAGGAGGGGGTGCAACCCATTATTGTTTGAGCCTGTTTCTCCTTCTCTGATAGGGGTATAATTTAGAGCTAGTCTAATTCCCAGTTACCTATGGCTCATTTTAGAGAGCTCTTCAAAGGAAAAATAAAGACAGCATTTTCAAACAACAAGTCTCTCTAAGAGTCATTCTGGTCATTTTACAGGAGCTAAACTTTCTCAGACTTTATTAAAGGGGAATACAAGTGGCTTAAACAACTTTCAAGGTTTGCTTTCGGTTTTTTTTTGTTTGTTTGTTTGTTTAGCAGTGTGATTCATGATTTTGAGTAGCAGTGAGGTAGAGGATTTATATCCACTGTTTTAAAATTAGTTCACTAAAATAAATCACTCCAGATTTACCAAACAATAGAAGGGTATTTCCTTAATGAAATAAACCTGCAATTGCTTTCCTTCATAAACTTAGGGGTTTTTTTTCTACAAGTGAAGACTGTGGCTCAGGACATAGCAGGATCAGGGCTCAAAATAATATAGACAGACTGGAAGTGGCTTTTTAGAGAAAGAATACTCTTGAAAGCTAAGAAAGGTTTTACAATGAGATACATCAGAGGAGAGAGAACATTGTAATTTGCTGATATAGTTGAAGTTGTAAGAGATGAAGGTCCTGTGTAGGATATCCGTCCTTCACGATTACTCCAGCAGTTACTACAGTCTTTGACATGATGGAATTAAGCCAGAAAGGGAAGGCTGTCTCAAATTCCAGTAGTCTGTGTGTCTCATTTCAAGTATGGAAAATATTTAAAGCGTTAAAAAAATGTTTAATTTAAGATTCCAATAATAACTGGAATAAATGGTCAGTAAGACCTCAGTTTCTATGTAATAATTTTTGTTGGTTCAGAAAATATTGTAGTTTGAATTCTATGAATTGTTTACCTAGGGGATTTTTTACTTTACATGCTTTCCAAAAACTCAGAAAATCTTTCTAGTAGGCACATTATCAAAGCTAACAAATTATAATAGCGGCTATTCAGCACCAAGAAATGTGGTTTAATAAATAACTCCTTCTTAGATGAAATCTAACAAACTAGCTTTAGATTTCATTTAGGTTTCAAAAATATTTCTGATTTAATAGGCTCCATGGATTATAAAAGATACATTGCTTTGCTGTTATCAGCCTAATCCTGAAGGTCTGAGGGAAGGCTTGCTTGCACTGATTTCTCTGGGACTGTTCACACACTTCAACTTTTTACAGCCTGGGTCCCAATTTTCTGTATTGCTTCTGATAAAAAGAACATCCTTATGAAATTCCATGTATGTTACAGAAATACATAGTTGGTCATAGGACTGCATTTGGCAATCAGTGTTCCTTTTTTTTTTCCACTCTTTCTCTCTTTACATCAGAGCCATTGCAATTACTCTGACACACACTTTACAAAAAGTGAGCATTTATGATTCCACTGCTCCCTGTCTTTACAAGTTATATTTCATCAATGTGCTGTGAAAGACAAAAAGACCACTCCGTTAAATTGTCGAGATAAACTCAAAATATGCTGACAGGTGGTGGGAAAGCCTCACTAGACAAGAGAGGCTGTCATGATTAGAGCTGGGTCTGAAGTCTCTGAATCCCCTATGCAAGCTGATCTGCATTTGAAATGGAGCTTCTCTGTTTTCACTGGAAGCTCTTTTTACCCTGTACTTGGAGAAACAAGGAACTGATTATCCCAGGTAACACAATTTCATATGCTTATCTTTTTTTTCACCCTATTTATTCCTACGTTTCACATCCTTTACCCTTCACCCCTGGTAACAGCACTCCAAAGCTTGTCTGAATATTTAAAGAAATAAATACCTTTTTGCATAACCAAATTAACTGTTCTTCTAATTCTTCTTCTCCCAAGACTACAGATTATCTCACTACAGATTTTCTTCTTTCCCAAATAGCATTGAAATTGAAGCAAAAACTTGAGAGAATAAGAAATAAGGAATTAACCTTTCATTTTAATCTCCCTGTAAATACTGAAAATGTGCTTATCTCTGCCCCTGGAAAAGTGCTTTCTTCTGTTTTTCTTTGGAGCTGAAGACTTACCAAAAAGCAGCCAACTTTACTCATGAAATATGAAAATATTACCAAAGGTTTTTTATCAAGGCCAAAAGTATCAACAAAATATTATATTTTTTTTTTTTCTCCAAGATTTTGCCTTACATGCTACTAGTTGTTCTGTAGTGGAAAATCAGCCATGTAAGAAACACATTCTGTGGATTTCACGGGAAGAGGTGACTGAGAAACACATTATCATTTAATGTACTAAAGCTGTCTATAAAGTACTCTTCATTTTATTATTATAAAAACTGACAAAATCACTAAAAGAAATATGTTTTTTTTAATATATGAATAGCACTAATTGCAAATATTTATCTACCAAAACACTCACCTGATAAAACTCTACCGACAAGCAGTTACATTACTGTGCATTCCCTTCCATTTTATCCACTCTATTCCCATGTAGGGATTTTTCCCCCCTGCCGAGTGATTTTTTTTCAGCTATTTCCTTTTCAACACCATCATCTAGTTCTAGTAGGAGAGTTTAGGAGAATAATCAACTAGAACTACCAGATTTTGCAAGAAAGAGCTGATTGCCTTGAGGATGGCAGGTGATATTTTTCAGTCTAATTGGAGCACAGCAGTGAAAGAAAGTTGAATCTGCTTATGGACTGCTGAAGTCCTCTCTGTATTAGGAGAGGAAGACTAAGGCTTAAGCCAGATGTTCGCTTAGTAAACAGCTGTGCAATTTTACGACATTACAGTCACCCACTAATTTGTTATAGCTCCTGTCTTCCAGAGGTTATCCCCTGACAGAGCTTGTTGTAAGCAAATTTGTGTGAGCTCAACCTGACCCACTTCATTTAAAATCAGATGTGGTAGATTACACGTTGGAACTGATGCTTTGACTTAACTGGCTGAGCTGATATCCAATTGGCAAGAAGTGAGGAACTTCTGGAGACAACTTCAACATCTCCCACATGGATGCAGAAGAGAGCATCTCTGTCTGCTAGCTTAGTGCCAGGGCTTTAACTAGAGGATCACTCCCACTATTGCCAGGGCTTTGCAAAGAGCTTTCGGAGAAGACAACTAGAAGTCTAGTATGGTACTTAAGATACTCCTTTAGAAGTGACAGTACTAAGCTGAACATTTTCAGCCTGTGCAGAAAATGGAACTTGATTTTTCTCCTATCTTTAACAGCCGTCTTGGATCTCAGACAGCAGAGAAGCCTCCCACTGTATCTGAGGCACTTGAACACAGTAAAGACAATGCATAACCAGACGCATGATTCTTCTATATAATACTTCAGGCTTGAAGCACCTAAAGACGAGGTACCCCAGCAACTAAATTCTAAGTGCTTAGTATCTTTGCTGTATCTACCTTTTAATCCATATTTTTTTGTAACTCTAAAGTTTCTTGATATTCCCAGAGAGGAATGAAATGGAGGGAGAAAGCTATCAGGAGGGAAAAGACACAATCTTGCAGATGTATGTTATGTCTGCAAGACATATGTTATGTGATAAACACATAACTTCCCATAAGGAAGCTATGTCCTACTGGCTACATACAGCATCTCCCAGTGTTGACGATTACTCAGAACTGCTTCTAACCACTACTGGGGGGGTTTATGCCTGTGCCATAAAGGTGGAGGTTTTCTAAATATTGAAGTACTAAAATTCCATTACTATCTTCATGATGAAGATTTATTCACTGGCTTTCTCTAAGGATCCCAGCCACTGAACCAAGATACTTCTCAGGGTAGAGTACAAGTTTTCAATGGACTCATTCTCTTGGATAAAGCTTAATTCATTTTTTTCTTACATAACAGGCATAAAATGAAATAAAATGCATTACTCTAAGAAGCTTCATCTCTGCAGACCATGACATTTCTTAGATTTCTTAAAATGAAAATTTCTTTTCAGTGGAGTATGTGAAAAGTGCATCTGTCCTACTGCTGTAGACAAATCGGATGAATGTCATACCAAATCATGAAAAAGGTGGTATTGGAAGAAGATTATCCTGCTTTTTTTTTGGCAAGCTAAAAACTAACAACACAGAAAGACAACTGAGGGTGAAGAGTTGAGACACCAGCCCATGAAGACTTGTGCATGTGGTTAGTTGAGCTGACTTACGTTCTTTCAGCTTTCAGTTCTTTGCGTTAACCTGTAACCCACCTTACGTCTTCTGCTGTGATTATGACATTCAAAAGGAAAATCTGTAAAAAAAAGAATAACATAAAAACACCTGTTTCTAGCTTTAATGGCAGGTTCATTGTCTCTACAGTCTCCCATTGTTATTGTTAAAGTACAATACATATAATAGGGTATATAAAATCCTGTACCTGGCCCACATAGATACCTAAGATTTCTAGACCAAAAATTTCAATCTGGCAAAAGAATTCCTCAACTACAGCAAACTGAAGGACTCAGTCCTAGCAAATCTAATGTCAAATAGGTAGTCCGGGATCACAAACACCAAAAGATTTAGGCTTTTAAAGTAGGAATTTAGTTTCCTAAGCTCAGAGTCCTGACCCTCAGCTGTCACCTAGCCTGTAGCAGGGCTTTTGCCTGTGACCTTCAAGGCTCCCAGCACCTTCAGATTTGACTTCTGCATGACCACGAGGTGTCTCATAACCAAGATGAGTGGGTAGTTCTCGCCTAAGCACTCTTATCTTATTTTTCCCTGTCCTTTGGCCTCACATAGCTGCATGCTGAACAGGCTTGACTTGTTTGTACAAGCAGGATCACAGATGACAGAGCAAGTCAAGAGTGTTGACTGACCCCAATGCCAGTGAGTTCGCTCATACCAGCAGACTAGGCTTTCTCAATGTGAACCATGAGGGAAAAAGAGATGAGAATTGTGTCAAGGGATGAGTAGTGAGATGGCTGAGATTTTGAATGGCGAGTCTTACTTTGCCAGAGTAAAATGAGCTTAAACTATTTTGAAAATACAAATTAGACTGATTCTGCCCCTGACATTTCCTTTATGTGTGCACACACCCTCAATCAAAACTGAAGCTTTCCAATTCTTTAGTGTCAATTCACTGCCAATAAATCACCTGAGAAGGAAAAGGGAAACATTTTATCCATATGCTGTTCTTGTCTCAGATAATTTTATAGTGTATTGATTATTTTCACCCTGCAAGACACCTGATACCAGTTTTGGTTGAACTGCAGCAACCCTAAAAATTTCAAGGTGTGTTTTGCTTCTTTCATATAGATTTTTAAAAACAATGACAAATGCATAGCAAAACTCCCTTTGGCTCATGTAAGTTCACTAATAAACCAGCTGTCCTATGAATAAGTCCTTAGGGCCTAATATGCAAATATTGATGGTGCTGATAATCACTGGACCCTAGTTTCTCTAATTGTTTTTGCCTTCATTGTCTTCTATTATCTCCCATATGAAATCCGTTTTCCGCTATGAAATCTGGTGTATGCAATGCAGCACATATCAAGGGTTTAATGGCCTGCCATTTCAATAAATTGAATTTAATCTCTTTTATGATTCTTAGGAAGGACCAGAAGATAATAAGACCATTGCAATAGAACATTCAATGATCGTTTTCAGTCACTGAAACCTAATACAGAGGCTAACTTGTCCCTTGAAGCATGTCCACTTACTCCATGATATATGCACAAGGTATCTCATCATAAATATTCTCATAGTGGTTTCCTAAAGGCAGGATTAAGAAGAGTTTTGCCTTAAATACGTTACGATGAAAAGAACAATACAGAATATCAACAGCAGAGGTCTGTTCAAACTTTGTGGGATCCAGCTGCAAAGAGATGGTTTTCAGATATGTAGGTTAATTCCCAAATGATATCTTTTTAAAAAGGAGACAGTAAGTTATTATCATCTGCAAAGTAAACTTTATTATTACATGAACATTCTCCTTACTTTCAATCTTTTTGTCTCGTTCTTTTTCAATTTTTTTTCTCAGCTGCTAAAATTATGGCCTAATCCACCCATGTGTTTTTCTCCACACCCCTTTTGTCCTGTATGCTGTCTTTACAGAGATGAAATGATCATGAACAAGTAATTGAAAATAATTGACAGGTCTAGCTTCATCCTTACAGTGTAAGTCTGCTGCCACCTATAGAAAAATTGCAATATTTGCAAGTAGATGCGATGTATGATTTGACAAAGGTGGCAAGGAGAACAGTACGACTACTATAGGCACCTTCTGCACCAGAAAAGATTAGTGGCTGTCAGCACTACTGAGAACACTGTACAAAGTGTCATCAATTCTCAGGTAAGTAATAGCAGTGGTAATGTGCAATAGGCAAAGAGTAAACAAAAACAGAGAGAAAAGAGAGGAGGTCATGTTTTAGGAATATGATTTCTGTCTGTTCTCTCAGACACAGCATTTTCACGTTAAGGGTTATCCAACATGCATACATTATTATCTAGGAAGAGCAAAGGAGGACCGGGCAGAATAGGAAATGTGGTAACAAAGGGTAAGTGCTGGATTCTCCTTCACCTTCCTCTAGCCAGTGTTTTTACTTATATCACATTATTTCCCAAGACTTAAGTGCTTCACAGGACTTCTATTAACAAAGATTTTTGTTTGTTATTTGTTATATATTGTATCTATTTTGTGTTTGATACATACAGGGAAATTTTGACCACTTCTTAAACACAAATGCAGAGTTTTCGATATTTCTGAACATGAAACGACCACATCCTACTTTTGATCCTCTAAAGCACTCCATTACAATAATTAAAGGCAAAAAAATGAGATCGTGACTAATCACTCCAAAATACTCTATTTTAAGCAACCAGGAGATCATTTCATCCTAATTTCTGGTAACCTAGGTGCAGAAACTAAGTAAAAGCATACTTAATGGTTATTTTGTGATTGGTAGAAAATCACTGAAACTGGCAAGTGAAACACCTGCCTTTGGTCTAGGGTCAAGGAAAAAAATCAATAGGTATAAGCTCCTTTTTATTATTATTATTTTGAAAAAAAAAAAAAAAAGTCAGCCAGTAGAAGCCATCATCCCAAACACAAGTCCCATGCCAGGTTGAATAGATGTGGATTCAGCGAGGGAGCCTGTAACAAGATTGGTGATTGCAGATCTGAGATTGGGTGTTAGAACATATTGGGTACTGGGAACAAACAGACAAACCAAATGAAGATCAACACTTTCTAGGAAAGAATTAATATAGTACATCCTTGAGATAATACATGAAAATTTTTAATAAATGCTAACTAGAAGAATAGTTGGAATAATTAAAAAAAAAAAAAGTTGCTTTCGTCTTGGGCTGCTGGTATTTTAAGAATAAAACTTTATATGTAGGTACCTCGGAAACAGATACTATTGCATCAAGAAAACACCTTTGTGCAAATTCTTTTAAAATGTCTACCAAGCAACCCTCTTCATTCTGTTCAGTCAACGTAAGTGAAGTAACCTCACAACTACAACTTTGAATAAATAGTGGCTGATAGAAAAAAAAAAAATCAGATTCTTAATAATGTGATGTCTTCCTATGGATTTTTCCACCTGGTATAAGCCTTAAGAGTTGGGTGAAATTCTTAAAAAACATGATAAAGATCTAAGTCAGAGCATGGTACCTGTAGGGTACTGAATTCATTCCAGATCTGATACTGCAAGTTCTTTTTGATGTCTTATAATATTGAGAGCTGAGAAAAACAGAGCACTAACCCAAATGTAAATAAATTTAGGGCTGAAGAAGATTCATCCTTAATTCATTTTCATGTCATGCAAATGACTCAAATTTAGCAGACTGGCTTGTCTTTTTTGTGACAACCAATTTTCCTTTTTCAAGTCAATTATTTCCCTTGAATAATAAATACGGACTAGGGGTTAATAGCTGTATTGGAACAGAGGACCTGAGACAATTGGTTCCCATGACAACCAAACTCACTTATTAATAATTTTAACTTATTTCCCCCCTCTATTTCAAATGAATGTTTTACAGATGAGAGAACCTTAAAATACCTTATATACAATTCTTGCAGCCAAGACTTTCAGATGAGACATCATGGACTTCATAGATAATCAATGATTTCTGTCACCTGAAAATTTAAAGAACTGCCAAACAAGTGCTACCCACAGTCTGTTTCGGAAGCCCACTTTGATACTACCCTTGCTTTGGATTCTGAAGGTATTGATAAGGCAGATAGGCCTTGTAAGACCTTGTATATTTTGTAAAACTACTTTATTTAGAAGTAAGAAGCCAATGTCCTGATTACTTTGGCTGCAGAGGTACTCTGAGAAAGTAAACATACATCTGTGAAAAAGCAGCATGTCATACTTGAACCAACAGCCTGGGAGGCATGGTATTAGGCTGCTGATTTAACTTTAGACTGTTCCTGACCACCACTGACCTTCCTACGGTCTTTGACAATTCAAGTAATTTCTGCACTGTGATAATTATTATAAGTAGTCATCCCACTATTCTTAGGCATCTTGAAATTTTACTGCCCTGAGCTATATAACCTGTTCTGGAATTTGTGACTCCAGTGCAGTGAACTAAGTAATGTAGTCTGTGATTATTGTTTCTAGAAAAAGTATTTGACAGTGTTTTATGTGAAACTGTTCATTTCACCATGGTTTTCTACTTATATGTTTCTTTGTCCTCTTTCATTTAAAATAAATGAGCCCAGGATCCTGGGAGTTTCAGCAAATACTACCACCTTTCAGCTGTATACCCTCTAACCACAAATGTTACTCTTGTCCTGATGCGTACATACTGTATAAACTAATTCTTTGAATGAAAATGTCTTAAACTTAAACAGAGGGGGTTCTGTTTAAATAAATTCAGCAGAAAGATCTGAACAGCATTTTCTCTTGTCTTCTCTTGCAAGGAGAACAAATGAAAAAAAAAAGAAAGTAAGATTATGCACCCTGTTTCCTTTCAAAATATAAATTATCCATCTGTGGAGATATTGTCATTACAAAGCAGTACATTTATTGTCATTTAGGTCCTGTGACAAAAACCTCATCCCATTAAGAAATACAATACCAGCTAGACCCGCAATGAAAGACCTATGTGAAATTCCCTATAAGGGAATTCCTGAGGATCAGGGAACTGGTCAGGGTTTGCCCATTTCTTCAACAAATCCTTTTTAAGGTTTCTGAGTTTTGAGTTAACATCTTTAAAATTCTCCATTCACATGGTTTTTCATCTGCCTCTTACTGTGAGGCTGCCACTGGCCACCAGATGTGCAATTTTCACAATCTTTGAGAAGCCGAAGAGAAATTCTGAACCTGCGCACTGGAGCAGCTCAGACCTGGACACACAGCATACCCTCACCTTTCTGTCTCCCCCTTTCCTCCTCTTTCTCCAGACAGGGCTAACACACATTTGGCCTCAAGCTTTTTTTTTTGCAGGAACAAACTTTCCTTATACAAGAACCTCAGTGCAGGGGCAGAGCCATAACTGTTTGTGCTTTCAGGTTCTGTAACTATTTCAGGTTTTAGAAATAAATTTCCCAACTTCCACGTGAAGTATTTATGCCACCCAAACAGAAAGAATGATGAGAAATCATGGCTATAGAGGAAGAACAGTCTCGTGTAATAACAACACGTGAAGGAATCTGAGTTGATGAGGCTGCATTGTACTCTACCTGCCTGGCTTGCTTTCTTTTCCCTCACTGGAAAGCAGGAAAGCAGAAAAGCTCTATCCCACTCTCATTCTCCTCACTCATCTGTCTCACATGCACAGATATAGCAGTGTTGGTGCTGGAAAACAAAGCTCTTGCTGATCTGCTTCCATTTCCCCCATCGGAGCACTGCACTCCATGCTGAAAGCAGCCCAGCCGTATTCATCTGCCACAGGCCCTTTGATCTGCTGCTAGAAGAAGAGGAAATGAGACAGTTCCCATTAATTTCTCCCGCACCTTTCCTTCTCTCCCTCCCAATTCCCTGTAGCCAGAGCTGGAAATTTGCTGCCCGGGTGGCTGAACTACACCGCAGAGGGAGCATTCAAACCAGACCCTGCTGCAGTGTGTGAAGTATATGCAAACATTGCCAAAGCATCTAACAAGGCAGAACCCCTCAGGCATTTCTCAGAGGTGGATCAAACCCACGCTGGATAACATTAAAGTCTGCTCAAATTTGGAATATCTCTGCCTCCTCTGGTCTTGCTCTTTCTCAGCAGCATACGAGGGAGTTGCCTACGCTGCTGCAGCAGTCTGTAAATCCCGCCTCTGTGCCAATGTTTCTCTCATTCCCCTGTCATGGGGACTTGGTCTTAACCAGGTATTTCTAGACACTCTGATAAAGTACTACAGTGAGAAGAAATGTGTCGTCTCTCAGAGAATGAGATGTAGGTGTGAGTGCAGCAGCAGCTCTGCAGAATTCCCACTTGGTTGGGCTTCATTTCACAGATATTGCCCTTAAGCAGTACAAAAAAGAGGAGCATTGGAAAAGAGCGAATGTACCTGATTTTGGCCCAAAGAGGCAGGGGGAGAGGCATGACTTAACTGTTGGGTGGCACTGTTGGAAGCTATATCTGACAGCAGTCACCTTGCTACCTGACACAGCCTGTGTCACAGGAGACCTGTAAATTCAACATTATAGAGGTATGACCGCATAGGCTCGTTCTGCTGAAGGAAAAGCAGAAGCAACACTTGTTCTCAGAGCTGGATAGATGAGAAACACACAGCATAGCCATCCTCCTTTAATGGAGTGTTGTGACCTTGCCAAACCAACAACTTTCTACTATGACAAAAACCAGGCAGCAATAACACAGAAGATTCCCAACTGCACCAAAACAGCTCTTGAAATGCACTGTGCATCTGGCAGAATTTAGTAAAAAACACAAACCCATCTGCATACATCTAGCCTCAAGAGCATCCTTCCCTGCACTGCATAAGTAACATTCTCCCCTGCTCCCACATCTGACTCATGCTCATAAATTCTCCAATGCTGTCAGCAGACATAACTCAAAGATTTTTTTCTCCTTTTCAAATAACAAGTCTGGATGCAACTGTAAAGATGCTGTTGCTGACACACTGATAGTATTAATTGTAGTCAGAAGATCTGTCAGTATTTTCTGTATGATAAATTAGCATAATTGATTCTCCTGTTTTTGCCTTCTGCATCCTTGTATTTATACCACCTGTTCTCACCAGCAGCTCATTCTGGCCCTGATCCTGGGAGGAAGGCTCCCCAGGCTGACTCACTTACTTAAGTAGATGTTTGCATAAATGCAGAAATCTGTGTATACTGAGCTTCTTATGGGGCTGGAGCCATTTTTGTTTGTTTTTTTTTTTTTTTTGCTACAAAATCTGATACTAGCGTATGTTTCAGCTTTCTGCTTCTTTATTTCTGTGTGAGACCTCTGAATAACAGAACATACAGCTAATGGACACTGTCTAGCTGGACATGTTTTGTGACCCTGACCCGCTTTTATTGAGACATCAATAGCAAATCAGTCTAACATTGTTTGTCGTAGATATCCATTATCACTGATTGAAAGGTGGCCTTGCACTGTTAGTTCTAAATTTCTAGCTAAAATTTATCTCAAATGTAACTCCACAGGAATAATTCTGATGTGAACTGCCTTGAGCCATCTTTATAATGCAAATTACTAAACTGAGTAAATGAATGTTAGTCTACAGCTGAGTGGCAATTGTACTGTAACTCTTTGAAAATAGAGCCTTTGGAAACCAAAACAGTCATAGATTCTTTTATTCTAAAGAAAGTGTTTCACAGGTCCCAAATCGCAGTGTGTTCATTTACTCAGGTTCACTGAGTCAGATACAGTGTTATTGTTGCTGCACATACACAACCACGTGCAGGGCTGATTTTCAGACTGTTAGATTATCTGAATTTTTGCGTCCCTTTTGTTTGTTACTATTTTTAAACAGTTCAATTCCTGTTTAGACTTTGGTTTTTAGAAATGTAAAATCTAAAAATAATCTGCCACATAAAAGAAGAATAAAATGCTATAGAAAACAATAAAAAGTATTTGGAAAGAATTCAGAGATAAATCTATGCACAGGAGGAAGTTTTTCCACACCAGATGTTTACCAGACCTGTGAATTATATCTTGTAACTTTAACAGGACAGGGCTAGGTGTGTACAGCAGTTGGCCAGGATATGAAAAAGGCTGGGGAAAAGGGACAGCAGAGAATGGTGTTGAGAACTCATAAGGCCACAATCTTTTGCAGTCATTAGTGGTCGTCTATCAGACATAGGTTGGTTTATTGAATGTGACACTGTCTTTTGGAAGATACACAATGCCCACATCTAGATTTCTAGATTGCATAAGCATTTCAATTCCGTATTTTCCTGGTCAAATTCCACATTTCTGTACATAATTAATTTTTTTTCTACGTGCCTTTATATATCACTTCTCTTAACACTTCCCTAGTATGTTTTCAGCTGGAGATACGCTATAAGCCATTGCTATCTCCAAGACATGTGGTATAAGTCAAAGTCTTGAGGAAAACAGTATAATTGTATTTTTTTTGCCCATGGAAAACCAAAACATTCATTTTTTTAAGGCAAAATAATCAGTTCTAGAAAATATTTTTTACTGTTCAACTCTCCAGTAGATAGTTGAAAAGACCTTGGTTATTTATCCAGAATTCAGGTAATATTCAGATTGTAGAGCTTGACTGTATTCAGTCATTTGGAGAGAGTGTCATTGCAAGAAAACCAATTCTAGATCCCTTTCATGTACCTGTAAGATTCATCAACGCTACCCACTCAGATTCCAGTCAAGATGATAGTTTTTTTCACTGACTGCAATGATCATTGAAAAGTGCAGGTACCAGTAAAGTAGAATGTTCTTTGTGCAGTTTTTAAAAACAAATTTGAAAACTTTGACCTCTACATCAATGCACATCAATTTTTTCAATGTGCTTCTCCTTAGATTAGAAAGAAGCATTTAACCACAGAGAGTTCTTCATGGCACGCAGTTGCTCATGGAAATCAGCAAGGAATTCCCATGGAAAATCAAACCCAGCATTGGCATGAATTACCCATTATCTAGAAGAACACAGCACCTAGAAGAATGCTAGGTGAGCAAAGGAGTAGAAAAAATCATATTGAATGTCTGCATACGTGCTACAAGATTTGTAAAAGCATCAGATTGTTCTGTATTAACAGAACTGGTGAAAGACAAATCTGACTAAAATGCCAGATCAGTGCATTCAGAGATGTTACAGAACAATTTGGAGAGTGATGGTAGATTTGCATGGTACCTGGCATCTGCTGGGCTATCTCAAAGTTATTAGCCTTATACTATTTTATAAGCAGAAGCAAAAAATCCCCCAAACTTACCTAAAATACTGCCTCTGGTAGAAGATATGGTCTTAAGGGAGTAACAGTTTGTAAGCGATAAGATTTTCCCCCAGAATGCTTATTTTCCAATATTATGCCAAGTAGTGTATATGGAAATAGGAAGAAAAGAAAGTTTGGTTATTTCAAAATAAATTTCTTCTCCTGTTTCCATTGGCACATAAAATGCAGATCAGGCAGTAGTATTTTTTCTAACTATCCCTAGTCCTTGAAACAATAACCCATTAACCATGTAGCTCACCACAAATGGATCGCAAAAGTGCTTGTTTCATGAATCATCGCAGTCTTTCAAGTAGGAAGACGTAAAGTTGCAGCAATCTTCCATGTCTTTAGTTTTACTGTCAAAAGGTATATAAGGGCTATGTCCTGGAACTGCTGGATTACAAGCAGAAAAATTTCATGTACTAATAGGTAAAAAGAGGGGCTTTGCTAGTTTAATTTTAATCTAATTATTAGCTCAAGGAAAAGGTTTTGTGAATTTGAATTTAACATTAACATATACTGCACAATGCTGTTAATGGTCTACGTGCTGTCTAGATCGTAGTATTGATAGAACTGCATTAGTTTCAGAAAGCAGACTTAAGTTCTTAAAATACTAAGGAGCAGGGGGACATGAGGAGAACAGTTATTTTTAAACATAGCAACATTTTAGTTTCTATGCCAGGGGACAATTTATTTCAGCTTTTTCATCTTTGTTTGCTACTATTGTTACAATGAATGAGTGAACTTAATTAGCACTGCAAGGAAGGGGCTATGTTCCCAAAGCTCTCTAAATGGGAAAAATATTTAAAGAACATGGAGCAGAAAAGGATAAAAAATGCTTGGAAAGAACAAAAGAACTACATAACCTTTGTCTACTTACTGCAAACACAGTTGCATATAATATCGCCAAAGAACAGTTTCAGAAGCATTTTTGAGATTTTCCTAAAACAAATCAGATGGCAACCTTCTGCATACATGACACTCATAAAAAGGTGTCTCGGGACATAAAAAAAGGAATCACTCCATCCTACATTAAAAAAATAAATTTTACACATGATGACACAACTGGATGACATATATTGGATCTCTTTATAATATTCACTGAAACTCACAGATAAGTGGGAATACAATATGGACTCCTGACTACTATAAATGAAAAACAGACTCAAGATAAGGCATCTTGCGAAGATAGCAGGAAATCTGAGGTCTTTCGTCAGATCTACTTTCAATATGACTTTGGGCAACAGGTTCTGAAGAAACTACAGGGTTCTTTCCATTTACTTTAAATTGAGTTACATCAGGCTATTCAGTTCATGTGTTTCATGTCCCCGTCTGTAGAAGAGAGAAACATTACATTTTTCCTCTGAAACATGCCTGTCTTTTGGTTTATTATTTTAAACACTGTGGCACAGGAACAAATGTTATTTCTGTTGATGGACATTTCTCAGCTGGAGCCTCACAGAGTCTCCTCAGAACTACTCCTACCACTGGAAAGGTATGCTTATACCATAAGCAGAAAACATGGAAAGCCTTGAAGAGATGGATGTGTGTATTAGCATAACACATGACTGTACGTAAAGGAGAAAAATGAACATATGGCCAAATGCACAAGTATTCCTCATTTCTGCTCATACTGCTGTGGTTCTGGGTTATTCAAGTGAAAAACACGCGATGTGAGACATACCCTTAAATATCAAGCTCATCATGCTAGAAGACTTTCTGTTCTAATTGTTCACATTATCTGAGCCTTAAACTGTAGGCTATTGAAAAGCTTTTATTTGTACACTAGATCTAACAGTGGCCCCTCAGATCTGCCTGGGACCAGGCTGCTACAGCAGTACATATGTTAAGAAAAAAAAAAAAAAAAGAAAAAAAAAAGAGGAATATGAAGATGGATTTTGGATCATCAGGATTCAAAATGTTTTCAAGAGAAATAAAACCCTAAAGCAACATGAAAAGACTCTCTGAAGCCCTCATCCACCTTCTTGTAAATGTGAAAGATTCAGCTGATATATATATTTTTGACAATTTGCTAACTGATGCTCTGTGCAAGAATAAATGAAATATTTACCTGACAGCAGCAACTATAACAAAAATCCCTCCATGAATTCCCTTGGAAGGCTTCCAGAATCACGCAGTTGATATTTTGTTGCAGTTTTGTTTTTATATTCTCTTCAACACATTACATGTCATCTCCTGGAGAGAAATTTTCAAAGTTGTCTTTAAATAAGTGATTTTCTTTTCAAATGCTTGTGGCACACAGGAGGGAGTTCATTTTCCACACCTGGTCATGGCTCTTCCTGAGACACCTGATTTGATGGTAAGAAATGATCATCACGATGCTGGTGATGAAGATAGGGCTGGTATAAACATTTTCTGTTATGTAAACAGCAAATTCTAATTGTAAAATTTTACTTATGACCAGTCAAAAACATGTGCTAGGAGCAACATGGTCTCTATAAAAAATATATATGAACTTTTAGAGTGGAAGAAAAATGCCACAAATGGATACTTGAACAACTTCTGGTCATGTCCATGCTAAGAGAAGCTGACCATGACTAAATGATGTGATATCGGTATGATCGTCCTGATGGTTGTAATGAGGAAAGTCATTAGCTGCAAAGTGAAGTTGCAGAAACCTAATGTAATCTAACTTCCTTGTATATTCTGTAATCTTCCCTAAATAGTATTATAATGCCATGTCCAATTCATATCTCTCTCCTCACATATTTAAATGGAGCAGGCAGTGACACACTGTTCTCTTTTCAAATGAAGCAGCTCAGTGACCTGTCTTAATTTGCATTCAAAAGTAAATGTCCAGTTCTTGATGAAAAAGTTATTCTTAGCCACCAATATATTTTCTTCTTGGGAAAAGGAACCCAACCTAATTCTTTCTACATGCTCTCTGTTTATATCTGTTCTGACATTACGGTAATTTTCATTCTGTTATACGGCAGGTAACATGGCAAAATTAGGTATTTAATATTCAGGTCATCAGTGTCCCCATTACCTTCAAATTTCATTATTACTCAGATACAATTTTAAATTCACCAAACCATCCCATCACACCTTCTCCAAATCCACCCTCCTAACTCAGGCTAACCGGCTGTGGATACCTAATTTTGGGCTATATGACCTGCACTCTGCCCTTCTGCCCTGGGTGCCAGGAAGCTTCATCTTCCAACAGGCACCAAACGCCTTAGCACGCCAAAGGCCATCTTTGTCATCTGCTGCTTGATCTGTCCCTCCCTAGCTTCCAGTGAAGGCATTGTTAATGTTCCAATTACCTCTTCTGCTCGGGCAGTGAATATGCTGTTCTGTTGGATATCTCCTAAATCCAACACAGTATCTGCTGTCTGAACCTCCAGAGGACTTCTACCTCTTAAAGTCAGCCATTAGACATTTCTAGTGGTGCCCAGCATTTTATTTGTTTTTTCAGAGACCTCAGGACATTCCTGAGCTGTGGATTGCTGTGAGTAAAGTTATCATCAACATCACACACTGGTTTGAGAGATGAAATAGATCCAGGTGAATAACTAATTAAAAGAATACATAGGTTGTTACCCTTTGCTCCTGTAATGAAGTGCTGAAGCATTAATTTCCTGACTGTCTTGTAATTTGATTTCTCATAAACTGTAATGTCAGGCCCATTAGTAGCTGCACAAAGAAATGACAGGTGGTCAGCAGAACTTGGGCAGGGATGGTTTAACGGTCATGCATTACTCCCTGAAAGTTGTGAGATTAACACATCTGCTGCAGACACAGGAACGGCTAGCCTGTAATGGATAGCCTGTTTACTTTGCCACTGCTCTGTAAATCCTGTAGAAGGTAGCTTTTTACAACTTTACCTAATATTCATAATTTAAAACCCATGAGTGTAAAAGGTTAATTCCCACCTTCCCCCATCAGCATTTAGGGCTAAATTTGCCTCAGCTGTGGTAGGTGGGAGGGCACAGAGAGAGTACGTCTGCTTTGCAGTGGTGCTGGGCAGAGGTGAGCACGGCTCTATGAGGGTTTTCACAGATGGTGGTGACTTCCCCAGCACCTGGGGAAGGGGGGTGCCAAGGTCTGCCGCAGCAGAGGCATAAACCCGTATGTCCCTGCTGTGTGCAATGGTGATGGTGTACCCGTGCCAGGTTCCCAGAGCAATGGGCTCAACTGTGGGAAAGGACTGTCTTATATACCACTCTGTATCATTTTAGGGGTAAATATCATTCTAAATCCAGATGTTAGGCTTCAACGTGGCACGTCTTCAATGCCAAAAGCAACTTTATCAATGCAGACGGAAGTGCTGGCTCAAGAAGACACCTTTTCTGTGACCAGTGGTTTGCAAGACTCGTTAATGTGCCTTAGGTACATCAAGAGGAAGGCTCTTAGTTTGGAGTATGTAATATGTATGACAATTGATAATGAATTTTAGATCAAGGTGTGTTTTAAACCCATGTTCAAAACTTAGTTGCCAGCCATGTGGTTTGCATGTCTAACAAACTGAAAATGTTAGATTCTCACTGTGTCTTACAAGGGTCCAGTAGAATGCCTCTTACTGTGACAGGGCTGTGACTATCATGCTCAAAGGAGTGAAATTCACATTTTAAGGACTGCATTTCCTATGTAGAACGCGTGCAAATGGTACATAAACCCTTAATGAAATGAGTGTTAAGCTGTCACAGCTCCAAGTATCGGAAAGGAGAAGCTAAAAATAAAGCACTGACAAACTAACAGTTTATTTTGCCCTTTTACTTAGAGAATTAACTCGGTCTATGAAAAAAACAGCTTTTTTAGTACAATACAGAGAACAATGGTTTATTCTGCCCATAACGTGGGTACAAGAAAGCCTCTGATGACTGTCACTCAGGATTGTAGCTGGCTTATAACTGTATTCCAGTTTAAGCATGTGGCTTCTAATTAAAGGATGGTAAAATATGCAATTTGGGGAAGGTCTGTGAAGCCAACCCCAAAAAGTCTTTGCTCCATTTGTTAAAGCAATTTAGTAATAATAAATCAGCTTTGTGTGCAGAGATTGTAATTTTGACAAAAATGTAGAAAAGCAAACAGCAAAAAGTGCAAAGATGATGTCTGATGAAGCCCAAGTTGTGTGTACATGTGAAAATATGCATGTGTGTTTCTACGTGTCTATGTGCCTCGTTGGTGGAACTAGCGAGGCCATTTACCAGCAATTACATTATCCAGAGAGGCCTCAGAGTTGTTCTTGTATTTATAAACTATTCAAAGTGTATGAGAAAATGGGGTGAGGAAGGGGGGAGGGACAGCAAGGCAAGAACTTGAAAATGAAAAGAATGACTGCAGCACTTTGTATCAATCTTTAGCAGGCAGCAACATGTCAGATAGTATTTAAACCATCTGCTGGAAACATTTGGATTATTCTTATCATCACATTATCTCCCAGGTAGCATTTCCTCCAATAAATAAAAGAACTCTGTGTTTAAAGATAAAAGTCAGATTAATTATTAACTTGTTCAAAGGATCCCTTTATGGACACTTACTTTTGTGATTCTCCTCTGCTTGTTTATTCTTCCCTTTTGTTAAACTCAGCTGTAATTTCCTTGCTGAAGTTCTTTGTTTGTTTTAGGATGATTATGGTCTCTTATGCTCACCATAACTTCTGACCCAGATAATTTCCCATTCATCTGGGCAACAACAAATGGATTTACATTTCCCCCTGTTTTTTTTTCAGTAATTAAGATGATGTACAGTAAGTATCTCACTGCTTTCAATCTACGGAGTTTTCCTGAAATCTGTATTTGTCTGACTCTAAAAACAGATGAAGGGAAACAGAGGGGAAGATGAAAGCAGCTTTGATCTTTGGCCACCATTCAAGAAGGACAGACACTTTTCACAGAATCACAGAATCTCCTAGATTGGAAAAGACCTGTAAGATCATCTAGTCCAATCATTAACCTAACACTGACAAGCCCACCACTAAACCCTAAGGATTATATCTACACAACCCTTAAATACCTCCAGGAATGGGGACTCCACCGCTGCCCTGAGTGATGCGTTCCAGTGCCTGATGACCCTTTCAGTAAAGAAATTCTTCCTAATATCCAATCTAAACTTCCCTTGGTACAACTTGAAGCCATTTCCTCTTGTTCTATCACCTGTTACTTGACAGAACAGGTCGACTCCCACCTCTCTGCAGCCTCCTTTCAGATAGTTGTAGAGAGAGAGTAGTTCCTTGTAGAGAGAGTTACTTGTCCTTGTGCTTATGCCATGAGAGGGCTGGAGAACTTAAGCCAGCAGTAGTGCTACAAAACAAGACTGAGTGAGCTGGGCATGTTAAGGCGCATTTAAGCCATATAGCACTTCCTACTGCTAACATTTTTGAGCCCCCTACAAGGATAGCACTTTGTGTATCTGCTTTCTACACAAGAGATACAGGCAGTGGGTAGCCAGGCTGGGTCATTTAGTATTATATGTTTTTAATGATAATGCAGAAATAGAAAACAAAAACCATAACAAAAGTGTAGAGATAAATAATAAATTAGCTGTGGATTCACAGCAGATTTTATTTGCATAAGAACTATTATTTTTAAGCAGACAGACTTTTATATAACTTTGGACTTTCATCATTATTCTTATTCTTATTTATTCTTATTCTTACTCTTACTCTTATTCTTATTCTTATTCTGCCTAATATGTTTTACAAAAATTTCTCTCCCACTCCACCCAAGATGCGTAAAGAGGTTTTATTTGTGACATAGTACTGTCATCATTGTGATATAGTAGTATCATGATGTCGGGATATTACAAAATAAAAAATATAACATACTACTTGTGAAGTGCATGATGTGCATGAAGTGCACACCTTATCTCTTGGGAGACATTTTGTATTTTATAAAATTGGATCAGGTCACCACTTTATTGATAGAGCTATGACGAACAAAATCATAGAATCATAGAATCATAGAATGGTTTAGGTTGGAAGGGACCTTGAAGATCATTGAGTTCCAACCTCCCTGCCATAGGCATCATGTCACAGAAAATACTGTTCACTAGTGGATGTAGTTCATTATTTTCTCTTACAGCATTTTTGAAAAATGAAATTGCCTATAACTAGAAAAGCTATCTCTTCATCAGCTCTCTGCATCCAGTAATACCATTCTCTCAAGAGGTACTCCATGTATCCATAATTTCTAAACTTCATCTCTTAATCAGATCTAATAATTAAAAAATGCTATGGTGCTTTCCTTCAAAACTTGGTGCTAACACAGTATCTTCACCAAAGTCCACCTTATGTAATTATTCTATACATAAAATTTCTTTATTTCTTTTTTTTTTTTTTTTTTTTAAATTTGGGTAACTTTATCTTAACTTTTGATTCACAAAGTAATTAATAATACATGTCCTTAAACCATTTCTGTCGTTCTCTCAAGACATGGCTGTTCTTCAGCAGCCAGTTTCATTTGATCTGATAGATTCTCCATCTACTTCAGCAGAAGATGTGAAGAGTAAATCAATTCTAATAATAAACTTTTAGATCCTGGAATCAAAGGGCCTCTCAACTTGTATTTCTCTTGTTGATCATATCACTTCTATAAAAAACTAATTTGTTAGTTTATTAAAATGGCTAGGGCCATCATGGCTACTGTGGGACCAAAATGATGAAATCATTATTTATATGACAGGAATAATTAGATGTTTCAATACAGACTGGACTTTATTATACTACGTAACCTGAGAGATAACCTTCATATATGGAAAGCTAACAATTTAGATACACAATGTGACAACAAATATTTTTGTTATCATTGTGTTCTTGCTGTTACTCCCTTTTTACACGTCTTCAAATAAACGTGCAAGGCCACTCCTGTCTAAATATCCAGAGAGCATCCCAAGCGGGGGTCTGAAAAAGACATTACCTAAAATAATAATCATCTAAATACCTTAAAATCCATAGGGTGAATCACCATGTACAAGTGCCTATCGGTGTCTAATAACTAACAGAAAGAGTTGGAACAACCATTCAGCCTAGCCAAAGTGAGATACCACATTAAGTGACCTGTCAAAGGTCACAGAGGAAGGCTATAAAAATGAAGACAAATGTGTGAGTCCTATCTGAGTGGTTTAGCTACAAGGCCAATTTATTCACATGGCCCTTAAAAGTATGTGAAAGAAGCATTTGTATTTATTTAACTGAACGGCACAGAACACATATAAT
Source organism: Pluvialis apricaria (assembly GCA_017639485.1). NCBI lineage: Eukaryota > Metazoa > Chordata > Aves > Charadriiformes > Charadriidae > Pluvialis > Pluvialis apricaria. Next base: position 21,747,854 of record CM030012.1, on the reverse strand, counting down.
CACTGAGGAAGAAAAAATGAATTAAATGAGTCACCACTGTGTCATTACTTGGTCATTTAATTGAAAAACATGTCAAACAAATATATAAAAGCCACTTTAGTCCCTGTAATCCTCACAGAAAACCTGTAATTGCCAGTTCCCTTATACATTTATAGCACTTAATACAACATGTTCTCAGGCTCCTTTACTGGGGGGGATTTCTCCCCTTTTCTATACACAGTTTATTATTTCTTTAAAGTACACATATATAAACACACACTTAAACAAACTCACATCTGTGTTTGACATTTCTGAGTCACCCTTCTTCTTTACAGGCTAACCCATCCAGAGCTGCCCTTGGCATTATCCACTTCTTTCAGTGACGTGCCTGTAGCGTAGGATTCTTGTGTTGGATTCTTGTATTATATGATGCTTGTTATACATAACTGCTAACTGTGTTATGCCTGCCCAGAGGGAACTCATCAGCTACAATCCATCTGCTTATTCACAGCTCCCTCATTGATTATTCATGAAGCAGCTGCCTTAGAAAGCAGGTATTGGTCATATTAGTGATGATAACCTGCATGCATCAAAAACTTGTGTTATCATCTCCGCTTTTGCCATATGTGACCTTGAGAACAGCTGGGCTCTGTGGCAGAGCCTTGGGTTTGATATGCAGACTCGGGAGTTGGTTTGCATCAATAACTTTATTTTTTAGCATGGGTTTCTGCACGTAATGATGATGTTCAGCCTGCTTTCATTCAACAAGGAAAAAAAATTATGCTCCTGTGACCTGGAAAAAAACCAAAAAAAAACACCCCAAAAAAAACCCAAACTCCAAAACTTCCATAAACCTCACATCTATTTAAAAATTGAATTAAAAACAAAACAGAAAAAAACAACAACAAGCAAACAACAAAAAAAAACCCCACACAACCAACCCACAAAACAAACAACAAAAAAACCCGCCTCTAAAGTCCAGCTGTAGAGATTTACTCAAAATTCTGGTGAATTAACCTGTTGCCTCAGTTATTTGCCTAGACCCTCACCCATTCTCCTTCAGATATCTGTAACCCATGTGCTGTTCAATGTTACATACTCCTCCTTCTTGCCTTGACACACAGGCCTTTCTACTGCTTTTTTAATACCAAGATACTAACTCTCTTTCAGATTACCAATATATAAAATAAATGTTTCTGTTATTCAGATGTTTGAAGGAAATGCACCTCATTAAAGAAAAAAAGACTTGGTTTTGCTTGTTTTTCGGTTGGCAATCTTTTCTTTCTTTCTCTTTTCTGGGGAAAAGGATGTTCCATCAACCTCCTTTTTTAATGTCCTGTCTAGGAATTCATTTTACTAAAAGATAAAAGGATGAATATTAGCCAAGATAGAGAACACAGTTGGATACAGAGATAATTCTTTCATGTGTCACCATTGATTACTGGCATTTTCTATTACAGCTGCAATATAGTAGCATTTCTGTAGTTAACTTTGTGTCCCTCCTACCATTATAGACTACATTTTGTCCTCTATATTTTTTCAGTTAAACTTCTAGGGTGAAAGATAATGATACCTCACCACTTGGGTGTGAATTCCTCTAAGAAGGAGAGGCAAATATTTCCTTGTTTCATTTGCATTTCAAGAAATAGTTGAAAGACGTTCACCAGTCCTGTCAAGTTTTCCTTTAGCTTAGACTGTATTCTGAAATAGCATCCATTGTGCATCAGCACTGTTCATTAAAATATGGTATTCACAGTGGGTGAAATATAAATTGTGAAGTCTCCTTAAAAATCCAAAGTTAAAACGCAGATATTACACTGAACTTAATCTGTATACTGAAAAGCACAAGTATACTTCTTGGAAAAGTGATCAATCTGTTTCAATTGGTAGGCAATGCTGTCTGAACAATCTTGCTGATTTTAAACCCAAAAAGCAGCTGTGACTAAAACAAGTTTACCTCACAGCAAGAGTGGACTCTGCTAAACTTAATTAGTCCATATAGTGGTGTGCTCATGGATTAAGGCTCAGCAGATGTGCAGTGACTTTTCCCATGTCTTCCATAACTATGTGTAAGACCGTGTCCCTGCGCTGGTCCAAGGGAAGGAGCAGGGGTCAAACTTAAGCTAGTTCACAGTTGAAAGAAAGATTGTGAGATGAAGTAAGAAAGGAGATAAAAATGTTTATTGAAAGAAGGGGTTAGAACACAGGTGTCCTGGTTAGACCATGAAGGGAATAGCAGAGCCATGGCAGGCCTTAAAAATGGGGGCAAAAAGCCTAAATGCAAATTGCAAGAGAAATAAGTGAGGGTACATAAGATGAAAAGTAATTTGACTTGGTTTTATTTCACTTTGTCTATTTGCATTCCTAAGACCTCTACAAGCTGTTGGGTGCAATACTGCCAGATCTGGAAGAGAGAGGGAACAAAAGGCAGAAAGTCAGGGGTTTTTCCATACTGTGCTGGGGGTATCTTTGGGAGATGCCTGATGTGTTGTCAGAGATACCCTTGTTTAATACATGGTTCTGGAGAAGCTGGAATCATGACACGTGGGGATGACCTTAAGCATGAGCTGAACTGCCTCTTTCTCTGATGAGTAAAGTTGCTAAAGGTGCTTATCCGGGTCAGGCCACCTCTCCTTACAGTCATTTCTGTAGTATGTACTATGCATTATGAGAGAACAATAAAGTTTCTTCCACTTATTCCCATTTTACAAAACCTTTCATTTTCTTATCATCTCATTTTCATCCATCTACTTCTCGGTAACTGTAATATTAGCTCAACACTAAACAAAAGTCTACAGGCAGGAACCAGCATCTATATTTTAAGAAGACAGACAGAAGCTTCTTCTCTCATGACATTTTCTGCCTTGTTATTGATTTTATGAGTCTGTCTAAAAAGAGTTTAAAATTCATTAGAGATGGATTCTTTTTAGTAAGCGATCAATCAATAAAGTACACCAATCACTGTTGATGACACCAACTTAAACTAGAATAGCTTTTTTAATGGAGGTAGCGTGTAAAAATGTTATTAATAAATTGCAGGGATCATTTTTCATCTATGTGGACAATAAATTAGGACACTATATGGGGATTTTAATGTTAATTGTAATAAACAGTGTGATTCTAGCACTGCTGAAAAATGCCAGATAGCTAGTCCTGTGTTTTATCTGCAATCTATAGATGTTGTAGCTGTACAAGTTTCTTCATATTGCCCTCCAAGTACAGCTCAGTGTTGTTCTGGAGGGACATCATTAGAAACACATCCTATTTTTCATGCCTCTCTTGGTCCTTGAACTCTCTCTTTTGAAACTGCCCTGGGTTCTGAACTGTGAGAAGGCTAAAGGATGTTCTTGTGCTTCTCCTGGGGTCTGGGCTGAGGTCACCCCACAACCACCAGTTAGTAAGATGTTTCTTTTTATCAATAAGCATAGATTTGAGCACAGAATTGTGAAAGTCTTTATGTCTCCTTCTCATGCACTGAGCCTCTGGAGTTCCAGTCTTCCTTTATGAGATAAAATATATCTTTATAACCTTGTCTCCAGGCATTTAAATCAGACTTCTTAAGATATTATGATATGTTTATGTTACTTCCTACATCAACAACAATTACAGCTGTGTCAATAATGTGGGCTGTGTTTCCTCTGCGGTCCTGGTACCCAGATGTGCCTCTTAGCTATGTCCCAACTGCATGATGGGAAGAAACATGGATGTTCCCAATCCCCCCATTTGCCCTGATTTCCCATGAAGAGAAGCTCAAGTGTCTGGAAAGGAGGGAGCTACGTTGTGCTCCAGTAGTGGGGAACTGGGAATATGGGATGCTGCAGGGAGCCCAGCTGCCCCGGAGCATAGCTGCAGTCTTTGAGGGGCCACAGCAGAGATAACAACTGACAGATGCTCGCTCCTTGAGGAAACACCACCAAGGATTCATTTACAAGCCGGTGACCTTTGTGCTTAAAAGTGAGGTGTTTCTAATTGGGTATGTCTGATTTCTGCAGTGAACTAATATATTTTCTCAAAGCCAACTCCATACCCTTTTCCTTATGCATTTTTTAGTAAATCAGACACATGTAAAGACTTTGCATTGTTTTTCTTTTTCTTCTGAATTACCTTCTTAATATATTTTGTCTGCCTGCTCATACTGGTTTCTGTTATCACAAATAGAAATCCAGCTTCTTCTAACAATGAATATTTAAATTTAATGAATTTTTTATACCTTATAAGATTGGATCTCAACTTGTCATAAACATGTGTAGATTATGCTTAAATTTACTGACTAAACATAATCACTGCTATATGGCATTAAAAAAGAAGAGGGTGAATCCAAATCCTCCTACAAAAATGCAGAGTAATAAACGAATCCAAAGACAAGCTGTAACATCTGGTTTGGTTATTTGGAAGTTTCTATTCACTGTTTCATTGGGGGGAGGGGGATGTATGGTTTAAATTTCACTGTCTGGGGTCCTGACCCTGCTACTTTTACTCCACAGAGTGACTCAGGTGCATCATTCCGTTTACGGCATGAGCCTGAATGGGAACTGCAGAATTTGGATGTTGGACCTGGTCCAGAATGGGATTCCTGTTGGCTACAAAGGACTTTAAAACAAGCCTTTTAGAGAGAGGCAATCTCTCTCTAAGGTTTGTCATGAGGTTTATCATGCATAGCTGCTCTTAGAGCCAAGCAGCTCCACTGCAGGCTGTTTCTGAGCTCACCTGCTAAGTACCGTAGCATCAGAGACATGCAACGGGATGAAGGGAGGGACCATAGTCAGCATAGCAAGAACCTTCATCATGACACGCTTAAGGCAATACCACAGTGCTAAGGAATGTTTTCTTTTATCCCACACAATCTCAGGAACAGGGTAACAACCTCAGAAAGGGATGAATCCTGTTACAATAGCAATGTTAGTCCTGTATTCCCCTTCCCAGCACTGCTGACATCAAGTATTCAAAAACTATGTCAGGCCTGAAAAAAATATGAGATCAACCTGAAATTTATTGAGGTTAAAAAAATGTTATTTTCTTTTTCTCTTAAGTGTGTTTAGTTCACTTAAGAAAGTAATACTTTAAATAAGTGATAATGTAATAATCACAGGATTTCAGGAGTTGGAATATCATAAATATGTCAAAGCTATGTGAGATTCACAGCATAATCCTACAGAAAACACCAATTTTTAGACCTGGCTAAAGCAGAATCTCAATCACCTCTCATGGATACATTCAAATTTTGGACTCATCATAGATACTTGTCTTTTGGCCCCTCGCTACAAGAAAGACATTGAGGTGCTGGAGCACATCCAAAGAAGAACAATGAAGCTGGTGAAGGTCTAGAGCTGCACCTGTGGGGAGCAGCTGAGGGAACTGGGATTGTTTAGCCTGGAGAAAAGGAGGCTGAGGGGAGACCTTATTGCTATCTACAGCTACCTGAAAGGAGACTGTAGAGAGGTGAGGGTCAGTCTCTTCTCCCAAGTAACAGGCAATAGGATGAGAGGAAATAGCCTCAAGTTGTTCCAAGGGAGGTTTAGGTTGCATATTAGGAAAAAACTCTTCACTGAAAGGGTTATCAAGCATTGGAACAGGCTGCCCAGGGAAGTGGTTGAGTCACCATCCCTGGAGGTATTTAAAAGACCTGTAGATGTGGTGCTGAGGGACACGGTTCAATGGTGGACTTGGCAGTGTTAGGTTTACAGTTGGACTCAATGATATTAAAGGTCTCTTCCAAACATGACGTTTCTATGAATCTACGATTCTATGACTCTGACCTCCCTGTAACCTTCCTGTGTGACTCCCTGTGGATGTATGAAAGTCCAGGCAGCTTATTTTAGGCAATAGGAGTTTATCTGCAAGCTTCCATCTGCCACTGTTTATTCTTGATGAATCATGTGTCAAGTACTATCACATTCTGGATCTGCTTTATGTCTGCTTCTCTGCTAAGAATACTGAAAAAATACCACACCCAAACATATGGGTACAGAAACAGAAATAAAATAAAACAAAGCAAAAGGATTTAGGGGCATTTGTTTGGTTTTTTTTTATATGAAATCCACAGATCTGTATATCTGTCCTTTTGCATAGTCAAGAGGCAGAGTTTTTCTGTACTCAAATTCAGAGAATGTATATCTAAGTTACTTCTTCTACATACATTCATCAGCAAAAGCATGCATGCCCATTCAAACCAAGGAACAGGTGCTGTTATGGCATGGCTTAGTTAATAACAGAAGAGCACAGTTCAGACAAGAATCCAGCAGAGCAATGTTCATGAACTTTAATGTCTTCTTGCAATAAAAAAGTCCAACTCTTTGAGATAATTTGAGGAAATCACAGTCTATTTTTGGATATGCCCAGGGCAGAAAAAGAGGTAAAAATCAAGGCATTGATGTGAATTGCTGCACACTATAGGACGACCATCTGTATCAAAATTTAAGTCCCCAGAAGGTATAAAATCCTCCTTCTGTAGCCATGAAAATGCAGAGATTGTAAAAGATTCCTCTGAGCAGGACTTTGTTTTACTGCATCTGCTCCCTTGGAGTTGCCTTCATCATACCAAAGAACTCTTGTTTCAAGTCTAATTAAGATCCACTAATCCAGTGGTTTTATGTAAAGATGTATGATTTTTCCTGGAAAAATGATACTTCATAACAGGAGAATAAAGAGGCTACTTAAGATATCATTTTTACAAACTCAATTTAAAAAGACATTTTCATTTACTCTGTTGCATTTTACCATGCGCTGTTTGGATTCAGCTAATGCAATTCACTGAGAAACTCTGTGTATCCTTTAGCTACATAAAGTAAGGTCCTAATGTTTATAAAATAAAAATAGTCAGTTTTCAGAAAGGACTGAAATTAATATTGCTACTTCACAGACTTTTAAAGAAATGATCAGGTTATAGAAAAGATCACAATGTGTCTTTAAAACTCTAGATATACTTGTTTCTTTTTTGTTTGGAATGCTTAGTCATCTGCTGTAGAATATGTTTATGTATTAAGATTTGTATCTTGTAAATACAATGTCAAAACAGGAAAAGCTAGGGTCCTCACACAATCACAGTACACAGATCACTGTGATTTTAAGAAAAGGCATTAATTTTTATGAGACTTCTGATACAATAATGAGATTTGACAGCTTTTATAAAACTCAAAACCCAGTTATGTCTTGCTCCTGATCATGTCGGTTCCAAAGCACTCCGATTTCAAAACATTCATTTTAGATGTTCTAATAATTTTATTATCTTGTTGTTGTTTTTATTTTCTTTTTTGCGCTTCACTGAAATTAAAAAAGGACAAGAAAAAAAGACAATGAAAAGCAGAAATCCATATTACAAAATCATTGTCCTTCCTTTTCTTCCAATCAAAAAAGCTTGATTGACCAAAAAGTAGTACTAAATTGGCAGCATTGCTATTGTTTGATAAGAGATTTGTTCCCTTTTTAATGTTAATTGTGATAGAGCAGGAAGTCTTCCCTCACACAGTTTTGCCCCTGTGCCCTACACTTCGCTACCTAAGTGTGTGTCTCGATCTTGGGCTTATTTTGCAGAATAGTGAAAGTGTATTGTTCCTTTCTTCTTCATAAACAAATAATGCATTCTCAGCATTTTTCCTACATATTTCAATATCATTTCTGCCTCAAGTTTATACAGTAGTAACTTTTCCGATAAATTTCCTTCAGAGTTGAACAAAAATTCTCATTGAATAATTAATTTAATCTGTTTAATCCTGTACTCTGTTGCCAAATAGCCAGAGGCACATCAAACATTCTTGAATGTGTTTGTTATTTGAGTCAATACGACAAACATCTTTATGATTTTTTTTTTTATACATGTATTGAATGCAAGTGTTTGATTTTGAATGGTCAGTTAATCACTCAGAATAGTTTATGAGCAATTGATGAAACGAAACCACTTTTAGAACAATTACTAGTACATTTGCCAATCCATAATGTTATGTGAAGTACTCATTACCATAGTATCTGAAAATGCATATATTTAACTGTTTGAATCCATTACTGCCGCTACCACATGTTCAGAAATTGTACTGCTGATATCATTGCTATTAGTCTAATGTGTTCTTTTCATCAGTAGATCTCACAGTATTCACAAAGGAGGACAGTATAAAGCTTTGGAAATCGAGATGTTTGGTGTTGACACAATTTCTTCAAAGAATTAGAGCTCCTTCTCCCATTCTTATCCTGATGATTCAGTTTCTTTTTGCAGCAATCTCTATGGATGTTTCCTACCAAATCAAACAATGAATGCCAGAGCGACTTTCTTTAAGCTTTCCTACAGCTATGCAGTAATTTTGTGCAGAAATGCAATACTACATGTGCACCTGTAGATTTGTTTTTCCCTTGAAGAAACCAGCCGCTGGAAAAGACAAAGAGCAGGAAATATTCCTGTAAAATGTTCCCTTTGATTGTGCAATGAGAAGTTATTGGATGTTATACTTCTATCTTACAAATTTCTGTTCTGATTCAGAGACATTTAACATATAACTCAGTCATTTATTTTGCCAATTAGGGCTTCCATCCCTTTTTATCTTTCATTAAGCTGCTTTTTATATCTTGTTAGGGCAATTATATAGTCAGCTGAAGAGTAGGAAGAGCCCAGTGATTAGGTTGCAAAGGTGAGGAAATACAGAGTTGGGCCCCAGGTTGTTGGCCAGACAAAGTATCCATATTTAATTTCTAATATTAGGGCCCATGCTAACTATGCCACATAAATACTGTTGCAAATAAATGGAGAACTACACCAGATATGCATACCAATGGAGAAAATGTTACCCACAGCCAAGTTTAGAATTGGTTCTGCTGAGAGCTTTTTTAGCTTGATTTAACACCAACACATTGAAATAGATCATTCTGGGTTTTCCCTTCCATTCCAGCACCTGGGCTTTCTTTCGCTATGTGGCTGAGTCATTTGTCCACACATTTCAGCTGTGGACTTACAGACTTTTAATCTAGGGGTTAAAATCATCACTTATTCTCACTACATATCTCAACCAGATTTGCTTAATAAACGAGCATTTAATTATCTTTTTTTTTGTGCCTGCCCCAACCCACACCAGTAAATTTCAGCAGCTCATCCTGTCTTCAGTGGAGGGTTCATTTGTCATACATTTGTTCATCCACCATCATTCATAACCTAAAATAGTAACATTAGGTCAGTGCATTGTAATGGCTTCCCATGAAGGAACAGCCTCCTAATGACAGAACTGACAATGACTGAGGAAAAGGAACTTTTCCCCAGAACATTGATTCTAGTATCACGCAGGAAAAAGAGGGTGTGATCGAGTACATAGTGTGCTGTGCCACCACAGAGCAGAGCTTGATCCATTCCCTTTGATTATTCTAAATGATACAGAGTCACAGAAGTAAAATCCCCAGGCCACTCTGACTGATGAGGGAGTGATAGCATCTTTATTTCCTCTGTACCATGCTGAATTTTCACGAAAAGGAAAATTAACCTCAAAACACTGGAGGAAGGAGCAAAAAATGAGTCATGATACCTAAATCTGGGAATGTAATCTCAGCGTGGCTCTGCTCCTGGTTAACACTGACAGTTTGCTCTTCCACTTCCTCTTTGTACAAGTCCAAAACAGCTCACCTCAGCTGACACTTGAACTATCTTCTTTGTAAATGTCACCATTACAGGTGTTCTTTATGCTCCAGTGGGGCAAGCTCAACACTTTTAATATTTATATCGGGAAGAACAGATGAGCATGGCTATCATTTTTCCTTTCATTTCAGCATACCTGACTGTTCTGTGAAAGACTGTTTCAAAATGATCCAAAAGGCAAACATAAAAAATATTTTATGAAACATACGGAAATAAAGGAACAATCACCTTCAGATTGGTGGCACAGTTTTAAAAGCAATGCATCCTTTTTTAAAACTTTTTTTTAATCTGCCTTTATTGTGTTATTGTAATCTGTATTTATTGCATATTTGTGAATCACTGATCCCATCACGGAAAACAGCTTTACACTTAGTGCTGGGCATTTATCTGAAACTGCTAGTACTGATGACATCATCAGAAGAGGGATTGTTTTAGTTACAGGAGATCATTAGATTTTCTCAGCTCTTAGAAGGTGATTTGTCTGCAATACAAGGACCAATTTAGAAAAATATCGCTAAAGTATGTTCACATGAATGGATTTCAAAAAGCAAAAATGCTTTACTTTGATAGGAAAGTGACAATTTACTGGCTTAGGTTTCATAGTGTAAAGGGAAAAGGCCTTTGAAGTATCTCTTGGACACATACTTTTCTACTTTCTGTCTTCCATTCACCAGTGTTTTCTTTGTTGTTGCCTATTTGTTTGGGGTTTTTTAAATTTATTTTTTCCCATAAATGGATACTCTATGTGACAATATGTAAAGATCTGTAGGAGTTCTTTCCCCATATTCAACCATCACATAATCAATTAATCATCATCATAATCTCAGAAATTTTAATAGCAGAGAGCCTGAAATCCATCATACAAAGGTGCTGTAGTTCTGCTCAGTCTACCTCAGGTACTAGAAATAGTCTGGCTAGGGAAGAACGGAGATTCTGCCAAGTTAACTTGTCCTGTTGAGTTTACATGTACCAGCTTAGATGCACACAATGACAGAGTACTTCTTCATGATCATATGAAGTTTGTTTGTGACTGCAGTCACCAAGGATGTGGTTGCATGTGTCTGAAATTTCTATTTATATGACCTCATCGTCAAAAAAATTTCTCTGGGAGGTCTTGGATTGGTCCTAGGGATGTCAGTAGAGTCCTTATTGACTCCAACCTCCTAAAGTTCTTTTTTTAATGTTCTGTATAATCCTTGATACACATTTTCCCTGATATCTAATGGATATTGTCATTTAATCCAAGAAGATGACCATGTATTTCCTAAGTTGTGGGACTTTTCTCTCTAACATTTGAGCTGCAGCATTCAGAATATCTTCTAGCCAATAGGGGTGTGAAAGCACTCTCAGAAATTATATCTGGAATATATCTCCTAGCACTTAGACTTCTGTGCTGTCAAGTATCGCAGTTTATAGAAGTTTTAAATTATTATCAAGCATTTATTCATTAGTTTCATTATATAGTTTATTCTCTCTTCATCTCACTTGCATAACTGCCATAGTCGTAGTGCCAGTAGAAGTTAGTTAGGCACTGAGGCAGAGCTATGAAATCCTAAGAGCTTCAGCATAAAGCCACTATCTGTGCCTATAAAAGTGTTAAATAAAATCAATGCACTGTGCTAAGAAGTCCCAGTGTAATAAAAATGGGAAAAAAGCTCTTAGCCCTCCTTTTGAAGACATCAGTGCTGATTCTGTGGTTTGGAGGAGAAAAATGCTTCATATACTCAGAAAGGCAAAGAGCCAGGAAACACAACTCCCCTCACCTTCTGCAACCCCAGTGCCCCACAGGGAGTACGGGAAGCCTGTAGCTGCCAGGCACCACAGGAGGACACGCTACCACGCAAGCAGCCAGTCTCCACAGAGGGTGATAGTATGATGTGGTTCGCTATTCACTTTCTCTCTTTCTTTTTTTCCCTTTCCATTTTCCCAGATGTTTCAAACCAGCTCTTTCCTTCCCAACTTCAAACACCTAAATGAGGAAATGCTGGCAGGTGTCTTTAATTATACTCAGACTGTCTTTAACAGCCTGTATCAATGTCATCTGAAACACTGATGTTTTCCAGGGAAAGTTTAAAGAGCTTGTAAAGATGTCAAAGATACGTATTTAGGAGTTCCCCAGCAAACACCAGTTTACATGTGAATTCACTCACATTAATTACCACTACCAATTCAAAGATGCCCTTCTGTATTTGTGAACTAAAAGCCGTGTGTGGAAAAAGTATATAATGAAAATTATTACACTAAAAAAAATCCTATTCTTTATTCTTGCTAGAATTTAAAAATGAAACTAAATTAAAACATTTTGCAGTTAACAGTATCTTCATCTACCTACTGCACAAGAATGTATTTTTAATTATATAATATTGGAATGATTTTGGCAAATAATTTCAGTTTTTAGCATATGTACATTCCTTGTTATATTCCAGGCAATTAACATATATTAATCAATTTCAGGTCTCGAATCTCTTGTGAAATAATGAAAAGGATATTTTGCTCTTTTTTTTAAACAAATTGATGGAGATTATTAGCGGTGGTTTCAGCAATTTGTGTGTACCAGGGCAAATTTCCTACACCCAAAATCACATGAGTGAGCATCTTTCTTGCCAATACAGATCATCAGCAGCAAACATTTCCTTGCTTCACTGTGGGCATGAACTCGGTGAGTCAGTCTGCTCAGCAGTCTGCACCCCTCCCCTGACATAGTCCAGTTTACACAACACTCCTAATCCAGGACTGTATCTACCATTAAATTTCAGCCTCGCTTCTGCTGAAGCATTCCAGACTATGGGGACCTGCATATACTTCTTCACTCAAGAACTTCAACTCAAGAACACTTTCACTCAAGAACTTCAACTATACTGCTTCAACTCAAGAACACTAACTCACTCAAGGGTTAAGAAAATTTAACGGGCAATGGGGACAAAAGGACAAAATTCCCATTGCTTTCAACAGAGCCAGATTTAATACAATTTTAACTTTCTTTCTTGTTCCCCCCAAACACCGGCTTTTTTACAGTATGACATCCCATCATGCATTATAATATTATTCCACCCATTGCAGAACTCTCCTGTAGTTTAGAGCCTGTCTAGAGGCTTTAGATTAAAGGGCTGTCTAAATCATTACTGAACAGCGATGGAAAGTTTTTCAGGGTTTTTTTTTTCTTCTCTTTTTCTTTTAAAATATCCCATTTTGGTGTTGCTATAATGAGGCAATTCAAAGCTAATACACAATTCTGAGACTGATGGTTTATTTTAACCCACATAACAAGAGGAGAAGGGAAAAGTAATGTGCCGTGATTAGAACGACAGCTTTCATGGACTAGGAGTAAAATTTGAAAAAGCAGAAGCTGTTTTATCTATAAACTTAATTCAGTTTTATGGAACAGAAGTTGATCTGAAACTCAGAGAAAAAGTTTCTCAGACCTCGACCTACATAAAGAATAAGGAATAACCACACACTCAGCAAATGATGTGCAATAGGCATATTATGTTACCAAAAGAGACATTATTGGCTAGACAAAGATCCTGACAAAAAAAAAGCAATGTTATCAGTGTGTTTGGAAACTACTCAGGAGTCAGATCAGCTAGAAAAGAGAGCAAGGCACTTTTAATGAACTGTGAAACACTCAGCTCAGGTTGTGTCTTCTGAGCCTATAAGCATTCAAAAAACTTTAGCATACCTCTTGCCATACCAATGTTCTTGGCAAAATAAACACAGTGAAATAATATGCTCTTACCTTAACAATTTTCTTTTTTTTTAAGGTACACTGTCTATGTGGGGAACTTCTGTAAATTGGAAACTGTCTATATGTGCCTATGCTTCTCAATAACCTTTTAAAGAAACATTTTTCTTTTATATATTTAATAATCATTATGTGTACCTAATGTATCAAAGTAAGGTCATTTGAATTGCATAACTTGTCATATTCCAGACTCCAACTTGAATATTTTTTAAAATTCACAGTCCTCTGTGAATAGCACTTTTAAGGTGACAAAAAGTCTAGTCCCATAGCTTTCTGTGGGCAAAATCCTGCATTAGTACAGATCCTGGCAGGTTCCTAAATGCACAAAGATTAGCATCATAGTAAAATTCAGCTTTGAAGGAATGTCAAGAGTTCTCTAGTTCAACATCTTAATTCAAACAGGGTCAGCTATAAGATCAGACCTGGTTGTTCAGGGCTTTATCAAGTCTGGTCTTGAAAACCTACAAGGATGGAGAGTGCACAAGCTCCCTGGGCAACCTGCACTATTGCTTGGCCGTGTATATATACAAGGGGGCTGACGACTTGGGATGAGTACAAGAATGCTGTCAGGGTATGCAGGGAAGAAACGAGAAAAGCCAAGGCAGCTTTGGAATTGAACCTGGCGAGGGATGTAAAGACCAATAGGAAGGGTTTCTTTAAGTATACAGGAGACAAAAGGAAAACCAGGGAAAATGTGGGCCCGCTCTTGAACGAGATGGGTGATGTGGTGATGGATGATGCAGAGAAGGCAGAGTTGCTGAATGCTTTCTTTGCTTCTGTCTTCACTGCTCGGGCCAGCTCTCGGGAGTCCCAGACTTTGCAAGTAACAGAGAAAGTCTGGAGAAAGGAAAACTTTCCCTTGGTTGAAGAGGAACAAGCTAGAGAACAATCAAGTAAACTGGACACCCACAAGTCCATGGGGCCTGATGGAATGCACCCGTGAGTGCTGAGGGAGCTAGCAGAAGTCATTGCTGGGCCACTCTCCATCATCTTTGAAAGGTCCTGGAGAACAGGGGAGGTGCCTGAGGACTGGAGGAAAGCCAATGTCACTCCAGTCTTTAAAAAGGGCAAGAAGGATGACCCGGGAAACTACAGGCCGGTCAGCCTCACCTCCATCCCTGGAAAGATGATGGAACAGCTCGTTCTGGGGGTCATCTCCAAGCATCTGGAGGAAAAGAAGGTTATCAGAAGTAGTCAACATGGATTCACCAAAGGGAAGTCATGTCTGACTAATCTGATAGCCTTCTACGATGGCGTGACTGGATGGGTGGATGAAGGGAGGGCAGTGGATGTTGTCTACCTTGACTTCAGCAAGGCTTTCGACACTGTCTCCCACATCATCCTCACAGACAAGCTTAGGAAGTATGGGTTAGATGAATGGACGGTGGGGTGGACTGAACAGTGGTTGACAGATAGAGCTCAGAGGGTTGTGGTTAGTGGTGCAGAGTCCAGTTGGAAGCCAGTAAATAGTGGTGTTCCTCAGGGGTCAGTACTGGGTCCAGTCCTGTTCAATATATTCATCAATGACCTGGATGAAGGAATAGAGTGTACCATCAGCAAGTTTGCTGATGACACAAAACTGGGAGGGGTGGCTGACACGCCGGAAGGCTGTGCTGCCATACAGCGTGACCTGGACAGGCTGGAGAGTTGGGCAGAAAAAAACCTGATGAGGTTCAACAAAGGCAAGTGTAGGGTACTGCATCTGGGGAGGAATAACCCCATGCATCAGTACAGGTTGGGGGCTGACCTCCTGGAGAGCAGCTGTGCAGAAAGGGACCTGGGAGTCCTGGTGGACAACAGGATGACCATGAGGCAGCAATGTGCCCTGGTGGCCAAGAAGGCCAATGGCATCCTGAGGTGTATCAAGAAGAGTGTGGCCAGCAGGTCGAGGGAGGTCATCCTCCCCCTCTACTCTGCCCTGCTGAGGCCGCATCTGGAGTATTGTGTCCAGTTCTGGGCTCCCCGGTTCAGGAAGGACAGGGAACTGCTGGAGAGGGTCCAGCAAAGAGCTACAAAGATGATTAGGGGACAGGAGCATCTTTCTTATGAGGAAAGGCTCAGGGACTTGGGGCTTTTTAGTCTAGAAAAAAGAAGACTAAGGGGGGATCTTATCAATACTTATAAGTACTTAAGGGGAGGGTGCCAGGTAGATGAGAAGAGTCTTTTTTCAGTTGTGCCCAGTGATAGGACAAGAGGTAACGGTCACAAACTGGAGTACAGGAAGTTCCATCTTAACATGAGGAGGAACTTGTTTACTCTGAGGGTGGCGGAGCACTGGCACAGGCTGCCCAGAGAGGTGGTGGAGTCTCCCACACTCGAGACATTCAAAACCCGCCTGGATGCCATCCTGTGCAACGTGCTGTAGGTGTCCCTGCTGTGGCAGGGGGGTTGGACTTAGATGATGTCCAGAGGTCCCTTCCAACCCTGACGATACTGTGATAGTGTGATACTGTATTCATGGTTAAAAAAGCTTTCCTGATACACAGTCTGAAGGTCTTTCGTTTTACCTTATGCCTGTTTTCTGTTGTCCTCCCTCCAGCTACCACGATGAACAGTGCGGTTTCTTCTTCGCAGTAACATCTTCCTAGGTACTGGACAGGGGGGGCTGGTGCTAGGTCCTCTTGAATCCCTCTCTTCTCCTGGCTGAACGAGCTCTGGTTCCTCCTTCTCAGAGGGCAAGTGCTCCAGCCCGTGACCATGTTTGTGGACCTCTGGTCAACATGATCTAGTTCATCATGTATGTCTTGTTTTGGGAGGGCATAAACTGCACAGAGTATCTATGTGCAGTCTGATGAGTGCTGAGCAGAGAGGGATACTCACTTCTCTTGATCTACTGCTATGATCCTTTTAATACAGCCCAGGATCTTTCTTTGTGGCCAGGGCACACTGGTGGCTCACGTTTAGCTCACTGTGAACCATGTCCCTAAGTGCCTTTTCAGGAAAGCTGCTTCCCAGTCTATATGGCTGCAAGTATTTCCTCTTCCTCATGTTCATGACCTTGTGCATGACTCGTGCATGTCCTTGTTGAATTTCATAAGGTTCCTGTTGACCCCGTTCATCCAACCCACCTAAGTCTCTCTGGATGGCAGCCCCATCCTTGAATGTATTGACTGCCCCAAATTTGTTGCCATTTGAAAATTTTATGAACAAACCATTACTTCCCCCCACGTCACCGATAAAGATGAATGGGACAGGTCCCAAGACAGCCCCCCGCTACTGGTACTCTACTTGTCACATGCATCCAGGTAGAGTATCATAATGGCCCTTCAATAATATTTTTATCCCACAATGTCATCCTTGTTTAGAAAAAAAAGTGCCTTTTCTAAAAAGTTCATAAGGATATTTGATAGATGTTTTATATATATTTGATAATTCTTGTTGGATTCTTCTTTCTTTTTTTATTTCACTCCTTTCCTATAGCATTTCATTAGGAAACAGGAAAATATTTTATTGAAGTTATAGCAAAAATAAAAAGCCAGGTCTGCGGATACTCATATTTAATTATGGCTACATGTAATTAAGTGTGGCAATCTGGTGATAAAACCTTTAAGTAATGACTCATAAAGAGATAAAAATGGAGCATGTGTTTAATCAGTTTGCAGCCTTCCACAGAAGCTGGCATAGCTCAGGTGCTAATGAGACATCTGTTGCTTAGGACGTCAGAGAAAGCATGCAATTCACTCACGAAAAAAAATACCACTATGTTACACAAGGCAGAAATACTTGCCCAGAATTCTACCCTTAATCTTAAACTTTGATAAGATTTCACACTAGCAAGATTCAACAAACAATGTACTTTCTCTTACAACTGTGGTTTGCTCTAGAGACAGTACAACACTAATTTGCCAAATAACATGAATAATGTTGCTATCGTGCTCAAAGATATTTAACCAATCACTGCTGCCAGCTGAGAATCCTCTAGCTCTGTTAATGAAAACCTAGCTGTCTTCTCAGTACTCTGAGGTTGTTCTAAGGTAGATCAGTTCCCCAGAATAAATGAGAAAATCCCAAATGAGAAAATGGGAACATGTTCTCATCTGTCATTTGTGATAACGGGCCATATTAGTGGCAAAAAATTAAGGATGTTTAGAAAATCCCTGTTTTGACATGGATGTACCAGTAACTGGCTTTTGGTTCCATCTTCCCACACAAAACACTCAGTATTTATCCTGGCTTAAAAAATGTTCTTCACTTTGAAATGTATCTGTCTTATGCCTTCCTAAAGGAACCAAATCTCCATTAAATGAGCCAGAACTTCTCCTGAACTGGGAACTACCCATATGTTTCAGGGTTGGCAGGCTTAGGTCAGACTGAACATTTCTGAACATCCCTTGTTGTGTACTGGACATTGTTTTGTTTTCATGTGAAAATTACTTTTTCTTCATGGCTACAGGTTGAACATTTCTTTCTGTTTTATTTTTGTTAATGGGTTGTAAATGAAAACTGTTGTTTAGCAATGTAGTTCTAATATGATTAAGTTCCCCTTCTTCCAGAATTCTGCTTCACAACTCTTAAGTACTTAATCAACGAGTGTTTTGACTACTTTACATTGGAACTCCAGGATGGAGATTTGATTTATAATTTAAATTGGCATCTGAATTGGTATCCTTTCTCTGAACTGTGAAAGACAATCATCTTTCTTAATGATCATTACACTAAGAAATCGTAACATGCCATCCTTTCACATCTCCCTCGTGAATTTGTTAGATTTATTCCTGTCTGCCTTTAACAATACTAATGTGTCATTTACATATTTATACAAAAGTCGTGGTTTACATTTTGCTAATTTTAAAGCCTTTTCTTCCATAACTTCCATAATGATGCCTATTAAATTTAAGAATGAATTGCGCTCTTTTATTTATAAATTCAAGAGACTGATCATTCACTGCTTCTGCGATCAAGTTTCAGAGCCTGCTAATGGAAGCCTATTTTGAGGCTTATGTAAAAAGACAGTTAATGTCACAACTTCACATAATATTTGTATTTAAGGCAATTAGTTTGTTTTTAAAAGCCATCGCTGTTTTACAATGATGTGTCACATTTGGGAAGAAACACTTAGGATATATAAAGGCTTGTTTTTATTCTCAGTTCTTCTAGTTGCAAGAATTCATAGTAACAGCACCGCTGCTAATATTATGCTAAGATCAGACTCTGGCCATGAGCTTTTTAGAACAGGTTACTTTAGTGCTGGTGGAAGAGGATGGTAACTGCAACATGTCTACTACCAAAAAGGGTACAAGAGAAATTTCTATTGTTGGCTTCTCCTCCCCTCAATGTGCCTTTATACTATCTGATGTCAATCCAGTCCTGAGAAGTAGCATGCTCACAGCAAAGTCTACTACTTACAGTAGAGCCTGTTGATGGAAACTGAGTAGACTTTTCTAGTCTCACTATTGAGGGGATGGAGATAAAAAGCTGGTCAGGACTATGAGAAGACTAGCAGCCTACAGGGCACGCTCTGTTTTAGAAATCCGGGCATTTAATACACATGTGTAAGAGAACTTCTGAATACTTCCCACTAATGAGGAACCAGCCCTCACATATTCCTCCTCCCTCCTGCAGGGCTGTCTGGATGTAGACACTCACATATGTCTCTGCATTTTGTAACATTGAATCATCCCAAAAATCTGTAAATTGAGAGTCAACATAATGCAATGATAGTGAAAAGGAATGAGAGAAATAAGTTAATGCTAACAAAAAATAACATTTGCCATACTCCTCTGAGGTTCCTTTTTTTCCCTGGATGCAAAAGTTTAAAAATAATGTTATTTTCTCAGAATATCAGACTTCATCACTGTAAAATATATCCTAAATGATGACTATTTTTTCTCCCCAATAAATGTAGCAAAACAAAATATTGTTCTTCCTTAGAGGACAGATGAACTCAATGCTTAAAGAATTAAAGTATTGATATTTCGTAAGTTCATAAAAGACATGAAGGTGTTAAGGGCCAGTAAGATGATTAACATCCGGGACTGTTCAGCCTGGAGAAGGGAAAGTTCAGGGGGAATGCATCAATGTGTGCAAATACCTGAAGAGAGGGTGCAAAGAAGAGTGAGCCAGGCTCTTTTCAGTGGTGCCCAGTGACAGGACAATGGAATGGAAGAATATAAGCTCTTCAGGAAGGACAGGCAGAAGAGACAAGGAGGGGGTGTCATGCTCTATGTCAATGACCAGCTGGAGTGCATGGAGCTCTGCCTGGGGATGGATGAGGAGCAGACTGAGAGCTTATGGGTCAGGATTAAAGGGAGGGTGGAGACAGGTAACATTATAGTGAGGATCTACTACAGGCCACTCAACCTGGAAGACTGAGTGGATGAGGCCCTCTATAGACAGGTAGGAGCAGCCTCACGTTCACGTGCCCTGGTCCTCATGGGGGAATTCAATCACACCGATATCTGTTGGAGGAACAACACACCAGGGCATAAGCAATCCAGGAGGTTCTTGGAATGCATCAACGACAACTTCCTTCTCCAAGTGATAGAGGAGCCAACAAGGAGAGGTGCCATGCTGGACCTTGTTATCACCACCCAGGAGAGGCTGGTGGAGAATGCAAAGCTCAAGGGCAGCCTTGGCTGCGGTGACCATGAAATGCTGTAATTCCAGATCCTTATGGAGGCGAGGAGGGCGCACAGTAAGCTCGCTACCCTGGGCTTCAGGAGAGCAGACTTTGGCCTCTTCAGGGATCTGCTTGGTAGAGTACCACAGGATAAAGCCATGGCGGGAACAGGGGCCCAAGAAAGCTGGCCACCTCCACAAATTCAAGAACTACCTCCTCCAAGCTCAGGAGTGATGCATCCCAAAAATAAGAAGTTGTCAGGCAAAAACATCAGGAGGCCTGCATGAACAAGGAGCTCTTGGACAAACGCAAGCTGAAAAAGGAAGCCTACAGAGGTGGAAGCAAGGACAGGTAGTCTGGGAGGAATACAGAGAAATTGTCCATGCAGCCAGGGATCAGGTTAGGAAAGCTAAAGCCCAGATAGCATTAAATCTGTCCAGGGACACCACGGGCAACAAGAAAAGCTTCTACAGGTATGTCAGTAATAAAAGGACGACTAGGGAAAATGTGGGCCCTCTCCAGAAAGAAACAGGAGACCTGATCACCTAGGGCATGGAGAAGGCTGAGGTACTCAATCGTTTTTTTGCCTTCGTCTTCTCTAGCCAGTGCTTTAACCACACTGCCCAAATTGCAGAAGGAAAAGGCAGGGACCAGGAGAATGAGGTCCTGCCCACTGCAGGAGAATACCAGGTTCAAAACCATCTAAGGAACCTGAAGGTGCACAAGTCCATGGGACCTGATGAAATACATCCACAGGTCCTGAGGGAACTGGCAGATGATGTTGCCAAGCCACTATCCCTCATATTTGAGAAGTCATGGCAGTCTGGTGAAGTTCCTGCTGACTACAGGAACTGCAGGCCAGTCAGCGTCACCTCTGTGCCCAGCAAGATCATGGAGCAGATTCCCAACAAAAGAAGGACAGGGACCTGTTGGAGTGAGTCCAGAGGAGGGCCACGAAGATGATCAGAGGGCTAGAGCACTTCTCCTATGAGGACAAGCTGAGAGAGTTGGGGCTGTTCAGCCTGGAGAAGAGAAGGCTCCAGGGAGACCTTATAGCAGCCTTCCAGTACTTAAAGGGGGCGTACAGGAAAGATAGGGGGGGAATCCTTACCAGGGAGTGTAGTAATAGGATGACAGGTAATGGTTTTAAACTGAAAGAGGGTAGATTTTTATTACATATTAGGAAGAAATTCTTTACTGGGAGGGTGATGAGACAGTGGAACAGGTTGCCCAGGGAAGTTGTGAATGCTCCATCCCTTGAAGTGTTCAAGGCCAGGTTGGACAGGCCTTTGAGCAACCTGGCCTAGTGGAAGGTGTCCCTGCCCATGGCAGGGTGCTTGGAACTAGATGATCTTTAAGGTCCCTTCCAACTCTAACCCTTCTTTGATTCTGCGATTCTATGACAAGAGGTAATGGGCAGAAACTGAAACATGGGAAGCTCTATTTGACCATAAGGAGCACTGGCAGAGGTTGCCTAGAGAGGTTGTGGAGTCTCTCTCGTCGGAGATATTCAAAAGTGGTCTGGACGTGGTCCATTCTGTGATTCTGTGATTCTGTTAAGTGTGGTGGGTTTTGGTTTTGTTTCCCCTGTCCCAGGTTTCTGTAAGGTGGGGGAGAGGAGTAATTTATTCATAAAGAAACAGAAGCAGATGATTCAGAATCTCCCTATTCTAGAAAAAGGACAATATGGAAGTCACAAGTGCACTTACGAATCAAAATGCTAATGCTAAGAGGTATTGAGCACCAGCTGGGGCTAGTTCTCATCTCATTTCTGCTAGTTTTTTATTAGCATTAATCTGGTAAATTCAGGGAGTTTTAAATAGATTTAACAATTGCAAGTGAGATTGGAATCAGTACCACTGGTACTGGCCATTTTTCCCTTTACATCCCCAAATAGGATTTTTTGATTGGGTAAAGATTTAGGCTTGATGTACTCTCAACAAATCCCTACTATGTATTATTTTAATATGTTTGCATATTTATTAGATTGTAATGCACCTCTATGCTTTTGTCTTAGTTTGAAGTAAATAAAAATTTGGTTCAGTTTCAGTTGATTTAATGTACACCAGTCAGTATTAAAGTTTTACAAACAAGTAAAACCAATGGGGTATTCTTGATCACTTTAAACGGCAGTTTAAACGCCACTATGCATCTCCTTTTTAACTAAGTAAACAGCTGCTTACGTGAATATTATCAACAAACAATTGTTCCACAAAAGAGAAAGATATGACAGTTTTGGCTTTTATCATGCAGGTGTTTTCTTTGTAGTTTTAAAATAGAAAAGATAAGATTATTCTTTTTTTACCAAGTGCCATCCTGAAGGTGGAGAATACTTGGTGAGCAAAGACCTGCATGAGTTCAGTGGTGCGGTGACTGTGAAGGATCTGCAACCTGATAGTGTAAACCTGTATGAGCACCGCATCCATGGTGGTATCCCTCTTGATTGCCTCTGGCTGGCATACATCCAAAGGGGAAGGCAACCTTCTCCTTTGAAGCAATGGATTTCCAGAAAGGTATTTGTTGGCACTGGTGTATGAATGCCAGCACAGTGGAGGGTTTTGAATTGCTTCTGATTCTTAACACTCTGCATCCCTTTCAGGTCATTTCAGGTGTGAAGGGAAGAGTATCACCAGAATTGCTGTCCGAAAAGTCTCTTCTGAAGAAGAAAAATACTGGTCTGGCCTGTAACTACAAGCTAAGATACTCTCATGGATGGAAGCATAGGAGAATCAAACAAAACAAGCACTGGGAAGAATGTCTCTTCTCTTTTGAAAATGTAGGAACAACACTGCTGCACAGTGTCAGGCTTCATCTGTATCTGTGTGTGTATATGTGTGTGAGTTTGTATCAGTTCAGCCTGCAAGACACATTCAGTGAGTAAATAAATCCAAGATCCAGATGCAAAGAGATTGGTTGTGGTAGAAGAAGAAAAAGGAAAAAAAAAAATCAGAACAACCCCAGAAATGCTTCTTGTTTCTGTCCTGTTTTCACAGACAATAAGACAATATGTTCCTTTTGATCCCAGGTGTTCTTGAAATTCAAATAGTAAACCTTGATTTTGCTGATTAGAGGAAGGTAATAGAATGAAGGAAGAAATGCTATTTAACAGTAACAAATGGGCAAATAATTTTATCCTCTATCTTAAATAGGGTATGCACAACTGTCGGCACACTGTAGAAAGCTGTATCTAGTGAAGGCTGTGAATTTTCTAATAAAATAGGTTTTTTATCAGGAAAAGAACAACTGCTAGAAGCCAAAAATTATTCATAGACTTGCACCGGCTTTGACAAGTCTTTCATCATGAAGGTGACAGAAATCCAACATGGAATTATTGTCCAGCAACAGAGAGAAAAAGCCCCTGTCACCAATACTCTGCTGGTTCAGGAACATTGAGGACATCAGTGTGAGGAAAGCCAGTCAGACTTCCTACTCTGAAGTTGCCAAAATATCTACTTTTTCCCCAGTCAAAAGAACGCTCTGCCCATGAGTTTGGGGTTCAGCTCAAAGCAGAATGGGAAACTTGGAAAAATCAAACATTTTAGTGAGACAAGAAAATCCTGAGCATGGAAGTATTTTGTGATCTAATTAGCATCCAAAGGAAAACTGGTGAAAGCCCAAAAGGCAACTGGTGGGAATGGGCAAAGCATTAGAAATAGTGCCTGAAATTTCTGCAACAGATCATTCATATGTTAGTTTTGACTAAAATTCCTGGTTTCTGCTTCTGCTTTTTCTCCAAAGAATGTTAAAATACTTCCAGTAAATATTTTGTTCATTTATTTTGATTTTGGATAGTTCTCTAACCAAGTGATGGCTCCTTTATGTATATGAAAGCCTTATTTTCAAAATATGTTGGCAGCAGAGTTTAAAAAAATGGTGAAAGGAAAAATGAATTCCTTTTATAACTGAAAAGATTTCTCTCAGTTTTTAAGCTCTTTTCATTAACCATGAAGAATATTTATATTTTTTAAAAGACCTATTTGCTCTATTTCAGTCAAAATAATAAAATTATTTAACTAATAGGTCATTCAGTATGACAGACAACAAACTGATCCACCTGCTATAATTCAGAAGAAAAAGTCTGAAAGTCATTAGTCTAAAACTACAGGAAAAGACATAAAAGGCAATAGGAGGTAATTATTTTTTATTCTGCCTTGGCTGTTAAAAGCTAATTCTCACAGACCAAACAATGACACTTCCCAGGATATCCCTCAAAAACAATGTATGACACAATGCTTATTGTTGTTACTAATGTTTCATGACAAATAAAAACAGCAGGGTAAAGCAAAAGAGGTTTATGGGCTCTTTAGGTACATGCATTGCAAGAGGGTTTTTTGTGGTGAAGACATTAGTACAAAAACTCAAGAGAGAGATGGGACTGTATCCTGAGGAAATGTGGCCCTTATCCAAGCAAATTTGGTAAAGAGTCAGAATTGGATCTCTGATGTCCTAAGTTATACCTCCATTTCCTTAAAATAGCCATTCTCTTTCACAGCCTTACCTCCTTGACTGCTAGACTTTTTAACCCAGTTGTAATTTTTACCTATCAAATTCAACTTATTGTGCTTAACTATAATACTTCTGCTAGTCTAGACAATTGCTTTCTGTATTGGGTTTGCATGGCAAGGTTTTGGTAGAGGGGTTCTACAGGGGTGGTCTCTGTGAGAAGCTGCTAGAAGCTTCCTCCATGTCTGACAGAGTCAATGCCAGCCAGCTCCAAGACAGACCTGCTGCGGGCCAAGGTCAAACACATCAGCAATAGTGTTAGCACCTCTGGAATAACATACTTAAGAAGGGAAAAAAACCTGCAGAACAGCAGCCGAAGAGTGAGAGTTTGTGACAGAAACAACTCTGCAGACACTAAGGTCAGTGAAGAAAGAGGGGGAGGAGGTGCTCCAGGTCCCGAAGCAGAGATTCCCCTGCAGCACATGGTGAAGACCATGGTGAGGCAGGCTGTCCCCCTGCAGCCCATGGAGGCTAATGGTGGAGCAGATATCCACCTGCAGCTCGTGGAGGACCCCATGCCAGAGCAGGTGGACGCACCCAAAGAAGACTGTGACCCTGGGAGGACCCCACGCTGGAGCAGGCTCCTGGCAGGACCTGTGGACCCATGGAGAGAGAAGCGCACTCTGGAGCAGGTTTGGCGGCAGGACGTGTGGCCCCATAAGGCTGACACTGGAGCAGTCTGTTCCTGAAGGACTGCATCCTGTGGAAGGGACGCACACTGGAGCAGTTTCTGAAGAACAGTAGCCTGCTGGAAGGGCTCAGTTGGAGAAGTTCATGGAGGACTGTTTCCTGTGGGAGGGACACCATGCTGGAGCAGGGGGAAAGTGTGAGGAGTCCTTCCCCTGAGGAGGAAGGAGCAGCACAAACAACATGTGACAAACACCTCAACCCCCATTCCCCATCGCCCTGTACCACTCAGGGAAAGGAGGCAGAGAAATTGGGAGTGAAGTTGAGCCTGGGAAGCAGGGAGGGGTGGGAGGAAGGTGTTTTTAAGATTTGGATTTATTTCTCATTACCGTGCTCTGATTTGATTGGTAATAAAATAAACTAATTTCCCCAACTTGAGTCTGTTTTGCCCATGACAGTAATTGGTAAATGATCTCTCCCTGTCCTTATGTCAACCCACAAGCCTTTCATTATATTTTCTCTCCCCTGTCTAGTTGAGGAGGAGGAGTGATAGAGTGGCTTGGTGGGCACTTGTCACCCAGCTGGGGTCAACCCACCACACTCTCCCTTCCTAGTATTTATGTCTGTCAACTATCTCCAAATATAGCTCAGCCTCTGCTCTGCTTTCTCAACAAGATTCTCAGTCAAAAAATACTTTTGCATAACAAACTGAATTGCACAAAATTACTTACATCTGTGCTATTTACTTTAGATTTTTCCTACACGGGAAAAGTCACTGATGACCTTGCACAAACCTCTCATTTAAAATAATGCTTTCCACTTGTTTTCTTATGGGCCTATATCAGTTTGAACAGTGAAGGTTTTTTAGACATTTGCTTCATTTTTTCTTCCATCAGTTCTGTAACCTTTGAGTCTGTTAAACCTACAAGAATAAGTTAGAATGTTATTTTTTACCTTTATATTTATTTTCTTCATGAAGTTAAGATGTCAGCCTGCTGACAGTTTGAGAGTAGACGAAGAATACAAATGCCATCATTTGCCACTGACTAATAAGACAACTTCACAAGATGATGGAGTTGAACTGCATGGGGCTGTTTTAGGTCTGGTAAGCCTCTTTGAGATGCTTCTACTTCTACAGCTCTCTGTTATGCTTTTGCTCCTAATACAGAATGGAATTTTTAAGGTTTGGACTACTCCTTGAAAATCCTTTGTTCCTGTGTTTGAAACCAGAAATCAGTATCAATACAGCCAAACTGTTCAAGAGGTCTGTTAGTGAGGCATTTCCAGAAGTAGCTATTTCTAGTGCAAAATGAGGATATTCATATGATCTACTAACAGCTGAAAATTTCCAGGTGACAGATGTAACCTCTTCAGATAACCTCTACAGTGGGCTGGAAAAAAAATAATTTCAGGTTTGTAGAACTACTATCCATGTAGAAAAAAGCCAATTCTAACCCCAAAATAGCTCAAATTAATCCAACCCCTAAATTTCTTGGTTTCTTGAGATCCTCTGGAAACATAGTCTCTTCACTGCAATCTTGCCTCCCACAAACTAAGACAAACCAGGTACCTGCAATGATTTCTTCCAGCAGGTATATCTTCTTGTGAAATGTGCAATGAAGGCAAGTATCCTTTAACAAGCTTATTCAACAACTACTCTTTCCTACTCACACAGATGGAAAAGGAATATTTAACAAATTCTGATTTTTCCTTCTTGTCCTGTTCAGAAGTGCATGGCAGCACATTCCGAATTGGCTACAACAAAATTCTTGTGGTCACTGATGAACACTCTGGTTTGCTTCTTCTCTTTTTCTGTAGTGAAATACGTTATTTCAAGGAAAAGTCCTTTTCTTTGTGAGGATACATACTACACACTGCTAGATAGTACAGGAGGCTCACGAATCAACTAGGCTCCTGGATATGATATGACTGTCTGCATCTGCCTCTTCCACAAGTCTAACATTCTTCAAATCACTACTTATTATCTCTGAGCACCTGAAATATCTGGCCATTGTAATCCTGTCAAGTCATGAGATTACAGGTTACGGATGGAAAGTTGTAAAGCGAGGAGAAGTCATCTGTAGCTGACAGTCAACAGATTGTTTTGTAAGATGCCATACATTTGCAAATGAAATTTGTGCAGTTCTTACTCTGCAACATATCACAGCTGCACATGTTCAGCATCTCAATCCTTGAACACTTGCCATGTGTAAGCAATTGGTTATTTGAAAATTAGGCCCATTTGTTTCTTCCCTTCACAAATCATGTCTTTTAAGGCTTTTTATGGCATTATACACCATAGCTGCTCTTCAGGTGTTGGGGAAATGGAGAAGAGGTGACGGGAAGAAAAGAAGAGCAGCTTTAGTAGAATATTTACAAGAAAGAGACATCATGCTTCAGAGGCAGCATGGGATAGCTGTGAAGATAGTCAGAGGCAGGCACAGATTCCCAGAGAGAAGGTAAGAGCATCAGCTCCTTGTTGGGACAGCCCAGTGCATCTCCTTACCATGTGCCCACGTCACATGAAGCAATGGCAGCCACCCTCCTGCAAGGAAACCACCTCTGCCTTATGACTGCCTGCTGCAGGTCTGGCTTCTTTTCCCTGCCATGCACTCCAATGCCTATCAAACAATAAAAAAGAAATACATGAGGACTGTTTCTCAGTTCTCCCTGAAGACAAAATTTTGTATCTGTTAAAAGTGCATCAGTGTTTACATGGACTAGGAGACAAAATATGTAAGTGCTAAATCCAGGCTTCTTCCTAGGCATGACACTAATGAGTGGCATACTTCAAGGTTAAAAGAACAAAACCGAAGTTATTCTTAGCACTGTGACCTTTGAACAGTGACACGCTCCAAGCTAGGACTTTTGTATTCCTTCATCAGACCTTTCTGATGTTCTCAGACAATCTCCTGTATGAGTTATTTTCAAATGTCTTAAAAAGTGACATTGATATCCACTGATCAAAGCAGACTGAAGTACGAAGCTGCTGAGGTACACAGGACCTGATCTTACAGTAAAAGCATTCATTAAACTAATCATAATCCTCTCCTAATATGTCCTTAGGCAAATACTTTAATCTCTGTACACCTCTCATCAATAAAACTCGGGATACTTGAGTCCTTTCAGCCTCCCTTTTTCTGTTCTGTTCTGTTCTGTTCTCTTCTGTTTATTTAGATTGCAGACTCCTGACAGCAGGCATTATGTCTTAAACTAGATGCCTAAGACAAAAGTGTACTGGTCTTTTTTTAACTAGACTTACTGCCTTCACACTGATTGTATGAGCAAATTAATTTTTAAAAAGCATCATGTTATTAATAAATTTAACTCCTCTTTTAGATCTTAAACTATCTTAAAATTTTTCTTCCAAAGAGAAGCCTAGGTGGGGCTATCCTGCAGCTCTGCAGGCTCTCAAGTTTGCCTGATTAGGGCTGTTTTACCTACAGTCTCCAAGACGAGCAGAACTAAAGTTCCAGATCCAAAAACTTTCAGGCTCAGCCCAAATCTCACAACTCTTCATTTAGTCTATGTTTCCACCAGGGGATCAGAACTTGTGGTTTTAAGAGATGTTCTCCTGCTTAGCAAGGCAGCCAAAGATAAATTTTAGGCTTATGAAGCAATAGAACACAGATAGTTTTAACATGTAGATTCATTCATTCTTATTAATGTCCCAGACTGGTAAGTGCCTAAACTAAATGGCTACTTACATAAGATTTATGATTACATATATGCTATGAATTCATAAGTATCATTTATGTTATTATACTAGATTTGAGATTCCTAGTGTCAGGCTCTTTGGTTTCAGTTTATTTTCACAAAACGATCTAATAAACTTTCTTTTTCTCATCTATATTTCCACTGTAGGCCATGAGTTTGTTTTTAATAATACAGTATTCAATAATGGGAAAGGTTTCAAAACCATTGATGGATTTTCTTGGAATATCTATGATTAAAAGCAGGGGGGGTTAAGCTTTTTACTTCATTTTTTAAATACAGTCCAATAAACTCCAAAACAAACATAAAAAAAAGTCTCAAGCAGCTGCCTTACTCCCAAGGTAAAACTTTTAAAGAAACCGCCTTGACTTCACAAAATTTAAAAGAAATGAAAAAAAAAAGCCATATGAGGTCCACAGATGTTGTGACATATGTGGAGGAGAGAACATCTTGTCATCTCGGACCATTGGCAAAGCAAGTCAATACATCTAGGTGAGAGTTTGTCTTTGATACATCATGTTTTTAAACATGAAGACTGTTTATGTTGCAAGCTGCAGATGGAGACAGAGGGATCAAAGCTGTTCAAAAACTGATCGTTATTTCCAGGTATTTTTCTCTGTCTTGCTCTGTTTGCTTAACTTGTGTGTTATTAGTATTTCCTTTCTTAGTTTGTTGTTTTCTTATTCTGGGGCACAGGTTGTTTGCTACTAATGCAAATTTGTTTGGATTTGTCATTTAAAAGTTTGTTTCTTTTAGACACTTTTACTTTCCCTAGGCATGTTTCAAGCCTGAGGCTGAAGATGAGCATGGCTGTGCCTAGTGCAACAGGCAGACGTCGTGTTAAAAAGAGAAAGGAAAGACTCAAGAGCAGCTGTAGACTTTATACCTGTAATATAACTATAAAAGCAATGTCTCAGAGACAGAAAAGACTGGCACTAATCAAGCAAAAGAACATGATTCATAGAAAGAAGATAGAAGGAGGCAGTAAAAAATAAAGAGCAAAGAGGGAAACGAGGCAAAGGCAAGAGATTCCAAGAGAGGAGACAACAAAGGGAAGAAGCAGTCATTAGCAGCTCATCAGAAAAGAGAGACAGAACTGCAGCTTTACACTAAGTTCTATGCTTTTGTTTCCAAACTAGTTATTAAATGTTTCTCATCTTTCTCATCTTAAAATAGACATGGTAGCTGCCTCCGCTTTTTGTCTCCCATATGAAAAAGAATTGTTCCACTTACAGACTGAAAACAATGAAAAATGAGGTGTATGTCTTTACCACCTTGTTAATTTGGGGGGTGAATTCCAGTCATCCACACTGCCCAGGCACCAGCTCACATAGTGTTTGATTCTAGAGAGAGACAATGCTGGCCAGGGCTCCTTGATCTCCTGGCAGCCTGCACCCAGCTTCTGTGTTTCCCCAACATTCCCTTTAGGTGGGCACTTCCAGAAGCTACACAGGTATCACAGTGTTGCCCCATTCAGGCACCAGGCAAATTTTAGGCTAAGCTTAGTTACCAGATCATAAGTAGAGAAAAGAGTAGCCTAGCAAGAACTTTCAGCTATGTGGGGACAGATAAGTTAGATTTAAGACGACAGCAGAAATGTGTTACAAGAAGATCTGATCACATTCTATTTAGTAAGTCTTTAACATATTTAATAACACAAATTAATTCCTACTGAAAATTTCAGCAGAAAATTCAAGATAGAAGACCTCGAAATTTGTACGGTTGATTAATTGAGTGTAACTATCATACTTGACCATATTCCATCTGAAACTATAGATGCTATGAGCTCCTTTGCTCCCTACCCCCTACCCCACTCCCCTTTTTGTGCTGTTGCAAAACATAAAATGAGATTTATTCTTGGATGGAGTTTTGCAAATCAGAGCCACCTAATCTGCGGGAATGTCACACAGCTCCCAGATATGGCCATGACTAACCCTCCCTTTCATCAACCACCAGTGGCCAGGGCACAAAGCCTTCATTGGGAAAAAAGATTAGCCAGGCAGGGGAGATTGGGCAGTGAGCTCCAAAAGGTGTATTACTCTGATCAACGGAAGGAAAGTATAGCAGAGAACAACATGGAAAGCAAGGTTCAGAAAACACAGAAAAGACTGTGTTTTTTTCATATAATTAGCAGAATCTTATACCTCCTCAGTAATCTTTCCTTCGTACAAGTTAAGTCAAGGCTGCAAAATTTATAGGCAAAAATTCCCTTCTGCCTGATTATCTCAGAGTTTCAAATTTTTATGGAAGATACATCTGATCACAGTTCTGATCCAGTACAGGAGGTACAAGAGCATAAAGTTGTACATGCAAACCATTTTTATTATGCTTGTTAGCTATACACATGCCTTACAACGAAACAGTATAGAAGTGAAAAGGGATAAAAACAAGCAGTTTCTATGGAAATTATCCTGGAAATCTATAGAATTCAATACTCTTATTCACAGAAGCATTGGTTGTAATCACCTCCATAGAGTCTGACAAAACAGTGTGTTGGGCTAATCTGGTGAGAGAAAGGCAGTTCTCTATAAGAAATAGCAATCTGCCTTTTCAGTTATTACTTTCTATCCTCTCTCATTTACTTTCTTTGTAAGAAGCAGTGCCAAACTTTTCAATTTTCTCATGCATAAGTATTTCCAGTCACTAATCATTTTCGTCACCAGTCACGATTCCTGCAATTTACTTTGCCAGGTGGAATAAAATATGGGCACAGCACACAGTGCTGGAGAAAGCTGTTAATGGTGTGAGGGTATACACCATACCCACCTGCTTGTTAATAGCTATAACATCTAGGTAAACTTGAACGATATACATATTCTGCAAATGATCGTCATAGGTCATAGTCAAAGTGGGGGATGAAAGAACTTTGATTACCATTATTAACTGCAGAGGTTATATCACATAAAATTAAAGTAAACCTCTGCCAATTGTCTAAACCAACTACATAAAATACCATTAATATGGACTGAAAAGCGAAGCTGAGCTAAACAGTCAGCATATGTTCTTGTAAACAGGGGTAACAAGATTTAATGAATTTTTTAATGGAATAAAATAATAATTTACTATAGTTTCAATATCCTGTCATGGTGTTGACTGTTGTCTAGACCTATGCCTTGAGACTGCTATCCTTTTGTAACACTCTTGAGACAATTCATTCAGAGGCAAGTATTCAATTCACAAAAAAATACTTCTCCCCCAACATTCTGAGAAGGGTAACATAATAAAAGAAGGTAAGAAAGAGCTGGAAGAACCTGGAATCACCACCTACCCACAGCACCCTTGGCTTATCACCGCGTATACCCATTGTTAGAATGAATATGCCATTACCAAAATTTAGCACTAATGAAGTTGACAAGCCAGCAACATTTACATTTTTCTTTAAGTACTCTGGTTTTAGGTATTGGTTACCTTCTTTGCGAATATCACCAAGCAAAGAATTCTCCTCCCATGAACCATTTGATAATGTATTAATATATTGCCTTCTATATAATTATGTATTTGTACCCAATTTCCGTAAAGTTTCTCTGAAAGAAAACACTGGTTTACCCAGAGATTTTCTTGGTGAATAAATGTGTTTTACATTACATAGAGAATGCTAGAAAATGCATTTTGTGACTGGTACGCATAGGACTGCCAGTGTCCTGATACAGAGAATGTGTTTTGCAAACAGGAGCCATGTAACCTTGGCCATGTAAATCTTTGGTTTGTGCTTGTACTGTTTGTGCATCTCATTACCATATACAGGATGCTCTGGCAAACTGCACAAACAATATAACTTGTGGTCCCAGAGAAATTGCTCAAGCAGGCTCACAAACAGTGACAAACACTAGGAACAAATATCATTATCCAGCATTCTGGTCACAAATGGAGCTCATAGATCTTGAAGTGGCAGGTTTTTTACTGTATGAATTACGAATCACATGACAGAGGAAAGCTAAACATCAGGAGCATAAAACACTAATTGCTGACTCTGTGCATTTGTAAACAAAACACAGCAAGCAATACTCCTGCTTAAAATCCTTATGGTTTGTACTTGCAAGTTTGGCAGGTTCTTTTTGCAATTATATGCAGTGACCTTACATATATTTACTGTATGTTAAAAGGACATGTATGCAGCAAGTATGTCCTTCCAAATGTAAAATGTGTTGTTCATACTGTTAATGCTTACCATCCTGGAACAAGGGTATTTCTTCTCCAAACTCTGAGCTGGGTTGAAAGGATTTAATGTACCCCTACTGCTTTGTCTCCACTAGCAGCTTTATTTTTTCAAAAAAATGAATTTAAGGAGATGAGCTATGCGCTTCCTGCTTTACACTAGCAAAAAAGTAATACTGATAGCTGAGCAGGGACCCTGGATCCAGGCATTTCTAATAAATGTCTAAAACGTCTCCTAATTAAGGCTAAAGAACCTGTGCTAAGATAATTGCCACATCTTCTTGGCAGCCAGCTCATATAAGCAAAGAAGGGCCTTTGGCAACCCTTGATTTGCGTGACAAATGAGCTATATCGAATGACTGCATGTTGACATTACTAGCTGTTAAATGTGGTCACATGTCCAAGCCAAATATCAGCATCTGCATTTGACCACACTGGAAACATCTATAGCCAAATATCCAGCTCCTGCAGGACAATGCCATAGCTAGCAATTTAACCAGAAGCTTAATCAGATGTCAGGGAACTACAGATCTGATTTAGAAGTCAAGCAGAGAAGAGAATACTGAAACATGCAGAAGAAGTGTTCATGGCCTTTGCCTTTTACTGACCATCACTAACCCACGTGCACTTAAAAGTAACCAAGCAGATCCTGGGATTCAGTTGACGTGACCCACATCACAGCCTCCCATCAGACTACAGGTTAGATCCGAGCATGAACGTATACCATGGAGTTGTAAAATATTGTTTCTTCAAACATGCCATCATTTTCTAAGAATTCTAAGCCTTTCAATGCCAACTGTATAAGCACAATGATGTCCAAGTTGTTTACTAAAGGGAGAATACACATTCTGGAAAAGGCATCTAAATCACCATCCCTGAGATACTGGGCCTGAAAATATAAATACGTGCACCTCCCACATGTTGAATAAGAAGCAAAACTTCGAGTCTTGTTGAAACCTTCATTGACCTTCCCTTTTTTAATATTTTAATCCACCCTCTCATGAATAGTATTGCTTATCTTTCTCAAACATGCCACTTCTGCTATCTAACAGGATTGACCTTCACTGCCTTCAAACCACGTTACTCCAAAAGGTGTCAAGTTCACTTGGGATGAGAATGAACTTTAACTGAATGGAAATCTATTTTAATGCTTTGCATCTGATGCCAGCAAAAACACTCGATATCTCATGAAGTTGGGGCATTGACCCTTAGAATCTAAATGTACATTGAATCGTTACATAAATACAAGAAACCCATGTGAGCACTGCAATTCAGGTCCTTACCGTACTGCCCATGGGAGCTTGATTTTACAGGCAGGGAGCCTCTCACATCATTTTCACAGTGGTTTCACCGTGGTCTTCTTCAGCAAGTGGAAACAATTACAAGAATTACAGATTATGAGAACAGTCATTGAACTAATTCTTTGATGTGGATGCCTCAGGTATAAGATAAAACTTTTATTCCACACATGAATACTAAGAACCAAATCCCTAGCTAAGTGGTATTAACCTAGCTCAACTAACATTAAGAAACAAATGTTAGTTTACCACAGCACGGAATCAAAGCCCTTTAAAGCCCATAAGGATAAAATGTCTTCATTATAAAGATGTCATTTATGGCTCTATACTTTGTGTTTCAATGGCCCTAGGTTATATAAAAGTACAGTTTTGGTTTCCTGGTTTTGTGCATTATAGATCCAAGATCGATGGAAGGAAAAATTGAGGTTTAACCAGGGAAAGGTTGTAGAAAAAGTTGTACAACGTATGATCATATCCTACAGATCCTTAAAACCCATGTAATTCGTGTGACCGTACCTGCAGCCTATCAGTTAGAGAACATCTGAGTGTATTACAAAATGGTGTGCTGATCTCAGCCCCTGTGGGTATGTCTGGTTTTCCCATGAAAGCACAGTTAATATACCAAAATCTGGATTTTGGGGTAGGATTTGCATTTCACCTAAACCAACCATCAATCAGTGCACTAGTGCAGGATGACAAAGCATTTCAAATGAAGGTCGTGTTGCTTACCAGGCTGATTATAATCACAGTTCAGTTCCCAAAATAAAAGTGACTGAAGTGTTCTTGGCATTTATGTTAAATGTAACTCTTAGGATATTAACAATATAACATCCTACAAGCCATGAGTTACCTGCACTTAATTCCATCAGATGTGATTGATGGGCGTCTCCTCCGGTCTGGATGGGAAACCTGGCCAAGCCAAATTTGGCTCTCCAAGGCATATGGGCTCGTTACAGAACCGTCTTCTAGCCTAACAAATACCTTATTGACACATAGAACATTCAGGGCAATAAAAATGTGTCTTTTTTATCACTGCTTGCACAGCGTGCATAGATATGACACTGGGGCATTCAACCATAGCAACATTAGGCAACCACTTATTTTAACCTAAGCTACTGGGAATAATTCAGGGCTCAGCTGATAACCTCAGCATAGACGTGGAAGACTGAATTTAAAATAAGGTGTTGCATGTTCTGATTATTTTGATGGGGGGGGCGGGGAACAGATATTGGGGATTATTTTTATTTTGGAGAACTTTATTTTCATTCAAATAATATATTCATTAACAGTGGTGGGGCTTCATATTATTTATTACTGAGGTTGCCCATCACTTTCTCTTTATAAGTACCAGTTTTCAGCTGCTTGCAATTTTTCCAGCCTGTGAGTATTTGGGCTGAAGTTTTTATGCTGAGTACCTGCCTAAAATTGAAATTAATGCACTTTTTTTGGTTTTTTCTTTTCTGGTTTGTAGTTTTAAACAGAGTACATTGATCTGTTTTGAAACAGTCTTTTAAGGAAAAAAAAAAACGATGGCAATAGTTTATCCATGGCACAAAGGCGCAAATACTCCAGGGATTGATTCTGAAAGACTTCAGTATCCTTGTGTTTTGTAGCAGGATCTTTGATTTTGGCTTGTGGCTGGCATACATGCCAGGGATGTGCTGTTCCTACAAAAAAAACCCACAATAATTTAGGCTGGCTAGGGCCTCTGAAGAGCATGTACGTCAATCTCTTCTTCAAAGCAGGGTCAACTTAGAGCAGCCTCTCACAGCCTTGTCCGGTTGAGTTGCGTTTATTCTGTGATAAGCACCAGAAAATGTGAGGAAAAAAAAATAAAAAAAGGAATTGAAATGGGAAGTTTCCAAATCTGTAACTGTTGTTCCACTGCTCTGGAGAGCCGTGTGAGACAGTTACTTTGGATGACAGGTGGGGAAGAACATAGACTATGGATCGTTTATGACAAGGCAAGAAACAATGAGGTTAAATTGCACAAAAAGGGGGAATTTACTAACATTAAAGATTCAAACACTGGAAAAAACTGCCTGGAGAATGTTATAGAATATCCATTGGAAAAGGGGAGGGGCTGTTAAGAACAATTAGACAAATATCTATCAGCAATAATGCTGAATGAGTTGCAATGTCCTTTCAAGACCTTTTCCGACCCTATTATTTTTATGAATCACAATTAAGACTGTTCTGTAGTATTTATAATTTGATAGTACTGAGGACCGTATTTCAGGTATTCTTTCAAAATGTTTTCTGTCCTCATGGACATCATTAGGGGCTCTCAGAAACTAAATAAATTACAGTCTGGTCAAGTTACAGATTTTAAAAAATTCAGAAAGACTGAAGACCTAATGGAGCTCAAATCACTTTCATAATATTAGTTTCAGGTTTAAGTGAGGAAAATCATTTAATTGGGAAGGGATTGTAAGTCGTATAGATGGCAGTTGGAGGAGAAAAGCTGCAATTATAAGGGTCACTTGAAAGACTCTTTAAAGATGTGGCTCTCTGGAATGAGGATGCGAGAGACAATAAGGATTGTAAAATATATCAGCCAAGATCAATGCCTCGAGCTGGTGAAAGTGGTGGTGTATCTGCTCATTTCAACTGCCGGGTTTGTGGCTAGACATCCACCACAGAAGTTAAAACAGCAAGAGATTTTTCCAAGCACTGAAATAAGGGAACCCGTTAGTTCTGTAATACATGTTTATTACTGAAAAATGCAGTATCTGTTTGCTACATAATGACCTGGACAACTGCAGCACTTTTTAGTATCTTAGGGAAGGCATATAGATTTTTTTGCTTTCTACTTCAAGCAAAGTTGCTCAGCTACTGTGCGCATTGGAGTCATTTACCTGTTCAGGATGGATTACTGGCAGCCTGTGAGGAATTGCATGCCTCCTCTCTCGTGCTCTCTGCCTCCTTCTCTCTCACTCTCTTTCTCCCTCTCCCACATTTTTTCCCTTCACTTGCTGAAGCAATTGCGTAAGCCGGGTTGCACATACCTGTGTGTTACCAAAACCTTTCTTACACCAGCAACAGTCATAACAAAAAGAAAAGTTACTTTCCAATTAGTTGCTATCATAAGAGGAAAGTATTGCCTCCGGATTGCTTTCCAGGATCTGGCTTTTTCTGTTACCAAGAATTTGCACAGCAGGAAGGACCAGAGTGATGCTGTGACAAGTAAATCGGTCCCTTCACAATACGCTGGTGGACTGTGCCATGGCACCAGCAATCTAGAGCTGGAGGACTCAAAACAGAGTATCTCTTGAAAGCACATGCAGAGGTGAAAAGGCTCCTTAACAGAGAGAGTCATGAAGGCCTACAGGCCACCTGTGTTATACTTTCATGTAAATAGATAATCTCAACAAAGCAATATTCTATCACCATTTTAGCTCTTGAGTCTAATACCACCAACCCAGAAATCTCAGAGGGACTGATGCAGCATCAAGACCTAAAAAGAATAACCAAGTCATTGTAAGAAACAGGGTGAGACGAGGATGGAAGAGAACATACATAATATTTTTCGAAAGAAAATTTACTTTTGTTCAGTTTAGTGGTCACTTGCTCACCCCAGTTAAATCCCTGCATTCTTAACCTTAAAAACTAAAGCTAGTCCAGATCCTAGCCCTTAACCAGAAGTTACTCGCCTAGAACAAAGTACCAGTACTTCTGTTGCACTTAAAACAACTGTGTAAGACTTCATTTTAGCCGATGTTACTGTTTTCTACTTTAAAGACTACACCAAATGATATGGAGCAAAACAGTATCTTAAGCTTTTCATTTTTGCCACAAATAGAAGGTAAGCCACCATGCCTCCTCAAAATACTGCAACATAGCTTTGGAGGTGAGGGGTTGGGGCAGCTTTTTCTGGGTCTGAACATTTTTTTCTTTGTTAGTTTGTTTCCTGTCTGTTTTACTAGACAGCTGATGTAGTGATGTACTGCATCTGGCTGGGATGAAGTTAACTTTCTTCATAGCAGCCCATATGGTGCCGTGGTTTGGATTTGTGACTAAAACAGTGTTGATAACACACCAATGTTTTAGCTATTGCTGAACAGTGCTTGCACAGGATCAAGTCTCTCTCTAACCAAGTTTCTTACTCAGCCTCCACAGTGAGTAGGCTGGAGGTGGGCAAGAGATTGGGAGTGGACACAGAACAGCTGACCCAAACTGAGCAAAGGGACATTCCCTACCTTGGAACGTCATGCTCAGCAATAAGAACTGGGGATGTAGTTTTTCCAAAGCAGCCATCACTCAGAGACCGGCTGGGCGGTCTTGCTTGTGGGGCATGGTAAACAATTGCCTTTGCATCACTTTTTTTCTCTCTTTCTTTCACTTATTAAACTGTCTTTATCTTGACCGATGAGTTGTTTCTCACCTTCAGTCTTCTGATTTCCTTCCCCGTCCCACTGGGGAATGGAGTAAGCAAGCGGCTAGGTAGGTGTCTAGTTGCTGGCCAGGGTCAACCCACCATAAAGTGAGATTCAAGGAACTTCAGTGGGTTTGACATGACATGGGTTTCTTCTGTAACACAGAGGTCAGTATATGATACATTACCTGCTTCCCTTTTATCCCTGATCCATAGGTTGGCAATAGCAGGTAAGTCTTAGCCTATAGACTCCTTGGGAGGAAAACAGTTTTCTTGCTGCTACAGAGCTACACACAATGCTATTTATAGTTATAACTTGACAATTCAATAAAGCAAATAATTGCCCTTGAACAAACTACGCTCAAGAAGTTTGCTTTCAGCAGCAGAGGTCTTATGAGCTAGAAATCTGTGGGTTTTCCTTCATGGCACTGGATATCTTCCTGTGGCTCACACAGATATCAGTTCCTGTTAAAGCACAACTTCTAAATTCCAAATTTCTCACCTCCAGAAATTAATCGATCTTAATGTGCTTAAAAGTTTTCTGACCACTGTGTGAGAGCGCAAGACAATGCGTTCCATTCTGATGTGTAAATCACTCTTCCTAGTACAACTGGGGCCTGTATAAAACCATCCATGACGTGGCCAAAAAACACTGCTATGAAAGCTTTTACCTGATTTTAGCTTAGGATGTGAGAATGAGAACCTGAAAGCTGTAGTGAATAGAATTCAAACAGCGACAAAATGATGGTAAATAAATGGGAACAGCTGCCACTATTCAAAACTCTAAGAGCACATTTACAGGGAACAAGATAGCTTTTTAAAACTGTCAATTTTAGCAGGGTGGAAAGTAATGTTTGTTCTAGTTCATTTCAGAGTTTTTCATAACTAATAAATGTCTTGGCCATAAAAATTACTATTGAAACCGAACAGCTAACAACCTGACTGTTGGACAATAAAGCTACTTAAAAAGTTATTTATCAACATAAATGATTTTGCATAACCGACACATTTTATGCAGAAAATGATAAAGTAATATGCCACTGATTTTTATAATGTAATACCCTGTAACTAATGATTTTTTTGAAAAATCATTTCACATTTCTAACAATTTTATGAGGGAGCTAATGATTTTATATGACAAATGGATATGCAAAAAAATAATGATTTTGTGCAGTTAATGGCTTCATACAACTAATGAGTGAATACCACTCCTACAATTTTAGTGCATATTACTTTCAGAGTGATCATTCATCCTAAAGATATTTTATGCCTTTTGTAAAATTTATTGTGTGCTAGTCCTTTGTAAGATGTATTTCCATATGGTTCCCATGGATTTCTGCATACTAATGAATTTCCAATATGGTTATCACATATTAAAAAGTATACCATAAAAGGCATTATAAAACCAATTTCTTTTCACTTTGATTTGATGTTGATAGTCTTCATTCACCTTGCTGAATTATTTTTAGTTAATTTAAGGTTCTGATCTAGCCCTCTGCTTGTAATTTCTTTAGTATGTCATTTTCTTTTCATTTGAGTTTTGCTAAGTTAATTTTCATTTGGAATGAAAATTATAAAATATCCTGCTCTAGCTTCAAAGAATACTAATAGAATGCTTCATGGCATCCAAGTATGTGCCATGTTGCAATCACATTTCTGTAGATTACCAGATTTGCTTTATATTCCTTCAATGTTTGGAAAATCAATACATATGCTTTGGAATCTCATGACCAATAATTAGAAGACACTTTGCAAGATATTTTCCAGTTAAACACATGAGAAACAAGTGTGCAAAGGGACATGACTTTATTCTACCACCACAGAAAAGACAGAGCAGGTGTGTGAATCCACCCACAATTACTTTGCAGGCTCCTCAGCTTAACCAGCCAGCCAGTAGGAGATATAATACTATCATACCACTGCCAGGAATGAGCTGAAAGGAACTAGTTTCTCTATGACACCTGCCATCAAATTTATTCTGAGACCCCACAATCTACTGTAATATCAGTGGACTTTTATCATCCTCGTAGTGATGGCCTGAGCAGACAAGAGAAAGGAGTCAAGTTCAAATGACCTCACCACTGGTTCAGGTTTTGACTAAATCCTCAGTACCACAAAGCAAGTGAAGCTGGAGCCTTTTCTCCCTGACGCGGGCTTTCTGGCTGTCTTGCATTGCCTTCTTGTCTCTGTCTTCAGTTTCCCCTGCGCTTTAATAATGGTTTGATTGAACTGACCAGTACTATATCTTCTGCAGCTTTCCTCTAAGCCTACCAGAAAATGCATTAAATGAAGACAACGGCTTAAAAAACTCTTTGCTGAGCACAGGTTTGCTGCATTTGAGACTGAAAGAAAAAGCCATGCTTTGTACCTGTGATACCTTAGCAGTAACATTAACAAAAAAGTCACTATGAAAGATAGAAGCTACTTTTTCTCTCTTAGGCTTTGTTTTAAGCTTCTTTTTACACTTGCTGCCTTTCTTCAGGGAAACAGAGTCCTGTTAAAGTCAATTTAACGTAAAAACAAGATGCTGTTCTAGCCCTCCACAATGAATCTTTTTGTTTCCCTCACAAAAGGATGGCCATTGCCATCATTAAAAAGCTTTGAAATGGTAAAACAGAAATAAGAGGATTCCCTGTAAAAATGTTGACAGCTACAGAGGATGGATGAGCGATATTGTTAAAATAAAGGTCTTTTAAGATTTTCCTTATGACGTCAACTCTTTTGCCTTTTATTTTCTGAATCTCCACTAAACAGTTAAAATATTTCAATGGTGTTAGTTGCCATTGTCCTTACAGATGAGGCCTCTGTGTTCAAGCCCTCCCTAACTCTTTCACGCTGATCAGGGACAAAAGCATGCTATATGTTTTTGGCTGTCAGAGACATTTGCATTATTTGAGGTATTTTACAGTGGTTGCTATGGTGTCCTCAAAACCTGACACTAGCTAGCACAGATCAACCTATGTTTCTGATAAAGGTAGTCTCCACCTATCCTTGCAATATCTGCAGTACTTTCATATTCTTTTCTTACAACGTGAAGATGTATTCTGGTCAAGGCTTGGGAAATGTTTATACAGCTGACTTTATAAAATTTAAATGCATTTTCACTGAGGTGTGAGCTGCTGTGGCTAGCAAGCTTCTGACATCAGTCTAACTAGACTCAAGTAAGCTTAGGCATCTCCCACTACACTGCAGCACCTAGTGCAGAAATAATGTTCTTCATAAAGCTCTAGTCAACAGCACAGCTATAACTCATAGAAGTAGACTGTTTTTTTACCAAACCCATTTCCTAATTTAAATGGGTCAGCTCTTATTTTGTCAAAAACCTGAAATATTTCAGGGAAGCTGTTTATTCAGTTGCTGCATATCTGCCCAGTCCACTTGAGTTAAGCTGTCCTTGAATTATCATTACTTAACTCGAAGTATTCACCCAGTCTCCTCTTAACTATGGAATAAGAAGCTATGGCCTAAGGAGGAAGTTAGAAATGTACAACATCAGAACAACAGCTTCCACATTTGAACTGCCTAGTGCTTTATCTCCCTTCTTGCTGGAAAACCTGAATCCAGATATCAGAATTCACATTTTCATTTTTCAAAACCAAAGAAAATCAGAGCAAACCAAACTAAACAAACCAAACCATTGTATTTGAGATTTACTCATTACTCATTATACTTGAAATAAAATTAGGATGGTATGAACTGTATTTCATTGGTAGTTACATGTCCATCCTTAAATGTACACAAGTGAAAATGATTTTCTCTAATTTGTAATAAGAGAAGCAGTATCTTACTATGCAGACTTGCTTCTGTATACGGACAGACCATCTTACAGTGTCACTAGCAAATCACACAAAAACAAGTCACTCAGGCTGCTGCTCACAATGCCTTTGACATTTGCCTACCCAAAACTCAGCCACTGCTAGCACCCCAATGAGTTTTAATTATCAGCACGATGAACATCTAAGTATTCCTTTACATGAAAATTATGGGGTAAGCATAAAGAGAAGCTTCCAGGTTTATTTAGGTGTTAGTTTCGATAGATGTTAATATTTTAATACCTCTAACAAAGTGTGCTCCAGTCAACAACCCAGATGGCTGAAAATCATTCACTGTGGAATACCAAGTCTCTCTGGAAAACATGTTCCCTCAGAAGGCCTCATTTGGTATGATTGCACAGGAGATGCCTGTGTAAGAGTGGCATATACAGCCCAGAGGAGATGTGCAGAACCCTGCGGAATCAAAGGAGTAGGCTTCATCTATAAGGATGCTTCTTTCCACTTACTCATGTTATATCCCTTTGCGCATTTATGCACCTTTATTTATGCACCCTGAACTGAAGTAAACTGGCAGATGTGCATATATAAATCCATGGTGATCTACTCCCCTGAAAGCTCTCGACAGCATATTTTAATAATTATGTATTATTTATGACTCTACCTTGTACCAGTGGAAATTGAAGGAAAGATACTGATGCATCTGGCCAAATTTGTCAATCTTGTTTTAATGTAAAATACCGTTAGCAACTCAAGTATGCTTTTTAAGCAATTTACATGTTTCATAACAGTGGAGGCCACGTTTTTGGTGAATTAAGGATGAGCCTATTAGGTTTGCGAAGGTACAGACATGATGTACCATAATGTAGACTAGGTCCCAGAGGTAACAAGGAGTTCATAATAGGCCTTACAGTGTTACCTGACTTCCCTCCAGTTTTATGCTCCCAGCTTTTGGCAACCAGGTCATGGTCTTAGAAAGGAGTTATTCACTTGTGCTTGTTAATTGGGTCTTACACATTTTATTTTTTTTTTTTGGATCTAACAAATACCTCAGGCACAAGAATCATGAATAAACGGTGTTTAATCCAAGTGTGTCTAGTCAGTGAGAAGTGTGTTCTGTTGGTGAAGAGCTAAATTCATGTTTACTTTGCAAACTTTACCTGCATTTTTCTGCATTTTTGTCTGGACACCATGTACTATGCTAGAAGTTTTCACTTCTTGACTGGAAATATTTATGTGCTGTAATTTTCAATCATAAATTTTCATGCCATATATTAAATGCTGCTGTTGCTTCATCCTGTATAAGGTGTTCTAAAGATCCAATAAATCTGTGGTTTACAACAAGATAAATGCCATAAAGGAAAAGGATGGTACTTCTAACTTGAATCTTGGAGTCTGAAGCATAAAGCACTTGCATACGATACACATATAGCTATAACACAGAGATTTATAGGTTGCAATTTTCTTGGCCTTTAAAATTTTGGTAGTTTTATCATTACAGCAGAGTGAAATCAATATTCTTATTAGAAAAATATGCCATTGACATCAATCTCCAGTGATTAATTCTTGTGAGTTACCGTGAATTTATTATCGACAGAGTCGATCTGTTTAGACCCACAACCCAGTTCTTGCAAAGGCAAACCTACAGATGTCATTAAGAAAATATTAAAGGAGAAATCAAGCACGGTGAGGCATGGAAGTGGAGAGACA
This sequence comes from Pluvialis apricaria, assembly GCA_017639485.1. NCBI lineage: Eukaryota > Metazoa > Chordata > Aves > Charadriiformes > Charadriidae > Pluvialis > Pluvialis apricaria. The sequence continues at coordinate 21,703,815 of CM030012.1, read as the reverse complement.
TGGGAGAAGATGCCCTTTTACTCCAGTGTGTGAGTTAATTCCTGGAAAGTAGCTTAAACACAGAGCAAGTGCTGGAGGGCACAGAAACAATTGAGCCCCTGAGTGCTGCCATCACAGGACCAGTTGACCTTCAGTGCAATCGAAGTGAGCATGTGCATGTCAAAGACCAATTTTGAAAATGTTTTTATTACTTTTAATGCCTTTAATTGCATTGGCATACACTGTTTCTCAAATAGGACATCAGTGTGCCTAGTAATACAGTTCTTTGTCAATTTTAAAAATCCTACTTTAATTGCAGCAGGACAAAACAATTGCTGAATCCTTTTTTTTTTCTTAGACTTTAACATCATAAATACAGGGAAGTCTGACTCAGAAGAGAGAACATGTCTGGCAAATTTAACCCTGAACAGCTGAAATGACTGTGAGTGTCTCAGTCCTCAGTGCCAGCAGCAGATATGAATCCACTGCTATTTTCTTGGTTTGTTTGCCTTCCATACTGCATTATCCACTCCCCTGCGTTCACTCTGAGCCAGCTGATCAAAGACCCTAAATACTTTCATATAGTGGAAAAGGGAAAGACTGCTGATGTGCTGAAGGAAGGGGATGAAAGGCAGACTTTACTATCGCTGAAACCCTTTGCTATTAATCCCATCATTGTAAAACAACCAGTGATTAACCAGCAGCTCCTCAGATTCCCACCAAAGAATCTCTGTATTTCCCAGGAGTCCAATTATATGCAAATATTGTTGTCAGAGCTGCTGGAGGTAAGGATATGCAGCAAGCTCCTTTGTAAGCTTTATTTTTGTTCTTCCTGGCAGTTTTCATAAGCCTACAAATCATTTATTACGGTTGGAATACAAGGAAAAACAATAATTAAAACAGAAAATGTTATGCAAAATTAATTGTCAAATATCTCTCATAACAAACATTGTATAAATGCTTTGTTATGAATATATATACACCTAGTTTTCTTCTTGCTTTCACAAATATATCATCCCCTGTAAGTCAGACTGAATCAACTGAATCCCAATATCAAGGTCTCTATTTCATTCAGTCTTTTATTATCAATAAATATACTGCCTTCTGCATAGCTCTTATTCTACACATTTTTTTGCACACTAGCTGATACCTTTTGTATGTTCTTGACTTTTAAAACTGTGATCTCTTTTATTTTGTTAATCGTCTCCAAACAGTTTCAGGGTTATTTGCAAAGTTTGTCTATTTAGTAAAACATCTGTAAGTTTATTTTGCATCTGGATTTTGCTTATTTACCACAAGTCCCATAATTTCTTTTCAACTGTACTGCCTGAAAAAATGCCAGTAGGTTTTCCCTGATTGTTATACTTTCCTATGGCCTTATTTACCTACACATTTTTGTAGGCAGAGCCCACTTTACATGTCTGTATCATTTTACTAACTGTAATCCCTCCTACAAGCTTCTGACATATTTTGTTGGCCTCAAGATATCCCTGCTCACAGTTCTGGGGGAGCATTCTTGGTCCACTGCCAGATGATCAAAAGTTCCATTTCCGTTCTGTTTGTAAATATTGAATACAAGCTGCACAGATGTGATAATTTTTCGTAGGAATGTAATAATCCTACAGCAGTCTCCTCTAGCACATCAGAATTAGCTATTCTCCACTTTTACGCATGAATGTGTTACAAATCTCTCGAATCTATCTCTATTCACATATAAGTACAGATGGTTTGAGGAGTGGGCATATATTTTCCCAGTTGGGAGTTTGTTGTGTTTAGAGAGATGCTACTCCTGCTGTGAACACTACAGGCACAAAGGGACTCCAACCATCAGTGGGATATCACCGCACAAGAAGGGAGGAGAGAGCAAACTAATGAGGCACCACACAGGAACCGTTTATTCTCTCCACAGCTTTTTGTTTCCTGGGTAAGAAACCAAGAGTATGCAAAGGGAGGTTACTGCTTGCCCCATCATTCACAAGCGTGGACTGGACACTGTGCCTTCAATAGCAAAGACCGCACAGTGGTCTGCCACCATCCCTGGAGGTGCCTGCCGTTTTCAGCCACTCATGAGCTGGGACTTAAAATAGCTCGGCCAGCTTACCTTATACTTTCAGAGCACAGTAACACACTTCTTCACCTAAGGTGGAACTTCGTTGCCAGACACTACACAGTACATCACGTTAACTCTACATCTGCTAGAAATCAGCAAAGCTACCAATAGGCAAGTTTTGATTATCTTCTGCGTAACAGCAGGGGAGGGGCATGTTCTAATGTTGCTCCTTGATGCTGTTTGATATGGATCTTTCTTTTTTCCCTGTTTTTTCCTTCTTTCCCTTTCCAGACAGTTTTTCTGAGCTATTTGGTTCTATGCAGAATTAATTTATCATGCACAATCAGAAGCTTTGTATCATGGCCTCTACAGACAGGTGACCCTCAAACCAGTTACCTTCAGCTTATTTTGACTTTGAAAAATATCTCTATCAAGCTTGTGCTATCATTAAACAGGCTAAAGGCAAGAAACAAATTCTTTACTAAAAGATCAGCCTCTTTCACTTCCAATCCTTTCTGTAAATTGTTTGTAGCGGTCATGCATAATGTTGGAAGAGCAATGCCTTCCACTGATTTTATAAAGCATATGTGTAATTACGCTCCTCTCCGCTTCTGAACTGTAACTTTTCTAGATTTGTTACTTCATCTTGGCCACAGTGCATGCTTAAGATTTGATAAGCAGTGAAGAGAACCCAGTAATATTTCTCCTGAAATGGCATATCGGACCAGAAATCAAGAAAGTTTTGTTTCTTGTCAATGTTTAACTGTGATAATACTGACATTTCTGATTCTAGCTCCCAAAAATGAACAGGAGGAGAAAACACATAGTGAACAGGGGGATGAAAAGAGAACAAAGGAATCAAATAAGTTGTTGTCTTGAAATAATTCACTATGCATTTTGGCAAATGTTCACAAGCAAGAGAGAAGAAAGATTTTTTTTTGTCAGAAAAAGAACATCTTTACCTAGGAAATAAGCACATGCTGATATTACAAAGATATTGAAAAGAAATAGAAAGGGATTTGATTCTATGTTTACAGGGAACATAAATTTATTAGTAACACAGAAATAAAAGTACCCTCAATAATCATGTAATATCTTGCTGCATAGAGTGGGAAATGACTGCAGTGTCACTGTCAACTGGGGAATTTAATTCTGGTTAAACAATTTCACTGTCTACACAAGAATAAAAACCAGAAGATTTTATAACATCTGAGAATGCAAAAAAAAATCACTAGTAAAACATCAACATACGCCAATAGCTATCCCACATATGGTATTTTGCAGCCTGCAGTTTTTTAGGTCTCAGTTTTAACTATAGGGTAATACTGAAAATTCTCAGACAACTTTGCAACTGTGGCCAACAGACGAGGCAAATTCAAAACTTCCCCCTTTTAACCAGTGGATGGAATTAAGGTCCACATCTGACACCTTTCACCAAAGAAGCTAATGCAGTGGTTTGAAATAATTCTCTGATCGATTATGTCCTGCAAGTTCAAAACCCATTATCAGAAATTACAGAGCAGCAGGTGGAACAAGATATATAGAGACTGTTGCAGGTCTTGAGCAGTCTGACAGACATGAAATCACTGAGTAGTATTTGAAAGTTTCAACCACTAATGAAATGCACCTGAGATCTGACATGCAGTCCGATACCTTCTGGAAAGATATGTGGAGTCACATCTATAGGTGGATTACATATGCTGTATATTTAGATTGGTTTATAAGTGTGAAAAATCAAAATATATAGTTAGACTATTCCCTTGCAATTGTGTAGTCCTTTTGGATCAAAGGCTATGCCCACATAAGTGAAATATAAGCCGTAAAGACAACTGTAATTAATAGGTTTCACCAGAGCTGACAGCTACTTTACATAATGGAGGCCTTACAAATGAATGCCGAATAAGTAGAAGTAAAATATTTTTTCATTGTGATAGTAACTTAAGTGCAGCCTGGGAGCTCCTCCCAGGATAAGCATGATTAATAGGGCTCTAATACTACCCTTTCACTTTCCTCTTCCCTTTTTTTCCCCAAATTTTCTTTCTTTCTGTTCTTCTAACAGACTTTATTGTAAAATCAGAGTACCACATCCCTCTATGCTATACGTGGACACAGGCAGCTCAGTACTGTATGGAATATAATTGGTCAGGAAAGTGTCACAAAAGTGTGTTTTTCATTGAAAAACACTGTTCAACATTTTCCAAGTTTTTTGAAGTTCAAATTTAATCAGTTATCTTCTGGAATACAGTCTCAAAGTGCTTGTCAAGGCTTTACCTGACACTTTCAAACAAGAAAGCTCTAATTTTAATTTTTAATAAAACCTGTAAACTTCTCTGAACAGGAAGATTATTCTGTCCAGGAGTGATTTTATTTTAATTAATAAATGTCAACATTTCATCCTAATTCAGCATAGGAATGTTTTTCAAAAGTTTTATGTTTTGATCGGCTAAGAATGTGCACCGTTCCTATCTCAATGGGAAATCTTTAAAGAGCAATTTTTCTCAGGTTAGTCTATTTTGCTCTGAGTACCTCCTACAGGAACCAGGGTTCCAGTAGGTCCCTTTCAGAGGTTGTCTTTAAGATTTCACAACTCATCTGTCAAGGCAGACAAAATAGATCAAAAAAGATACAGTGAAATAAAGAGAGTAAGGAGGAATAATTCTCACAACCCTAGTGAAATGTTATAAAACTGTTACTCATGGAACTAGTCCATTTGGCAATGCCCAACACCACATTTCTAAACCAATTAGGAGGTTTTAAATTTACAGAACATAGCTGTTGTGTGTATTTTAAAAGTGTAACTCTAAGAAACCAGAGAACTCAATTAAAAGTTTATAAACCTCACAGAATATTTCCTCTTACAACTGCAGACCCTCCATGAAGGCATTGATGGGCACACCTCAAACTTGTATTTAATTAAATACCTCAAGCAAGGAGAACAAGCTGCCTCTCTCAAATGCTTGGACTGAAAGTACGTTCTTCACTACAAAGTATGAATGTACCTCCCAAGGTAAATATCAAGATGCTATCAGGAAGAAAATGGTAAATTAAAGAATTTTGAGTTCATCAAGTGGACAGCTGGCTTATTACCTTACAGATAATAAATCTCCTACTTCTGTCTACCTCTTTTACAACTCAATTAGTGTGGAAGAATTACTGAGAGTAAGATGTGGTCAGAAAGAAGGACAACATGGCATGGAAGTAGCAAAAGGTGGTAAAAGAATAACATAGAGATGCCAGCTTGAAAAATAGATACAGCGAAGTGCTAGTTTTAACTGACTACATGTCTAAACTAGCAGTTGTATTGGCAGATATTTTATGTTGACTGTCATGAAGACATTGATTGAACAGCATTGTGAAACCGGTGAACAAGCAACCTGCAGGGTCGATATTGAGAGCACCCAAATCAGTCTTAGACCCTCCGAGCCTGTTGGAGTGACCTGGGAATTCAGGTCTAGAAAACCCTGAAAATAAAACAAACACTGCTGAAAAATGGATCACCTTCCAAGTGGTAGACTCTACGCATGTTGTGTCTGCTCCTCCTATTTGTATAATGCAGTTCTGCTTCCTGCATGTTAACTAAATAATTTTGAAGTCCTAGCCTTGATTTTTAAACACCATCGTCCAGCCCAAGTTACCTTTAAGAAATACATAAATTGGTACATTTTCCCATTAGATTCTGACTATTCAGCTTTCTCATAGAATCATAGAACAGCCCAGGTTGGAAGGGACCTCAAAAGATCATCTGGTCCAACCTTTCGTGGGAGCCTAGATAAGATTATCTAGCACCCTGTCCAATCGTATCTTGAAAACCTTTAGTGATGGGGACTCTACCATGTCCCTGGGGAGATGGTTCCAGTGAATGATTATTCTCACTCCAAAAAATTCCTTTCTTATATCGAGATGAAACCTCTCCCAGTGCAACTGGTACCTGTTCCCCCTTGTCTTCTCCATGTGGCTCCTTGTGAAGAGAGAGCCTCCATCTTCTTTGTAGCCACCCTTTAAGTACTGGAATATTGTGCTGAGGTCCCCCGAGTCCTCTCTTCTCATGTTTACATGCTGATTCCCTGCTCTCTCAGAACTGCTACATGACTCAGTGACTATTAGAATTCTTTACACGCATGCACTTACTATATATATAATATATACATATAATGTTGTGTACTTACACTTACTAAAACAACACACAAAAGTAGCAAGAATATTCCTTTCAGTAGCTTTTCCTTAAAAAAACTACAAAGTGTGGGTACCTTTATATATTCAAATGTAATAAGAGAGAGAAATAACTAAATAACCCCATAAAAACTCTATGCAAAAAAAAATATCCAGCCTAAGCTGTGGTTCAGCTTCCATGTTTGGGGTCCAGATGCAAGAATTATTGGGTGAAATACATAGGCTATGTTATGCAGCAATTTGGAGTATCATAGCTGTCCCTTCTGGCATTAAGATGCATGTGTCTTCAGTTCTTTCCAGGATAGCTACTGTTGTTGCCAGAAACACAGAGTATTTTGTATGAAACTCACAGCACTTTCACCAGATATATTTATGCAGTCAGTTAGTGTCCAAAACATAGGTGAATTGCTCTGGGTTGTGGGAGGCAACAATTCCCAGGCTCCATTTTCAGCTCTGAGACTGTTTCATGTGGCTTGGCCGAGGGCAAATCACTTTAAAATCTCTCTGTTTGAATTTCCCATCTGTGCAAATGCGGATGATAAAACTAGCCTATCTCAGAGAATGACAGGAGACGTAATTTGCTAACATTTGCACAGTCATCTGAAGGCTCTTTTTGTCTAAGTACTAAGTGTGGTGCTTGCCAGCATGTCCAAAGAGATTTTTAGTGAACATTGCAGAATATAAAGGAACAGAAACATGCAGAAGTTTACAGAGCCCTGAAAGTCTGCAAGAAAGGGGCCAGCCATTCTCAAAAGCAAAGACAGGAAAAATACTATACAGGTAAGGTTGCACTACATGAATATGAGAATCAATCAAAGACATCTCACTGAAGCAGTGCACTAAGAAGAGAGTTAGATGGGTTTCTAACACAGGTGGAGAAAAAGTTTTATTGCTTACTGGAAATACCAATCTAACAGTCAAAAGCTTGGTAGTATAGCAGTTCTCAAAAGTCCTAAATGTAAATAAAAATGAACTGAATGTGTTTCTGGATGACAATAAAATGGACCCTTAAATAATTATTTATCGAAAAAAAGTTTAGCTAAAGGATACTCCTTTTTGTATTAGGCCACAGCTTAGCTGCACAGAAAAATGCTTAACCACACTTTATTAGCAAGGCAAGGCATGAAATGTTAAATGCGACCCAGGTCTGAATTCCAACAGGGAGGACCAAGTGGCAAGTTAATGAAAGGAATTTTACCTTCAGATGAGATGAGCTGCTGAATATCTCAGAAGCACAAATTGCCACCTTGTGTGATGGCAAACAGCAGTATATTAACATCAGTTTTGAGGAATCAGCTTAATAGTGGCAATTTCAAAACCACAGTGCAGAATACCTATTCCTCAGCCAAGCATCACTTACATTCGTGTGTAGAATGTCTTAAAGCTTAAGTAAGGGTTTAGTGGCAGGCAGACCAGACCGGGTTTATGAAAAAAGATGACTTTCATTCCTAATGCAGGAAATTTATCAGTTCTACACACTTAAAGAGCATCTTACTGACGTAGAATCTCACATCTACAAAGACATCTTGGAAAATAAATCAAAAATAAACCCAAACCTTTTGGCTTGAATGAGTTCCTTGGTATCACATGGGCAGTAAAAAAAGTTTGCATCGTTACCTTTCTTTCATGGTCCAATTATGAATATTTTAGTGTTTCCGCATCTCAGCACTGCAACAAAGCCAACGTGAAACTCTATCCCTTAGCTCTCTGTGAGATAGTTATTCACAAGCTAGGGCATACTTATTTTCATACACTTACTTTCTTCCTTCCCCAGATCAGTGAAGCAGTAAATAGAGAAGGAAAAAAAGGCTCTCTCCAAACAGCATCAGATCAGTGGTGCAGGAAATAGCAAGCAACTCCCTGCAGGAGCATGTGCATTCTTAGCAAATTCTACCAGCAAATGATAATCACCCAGTTAATTATATTTAATTGGTCTCTGCATCAAAACAATAAATAATGAGAGAGTCCAGTGCTGCTTGTTGGAGATTATAACTTGATATAAATATGGGAAACACAAGCAAAAAAATAAATATGCATTCAGTTCTTCAAAATGGAGTAGAAAATAAAAAAGGCTGAGTGTAAATTGTATCAACATTGGCCAACGTCTATCTACAGAGCCAGAAATTTCAGAGAAAAACAAAATACCAGTTTTCCTGGGAAAATTGCTATCAATGAATCTGCATGAAGAGGACACTGCATGCAAGCACTTTAAGACATGAATACTTAATGTGGGGGGGAACAAATTTTGGTAAGAAAAGTGGAAGCATGAGAAATGGGGAAGGGAGAAGGACTTAATCAAAGGAAAGAAATGTTAAGGGTGGCAGCTGTAAGGTTCCCAGGGGTAGTTACAGAAGGACCAGCAGAGGTTCACTTCAAAATGTGTTAGACAAGACCTTTCTAAATAGACTGCAGGGGGCAACCCTGAGCAGTGAAAGAGCTGGCTTAGGTGATACACTATAACTGGTCTTTTCCAGTTTAACAACCAGTAGAAGGCATGAACCCCAGAAAACATGAATTATTTAATTTATTATAACATTCTCCCTGGCTTCTTTGAATAAAATTTAGAAGTGCATCTATTTTTAGTGCTTTTGTTTCAGATTGCAGAATGCCAGAGCATCTCCATTTTGATAGCTCTTGCAGCTGGTAATCAATTCTGCAACCCCAGCGCATCTCATGTTTCAAATCAGAGAATTACTTCCATTTACAAATTTTGTATTGTATTGCATATATATGTTATCGACTTATATACAAGTATATATGTACATAAATATATATATACACACACTTTAAAATGCATGTTATTGTTTGCTATTTAGTAAAAAATTGCATATTTGAATCAAGGCCCCTTCAAGTTAAGGCAAAAGCAAGAGAAAAATCAGATCAAATCCCAGAAAACACAACCAGTTAGGTTGCTAATCTGTATGAGTGGAAACTCATGGAAGTGTCTATGAAAAGCACTTTTAAAGATCTCACATATTCAAGAGTACTTTGAGGGGCTAGAAAGAGGAAGAAAAGGTCAATACTGAATTACTTTTACTTTCCCAAGCAAAAATTCTTGGTCAGAAAGAATTAGGCAGGAAAATGAGACTTTTATATGGGAAGTTCTGTCACAATTCATTAGAAAGCCAAAACGCCATTCCGAGATTGAAAGGGAACAGTTTGTGGATAAAAATCCCATCCTGACTTTGTGGCAAAGTGAATAGCACAACAAAAAAAAAGGGCATGGGCAGGGAAGGCACAATGTGCAATAGAAAGTGCACATTGAGGAGAAGAGGGAAGTAATCAATAAGATAGACTTTTCGATGTACCTGCAGTTGGCAAGGGAGCTTCAGGGGATTAGAGGACTCATGGCTGGCATGATTAAGAATGAAAATATTTTTTAAAAGAATATGAACAATGAAGAACAAAAGCCAGTCGTGCAACCTCGTTAGAAGATGGAGTGCGTACCTGCTAATATGATGGCAGAGGTTTTCACAACTGCTCTGTATTTGGAAAGATGTTTGAGGTTGCCCTGTTCTCACAAGTCTAGATGAAAAATTTTCAGCGTACAAGCAACCAAAGAGAACGTTAAACATCTCTATATATCCAGCGGGCCCAAGTAACTTGAGTTAATGGTCTTTTAAGAGATGACGGAGGAGATGCCTGAGTCACTGACATTGAATCTGGCAAGTTGCTGTGTGGGTTTTTCCACTGCTCCACCAGCAACGCAGAGGTTTAGTTTGCCAGTCAAGTCACAGGGTTTACAACTCTGTCACATTGCATGCAATAGGTTACAAATGTCTTGGTTTAAAAGAGTACTTTGGTTATAATATGGAAGTACATTTATTTCTTTCACAAACACATAAAGTAAGCTTATTAATTTACTGGAGAAATACAGCACAAAATCCAAGACATAGAAGCTGGAGCCAGGCAAGTTCTTATTTTAAACAGGGCGTGTATTTTTAACAGCAAAGATGAATGATCATTGTAACAGACTGCTAAGGGCAGGTATGGATTCTCCATCTTTTTTCTTGTAATCAAGATCAGACACTCCTTTGGAAGAAATACCTCAGTCAAGCATGAGCTGCTGAACTCTATGCAAAGGTAACTGGGATCAATTCAATACTCCACAGCACAGAGAATGCAAATTCTGTAATCTAATGAGGAGTTTTGGCCCTAAAATATAGGAAAACACGAAAGCTCTGAAAGCCAAATTTTGCTTCACAGTTTAAAGAAAATTTGAAACTATTTGCTTGAAAATTGATTGATAGAATTCCACGTTATCAGTTCAGAAGAGAATAATTTAAAAGTATCAAAACAATTTCAGAGTTAATGTTCTAATTTTAGTGAAGCATTAAAATCTCATAACATGTCATCCCTGCAGTGAGGGTACTTGCAATCATGCAAATTCATGCAGTGTTCACAAAGGAGGAGAAACGATGATCCTGGCTTATGGCTTGGGCCTCTCAGTTAAGCACTGGGCTTCCAGCTGCTGCATCTCAAACAGGCACACTTTGGGGAGCCGGAAAATCACATCCACTCTCTCCCTTGAGAGAAGGCAGCATACACTCCTCTGTGCACCTGCACCTGCCTACTTACACTGACTGCAAAAACAGTGTGGGACTATCGTTGGCACTGACTTTGTATGTCTTTACATCAGTTGTGCTATTAGTGTCTAATAAATAGCAGAGTTAGAGATGATGCTTCACTGCTCAGATGGACAAGACATCATCCAGTCCAGAATCCAACTTCTGTTTTGCATTGGTTGCAATTGTTTCTATCCAGCTGTTTTCACCAGGAATGATCCCTGAATGATACCCAAGGGTAGCAGCTGAGGCTGGAGAAAAGTAAGATCTTAACCAGGCTCAGCAGAGACAAGGTGCCGCATTTTCTTTTTCACATTTGTATCACCTTCACAAGGTGATACGTAGAAGATGCCTCTCTCTCCTTCCCTGCATAAGATGAGGCTGAATATGTGAATTGCCCTGTAATCTGATCTAGAGATACGAGGGTCCAAAGGAAACAGAAAAAGCAATTCATTGCTTTTGAAAGGAGGAAGGGGGCAAGCAGGATATCCCAAAATTGAAAATTTTGGGGGGAGGCCTAGTAAGATAAGGTTTCCTAACTCTAAGCAAGATTTGAAAATATACTGATGCAACAGTTCATTTCTTTACAACCTTCCTATACTTATTTTTAAAGGGATTTACTTTACTCAGAGCATTATATTAATACTAAAGGAAAATATAAATACTACAGATCTGTACACAATATGCTAAATTTACTATTACCCCTTAATCCTGTTCTATTTTTATTTTTATCTACATAGGAAAGCCCTGCTTGCTTTCCAAGCTTTAACTGTAAAATGTTTATTTCATAAGTTGGAAGGGACCTTAAAGATCATTTAGTTCTATGGACAGGGACACCTCCCACCAGACCAGGTTACTCAAAGCCCTGTCCAGCCTGGCCTTGGACACCTCCAGGGATGGGGCATCCACAACTTCTCTGGGCAGCCTGTTCCAGTGTCTCACCACCCTCACAGTAAAGAATTTCTTCCTAATGTCTAATCTAAATCTACCCTCTTTCAGTTTAAAACAATTACCCCTCATCCTATCCCTATACTCCCTGATAAGGACTCCCTCCCCAGCTCTCGTGTAGGCCCTTTTTAGATAATGGAAGGCCGCTATAAGGTCTCCCTGAAGCCTCCTCTTCTCCAGGCTGAACAATCCCAACTCTTTCAGCCCGTCTTCATATTTACCTGAGTTCCTAGGTTTCTATTAAAATTCTATTTTTGAAGCCTGTAATATAACCTTTTTTTATGCCTAAAAGTAAACAGCATTGGTACTTTCTATACCGAACATTTTAGCATTCCCTATTTTAGAGACTTCACTGAGCAAAGAAAAACACTCAGCATACAGCACAACTTCATCTCTAATGACAAGTGTATGCAACATTATTCAAAAGTGTAGAATTTATAGTTATATCATAAATAAACTCACCATCACCTTTTAATGCACTAAAAGAACACAGAAATGTATAAAAAGCAGTAAAGTTCGGCTTCTATAAGCAAGCAACTTTACCAATATTGCACTATTTCTCCAAACTTTGTTAAGGTTGTCAGAAGTAGTACATTTTTCTAGACCTTCACAATTCTGAAAGCACGGTAAATGCACCATCATTTAGCTGTCTGTACCGCAGGGTATTTCATTATCTGTTGTCCTGGTTTGAGGTAGAACAAAACCCATTTTCTTTTCAGTAATTTCACTTTCCAGTTAAGTCTCTCCTAACTGCACTTTCTGAAATTAACAGCATATTCTTCAGACAGTGTCTGCTCCCAGAATGATAACACCTGAATGTTTATAGTTAATATTAAGGAATGGTATGCAGAGAAGCTCCTGCTTATACTTACTGGTATAACAATCAAAGCCATCTAACTTTTCTGTGTACCCCCTTGGAGGACTGGAAGCAGAAGAGCATAGAGGGGTCCCACCAGCAGGGAGGAGCAGACAGGACAGGTGACCCAAAACTGACCAAGGGGGTATTCCATCCCATCTGCATCATGCTTAGTATAAAAGCTGAGGGATCAAAGGGTCAGCCCTCTTTCTTCCATGACTGGCATCCAAGGAAGACTCTGTTCATCTGCCTTTGATCACGATCCGTGCACTCCTGAATCTAGATCTGGAATCCAGTTCCCATCCATCACTGAGTCCAGTCTGGGACTTTCCCAGTGCTTGCCAGTGACATGATTGTCATCCTGGGAGCTTGATATGGTTTGTATATATTGCATAGATTTAATTATTTTCTTTTTTTTGATATTATGTTTTCTTTTTATTATTAATATTTCATTAAAGTTTTTTTTCAATGTGTTTTTTCAACACATAACTGTCTCCCTTACTTTCTCTCCCTTCTCTTCTGAGAAGGAAGAGAGAGAGGTAAAGAGAGCATCTGTCATTCATTTAGTGGCCAGCCCAGGCCAAACCATGACAGCTGTGAAACCTGGGTCTTGGCTAAGGATCTAGAAGAGGTGGTTTTGTTCTATACAGCAAAACTAGTAAACTGCATAAGTTTCTTCACTGTCCTCTCTTATTCATACTCTGCCCCAGGGATTAAATTAGAAGGGTAATGCAGCAGGCCCTTTGGGCACCAGTCCTGAGACACCATACGGTGAAGAAAGCAGGGGAGGCAAAGTGCAAGCTATTTTTACTGCTGCCAGATATGTGTCAGACCTAATCTGGCTCCGTCAGCTCTAATCCTAGACCAAGAAGTGTGGGAAAGCAAGGAGCAGAGACACCTGAGACAGATGGACACAAGCCATCACAACCCTGGGAGGAAGGTTAACGGTTGGACTTGATGATCTTAATGGTCCCTTCCAACCTCACTTATTCTATGATTCTATGATTCTATGCTTACTGGGAGCTGTGCCCCAGCTAAGAAGTCCAGCCAAGAACTGGGTAATCACTGCTCACTAACATGCAGACAATGGTTGGCAAATTCAGCTACGAAATGCACACAGTGTGGAGTTGCACTGGGGCTCAGAGGATCAGCTTGCTCTGCTTTGTGTAGCTGGAATGGGATACCTGCACTGTGCATGTCTTCATAGCCTATTTTTATTACCTCTAACACTCAAGAACCTGGCAACTGAGGTATTTGGGTATACTCAAGATCCCTTTAAGTTACAGAAGTCAAGACGCCCATAAGCAACCCATTTTTATACACCTTTTCATTAATGTCAAATGGATTGTACAGTGAAACTACCCTGGTTGCTGAGCCTACAACTGCAACAGTTGGTGTATTACAGTACTGTGGCCCTGCATTTTATCACACTACAGCAACCACATCTCAGTGTTCCCATGTATCTGATTTTTCCCACAGCTGTAGAAACGGCCTGCAGTAAAGTAATTTTTATGCAAAAAGTTTCAGTTCCCTAAAAATTCTGAGCAAAACGTGAAAACCTCAAAACACTTACGGTGACAAGTAGAAATATTTCAACAGGTAATTTGAGCATCTCAACACAAATACACCATCGCAGGAGCCCTGGCAGTTTGTTGTGCTCACCTCGTACCCTTGTTTTTTTGCACAGAGCCCCCTTCTTCAACACACCACAGTACCTCAACCGTCAGCAAACACTCTTCCCCAAAGATGTAAGATCGCGAGTAATCAGAAGACATATTTTTGATCAAGAAATCTGGTAGATTTGGAGTCCTTAGTCAATCCCAGTACCAGAGGGGACCAGCCAGGGCTATTCAGGTTTTCAACTCTATCTATGCATCATAGTTCATGTTTGCTGGTTTCATAAAACTGTATGAAGTCATTAACATCATACCTCAGCACCACTTTTATACCTGTAGCTGCTCATTAACAAAAGCAGTTAATCAATAAAGTTGCATAACAGGACTCAGTTTGGTACACATTATACGCATCTGGTGTTCAAAACTAATTTTCCAAGTCAAGACAATGAATTAATTTCCTAGCATTGTGACCTTTATAAAAGCAGCTTAGTGAAAGCTGAGCTCTAAAAGCCTTCAGTGGTGCAAATTTTAATGCATAGAAGACTTAAATCAAGTCCCAGCACAGTGTATAAAAGGACGAGTGCTCCTGTCAAAATGGGTTGAAAGCTAATGGGGTAAGTCCCCTCAATAAATGAGGTGTGATTCCATGGCTGATGGCCAGATTTTCAAATATTCCACCTGCTGCGTTGCCAAAAAAATGAAATACTGATGTAATAGGGTTTAATATAAAAGTCAGTAATGCACAGCAAAGCCAAGATTCTGGGCAGAAAACAGCTATGCAAATCCCAGGGTTTCTGCATATTAAACATTCAAAAACCAGAGTAAAATGATTCACCTCTAAATTGTTAGTTTTAAATAAAAGTGTACCTGCGCAGAAAAAGGTCCTTCTCGCAACCCACAGGCCCATATTTTTATAAGTTTACCTGACTCTTTTTACTGCAAGTCTAAGAGCACTTTTGGTTCTTTCATATGTAAAGGTCTTTATCCACACATAAAACTGAAAACAAAGATTGAGATCTCCTACTTAAATAAATAAATAACCCAAGAAATCACAAAGTCAAAAGGTTCAGTGGTTCAAGCCTGAGAAGCATAGTTACTTGTGCTGGAAATCATGGAAAAGTGCATGATAATGCTTTCTATGAAGAAAATCTAATAAACATCATGGAATCATGCAACTCTTGAAACAATAAGAAATTGAGAAAAACCAAATACAGTCCAGTAGGAACTGTATTTCACCTACTATCTAAGGTCATAGATGTGGAGAAATGCCAAACGTCGTTATCTGGAAAGGTTGTTTTTTATTCTCTAAGTTAAGTGGATGGTTTTTTTCCTGAGATTAAAAAAATGCAGATTTCAGATGTAAGAGAGGCATAAGAACCTGCATGCTAATATGGATGATGTCCCTAGAAATGAGTGACAGTTATGCAATAGGTGTTCATAAACAGAGAGACAAAAGTCATTTGAAGCAGTAGAACAACTGATCTAACCCATCAAGTGGCAGAGATGTCAGCCCCCTAATGCCCACTGGTTTTGACACTTTGAAAACCAGTGAACAACTTTGAAGATCTTTGAGTTATTTCTAGGCCTTAGTGAAAATACAGACTGGAAATTCCAGAGGTTTTCAAAACATCTTAATGTCTAACACCCCCTTAATCAGTCCTAAAATATTGCATGATTGCATATCACACTTGTCTTCAGGACAGTCATTCAAATAGTATCTAGCTGAATGGCAGCTCACATACTCTTGGTTGGAACAGCTGTGTGTCAGTGGAACAAACGAAATTAATGACAATGATGAACTAAGTGTCACAATTTGCCTTTTAACAAAACTACTCTTCCTCTCTGTGCCAAATTGCCCTGTTTAAGTTCAGAGGAAATACTTGCAAACTGTGCAACTGCAGTAGCTGAATGGCATCAAAGCCACTGGCAGACTGTAAGCAAATTACCACAACCTGAGTCTTCAGAGAGAGAGCTTTTGGAAATAACCCAGCTGAAACTCTCCAGTGAGATGCAATCTGAACTTTCATTGCAGGCTGTCTACTGTTTTCATCCTTTTTTGATCTGCAGGGTTGTTTTGCATTCTTCTTTATTTCCCCTTACATTGTGAGCAGCTATATGTTTTTCATAGCAGTTTACATGATTAAATAAAAGCCGTGAAAAAGGGAGTAAATCCTTAACAGACATATTGTCTTAAGGCTTTCAGGAATCATACACCAATAATCCTAGTGATTATTGGGAAGTGGAGCAGAACATTAGAAACATCAAAAGGAATTTAGCTTATTGGAGGTTTTCCCTCTCCTTTTTAGCCGTTGGTGTGTTCAACCTCTTCGTTTTTATTGTTATTCTAGATCACAGTCTTTCAAAATGACATGAACAGCTTTATTTCTTCTTTCTGTTAGAATAATTTCCACTCTCTGTGGACAGAATGGTCATTATTAACTCCACACAGCACTCATATCTAGGCTAAGAGGTTTTCTATAGGCATTTTTTTTTCTCCCTTCTATACTCCCTGGCAACCTATTGCAGGTTAACTTTGAAGGTGTAGCCAGCCACTAGCAAAAGTAGACTGGAAATTAGGAGTTTGCTAAGCCTCAGAGACAACCGTCATAGCAGGCAAGTAACTGAAAAAAGAGCTCTAGCCCTTGCCTCTGACAGTCTCTCTTATCTACTCTCTCTTTCCTGCTGCCTGTTCATTTTAGTCTTGCTTTCAGCAGGAAGCGACCCAACACTGTGAAGCTTCATTGTCTGGTGATGCATTTGTGCAACAGGAGTTTCTGAATGTAGCAGGGAGGAGTTTCCTAATAACAGCTATGTTTGCAATATGCTTCAAGTGTTCACTTCTTTTTCCTGTTACTTTTATATTAGAAGGGCACAGTCATCAAACTCATAACTCCAGGTGCCTGTGATGCTGCCAGAGACAGCAACCTGACTCCATGGTAATCCAAGGTTTCATCTCTGTCCATGTTATCATCCATCACACAAAAGCCAGCAATAGCACAGCATTTTTTTCAGGTTCAATGTGCCATCCTCAGTATACACACCAACTTCCTTTCATCTCATGCAGGAAGCAGCTTAGGGATAGCTGACCTATTAATCTCATTACAGCTGCATTATTTTCTGATGCCCAGACTTAATCATAGAACCATAAAAAAGAATCATCAAACCATTTAGGTTGGAAAAGACCTTTAAGGTCATCAAGTCCAAACGTTAACCTAACACTGCCAAGCCCACCGCTAAACCATGTCCCTCAGCACTACATCTACCCATCTTTTAAATACCTTCAGGGATGGTGACTCAACCACTTCCCTGGTCAGCCTGTCCCAGTGCTTGATAACCCTTTCAGTGAAGAATTTTTTCCTAATATCCAATCTAAACTTCCCCTGGCACAACTTGAGGCCATTTCCTCTCGTCCTGTCACTTGTTACTTGGGAATCCCAAGTTAACCCATGCATCGGCACAGGTTAAGGGCTGAACTGCTGGAAATCAGCTCTGTGGAAAGGGGTCTGGGAGTCATGGTGGACAACAGGATGACCATGAGCCAACAAAGTGCCCTGGTAGCCGACTAGGCCAATGGCATGCTGGGTTGCATCAAGAAGAGTGTGGCCAGCAGGTCGAGGGAGGTTATCTTCCCCCCCTACTCTGCCCTGGTGAGGCCGCATCTGGAGTACTGTGTCCAGTTCTGGGCTTCCCAGTTCAAGAAGGACAGGGAACTGCTGGAGAGGGTCCAGCAAAGGGCTACAAAGATGATTAGGGGATTGGAACATCTTTCTTATGAGGAAAGGCTCAGGGACTTGGGGCTTTTTAATCTGGAGAAAAGAACACTAAGGGGGGATCTTATCAATGCTTGTAAATACTTAAGGGGAGGATGCTAGGTGGATGGGAACAATCTTTTTTCAGTGGTGCCCGGTGACAGGACAAGAGGTAATGGACACAAACTTGAACATAGGAAGTTCCACCTGAACGTGAGAAGGAACTTCTTTTCTTTGAGGGTGGCAGAGCGCTGGAACAGGCTGCACAGAGAGACTGTGGAGTCTCCGACTCTGGAGACATTCAAAATCCACCTGGACACCGTCCTGTGCAACCTGCTGTAGGTGACCCTGCCTGCTCTGGCAGGGGGTTTGGACTAGATGATCTCCAGAGGTCCCTTCCAACCCTGACCATTCTGTGAAGAGAGACCAACACCCACCTTGCTACAACCTCCTTTCAGGTAGTTGTAGAGAGTGATAAGGTCTCCTCTCAGCCTCCTTTTCTCCAGGCTAAACAACCCCAGTTCCCTCAGCAGCTCCTCATAAGACTTGTGCTTTAGACCCCTCACCAGCTTCATTGCACTTCTTTGGATGCGCTCCAGCACCTCAATGTCCCTCCTGTAGTGAGAGGCCCAAACTGAACACAGTACTCAAGGTGCGGCCTCACTAGTGCTCAGTACAGGGGGACGATCTCTTCCCTAGTCCTGCTGGTCACACTATTTCAATTACAAGTCAGGATGCTATTAGCCTTCTTGGCCACCTGGGCACATTGCCGACTCGTATTCAGCTGTCTGTTGACCAACACCCTCAGGTCGTTTTCCACCAGAGGAATGAGGGAATCAGACAACTGTTACAATGGCACTGATACCAAGACTCATACGCACACAGATATTCATTCCTGGAAAGAAACATTTTGCAGTGGAGTGTGAAATACAACATGGATGCAAGAAGAGGTTGTCAGTATTGAGGTAAAGAGAACTGGAGTGGAACTCATATATTTGCTATGGACTTGTAATTCCACAGTAAAGCTGCACAACTAGAGATTCGGTTAGATACCGCTGAGCCCCTGTGATCTGTGTAGATTGGGCAATCTACAAAACAAGGCTCCTGCCTTCTGCCCTCAAAGCCATTTAGCTTCTCTGCACTATTAAAAGGAGGTCATTAGGATGCACAAAGAAGTAGGAGAGCAGTTTCTTACACTTAAGACTCATGCCCGTCTCATCAGGCTATTTCCTATTTCAAGTTTCCTCTTCTGTGGAATTTTTTTTGGGGGAAAAAAAAAAAGAGTTCCCACATTCTCATTTTCACCAGAATGCAAAACAATAGTAGTTTATATAACCTCAACAACATTTTCCAGCTCGGGAGTAGCTGGAAATCTGCAATGCTACAATATTGTAGCTACAAGGCTATAATATTTTCCATCTGGAAATATAACTCTGTTCAAGATGAAGGTGCAACTGTTGTGGATCAATAAAAAGTAATCTTTCCCCAAAATATGGTTCAAACTCAAACTAGATCTGTTTCAAATCTTTCTATCTGTCCAATACCACAAATGCTATAGCTATGCTACTGCTCAAGTAAAGAAGGCGAAGGAAAAACACAGAGCATTTTATTGTATCCCCATCAAACTAGATTATAAAATGGTCACTTTCATCCTTAACTATATCTTTATATTTAAGATGGATAGTAAAGCTCAAAATTCCTTTCCTCCCCTGCAAGTTGAGAACCTCAGCCACTGCAAACTGGCATCAGCCTTAGCAAAGTTGTGCCAGCTTTTACAGCTGAAGATCAGATTTGTAATATCCATGATTCGAAGTCACAGTGCTTTTTTGGTTTTGCATGAGAGGGATAATGGAAACTTCAGCAACTGGTGAAGTCAGCCACTGTGTAATGTGTGGAAGCCACAACCCAATGTTATTTGTGCAACAGGGGATGTGAAAGAGGAGGTCAAAGAGTTCCCAGCACTCTTGTCAGCACAGAAAGCTCAATTGTCTGAAGGAAAGGGCAGCTATTGAACTCTATTGCATCGTGATTTCTACTAAACAGCAAGTCCTGTGAGGGAAAAGAGTTTGAAACAACGGCACTTGCCAGCAGGAATAGCAACAGTAGTATGAGACTTTCCTATACAGACAGCATATAAAGCTGTGAGGAAAAAACAGGAGGTCAAAACATGTTGAAAAAATGTTGCATGGTTTCTCTATGCTTCAGGATACAGGTTGCCGTTTACACTAGATTTGACCTTATATGAATGTTTTCAGTTGCCTGAGAGCAAAAAAAGCCCTCTTTACTTGAGCAGACAAACCATTAATAAGATTACATTGAAATGAAAAGTTCACTGACTAGCTGCCTCCCTGGCACTAGCAGCTCTGATCTAACTTGTTGCTAGCAGCAAAGCCAAAACAAGGTAAAAATATTACTGATGTACTTCGCTGAAGTACATTTTAAAAGTTTTTAAAGTTGTCACCCATACTTTGTGCAAATATGATGAGATATTACCTGGTAACTGCGAAGTGGGAAGAGATCTTTTCTATAGATTTTGTAGATGGTAGTGAGAATAAAAGATTTCAATAAAAACAAAACAAGGAAACAACTATTAAAATAATCTGTATCCAATCTTTTTCCAGTTTCAGAAACTAAATACTGCTTTCATTGCCTGACACAGATAAGAGCCAGTAAGCCAAGCTAAGAAGAATGAGAAGCAACCTGCCAAGTTTCTTTATCAAATTGCATGAAACAGCAGAAAGATAAAACTATACGGCTGTCAACCCCTTACAGTTTTATCTTTAATCTTGAGACGTATTATTGGAGCAGAACAAGACTGAACCACTAACTAGGCTGCTTTCAGGAAATTCGTTCACTGGACTATTGGCACTGTAGGACCTGTAGCATGAGTGGAAGCCAGGTCTCAGAGTGCACACATACTTTGTCCAAAAAACTTATGGTTTCCAGTTCTCACAATAGATAGGCTAGAAGCAGGCTTTGCTATGTTTCTGAATATACTTTTGAAATAAAATATTAGCAGAAAATAAACAAAACATTAAAAAAACCTGAATTTGACACTCCACATTCTATTTTGTCTTTTCTTACAAAGTTTTTAGAACAAATATTTGTGTACTGAGAAATCATTGTCTTCACAGTCCTCAGTTCACCTGAGTCTGTATACACCTTAGCACTACAACAACTTGTGCTTCTCTTCCCCATTCCTGCCTTTTTCCTTCCAGCACTTGTTTTTGCTAAGCCCTTGATAATTTTCCATTGCTCCAAACTCGTCATCTGCCAGATGTACAGAGTAAGCTGGTCCTCTGTGTAAACACCCTCTCTAATATTACCACTGTACTGCCCAGATTGATTTGATCAAGTATTTTAACACTCACCCATTCCAAACAAAATATTGTTGATAAATAGATCTGTCAATTACCCATTTCTTGCCCCATCCTGTAACTTTAGAAAGAAGAACTTGGTAGACAAGAGCACAAGATGAGGGGATTAACTGAATCATACATATTCACTGCAAAATACAGAAATTTCCAACATTCTTTATAGTGCTACTATAGCTGAATCCTTGAGACACCATTTCTAAGAAATAAAATTTAGCTAAGAGCATTCAGTAACATGTAAAACCTCAAAAATGTGGTTCATGTGCATTTTAGGAGATCAAAAAGAGCTCTTGACCGTCTCTCCTCAAGAAAGTATCAGAGCCAGCATTTGTACTCTCACTTAAGCCAGTCTAACAATTTTACTAATTTATGATTTTCTGAATATTGAGGTTAACCACAGGGAATAGTTTTCCATTTGTAATAGACTAATATATCAGTTATTAGCACAAGGAAGGGTAAAATTTCCCACTTACTACAGGCATACTTCTAACTTTGCATACAGGCATGCCAGAACCTGAACCTGTTAAGAGGAAATTATGAAAACTTTACTTTTATCAGTATAGTAAAAATGGTGTACAACTGCTAGAAAGAAATCAGAGTCCTGAAGCTAGTCCAACAAGCAGAAAATGGTTTCAGGAATGGAATGAAATGCAGTGAGTATGCAGTGTACACATGGTAATTTTAAAGACAGCTCTTAATAATTTTATATTGAAGATATATCTATAACTATATATACAACCCCATGCAATGCTATAGGCTTCAGGAAGAGTGGCTGGAAAGATGCCTGGTGCAGAAGGACCTAGGGGCGTTGGTCAACAGACGGCTGAATATGAGCCAGCAGTGTGCCCAGGTGGCCAAGAAGGCCAATAGCATCCTGCCTTGTATGTGAAATAGTGTGTCCAGCAGAACTAGGGAAGAGATCGTCCCCCCGTCCTCGGCACTGGTGACGCCACACCTCGAGTATTGTGTTCAGTTTGGGCCTCTCACCACAGGAGGGACATATACATCTATCAGCCCTTCATGTAATATGGAGGTCTATGAATTTACCTGCTGAGAGCGTGGATAATTCTAGACACTGAAAGGGTTAAAGCTAGGGTATTTCTCAACCTCTGATTTGCACATCTTTCATTGTGAATCAGGAAAGGTTATAAATTACCGACATGGAGATTAAGATTATCACTTTGCATTTGGCAAATAGCCTGACAATGCCTTATACTAAGAGGCTAACAGATTTTGGCAGCAAACCTTGTGGCCAGGGAAACAAGATCTGTGATCTCAACGAGTCACTGTCTTTATGTCATGATAAACAAACCATTATCAAAGTAGTTATAGATGTGTTTTGTCAGTATTTTAACTTGTGAAGTTTGGGCCTGTGTGTTCTGCTCAATATTTTATAACATTTTTCTTGTGAAAATACTAAACATCTTTACTACATTTATTGGGTGTGTTCGTAAGTACCATCTAAATGGAATTCAAGCTCTGAAACTTTTGATTCATGACTGGTTTTATTAACAGAAACTAACTTACTGGCTTCAAATATCTGGATATTTAATCTCTGCTTTTAAAACCACAGATCTGGAGCTGCATACTTAGCCAACATTCCAACAGGGGCACTGAGCAGACACACATAGGATCTCTCCCAGATTCAGTGCTTATGAGAGTACACAAAAACTATCTTAGGTTTGTGATTTGAGTAACCACCAAAGAAATAAGAAAGAAAGTGAGGAGGATGTCAGACTCCCATGCTTATCCCTCATATCATTTCCTAATTGTAGTTCTTCATGATTTCCAGGCTACATCCTGAGGACATCTAGCCTCACACTCGGAACTAACTCATAGTTCCTGGAACCGAACGTGAGTTGAACACACCACATCATGACGACACACAGGGGCATTTGAGCCCCTTTCCCTTTCCCTAGCCCCTTCCTGTTTAATGGTCAGGCTTTCATGCAGAAGACAGACGGCTACACAAAAAACCCAGGACACAACCAGAATCAGAGACTGGGCTCAGTTTCATCAAACAACTGTTGAAACATCCCACACCATCTCCATTCAGAAGCATTTAAAAAGTCAAACAGAAGAGCAACATTTTGCAGATCTCATACAGAAGAAAACACTACATTAGACCCTCATAGCTCAGTGAGACCACAAGGACACTGCACACATTTTGTAGAATCATAGAATGGTTAGAGTTGGAAGGGACCTTAAAGATCACCTAGTTCCAAACACCCTGCTATGGGCAGGGACACATTCCACTAGACCAGGTTGCTCAAAACCCCATCCAGCCTGGCCTTGAACACTTCCAAGGATGGGGCCTCAACAACTTCTCTGGGAAACCTGTTCCAGTGTCTCACCACACTGACAGTAAAGAATTTTTTCCTAATATATAACCTAAATCTACCCTTTTCAGTTTAAAACTGTTGCCCCTTGTCCTGTCGCTACACTCCCTGGTAAAGAGTCCCTCTCCACCTTTTCTGAAGGCCCCCTTTCAGTACTGAAAGACCACAATAAGGTCTCCCTGGAGCCTTCTCCTCTCCAGGCTGAACAACCCCAACTCTCTTAGCCTGTCCTCATAGGAGACGTGCTCCAGCCCTCTGATCATTTTTGTGGCCCTCTTCTGGAATCGCTCCAACAGCTCCATGTCCTTCTTGTGTTGAGGGCCTCAGAGCTGGATGCAGTATTCCAGATAAGGTCTCATGAGTGCGGAGTAGAGGGGCAGAATCACCTCCCTTGACCTGCTAGCCACGGTTCTTTTGATGCAGCCCAGGATGCAGTTGGCATTCTGGGCTGCGAGTACACATTGTTTGTGGATGAGCTTCTCATCCACCAACACCCCCAAGTCCTTCTCCTCAGGGCTGCTCTCAAGTCATTCTCCACGCAACCTGCATTTGTGCTTGGGAGTGCCCCGACCCAGGTGCAGGACCTTGCACTTGGCCATGTTGAACTTCATGAGGTTCACACAGGCCCACTTCTCAAGCCTATCCAAATCCATCTTGATGGCATCCTTTCCCTCCAGGGTGTTGACCACTCTGCACAGCTTGGTGTTGTCAGCAAAATTGCTGCGGGTACACCCAGCACTCTCCTTGTTTACATTTGTACTTAATGAACATTTTGGGACACCTCTTTTTTTCATCAGTTCATTTTGCTGAAGCCAAACAAATACTGCTGTACACATCTTGCTCACACTGTTTTCTTGCTCGAACCGTTGTAGAAAGAAAATGCAGGTCTTAATGTTAATATACTAACTCTGGAGCCGCCTACAGGGTAAACATTTTTTAGTGCATACAAACTCTATGCACTCTGCACTGAATGATTTCTTCAAAAGAAAACATTCCTCTTTGTCATCTGTATTTTGCTATCAGCAAAAAGAGAGAGTCAGTTAATTCATGAAAGCACTTAAGAAATGAATCTATCAGGTCTTGCCAACACTAGCTTTCAAAAGGCTATGCAACTCTGAGTACCAGTAGATCTGTTCACAAAGGTCTGTGATGTATTTCCTAACAGCATTACTTATAGCATGTCAACAAGCTGGTTTTATAAGACTTTCCCTGCTTAATATCATTATCAAGTGACAAAGAAGGAGGTTTCTATGTAAGAAATAAAACTCACACATAAATTTTGCTTAAACAAGTGTTATCAAGACTAAGCTTCTGGTGGTTGATGGGAACTTGTGATTAGTCTGTAATCTTCCAAAGACCATTTCAGGTTTTTGATTTGCAACTAGAAAAGGTAAAGGCGTGAGCAAATTTAAAACACAAAGAAAGAAATAAACTGATTTGGAAGTTCAAAACTGGAAAAGAAAGATCAAGCATATAGTCAGCATGGAAAGAGGATACAGCAATTTATACGTTCAGTTCCTCATTCTGCTTTTGACTGCATCCGTCATTTCAACTCTTGAATTGTGCTTACCCTCTGGAGTTTGGTTTTCTTGTTTATCCAAGTTGTGAGATCTACAGGGAAAAGCTACACAGTTGGCAATGGCCAGAGATTGTCAGCTTTCAGACCAACCACAATCCTGGCTCAGGTTGGTCTTGCAGCAAGGAAGGACCCCAGATTATCTTGTTTGCCTGATACGAGCTCCGTGGCCTTGCCACAAAGGTGAGACAATGCACAGAAGTCATCTTCTCCTGATGTATAAAGTTGGATCACTTCTCAACCTTTTCCTGAGAGTAAACAATTCACTTTTGGCCTGGTACCAGGCTTTAAGCCTTCACTCATTGGACTTTATACCTGCCTCCATACCAGAGGAACAGGTGTATTCTCTGTTGATATCTCTGAGTACTTACAACAGCAATATCAAATAATATCAGTCAGCTGAACCACTCTCTTCTCCTTAGAAAAGACTGGGAATCAACAAGAATACAATTGTATCAAGAGCCATGATCTAGTTCATCTAGCAGCAAGTGAACCAGTAAACTTGTAATTCTCTAGAAAACTGTATGATTCATCGAGTTTAGTTCTTGCTTGTATATTCCAGGTGGGGTCTCACGAGAGCGGAGTAGAGGGGCAGAATCACCTCCCTTGACCTGCTGGCCACGCTTCTTTTGATGCAGCCCCAGATGCAGTTGGCTTTCTGGGCTGCGAGTGCACATTGCTGGCTCATGTCCAGTTTTTTATCCACCAGTACCCCCAAGTCCTTCTCAACAGGGCTGCTCTCAATCCTTTCATCCCCCAGCCTGTACTGATCACGGGGGTTGCCCTGACCTACGTGCAGGACCTTGCACTTGGCCATGTTGAACTTCAAGGGATTCCCACATGCCCACTTCTCGAGCTTGCCCCGGTCCCTCTGGATGACATCCCATCCCTCAGGTGTGTCAACCACACCACTCAGCTTGGTGTCATCTACAAACTTGCTGAGGGTGTACTCAATTCCACTGTCTACGTCATTGATGAAGGTGGACTTCACATCACAATCCTCACACCACGATTATGTCACTATGGACAATTCATTAAAATGTTTTATCTTACCAACCCCTGGGTTCCCAAAGTGGGTATCATAAAACTTAACTAACATTTGCAAATCACCAGCATAAATCAAACACTGCAGTTAAGAATCACATCTCTATCACTGCCCTGCCCCTCTGGATGTGCAACCATACACTGTTTCTAACTGAAGGACAAGTATAAAACACATGCAAGACCAGAATGAATAAAAATCCCGATAACGTGGTAAATAGTACAAGACATTTAAAAAATGTGTTATGATTCTTTTTAGGATTTAAAAAAAACTTGTCTTGGAATGGATTAACAGCCTCAGGACTTTTGTGGTTTATATTTTCTCTGCAATGGCATGTTGTTGCTCTAATAAAGAGCTGATATTCCTCTTCATTTCACCATTTCTCCTATCTGATTCAGTTAGAATGTATATATCTTGCATGCTCAGAAAATTTATTTCAGAGGGTGCTTAATAACTACAGATGGAGCAGCAAAACACACTTTTGGGTTCAATTTTTCTGCTTTCCTTTCAGACTCCACCACTTTTTGTTACACAGGTGCAAGGATTTAACTCATCTTGCCTCTACCGATAAGGAGCATCCTGATTCCTCAGTAACCAGTGGGATAGTTTCATCTTGTAAAGTTTCCTTTTAGCAGCAGCTCATAGTCTAGACCCTGCCAAAGCGTGTCTAATTGTGTTACAGCTGCAAATACCAAATGTGCACAGTGGGCAGCACTGCCCTAGGCTGAAACCATATTTATTGCTATAAAGAATAGTCCATTTATACTATTTCAAGGGGCTGTGATGAGATACCATTTACCAGGCACAGTGGTACTTCTAGCTGATTTAGGCCTTTCCTGTACCCCTGTACATCACCATGCTTGTATCACACCCTAAATGGAGTGAGTATTACAGCTGTTGCAGGTAGAGGTTTTTTGTAGTTTCTTGATTTTGCAGTCCTTACAACTCCTAGGTGGTGAACACAGGGAGGCTGGGAGATGGACTGGATGTTGTCCCAGCCTCTGAAGTTAAGTCTACACTACAGGGCTATAAGGAAGTTCAGATTTGCTTTCTGCCCACATTGCTGGCATCAGCTCAGTTGTCGCTGTCCTGTTGTTATGCTATGCGGTGAGTGTAGCTTAATAAGGCACATAAAAAGGTTAAATCACTCACTATTTTATTCATTTTTTTTCCTCTTTTTATTCCTAGAAATCATAAGCTATTCATTACATTTCCAAGCGATAGTTTAATTCTTGGTGAACACAGTATGTGTAATTGAACAGTATCCACCAATTCAGAAAACAGTTTATTTAATAACAAATATTTCATTGTAGGATGAAAAGGAATATAAAGGCAATATCAAGCTGGGAGGATAAAAAAATGATGTTTCCAGGTATTCTGAGAGAGTCAGATGAGAACAGAAGATACTGAAAGGGATATGTCTTCCCGGAGGTACTTCAAAGTGAAAGGAAGCAAGCCTTTAAGGGCAAAGGAAGCTCATTCTGTGAGATGATGGTTTCGCACCTAATTAAATGTTGACAGCAAGGAGGGTGCATTCAGCAGCTTTACCCCTTAACAAGTGATTGTGGTGAAAACAAAACTAGAAGAGGATTTCTCTGTCATTGAAGGAGACGACCGTCTCCACCAAATACTGCAAAACATGCTTATGAAGGATAAGTTTTAATTTATTAGAGAGATACAGATCTTGGGTCAGAGATGACCACACAAATTTTGTACCTGTCATGATGACATGTCATTTCTCTAAATGCCCAGCTGTCATTGCTCAGGTCAACTTTTGAATGACTGACTGCTTCAAACAGTATCTCCTTGAGTCTTATTCTGCCTTTAGGATTTTCTTGAGTTCAAGAAGTTCGAGACTGTTTTCCCAAATAACATCTTCTTATGTCAATAAATTCTTGGTGAAGGTTTATGAAAAGATGTTAGTTTTTTTGGTTTGCTATCAATTTCCCCTCATTAATAAATTTTACCCATTCCTCTTCAAGCAGAGAATAGACCTAGAAAATGTTAGATTATCAATCAGATTAATTTTTCTGAAAGCTAAAACCGCAAAATTGAGGCAATCAGAAAAGATAGTCTAATACATATGTTCTAACACAAAATTAATAAAAAACCACACTTTCTAACCATTTAATCAGCTCAGTCACCACCGACAACTCATTAGGGGCCAACACCGAGTATTTAAACAAATCTTAACTCATATTTCCAGTGAGTGCTTAGCCTCTTTTGATAAAGGAAGGAGGGAGAGGATTCACCATCATATATAACTGGCCACTCCATTATGGAAAGTATAGTTGAACTGAAATAATTTACACTGAATTTCTTTTCCCTGGAAGTTAAGCACCCTTTTCTTATTTTACAGTATGCTCAAAGCAATCAATGTAACACTATTTATCTATTATTTGCCCTGAAACATCAAATCTAATTTCAAACTGTGTTATATACAGCTGAGCTGTGACATGCAGTTCAGGAGAGGATTTCGCCACAGTGGCTTCTCAGCTTCACCAATAATCTCAGCTAACTTCACAAATCACAACACAGCACATGTTCCATTATCACCATGTTTTCTGAAGTATACTAGAACTCCCGTTGTGCTCTTCTCCTCTTTTCCTTGATAAACATTGAAATATTTTTTTTTATGAATACACTGTGATGGTTTAGCCTCTGCCAGTTTCTGTCAGTCAGGTGAATTAGCCACTTTTGCTATAATGTCTACAATAAACCATTCACTGAAAAATCAATGAAGTTCATGAGATGTTAAAGGAGTAATCAAAACAGCTTTCTTGGGGTTCATTAAAATTTTCATTTCTCTGAGCAAAAAAAAAGGACAAGATAGATATTTCCATGGTAAAGTTTTAAAGCAACAAAATAAACTCGTCTCCTGAGGAACATGATCCATCCATTTAAAATTCATGCCTTTGTAAGTGTACAAGCAGCTATAACAGATTTACCAGAAATTATGTTATTTCAAGGCCTTTACCTTATTAATAGTGCTCTAAAGCATTCTGTTACCAGCTCAGTTGAAAAAAGCCATGAGAAGAACCCCTTAAAATTATAAGATGGAAACTTTAGAAGTAAAGGGAAAATAATGCCGATAAAATATGCCATTTAGCCTTCATACAAAAAGAAATCATCCAATGAAACTGAACTAGAAATAGAAAACCACACAAAAAATGTTAAAATATCACAGAAGGCGAATGCAGGGACTGGGAGAATGAGGAACAGCCCACTGCAGGAGAAGACCAGGTTCGAGACCATCTAAGGAACCTGAAGGTACACAAGTCCATGGGACCTGATGAGATTCATCCACAGAACCTGAGGGAACTGGCAGATGAAGTTGCTGAGCCACCATCCATCATATTTGAAAAGTCTTGGCAGTCTGGTGAAGTTTCCGCTAACTGGAAAAGGGGAAACATAACCTCCATTGTTAAAAAGGGAAAAAAGGAAGACCCGGGGAACTACAGGCCGGTCAGTCTCCCCTCTGTCCTCAGCAAGGTCATGGGGCAGATCCTCCTGGAAACTATGCTAAGGCACATGGAAAATATGGAGGTGATCGGTGACAGCCAACATGGCTTCATTAAGGGCAAATCGTGCCTGACAAATTTGGTGGCCTTCTACAACGGGGTTATAGTGTTGGTGGAAGAGGGAGGAGCAGCGGACATCATCTACCTGGACTTGTGCATAGCATTTGACACTGTCCCACACAATATCCTGGTCTCTGAATTGGAGAGAAATGGATTTGACCAATAGACCACTTGATGGGTAAGGAATTGGCTGGATGGTTGCACTCAAAGAGTTGCAGTCAATGGCTCGATGTCCAAGAGGTGAGCAGTGACAAGGGGTGCTCCTCAGGGGTCAGTACTGGGACCAGTGCTGTTTAACATCTTTGTTGGTGACATGGATGTTGGGAATGAGTGCAACCCAGCAAGTTTGCTGACAACACCAAGCTGTGTGGAGCAGTAGACACGCTGGAGGAAAGGGATGCCATCAAGAGGGATCTGGATAGGCTTGAGAAGTGGCCCGGTGCGAACCTCATGAAGTTCAACATGGCCAAGTGCAATCCCATTCACAAATGCAGGTTGCGTGGAGAATGACTTGAGAGCAGCCCTGAGGAGAAGGACTTGGGGGTGTTGGTGGATGAGAAGCTCATCCACAAACAATGTGTACTCGCAGCCCAGAATGCCAACTGCATCCTGGGCTGCATCAAAAGAACCGTGGCTAGCAGGTCAAGGGAGGTGATTCTGCCCCTCTACTCTGCACTCATGAGACCCTACCTGGAATATTGCATCCAGCTCTGAGGCCCTCAACACAAGAAGGACATGGAGCTGTTGGAGCGATTCCAGAAGAGGGCCACAAAGATGATCAGAGGGCTGGAGCACATCTCCTATGAGGACAGGCTAAGAGAGTTGGGGTTGTTCAGCCTGGAGAGGAGAAGGCTTCAGGGAGACCTTATTGCGGTCTTTCAGTACTGAAAGGGGGCCTTCAGAAAAGGTGGAGAGGGACTCTTTACCAGGGAGTGTAGCGACAGGACAAGGGGCAACGGTTTTAAACTGAAAGAGGGTAGACTTAGGTTAGATATTAGGAAAAAATTCTTTACTGTGAGGGTGGTGAGACGCTGGAACAGGTTTCCCAGAGAAGTTGTTGAGGCCCCATCCTTGGAAGTGTTCAAGGCCAGGCTGGATGGGGTTTTGAGCAACCTGGTCTAGTGGAAGGTGTCCCTGCCTATGGCAAGGGGGTTGGAACTAAATGATCTTTAAGGTCCCTTCCAATTAAACCATTCTATGATATGATTCTATGAAATACTTTGATACATAGCACCTAAATAGCTTATGGAACTCATTGCCATAGGATGACATGAAAGCCAAAAAGCTGAAGTCTTTAAACATACAGTGCTTTATGAACTGCATTTTAATCCTTAAGAGTAAAGGAGATAATCCTTAAATATAATGGAAACTAATCACTCAATCACTTTCAACCTAAACCATTCTATGATTCTAAAAAAGGAATTCCTGTATGTTCTGCAGTGTCCTATCCCTATAAAGTGAATCACTGGTCAAATCTGCTATCTTTTACTCAAGGTGTTAGCCAGAACAATTTCTTGCTCCATATACTAGTGAAACACTGTGGGCTCAGATGCCTTCAAAAATGTTTACTCTTTTGTTTGGAAATATGAAAAAAACCCCAACTTTCTAACAAGTTCTAACAAACAATTGTCTGCACTGACATTCAAAAAAAAAAAAAAAAAGAAAAAGAGATTTAATAGGAAAAAAAATTATCTATAATACTAGTTAAAAAAAAAAAGCAGCTTTAATCCAAATTTAAAGCCCATTTTCCTATTGCAGGACATGCTGTAAGTCTAGGGCCCTTTTGAAAATCACAGTATCACAGTATCGTCAGGGTTGGAAGGGACCTCTGGAGATCATCTAAGTCCAACCCCCATTACCCCATATACCCATTTATTGCTTCTAATAACTGCACCCTGACCCGCTACCAAACTCATAAGTATACAGGCTCCACGTTGAAGCCAGTATGGCAACTTACATACCAACAGACTTTGCACTGTGTATTGGGAAACACTCGTATCTCAAACGGGGTTCAAAGTAGAACCACATGATGAACTGAGGGAGACTATTCAGAAGGCATATCCTTCTGACCATGTCCAGAAAATGTGTACCTCCTCTTCTTCAGGGTCCAGGGCTTGGATTCCTGTTAACTGGATAGGGTTCTCAATTTCCTCTAAAATGACAGCAACACTGACCGTAAAACAGCAGTCTGAGCTCATAACCAGAATGTGGGAGAGTCAGTGTTTATTGTGTTCTGCAGTGTTAGAGGATCCAAAGATACCTCTTCTTTGTTCAAACTGAATGTACTAATCACTAGACAGAAAGACCAGGATGCACAGTTATCTGGTTCTTTCAAATAGCAGCATAAAAGAAAAAAAAAAATGCAGTTTGAGTTTAAGTCTGTATACAGCATATTTACACTGTTTGATTTCAAGATGGGAATCATGGATGCTGATCCTGTGATAATGCCTGCATTTCAAATAATATGAATACATTTAAATTAATCAAATTAACAAAAATAAATTGGATTAAACAAAAATAATCATAATTGTCTTGAGACGTGGACTGGAACTTAAGATTTAGCTAAGATTCCTCTTGAAAAGCAGTTTAAATCAAATGAAGTTACTTGAAAGCAAAGAAAGGAAAAACTTTACCTCTTCTTTTGGGAATAAGAAATTGTTCTTTGTCATCTATTTGTTTAGTACTCGTAGCAATGCATATATTTAAAATGCACATAATAATAACTGAATAACTGAATTGAGAATTTAGGATATATCTACTTTAGATAACAAGAAAGCCAAGATGAGATTCAAGGTTTCTATTACCCACCACACACAGGACCCATGCTGTTCCTACCAGCAAATATCTTTCTAGACGTATTATTTTCTTTCATCAGAAATGCAAATACCCTCATGCTGAGTAGTCAGTGATACTACAAAGACTGTAAAACCAATTTACAGAGTACATTGCAGCTTTGATACAAAATTAGCTAAGGAAATTTTCTCACAAATCCTATTGAGTTTAACAAATTTCCATGCAGGGGTGGAGAGAAGGAAAATAGGGGGGTGGAGCTATGGAAGGTTAGAAATAGAAGAATAAATCTTAGTCTAACATACAGTTTTGAGTGATTTGGGATTATGTGTTATTGTAAGCCATATATTTCTGAGGACTCTTACCTGAGCTAATGCTTCATGACTTTATTCTGTTGTCCTACACCTTCAAGACACTTTGGTAAACAGAGAGTCTCTGGTTTCACTAGCCCCTGAATTTCTACCTACCTGCCTTCCAAGAACACAAATGCACAAATGGGGGAGTGTTGTATGCATAGCCTATGGAAAACAGATGCAGTTTATCCCCTAACAAATAGGGGAAAGTTTGAGATTGGAAGACATAATTTCTGAATGAGGGTTTAAGTTACCCTTTCCAACAATTTAGCTGACAATTTTTGTTGCTGAACTGCATTCAGTTCGTGCCATTCTGGTGCCTCTCATAGTCAGGTTCTTGTGTATTTCAGAGACCTTATTTTCTAATCTGAAGCCAGCTGAAACAGTTATGGTAACAGCCCTGGTTTTGTTTAGCTAGAAAACAATCTCTGAAATGAGCTTTCACGTCTAAGACTTAGGTCAGTTCTTTCCTCTCTAGTTTATTCTTTTCAAACAAGTGAATGTCAAATCTATATCAAAAAGTATTTAATCATTTGTTTATATCTGCGCTCCGGTCTTCGTCTGGTTACAATCTTCTCCTTATCTTAAGAAGTGTTCATTAAACTAACCAGGATGCTGACTGATGATCTAAAGTGAGATATGATCCCGTTTGACAGAACCAAAGTGGAACTTAGCGTGCAATTGGGTGCAATTATTGACTCTCATGAATCTTTTGTGATGAACTATGTATCTGTATGACAGATCTGTAACAGTAGGAGAAAGCTCTGAGACGTTTCTGAAGGGCAGTAGCTTTTGTATGTGTTTGCTACATGAAAAAACTGTTACTACCGGTAATCATGTAAAGAAATAATACTTTCTTACCTCTTTGGGTTATATTAAAATAATATTTGTGAACCTCAAATTATGCTGGTGATAAACAGTGCATGGCCCATTAAAATGGCATTCAAGATCATGTTAATTCCCACTGATATTTCTTCTCCAGTTCTTCCGCCACCTGTGGAGACCAGTCTTTCACACCTCCAGTGCTCAAAGCACACCTTCTATGGTACAGGGACTTGTGCAGTGAATGGGACTCGGATGATCATCTATCCCCTCTTCTCTTTCAGCAAAAAAACATTCCAGACAGAGCCAGAAAGTTGGCAGAATCCTTAGAACTGTAGGCAGCTTCATCCCAAACTCAGGTGGCCAGGAGAGATTCTAAAGGAATGTGGCCCAAGTCTCCTTAGTGTCCAGAGCATTCCTGGGATCCCCAAGAAAAGTGTGATCAAAATGCAACAAATACATACTAAATAAATCCTTTAGGATGTTGCAACTAAAGATATACTGAATGTCTCTCTACCCTTCCCTTTCACCTCTTCTCTATGGCAATAAAGGCAGTCTAGTGAAACAGTCAGAGAGACAAAGAAGTCAGAAGACTCGTTAGAACCAGTGGTGGACCCACAAAGTTGCAAAATTCATTGGCAGTCTGTCACAAAACTTTATTTCCAGAAATTAAATGAAGTTATACAGTTAGATTTATTGAAAATTTTGCAAGCGCAAAAGTTGGTCATTGCTCCAGGGCTTATCTGCTGTGTGGCAAGTTCCTGCCTAGGGCAAAGACAGATACACACAGAAAAAAAAACAGGATTGATAATAAAAACACTGACCCATCCTTAGCTATTGCACTGTGCATCACATTCCTATCATCATCTCAATGCTTTTCACTGATACTTGACAACATACCACTCAGCGACAGCTGTTTTATTATTGCCCTTAATGGCCATAAAGCAGAAAATATTGCATAATGCAGAGGAAACATCAGGACAGCTCTGGCTGTGTACAAGTATGTCAATTTTATAGCACTGTTTGGCTTCTGAGGGATTTCTTGACTAACAGGTGCATCATTATACACATCAGCAATTCACTAAGTAGAACAATAATACAATGCACATTATGATGCTGCAACTGACACCAAAAATGAACTCTCTAAAGAAGTACAATAGATTGTCACTTTGCTTGTACAAGTGCTGTTTGAACTGACACAGTCTTTGGAGTTAGAATTTTTTTTTGTATGTTATTGCAAAGATCTGTGGACTGGTTTGCCCTGATGAATCGCATAAAAGAAAGGAAAGAAAGAAGCATCACTCCTCATTAAGAAGAATCACCAAATGACACCTGTCAGACATTTGTCCAAGTTTGCCTCTGTTTTAATTTAGTTTATACTATCACTTGCCTCATCAGGAAATGTCAGGGGACTTCAATTTTACAAAGATACTTAACCACGTCCATGCCTTTCCAATCCCATTACTCTTTCTTCCAGATAACGAGCTAGTCATACCACTAATTTGGAAAA
The DNA here is from genome assembly GCA_017639485.1 of Pluvialis apricaria. Classification (NCBI taxonomy): domain Eukaryota; kingdom Metazoa; phylum Chordata; class Aves; order Charadriiformes; family Charadriidae; genus Pluvialis; species Pluvialis apricaria. Next base: position 21,668,495 of record CM030012.1, on the reverse strand, counting down.
ATAATCAGATGGATGAGTCTGCAAAGAAATACTGTCTCCCTCCCCCACCAGGAGCTCAGTTTCTCTGCCTGAATACAAATAAAAATCTCCTAAACTCTTCAGGATTAAGCCTCTATTTTGGTGAAATTTCAACATTTCAGATGAACAGCATTTGTCTACAGCTCTTCTCAAGATTTTTTTTCTAAAAAAAAAAAAAAAAAGATACAATTTCATCCATCTTCTTTGAATGCAAATCTAGATGTACCAGAGACTGGGCAAAGAGCTGTCCTTTTAAGTTCATCCAACTGTTAAACTAAAAAAAAAAAAGTGCTAACTAGTTTTATTCAAAATGAGCCAATTTGTATAAGGTGATTACCCAATTCAAAATAATATTAAAGGCCTTTTTTGTTAAGTGGTTCTGACAAATTCATCACCTTACTGTGAGTTTCCTTTCATGCCTATAATTTACTAAATATTCTGAGGGCTCTGGCTTGGCTCAAATGTAGCAATCCAGACTTCCATCCATCCTCCAGCTCAATTTAGTCCACCGAGGAGAAGTTTGGATAAGGTCTGAATTAACTGTCAGCCTTCACTGGCATTTCCTTCCTCAGTATTCAAAGGATTGCCCAGATGTTTCACACTCCTTGTTCAAACTTCCCCAGTATTTAAAATTCATCCTTCATGAATCCCATGATTTAAGTGCCAACTCTTAAATCAGTATCATGAGACAGAGGGCAATAAAGTGAAAGTGAGTGTTACTGGGGAGTCTCAGAATTAACTGACTACCAGACAAAAATGTTCAGCTACACATCCCTTTTCAAAATGAGGTTCGTGATACGTATCCATACAAAATACCAACATAAAATATGAGCACTGTAGGTACCTAGTAGAGGCTGCTCATTAAATATTAACTGTATTTGTCTTTAAAGAGAGACAAATACATCTTTTTGGTAATTAAATTTAACATGAACCTACAAACTAGGGAGTTGGCATGTTCTAAATGAGGATAACATCTCACTCGGGCTGTTTGGGCCACATCCTCATGGTCAGTGAGGGACCAAAGGGGAGACCCAGGGTTATTCTTTGAATGAGACTTCCAGGCCTATTTCTTTAACTCATAAAAGAAATATCAGCTACCAGGCCACACTGCACTGATAAAATTATCTGCATTTGTTTTTGCAGTTTGGATGGTCTTAAATACTTTGTACAGAACAGAAATATGTAAATCTGAGAAAAGATAATAGTGCCACTTATCTCAACAAGAAAATTTAATTCTTTCTAATACCAGACATCTTAAACCCTTCACTAGAATTAATTGCTTATAATAATTTTCGTTTATTTTATTTGAATAATTAAGAATAACAATGCCTAATTATAAAATTAATATATTCAAACCCTTCATAAATGTGCAGCAGATTTTTAATTGTTACACAGAAAAGATTATATAAATGAACATGTGTCTCAGCACGACCGAAGTCTTAGTGCTATCAAATTCCACACATATATTAAATCAACCAGCTTGGGAGAGATGCCCTGCAGGAACCAAACAGTTCCTTAAAAAAATGAAAGATTTCTTGACTTTTCTCACTAATTTTTAATTAAATTCCAAGGGGAACTTTATGGATAAATATGAGTGGAATTTTGGTATTTGAATGACAAAATCCTAAACTGTTCACTGGTATTTCCATCTGCCACAGTTATACACACCACAAAAAGCAACCAGTACTGCTCCAGAAGAAATAGGCTTGGTATTTTGTTGTCTTGTGTAACCATTTACACATAAGCAAAGTTGGGGTAAATAACTTCTAACATGAAGGCCATACAAAATTCCGGGTCTTAACATTCACCACCCCACAATTTGGATGAACAAAATCAACATTTTACAAATTGCTCTGTAAAACAATTCACCCCTTGCAAACACCAAAAAAGAAAGGCAGAGGCTTCATCTTCAGGTCTAGCAAATGAGTCTCTGATGGACTGTCCCAAAAATGGCAGCATGATCTGTCTCCAGCTTCTGGGCTTGATTGTCCTTCCAAGAAAAGTGACAGAAGAACGTTAGAGTTTCTTGTAGTTCTGACCTTCCCCTGTGACCTCCAGTCGGGCAATGCACACACTAGTATTTGGACTGTGGAGTGGTTTTTAGTCACACACATGCCTTACTGCCCCGACTCCATGACACCATCCCTCTTCCACCTCTGCTTACAAATTACAGGCTCCACAGTCTGTTATCCTACACCCTGGAGGTCAGTATTAGTTACCAGGGAACACCTGTGTACCAGGGAACACCTGTGTACCAGAGACAACATATTAGGACAATGAATTCAACCAAATGAACAAGGTCATCTCAGCCACTTATTCAGCCACGTGGTTATGACAGCCGTTATGAATATGCTCTGCAGCCCGGTGCTCACTGCTGCTGTGGAATCACGGTTTGCTATGTGATTCTCTTACATTTATTGATCGACTGCTGCTTCCTCTGATTCATTACAAAGAGCATGTCTTCTGTTCCGCACCAAGAGCACGACGAATGCAAGCAACAGTGCTAGAGAAGGTATTATCTGCACTATTCTTAGCTTAATTCACCACTAAAAAATTAGTTTATTTTAAGAGAGATGAGGTGTACAGTACAACTGAAAAGGATTGATATGGACAGCCTGCTCGCTAAAAAAACTAGTTACATTTTGTCCTCAACTACAATTATAGCAATACAAGGAACCCAAAACTGTAGCATAACAGTCCTTTACATGCTTCAAAATACACCTTTCAGATGTCCAGTCAGACTAGAAGTTTCCTCGCTTAGCAACCCCCTATTCAATAATCCAGTAAGTGGTGGTGTGTCCATTTCACAGACGTGAAAGACATCTAACCTGGGGGGTAAAGCCACAAATAGCACTCATATGTTCCAAGTGCCCTGCTTGAACCCTTGCTGCAATCACACCCACACTCATTAAAGCAATGTTTATCAAATTCTAGAGCCATTTAATAAAGCAAGGAGTAGTTTATAGCCTAGTTAAATAAAGAATTCTTAGACCATGTGGGATGTACTTAGAAATGGGGATGGTAAAGCAGCAGCAATAATGGGATTTGTAGGGATTTACTAGAAACCTGACAATTACTTATGTGTAGCTCTGGTTTCTAAGAGGCTCAGCCAAGGAGCGGCACTCTTTTGTGACAGGCCCTGTAGCAACACAAAACTGAGGCAGTTTTGTTCCCAAAACTTATACAGTCTAAATGTGAGACAAGAACCAACCGATGAATACTGGCAGATGAACAGGAATGTATGGACACAACAAGAAAATGAGCATCAGTGGCTGCTTCTGTACATACCTAAATTGTTGGATTCAAGGAATGCCCTGAAATTACCAAGATCCTCATATGTAGGTTTCTTTACATAAACTCCAGCTGTCCTTACAGACAGTCTGTGTGCCCGTTGGTTACGTGACATTTGCATGACATAAGGAACCAAGGCAGCCTTATTGTATTGAAACCGTTATCAAACCTGTCTGGCAGCTGAAATGAAGAAGGTGCTAACTAGGTCTGCCTACAAATGCCTAAATGTGTGAAACAATGATGAAGACGGTGAAAAGCCTCCCCATCACACAAGTGTGCATGCAATCACTGAGATTGGTGGTGCAGCTCTGATGGAAGACTGCCAAACAAAAAGTGTAGGTTGGTATACAGCCAAGGAAATGCTGATCACTCTTTCAAAAGTTATCAACTGCTACAAAAGACTTGCTACTTTCTGCAGGGAGGCAAAGAGCTATCCTTCACAATGGAAAAAGGGATTTAAATTGTGGGGGATTTAACATAAAAGGGGAGCTCTTGTTAAGCTACAATAGAGAATGTAGCTCTAATGATAATTTTGAAATACCTGTGCCAGTTTGTCTTTTATTTAATAGCACACTTTGATCTTTTAATGAAAAAGTGAGTAGAAAAATTAAGGTATAAAAAGCCTCTGGTTTTAAGGCTTAGGTAAGTATGCAAGACTAACACATTTGTTCAATATTCATGCCCCCTAGGAGACCATTACCTTGAAATCATTACCTTTATTTATTCTCTAGTCTCATGGATCCTGTAAACTTTTAATGAAATAATACATAAAAGTGGGGCTCCATTCAGCTACAAATGCTCATTAATTGTTTGCTAATGCAACACATTATTTTTTTTCTATTTGCTCTCCTGGCATTATTATAATGAAGAACAATTGCTTTATAAAGAAAGTTGTGCAAATACCGTAAATCATGACTTCTTTACCACTCTGCTAACTTGCCCTGCAGTGAACTTTTTTTTTTGTTAATTAACTTTCTACTGTTTGTCATTCCAATTAAACAGAGTAGGGCAATTACTTCAAGTGTTACATGAAGAGCTGTAAAAGCTAACAGAGGAAAAAAAAATCAAACAGAAAACCCCAAAAAAACTGTTGAAGGAAAAAAGTCTTTGAAAGAATTAAAACCAAAAAAAACTAAATGCCTTTGAAAGCTTAGCGAAAGCTCCACAAAAGTTGGTAGACAAAAACCCAACAATTCAAAACAAAGGAGATAGATAGATGATGCATCAGAAGTGTATCAGTAAGCTAAAGGAACAGGTAAACTCACCTGTTTTGTGTTCAGATCAGTCAGAAGGAAGTGAATAAAGTTTATTATTGTTAACAATGGAAGTACATAGGATTTGCTCACCTGCATTTACTTCTACTTCCAGTACTGATAAAGAGAGGCAGAAAAAATCTGGCACATGGTGGAAATTTATTGACCTCATTCTCACAGTGAAATCTAGACTGATATCTCCACAGTCACTCAGAAAACTCTGCTTTCGTATGCTGTGCTCATTCCATCTCATCCAGGCATTAGAATTTTACCTGTAAGATCTGTGGTAGACCACCTTCAATAAATCCTATCAAGAACATGCACATACCTAAATTCAAATGACTTAAGGAGGATATAATGTGTATTTAAAGCACAGCATGCATCTATTCGTGGTCATGAGTGATAACTTCATTATTCTGGAGCTTAAAGTACTTATCTAATTACTTATCTAAACAACACTAGGTATATTGACATATTATGGAAAAAAACCAGTTCATTAACTTACAATTCAAAGGAGCACAGCTTTATCATTTTAAAAAACAAACACCTGATTTATTTACAATTTTGCCAGAAGCTCACTTTTGACCTCCCAAGATCTACCAATATTGTACATGGTTGCACGAGCTCTGTTTTCTTACCAGCTAATTTCATTCAGAAGGAGAAAATATTTTTATAGCACTTTGGTAATGCATTTGCAAAGAACTCCCAACACAGACAAATTAGGGATTCCAGTGCAGATGAGTAAAACAAATATTCATGACCATCAAATTTATTACACACTTGCCACACTGTCACCAGAGACATACACACAGCAAAGGCACTGAAAAGCTGTTGTGGATCAGTTCAAAGGATTTTTAGCTTGCTTGTTTGCTTGAACAAAGCAATTCAGACACTTTGGGGTGTGACAAGGCACTATCTCCTTAAAAAATTAATTCTGAGTACAGAGTGTCAGCAAAATGGAAAAATCAGAACATGTCAGTAAGAAAAGTCAGTACGATCAATTCCAGTAAAAAAATGTAAATAATTTTGATCAAAATATGTTTGGATGATTTCATACAAAAATATTTACTCTGAAAAATTTAACTTGAACAGAAATTACCATGTTTTCAGTTTCAGTAAGACTCAAACTATTTTGATCATTAAAGAAAAGTGAGACGATTCCAAGCCATACGTATTCATTAAAGGGGATTTATTAAATAAGTGTTATTTTTGCAGTCTCTTTTCTATCAGGAACCACGATCTAAATTCTTGGGGAATACACGAAGTTCAATGATGTGATCTTTTTGGAAAATCACTGACATTTCATCTCACAAAGCACTCTCTCTGAAAAACTCAAAAGCATTCAGAGAAGCTATCAATGGAGGTGTTACAGAGAAGAATGAGTAAGTTGCTTGAAAAAACACCAGCTTTTGAATAATGGTGTGATTCTTTTCAGAAGTAAAATGTACATCAAATCATTGATTCCAATAGAAAAAAGTGAAGGGAAGTGGAAAGAAATAGATTTTGAAACTAATAGAGATAGGTCTCTAATTAATTCCATATCAAGTGACAGGAAAACAAAAGAGCAGTAAAGGAAGGGTTCAGCTTTGCACAAGGCAGGGAAATCTGTGTGCGGACAAGTTTTTGTGCATAGGCTTGGCTGTTTGAATAGGAATATTGCCATACTAGATCAAACTTAAACTAAAAAAGGAAAGAAAGATTCGGTAAAATGGAAGTTCTTGACAACTATTTTTGAGTTTTCTTTGGTTTTGTGCATTTTGTACATCACCTGTGCTCTAATATGGGTCTGAGACATTTCTGAGAAAAAAACCAACAAACAAACTAACAAATCATCCTTTTTCTGTGCCAGATCCCAAGCCCATATTTTATATCACTCTTTCCTTCTCCGGAAGTAACTGAAATATCTTGACTGATATTTACCCTCTCAACTGAGTCTTGGCTAAAAGTCCAGACAGAAGGCACATCAGACATGCATAAAAGGGACTGTGCCCCTGGGAACTCCAGGCCACCCTCTACCTCACAGAAATGACAGGAGAATGACATGAGTCACACTAAAACACTCACTGAAAAAAAAATAATTCTAGACGAAAGAGCTGAACTTAACATCTATTTCCTCATAAAAGTAGAGACTGATGTTACAGGTGCCCAGGTTGTGTGAGCACATTTGAAGGAGGCACCAGCCCACCAACAGCATTTTACCAAATAGCTGGACAAGTAAAGCATCTACAAACTCTTTCTGCCCTGAATCAGAGACTGATTCAAACTTCCAACGAGATCAATGGAATTTCCCAAAGTTTCAGCACCTGCTTGATTAAAGATCTTTCACTGGTATCTAAGTGGAGGTAACACTGACCATGTGCTTGCCTCAGACCCGGCCTCCAGATCCCTCACCCAAGACACTCAAGCTGAGTGAGGGTTCTCCCTTCCTTCAGGTCACCACAAATGCTTCAGCCTTGGAACAAAGTGGGATTTAATACTATCATTGACCGCATTTACAACTAATTATCTGAAGCTGATCACCTCAGACTCCTTTACTTTGCTACTCCCAGGTGGAGGCAGTAATTCTACATGGTGGGTTTTTTTGGTGGTACAGTTAGCCGAGGACACTGCCCCCTCCAGTGGCTTCCACACTGCCCCAGCAATGCCATACCCTGGTGCAGAGGCCATGCAGCCCTGTGTGGGGGTCTGCTGGTAACAGAATCAACAGGGAAGGAGCCTCCTGGGTTGGCCTCTTTCAAAGGCAACATGTCACACAAACATGTCTTCTGGCACCCAATTTCCCCAGCAGTCTTAATGAACACTTAGAAATCCTGCTTTGAAATTACAAAACCAAAGCCAAACACCCTCCATTGAGGTGAAGTCATTTTAGACTCAGCACCACTGAGTTCTGTCAGGCCTGGGCTAATATGTGAGTTTAGGCACCTAAAAACATTTTTTTTCCTAATGTATTTAAGTGCTTTGCCATAAGCATTTAGTTAGAGCTTTAGTATGTTTTTGCTTTCTATAGACAGCACTATAGAAAACATTTCCTTTACAGAAACTTACTAAACTTTCCTTTTGTATCTATAACAGCGAGTGTATTTAAATTGTTTGCGTAGCTCACCATGCACACTGGCTGAGAGAAGAGCATTGCTATTCTTTGTATTATATTTACAATGATATTTTAATTGCATGTATCAGTTTTACTGCTTATGAAAGCAGCTAATAAGACAACCCCTGGAGCCTTGCCATAGCAAGGGTAGAGGAAAAAGATGGTGGTAAGGCAGCCTTCCAAAATTTCACCATTAACACACTCCAGTTTGACCTACAGCCTCTCAAGAGATATGGATAATTCTCTCTCTGTGGTTATTCACAGCCTGATTTGTTCAATGACATTTACTACCAAAGGTACTACACATCTTTAGTTTTGGTTTTGTTTTTTGGTTTGTGTTTTTTTCTTCTTTGGTTATGAGGATTCTTTTTAGGAACAAAGGCTCTTCCAAATCTCGAGTTCCAAAAATGTTTAGCTAAAGAGCAGAGCTACACGTTATTACTGCTTCTGAAGTAAACGGAAAAAATAGACTACTTCTATTAAATTAAATTTAGCAACTCTATACAAATCCCAATATCTTCAATGACAATCAATGCTGATTATTAAACAATGTGAATTAGTAACCTGCAAAAAATACCATCCTATTTTAATCATAACAAGATTGAGAATATGCAACACCCTTCAATTTCTTTCCTAAAAACAGATTTTACTTTGAAATCAATGGAAGATTTACTTGGTAAAGACTGAGTAAATATGGAGGACTTTAGGATATGGTTCTTTAGGAGTATTATTGTTTAGTGTTATTTCATTTCAAGTCCAATGTAATTGAAATGTTACCTTCACTCCAAAACTCACTTTTTAAAATGTATTATTAAATACGAAAGGGAGAGCCAAGGTGTAATTTTGCCTTCTGTAATATGACTGAAGGTCCCAGAAATAATACCTACAAAAGAGCTTACATGGGAAGATGAATTAGTTATTGTTCAGTCAGGCTCAGGTGGTAAGGCTGAAAATGTCTGTAAAGAGCAGCATCAAAGAAAGGCAGGGGAACATTTCAGAACTGACAGCATGAAGGAGCAGCTGAGGCCCAATTAAAATAAAAGAGGAGAAGGAGAAGGGACATGAAGTTTGTGAAAGTGAAAAGGTTAAATGTGGTGCACAGGCTGGAGCTCAGACTGAAACGTCAGAAGCAGTAACAAAAAAACCCAGATTGTGGGAAAGCATGGGTTCAAATTGTTAACACGTAAGAAGTAGTTTTCGTCAATTCAGCTACCACACTAAGTCCTTCCTACATAAACATCCCTGTAACATGAATACTTGTCATTTCCTATCAAGAAGAGATTAGAAACCCCAAACTACTCTATTCCAAGGAGAAATGAGGTTCTGAAGCCGTTTCCAGCATTGAACTGTGAGAACAAAGAATTTGCTCAAAAGATACAAGTTAAGCCTGCGGTAGAAATTTTTGGTGTTGTGATAGTGTATAAACAGGGAAAACTGAAAGAATATGCAATCGATAACTGTTAGCACTATAAATAATACACTGAATTAATCCCATACGTCAAGCTTCCTCTGATATTCCCAAAGAACAAAAAGGGATTTTTACTTCTTTTAACACATATTTTGTCTCTGGGTTGAGGCTGTTTTGCTTAGTTTTTTATTTTCCACCAGTGCATGAATGGGTGTCACAGGACACAATGCTTAGTGGTTTGCCCAGCAACTTCAAATTCTTGGAAATGCAGTTGAGATTTTTTGTTCATGTGTGACTTTAAAATAACATCACTCAGCATCCAGCAGAAATATTTCACTCATGTGACATTATTAAATACTATAAAATAAGACATGGCCTGCTTCCTTGGGTCCTCTGGGGTTTTTGTAAAGAAACATCTTCCAGGGATCTAAAATATTTACTGTGATGTCTCCCCTTCTTTCTTCCTGACACATGCAATAGCTGTGGCTTAAGGCAGAGTGATAGTGTAAGTCAAAAGTTTAGTGAAAGGTCTTGGGCCGTATAGAATAGAAGTTCCATAAATCCATTCTAGCTGGATATTTGCTGTGTGTCCTGCTCTAGCAAAGGACTAGATGCAGTGGCCTAGAGCCTTCCAGGCCTCCAGCCTTCTTAGGCCAACCTTTCATTAAAACAGGGATCCCAATTCAAGAGGAACAAATACAAGTATTTTATTCAAACAGAGTGTTTTATTAGGTATCAAAAGAAACAAAGTATCTTAACCAACACTTGTCTATTCAGTAGTTGTAAGAGATTAGTAGACACTTCCTAATTAAATTTAATTTCTTTACAATATTTTTTCCTTGTACTGTGGAAATAATGAAAGATAAGTGAAATATTTTTGAAATAGCATAATATTTCATTTAAGCAGTCAAAATCTCAGTTCCTCCTCTGAGATCCCCAAGCCAAATCCCTTGAAATTGCTTCATCATAAGATTCCCTGCCACAGAATATATTTAGTATGCTAGAGAGGAACTTAATTTTCAGAGCTTGAAGGTCTGGCTTGTGAGGAATGCCTCTTGGACCTAAAAGCCTGCTCCAAAAACCAGAAATGTCAAGAAAATATTCCTGCTGACACAGTTAGGCAAAACTCTTAGTGTACATACATACATACATGAGCTAAAAAGAAAAGACACACATTGTGTCACAAGGGAGAAGAATCAAAATGATAAGCTTCATCATTCATTCCAGTTTTATTATAAGAACATTCCCTGAAAGTAGAATCGGTTAAATCAGGAAGAAGATAGATGTCAATCTATTAAAGATATTTCACATAGTACCAGAAAAAAAAAAACAACTGAACTTTTTTTTTTTTCTGAAAGAATAATCCCACGCAGTCTAAATGAGACCAGACAATCTTTAAACAGACTGTCTGAGAGTCAGGTGGTGTTCCAACAACCATTTGCTTCACTGGCAGAAATCATGTCAACAGGACACCCAATAGCTATTTCTGGCTTTTCACAATGGAGTCACGTTCATGACGAGTCTAAAGCGATGGGACAAAGCTCTGATGACTTCAGTACAGCAGTAATGCTTTCTGGACAAGGTCTGCAGACAATATTAGAACTTATTTTGAAGGGTGATTTGTATTAAGTTATTTGCTTATAGCTTTCTACATCATTTTACAATAAATTTGTCCATTCGTACTCCTCAAACTTCTTTGAACAGAAACTACCAAAGTGAAAAGCTTTCTCTTAAGAGAACTCTTAAGTGTTCTGCCCATGAGAAGCCTCTAACTTCATACTATTGGAAAAATAGGTTTTGGCTCATATTTACATCATAGCCTCAGGCCATTCCCTTTCTCTGAACACTTTACCAAAATACAAAATGAAAGCAAACGAGAGAAAATAAGAGCTGAAAAGAGAAAAGACAGCTTAAATGTGCAAACAGTGAAAACAATTCTCCTTATTTGGAATCTGTGCATAAATGTTGGATTACAGAAGAGATCAGTCTTCTGTTTTATTCTATCCATTTTAAATGACTTCTTGCAAGTCATGCTTTCTTCTGTTTTTCACAGTGTGAAAGGCATCCATAAATTCTGGTAAAGGCTTCTATAAAACAGGCAACAAAACTTCAGCTTCAGGTCTTCAAGAAAATTGAAACACATCTAAGTTCTTAAAATAGCAACAAAAGGTAGAGATTTTTTACAACTTCTTTTATTTTTCTTCCAGGTAATAATATACAAAGCTTTGCAAAATTATTTAAAGAATATAAGGTCCCTCAGCATGATTTTGGTCACTGCCTATCTTGAGTTACTGTTAGACACTCGACACACCAGTAATAGTATTGCTTATTGAAATACATTTTATTTAACAGAACAAAGCAGTAATAATAAAAGTGAAAACAAAGGGTATGTTACCCATTGCATTAGCATCCAGAAACTTATTGATATCTAAAATAGGATCAAGGATAATTCAGCTTGGAAGAGACCTCTGGAGATCTCAAGTCCAACTTCCTGCTCAGAGCAGAGACAGCTATGAGATTAGACCAGGTTATTTAAGGCTTTATCCAGTTTAGTCTTGAAAGTCTCCAAGGATGGAAAGAATACAGTGTCTCCGGGCAACTTCTTCCAGTGTGTCACACTCTTCATATTGAAAAATTTTTCTTTATATCCAGTCAGAATCTTCCTTGTTTCAACTTATGCATTGAAATCTTGTCTGGCCACAATCTGCTGTCTCACATTCCCCACCAAGCCGCTCAGCCTGCTATCTACCAAGACACCCAAGGTTTTTTTCGGCTGCTCCTCAACCAGTCAGTCTCCAGCCTATATATTGGTGCAACAGATTATTTTTTCCCAGACACAGGACTCTTACTTCCCAAATACAGAGCCAGCAATGTGCCCTTGTGGCCAAAAAGGCCAATGGTATCCTGGGATGCATTAAAAAGAGCCTGGCCAGCAGGTCCAGGGAGGTTATCCTCCCCCTCTACTCCGTCCTAGTGAGGCCACATCTGGAGTACTGTGTCGAGTTCTGGGCTCCCCAGCTCAAGAAAGACAAGAAACTGCTGGAGACAGTCCAGTAGTGGGCTACAAAGGTGATCAGGGAAACGCAGCGCCTCTCATGAGGAAAGGCTGACAGACCTGGCCTGCAGAAAAGACTGAGAGGGAATTTTATCAATGCTTATAAATATCTAAAGGGCGGGTGTCAAAAGGATGTGGCCAGACTCTTTTCAGTGGTGCCCAGTGACAGGACAAGCGGTAATGAGCACAAACTGGAACACAGGACGTTCCATCTGAACATAAGGAAAAACTTCTTTACTTTGAGGGTGACAGAGCACTGGAACAGGCTGCCCAGAGAGGTTGTGGAATCTCCTTCTCTGGAGATGTTCAAAACCCGCCTGGATGCAATCCTGTCCAACCTGCTCTAGGCGAACATGCTTTAGCAGAGAAGTTGGACTAGATGTTCTCTAGAGGTCCCTTCCAACCCCTACCATTCCGTGACTTTACTTTTGTCCTTGATGAATTTCATAAGGTTCCTGATAGCCCATTCTTCCAGCCTTTCTGGCTCTCTCTGGATAGCAGCCCTGCTCTCTAGAATATAGAGTACAATCACTGGCAGCAACTACAGAAGGAGTATACCTGGTATTAATCATGCAAGTGCTATCCAAAACGTGTGAAAGTCCTTGAATAGACAAAAAAAATGGATGATACATGGTGTTGATGATTCATTTATTCTGTGGAATGCTCCTTCATGGCTCACAAAGGGACAAACATTGCTCCATTTATCTCTGACTTCATTAGAAGAGGGTTTGCAAAACTTTTGCCTCCTGCCTTTCTAGTTGAAGAGTCTGGTAATGTTTTGGAAGCATACACGGCACGTTCAGTAACTGCTTGGGGAATTGTAGCAACCCCTTATTGAACACAATGTCAAAGACAACCCTTCACATACTGTAAAAGACACAGCATACCTTCATCCAAAACAGATATGTCTTACATGACAAGAAGTTTTCCTCTTTTCAAATAGCCATTTTCTGTGGTAAAAAGTCAGGAGTTAAGGAGACAAATACAGGAATAAAATCATGATTCACTGTGAATATTTTTTGCATTGAAACAATTAGATGCTTCTTTACAAACTCATCAGAACTTTCAAAAATAGCTACAATACACTGGTCCATACAATCTGCTAGTAATGGACAACCCTACAACAACCACCTGACATGGCCAGTTCTATGATGTTGACAATAATGAAGCATTAAAAACAGATGAACACGTCTTTTTTTTAACATACAGAAAGATTTCATTTTTAAGCTTGAAAGGAGCTATTTTTCATAAAAAACAGTGAGAGAAAACACTGGGTTTTGTTTCTAAAAACGATGAAAAATCCACTGATGGTTTTCATTTCATTCCATTTGCTGCCATCTCAGATGGATGGGAAGGCTTATGACAAAACACAAAACCCAACATTAATAAAGAAGAGAAATCTAATGTGGGGGACAAGTGCAGCAGAGCCTGTCCTGGTGGTATGACAAATGGAAAAGACTGATTTGGGAAATATTAGTGTACAGCTACTTGTAGTCCAAATGAAGGGCAATCTTGCACCCCAAGTCCATTTGAAAGGCCAGCTTTTAGTTCAGTTCTTAACTGATGCATAATTTCAGCATGAACAATTGCTTAATTTTTACAATTACACTAATGCTTGCATCAGCTGGTGGCTGCCAAAGGATGATCAATAGTCAAAACACAGGGGCGGGTGCACCCATGTCAATAGGTACTCAATCTTTCCAGAGCAGAACAGGGTCAGAAGCACAAGTAATTAGTCATTCTGCCTGCCACAAGCTCTATTAAGCCTACATTTAATACCTGGAGGCAGTGAAACGTAAACAAGGGTTATACAAGAATCATGGATCACAGTAGAGTTCTCTTGGGGAAAAAAGAAAGCCAATCTCACTTACATTGCTCTGATAACCAATTACTGTATTTCTTAACAGTAGGTTCAGGTAAACATTTTTTTCTAGTGTCTTCTCTCCTCCCCTTAAAAAATCTTAACTGATTAGCAAGTTGCACAAAAAGCAGTCTCCAATACATCTTCTTACTTCTTAAACACATTTATTTTTGCTCCAAATGTAAAATTATACTGCGCAGCTTTACACATTTTTTGCACGTCGTAGAGACTAATCTTTGTAGATTAGAAATAGAAACAGACAACGCTTTTTTATTAATACTACAGACCACAGTGGAATGTTAAGGATTTGTAATGTGTTTTTTCCTAAAAGGTGCAAGTAGTCACAGTGCGGTTCAGTGAGGTTTTATGACTTTCATTATCCTCACCCAATCTTCACTCATGTTGAAATGCCTTGGATTTCACAGCTCTACTGATTTTTGCAAAATTCCTTCTCCCCTTTCCAGTTCAGAGCTGTTTAATTAAATCCTTAAAAGTTATCCTCGTAGAGCAGGACAAATAGGATGATATTTGTCCTTTGACTCCAGAAGAGGCAGATGTTTCCTTACCTCTCCACTAAAGCTGCACAACTAGGCAAAAGCCCTGGCTTCTACAACACGGTTCTCTATACTAAAGCAGACCAAAAAACAAAGTGAGAGTCGAGTGTACTTCGGGGGAGTAAGAAAGGTACCCACACAGATTCAGTGACACTGGGAACCCTGACAAATAGCTGTGCAAGGGATACAGCTGCATTTCCAACTCACAAAAATTGCTACAGGAAAGAAGATCCCATGTGTTGCCTATGGGAAGACATTGCAGAGATCTGGCCACCAGCTCAGCTTCTAGAAATTGCGCTGTGAATTAACGCATCGAAATTATAGAATGACACAGCATTTTTTATCTTAGTTGTAAGGGCTCACAAATCATGGGCAATACAAGAATATAAGGTAGAAAAAGTCTGGCAAAATGGTTGCATTGCTGTTTCCCTAAGACTTTTGTAATACACCTAATACATCTGTATCCATTAATTAAAGCATCTTACTGAAATAGAGTTATTTAAAGCAGTGTACAGACCCTTTGATCTTCCCAGTTCCCAAATAGCCACAAAAAACACAGGGAGGAAATATCCAACATTCTTCACTGTCTGGTGAACTGGTTTAAGGTATTTCTATATAATCACAGTTGCTGTGAACTTTGAAAGATCCATCGTTTGTGAATAGGTTAGATAGGGCCCCAATCTGCCCAGGCTCAGGAGCAACCCCACAGCAGACTACCTAAGTCAGAAGGAAGGTTCTCTCCGTCTAGTTATTAAAGACATTTGCTGTGAATTATACTGTACTGTATACCCATCTTCCCTAACCATCCCAGAGTTATCACATATTCAAAGTCTGCTACTGACATACAGATGCCCAGGCAAAGATGGGTAACTGCACAAATGTTCACAAGTCAGCATCTGAAACCATTTCATTATTATGAGTAATCAAAACCCTCTTCTTACATGGCATTTGTACAGGGCACTTACTGTTGTCCTCCTCTCCCCTTTTTTCTTACTAAACTGACAAAAAGGGGATAGAGAACCAACTCTAGAGAGCTATAATTTTCTGAGAAGCCATCTCAGCTTTTTTCCCCACAGAGAAAAAACAGATTTAAGTTTAGTTAATTTAACTTTTTCATGAGAATATTAGACTTTGAAGACATGATTTTTTATTTTACTCTACTGGGATAAGAGGCAAGAGAACGTGAAAAGAATCATTATCACTGACTTTCCATTTCTTCATAAAATTTCAGAATAATAATCAGCAAGATATTGCAACACTAAGTTATTTCTCTTACTTTTTTCTTACATGGAATAAAAGAGGGAAAGCATAGGAAAAGTGACATGATGTCCTACTCTGTTGAGAAAATAAAGACAATTCCACAAGAATGATCAGGTAAGCCTGAATACTAAACCTGTCCAACCAAACCAATCAAATATGAATTCCTATTTTCATTTTATGTCTTGGCTTCTGACAGTAAAGATTTGACCCTTCTTATTTTTTACTTTTAGTCACCTTACTATACAGTTATGGTCCCATTATACGTGTGCATGTTTAAAAAAATGTACTTCTTTCTCTTATAGTCCAGCCTTTACTCTCAGTATTTGGGAAACAATGTCAATCTTTTGACAACATAATCATTCCTCTGCTACTTGATGATAGTGTCATAAACACAGCTTTATGATTTTGTCTGTTTGAAATATCTAGACTACATAGAATGAGGTCATAGAGACAGCCTTTATGAATTGTCCTTAGCATTCTGTATATATAAAAATTTACATTTATTAACAAAGAGGGTGGGATGAGGTTCAGGAAGTAGCATGAAGGACCTGTATACCAGTCTCTCAGAAAGGCAGACATCCAATTCCTACAATTTAGATCCTCAAAAAACATGTTAATTCCTGTACAAAGCTTTAAATCATCTAATGCCAGCTTGCATACTACAAAATGTCTGGGGGTAGTAATGGTTTCTTATACACCCACTTAAAATTCAACAGCCATGCCTTCTGCAGACATCTGTCTTTAAGGGTGGTTTATTATTAACCAGATCAGTTTCCAGTGGAAAGCCTGGCTCTATGAAGGGTTTTGCCAAACCAAGCGACAGACCAAGTGTTGATGTCAGGCAGAAGCGAGCAGTAGGCATGGGAAGTGAAACCCTTTAGCCAGAACCTCACATAAAACTAGCTTCACAGAGCAAAGTTCACATGAAAACTTTGTGTCAAACAATTCAGCACATGCTTTGGTGACTATCACTTCATACTTCTATACAAACATGCATATCTCCTTACAGGCAGATTTAAGAACAAAAACTCCAGAGTGGCGAGACTTAAGTTATATATACCACATCAGCATAACTTAATGATTTTCTGCACAGATTTATTTTTACCACCAAAATACTGAAAAGAATTTGTGTTAAGGTCAAGTACCCTATTGGCCCTTCTTACACAGTGCACTGTAACATACAGCATACCTGATCTCAGGCAAAAGCCTTGTGTCAATATCTGCAAGCACTTACATAAGCATACATATGCCTGTATAAGGCAATAAACATCAAAACATCACAATTTGTGAATGACTTCCTGGGGAAGGAAAGAGTGATCTGTCTTTCAAGGTGGTATAACAATTTGCTGAAAACACGCTCAAACCTAGCAGACTGAGTCATAAGTGTTTGTCAAAAGCCAAGGGAAAAGAATCAACAGAAATTACCTCTTTCTGGAATTCAGAACTGAGATTTAAGTTTGAATGAGCCCCAATTATGTTTATAGCATGATTCTATACCTCTCCAAATAAATATGCATCTTGTGTAAATGCATCATAAGTACTAAAAACATACTTATCAAAGAGCAACAGAACAGAAAGAGCTTTTACTTCTGAAACAGCGTATGTATTACCTTTCTGGCACACATGTCTATAATAGCGTTGCCTACTTCTGACTTTCATAAACTCCTAGCCTCCTTTGAGGCAAGGAAGATTTCAGGATAACTGACTACTGGGAATATCCAATCCCTACAGTTGTAGAAACCCTTAAGATCAGGATGCTAGGCATTCCTAGCTTTCCAGTATCCAAACCCACTTCTGTAAGGTTTCAAAAAAATTGTAGGATGCACCCTTACACAAGTGCACAGTCTTGTACTTTAACAGATACATAAAAGAAACACCTTCTCTTGAAACTGTCAATCAGATAAGCTCTCCTGCAGCAGCCCATTGCTGCAAATAATTGAAGTGCACTCAAGACCTCTAAAGCCATACGGGTGTTTACAGCAATTCTAACTTTACGTGCCTCTCTCCATGATCCTGTAGAGAGCGAGGCCCCAAGTCACACTTTCAATCCCGTTATACATCCAGGAATCTAGAAGTTAGATGTTGTGATTTTTATTCCACATTCTAGTTTCTACTCTTTTTTTCAGAAGTCTCACAGGCTTAACACAAGCCCTAAGATTCGATGTATTTATGTTTACCTTAGAACATCAATTTCTTCACTTCTTGTAAAGGCCTCCAAGTTTTGCTTCTAACAGCAACAATATAGTAGTAATACAGTAGTCTTGAGAACACAGTTTCCGCCACTTACAGAGCACCTGTATTCTTGGAGGAAGCACCATCTGAATTCATATTACATAAAGTTATAAATTCAAGCCTCAGGAGTGTTTCTTATGGATTTCAGGTGTAAATTTCACCAGGAGATGCTTATAAAACATTGACATAGCTCAATACAAGACTGGAAAATTTTACAGCTCTGCAAATCCATTCCAGAAAACATACTGCATTCACGTGACTGACCAGAGTACTGATCTATAAAGCTCAAGCTTCAACACAAGACTTGTAGCAATGCTCATTCAAGGAACAGCATAATAAGAACCATTCAATCTGAATTAGTACTATACGTATAGGAACTACTTTTCTAACTGAAGAGGCCACAGCACAGTTTAAGTTCAGCTTATCACTGTGGTGTTCGCCATCACAGAGTGCTTAGAAACTCACATGAAGTGTTTCACTAGGTGCTGTACAACACAACCAGGAGACATCCATGTCTTATGATAGAGCCGAAATTTAAAAACATAGGTGAAAACAGTGATAAAGGCAGAAGTGTTGCTGACAGTTTATGGAAAGTAATTTTCAGAAGTACCCAAAAGGCTAACGAAGTCCAGAAGCTGAGGAAAGAGCTTATGCTTGAGAAACCTGCCCAATGTCATATGGAGCTCTCAATAGCTCTGAGAAGTGAACCCAAACCTTCCAAGGCCCCTCTCTGGTGCCTTAACAACAAGAACATCCCCTTTCTCCGTTACTGCTCCATGCTGTCATTTCTTCTACTTGGGTTATCGCACAGTTTGAGCGAGGTATGTCTCAAAATACATGTTTTCACTAGATTACTTGGCTCTACATTGTGTCTTATAAATATTGCATGTGTAACTATATGAAAATAGAGAAAAAGGAAAAAAAATGTAGCAAATAGATAAATACGAATATTTCCTTTTGCTTCCTTCCCACACAGGCATTCTTTCATTTCCATATTGACCTAATGCACTTATCCACAGGTCCATCAGTTTCTATGCAATTTTAAGACACACTTTATTATTCATTTTATTCACTTGACTGCCTTTTTGAAAATTATGTTGTTAGTATTTGAGTATTAATTCCATTTCCAAGAGTTCTACCTCTGTTTTCTTCCCCCTTGTGTCTTCTTGGGCAGATCATAAATTAACAAATGACTACGGATAACAGGTTTATATTTAAGTACTCAGTGGTGCAGGTATCTGAATCTATTCACTAGAAAAGCCTACTTTTTTATTCACTGAGTACGCACAAAGCAGATCACTATTGATTCTATTGCTTTTAATTTATTTCCATTTAATCTGAAGAGGTATGAGGGATCTGGTTAGAAAGCAGGCATATGGACCAATGGTGCAGTTAGTTACAAGAGCCACAATATACTTTTCACTTTTAAATTCATATTTTCACAAGTAGTAAATAGAGTTTTAAGCAAAACAGAAGATACTTTGTCAGAAGGAACACTGTCACTGTCTGCCACTGGAATGCCATCAATTTTAGCTCTCCTACTGCTCACATAATGAGCAGAATCAGGCCCTAGGTCTCAGAAGTAGGCCAGCTAAGTCAAAACCTTATTTGTGTCGTAGTACATTTCATTTTACAAAGTCCCTGAACAGCAGCTTCTCTCAAAATATCAGTTATTCACAACTTCAAAGGAAGTGAAATACCGAGAGTTTCAGATTATTGATATCATTTCACTGGCAATGACAGGAGCAGCAAAGCTGAAAAGGAAGCTGGAATATTCAATGTCAATCCAAAAAAAAAAATTAAATAAAAACTAGGGCATGTTTGGAACTCTGTGTGAACAATTCCAAGGCAGCAAAGTCTTATATCAGTTAGAGGTTACAGAAGAAACGGATTAGATATTCAAATTGCAGACTGGATACTGAAAAATAGAACAATTAATACTTCATTTTCTCTTTACTAAATGCGGTCATGGCTTGCCAATCTTAATTTCAAGCCTAAACGATTTTAGAACCATAACAAGGGAGTCTATAATGTGTTTCATTTGTTTATACTTTAACAGTCAAATATTTTTTATTATTATTTTCAACAGATTACTTAAAATTATTTTGCTGATATTTTGGCAAGGGTGAAGAAATACTTAGAATAACAAGCTGTCCCAGCAAAGAAGGGTCAATTCTATTTCCTCATATTGTATGTAAACAAATTGCCATGGGTAAAACCTTTGGGTTTTTTGGGGGGAAAACAGAACCAATGGATTAGTAACATATGGTATTAAAAATAGTCAAAATGTATTAAGCAGTAATCCAGAGGCTGTAGAAAATCTCTTTGGTATTTTGCTACTAAACCAGATTTCGCCCAGATGCTGGTTTGCAACTCGTGCTGCATAGTGAGGTACAGGTCCTGAAGTAGCTCTAAATCCTCTGGGCTCCTAGGTCAGTAGGCAGCATACAGTACCATACTCTGCTGTATTCAGAGGTCCCAGTTCAGCTCAAGGTTGCAAGACACAAGGATGTCCTGGCCACATCTTCTTTGCTGTGAACAAGCACTGCACTGACAGACAGAATGGGTGAGGAAGGACAGAGAGCAAGAGGTCAAGGTCACCCCACAACAATTACAGAAGCACAGTAAGCAGGGGCAATCAGGACACCTGCAGCAAAACCATAGCTTGTATCCTAAGAAACATACAAAATAGGTGTGCCAAGGGATCACGTGGTCAAAATTTTTCAGAGCCATGTGGAAGCACTACAACGTCTACACAGAAAAGTATTTTTCCTTTGCCCCTGATTTACTGTTTTTGTTCAATACAACCACATTTTCAAGTTTCACATGCTGCACCAGTAAAAAAATTTGGGGTTTTCTCAGTGTAAATCAAATACTGCTTTATCATTCATCTAGGTTATAACCTGTTGTTTGTTAGGGTTTTTTTTTAAAAAAAACCACACACATTTATACAAAGCAGAATGGTGTTAAGCTGTCTGTCTTCTCCTTAGCATGAGGAGACAGATGCTCTCTATGAAAAAGTTACAAGAAATTCTCCACATTTTCTTTTTTCCTCTCCAAAACACTGTTTTCATAAATCGCTCTGTACAATAACGTTTTTCTAACAACTGAAATAAAACACACACACAAAGGGAGTATTACTGCTTGACAGTTTCTTCTTTTCCCTCAAACACAAACATAGGTATATGTCGGATTTACTACAGTAATATAAGGAACACTTAATTTTACCACTGCTTTCATCATATCTTCTTGGACACAGCAGTATAAGAATGAAATGGATATAGCTCCAGAACACAAAAGAATAATTTTATTTATCAAATCTTCATTTCACCTTTAATCGTGTGAAACTTTCACTAACACGGGAAACTTTGCTTAACCACACTACATAAAAGCCAAGGACATGTTTCAATATTTTGTCTTGAATGAAAGACAAAAGGGGCACCCTATAATTCCAGTCAATTTACATAATAGCCAAATTCTGCTGCATACTTCACAGACAAATATGAGATATGGCCCCTGATCCACATAGCTTGCAGTCTAACCAAAGACAATATGAATGAAGATAAATGGCCCAAAAGCTTATGAAGGGAAAGAAATTGTAATTACAGATGTAGGAGTTTGCTATATTAATGACTTAAAGCTGCTGATTCCCACCCCCCTCACTGCATAGCATTTTAAATGTTGCTATTTTCCTTTACTTTTTCTTTTCTTTTCTTTTTGTAAAAGCTTTATAGAAATTTGCTTGCTGATAGTGAGAAGGATTTGTCCTTTTGTGCCAGCAATCTTCAAGAAAATTGCCTGCTAAATGTGAACTTTTAACAAATTTTAATAAGGACTCTTGTAATCAATGATATCTTGACTAATATGACTGTAAGAAGATCCATTTCAGGAAAAAAAAAAGAGCTGGCTCAAGTTGACATTTCATTTTCTACTCAGTGTCACCACTCTTTTTTCAAAACACCACTATCCAGATAGTTCCTGCTTATCACTCTGCTTCAGACACTCATAATGATTAGCTACAAACCTGAAAAAAAGAGAAACCTTACAACTCCAGGAAGGGCTCTCTGTCCTAGACACTGTTTTTAATGAGCAATCATGACACAAAAGTTCTACTAAAAACATGATAAACATGTCACTAATGTGGAAAAGTCTTTATTTCCTTTGAATTTTTTTTTTTCCCAAAAGATGAAAGCGATCTCACACTGTACTTATATTTTAAGAATGCTTTCCATTAAAGAGACCTGACACATTAGGGACAGATTTCCAAGAAAGGTATAAAGGCCCAAATCCCACTTGGGGTGCTAAAAGCCATCATTTAGGAAACCTGACTTTTGAAAATCTTGTGTTGCTTTCCCTTTTAAAGTCCCAGTACTACCAGTGCTTGAGCTACAGAGTAGTAAGTAGTATTTAGTAATTCTTCAGGCCCTCTGGGATGCACACCTTAGACTTTTGACACAATTCAGCAGTACATTACCATGGTTTAAATCATATACAATCCCACACAAAGTACCTGAGAAAGTCATGCCTCCTTTCACATCCAGAAATCTAATGATTTGGGTCTTCAGCTGACACGTAGGAGGCCAATGTACTAATTCCTTTTTCTGCTTGATCTGTGCCAGAAGTCTGAACCTAAGTATGTGCTTAATTATGAGTCTGCATGGCACACTGAGCAAAAGCTCTCATGGTCCACCTATGAGCTGTTCTGTTTTGCAAGAAACGCTTAGCTACTCAGGGAGCGATAGAGAAAGCAAAAGGAGAATTCTGCAATCTGGTTGTTAGGGCTTTCACCAGAGAGACTCAAGAGCTAACCCCTATTCTGATGAATATTTAAGGATCTTCTCTCTAGTTGAGGCTTGTCTACTTTGTATAAACTCCTTAAATATTCATTTGAACTGGGATGAGTATCTAAGTATCCCAAATGACCTTGTTACCAACTGCAGATCTGTTCTCTCTTCAGGCCAGTAAGTAGCTGACTGTTTACCCAAAGCAGAATACTCCCAACAAGGAGGGCTGAATGACCCTGCTCCTAAAGCTCTCGTGGCTCAAAAGCTACAACAGTTTAGGAAATAAGATGCTTAATCCCTGTGTTACAAACTAGGCAAAAATGTTAATTAGACTATCCTTCAACATAAGTGAATGTCCTAGTTAAAGAAAGGTATTTTCTCCTTTCACGTTTTCCAGAAAGGACTATTTTCATCTAAATGTTATTGACATAAAGAAAAAAAATATATATCACGATTAGAAATTACATTAATTTCATTTAACTCTATTCAAGGACAGAAGGCCCCCAAGTCACATCTTGTCTCAGCCTTTTATCACAGTTCCCCAACTCTATTCTCGTACATTCTGCCGACAGTTCTGCCTGCTGGGAATGCTATTGTCTAGGCAATAACACCCACTCATGTTGGCCAACCTCATAACGATGCAATGACCGGCTTGGTAAATAAGGGAAGAGCACTGGATATTGTCTACCTCAGCTTCAATAAGGCTTCTGACACTGTCTCCCATTACATCCTCACAGAGAAGCTGGTGAAGTATGGGTTGAATGAGCCTATACTGAGTGACGTGGATTGAAAACTGGCTGAATGGCTGGGCCCAGAGGGTGGTGATCAGTGGCATGAAGTCTAGTTGCAAGCCAGTAAATAGCAGTATACTTCAGGGGTCAACACTAGGTCCAATCCCATTGAACATCTTCATTAATGATCTGGATGACGAGGCAGACTGTACCATCAGAAAGTTTGCTGATGATACAAAACTGGAAAGAGTTGTGCTGCCATCCAGAGGGGCCTTGTCAGGCTGGAAAAATGGGCTGACAGGTACCTCGTCAAATTCAACAAAGAGAAGTGCAAAGTCCTGCACCTGGGGAGGCACAACCCCATGCACCAGTACATGCTGGGCATCACCCAGCTGGAAAGGAGCTTTGCAGAAAATGACCTGAGGTTCCTGGTGGACACCAGGTTGAACAGGAGCCACCAATGTGCCCTTGTGGCAGAGAAGGCTAACAGTATCCTGGCCTGCATTAGGAGGAGTGTTCCCAGGAGGCTGAGGGACGTGACTGTTCCCCTCTACTCAGTACTGGTGAGGCCACACATGGAGTATTGAGTCCAGTTCTGGGCTCCCCAGTACAAGAGAGATATGGGGCTACTGGAGAGGGTCCAGGAAAGGGCCACAAAGATGATTAAGGAACCTATCTCCTATGAGGAAAGGCTGAGAAAGCTAAGATTGTTCAGCCTGGAGAAGAGAAGGCTCAGAGAGAATCTTGTCAATGTATATAAATACACAAAGGCAGAGTGCAAAGAGAACTGAGCCAAGCTCTTTTCAGTGGTGCCCAGTGACAGGAAAAGAGTCAATGGGCACAAACTGAAACACAGGAGGTTCTGTCTGAACATCAGGAAACTTTTTTTTCTTTTTCTTTTTTTTTTTTTTTTACAGTGCGGGTGACGGAGCATTGGTATAGGTTGCCAAGGGAGATTGTAAAGTCTCCATCCTTGGAGATACGCAAAAAACATATGGATGCGGTCCTGGGCAATCAGATCTAGGTAGCCCTGCTTGAGCATGGGGGTTGAACCAGACAACTTCCAGAGATTCCTTCCAGCCTAAATCATTCTGTTCATTAGATATCATATACTGATCATTACTACAATGTACCAGGGTGCATTGGACTTCTTATCACTACAATGGCCTAAATCCCGCAGCAAATGCCATTTCAGGGATTTCTAGTACACTCAAATGCCATGTACGGCATCCATTTTGAGATGTTAGGATGTCTGAATTGTGCATGTGAATTTAAAAGAAGTTCAGTATTCTACCTACTTTCTACCCAAACAAGAGACCTTGCAGGGGTTCAAAGCCCTACACATTCTCTTCCTTTTTATTTATGAGTTTCCATTGTACTTACAGATCTGGGAACCAAAGTTACAATTGACACAGAAACATCTATTCTTTAGCCCTGCCACTTTGCTAGTAGAGAAGGCACTGCTCTCACTAGGGAATACAAGGTCTTGTGACTATCTAGCTCAGTGTCAAGGACCACCTGTGACAATCTGACCAAGAGTATCTGAAAGAAAAATATCCCTTAAAATGTATGAAAAAGGCATACTTTCCTTTCCCTCTTGGAAGCTCATTTTTCTCTCAAATTCAGGAAGAGCAACAAATCACTTAGTCTACCATCACTGTTAAAAGAATTAGAAGTTTCTATAAATGTAGCTTTATCTGCTGGGCAACCTTACATGCAGACATGTCTGCCTGTACTGACTCTAATTAAAACATCTAAAAGAGAACTTCTGTTTCCCTTAGCAAATCATGTATTCACCAACCTGGTCTCACACTGCAAGATGCAGAAGACTGGTCTCTCTACAGAGAATTGCAGAGGGAGGGACTTGAACAGCTTCAAGCATACTCTTGATTCTTAAAGAGCAATAAATAATTAAAATGATGGGTGAAGTATTCCCACCTGGAAGAATAATTCTTAAAAATGAAAGATTCAGGAGAATAGAAGTACACTGGAGTTGCTGAAGAGTGCTTGCCAACGGAGATTCAAAGCCAAATTCAAGCTGACTTTAAAGATCCAAATAATCAGTCTTTATCTGCATGAAGGAAACGTCCTTACTCCATCAGCCCTAATGAAATGAACAGGACATCTTGGATGGTGAGGTCATGGCCAAGCTGGAAGCAAGTACACTGTGCTTACAAATACTGAAAATCATTATTAACTTCACACTCTTTTCTGTGTATATGAACTGCTAAAGAGATCACGTGGACATTCCCTAATCCTTCTGCATTTGGCTATCTGTGTCTAAGCTGCAAAGGGATTGTAAGGCTATATTTAACCTGCCTCCTTCCTGGCGAGGCTTGACTTGAGGCTTTAGCTCCAAGATCCAACCCGGATGCGTTCCTGTTGTCTTGTGGGGAAAGCTTGAGTCTGACCAGTTTTCTGGACTGGGTAGCTGGTCAGTTCTGAGAACAGAGCCAGAGCAGAGTCAGAGCATGAGGCCAGCAGGTAAGTGTGGTGGATCATTAGTTAGAGTGGGATCACTCCAGTCCTGTGTGTACAGAACACCTCAGTATGGTCTGCCTAGATCACCAGCAAGGGGATTCCTACTCCAGTGAGCCTAAAGCACAGCAAGGAAGAGAAGTAAGAAAATAGAGGAACAAAAGCAGACTCTCTCCAAGTCAGGAATATGGAAACAGAAGGAGAATGACCTGCAGTGAAGTTTTATATTCTCAGATTTGCAGATTTTAAGTCACCAAAAAAAAGAGACAGAATAGTTTAAAAGGGTCCTAAAACTTATTTGGTGTTAAGCAGAGAATGTTTTTACCAAGACAGGTACTGTAGATGCAGCTGTAGGTTTGCTTTCTAAGTGTATTCTCCCTGGATAGAAAATGTTCCTATGACAAGAGGTGAAGTGAGAAGGAGTACACGGGAATCTGACAAACTTCATGTGACAGTACTGGTGAGATCTAATCCTGCCCATGAGGCTGTTGTCATTGAGATGTTTTTAAGATCACCTGGATACCTTCATCCCACACCTGGGCAAAATTATTTTGCTGTCAGTTCCATGCCCCGTGTCTTTCGGCATGGAACAACATTTCTCTACGTTCTCAACCAATGACTAATTCAAGCCTACAAATATACTCTATTTGGTCCTTGTATTTCAGTGATACAGGGAATACCACCCAGGTCATGGAAGTGTTAAGAGGAGCAGTAAAAGACTGGGAAATACAAGAACCACATCAAAGCCACTTTTGTGGCTGCCTTAAGCTGTTACTGCACAGGCAGCAAGAAGATCCAGGCAGAAGCTGCAGCCATGTTGAAAAGTTCATGTGAAAGTAGATGAGGAGTCCAATTTGGGACTTTTCTTTTATTTCTTTTTCTTAAGCAAAAAGGGAATCACCTGCCAGGTAGAGGTTTTTGGGTCTTCATACTTCCATTTACAATTCAATGCTCATTATTACATATTGACTTCTTAAGGAGGAATTTTAGCCCTTTTAAATAGTTCACTGCCCTGTTAAATTGGCAGTACGCCACAAATATAAAGGCTTTCCAGACTTTTTTTCCTATAGCAAATATGAATAAAGAAATAAATCAAAATCTATCCCTCTAATTTGTCACTTTTGATCAAAAGACCAAATAGGAGAGATTTATTAGGTCAAATACTATATGTAGAATGAATTAATACTACAATCATTGGTCTTGCCTAAGAAATTGAATCATGGAAGATGTGCCTAAATTTGCAAAAGCAACTGTAATAAATGATTTAGAATTTAATGCACCTGATCCAGGGGAAAATTAATTTATGCTTAATAGAAAAAACCCAAAGGTTTCATTGTAATTCTATGCAAGATAAAGAATGAATACTCCTGAAACTGAAGTAATTATGAATCATTTGCCGCAATGTTTAAATGAGAACTGTAATGGACTTTAAAAAAAGAAAGAAATTGACTGAGGACTTGGATTCATTAGTGGAAGGCATCTAAGATTTATGCATAGAAATAAATACATTTATCTGAAACGGGATTGTTTTTCCTGGGAAAAAAAGTCAGAACCTTTAAAAGCTTTTCATAAAAGTGACAGTAAGGACTCTACCCCTGCCTGTTGCTCATTACCATCATGAAACTAAAAGTATAATGGGATCAGTCAGGGATTAGGAGCCCATTGTCCTAAACACTGGACAAGCATTTTATACAGACACCCGTTTACATATAGTTCAGCACCTCAGACTATATATCAAGATAAAATTCAGCAAAGCACTGGAACTTCACTTAATTTTGAATATGCACACCAGTATCTCCCGATTCAGCACAGTACAAGCCTAATTCCACTTTGTCTCCTTCCATTTCTTTGTCTGATTCCAATCTAGGTCCATTTTCTCTTCTATGCCTTCACAGAGAGGTTATGCACATATTTATGACCTAGGTAAAGATCTAAAAGAAATTCTTCTTTTCAGGTTCAAAGATACACCTTTACATTTTTAAAAACAGACTTCGCTATTTAAGAGCTCAAGGCATTTTCACAAAAGCATACCAGATCATTTAGAAATTAAGCGTATTCACTTTTCTTTCTGTTATAGTCCTCCTATAACTACATAACTCAGAATAGCAATATAGTTAATGCGCACGATAATTATCATGACGACAATTAGTAGGACCCAAAGAGACATATAGTTCTAGTCTTCTGAAATTTTTCATGTTTAGTGCTTCTCTGAGAAGGACCTAAAATGGCACTGCAGATTTCCATCTAATTCCCAGAACAATATTTTTTATCTCCTTATGAAATATGCATTTATATATATATATTTACTTAACATCTCAAACTGAATTCCGTTTCTCATTTGTAGAATACCTTCACAGACTTAAGACCCTATTCTAGCATTCCTAACATCAATTATATTTAAAGAAAAAAAAATTTGCAATTATTATTCAATTTAATCCAATAGAAGTAGCATTTAATCTAACAGAAGTAGAACAGTAACAAATCATTTTAATGACAGTCCTAAACTCTTCCCAGAAACCCCATCCTGTAGTGGTCTTCTGCAGTATGCCATTAAGGTCATCACATTGAGGCTCGTTTCAGTTAAAAGAGGAATGACTTCCAGAGACAACAGACCCATATGGAGATGACTCTACTGTCTTTTTCCATGCTCAGAGAACAATCCAACTCCAACCGCTCCATTCATTTCATCTGTGCCACGATAGGCTGGGATTACAAAAAAGAAAATCACTTCCACATTCAAAACCTTATCCACTAAAATTATTGGCCAAAAATCTCAGCTACTCCAGTATTTTAAATATATTTTTTCTTTGACTCATATGTCAGTTTCTACTATGTCAGGAATACTTTGTTCTCTTGTAGACAGGATGGCTAATTCTGGGATATGAAGTCCTTTACAGCTGAACTGTGCAAAACCACCACCTATCATCCAGCCAATAATCTGTATGTAAGCCAATATGCCATCTTTCTGAAACCCTCTCTCCAGTTTGCAATTTTACTTCCTTCAAAGGCTGCTTGTTCAGATAGAAGAAAATTGACTGAGCAATGCATATTCTTCCTGGACAAGGAAACCATTCTTCCTAGTCATACAACTAACCAAATAAGAACTCAAGTAAAGGGCTAAAGATTTTCTAGCAGGAAGAAGGGGGAGATGATGTATCTACATGCAGATAAATAAATTCTAGCAGGAAAGCAGAGGCAGATTTAAAACAACCACATGCAACTTGCTGCGCATAGAAGTGACACTAAAAAACTACATAAGCATATTTGTCCCTCCTCCAGGAAAAACATCCCGACAATTACCACAAAAGCTTAAGGGTATACATAAGAGAACTTTTAGGCTGCACTAAGAGATGCTGAGAGATTGTTTCTGTAATTGACATAGTAATTGAAATTTCACACATATGCAAAATACAGTATCTCTTAGTGTGAAGGAAATGGCTTATGGTTTGGGGAGGTTTCTGCCTCATGCACTTAAAAAAAATTCTTACAGTATACTTGCCATTTGCTTCACTTCTTGGTGGCTCACTTGTACTCTCTACATCCTTCAATACAGCAGCCAATAGATCATCACAGTTCTTGTTGCTGTTCCTTATGAACTGTTGGTTAAATGTCACTGGGCCCTCACAGATTTATAGATACTTTAAATTATTGAAGCATTCTTTTACTCGCTTCTTATTAAGTCTGTTTCCTCATAGTCCCAGACCCTCATTCACATTTATCTCACTTAGCTGACTCCTATCTTCTTTCTCCTCTCCCTTTGTGTTGAAGACTGAAACAAAGTAGATGCTGCGATCTATCTTCATGCAATCTATTATTTAGATTTTTCATTTTAAAGAGACAGGATGACTCAGGGGATTTTTAATTGAATAAAACTTTCTCTGCTTGGTTGCTAGGTCATGCCCATTATAGGTCACCAATGACTGAAAGCTGGCCTCTGCATACCGAGTCAGTGATTTCAGGTGTTCACAAAGAGATGACGGGGGAATAACTTTTATTATTATGTCACCAACTCAGATTTCAGGCAGTTCAGTGCAGATCAAAAGTGTTCTGCTTAGTCAGACCTCTCACTGCAAGTTTAAACTGAATTTCTGATCATACCAAGAGCAGCTGAATAAAACCTTGCCACACAGATGGACATAATTGTATTTTCAGGGGGGAAGGCTCCTGCTAAATGGAAAAGGAAATTAAACAACTTTGCAAAGCAGAATGAGGATACTCAGACAGTTATGTGAGTGGTTAAACTGGTATCATTCCTGTTGGCTGGGGTTTTTTTTAACATAAAGAATTTTATTTACAACAGCTGAAAGTATGGAATCTTTGACTTAACCCTTTTGTACTAATTTTTATTGAAAGTATACACAGTTCTGATTGCAATACTATGCAGCACCACAATAACTATCAATGAATGCCAAAGTCCTTTGTACACACAGAAGAACTCTATAAAAAGAACATCAGATAAAGTTGGGCAGGTAATTAGAGGTAGACAGTGCTGTGAGGCAGGATCACAAGAGGGAAGTGCTCTGCAGAACAACACATATTGAGCTTGGACAGAGGCAGAAACCAGAAAGGCTGTTCTCAAATCTGCTTTTACATACACACCTATTTCCATGATAATCTTTTAGAAGCTCAGCTTTCCTCCTGAATTTTCAGCTAGATACTGTCCCTGCCAAGAACTATAGCACTGAAATTCAAATATATTTGTTCTGTAACCCTTATATTACATGAAGCATCTGTTTCCCATGTACACGGCAACAGTACACTCTTACCGTGTGTGCGCATGTGTACATATGTGTATACTGAAGTGCAAATTCATATATAAAAAACTGGGACAAATGTATACCAGCTCTCATTAGATGAACAGGCCCTCAGAGTCAACAGTAATACACGAAATCTTTAGGGAACTTGATGAGGGATCAACAGTTGCACACAGACAGGATTTTTTCCTCAGTTTCTGGTATGAAAACCTCTTATTTATTTTCTTAACATTAGTTAATAAAATGCATCTGACATTGAGGTATGAGGCTAGAAAGGTAGATACATGATGTTGAAAGTGCCTTCTATAACAGATAAATAGTGTAAGAAATAGATATAATGTACTCAGTATGTACTGACTCGTGTAGCAGAAAAGCAGAACAGTATTCAGTCAACAGATGCAGCAAAATTGCTACTACTAAAAGTTAGTGTACTATCATTGTAATCACCAGTCTACCCTTCTTAAGGCAGGGAGTGGAGGAAATAAATGTTTTTTTCTATTTGAACTGACGTTCTGATTCTTACAGAAGAAATACATAATTTTGTATAGATTGCTCTTAAAATATTGCATTACTTCTAATCGTAAAAGATCTAGAATTTAATTATAATAACTTGTTCCTATACAGTGCTTTAATATTAATGTTTTCTCAAAGTATGTTACAAAGTTCATTATCTTTATGGCCATTCTAAAGGCAGAGGAACAAGGCACAGAAAGATGAACCTTCACAGCCGTGGTCACCCAGTAGTCATAGAATAATAAAAGCTCCCTAGACCTGTGCTCCCTTAACTAAACAGCACTTCTCCCTTAGAAGAATTGTTAGTTTCATACCCATCAATTTTAAAACTACAAGCAAGACGGTGATTTTTAAACATGTGTCTTATGGGAAAAAAAAATAACCCTCAGAACAGGAACATAAATATACACAAAAGATAGCCTGGAGCGTTGAATCCATCACCCATGTATAATGTCTTATTGAGAAGGCAGCACTAGCACTTTTCTAGATGCAGCTACAAGACATTTCTCCCCTAGAAAATCAGTCCCCAGTATTTGTTCTGCTTCACAGGATGTTATGATAACACCAGGCGGATGCCTGCCTTGTTTGTGTGAGAAAGCAATGAGCAATGGAAGCTTTCAATTACCTCAGTCTTTGTAAAATTAGAACATTTTACAAGGTTTAAAGAAAATAAAAATAGAATGGGTTTGGGTGAGATCAGGAGCAGTGGCACAGTGAAAATGTGAAACCAAAGCTGTGACCAGTTCTGGCTGTCACACTTCCCATGACAGTCTTTGTCTCATAATCCTGGCCAGAGCTCTGATTTAGATAATTACACTCTTTTTAGCTAAAATTCTCCCTCCAGTTTCAGTTGGCTGGAACATTTTTCTTCTTTCTTTCTAATATGAACCACCCGCAGAGTTAAACTGGGCAGTGTTAAGCAGCTGCTGCTGCATTTCATTCCAGGCAGGTTGCCATCACGTTGTATGACATTGAGGCTCACTGAACTGAGAACCAGAGGTGAGTACCCAGAGTGAATATCTAACCCCAGTGAATCAATAGCAAAACTTCCTTCGCTATCAGTTAAGGTAGGATTTCATAGTTTTGCTATTGCTATATACTTTGAGCAAGTCACTGAACCTCTGTTTCCCTTTCTTACCTTATCTACTTCATCCCTCTGTTAAAAAACTCCTTGCTTATGTTGTGATAATATCCTAGTACAGCTGAGTCCTGATCTCAAATGAATATCAAGGCACAAACAGACTGTGCATATTGCACTAAATTACCAAGTCCGCAGAAATTCTTAACTTTAAATGTGCTTGCACGCTATGACCCACTGCATATTTTGCCAGAGAAGTAATCCTTCAGGGTTCTCAGTCCTGCTCTGGACCTTCAAAAAGGCAGAAACACAGAGTCAGTTGCTACCAGCAGTTGCTTGAAGTTAACTGACAAGACCCCATGAAAAACAAAATGATGCAGAGATAGAATTGATGCAAGAGAGACTTGCACTGCCAGAAAAAGTCGAAGGGAACTCCATCTGTTTGGGTGCACCTGCCAAATGGAGAACATCCACTTTCTGAAGACTGTGCTCTTTGGCCTGAGAGCAAGCAGCACATCAAGAGGCAAACCATGCAGGACACAGCTGGGTGATATAACCAAATGGGCAGCAGGCAGCTGAACACGCTGCCATGCAAAGCAACACACAAAAGCAAAAAAGGCCAACCTCCACAGTCATTAGGCTGTGGAAGAGGGAAGCAACACAAGGAGAAAATAGGCCTAATTTAGACCCTTATTTATAATTTATGATGGCAGTATGCTATATCAGAGACCTTTAATCACCACTGAAAGAAGCTTGTAATCACAGAGGGACCTGGGTAACTTGAGTGCTTGCCACTCCTCCAAAAATTCTTCTTTTTTTTCCAGTGAAAAAAAAGTTCAGGGATGTGAAGCAAAGTCCCCTGGGCTAACACTAAATGCCCTACAGTTGTAAAAAACCAACCAGGTTTCAAATTATCCATTTCATAAATTATAAGCAGTTCTAAACTCACTAAAGCTTGCATGCAGGTGGAAGACCAAGTCCCAGGCTCTTAATACCTGATATTAAAGAAACAGCTTCACTGACCAGGACCAGTTGACGAAAGCCAGAAAGAAATGTATGAACCTAGTAGAAAAAGATTGGAGGTCAGTGGAGCAGCACTGTTTCATTTGGCTTGAAGTCCAACAAATTGTTAAAGTTGGGGGCTTTCCCCCTTTTCAGGCTTTGCATAGCAGTTACTGCTGATATTGACTGCCTAAAAAGCAAGCTTTCTGAATTAGTTTAGATTGCTAATTTTATGCTTTATTTTTCCTTCTTTTATCTTCCTCTTTATTCCTTATTCATAAACCATTACCCCAGACTAAAGTGTTTCAACCTCTGCTAAGGACAATATAAGCATCTTTCAGCCTCACTGTATGAATCTATTTAGAAGCACTGTGTACTTGCATGCTTATATTTGATCTTAATGTCTACATACCTCACTGCATGTCTCTCTGGTATTTTTCTCCCTCAGTGTGAACTTGGTTTCTTGTTTGTAAAGGAATTGCATTTTAAAAAAACCCACATCATAAAATGCGAAAAGCTATTCTGATGATCAATACAGTACTAATGTAATTATCCAAGTAAGAATTCAAGTAAGCAAGACTGCTTCACGAAAGATGAGGATGAGCTTCAATGTTATCACCTTCAGAAAAATAAGTTTGTGGAATTTTGCAAAAAGTATTATTTTAGCTATACTAAAAACACATAGTGAACAGTCTCTGCTGTTGAAAACCTCATTTGACATATGAAAGGTAGTTGAAGGGACACATTCCCTTAGGCTATTATTTGAAGGAAAACAAGAAACAAAGGCTTTCTTGCTTCCAGGTGTTTAAATGAGCTCAGAATTACCCTAAGCACAGAATTCTGTCTATCTCAGAGCCCAGGTTAACTATACAGGTCTGTGAGGCACTAATTACTATACCAAAAAGCATCGATAATGACAGCCAGATATAATATACCATGTGAAATCTCAGCGCTTAGGAGATTGTTTTGTCTCTCGATCAGAGAGGGCTCTGTTTTTGAAAGAGAAATTACAGGTGGAACTTTTCTAAACCATGGTTACCTGGCGTGGCAGAGGCATTACTTCTGCTTGTGCAGAGCACCCCTTCAGGCAGAGGCTTCCCTGCCCTGGGGGACCACGGGGAGCTGGAGAGTCCCGGGAGTGGTTACTGGAAGGCACAGCCAGATTTATCCAGTCCCTTACACAACCTTCAAGATGACTCCAAAATATTTCCCGTTGTTTACCTGAAGCTGCGTATATTTTTTTAAAACAGTATGGATTGTTTTTCAGCTACCCCAAATATGAAGACCATTTTGCTGAATGTCTTCTCAGCCATTTACAGGGAAAGGAGTTAAGACTCCTTAGAGACTCCTAGAGCTAGATCACAAGGTGTGGGTCTGAATTTACAACATGCCAAATGTTCTGGTACTTTTATCTGTATTTTCCTTCCATTCATTGCAGGGAAAAAGCACCAGGTTAAAATCATATTCAAGAACTATTTGGAGATGTAAGTTCTGCGGTTTTAGCTCAGTTCCACCTAAAATTGTGAAAAACTCAGCCTTAAGGATGGGCAAGTGCATTCAGAAAAGCTGCTGCACTCCAAATGAATCTTTGTGTGGTTTGTGTCCCCTGTTCGTGTACCAGGAATTTGTGCTATTATTTAATTTGTAGGCAGTCTTCCAAATGTCCTAGCCTTCTCCCAAAACTTCTGAAAGTTTTGAAAACCAGTTTGGCAACGTTTTTCTAGTAAAGCTTCAAGGAGAAAAAAGTAATTATTTTCACACTTCTCTGGGTGATGAGCAGAAGCCCAGAAGCGTGAGGCTAGGGTAATACACTGCCAAAACCCATGATTATCAAGTAGTGACTAAATCTCTTACTTCTCACTGTGCCATAAACTGTATTTTTTTTTGGCCTACTTCTTGCCATAGAAAATATTACAAAAAGCAAAGATTGATGTCCCTTTTTCCTGTGTCCTTGGTATCAGAATGGGTCATCACCTTTCTCAAATTTAAGAATCTCATACAATCACAGAACTTCCTTTCACGAAAATTTTGGTGTGACTAATGATCTCAGGCATATGCCAAGGTCATCCTCATAAAGCACTGGCAGCTCCCAAGATCCACATTTCACTGCAGTCTGTCTAAAGAGGTGCCCACATGTTACAGCCCACAATGTGTCACCATCATGTTCACTGAGAACAGGTTTCATACACACACTTCTCAATTGCAGCATTTTGCTGGAGTAGTACTTGTAGTAACTGGCTCACACAGTCTGCTAAAACATATTGATTCCAAAAGAATAAATCTGAAACCTTTGAAGCAGTGAAGTTTATTAACCTCAGCTTTTTGTCAGTCTGGGATAACTATATTAAGTCCTGAGAATTAAATTTTGTTACAAAAATTAAGCTGGAATTAGTACTGCGCTAGCTTGTGCCCTCTAGATAAGAACACAGAAGAGACCTACCAAGCACAAATTAATGCTGTTCTTTTGTACATCACTGTGCCTAGATATTAGGAGTCTAAGAGCCACATGGATAATGTCCATGGATAATGGACTGCCTGAAGGCAAAAGAAAAACGCAGAAGTCAAAATCGTAAGACTGACCGAAAGCTGTAGGACATTATGCTTTGGCTATACCTGTATGAACTTCACCAGAAAAACATTATAGCCTGTGACTGCATCAGTGTTCTTATTGGTGAAATATGCATTAAGGAGCCTGCATAAAAAGTGAAATTTTCAATAGTTCTTGCTATATGGAGAACTAGAGAAGAAGAAAGCCTTGGAGCAATGCAGCTAACAAAGCAGCCCAGTATCTTCAACAGATCCCCACAGCTGATGTAGTTAACCTTGTACAGAATGTATTGGGTTTCTGTGGCAAGGGTTTGGTAGCAGAGAGGCTACAGGGGGGGCTTCTGTGAGAAGCTGCTAGAAGTTTCCCCTATGTCCAATAGAGCCAATGCCAGCCGGCTCCAAGATGGACCTGCCACTGGCCAAGGCTGAGCCCATCAGTGACAGTGGTAGTGCCTTTGTGATAAGATATTTAAGAAGGGGGGAAAAAAAACCTGCGCAAGAGCAGCTGGAGAGAAGAGTGAGAATATGTGAGAAAAACAACTCTGCAGACACCAAGGTCGGTGAAGAAGGAGGGGAAGGAGGTGCTCCAGGTCCCGGAGCAGAGATTCCCCTGCAGCACATGGTGAAGACCATGGTGAGGCAGGCTGTACCCCTGCAGCCCATGGAGTTTAATGGTGGAGCAGATATCCACCTGCAGCTCGTGGAGGACCCCATGCCAGAGCAGGTGGATGCACCCAAAGAAGGCTGTGACCCCATGGAAAGCCTGTGCTGGAGCAGGCTCCTGCCAGGACCCATGGACTCATGAAGAGAGAGGAGCACATGCTGTAGCAGGTTCGCTGGCAGGGCTTGTGACCTTGTGGGGGACCCACACTGGAGCAGTTTGTGAAGAACTGCAGCCCCTGGGAAGGACTCATGTTGGAGAAGTTTGTGGAGGACTGTCTCCCATAGGAGGGACCACATGCTGGAGCAGGGGAAGTGTGAGGAGTCCTCCCCCTGAGGAGGAAGGAGCAGCACAAACAACATGTGATGAACTGACCGCAACCCCATTCCCCATTCCCCTGCGCCACTTGGGGGAGAGGAGGTAGAGAAATTGGGAGTGAAGTTAAGCCTGGGAAGAAGGGAGGGGTGACGGGAAGATGTTTAAGATTTAGTTTTATTTCTCATTACCCTACTCTTATTTGATTAGTTATAAATTAAACTAATTTCCCCAAGTTGAGTCTGTTTTTCCCCTGACAGTAATTGGTGAATGATCTCTCCCTGTCCTTATCTCAGCCCACAAGCCTTTCGTTATATTTTCTCTCCCCTGTCTAGTTGAGGAGGGGAGTCAAAGAGCAGCTTTGATGGGCACCTGGCATTCAGCCAGGGTCAACCCACTACAACAGAGTAAGGGCAATATCCATCTTCAGTTGGAAACTCAGTCTGAGAGTGAAGCAAATTTTAGTTTGCTTGCTGCTTGCCTCTACTCTCCCTGCTTCCTTAAAGACAGCCTTTAAAAGCATGTAAAAAGCAGTCTGTCCTCATGTTTTTATTAAAATGCAATGTACAAGGCATGTGTGTTTAGGAAGAAGAATCCACTTTTACATTCATCACCAACATTGAACAACCCATTAGTCCTTACATTTAAAAAAAAAAAAGCCCTCATGGAAATTTATCCCTGATTTAGCAGATAATTATTTTGGAGAAATATTTGACTGTGAATACAGTGAATGTGAATGTCAAAAAGGGAGGGACTAGCATCACTATTTGCAATAATGCATAATCACACCTATAGCGTTACTGGATTTTTCCCAGGCAGTTTGGACTGTGCTTTTGACTTCAGAGGCATCATTCACTGCTATTTGCATCCTGAAGTTCATTGAGCAGAGATGTCTGTGAGACTATTTAATATTATAAAAAAAATATATCCAAATGTAGTGCTACAGACTTCATATTGCTACTTTAAGATTTTAAAATATTTTCTTCTTAATTTGATTCCATTAATTTAACTTATAATAAACTATTCTTTTCAGTAAGGAGTAAGTTCAGGAATGTTTAAGACTACAGTCTTCACCATCAGAACTGTGTTTTTCTCCTTGAAAAGTCTATACAATGAACTGTGAGAAGACTCTATTTGGAATATTGGGAGTGTAAAATCTACACCTAATGATTCACATAGGATTATAAAATAGGAGAAAAAAGAAACAACATTTTCTGACACCACAGTTCTGACTTGTCAGGAAAAATAGAATGCAAAAGAATAACTCTCTTCAAAAAATCAAACTGTGAGAATTTAGCAAAGTAATTCTGAAGTTCAGGTGCTAAGGACAAAACACTACCTTCTCCTTGTCTTCATGGAGATATTCAAACTGTCTGGATTGTCTCATCTGATGACAATTTTCCATTGTTGGGAAATGACAAACATCTTCCAAGGAGCTGTGGCATGGACAAAGTGACATTATTACTTACTATATTCCATACCACTGCTGCTAATCACAGTGTCTTTTTCTTTTTGGTAGACCACCAAGGTATAATCCATTAATATGCAGGACACAGTCAGGTTTTAAGAACATATTGCACTTACTCCTAGATCTATATGATTTACTTTTGGACATTTTAATGTCTACCTGTATAGATTCTTGCAAGCTGTACACGTTAAAATTCTGTTTAAAGACTGCTAGTGGACAGGTATTAAAACATAATACTAATAAAGTCTTTGATACAATTCAATGAAGTCAAAAGTCTTTCTTAAATTGCTTTATAATTTAGAACAGGAACTTCATTAATCAGAAACATATCAATGTAAGATCAATCAAAGAGAATATTACGGTGGGAGCAATAATTTGCTGTGACAGAAATTTACTCCCTGCTAGATGCTTTCCCTAAATAAAATGTTACCACTGTACTTGAGCAGCAGAAATAATGCAGGAAAATTTGGTGGCAACCAGGTAGACACAGAAATTCACAGATCTGTTCCCAGATGTTGGGGAACCCTACACTACATTCAGAACGTTTCACATATTTGGCCTCAAATATAACTACAGGCTTGAAGCATACAGTGAAGTTAAACAAGGTCATGTACCACTGGTTAGTATTCACAAAGACTAACTTATTATGATATCAAAAATCTTGTGTTTTGGGACCCAAAGGTAATTACAGAAAGCTGGTTAGGCATTTTGCATAAGTAGCAAATATTCACTCCATTCCCCCTGTTTACTGAAATAATGCATCACATTTACCACTTTTATAAACATTATTCTAATACACAAAAAGAAAAGATAAAACATTATCAAATCTGAATTACATTTAAAAATTTGATTGAGAAGGACCAACACAGCTGTGAAAATGAGATGAAATTTCAATAACTCAAATAAAATTTAATCTTTATATTAGTTAAATCATTAATTTAATGTGAAGAATAAATACTATTGGGATTTCATAAACAGCCCTAAAAAGATGGCCATCCAGCTGGTCGTAAACCCGAATGAAGACGTTGTACCAAACTTAATGAAATCCAGGACTTGAGACAGATCAAATTTTTTTTTAAACCTCAGAACAAGATAATATATAGCATCTAAATCTTTGGAGCTGTACTGTCAACAGCTCACTCTGCTCTACACTCTGGCACAGATGAATTCATTGTGGCGGTCATTCCATGCAATTTTGCCCCTGGGCAAAAGAGAGACCTTGACAGACACAATACCAAAAGCCCTAATTATTTGGGAGGCAACATGGACCAATAATCTTTGAGAATACAATTTAGAAGTCCAAATTCAACCTAAAAATCTGGCCAACTCCAATAATTCTCATTTTTCTTACAATATGAAGTGTTTGACACAAAGGGATTGACAGCTATACATGAAAATAGTGCTCTGTCAAGGGAAGGGATCTCCTGTCATGGCTTCTTAGCCAAGAACCTCATGAAAATGTCTGTGGAAGGGGAAGATGTGTCTCATGATTTTAGAGCTCTGGCTGCTGAATTTTGCTTCACATTTTATTTGTATTTACTTTGCACTTACATGGTTTCCTGCCCCTCTGGCCCTCAGTTACGGCAGGGATGACACACCAAAAATTACCGCAAGGCATGTAATTTCGAAGTCAAATTGGCAAATTAATGCCATGCATATCTTAAATAGCTCTCCTCAGGACCCACGTATTGTCAGAAGTCGTCTGCTAGAAAAGAAAGGGCTTCAGTTTCCTGGAAGGTTGCAGAAGCCTACAAAAAGAAACTGTGTAAGGGCACTGCATAAGAATTTGGAGTATGGTTGAGGTAGCCAAGCTTCTGTGAATATATCTGGAGTACTCAGCTTGACCATGATCAGCCCAAAAAAAGTTTCATAATTCCATGCTGCCCACAGGATCTACATTTAAACTACCCCACCTCAAACACCAATTCAGTGCTTCATTCCAATGGCTTACTCCAGACTTGAGCCAGAAAGTATGACTGACCCCAAGTATCAAGTTGAACCTGGACCTTTTGATGGACAGCCTGGACCAAGTTGGAGAAGGAACTGCCAGGTAATCAGTTTTCTTCCAGTTAAGTACTGGAAAGCTCTTCTAAAGTAGAAAAACACTGTTAAAAAAAATAAAAATAAAAAGGTACCTATTGGAGAGCAGAATGATTAGCCCGTATTAATCTGATAAACTAAAATATCTATTTTGTTGTGACAAAAAGACATCATAGCTTATCCCTCATACCTTGTGTTTGCAAGTCGATCAACTATCTCAAAATTCTTCAGGCAAAAAGCAAGTGAAAGGTCTGCTTTTCAACTCTCAGGCGTGACTTGCTAAAGTCTGAGGCGTGTCATCCTTTTCTAGCGCCAGATTGGGGAAAAACCTTAATTAAGTTAGCATTTAAGATACTCAGTATCTGTAGGCATATTTTAAGACCACCTACTCTTTCTCTTCTCCTAAAATGCAGAATATGAGACCATATCTGAACTTCTGACATGGTCTTTTGCAGATGAAAAACTTGTGAGATATGTCAGGCAGCTTACAGGAGTTTTGATCCCTGAAGCCTGCAGAAAGAGTAGGCTGCTTAGATATTTCCAACAGAGACACCCTAAAACAGCCAGTCACTCAACACTAATTCAGCAGCAACATTAAAGTATACACCTGTACATCTCATGCTGACATGTCAATCAACAAAACAATTTAGGGAAACCTTACATTCACAAAATGAACTATGAATCATACAGCTTATTTTTTATTTTTTTTTACCTTGAGAAAGAAAAACTGCATCAAAAATTCACAACATGACACCATGTAAGAAATTCCTCTTAAATAAATATAAGCTCTGAATTAACATTACATACAATTGCTGCTTTATAATATTTCCATTTATCTCTTTCTTTCACCTCCTTCCCAAGAAGAGGGGATGCGTTGTAGGGCTTTACCTAGCTTATGCTATTAAAAATTTATTCAGTAGCTATGACATGTTCCAAAATTATATATCTCCAAAATTATACTATGAGAATATAATTTCCTTATCAATTAGGTTGAAAGATAGATCTTTCTGTTTGCGATGTCTGCCTTTCCAGCAAATCAAACTTGTAATATCAGCTTCACCTACTAATTTGGGGGATGGGGGTGGTGGTGTTCCTTTCATTTTATGCTACTTTTTGGAGAAGCAATGTTGCCTATTATGCAAACGTGCAACACCTATTATTTGTCTCTCTACAGGACTGATTCTTACATTTTACATTCTGAATTTCTGTTTTACTTTTTTAAATCTCTTGCCCATGACTACTGAACCTTTACATTAGATTGCTTATGCTTCTTGCGTATGATATTTTGTCTCTCAAAGCCTGTGATCTTTTTCAGGAATAACCACTTGACTTCACACCTGAATCAGCTGCATTTTTGAATCCCCTGCATCCCTTATTCACTGCCTATGCAGCACATG
The DNA here is from genome assembly GCA_017639485.1 of Pluvialis apricaria. Lineage (NCBI taxonomy): Eukaryota > Metazoa > Chordata > Aves > Charadriiformes > Charadriidae > Pluvialis > Pluvialis apricaria. Next base: position 21,626,704 of record CM030012.1, on the reverse strand, counting down.
GACAATACAATCTGCTATTGGCTACAGAGCTTGGGAAAACATTCAGTCCCAATATAAGGTTTTGATATTCCCAGCTTTTAGATGCACAGTTCAGCCTACAGAAAAGAGCTCATGATAGAACTCAATTTGTGCGGGTATCTCAAACATCTCTCAAAGATGCAAGGTGAGTTAATCCAGTATTTTGTTCAGTACAATATCTAATTATGACAAATCCAGAAGAAAAAGGGAGTAAAATAGAGGAAAAAAGAGCAAGAGCACTAATCTTGTGGTTAAAAAAATCCACCCAACCCAAATGCCATCATTACTAGCTATAGTCTAGTAATGCCAATGGTTTGGTTTTAAAAATGTAGCAGCAAAGCTCTTCAAAGTTTGTACATCACCAAGTTAGACTTTAAGCAAGCTGAAAAGATGGAATTGAGATACACAGTTGAGGGTTAAAAAAAACCCATAACAGTATCTGAATCATCTGTTGACCATCAACTTTCAGGTGCATACAAGGAAAAATACAGCACTGCAGTAAATATCCACCTACATAACCAATTTGTTTGGAAGAGATTTTTTACCCTCCTCTAACATTAAAAAAAAAATTACAGAATCTTTCTTTTCTTTAACAAGTTTAAAATAAATTGTTGTTTTGTCTTTTAACAATTATCTCTGCACAGCAACAACTACCTCAGTTAAGGGAAAAAAACATTACTGATAGCTAAAACATTAATTTATTTCACAATGCAATTAAACACTACACATACCGAACACAGGAACAAAAACAGGCCTTAATCCTGTGGACATTTATGGCCATTCTTAAATATAGGAATATGTGAGCAGTTCTTATTAAGTCATTAGGATTACTCACTTTAAGGTAATTGAGACTATATTACCCATTTAAAATTTAGAAACCTGTGAAGTTTTTCCATGATTAAGTAATACTACTGATGTTTCTGCTGCAGGTGTTAAGTTTTGCTGAAAAAGTATTCCATGTCTATTTCTTAAAACAAAACCTCATAAGCAGGGAGGATCAGATTGTGCCACAGACACTGAGCAGTAACTTACAGATTGCAGTGCAACTCCTAAACCAGTAAAAATCCTCATCCAGAAATGCCATACAGCAAAAAACTATCATGCAAATGAAGCAGAAACTGATGCAGTCATCTTCTCCTTTAGCCCATTATTGATTTATATTTTGGTTTCTTTCTTGAAGTAAACATCTAACTAGAACAAAACTGTTTGTTCATTTCCGTGCATGAAGGATAAGAGGCATAGATAACAGCTATTATGTCCCTACACATAAAATAGTCCAAGAGGCAATTAGATAATTTATCTTCACTACTGTGTACTGTAACAGCCTTGTGGTTTGGCTGGCTCTGCATGGCTCACAGAAGCTTGTTTTTCTGCCACCTCATGGGAAGGTAATATTGGCTTCTGAGTTCTTCCCTGTTTTTTCCTGACTAGGTACATTCCAGCTTGTTAATGACCGTTCTTTCACTTTGAACAAGGAAGGTGTTTTTTGGAAAGGATAAAGATTTTTTATACTGTGTTACCTTTTCAGTTTTAAAAATAAACCCTGGCTGTACAAGATGTCTCTTCCTCTGTGCCCCGAGTTCATTTGTTTGTGGCACATTCTTGCCATGCACTGCAGAGTCAGGACTTTCCTGGGCAGAAAACAGGTCATTCTCAGCAAAGAATCAAAATCCCATTCAAGATTTATGGCAGAGAAGGACTTCTTAGCTACACAGCTTCACATAACCCAGATTTTGTTTGTCTGAGCTGGGGGAGCTGGGGGTGAATGGAATTTTTGGCAGCCGAGTTCTTTTGACTGGTTGTTCACCAAAGCCTCAAAATGTTAAATTTCTTTTCTCATGGGGTGAATAACCACCTCAGCCAGAAATACACCAAGTAGAGCACTGGAAGGACTTTCTCTTCTCCAGTTTGTCGCTGCAATAATGATTAATATTAATATTATGAGCAACAGAACCCATGGCCATCCCCATTCCCTATAGTTTCTACCAGTTTTAATAACTGATTTTATGAGAAATCACACTATTTGACCTATATCCATGACACCTCTTGAAACTTTTACAAAGCCCCATTCCAACCTCTCCATGTTCACCCTCCAGCTTTGTAGCAGACGATGCCCAATACAAGGCTGTGTACTAAAGCCGCTACAGGAACATTAGTAGCTGAGTGTTTTTCATGTGAACTTGCTTAGGATTAGCAGCTGTAACACATCTGGATGCCAAAGCCATAGACAGCAAACAATTTTTATGCTAAGTAAGAATAAACAGTGAGGCAGACTGGATGCTCCAGGTGCTTTTCTCACCACTTTACGGATTCCTGTTCTATCAAGCAGCCTATCATCACAAAGATGAAGGAAATGCTGTGCAGCAGACTGCAGTACGATAGGGCAAGAGTGATTTATTATGTAAGAAATGATAAAAGCATTCAGATTTTCGGAGTGGTATCTCATCTTGATAATCATGGACAAATAGCAAGTTATTGCATTTCCCTGCCCAGCAAAAATTCAAGTTTCATTACTTGGGAAAACACAGGCATAATGCTGCAGTTCAGCAAAGCTGATGAGAACAGTTTTGTTTCGTTTTCTTTGTCTCTTTTTATGTTAGCATTGAAACGCTACCATCTAATACAAAGCAACCAGAATGCTGAGATAGCTTTGTATTCCATAGCATAAATCACACAATTGTAACCTCAAATTAAAAGGAGCCAGCAGACAATACAGGCTGCACATGGCTGAAAAACATCATTACGTGACTATACTGGGTCAGGCGCCAAGGCCGATGCACAGCACTTACTTCAGGCAAATTCCCAGAGAAATCTTTGATAGTTATATCAACTATTTAGAAAGTTTAGTATGGAGCCCATGTTTTTTGCACCCATTGTCAGATATTTAAGTCTGCAAATACCAGTCTTTTCTTACTGTCTCTGTATAAAACACAACAACGGTCTTTACATAACTCTTTAAAGCACTTTGAAATTTTTGGATGTACAACTAAGTAGTAAGCAGGAGACATATGCATTATCACAAAAAATAATTTCAAGATCTGAAATTGGAAAAAAGTAGTTTTCTATGAAGGACTAATATGACCACAATTTAAAGAGTCAAAGTCATTAACAGGGAAAGGTAAATCGCTTTTTAAAAAGAGCTGGTCCTAGGTCATGATACAATGCAGTTCTGTTCCTTGTGCAGCTACTGATGTCACATCAAGAGACACAGAAAAGACCCTTCCAGGTCAATAGTTGCTTGTAAATCCAGATAGGCAGTGTGTATGGAACAATGTGGGATAAAGCATAAATATAGTTCAAGATGACAGCAAATGGATTCCAAAGAACCACTAGTAGAATGAAAAGGATGCAAGCCCAGATAGCAACTCTTAACTTGAAAGGAGCAGGTTTGTGAGATGATGGCCTTAAGTACAAAGATTAAATATTGCAACCAGATGCTAGGAGACTACTGCATCTTAGTTTACCTTGGTACAAGCACTTTTACAAGGAACAGCTTTCATTAATCCACAATGTCTGCTCTTTAATTGCTATCTGCTGGTTAGACCAAGTCATCACACTGCTTTGTTCACTATGCTACTTTTTACCTTTTTTTCCAGGCTAAACTCAAAGTCTTGGTGTTCATTCCAAACTAGGAGTATTCCCTTCATATGGAAAACTTCTACCAAATCCCAGTGCCATAGGGATACTAATGCAATTGGAGGCAGAGAGACATGGTTTCTTTGAGAAATTTGAGGAATTTTGAGGCACGCTGCTTCATCATCTTCAAAGTGGAATATAAAAATCATTTCTGGAACCAAGCATTTGTACTGTTAATTCTGTAAGCTACACAGGACACTGTGGAAGCAGAAAGAGTTTGAAACAAGCGAGTATGTCATTAGAGTAAGGAAGAGGAAGACAGGTGTAATTGAACATTTCCTGGAAGTGGAGTGTATACAGAAAAGTGAGGGGTCAAAGAGGAGACACCGGGTCAGGGAGTATGGGTGGCATACATCATTTCTGCCCTCTCTGAGAAGTAAAATTTTCTGAACATAAAAGGACTAGATGTTCTTATTATTTTGTACACAAATATTTCAGATCATCTTCTGACAAATCTGGCTCTTTCACATTGTAACATTTCTCTCAAGCCACAGAAAAGAGAGTTCCACATACACCCCTCCCAGATCCACGTCTCTGCAGTAGTATGGACAAGACAGCCTGTAACAGAAGCAACGAAATTCAACTAGTCGCTCTCTGGAAAACAGTGGTAGGAAATTCCAGCAGCAGAGTGACACCATCCTCTTTACACAGTAATATTTGGGGTTTCTATGTTTTTCATAGATCTGTTACTAATTTGTTTAAGTTCTGCTTACTTAGTGATCTAGAAATACAGCATATTGTGTCTAACACTACATTATTATACTTACTTTTTACTTTTTCAAGCCTTCCTTTGAATTCCTTATTTCAGGCTTTTATCTAGGGACCAAGAAAGCTGATGTGCCCTTAGCAATTTAACAAGAAAAATGCTGAACCCTGTTTCTGGATCCATAAAAAATTAGAAGTATTTTTCTACAATCTAATTTAAGTAGGTGCTATAGAATATGCATATGTTTTTAAGGCAATAATAATTAGTAAGACACAGATAATCAACTGCTTTCAGCATGATGTTATCTACCTTACCTACAGTTTTCAAAATGAATCATGAAGGAAAGATATTTCTATTTCTACAACACTAAATAAAATACCCTGAAGAACTAACCCTATAAAACAATAATTCCCTGTTATTCAAGTTAGAAATCCAGATTCTCAGTAGCAAGGCATCACTGTGTTCCACGGTAGGATTTCTGAAAACACAAATTATTTAGAAGCACAGACTTCTGAAGAAAGTAACTCGAAATTTAAACATTGTCACAAGAGACTGAACTGGGAATGAACTACATCATCTCCATTACTCCTTAACTTATGTCCAAAATTGTGCCTAAGATTATGACGCATCTGTTTTCCAATAAAATCTTGTTTTCACACTAGAGCTTTGTTGAGAAAGATAAATCCATATTATGGAGGATTTTGATATCTCACAATTTGATTTTGTCCCTATTAGCTTAAACCAATTGTCAGCATAACTGACAGGGAGCCTATAAAGGGAATTTTTAACAAAACCTGGGGACTACCTGAAGCCATCCCAGGAAAAACTGTGAAATCATGTCTTTCAAACAAACAGAAAAAGTTATTGCAGCCAAGCAGTTTTGCTGAGCAAAACCAGATACAGAAGCAATAAAGAATTAAAAAAAAAAAAAAAAAATTACCTCGCAGAACACCAGAAAAAACAGGTTAATGATGGACGATACAGATAGAAATAAACCCATGTGACTAATAAAGGAGGTTAAAGAAATCATTGAAATATCAGTGCTCAACAAATCCAAAATATCAAAAGACATTTTTTAAACCATTCAAGAACAAAAAAGTCTATTTTGGCCACATGTGGGTCAACGGCTTGGAGTAAATGGTAACATTTTCAAATAAATCATGAACAGCCGAAGTGTGTGAATTAGCTAGTTCTCTTTTTTATTTGGAGCAAAGTAGGAGTCTGTATCCAGCCCATATGCTGTCATGAACAGGACAAAAAGATTATTATCTGTGACTGTACTTGATAGGAAGCCTTTTAAATGTCAAAATGAGGATTTTTGCAGAAAGAATGCAAAAATGAAGTCTTGGATAATTTTTCATCAATATATATAATGGCTGTAGCTAAGGAGCTTTGTATACCACTAATATTTTATTTTAAGGAACCCTGAAAAACTGAGGCAGTTGCAGAGAACTAGAGGAGTGCCATTCTTAAAAGTTCTAAGAATATTAGTAAGCAAGTTAGTATTGTCTCATAGAAATAAATCAAATCAAACATTGATGGATTACTGAAGAAAGGATTACTGAATCATGATTACTGATTTGATTGCTTATATCCACTTTGTTGATAGGCAGATTTCTACAAGCCATTTGATTTAACATTACACAAATCTTGATTTTTAAAAACTTCTTTTACATGGAGTTAACAGAATATCTATTAAATGGATCAAATACCAACTGACTGACAGATTTTGAGAACCTGTTAATGGGAAGATATTGATGAAAGACAACATTTCAAGCATAACCTTAGATGCTATATCTGTACTACATGAATACCTGTGTTTCTACTGAAATGTGCATATCACAACCTGCACATGAGTTTGTCCACCCTAATTGCGTAGTACTTTTTTTTTTTGCAGGAGCATACTCTGTCACTCTAGCTATCTCACACACCTCTGTGCCTCACCCCTGGACCCTGCTTGCATACATATCCCAAATCATGCTACTTTCTGTTGTTGCTACTGAGTTCAGTGAGGAAATTCATTTGGCCATATGCGGCCCTGAGAAAGACTAGATAAACTAGAAGGAAGTGGTCGGAGCAACTCAAAATCCATCTTCAACAATGGAGGAAATTACAGCCATCCTGAATTCCTGCGGATATCAAACTAGGCTGCAACAGTTGCAGCATCCAACATAACATCCAGCAAATCTTCTTTTATTGAAGGTACCACTCTGGAGAAAGTAGACTAGAAGCTACTGTTGAGCCATTTTAGCCTCCAGATATGGGATAAGAAATAGAGAGTGAAAGTGTTCTCTGAATAAAGAATATACCTTTCAAAACATATACAACAATCTGATGCTATTCTTCCAGCAGGAGTACTCTTCCTACAAGGCATTTGCTCAAGTGGAAATCATTAGCTGCTCCTAATTCTTACACATCACTAGAAGGTCAGGTTGAAAATGAGGTAATTAACACTATTATTCTGAACAGTTAAGTATCCCAAAGTGGTAAGTACCACAGACACTTCCCGTGCTCTCAGCAAGTTTGCATGACACACAGTCTAGTTCTGTGGTTGGTGTAGAGTAAATTCATAGTCCCTTCAAAGCCCATCTTTGAGGATCCCCGCCTATATTAACAAAGAAAGGAATTCCTCCATTGTATGGAACATCTCATATCACTGAATTTGGTTTATCAATAAACAATTAGATACCTGTCTGTTTTCACAACTCTAAACTATTTGAAGAGGGCACACACCAGCATACTCTTCTCACCAATGATAGCAACCTTAATAGAAAATTAGAGTGATCTGCATCATGAATAATGACACCTATATTTTCTTGATAGGGTCCAAATTACTAATTGGGAGTAATGCAACACTGAAATCCTGCGGACAGTGGTTTAAGTGCAGGTTTATGAGAGGCTAAACACCTCTCCAACTATGTACTGTCCTCCAATTCTCCCACCCAACCTTCACAGTCTCAACACTGTGACATATCTAGCAGGCATACTGAGCAGTCAGGGCAATCCCTGGTATCAACACAGGCTGGAGAATGAAGGGATTGAAAGCAGCGCTGCCAAGAAGGACTTGGGGGCACTGGTGGATGAAAAACTGGACATGAGCTGACAACGTGCACTCACAGCCCAGAAGACCAACCACATCCTGGGCTGCATCAAAAGAAGTGTGGCCAACAGGTTGAGGGAGGTGATTCTGCCCCTCTACTCTGCTCTGGTGAGACCCCACCTGGAGTACTGCATCCACCTCTGGGGACCTCAGCAGAAGACAGACATAGACCTATTGGAGCAGGTCCCAAGTAGAGCCACAAAAATGATCAGAGGGATGGGGCACCTTTCCTATGAAGACAGGCTGAGAGAGTTGGGGTTGTTCAGCCTGGAGAAGAGAAGGCTCTGGGGAGACCTTATTGCGGCCTTTCAGTACTTAAAGGGGGCTTATAAGAAAGATGGGGGCAAAGTTTTTAGCAGGGCCTGTAGTGATAGGACAAGGGGTAATGGCTTTAAACTAAAAAAGAGTAAATCTAGACCAGATACAAGGAAGAACTTATTTTACAATGAGGGTGGTGAGGCACTGGAACAGGCTGCCCAGAGAGGCGGTAGATGCCCCTTACCTGGAAACATTCAAGGTCAGGCTGGACAGGTCTCTGAGCAACCTGATGTAGTTGAAGATATCTCTGCTTATTGTAGGGTGGTTGGACTAGATGACCTTGAAAGATTCCTTCCAACCCAATCTATTCTATGCTTCTGTGATCTCCTCTCTGTCTGGGAGTTGCCGAGCTAAATCCCTCTCCTAGGAATTCACAAGGATGTGAACTTGATAGAACTGTTTGACAGAACCTAGTTGCTACCTGGCTTCGATATCCAGACACTAAGAAGGATGAAAAAGTAAAGGGAGACCCAAAACATCACCCAAAAAATTGAAAACAGGTTCCATACGCTAATTGGTTGATTGACTGCAGGTTGATAGGTATATATGGGAACTTCTACATGGAGAAGACACTTGACAGTTTGGGAGAGGAGAGGAAAGACATTCATTTTCTTGGGTAAGAGCCCAAATAACGTGAAACAAAAGTTGCATGTCTCTCCCTTGCCTGTTTCCCACCTCTAATATTAGCAGACATAATAACCAATTTGTGCGAGACAGTTCTCAGCCCTCAGAAACTTGGGGCATCAGAATGGCTAAATCCAGGGAAGAGAGTGCAAAATGTGCAATGAAGAATACCAAGATACACAAGAAAACTAGAGGTCCTTTGGGAAAATAAAGTTTTCCTGAAATCTGCAGAGAACAAAGACACACATCTTTGGATTTGCATCTTTCCTCATATCGCTTTAGTTGCTGATTACACTAACATTAGATGAAAAAAGAATCAGACTCTAAAACACTAGATTTATTTCCTTCTGCCAGACTCAACTCTCTTCAAAATTAAAGGTATTTTTCTATTATTGTAACCTTGAAATATCATTCTATGACAGTAAAAGCTTTATTAGAAGGGAATCATTACCAATATTCAAGTTCAGATTGAATTGATGTTTCTGTCAGAAATCCCAACTTTCCATGGTCCCTGGGACTTTTCAAATTGCATCAAGCTCTGATACGTGATATCCAAGGAGCTCTCAGAAACAAATTCGGGGTTTCTTTTTTTTATTTTGTGTTGCTCACTGTAAGCGACTCAAATCTGAGAGGTCACTTTTGAATGCCAAGGTTTAAGAAAATGTCATTTAGACATGGTCTCAGGGGCTATTCTGCCAGAAAAGAATAATTAAATGCGGAAGGAATACTCAAAAGGAAAAAAAAAAAATTAGAAGTGGGAACAAGAATTCTTATGAATAGCGAGATTAAAAATCATCTTCTGAAGTCATTCAGACATATTTAAGATATATCCACTGATCTGTATGTAATTCAGTACATTCTTAGTCTCTTTTTTATTGCTTTATTATCAGATTTACATTTATAAATGTTACTTGTTTTTTTTAAAGTGTTCTCTTTGCAACGGTCAAAGACAAAAGCATGGTAAAAGACAAAGTCAGTTTCTTTTAAGCTATGTTGTTACACATGTTGAAACAAACACTCATCTTGTCCTTATGAATACCTACAATCCAAAGGGTCAAACCTCGTAATGGCTGTGATTTATCATAATATTCAAAACAATAGGCATTCGCAGCAGGTATACAAAAGATTGAGAGAGTTCATACCGGTAAGAAAAACCTATCCTGACTGAACTTCCATTTCTTTATGCATGGCTGCATTTTCTACAGTTTAAAGCTCATTATGTCTTTCCTTTTAAGATCTAAGAAGAAATAACAGTGCGCTCCTTTCCATGGAGTACTGATAGGGAAAGATAAGAGGGATTAATTCCAAAAGGTCCTTCTAAAGATGGATACCTGAAAAGAGGCAGGAAAGACTGTTGTACATAGTCCTAGAGAGGAAATTAATAAAAAATTAGATGCAATAGGGTCTCTAGAGCAGGGGTCTACTGTTATGAGATATTCTGGAGAAGAAACATCCGTAAGGAATACCCCATCTTGAGGCTACAGGAGAAGAGAGGTTCCAATACATAAAGTTTATTAACAGCATGAGTCTCCATCAAGTTTGTACAGGGGAAGAGCAAGGGACCCTGAACCTAGCTCTTGATTAAGTCTCCCATTAATCAAATGCTGGCTCTGACTTGGTATGAAAACAGGTCTAAAAATAATTGAAAGCAATTCTTTATCACAGAGGGGAGGGAGCTGGCACCCAAAACTTTATGCCTCAAGCTGACTGAAATGACTAGGTAGATCATAGAGGCAGAAAAATTATCCCCCTTTTTTTCTTTTTAAAACAAAAAAAGTAGATCAGAAGGAAAAAAGCAGCACAGACTTCTGTATTTCCTGCCTAATATCATCCTGCAGTTACTAAAGCCATCATTACTGTGATGCTGATAAATTGCACTTCCGAGCACAGAAGGTCCTTCCCTTTTTGAAGGAGGACTTGATGAAGGAAGCGAAACCCTTGTAGCCAAAAAGGCCACTCCACAATAATCACTTTGCCCATCAAACACAAGGCTGTGTCAGCTGCACTGAGGATCACCTGCAGCCCGATTGATCTCAGCTAGCATTTGCCGTCTTGTAATTGTCTGTCATTTTGGTTGCTTTAACCCCATTGTTTAATGATTTTTTTTTCCTAATTCACCCTGCTGGTGAGATGTTAACACATATCAAAAGATATTTGTGAAACCTATCAGAGCTTTGCCAGCTTGCACTCTCTCCTTACATTAAAAAAAAAAACAACACCAAAATTGCTTATTTTAACTTGCTAAAAGTTCACAGCACTTATCATTAGGATGATAGGTGTAAAAACCCACTGTATGTTTTCCTTGTTGTTTGCTTCTCTAAGCTTTGGAATGTTTTCCACTAAGAGGTACCTAATAATAAATTTGATAATAAATCAAATATTGTGACAGCATATATTTTTTTAATTGCAGTTTATTTTACCTGGAAAAAGTTTTGGTTTTTTTTTTTCACCATCAAAAAAAAGTACAATATTTCAGTATCAATCAGTCCAGTTGGCCAAATCAATGAGAACAGATGAGCATTGATTTAAAAAACAAAAGTTTGGTGAAACCAGCACCAGAGTATTGCTCTTACAGCTACTTTAACTTCACAAGTAGACAAAAAAAATCTTACCTCTAAGATGAGAGCCACCTCGTGGAGAAGTCTCTTTTGCTTCAATACACTTAATTGCTTCACTATTATGTACCATGGGATTTTTTTTCTCTTAGTGCATTTGAACAAATCAGTCACACATTCACCAGGCCAAAGAAATTAAAAATCCCCACTCTATTTATCATGCTAATTAATTATGTTTGAATGTTAGACAGATCATGTGGTTAATGATAAACTAAATATCCATATGAGTTGTAAAATCAAAACCCTGAACACTTGTGGTCATTAAAGATCCAGAGCTGCTTTGTGGGTAGACAAGGGGCTAAATTACGTTTTGCTTACCTGAAGTTTTCCTATAGTTTCAGCTGAATTTGTTTGTTCACCAGCCAACCACAAAGCACATGTTTAAATACAAGTAGATAAGTAGAGCTGTGGTCACCTATATGTGTAATGTTATGTACATCTTTCTGTATCAGGACACTTCTTTCTTTTGAAAAATTGCTATATTACTGCATTAACATATTGGTTAGCATTTCCACAGTGACTGACTGCTGCTGAGTAGAGCATCCCTCTAAATTTGATGTGCCATAAAGCAAATATCCAGCCCAATGTGAAAATATCTCTTGTTGAGTATCAACATACATTCTGCCCATGCTTATACTGAACAACAGTATTGGTGGTTTAGCATCTGCTGTGAAACAAAGTTGTACACAAAGATTAGTAAACTCTATGTTTACACACAGAAGGTGATCCGATGCCTGTCAGAAAACGAGAAGTCACAGATAGTTGTCGTCAGCTGTTGAGATCATTATGGAAAATACATATGCATTTTGCTGGTAATGAAATAAAGCACAGAAAATAGTACATTAGAGTCTTTTTTTTTCTCTCACATACACAGATGTACTTTGTGTTCCTTACTTCAGTGCTTTCACATGGAAAAAAGCATGTTTTAACAAACTGAAAAACTGGATAAATGTCCCTAAAGGAAAAAGCTGACCAGTAGTAGACAACTAGGCATTATGTGATTCTTCCTCAGAATACTTTTCAATTCTACAGACCTGTAACACAAGGATTTCACAAGGTAGAGCTGACCTCCTTGTCCTAAATAAACCTTAATAGCTTTTTCTTCCACAAATCTGCCCGGTCACTTTTAGATGTACATCATATTTTAGTGTCTACAGTCCCTGCTGGCAAATAATTACCTCTCCATGTAACAGGAACTGCATATTACCTTATTATTTTTTTTTATTATTATTTATTTATTTTTTAACCCTACTACCTGCTAGTTTCAACTGATAATAATACGGTTGTGCATTGGAAGAGACAGAGAACAATCACTCCCAAATGCTCCGGATTTTATAAGCCTTCATATCTTCTCAATCATTTCTTTCTGAGCCTGAGGCACACTACTTTATTTAATTAATCCTCAAACAGAAGTCATTTAACATCTTTGATCATTCTTATTTTCCTTCTCCACAACTTTCTCATTTCTTTTTTCTTCAAATAGGGAAATGAATACTATACACATTTCTGAAAAATTAGGCAGACTGCAGACTGATAAAATTATTTTTTCTTTATTACTTTCCCAATAATTCCTAACGTTTGACCTAACATTTTTAGACTAAAATAGTTTTTCTTCTTTCAGTGGATAAATTAAACAATATTTGACACTAAGACATTAGTATAGAGTACATAAGAACCTGTGACAAAGTTAAAGCTAGTGGAGGCAGAAGTTTACACGAAATTTAATCAATTTAGCTCACTACCTTTGAATCTTGTCCAGAGCATCTGAGATTTATTTTTTTTTTTATCACTTCTAATAGATCCTGAGGATGAGCGACACACCACACATACTGAACCAATGCAATGTATCCATTATATCATGGTCATTTCAGGTAATTTTCTTGCTTTCACTAGCATGCAATTCTAAGTACTTTTACATGTGCTTTATTATCGAGATGACTTCTTCCACATTTCATTTACTCAAGACTCACCATAGCTTTGGAGGGAGAGTGCTAAGATTAAGCAGATGCAACAAGTACTGGACAGCGTAACTCAAACATAAAAAACCTTTGACACTCTTAAGTACCCATACTGCAGAACAAATTTTAATCTGACACATGATTTAAAAAAAGCTGAATCACTCTCAAGTAACACTAATATAAATTAAAGGAAAAATGTTATGGATGTTATGAGGTATGACCCTAGCAAAAGGGCAACCATTTGCTCAAATGAAAATGCAAGTATTTCTGACTGTGCCAGGTGGAAGACATGGTCTCACCTCAGCCTAAGGGTCCCAGCGAGAGAGGGAAAGGGTTTCTCTGGAAACGATCATGGCCAAGAACCATACAACAATCTGTCACTGTGCACCATATGTTCACACACTCAGGTGCGCACCAGTCTCCACTCAGACCTAAACTATAACACAAGGTCGTATCAGAAAGGAAAGGATCACTCTCTGTTACACTGAAAGAAGAGTCATGGAATGAGAGGAAATAGTATCTGAAGCAATCACTGCAGCCTACTAAAGCAGCCAGCGTTGGCAGAAGCAGTTTGACTCAGATTTATCTCAATGGGAGGCAGAGGGATATTTGTAAGTTACTGTTTACTTTTCAGCTTTCTAGAAAGAAACAGCAGTGAAACGTGTTTGGTAGACTACTGAATCCTCAGACTCATGCAACATGACTTTAGATATTTAATCATCATTCACAAATCACTTTCCCCAGCACAAAGGCAGCAGGGAAGGTTCTTCAAAAGGCTGTCAGAGTACCAGCATCAAGCTACAACTCATCTGCACAGTTGAGTTGACTGGATTAACATTGCTTATTGCCACTAAAACGTATAAAAGAACATAACCTGCATTCAGATTCTCTGCAACAGTAATGGACAACAAATAAATCCTTGCACAAAAGCACATGTTTAAAATACAGAGCAAAACAAACGCTTTTAGAGATCAATAAACTACTTATTGGGGAAAACACATAGCCTGTAAAAGCAGAACAGAAGCATTTCCCTACTGTTATGGAGGAGCTAAAACCATCACAAGTCACCAGCACACAATTTTATTGTTTACTTTAGTCTTGAACAAAGTGACCAGATGCATAGATAGCCACAGAAAATGAGGAAGGCACTTACAGTTCAGTACAAAGTGGATGCAGTGACAGGCCCACCAGCTTTTAACATCTTACAAGAAAGATACTTCAGCTAGAGGTTAAGCTGTTAAAACAGGAATTTGAAAATCCATCTGTTAAGATCTAAAACAAAGTCAGTAGAATTCCTGTCCACAGAAAAATAAATTATAAAATAAACAAATAAATAATAAGTGGACTGGCATTAGGTCAAGACTTCACCCTAATGCTGCAAAGGTATTTTTTATTTCAGGAAAAAAATCACCTCTTGGAAAAATGCAAAAAAAAAGTGGTTTTATACAGTGGAGGGATATCCTAGACAACTTACACGCACATCTTCCCTTTTGTGCCATGCCTACCAAAATGGTAGTTCAAAGAATTTTGTCACTGAACTCACACACTCGTACCCTAAAACAATTTTTGGTGAGGCTTCCTCTCTGCTGTAGAAGTTCATGCATGCAGCAAGGAAAAACCTGTGCTTTGAGAACACTCAGGAGCAAAGCAACTAATGACCATCAAAATTAAGTGGTCTGCCCAGGTCATACTGTATATGGCAAATTCAGAATTGAACTTCAACCTTCTTGATGCAAAACTAGTAGCTTAACCAGAACACCACCCTATCTATCAAATAATGTCATAAATAAAAGTCTGGCAGATTATCTCAGCTAAGAAGTTATACAATCCATGTGTTGAAGTGAAAATGGCTGCCAGTGACAAAATACATAGATGCTGCTTTAAAAACCCTGTTCAATGGTTAACTATCACAGTAATTTGTAATTCATACAGTTCTGCAATTTATTTGCTACTTACTGGTAATTTGGGCACTTTTATCTTTCTTACGTTAAAGAAAGGGATTATAAAATGTAGTGAGAGGCAACAAAAAAGAAGTGCTGAAAGTTCTTCACTTGTTCGAAAAATCAAACCCACAAAACATTAGGTGCTTTGTAAGAGTTACAGAAGGGAGAATTTGTATTCAACACAAGGAAAAAACCACCCTTAAAGAGAGCTATTACTTGGACAGCTATAACTTATTTTAGACTAGCTTGCAGAAAGCATTGTGGACTACCAGCTGCTGACAGGTCATGAAATATTTCTAGAAGCAAAATCTTCAATTTTATCATCAACGTCTTTCATCAGTTAAAACAACCCTCAAGTATGCCCCCCAAAGAAAAAGAAAGAAAAACCCCAAAAGCCCTTTCAAAGTTTTATCTGTGAAAAATCTATATTTAGCATTATACCCCTAAAAGAAGTCTGCAGTGAAGTCACAGACCCTGTACACCCAACAGCAAGACTTAAAATGACTTGTTTGATGGCAGGCTTTCACTTAGAGCTTCAGTAAACGACCACTCAAATGCAAACGCAACATTCATGAGGCTATGTTACCTTGCATTTGCAATTCCAGGTGCAAGAGACTTTTTTTAAACCTTTCATGAGCATGCATCAATTTGTTTTATTATACGCTTGTACACTGAAGAGCGGTACTGGACCCAGTATTAAGTTTGCAATGGTCCAGGCATTACTCTGACATCAATAACAAATTATTGCCCTAGAGGACCCTGAGCCCTGGAATTCTAAGTCAGGATCCAAGTTCTGCTCAGCATTCAGACCCAGGACCTCACTTAAGGACCGAGGTCCTAGGAAGGCGCTAATCTTGCATCTAGCCCAAGACACATCACTGAGGACCCCTTCCTAGACAAATTCAATCAGCACTGGATCACAGTCTAAGCTACAATTAGTCAACCAGATTCTTTCTCACATCTAATGGCTTTTCAATACCATTTTCAAAGTAGACTTTTTTATGAAGTAGCACAGTCTCCACATTTGCACTAACATGAGTCTGCACAAGTGTTTGCTTTTTACTTCGGTGCAATTTATGATTACTGGCACTACAAAAATGCTATAAATCTCTCAGAAAAGAAAGTTGCTTATCATTTATCTCTATCCAGTATGACATTTTCCAGATAACAGTTAGGGACAGTAAAGAGTAAACATAAACATGTAAGAAAAATATGGTGTCACATAAAAACTGCTTAAAATTTCAGCCACATGGTTTGGTTGAAATTTTGTTTCTATAGCAAGTGTCCTTAAATTAATGGAAAGTTATTTAAACTGCAGCTACATTAGTAGTTTGGGGGTTAGGTTTTTTTAATGCCATGTATTATTTTGATTTGTCTCAGGGTTAATCTCAAGAACATTACATCGAATTCTTTGGCTCCTTCTATTTAATAAAAATTTTTATCATAATACTTACATTACTCTCAGAGTTAACTAATGTTGGGTTTCCAAGAGAAAAAGCTTCTACTCATCCCCCATGTTTAATACTGACAGTGCCAACCTATAATCTTTTTCAGAGCCAGGTGTCAGGCCTAAACTGGAAGAAATACCAGGCTTAAAGAACTATTTACAGTCTTTTGATTCTTCTGCTTTTCTACCAACATTGTTAACAATAGTGCAAAATGTCGTGGTGGTTTTGTAAACACAGAAAAGCTGTCTGTTAGACAGCAAATTGAGACTGGCCTGTAACCCTGGCCCTAAAATGGGAAAAGTATTCAGTATTCAATTGATTCAGATTGAGCTAGATTAAAGTGGAGCATTAAACCAGTAGCACATATATTTCCAGTCACCAAAAGGACCATTCTTTCCAGCCCTCCATTAAATATTATCTAACATTTGTGACTTGTAATTGTATTAGCCATAGAAAACTGTGTCCAATGAACAGGTTGTAGTTAACTTCTTATATAAGGTTTATGCTTCATTTTTAAGGGGAAAATTATATTTCAAAGCTTTTATGACATAATTCTCTTCCTGGTTTTGCAAAGGGGAATGTACTAACAAAGCTTCTGTTAAATTTTTAATAAATTTCTTTTCCATATGTAAAAAACATTTTATTGGGAATTGGAATCATTTAAGAGCTAATTATGGACAGCAAAGATAGCGTATTTTTCAGCTCAGTAGTTTTCAGATGCTCAACAAAAGAGCAAAATAAGACTTTCAATAAAACTCAGCAAGGCAAGAAACTGTAAATAACATGGGTGAAAAAGGCTTGAAATGTCAATATGTTTTGTTATGAGTTTTCCAATTCAGCCCTTCTGTGGTAAGTGAATTATAATGAGAATCAAGACGGCGCCAAGGCTTTGAGAAGCTTGTTGAAAATGTGATTTACCTTTTCAGCTTGTCCCGCCTATTATATGAAAGAGTAGCCACTGGGGAAAGGGCACTACGCAGTCACATAAACATCTCTCTAAATCCTGGATATGCCTATAAACACATGTATTTATAAATATGGTAGTCAATGCTTTCCAAAGTAAAGTTAGTAAATTCATACCTAATCAGTACGCTGTGTCCCTTTGGGATTAATCCACGCAGGAGAGAGGCAGCCTATGTCTACTCACACTGTTTGAATGGCAGCAGAACGCGAAGGCTGGCTGTAGGCCAGTTGGTATGAGCTGGCTCGTGTCCAGCTCCCCAGGACTCAGGCGTTCTGAAGGAGAGCAACTGCACAACATTTGTTCCAATTCTCCTCTGGGCCTCCGAGACAATTACTTTTTTGGTCATTTTCCACTCCAAAGTGCCCAAAATAACGAACCAGTACTTCAAACCTGACAGAGTAATGTTTTTGTGGGGTGTTGTTTTTTTCAATGATAATTTGATACTAAGGGTGCTTGTTTTGTGCCCCAGAGCAAGGCATGTAATGCACACATTTATTCAGCTTATTAGCCCTTCTTTGCAGAGTTAATTAGGTTGTGCTTGTTTAAAGGTAGCTCAGATACAGCTTTTCAGTCACGAAATCCACTATGTTCACAGAAATTAAAACAAGAGGAGAAGATACTTCCCTTCCTACCCTGTAGCACTTATTTTGCACTGCAGGGCTGCCTCGTTGCACGTACATGACAGAAGGCAAAGCCTGGAGTACAACCTTCTAGCCCTCTAGGTACAATACTCCTTTAGGAGAATGGCTGTTACCAGAAGTGGCCTTGAGGAAATGTCTCTGTAGCACACATCTGTATCTTGGGCTTCCTTTTACTGGGCCTCCTCTTCCGCATCTGTAGAAACAAGGTGATGATCTTCATTTGCAGATTCCCCAAACTACAGTCTCTATGGATCATCACAAAACCAAAACCAAAACCTCCAGCCCTCTTGTCAGAATACTTCCAGCCATCAAGAGGGAGATGAAAAAAAGCAAAAGCCAAATAAAACCAAGGCAACCACTGCATGAAGTACTTTGCGTGAGCAGATAAGTGGGCCAACCAAGCAGCCGCAGCCTGCACAGCCTCTACAGTATCGATGGTGAAAGGAACAGCACCACCAAGAAAAAAGTGAGAAAACGGCAAAGTTTGTGATAGGAATGTATGAGTACTGCCCTCCTCCTCTGCCCAGCCACCTGCTGGACACATCTTGGAAATTCATGGCGGTAAGATCCCTACGCCTCTAAAAAATGTGGTTGAACTAGATCAAGGAACTCAAGAAGTTCAGAGATCCTTCTCAAAGTAATGTAACAACTTCTTAAGGAAGCAGAAACTCAATCCGTAAGGCCAAAGTGATTAGTGTCTTTGCCAGTCATGGTAGATGCAGCTCTGTCATTTTCCCCACTGCCCATAAATTTCCTTTTTCTCCCTTTCAACTCTTTCTTATTTGGGACTTAGTTTATTTATTTACCTGCTGCAGACAATCTTTTAGCCTTCAACGTTGTCATTTTCTTCTCAGAGGATTATGTACAGGGAAGATTCCCAGAGCTGAGGTACATGGATATGATACCCTATATCCATGAGGGGAGAGGAGGATCCCAGCTAACCCTTTGATATCAAAGGCCTGGAAAAATGGAATTTAGAACCAAAATTTAGGGAATAAGGAAGCTTATCTGTTTTAATGTGCTTAGAGATGTAAAGATGAGAAGGAATACTTGAAATCTAGGTACTATTAGAATATTATATAATTCTTAATTAGACTGGCACAATTTGGGAGTAAATGCACTAAAATTAATGTCAGTGTACCAGAGCAACTGAGAGCTGAAGCGTGATTTCAATAATTATTGGGAAAAAGTGCCTTCTCTGCATCTCATTTTGTACAGATTAGCCAAGCAATGAAATACAGGAATCAAATATATCCATTAACTAGCCTTCAGAAGTCAGCACAATTGATCAACTGAGACATAACTGACCCTAAGTAATTTTTAAGCTCTGCTGAGCTTATATGGTTTCCATTAAGTCATGATTCTAATGCAACACTGTTAAGCCAGACAGGTAAAAGAAGGTGTCCTCAGGTCATGCCAAAAAGCAACACAATATTATTCCATATGAGGCAAAAAAAAAAAAATCACCAAAGTTAACACAAAGGAAAGAAAGAAAAGTGGAGATCTAAACAGTCGGGTTGGGTCAATGCCTGATTCTGGATCTACTGCGTGTTAATGAACAGCATGGACTCCATGAGAGCTGCTCATTACTTGACAAGAAATCAAGCTTTCCTGAACACAATTTTCTCTCCTCCAATTTCCAGGACAACTCTGTTTCAGATCTCCTCCTAGAGAGTGCCTGCACTGACTGCTACCCACATAATAAACAAAGGAGTTCACAGTATCTCATATCAGAAGTGCTTCCAGTCCAAGAATTAACCTCCAGCAGTGGGCAGCACCAGCTAAATCAGCACAGAACTAGTTTTACTAGGGGCAACTGCCTAACACAGTGCTCAAAACATAGTAAAACAGGAATCATCTCCATTCATTTATTTGGGAGCCTATGTGTAATGTGGCTTGGAAACTGTATTAAAAATCTCCCTGAAAGGAGATAGATTATACAGCAGCAAAGAGTTACGATGGTAGATACTACAAAAAAATCAGTTTTAACTAAATAATACCAGGATAAAAAACTTCTAAGTCACCTTATGATACCCACGAGGTATCAAGGTGCACAACACAGTAACTGTTTTGTTTTTAATATACTCAGTGGAATTATTCTGTGGCATGTCACTGCATATCACTAGGCAGAGAGAAAGCAAGTGAAGTAAAGTGGTGACACACCGAGGATTTCTGCAAATAACACTCTGTTTTTTTTGGCAGAATTGAATGGTATTTGTTTGACATTTAATTAAAACTCAGGGCCACTAAACTCAAAGGCCTAATGATGTCACAGCACTTAATTTGTTGGAAAATACACTTCTAGCGGCTCTTTAGTTAGACAGTTTAGGAGAAGGAGGGAAAATAAAAGGTCAACAGGAGGATTTTTTGAGATGCTTCTAACTTCTTGCCTTATCAATAAAAATAGCCGTTCAGCTTTCTAAAATGGAATGCATGAAAAGCCATGGGCATGAAAATGCAATTACTCTCCTGTAAATTGGTAGCACATTAGTATGCTGGAAAGGAGAAGGAAAGTATAGCTTGGGCTTGGAGAGCCATGAGATTGATAGCCACCAGGAAAATGGTTTCTTTAATTAATTTTCTTCTGAAAATTATCCAGACCATTAAAACTTCTTTAATACTTGCACGCAGTGAGAGTCGGTTCTAACTTATGAAAAGCTGATGAAACATACAAGACAACACACTGCAAGAAATTCTGAAAGGCAAACTAATTAAGTCAGGGTTTTAATAACTTTCTTATTAACAAATAATCATTTTCTTTGACTTTTTTTCCCCCTCAAGAATTGAGAAGCATAACCGCAGGCTAATAGTCATTCCTTCCTTTTTTCGATGCAGCATTTTAGTATGTTCTGTCACTGTCTAATAAATGAGCAAGAAAATAAAAATATTAAAGTATTGATGTACTAGCATGGAGAAGGTAGAATTTTAGGATCAATAACAGCATTTGTAGTTATGCAGACTAAGATGACAATAAAATGTGGTTGCATATGAATTGGTTCCTATTGAGAAGGCAGTATATTAGTCAACTGGCTTGTTGCATTGTAATTGCACAAGATGGGAGGGAACAGGGACCATAATCACAAGAACCACCACAGACAGCAGCAGCAGCAGCATTATTTAAAACTGCTTAAGTTAGACAGTCGACAATTTCTTCACAACAGAAATTTTGGTCTCACATACAACAAAAAAAGCAACCCTCTAACAGGTTAAATTGGAAGATGCGTCAAAGTCATAAGCTAGACTTGGCATGGTTCTGTGCTTCACAATAATGCACCTAGTGTAAGTTACAAGGGAAGATCTTCAATTGCCCAGACTCATACCAAGCTCTATTTAGACCTCTTCTATCTCCAGGGCCTCTTCAATCTCCCGTCCTTGTAATTTCAGCAGATTTCTATGCAGACCTGAAGCTGGCCATAGAGTACATGGAGAACTCTACCACGTCAAGCACTCCAGAAAATGTAGGCAGAATATCTGACACAGGCTGTTTGGAGAATGGATTAAGAGCAGCCCTGAGGAGAAGGACTTGGGGGTGTTGGTTGGTGAGAAGCTCAACATGAGTCAGCAATGTGTGCTTGCAGCCCAGAAAGCCAACCACATCCTGGGCTGCATCAAAAGAAGCGTGGCCAGCAGGTCAAGGGAGGTGATTCTGCCCCTCTACTCCGCACTTGTGAGACCCCACCTGGAGTACTGCATCCAGCTCCAGAGGCACCAACATAAGACGGACATGGAGCTGTTGGAGCAAGTCCAGAGGAGGGCCACAAAGATGATCAGAGGGCTGGAGCACCTCTCCTATGAAGACAGGCTGAGAGACTTGGGGTTGTTCAGCCTGGAGAAGAGAAGGCTCTGGGGAGACCTTATAGCAGCCTTCCAGTACTTAAAAGGGGCTTACAGGAAAGATGGGGAGGGAGCGTAGTGATAGGATGAGGTGTAACAGTTTTAAACTGAAAGAGGGTAGATTTAGATTAGATATTAGGAGGAAATTCTTTGAGGGTGGTGAGGCCCTGGGACAGGTTGCCCAGAGAAGTTGTGGAGGCCCCATCCTTGGAAGTGTTCAAAGCTAGGTTGCATGGGTCTTTGAGCAGCCTGGTCTAGTAGAAGGTGTCCCTGTCCATGGCAGGGGGGTTGGAACTAGGTGATCTTTAAGGTCCCTTCAACTCTAACCATTCTATGATTCTATCTCTGAATCCCAGTCAGGCTTTGGTAAGATCCAGGAGCTGACAACTGTGAGTACGGCCAGCAGCTCAGTGTTGGGCACCTTGGAAAATTTTACGTTGCTGAGGGCACCTTTAGCTGTCCCCAGTATCAACTGAGTGGGAGTTTCTAAAGGGCAGTTTTTCAAATTAGCATGAATGTAAATAGCCAGGTTCTTAGCCCAGCCTTAGAGTAACTATAGCATATTATTTTCTTGCACCAGAAGACAGAAATCTTTTCAAAAACATAATTTACTAGATTCAAGTTGTATTTTAAGATCACTCATATGTACTTCATTTCCCTTCAAAAGTGTCAATATCTGTAGTTTTAATCCTGAAGGGGAAAAGAAAATGATACACAGGGGAAGCAGTCAAAAACCACTGTAACAAGCATTGATAACTCGATCTTGCAAATTAATAAGAAAAAGATGATTCAGCTCATGTTCTGGTCCATCTTAGACCTGCTCCTGAGAAGATTTTTTTGGTTTCTGAAACATGCCTTTTTTAACATGGCCCAAATAAGAAACTGCCCAGACTGAGGTCTGGACTATACTTTCTGTAATATGATGAGATATTTTCTTAAGACCTACAGGTACTATTAGAACTGGCAGAGAAACGTGATCATACAAATACAGCCCAGTAGTTTTGGGTACCTCTGGTTTTGGTATCACATACTGCCTTGGAACATAAATCACAAAACAAATCGAGCAAAACAAGACTGCATATGCTCTCTAGGGTTAGAGGCAGCATCCAAGTTCTCCAGCATCAGTGCTGCTGCATTTGGGCATGAGGAACCATCATTCTCAAAGTAAAGTAGAACTATCACTTCCGTATGATAAGAGGTACAGAGTGATGCCAGGCTGCAGATGACCTCTTCTTAAAAAATACCACTACAAAGGATTCTTCTGTTTGCTAATTTCTGAACACTGCAGTTGGCCCAGTTGAAAGACAAAACAAAAAAGAAACCTCTTTTCCTTACAAAATCAAGGTAGACATTTACTTTGCCTTGTGCATTGTACTCCCGAACACGCCTGGTTTGAAAGGCAGAGCACAGAGAAGTACAGGAACAATGTGCGGGGGAAAAAGTTTGTGACTGCATGAAGCACAGCAACACCTGTCTTTTGTTCTCTGCTGCAGCATGAGTCTTCAGGTCCAGAGAAAGACACAGGAATAAGTAGTTTGAGAAAGCATAAAGCAAGCTGCTTGGGATCAGCTTGGCACTCCTTAGGAAAATCAGTGGTTTGCCACAGTACAAGAAGATTTCTTTATGTCATACAAAGATAAAGATGCTGGAAGTGGGCCAGCTCCCTACCAGACATAAATCAGAACCTGCTTGTTTCAACCAGAGTGGAAGTTTCAGGCTAAGTGGCAAATTAGGTGAAGGGATGGGGAAGGTCAGATTTGAAATACTGACCTGCTAAAAAAATAATTTTTCATAATTCTATTTATATCCACAAAAGGGTTTTCATTAAAAGTCCAATTTTATTTCTCTAACAAATACGAAGCATAACAACAAAACGATGTATTATGTATTTTTCTAAGAATAAACATATAAAGACTTGATGTACTAATAGGAGAGGAAACATGATTGCAGTACTTCAGATAAGGAACCGGTCATCTGAACAATGGCTTTCTGAAAAATTTCTTTGTGGCAGTAGAAAGGCACTGAAATCGTAATTGTCAAGAATTAGTCATTCTTAGTGTGTCACTTTGTGGGCAGAGCTGAAAGCATTGAAAACAAAGAGGGGCTCCACATATAATAGCACAGCAAAAAATGTCTGCCAGAAAGCCTGCTCTTGAATGGCAGTGAACATCATGGCAGGTTAGGAGAAACAGGCAATGATTGGCTTTACAATCTAAACCAGGATTTTAGAAAATTCCTCACATTTAATAGGAGCTTAAAAGATATAACAACCCAACCACTGTACCAGACGCCTAATATTTTTAATATTAAATGAGACATCATGATACGTAGCGTTGTTAGCAAAACAGAGAGGTCCGTCTAATTCTCTCTATTTTAAGCCCTTCTTTGCAGCTGCTTATAACTTTTCAAAATTGGTTGGACTCAATATTTCCCATGCTTTCTCTTTACCTTAGGCTATTTTGTTTTAATTTGAGAATTTAAGCCAACATGGTTCAGCTGCTGGAGAATGTTGTTACAGAAACAGTATTGCATTGCAGACTTTCTTCTGGAACGTAGATTAGGCAGTCCTAGTGTACACTCACATTAGCTTTTTAGTTCAAATCCATAGTTATATTTTTTAAATTAATCCCCTGTAGTTAGCGCTTTTATTTGCATCATGAAGACGTCCCGACACTCAAACTGCAATCGCTTGAGATGAAAGTAAAATCAAAAAACAAATTCCAACAGCATACCTAATGCACTCCAACTGCTAAAAGGCTTTCAGTACAGCGCACCCAGACAGAAATAATCCAACACAAAACCACTGGAACACGTAAAGGAGACATCAGGTCCTCAGCACTACCTGTTTGGCTCTCCAGATTCCCTCCATCATTCCACATTAACAAGAGATGTAGACACAGACTAACACAGAACTGGCTCACAGCATGACTTTGCAAACAAGCAAACCACCAGACCTGGCCAAGCCAGCAAGTCAGAAGACTGAGACTTGTAACCGGTACTGTCCCAGGAGCTCCCTGGTGGTTCACCTGGTAGGCTACCACAAGTGAGCTCCAGAGCCTAGGCCACCAAGCCTGTGAACTGACCTTACTATGTTCTTGGCTTTCCCACCAATACATCATGCAGGACACCAGATAAACACTGTTCTGTCAAAAAAAAAAAAAAAAAAAAAAAAAATCTTGGGTTCTGTCAGGATTCTGCCAAAACCCCATTCTCACATGTCATTTCTATCTCCATGGACAAGCGTGTCCCAGTGAAAAAAACTTCCCTTGCACTGTAAATACTAAGTCAGCTCCCATGGCTTCAGCTGCTGAAACATGATATACAAAGATAGTTAACCATCACGGGAGAGTGTAAGCCAACATGCACACCTTGACCAGCAACAGTGTCTACATGGCACGGTGAACTAATGTAAAGAGCCTTCAAGACAGATCTGAGTCTACTTGGCACAGCCATGGGAAATATACACTACTGCCATGAGGAGAGGGGAGCACAAACTCCCACTGTAGTATGACTGTGGTAATCCTGAGCTCAAGTGGAGAGCTACAGGACTTTTCATAGGTGAGAAATATTCCAATACAGGCAAAGTAAAATCCCTTAATTCCATTTTCTCAAACATCAAAGCTGGTTTGATTAAAGTTTTTTGGGGGTTTTGGTTTCTTGTGGGTTTGGGTTGTTGGTTGTTTTTTTTTTTTAATAAAAAAGAAGCTGAGGCAGAAATTCAGTACACCAACTTTCATTCCAAACAGTTAAAGTTTCACAAAAGCTAAAATTAGCCAGGAAAAAAAAGGTATTTTTTAAAAATCAGAAGCTGAAATGTTAATGCCATAAAATTGTGCCCACATTATTTACATTCTGTGATGACAATTTAAAATATGTATATTAGGCTGTAGTTACATAGGGTTTCTACTAGCTTTACTTGCACAAATCTCAGGTTGTCCTCTTCAGAAAAATACCTGCTCAGTATATTGAGTGCAGTGTCCTTTGTCCATAAGAGATGCTTTATCTTTTGTGTCCTGGAGGATACAAATACTGAACTACAATAATAATGTAGCACCTCTTCTCTGGGTTATTTCAAAAGAGGAGTTACTTATAATTTCTTTTTTACCCAATTTTCCATACATTTTCTTTCTTCTCATACAATTATTTCTAAAATTAAAACTGTTCTTTAAGGAATAAATAATAATACCAGGTTAATCCAATAGCATTAATCTTTTTGTTTTACTATGTGCACGAGTGGGCAAAGCTATGAAAATGGTGGACAGTACTTTCAAATGCTGTTCCAGACACATGCCTTCTCCAAAATTGCAACCCTCTAATAACCTGCATCAACCAGTGTCACAGTCAGATTCATTGTTGAGAAGCAAGGCATACTGCAGGCAACACAGGAGTGACAGTAAAGCAGGGATAAGGGAGGACGAAGGGGGGTGCAACATCCTGCTTTCTATCCCCCAAAGTCCAGATCCAGCTGATAGAACTAGCCAGATTGCACTAGAGTCCTGCATATAAATGTGGGTCTGATGACACAGCCACACAGCCTGACAAAAAGTCCATGAAGCATATCTAATCTGTGCCCCAAGAGTATGTCTTCATGCCCTAGTCGCCTCTCTAATGGCTGTCTGAATGGATTTTTTGGTTTTTTGTGTTGTTTTTTTTTTCATTACAGTGCCTCTCAAAAAGGAACAAGATCAATTTTAGCCTTGGCAACCAAAGCTGAACTTGTCTTGTATGCACAGTATACAGACGCAATCCTGCATTCAAGCACCATCTTGAGATGAACTTACAAGAAAGCTTAGTATATGCCCAAGTGTGTAGTTGTTTCTTTGTAGTCCATCTGCCCTACGGCATCATCCCTTATGCATGGTCCTTTACTAGAAATGTCTCAACATAATTCACCGCAAGAACGGAAAGGATGTGTAGGTTTTCCAAGTTTGCTGTGGACGCCAGCAGCTAAATTATAGGCAGACTGTTAACAGCAGTATGGACATGAAAAAATGGATGAGAGAGCACACTAACCTTGATCCCACTCTCTGACCAGGCAATTTAAGTTAAAATAAGTGAGTCTGCTAGACAATGAAGGTTCAAGTGCAAGTGATGATGCACAGCTCCATGTATTCATCAACACAGGTTTAACAACTCACACAGCTACGAGTGCCTTGATGGAATTAATTCATAAATGAATAGCTGAAACCAAGCAAGACAAAGGCAATCTCAATGAGCAGAGGAAAGCTTTTGGAAGGGCACTCACAGTACAGTCTCCTTTGGTTAAAACCATGTGTCTACAATTAGTCACTTTGAATCCCTGCTGAAAGCAAGCTCTCCTGCTCCTCTGTCTGGTATCAATACCTTTCACCATTTCAATCCCACAGTGGCAGAAAAAGACAGGTCACTGGTTATTCATAACTTCACCACCTTCTGGTGGGTAATCACAACATAGTAGAGATTACGTTGAAATATCCATGTCTACAAAACGGTGTACGTGGAAATCCCAACCATTACAGAAATCTGAAACCCATCTCTTTAGCACCACAGATGGCACTGAGAGCTTTAGGCCATTCCTTTACTTTAAACCAGCAAAAACAAGAGAACAAACGTGCAATAAATATCAGCTACACTTCTTAACACACAATTGAAATACATTTAACATACTAAATATTACCAGGTAATATGCCTGGTACAAGAAAACAAATTCCATCCAAGATACCACCAGGGAAGAGATATAAAATATTCTCACCTAGAGCTGTCTGAATCTAAATTATGCTACTGAACCTGTCTTTCAAGCAGCTGTGATATGGACTATGTTGTATTATATCTCTTTATCATCATCTCTAGAATCTAATGTGACAAAAATGGGTTCTGTGGCATATCCTGTATTAGCCTTAGAAGACACTGGATATTTAAAATAAAGTTTACAGCGTGGATGAAACTATTATTTCTGGTGCTCCTCACTCCACACTTATGATTTAAAGCATGGTTGGTATTCTACTGAAAGTGTTCCTTTTGCCCTTCCTGCTAATAAGCTTTCTGCAACAGTGGGTATCATGTACACAGAACTAATACAGAGTGCATGACAGATCTCATTTGCACAATAGATCTGCAGTGCAAACAAAAGCAAAAAGTCCTCTATTCTTTCTCTAAAGGAGGAAGGATTCACTAGGTGAATAAATATTGGAGACATATTTGCATGAAGAAAAGTGGATATATTTATCCTTGTATTTTCTCATTCTGCTGCTAAACACCTTCAGAATTCCTGGTCTTATTGTGGTGATTCTATTTAAAAAAGGACCAATGCAAATCTGTTCATCTGCACCCCACCAAGAATGTAAGTCTAGTTTCCAGGAAGACCGAAGGGACTATTTTGAGAAACATTTTCATGTGACAGAAGGAAAAAACAGGATAGGGAGGAGGAAAAAAGCATCCAGACAGAGATAAAGGGAAGAGATACTTCATTAGACACAGAACAAGATGCCACATTTATTTGAATATATCTGACTGAAGTCCTGTCTACTGAAGTAGGCAGCATAAAGGAAAATACATACATTGTTTGGAGGCAATGCTGCATGCATTACAACAGTTAGCTGAAGCAGATGAAAATAATTCAAAAATTTAAAGGATGTAGAAAACATGAAAGGCACTTGTCTCTCTAGCAAGCAGAAGGAATCTGTTCATAAAAACAACCTAGTAAACAGCACTACTCATACTGTAAAGGAAATACAGATCTTTATGTACCTTCACAGATATGGCTGAACGTGAATATCATCTAGTCTGACCTCCACTCAAACACAGCCCAGAGTTAATTCCTCTCTGAATTAAAACATTACTTTAAAAAAATATTTAAAAATTATGGAAATACATTTTTTTTCAGTAGATAAGCAATCTACCCACACCCTAAAATATCCCCAAACTGAATTTGTCCAAGTTCTAGCTCTAGTACTTCTGCTTTACACTGTTATACTTTGTTATTGATTTTCTCTTTATTATGTATCTAACTCTGCCACTAATACTGTCACAGTATCATCTTACTCCTGGGGACAGCCCTAAACCAGAGTAAATGAATAGGTGAGAGAAGAGCCAGTCACTAAACCCTATTAAAAAATCACATCCCTTCCACCACACTGTTCACTAGAGAAGCACAGTAAGTAAGGGCTGTTCGAAGGGCTGTAAGATAGAGCGTGCGGACAATTTACCTTCCTCTCCTCCTCTAAACTACCTGCCATCATATCTAAACTCAGCAGTGGTCAGTAATGTGCAGCAGAAATTAATCTCAAATATGTGACTATGATTTTGTATTTCTCAGCCTGGCCCAAAAAAGCACTGTGCTTCCCGGTGACTACAAGTCAATCTAGAGTTTAGGTGTGTATTACAGAAGTCATTGTCTGATTCTGTTTTATCACTTCAGCAGGAGAAAGATCATATACAATGTACATGGATATTGAAACAGTAAAGAGCAGCCAGACCCCTGGTGGAAATAAGCCCAAAACTTCCTTCTGGAGGAATTAACAATTAAGAAAATGGAGCAGCAGAAGACAGGGGTGGCAGAGTCAGAGAGATGGAGTAAAAACCAAGGAAGAAAAATCATTTGCATCTGAAATATTTCTAAGAACGTATTTATATTAAGGATTTGAAAAGGAATCAGAAGCTACTATATCCACTTTTCAGTTAATCCAGCATGCAGAAATACAGGTGCACAAGAAGTACACACAAACCAGATTGCTATGATCACCTAATAACTGCTCAGCGTGACCATAACGAGTGTGAGGAATTATTTTAATTTTCTTTTCACTTCTACTCACCTGCTTCCATAAACTTAGTAATTGCCTTGCTGCCAGTTATTTTCAACATCCAAAGACAGACTTGTCTTAAGAATACATTCAGGGTATCAGTAAAGAGCAAATGCCATTTCTTTAAGGTATTGTAACATTTTCCAGGATCTAGCAACCAAGAATTCTTCCTTCGATTTTGAAAGGCTAATAGGATACCTTATGCTTGGCTCAACAGGCTATTTTGAAGAAATGACAAAACCTTATCTAAAGAGGGGGTTCCAATGGTTGATGCTTCCCAGGAAGAGTCCCAAACAGGTAGCATGGTAGTCAGAAATATGCCCGAACCCTGACTACACTGACGGTGAAGGTAACAATATTTATACTAGATGTTTTAATATCATAAGCACTACCAGCAACATAGAATCATAGAATCATAGAATAAGTGAGGTTGGAAGGGACCATTAAGATCATCAAGCCCAACCGTTAACCTACCCTGATTTAAAAACACCCACTTCTAAACCATGTCCCTAAGCACCTCATCTACCCTTTTCTTAAACACCTCCAGGGATGGTGAATCCACCACCTCTCTGGGCAGCCCATTCCAATGTTTAATAACCCTTTGAGTGAAAAAATGCTTCCTAATATCCAATCTAAACCTGCCCTGACATAACTTGAACCCGTTTCCTCTTGTCCTATCACTTGCCACGTGGGAGAAGAGGTCAGCCCCCATCTCTCTAAAACCTCCCTTCAGGTAGTTGTAGAGGGTGATAAGGTCACCCCTCAGCCTCCTCCTCCCCAGGCTAAACAACCCCAGCTCCCTCAGTCGTTCCTCATAAGGCTTGTCCTCCAGACCCCTCACCAGCCTGGTAGCCCTTCTCTGGACACACTCCAGCACCTCAATGTCCTTCTTGTAGTGAGGGGCCCAAAACTGAACACAGTACTCGAGGTGAGGCCTCACCAGTGCCGAGTACAGGGGGATGATTACTTCCCTACTCCGGCTCACTACACTATTCCTGATGCAGGCCGGGATGTTGTTGGCCCTCTTGGCTGCCTGGGCACACTGCTGGCTCATACTCAGCCGTCTGTGTGCCGGCTAGGGAGAAATAAATAGCAATGCTCAAAGTTGTATAGAGAGAGTATGAAGGGTAAGAATCACAGCAGCAACAGTACTGATACCCGAAACTCTATTCTCTTAGCAATAAATCTTGTCTTTTATCTTGGAACATGAATAAGTTGAGTAAAATTTCTACAAACCCGCAGCTTACTGCTATGATAAATATAGACTGGAAGCATTAGTAGACTGTAAAGCTGGGTGGACAACAAGACGATAACTACTTTATCTC
Source organism: Pluvialis apricaria (assembly GCA_017639485.1). Classification (NCBI taxonomy): domain Eukaryota; kingdom Metazoa; phylum Chordata; class Aves; order Charadriiformes; family Charadriidae; genus Pluvialis; species Pluvialis apricaria. The sequence continues at coordinate 21,595,796 of CM030012.1, read as the reverse complement.
CCTTTGATTCTCAAATGTTATTCTTAGTAGAGGTCTCAGCAAAAATAGTACAATTAAATGCAGTGAATGAAAAAAAAAAAATACAGTTGAACATTTTTCTAATCCAGATGCAAAGACTACTATCATACAACTTTACAGTTCAAAGCAAGTGTGATGGATGAGGAGAAAGGTGGATTTTACAGCTCAGTATGAGACGTGCTAAACAACATATGAAGGAATGATGTTGTATTACTAATGGGAGATTTAAATAGGTTATGTACAATGTCTAGAGAACTGCTGAGTGGTTACTCAATATCTGCAGCAGTGCATGAAAAGATGAAAAAGTATCAAGTGACTGGAAAAAGGGGCTTAATTGTCAAACTGCCAGAGAGAGCAGTTCTGCCAGGTTGTAATAAGGAAGTTATTGGGACCTGCTGATTTAAGAATGTCTAGTTTAGTAGCTGTTACTTAATCTCCTTAATTACTGTTGGAAAGCAAAGCGTATTACATCATCTAGTTCCTTCCCCCCTCTTCCCCACATACAAATATTTATTGAACATGTCTGCCTTTTCTGCATTCGCATGATCAATTCCACTATTGCCATCCAGAAACATACTGATAAATTTGTCAGGATTTATCTTGTTCTTCATATATTTAATCCTCTTATTTTTCTTAATTCTGCTGACTATAAATTTCACCTCCTGTCCTTCCCTTATCAGTTCTCTGCAATTTCCAGTTTTAATTTACATTATTAAATTCCTCTTTCATCCATTTGTTATATATATTTATTATTCATAATAGCATTCGTGTCTCCTCAGAGTCAATTTCTAATCAGTGTGACTCACACTGTCGTGGCTTTTGGGGCATTTAGTGAAGTGAACATTTACCAATCGCCAGTCCCATTTTTGGTCATAATTGTTTTCTGTTTTATTGCAACTGACCCTTCCAGGGCACAAAGGCACAGGCATTTGGTATCCAGTCCATTTGTACGCAACTAAAATCAAATCAAATTCATTTGCACCAAAGCAACCAAGGGATTCTAAGACCATGATCAATTCTATGATACGCCAAAAGGAAAGCCTCAAACTTTGCACAACCCTTTGTGTTAAGAAACAGCTAGTTTTATTTTGTTATGTCAAGATGCAACAATGATTTGGGAAAATCATAATCTGAAATTTCATAAATTCAAAGATTTCAAGGTTGGCAGTTCATCCATGTTAATTCAGATGGAAGTCCGTCACCATAATTCAGGTGAGACATCATGCAGCACTTTGGGACTTATAGAAGAGCAAAGCAGACTGTAGAAAGCAAGCAAGCAGCCAAGCTTTTCTTTCTGTCCACATTTTTCCTGATCCCTAGGCACAGTTTCAAGTCCAGTGAAGCAGCGGCATTTTAATTTTAAATCCAATTAGACATGGCCATTTACAGAAACCGAAGTTTTATGTACCCCACAGGGGGGTAGCTTTACTAAGCTGCCTCTTGTAGTTTCTCATAGGAACACTACAGTACTGTCCTCTGGGCCAGTGTTTTAATAACGCTGCTTTGCTGAGTCTTGCAGGATTATTGGTCTAATAGATCCCAGTTATGACCAAGTCCTGAGGCATAACTACCCCTGACAGACATTGCAGGTATAAATTAGCCACATCTTTTTCCTTATTCAATAGTGTCTTTCATACACTCCCCAGTAAATTTGCTTCTCTCCATTGCTACCCTTAATCAATCTTTTGTTACCATAATCATTGCTTCTTTTGCCTCCTTGTATTACAGGGCACTTGTAGATATCTTCGTGTCATCTTCAGAGAACAAAGGAAAATGCCAACCATCTAAAACTTTCAAAATGTAGCAATCGAAACAAAATAAACTTCCTGAGGAGGTCAGAGAAGTAAAAATAGGAGCTTTCTTCCCATGTTGATTTTTTGAACCTTGCAGCAGTGGGACATATTATGTATCATACAAGGCAGAAGAGAGAAGCCAGATCAAGAAAACCACTTCTAGAATGATGAACTTATTTCATAGAATCATAGAATGGTTTAGGTGGGAAGGGACCTTGAAGATCATCGAGTTCCAACCCCCCTGCCATAGGCAGGGACACCTCCCACTAGACCAGGTTGCCCAAGGCCACGTCCAGCCTGGCCTTGAACACCTCCAGGGACGGGGCTTCAACAGCCTCTCTGGGCAACCTGTTCCAGTGCCTCACCACTCTTAAAGTGAAAAACTTCTTCCTGATGTTTAATCTAAACCTGCCCTCTTCCAGCTTAAAGCCATTCCCCTTCGTCCTATCACTACATACCCTAGTAAAAAGTCCTTCCCCAGCTCTCCTGTAGGCCCCCTTTAGGTACTGGAAGGCCGCAATAAGATCTCCCCGGAGCCTTCTCTTCTCCAGGCTGAACAGCCCCAACTCTCTCAGCCTCTCCTCATAGGAGAGGTGCTCCAGCCCTCTGATCATCCTCGTGGCTCTCCTCTGGACGCGCTCCAGCAGGTCCATGTCCTTCTTATGTTGGGGACTCCACAGCTGGATGCAGTACTCCAGGTGGGGTCTCACGAGAGCGGAGTAGAGGGGCAGAATCACCTCCCTTGACCTGCTGGCCACACTTCTTTTGATGCAGCCCAGGATACGGTTGGCCTTCTGGGCTGCGATCGCACATTGCTGGCTTATGTCGAGCTTCTCATCAATCATCACCCCCAGGTCCTTCTCCACAGGGCTGCTCTCCAGCCATTCTCCGCCGAGCCTGTATTTGTGCTTGGGATTGCCCCGACCCAGATGTAGGACCTTGCACTTGGCCTTGTTGAACTGCATGAGGTTGGCTTGGGCCCACCTCTCCAGCCTGTCCAGGTCCCCCTGGATGGCATCCCTCCCCTCCAGCGTGTCTGCCTCGCCAAACAGCTTGGTGTCATCAGCAAACTTGCACTCTATTTCACTGTCCATGTCGCTAACAAAGATGTTGAATAGTACAGTACAGTCCATTTCATCAAAAGATACTATGAAACTTGTTTTTGCAGGCAAACACAATAAATCTTCTCTTCATCTAGATACACCAAAAAGTTGACATGAAAAAGTGCCATGTTTTAGTTCGTTGGGGAAGCCCTCATTAAAGATGGCATAGGCCGTGACGGAAGATGTTGTATTGTAATACTAGACCTGAAATGCAATAAAACTTACAACACTGAAGGGAAATGAGAAAAGGTTTTGTTTTAAAACACTGATTACAGCATAAAGATTGATCCTATGGAAAGGGTATGAAGCTCCCTAGACGCACAGAATGGTGATGTCAGAGAAAGAATATTACCTTCACTTTATTTCAGATCATATGTAGGTATGCATACACACACTCACAGGCACACCTCTTGACCAGTTCTGCTAATACTCTTTTTTAATAAAGGTATTTAAATTTGTGGTTTTCACAGTAGAGTTGCTAGGTTGATTTGGTTTGACTGTTTTTATTTTAGTAAAGAAGTTGTCCAAAATTAGTCTAACATGCAAAAGATTTCACTGCCTGATTTAAAGAAACTTCTGCACTGACTCATACCAATCAAGAACTTCAGCTGATGCTTCCTAACAACCAAGCTTCGTACCTCTCTGCGACACTCTCGTCTCTCAGAGGATTAAAATATTTTGGTTTTCCTTTTTGAATAGCACTCAAACATTTCAAAAAGCTTTTAAAGTATCAGGAAAACTCAAATACTACTATTCAAGTAACAGTGCAGATATCAATTATTCCTAAGTTACAGATGATTTTGATCAATATTAAGAAGGGGCAGATGACTAAATATATTACTGATTATAGCACTGATAGGGGATATGGCTGGAAGACCTTAGGTGTACTATTACTAACGTTTTAACTGCAAATCTAACAAAACCTCAAACAAGTTCAAACCTAAAACAAGTCATTATTATTTAAAGATATCCTTTCACATACCGTTCTAGGGGCTGTACCAATTTCTATGCCACACTCTCAGGAGAGTATCTGGAGAGTGGAGCACCGGGGAAGGCCAGGAGTAACTAAGACATTTCATCTTCCTATGGAACATTAAGCGAATCAAAATGATAACTTATATCTAAACTTAGCTAAGGAAAATATACCTCTAGCTAGAGGTATATTTTCATAGAATCATAGAATGGTTTAGGTTGGAAGGGACCTTAGAGATCACCTATTTAGTACCCCCCTGCCATGGGCGGGGACATCTCCCACCAGACCAGGTTGCTCAAAGCCCCATCCAGCCTGGCCTTGAACGCCTCCAGGGATGGGGCATCCACAACTTCCCTGAGCAATTTGTTCCAGTGTCTCACCACCCTCTAAAAGGAACAGAACATTCTTTTCTTTCTTTAGTAGAATATCTCAAGGAATCATTTACTTATCATTTACTTCCTTCAGAAATTTAGAGGTGCTAAATCTTTTCCCAGTCTAAAACTGCTTATCACACAGAGACAGGCAAGCGCTTGCCTAGTTTTTTGTGGGTTTTTTTGGTGGTTTTTTTTTTTTACTTAGCATGTCTCAAGATCTATTTTACCATACATATATATTTTTTTTTAAATTAGGTAAATATTAATTTAAAAACTTGTCATAGACTTTCTTTATTTGATGCTACTCCCATAGAGAATTATACGAACTCTTAACACAGATTAGTTCCAATTTACTCCCCGCATTGTGTTAACCAGCACTTCAGGCAACACAGATGGAAATGGAGCTGGTAACAAGACTTACTACACTTTGTTTGACAGACGCCATTGTCTACTACAACTCGTGGCTTCATAATAGCACATCTGCACTTTTCCTTGTGAAATTTCAGCCACATTTATATTTTCAGACTGATATTTCTCCTTCCTTGACAGCTGTGTCTTTTCAAATACGTATAGTCACCTGTGTTTGACCTCGTTCATGTACCCAAATTGTACACAATCAGACTTAAAATAAAGAAATTGATTCAAATGCTTCCAAATATTTGGATGTAACAAATAATGACACAACATTACTTCGCAAAAGCACAATTACTCCATCACTCATCTTTAAAAAGGGGGCTTTTGTAGGCACTTCTGAAATGTCTAGATCCTTAAGACAATTCTTTTAGGTATTCCTAAAGATCTGATCATGCAACCATAAACTTAACTATAGCTTCTACTACCACAATATATCAATATTAGCTTCTCATTTTGACCAGGTCATTATCCAGCTTTTGTGAGGAGGAAGATGTTCTGACCTGTTTATATAATTGTCAAACTTTAAGACTTGAAACTAATACATTCAGTGTTTGGTGAAATTTTGCTCTTAAAACCTGAAATAACAAATACTGTAGAAATCTAAATATACCAATAAGATGATTTAAAATCCCACAGACTTCAAAAGTGTTACAAAAACACCACATTTTTCTGTAAGCAACAAAATTAATTATACGTGGTTTCCTAAAGTCTTGTTGTTGATAGATTTTGTTGTTTAAGAAAATTTGGTGTTTAAGAAAACATAATTTCCAGCCGAAGCCATTCCCAACATAGGGCATGCAAGGCATCTACATGGATAAGTTGTTTGGCATCTCATAATACCTACTTCTCTACTGGCACATTTTTAGGATCTTCCTTCTTTACCTGGCTGTCTATTTTCACAAGCCTTTTATGCACACATAAATATTTTTTTGAGACCCCTACTTCTCCCAACTTCTGCTGAAATTATTCAGTGGGTTCAATAATTTTTAAAAGTGTAAAATTCATAACTCAAGAGAAACAGATTTGCCTGTTCATATTCACATACACAGAAAGTTTAATCACTTAACTCACATATGCATGGAAGAAATGAAATAAAAAAGCAGCAAAGAATGAAACAATTCAAAACTTCTACATAGCCGCTCAGCGTAGCGTACTAGGGAAAAATGGGCTTTACTGAAAGTCCAGAGCTCTGTGCTCTTTGAGACATTCATTATATACACTAAAATGTAGACTTCCATGTTTTGTACAATTTCTTGAGCTAACTCAGTTACTGGTAGCAGTCTAATTACAGAAGTATGGAGTTCACAGTTCACCATCCGTTAAATTACCCTTCTTCTTACAGCTGAATTAGCTCATTTAAATCTAACTTAGATAACCTCAGTATCAGTACGAACTGAAACATCTCTTTAGCTGTTGATGAAGAAGCAGGGTAAATTAGCCAGAGTAGCCTGGGATTTCAGTCATTTAAGGGGGTTGCATGGTCTTCTAAGTAAACAGTACAAACTGTTCCTTCAATGACCTCTACTTCTCAAAAGTTTCTAAAAAGGTACAGAACAAACACCGCCAAGGATGGCCAGTACCTGTGACTTACTCCACAGTGCCAGACGCAGAAGTATGACTCTGAGGAACTGCACCACAGATTTGTTTGAGAAAAGTACCACACAAAGGGCTGAATTGTGTCTCTCTGCTACCACAGTTAAAACTTAGAATATATATACAGATAGTTCATATATTATGGGCAGGGTAACAGCTGGTGCTACAAATCATGCCTTCTCAAAAATCCAGTCACCAGTGAGAGCCCAGAGCTGGCTGATGCTGCATGGGCCGCCTGGGAAGCCTGGCAGTGGCTAAGGACAGGAGTACCAAAGCATAGGGGACTGTTGTGTCCCAGTACTGTTGTTTAAACACATACCACAGCACCCATTCACTTAGCCCACAACCATTTATTTGTACTTCTGGCAAACCTACCCTGCCCAATTTTACCTGTCCAGATGGCACAGACTATAAATACTGGATACATAGGCTTCCCACATGGGGGCAATAAGGTTAGCCAGTGTGAATCTACAAATTATTTTCACAAAATATTCTGGAAGATGATACTGTTACCTATAAATATTTACTGTTTCTCTTCAGCGCTTATTCCAAAGTTTGAAGAATATTAGCACTGAAGCTATGGAGAAACAGTTTATCAAACCATATGCACTGACAATCACCGATGCATCACATTTGAAAGGGAAACGTTCCTTTTCCCCAATGTACTCAGCCAAAGCTTGTGTTGCAGGACTTTTTTGACCAAATATCTAGAGTTTTGATATACTGAAGAAATGCTAATAATTATTTTCACTGTCATACTTGGGTCTGAAATAACTTCTCCAAAGACAAAATATTAATGAAATATTCCCAAGCCTAACTTCTTTCGTGAACATATATTAAACAAATTAATTAAAATAAACATATAGTACTGAAATGTCATACCGCGAATTCATAATGAATGACATAGGAGTAATCTAATAAACTATTACCATTTAAAACACTAAGCAAACATAATGAGGGACTAATCAAACCCTCTGTATACTCAGATCTTAGGACTGACAGATAGCTTGCAGGAGGTAATGTTATGGTTTGAGCTATCAACAGGATAGCAAGGAGATGACTGTCCTCCACCTCTCCTTTGAAATTGTGATAATAAAAATGGGGCATTTGCCTGTTGTAAGATTTGAAAGAGGATAAATAATGGATAGCACTAAGGATATTTGTCATCCTCCTATATTTATAGAAAGTCACTACTAGATTTCTCTATAGTAACCTGACAAAAGTTTCACAATTGCTATGCAGCAACAACGTCTAAAAGAAAGAAATGAGACAATTTTCATTTGTAGAGCTTTGTTTCTTTGCATTTCAGCTGGAATAGTAATACAGTTTTGACTACCGTTCTGGAAGAGAAGGCAATAGAACCCAGGCAGGATATAGGACAAGATAGGGAAAAAGGAAATCTAGCAGCTTCAGAAGCTAGGAATTGACAGCTCTGAGGCTAGAGAGTCTTGAAAGAGATTAAAATAGTGCTGCAGTGGAGAAACGAAAAGGTCTAGCATGACATTTCATAGTTAGGGTTAGGATTCAAAGGGGGAAAATCGGGGTGGGTATTTATAGATATGCATGTATGTTTGGTTTTTTTATGTATGTGCACATAACATGAAGTTTCACCTAACTTAAACATGGTTATACAATTTTTTATAGCTACCTTAAACCTCCGCAGAGCCCAGCATATTACATAGACAGACATAGTGGATCTAAACAAACAAACTCAAGACCTTGAATGCACGATTTGATGCACCCAAAAGAGAACTGCTTTTCAGTGATGTACCATCCAAAACCTGAAGCATCCTGAACCCATGTTCCTGAACAAAAATAACATACTCTTATAGTTTTTTCATGAGTCTTCCTAAATTAAGCTCCTAAGACTCCATAAACCGAAGAAGAAAATTCTTTCTCTGCCTTTCAAAGATGCCGTGATTAAGGTTCTTTAAAGTCACCATGATTCTTGAAGAAACATCATACAAAGCAGAAGCATTATGGACACTGTTGGAAAATGGAAAGTACAGTTATCACAAGGACTGTACTGTTCATTCAGATTCTCATAAAGATTCTAATATATATTCCATATTAGTAGGTATATTACAATCTTCTTTTCAAAAAAAAGTCTGATAGGATTCTGTCCATTGGACCTTTTTCGCAATAGCGGTTCCTATACTCCAGTGTTTGAAAGAATAAGTGGTGTTTACATACCAAGCACATAAAAATAACCTTTACATTTGAATGAAGTAATTTCTTTGTTCCAATAGGAAAATATTAAGGATATAAATTGTTACAATTAATCTGTCTGGATGCTAAGTATCTCCCTTTGATCTTTCAAGTTTGGTACTACTTCGTCATCTAGCAACTCAATCCTGTTTCCATGGCAAAAAAAGACAAGGCTAGTTGCAAGACGGATTGGTCATGCTCAACTTCATTTAGGCTCTCTGAAAAACGCTGCAGAAAACACTAATGGAGATACAGCATAGCTATGAAAATAGAAAGCCAATGTAAAATGAAAATGTTGGTCAACTGACAAGCCACAAAACTTCATTTAACACAGAGAAAAAGGTCAGTGCTGAGTTCATAGTATTTTATGAAACTTTAGTTTCTCTTTCAATGTGAAAGTGATACACAAAAAAGTAAGCTCATTGGCAGCACAGAACACACATTGTTTCTCAGTCCTAATGCCTAAAATTTTGGTTGTGTCATTTTTGTTCTTTAGGTCAGTAACTGCACCCAAAACACTCTTTTTTCCCCCCTCGGGAACTATCAAGAAACACACACAGAAAAAAGAAGCATTGGTCATTATTTTGTTACCTTCAACAACACCTAACATATTCTGAAACTATCCGTAGAGGCACAAATGACAGGCTATATACTTCTGACTAGCCAGAGTGGTTCCATTCATAAGACTCTACACCAAATAAAAATTTAGTGTCATTCTGAAGTCTCTACTCCAACCTGATTCAAGAGAATCTTACTGAGCTCAGTAAAACATTTAAACAACTAAGTATCCCTACCTGACACATTACAGACAAATTTAGCTAGAGACAGGGAAAGGGAAGGTGGAGTTTACTGCCCAACAGGAAAAGGAAGGCATCAGAGGCTGGAAGTAGAAGTGTGCATGTAACCAAAGGATTAGACTTCCCAAAACTGCAGGTTATGAGAATTGATGGATTAGACCCAGACAGAAGTCAACATTCCTCTGTCCGCTAACGTAAAACAAGCAGTACATGCCAGAATAGCAATCAGCAAGGTCTAAATCATACTTGTGCAAGCTTTAAAAAAACCCAGCAATTTAACAAGACTGCAACAAGTACACTTCACATGTCATATCAGATTCTCCAAATCTTATTTGTGGAGGCACTGGTTTTGGCTGGGATAGAGTGAATTTTCTTCACAGTAGCTTGTATGGGACTATGTTTTGGACTTGTGCTGAAAACAATGATGATAACAGGGGGATATTTTAGTTATTGCTGAGCAGTGCTTACACTGCGTCAAGGCCTTTTCTGCTCTTCACCTTGCCCTGCCAGCAAGCAGGCTGGGGGAGCACAGGAAGCTGGGAGGGGACACAACCACAACAGGCGACTTCAACTGACCAAGGGGATATTCCATACCATATGACATCATGCTCAGCAATAAAAAGCTGGGAGAAGAAGGAAGGGGAAGATGTTTGGAGTGATGGCATTTGTCTTCCCAAGTAGCTGTGATGTGTGATGGAGCCCTGCATTCGTGGGAATGTCTGAACACCTGCCTGCTGATGGAAAGTTGTGAATGAATTTGTTGTTTTGCTTGCTTGCACATGTGGCTTTTACTTTCCCTATTAAACTGGCTTTATCTCAACCCATGACTTTTCTTACTTTTACCCTTCCAATTCTCTCCACCATCCCAGTCAGGGGCAGGAGGGGGGGAGCGATGAAGCAGCTAGTGGTGCTTAGTTGCCAGCTGGGGTTAAATCACAACAGTGAATAAGATTAAACATAAGACACTCAGCAGAGAAGTCATGAACATGCATCATTTTGAATGTTTACAGTGAAAGTCTCTTTTCAAAAAATTTTCAATCCTGCATCAGGAAGGAATTTTTTAACATATGTATGCAGCGGGCTAGGCAGGGAAGCCACAGTGGATGCTGCAGCCTCTAACCCTTTGAAATCTGTGGTCTCCAACAGCAGAAAATTACTAGGAAAGGACCACACTACCTACGTTGCCCTCAACAGGCTCCTAGTATATCCAGCAGAACATTGGGACCACAGTTATAACTGAATCTCATGCTTCAGGTCACCTGTAGAAATTAGGGCTGTCCTTGCTCAGATAAAGTAGGTGCATCTGAGGGATGTTGGAGGTTTGTTATTCTCCTGTTTACAGTTTCTTCAAAAAGGAAATTGTCCAAGCTGGGGATGACACACTAATATACCAGCAAACTGTCACTCTGATGTGTTACTGAGAAGGAAGTCACAGTTTTGCTCCAGAAGTCTGTCTGATTTGCCTTACTCACATCGTCAGGGTTGTGAAGTTTTCAAAAGTCATGTTTAGGGCAGAGCTTTTCCCCCCCCAGACAATGTGCATCCCACCAGGGCTAGAGAAGAAGGGAGGGAAACTATCTTCATCTTCATTAGAGTCACTACCAGAGTTATCTAGGCATATTTCACTCCAGTATTACTCCTGTAATTAAAAGGACTTAAATATTTTAACTTACAGTATAATTTAACAGGTGCTACAGTTGCCTAAATTTAAGGTAAAGAGTTCAAAACCTGAAAGACCATGATAATGATCCAGTAGTCTCTTCCAGACTTTAAAAAGCATGCAGATTCACATGCTTTAATCAATGTTTGGGATCCATTTTTATCTTAAAACTGTAATGCTTCATACAAAGAAGCTACATCTGTATATTTCATTTTCATCAGCATAGGAAGTTCAACCCTCTCAGAACACACCACAGAAATGGTGGAAGTTCGCTCTTTGGTGGTACCTGAGGTAGTTACTCCTGTGACCTATTCTGTGTCCTGGAAGAAAACCTAGCATTACGGTCTCCATCTCCCAGTTGGAGTTGTTTGTTTGTTGTTGGGTTTTTTTCCTTCCCGTCCCAGACCCCTTACCTGTGCCTGTTCCTTTTTTTTATAACAACCCTTCTCAGCAAGGACTTCTGGTATCCTTTACCTCTTAGAACAGTATCAGCTGATCCCCCCAATCACCAGTGAATGAGACTACTAACAGGAAGCTCCACCTACCATCCTCTCTAAGCTCCAGCACTGTAACACTGTCTTAAGAAACAACATGCTATTATGTTTTGGTACACTAACATACCCATCATCAACCTTTCTCTGGGTAGCTCTTCTGCAGACAGCTATAATAGGAAGCATTTTCTAAACCCACAGTTTCTCTAAGCTTTCTGCTCTTTAAAAGCCACATACCAAAACAACCTCTCCACCACCAATTTATCTGCTCCTCATGTCTACTGCAGCTGGCAGGGATAACGTGACACAGCTAGCCTCGTAGCTCATATAAGGACAGACTACCTTCCTGCCCTATCCAGAGCTCTGCATGTTTGCTTTATGGGCTCTCTGTGCTGGGTCTCATAGTGCTAGCAGTGGTATGAAATCTGCTAGATTGTTTCCTTAGACTATTTAACTATTGCACTTTTTAAAAAAAATTTGTAAGACTCCCTGACAGTCCAGCTAGTCTGTTACCTGGTAGTCTGAATAATCACTTTATCAAAGTCTCAGACATGCTGAAAGTACTTTTCTGCTTTTGAACTCATACTGCCTTGAATGTTGCTGCTTTTGTTTCAGACTGGAAGAAGGGCTCTTTTTCCAGCTGCATCTGTTTGTGTAATAACAGACATTACCTCTTTCCGCAGACCTTGCCGTTCTCTGAATAAACAAATACTAAGCTGTTCAGCTTTACAAAAATCTTTGTGAGAGCTTTAAAGGAGTGAATCAAATACACATTAGCAAGTACATTTTAAATGCTAAAACTGTACTAAAATGAAGATTTCTAATTAACGGAAGGTGAACAAGGGGAGTTGTTAGAATAACACAAACGCAGCATGAAATCCTCCCTAGTACCTGTGAAAACAAACAAAAGAAAATGCAAAAAGGAATCCATTTAGCCCTCTTTGTTCAAATAGTATCTTCAGTAATACACTGAATTGCGCTTAAGCCTGGAAAGGTGTATATCGTAAGTTGACTGAACTTCTAGCAAGTGTCACAAAGGTATTTTTTGAGATTTAATAGGCAAATCCATATAAAATGCAGCATATGTATTAACCATTCCATGACACACATTGGATGTGTAAGATACCTTCTAGCAGCTGGCATATATTCTACCTGTTTCAGGCATATACAGTCATGTCCCACTACATAGTGCTTACACACTGGTACACAGCATGAGCTCAGTAAGGTATTTTGATTCACTGGAGAGTGCACAGTCTCCAGTGAACAAACTTAAACTGACAACTTACTCGTTGTCTGACATTGGGCAATCTTCTTTCTGTCCCGGCTCCCTCTCTCCATGAATAAATAGGATTAATGGCAAAATAAATGCTACTAATAGCCCTTTATTTTATTCTATAAATTATAGCATTGACACTCCCTTATAACACCACATCATCTTTTAACACCTGCACTGCAGGAAATCCAAGCCCTGGCACAATACATATATGTACATATCACTGCTACTAATATGTCCAATTAAATGTTCATTATCTAAAACTTTAACCTGTATCAGTTTAGAAGGATATAAATTAAAAAATTAAGATGTCACCCCATTCTTTCTGAAGTGCTCAAAGTTATATAATATCGAAGCATAACTAAAAGTGTCTTTAAAGTCAATATAATGAAAAATTATTGCTCATGTCAAGAAAAACTTGGATATTAAAGGAGAGTGAAATAAGAGGTAAAATATCCTCCTGCCCAGGAATAAGGGTTCATCTCTGAAAAGCAAAGCTATTCGTAGAGTTAGGATTAAATGACTTTGAGTTGTTAGCCAAACACAAAGGCAGCCCTGCACATCACTGCAACAAAAATATCGCAATAAAAATGTAAAAATTCCTGAAATACCAAACCACCATCAACATTCTCATGACAAGATCCAAAGCAACAGTTTCAAATATATATCTGTGCTATATATACACATATACATGTATATGCATAAATGTATATATAGAGCGTGTATATATACAGCTATTAATTCCAGAACTGGATGAACACAACTTTGGACCCTGTATGTCTGTTCAGAAGATCAGATTCTATTTGTAGATAATCTATACTCTGAAAGCTATTACTAGTCCTCTCTGCTGCCCTGAATAATGTCTTCTGCCACCAGTTGTCTTCACTTTTCAACCCTGAACAGAATAGGATATAATATTATCTCAGATCTAACAAGTGACCATTCAGGGTAAGCACTGACTTCCTAATGATAACCGTGCTATGCGTAGGTGATGTCAGGACCCAAAATTATGACAGTAACATGACAAATATAATTTTTAAAGACAATACTCTGCAGAAAATGGCAACAGATAAAAAAACTAGAAGCACAGTAACTCAAAGCCCATTTCACTATAAATTGACTCTGGTTCCACTAAAAGCGACTACTTCACCGTTTAATCTATATATAACAAATTACATGTATCAAGTCAGACATCAATTAATATATTTAGAAAGCAACATCATATTATCTTAGCTAACTGATATCTGATTAAGCTGCTGTGTTTTTCTGTTATGCTAAAACATGTTGGGATACACCAAAAATACCTACACTTTCAGGCATCTATAATTTTGACTTAATTACATAACAGCTAGCTTTGCTGTCTATGCCTACTGTGAACAGTCACTTACTGTTTCTCGTAGCAACCAATTTGTATTTAATAATGTAGTAGAATGACTTATTAGGCCTAAATTAAAAACCTATATTTGATACATGCAGTAGCACATAATAATAATAGTTGCTGATTAAATTAGTCAGCTTGGTACAAAAAAGACTTGAATCACAGGATCTGACACATCAGAGAAAGGAAAAGACGCATTATTTCATCTAGTGCATCTACCTACTGATGCATAATTTATCTCAGGATATATTTTGAAGTTTTGTGTAGCCTAATTTTAAATGTCTCCAATAATAATACTTTCATTGCTTTTCTACAAAGCTTAGCAAATCTTTTTTGGAGAAAGTTTACTTGAAGTGACGTTTAACTGAACTAACCTAAGATTATCTGCATTCCCATTTATACTCTTTAGGTACTAATAGAGAGTAATAGTCTCATCATATTGATCCCAGGTTTCGTCCTATTTTTTCATATATACAAATATTGGTTAAGATAAAAAAAAATAGATTGATGACACATAGATTTTGCCTCCAAATTACTGATAAGGATGTTGAAATTGCCAGCAGACGAACATCTGTCTTACACATAAGCTCTACTCCTTTAGTTTGGCTCTCCCAATGCCAATGCATAATGCAAAGACCTTAACTCGTCATGAAAAAAAGAATTTACAATAAACACCACAGTTTGGGTTGTGTTATTAAACAAGGGAGCTGTGAGGGAAAGGAAGAGGTCAAAACCCTTCTCCCAGGCAGCAGATGAAAAATCTCTAGTCAAAAGCTCTCGTTAGAGTAGAATAACATTCTAAATCTGAAAAGTGACTTTGCCAAATGATGTTCTCTTAGTCAGATTCTTTTATGTACAGTCCAAGAGATCTCTTTTGACAAAGATCTAAATCCCTGAAAGAATGTAAGTATCTGAAATTACAAAGATGCCTAACTCATTAAAAGATGTGAACTTCATAACCCTCACTTAACACCATAAATGCTCAAATTCTTAGGAATACACACTTTTGCTAGAAGGTTCCCCAGCTTCTGTTAACAGGTTCCCTTCCCTTTTCAGACCTTAGCTCATGTGAAATCCCCCAAATGTCCATGTTCCCTGAATGACCTTATTTGGTAGCTTCATTAAAATACTATCTGACACACAGTGATGAAAGTGAAATGAAAGCACAGGACCCAAGTATCATCACATGAGGAGATTCAGACTCACCTCTTTCCTCTCTTAAGAAAGTTCCCCCCCACACACAACGACAGAGACTAGTAAAAAGTTAAGGGAGAGGACAGCATTGTCATGTGGGATAAAGGATGCTTCAATTCTCTCCTTGAAGGCATAGTGCTTTACAAAGAGTTCAAGATTCACTGGGCTAGAAAAAGAGCCTAGTAGGAGCAATAATTCCCTACACAGGAGGTCCAGACACTCAAGATAGAGAAGTCCGTGGCCTTCGTCATAGCACCAAAATCTATTTCAGTGATAAAGCCAATGATTGCTTAACATAAAGTGCATAAAGCTGTCCTGGGAGCAAGGGTTAGGGTCAACTCTTCTATGTCCAGTGACTGCACAACAGTCTAGAATAGATTCATAGCCCTTAGATCTTCTGAATGGTGCTGCATTAACAGGAAGAGAGCATTTACACTCTGCACAAAGATGGCTGACTAGGACACTTTTCTGGAGTTAAAGAATGTTGATTTTAAACCTTTCAGATGGAGGACAGCCTTGAAATTGAGTACCTGAATGACTGCTGTAATTGCTATGCTACTGAATAAAAAAGCAGTAACATTAAAAGTGCTTGTGACCATAAGGTGCAGATCTTGAGGGTGTGCTGAATATACTTTAGATATAAAGAGAGAATGGCAAAGCAGAATGGGCCAGTTTGAAACAGGGAAGTCCAGAAAATTAAGCTGGGCAATGGCGGCATTCTTCTGAAAAGTGAACTAGTGCAAGACTGGTGTGTGTGTGAAGGAGGGCTGTAGGAAAATTAGACTATATGATATTAACTAGGGTTTTTTTAGGAACATTAATAGCTTTTAAAGGTATTCTTTGCCAATTGATCTTATTGTACTTATTTTGTGGAGTAAAAGAATCTATCCCCAAAACAAACGAGCCAAGATAAACATTTAGACGTAACAACTGCTGCAAGAAATAATTGCAATGTCCCCATTCAATGTCAAAGAACACAGCACAGACATGGCACGTCATCCTGCTTCCAATATTCAGTGAGAGCTGGCTCTATGTTTTGTCCTATAGAGGGAAGAAAGTCTTGATCTCATTTTGAATTTTTATCCCTGACTCAGAAGAAGGCCGTGTAGTCTGATCAGAAAGCTAAGCTTATATTTCACATTTCAAAATACATATCACAGGTGGCTCCTCCCAAATTGTAAGCTTCTGTGAATCCCATCTGAAGTGCCTGACTTAAACCATAAACTGTGCAGTTTAAACATCCAACTCAGGCCTGTGGGTGCCACTCTGAGAACCCGCTGAAACTAAAGCACCACCAAGCATCACAAATTGCATTTCTCTATGCATTGATTCCAAAGTCTTTACTATAGCTAATGCTGAAGTCTCACCCTAGCTAATGGACAAAGGACAAGGAGATAGGCTCTCTTACTGCACATCAGTGAAAGAATTGGTAATTACATTCTCATTGCCAGGAATCCTGCCCTCGGATACGATTACTTAAGACATTTGTAGAAAGGGGTTAATAACAATACAGTGACTCATGACCAGGTTTGGTCCAGCTGGATCTTGAACAGATGATAAAGCACAGGGCAGAAAGAAAACATAAAAACTGCACAACCCAGGTTCAGTCTGCAACGATGAAATTTATAAAAAGATTCATCCTCTCCCCCAGAAAAAACTTTCTGCTTGTAATTGAGAAAATCTAAACTGAAAGACAATAAATCTGAAACAAAATCAATATAACCTTATAGTGTGATTTATAATGAGACACTTTTCAAAGGAAACCAGCACTTTAAAAGCCAGGCTGTTCTCTCTGATTAAAGATTTTCACCATGGAAATGCCTGGCTAAGAAGTGGCAGGTTTACAGGGTAGGCAGCAATCATTCATTAGGTCAAAGAAAAACTTAATCCAAAATTACTTTCTCAGATAGTTATATAGCCCACTTGAAAAAAGATTTTTGGGTTTAATATCAAGGGCATTCTTGTACACAGAACCAAACTAGCAACCTTACCTTAAGCAAATACTTCCCTTATTACCTGTCTAAACAGTTTCTTGCACACAAATGTCATTATTGTAGTACAAATGTTAAAAACAGGATACTGCATTTGATTATTTGATTCATTAGTCAAATAAAAGGAGAAAAAAACTCAATGTATTTAAATGGGGCAATTCTTGCAAAAATCTTAGAGAGATTTTAGTAAATGATTCAGAGGGTTAAGATTCCATTATATTTTTGGGGTCTTAGGCTTTTTTCTCCTACGGATAAAAACATCCCAAATACCTTTTATAATTAACAGGTGGCTCTTTATAACAAAAACGCTAAAACAGGAGTAGCAACAGCTGTGAAGGAGGATATAAAAATCAAGAATATTAAGATGAAGCATCATTTGTTTTTATAAAGAGATGTTTATTTTGTGATAATGGATGCAATTAATAGCAGCATATGCTAGAGTGTTCAGTAATTAATGTAGCATTAATTTCAATGGCTTTTTAAATGCATTTGCAATGCTACACACATTCAGATCTGCCATCAGACACAAACCAACTTGGTTAATAAATCAACAGCCTCAATCATATTTTTCTATAACGTAAATGTTACAGGTAATTCAGCTAAGGCCTGATTTTAATAGTAATACCAGAAGCAAGTGCTTTGTGCTTCTAATTGAATAGTTTAGGCATTTAAAATGTTGATCATAGGGAGTGAGTGGTAATTATTTAAGTTAAGAACAGCTGTGAACTGACATCATTAATGTTCATCTACCTTAATTTATACTTGTAGCAATATGGCTGTTTTCAGCAAAATTTAAATTAAAGAAAACTAGATTTAAATCTGAAAGTAAAGATCATTGCATGAAAAATTATACTGTACTGATCTATAAATGGTATGTCCCCACTGGAATAATTGGAGCCTTTAAAGTTTAACTCTACAGTTCTCAGGTAGTAGAGTGAAAATAATTAAACCTGCAGCTATCTAATAATAATTAAGAGTTTGTCCTTCTATAATGCATCTATTAAATGGTCTCAGTGGTCCTTCCAAACATTAATGAATGAACCGAAACACGCTGTGTGGTATAACAGGTTAGTAAGGATTTGTTCCCATCATACAGATGAGAAAAATCAGGCACAAATGCAATGCAGGGTGGTCTGAAAATTAATATCTTGATAAGAGGCTACAAGTGGCTGCAAAGCAGTATAACTTCCAGTGCCTTGACATTTATTGGGTGTGCAAAATACATGTAACCCACACCGACTTGATATTCAGTGGAAGTCGAAATAAGATCCTGCTGTAAACAGAGGTATTTCTCAGGAGGGATATTTGCACTCAATCTGGACTAATGTCAGTGAATTATGTAGCATGTTGGTTCTTTTTTTTTTTGAGCAAAAGACTCCTGTCAGCCTTCGGTGCTCCTCTGGCCTGTCATGTATCCTCAACTGCAAACTCTGCACAGAAAATAATGCTTACTGCAAAACACTCAAGCTGCAGACTATGCACTATGGCCTTAAATATCAACAACAGCCCAAACAAGCGTTTGGGAATCTCTTTTATAGGGTACTTTCGTCTCTGTGTGGTGAGGATCTCTTCCCTCTAGCCAGTTTCTCTCTCCTGCTTCCCCAAAATCACAGATCTCCCTCTTTCTCCATCTTGTCACATGGGGTTGTCGGCTAAGAACAGTCATAAGACTCCTGCCTGCAAACAGAAGCTAAAAGTAGTAGGAACATGCCCCAAAGAATCAGAAGAAATCCCCTCTCTTGAATACACCCCCAAAATTATTAAACGGGGCAGACTGCTTAGACTGCCTGCAGGGCACCTCTGTGTTTGAGAAGTGTTTAGCAGACAGGGCAGGTTAGTCTACTACCACAGTGGAGTCCATGCTCTCCAGGAGGGGCAGCTAGAACCAGCAGTTACATCCTTTTGAGAAGCCCACTATTCATGCAGTCAGCGTAGGTTTTTCATCAAATCCAGATAAATAGTTAATTTATCCAAAATGGTTTTTCACAGGAATTGCTTCCATTTTGCCCAGGTTTTATGTAACCAGATCTGGCAAGCAGATACTAATTCAAAAGCAGAACCAGCAAAGAAACTCACATCTTCTCATTATCAGGCCTATGTCCAGGTTCACAGATCGCACTTTTTTCTTCTCTGAGCAGGTCTATGCTCTGCAGATCTAAATTAGTTTCTGGAACTCTCTCAACAGAAACTGTCCATCATACTTGGCACCTTGACAAGGGTCACACCCTGGACATAGAATGCATAAGCAAAACCAGCTGCAGTGAAATCCTGTCTACCAGCAGATACCTTGAGCTCAATTTCTCTATAGTGCAATCAGGCTAGTATTTAAGCAGAGAATGTTTAATGCCTCCTACAGCAGGGAACCACAGCACATCCTTAACCTGGTGGTACAGGTACAGCCCAAGTCTTCAGAGCTTCCACATACAGACATCAAGCTGTGTCAAGACCACTGTGAGAAACAGATAGAGCAGGAAAAGAGAAACTTGAGTCCCTCTGTGGCCAATGTGGTAGGGTTGAGGTAGCTCATGAATCCCAAATTATTTCATTCTAAGAAGCAGCATCTCTTGCCTAAGACTGCAGCTGGGGAACCGTTTTCTAATGTAGAGCTGTAATAACTCACACTAAATGCTTTCTTACTCCCACGGAGGCAACAGATACAGAGAATGATGCTTTTTTTTCCCAGCAAGACATTCTTATCATGGAAAAAAATCTCTTCTTAAATTTCTTGAAGGTGATGAGGGCTTCTGATTCAGAAGCTTCAATGACTCAGGAATTTAAACTGGGAGAAGTTAATAAATTCCTTTCGTGTCTGACACAAACTACATTTCTACTCTGGATTTTTTCTTTCCTTTTTGATGGTGAGGAGGAGAGCAGTAATTTATTAAATTTCATGTTACCTTGCATGAATTGAAGTAAAGAAAACCCCAGCTACACAACCCCTGCCAGATACTTCTAGTTCAGAAGTAATTCAGGCAACCAGCAGAGTTAGTATGAATAGTATCCTGACCGCTCTTTTTTGCCTTCATGGCAATTCAGCATATTTGAGCTTTTAGACACATGGGCAGGATTGTATATGCTTAAGAACCTCAGCCAAGAAACGCAACTTGACCTCTAAATTCAGCAATAAACCAGACTGGCTTTGTTAGCATAAAGACAAAGCAAGTTGTTCAATAGTCAATTAAGGAAAGAATCACACTAAAATGTGAAAATTATTTTCATATTGTACTCACTTCTTCAGTGTTCATTTCTTTTTGGTTTTGACTGTGTACTTTTCCAACTGTGTACAACATTGTACAATATCCTACAGCATAAAATTCATGCTGCTAATTAAAATTCATGCTATGTTTGAACGAGAAATATATTAGCCATGGACTTATCTGTATAAATATTTAACATTTCCATGTTCTCTTGGAAACTAAATGCCAATGAAATCCTAACTTTTCTTAAATTGCTCAAATTACAGCATTAAATAAGAGAAAATGCCCATTCTATGGTGGTTTATGGAAAAGTATGGTTATTGTTTATTATCATTACTATGGATCCATTTTGATATGAAGTTCACCTGAACAAATATAAATGTTTGAACAGAAATTTCTGAAAGACTTGTCCTCATACTTATTCACAGGAAGCAACTAGACATTTCGGGGATACTGTTGGAGGCCTGGTGACAGTGGTCTGTAAGCAATCTGCAAGTTTTCTGGGGCAGACCAGGCCCCTGATGAAGGAGCAATCAACAAGAGCTGGCACTTCCTTCAGACCTTGTTTAGGACTTTGGAAGACAGGGTCTGAGCTCCTGAGAGGGGTACATGTGAAAGCACTGTCCTCACTGCCCCTGTGCCATCCGGCTTTCATTAGTACCTTGTGTTGCTATTTGTACGCTGCAGCAGATGACAGGAGAGAGACCATGCTGCTGTGCAGCACCGGTGACTACTGCAGCCACAAATATGGGATACCTAGACAACTGATCAATATGTCTTTATAACGTAAAGTATGTGTGTGAGCACAGGTGTGGAAAAACAGAGATTAAAGCATCCTCTTCAGAATATTATCTGAAAATACTTCCTATTTGACGTAACATGGTCCTTTCCAAAAGCAATCATGTATGAAAGCACCCACAAGGGCTGCTTGGCTAGCTCCGCCGTCTCCCTGGAACATGCTCAACAGTACAGCTATCTTTCAGACAGAGCCTACAAGTTTCTTCATAGTTCAACAGAACTCACCCAGAGGTAAGACTAAACCCAGGTAAAGTAGTCACCTGTGCTCAACAAGCAGCCTACGGGACAATCTCTGCCATCCACCTTACTTCTGCAGGTGCTGGCAAGCCAATTTCAAGTATAGGTGTTTCTGGGAACTGGTTTTGGAGAGGGTCTTTCTTCTGACATACTGCTGTAATTAACACATTCAACAATCATCTGCAAACCTCAACTGGATTCCAGGTCAAAGGGGTGTAATCTCCAGAGCTTTCTGATGGCCAAGACCATATTTCAACTATAAGGAGAAAGATACATATTTGGAAGCTATCAAATCCTGAAATGTAAGCAAGCATCTAACCCTGTGTAACACAAAAGCCCTTGTGACTGCGACTCACCTCAGAACCTTAGTTTCACAATTTCATTAATAACTCTGAACATCAAGCAGAGGACATCACCAGTGAAGACTTTAAGACATGGACAAATGGATAGGTGAATAGGAGTGATCAGTCTGGAGAGGTCTCCAGTTTTCAGTGCAGGGAGTAAGGGAGCTGTTGGCTTCAGCCAGGCACAGTCTTTTTCAAAGGGAGAATTCAATGTCGGAGCCCTCTCTTATGTGTTCTAAAGATAATAAAGATATAGAGAAAGTGTGTGAAGGAGATTATTCACAAGGGGTTTCTTCCATGATTTAAGCATAACAATAAGCTACAATAGGATTTTGGCTTTTGGTGCATGTATCTCAGTATCTGCTGCTAGCCTATCCCAAAAACAAGTATTTAACAACCAAACCACCACAGGCCATGCAAATTCTACACACTGATGTGGCTCCTGCATGGCTCTCAATTTTATACATAGTTAGAATTTTATTCAGTATCTCTTCTAACATGTGAGGTGAACTGTGAACTGTACTTCCCTGTGAACAAAGCTTTTCTTCACATATATCAAGCTGTCAATCATCCTTTCTCTAAATGGAAACCAGCTTTTTGGTGGATAAAAATGACTCTGCAGAGAGAACTGGACACATTAAGAATTCAAACTAGTAGGTCTACACACCAATCCATGCAGATATGATTGAAAGACTCTAGTCATAAAACACAACCACAGTACCTTCCAGAGTCTCCTTTTGTATGAAGATGGTTCAGTGGCTTCTTTTGCAATTGTAGTTTCCTTGACTCAAAACAGTCTCTTTCTGAAAGCTGTAAGTAGTTGAAAGCCTTTATAAAATACCTAAAAAAAAATAAATAAGAAAGAGAGCCATTTCCTATTACTGTGAACTATTTATTGGAACTTATATATTTCAAGTATAACGTTTGCATTTTGTTAATGATTTTATAAACAAGTAATTGATATTCAACAATATGGGAGTATTTTTATTTCCTTGTGATGGCATTTCAGTTTAACACATGGGATTGACTCCATCAAAATGTTTCTCATTCTTGGTCTTGTAATTCTTGATTCTACTATGTTCTGATAATACAAAAAAAAAAAAGGGGGGCTAGCATTTCTCTCCAAATAGCCCAAGAAGCAGGGAGACGGGTCTACATAAGCCTGAGAATCTTGCACCATTTAGATACATGCATCACACTATGTCTAAGAAAATTTATAGAATTTGCAGTATATATTATAATCCTACCAGAAATGGTGGCATTAACCCTTTTCCTAGGATAAGCATGAGTGTTTTTTGCTTTCTCTCATTACATCCTTAACCTTCTAAGGAAACATGCAATTATTTGTTAGTGATTTGCCTCTGTTGTTAGCAATTTGCCAATTTTAACAGGAAGTAATTTTGCTGACAAATAAGTGTTTTGGTTTATGCCTTTGCTTTTACACAGATGCTAACTTCCAGTTCGAGCAGATACTTTATTCATTATCTCAGTCTTAATGATGGTTTCAAATGTGAGGACACTCACTGGTCTGTCAGTCAACACAGCAGCTCACCCGTGACATGCTAAAAAACACAGGCACACCAGCAGCTGCAGCGCCTGTTCAGTTGCTGTCACTGATTAGAATCAAACTGGGCTTTTTGGTATCCACTGTTCCATTAGACATTGCTTTGAAATTCCTGCGAACATGAAGATGAGTTAGGCAATTCAACTGGCTTTTGAGAAAACCTAGTCACCTATGTATAGTATATGTGTATTGCCTACATACACCAGTTTGGTTATGGTAGGGGTATAAAGACAGATGAGAGGGGAAGGCAAAGGGTGTTTCTCAAAAATCTTCCTCTTTAATAGCGGCTAATCTTCCTTT
This sequence comes from Pluvialis apricaria, assembly GCA_017639485.1. Lineage (NCBI taxonomy): Eukaryota > Metazoa > Chordata > Aves > Charadriiformes > Charadriidae > Pluvialis > Pluvialis apricaria. The sequence continues at coordinate 21,572,096 of CM030012.1, read as the reverse complement.
TTCTCAAAGGGAGTATTGTCTTGTCTTTTTTTTTTTGCCCCAGATACTCACAATAGCCCTCCCCTCATAGGCAGATTAGTCCATTATTGTGCACAAACACTTGGTTGCTTTGACTTTCTGCTTTGACAGCTACTTTTTAGGCATTTCAAAGTTTGCCATGAGCTGCTGCCACCGATGCTGTATTGTTGGTTTTTTTCTTACCTTAAGCTTCTGTGTTTCTCAGTTTGGCAGACATTGCTGCACATTATTTAAACTGAACTATTAATAGGTAATAATATTCATAAATACTTAACTTTTCCTCCCCCTCTTCCCTTCTCCTCCAGGCTTGGCAACTAAAGCAAGGAGCAAGGAATGAGAACAACTCAGGTGAAGCAAAAAGCAATTTAATGTACTTTCTGATTTCCTTAAAGAGCATCTTTATCTCTGCCTTCCTCCCACACATACTGTACAACTGTGCTGCCCAAGGATCCATTTCTTGGCCTGAAAGCAGTGTCAAACAAAAACCATAATGACCAGCAAACTACCTTTTTGTTAAATAGCACATCTAACAAAGGGAAAGTAAAGGAAAACCACTATTCAAAGGCACAGTCCCTTGACTAATATACAGAAGCAACAGAGACCCTGAGTGAAAGTTCCTGGTTTAAAAAAGGTTATTTTAGCAAAAATATCAGAACCATCAACGTTTTGCTCATTTTTCTGAATTTTGACAGATAGCTTAAACAGAGAAAACAAAAGTTAAGGCAACAAAATATTTTCCTATGATGTTAAGTATTTTCCATGTTTCAGTTTGAACTATACTTTTAACATTTCTTTCAATTCGTTAATCAAAAAACCCACAAGGAAATCTATACCAGAAAAAAATGCTGAAATCCGAATGACTGATCTCACTGGGGGATGAAGATAATACTTCATTCAACACAAAGTAATACTTTTTATGTCTTCTACATTCATCATTAAAGAAAACTGTTAACTTGCCCTTGGCTGTTCTTAACTAGGGTGCCAGCAAACAAAAATTTCTCACAACTAAACGTGAAGTAACTTTGGAAAAAAAATGTGAAATGAACTGGTTGTATAAAGGATGAAGAGTAATTAGTTGTTCAGCATATTTGCCAGTTTTTCTCAATCATCAACTGGCCAAGAGGAATCTCTGAGGGAAGTACATTATATTTAAGGTTGTGTATTTTTCCCATGAAGATAAACTTAAATTTCACAAAAAGATTTCATCTTTTCATAGGTATAAGAGAAAACTCTTCACTTGCTGCATTTATAATTAAGTAGAGCTGTTTGGTTTTAATTGAATGCAGAAGCTCAGGAATAAATAGTCATTTTGGAGATGTGAACAAAATATATTATTTTATACTAGTGCCACAAGGGGTCTTTTTGCAATACACATGTTGCTGATTCAGGAGAGTCTTATTGTCTTCAGTAATGCCTAATGCTTTTACAACTTGTTCATTTTTTCTGGGTACAGCCATTCACTCAGCCTATGCAGAATTACAGTACCTGTTTAAGCAGTCTACACTGACCTTCTCCTTTGTCAATTTGTTTCAACCATGATTTCTAAACAGTTCGGAGACCTTGCGTACATTTGAGCAGTTACTGCTGGTTGTCATTCTCAAAGAAGAATGCAAACTGCAGATTAAGATCCAAAATCAGTGTTGCCATGAGCATGTGATTCTGTTGGTAGCATAGCACCCAATCCTGACAGCGACAGAGATCACTGATAGCAAAAGAAAGTGCCATCAGTGTACTTTCTCCATCATATTTAATGAATGCAGTTCTGAAGCCAGAATTCATTTCAGTGAGTTAGGCAACTAGTTCCAAAACTTCACTAGTTTTGGAAAAATCCCATGGGTTTTCTTCCTGGGTGGATCTTCTGGCACCCAAATACTTTTGTAATTCTGTTCTTTGGGCCAAAAAAAAAAACATTTTATAGATTCTTGCCTGGCTAAAGAGAAATAGCATATTGAGACCTTCTCTATAGTAATGTTACCTGGGATTTATTTCTCCAAAGATTTTATTTTTTAAGATGTGAAATTTAGCTGGTTACTGACTAGTGCACAGAGAAAAAGTTGTCTAACTGTTTAGTTTCCATGGAAGATCATACTTTTTTATTTTGTTTATGTTCAGAAAAGGACTGTTTTTGTCACAGCTCAATATCCTTGCAGTAAGTAAATTCCAGTCTTTTGAAATTTCTTATATCTCACAAAAATGTTGTTTGTTTACTCATACAAAGTAGAGAAATTATTCAATGCAAGCAAATGACTGGCTGTTTTATTTAAGAGTTACAAGAGAGAAAGCATTGTCAAAGTATCCGACAGCCCTATTAATAATTCATGCTTCTTTTTCCTTCTAAAAACAATGATGATCTCTGCAACACTGTATGAATCATTCTTTTGTTTCTTACCATGGCTCTAGATAAGATATGCTAAATTCACTCTATGTTGCAAGGTAGCAAACCACAGAGTTGTTCAAAATCAAATCCATTTTGACCCTTTTCTTCACAATAGGCCTAGTGAGGGACATAGTGATATATTTCACTATGAAGTGATAAAAAATTCTGGACTTTTAGTAATAACAGCAATTCAAAGATATCAGCTATGAAAGCATACAAGAGCTGGTGGGTTTTTTTGTTGTGGTTTTTTTTTTTTTCCACCCAGCCTAGTGCAATACTGACCTGAAAAACTTCTTTCAGTCCTGTACTTTGATAAGAAGATATCAGCATCTCCAGACTGTGACACGCTTGAAAATCGAATCGGGCTCCGTACTTTCAGCTTGATGTAATACCAACATGTAGCCCTCAACATAAAGTCCAGACTGTAAGATTTGCTTTTACCCTTGAGTGGCAGGCATAGTCCATTCAGATAGGTCCTGCAAATAATATGATTGTTTCTCTAAGCTATTAACGTACTGCACCATTAGCAGTGTCAGACACCACACTGTAGGTGAATGTAATACAATTTTCACACAGGTGACAAACAATGATCAGATGCATGCTTTACAATGATTCTAACAGTTTTTTTTCAGTATTCAGTCAAACTTGTCTTTGTGAAAATAGTCAGAAATTTTTTCAAGTGAATACAGAGTGCCACAGCAATACAGGAATAAAATACCAATAGTGATCAAAATTCCAACCACATTATCAACAGAAAATGCATAAGATTATACTACCTAACCAAACAATTATACTGAAATATGCCCTGGAAAATAATAACTTGCCAGTGAAACAGTAATAGTTTCCATTTTGAGGAGTAATTCTAAATAGCTTTTAGAATTACTTAAGAAAAGACTCTATTTTGGGGAAATGGCTGTCTATTTATAGTAAATACAGATGACCCACTCTGTCACATAATTTCTTACTCCATCTCACAGTAAAAATTCTTTATATTCATAATATATTAGTGCAAGGCTGAAGTCCTTGTCTTCAATCCTGGTTTTATTCCTTTGCAGAAAAGCACTATTTCCTTAGGAATTCTTTTATTTTCTGTCTCAGGAACAAACATACTAAGTCAACTTGGAATGAAATCATTAAGTACCTTAAGTGCTTCAGACCAACTGTGAATCTGGAGAAAAAGATTATTTGCTCTAGGTTTTTTAATATTCTTGTTTTATCAAATATTAATCTTTCTCTAATAATGTTTACTTCAGGTTGTGAAATATGAAGATGAAAAATTATGATGTAAATCAATTGTAGATGGGATTGTTTTTTTTTTATCATGGGAATGGAATGCTTTAGTAGTTTTCTTGGTTAACGATACTTATACCAATATATATACAATATAGAGAGAGTATACATTTTATATATTGTATACCAATATATATACAATACTTATATATTATATACATTATATACATATATACAATATTGTATACAAATATATATACAATACTTATACCAATGACGACTTGCTAAGTTTATTCTAAACTGGCAGAGCAAAGGGTAGTTTTCTATTAGTTTGGGTTTGACTTTCCCTTTTAACTCCTTATTTCTTTTAGTAAAAGGGAATGGTTTTATATCTCTAAAACCAGACTTTGGATTCTCACCATTCCCAGACCACTTATATACTATTATGAAGACCCAATGGGATTCTTATGCAAAGAAGAAAACTTCCTGGGCACTGTAAAAGTGGTACACTGCAGATCTCCACAAAAACATGCAATTATTTTCAGAAAGGTACTGTTATTTTTTCGGGCAATATTTTTGAGACAATTTTTGAACTGAAAGAGAACAAATACCGTAATTCAGCTAGATTGTTGTATTTCATCTGGAAGTAAAGGTAAAACTATTATTTTAGACTTTCAGCCTAGTGGTTGCTCTATCACAAAAATAAGTTATCTGTTGTCCTTCAAAGTTCATATTTATTCCTTTTCCATCTCTTGTTGAGTTTATTACATAACTGAAAAACCCGTTTTGTTACTCCAAACTGCGAATTGCTAAGTTCACTCCTTTAGTTGACCCCAGCCAGCAACAAAGCACCCACCCAGCCACTCGCTTACTGCCCCTTACAGCGGCATAGCAGAGAGAACAGGAAAAACAAAAGTCAGAAAAACTTGTGGGTCCAGTTAAAGGCAGTTTAATAAGTGAAAGAAAGAGGGAAAAAAACCCCACAAGTGATGCAAAGGCAATCACTCAGCACCTCCCACAAACAGACCAATGCCCATCCAGTCTCTGATCAATAACTACTTCATTAAAACTACACCCTTGTTTTTTATCGCTGAGTATGACGTTAGGCAGTATGGAATATCCCTTTGGTCAGTTGGGGTCACCTGTCCCAGCTGAATGTCCTCCTCACAGCCTCTTGCCCACCCCCGGCCTACTTGCTGTAGGGGACAGAGTGAGAAACAGAGAAGGCCTTGATGCTGTCTAAGCACTGTTCAGCAGCAGCTAAAACATTGTTTGGTTATCAACACTGGTTTAGTCATAAATCTGAAACACAGCACATATGGTCTCCTATGAAGAAAATTAACTCTGTCCCAGCCGGACCCAGCACCCTTTTGCAGCAGGGCAAAAAAAAAAAAGACAGATATGCGGTCCCATGTTAACTCTCTTTTAGAACTTAGAATTAAAGGCACAAAGTTAAGAATGATCATAAATTCTGTCTAGGTCATTTTTACTTATGGGGGCAATCAGTATAAAGCTGTGAAACTAGGATGCTTATTACTCATACTTGCCCATAACAAAGGAAGAAAAAGATTGTTTCCCACTCTCAGTTTGAGAACCACAACTATTCATCTGAATCTTGGACAATAACTAACATATTTGCACCATGCAATACTTGCCATTTTATTCACTCACCACAGCAGAATTGTATTTTATTGAATTTCCTTTCTCAAAACACAATTATTCTCTACAATGGAGTTTTGCCTGCCTTATTTTCCCTGTTTCTAAGTGGCTTCACCACAAAGCTTCCAGCAATTTCTTTCACAAAAGGAAGTGTTTTAGAGATACTTGGGTCACAAAAAAATTTTACTAGGGTTAATTTAAGGTTGAAAAGTAATTCCACAGTTCTTTGACTAATTTTATAGTACTAAAGTTCTTTTCTCCACTTACTCATAGTCATCTAGTTCCACATGTCACTGGCAGTTATTCTACCCAATTCTGTTTGTTCTACTTAAATAAAATAGAAGATGGACTGTCTTTTGACCAATTCAGAGAACTGATCAAGAGGCTTGCAGAAACGCAGTATTACTGCTCTCCAGAGAGCTGGTCTCCTTCCATTTTTATGGGATTTCCAGCAGTACTCTATACTATTTCAGTACACATAAAACCTATAACTCTTGATTTCTTCTCCTTTTTTTTTATTATAAATTTTGATAAAAGGAAGAGATTAAAAGATTGTCATGCATTTTGGGAACTTGGCTGCAGATATACAAAACTTAAAGCCATCCTTCTCCAGAATGAAACCCATGGCACTTCAAGTTATTCTTGCTTAGTCTAAGCTCCTTTGCATAAAATGCTCTGGGGAATAACAATCTCCAACCTTGTTTTCTCTATATCACAAACTGCCAGATGCCACTAAAGGATGCTACACTTAGCTTCTGCTATAAAGGTTTGCTTTGTGGAGATGCTATTTCAAATGAGCCATGACGTATTACATTCTCGAGGAGCAAAGGAACTTTGCTTGCTTCTCTCTGTGACACAACAGCTGAAGTCACAGAAGAAACAGCAGAAAGAGTCTTTAATGGATTCAGAGCTGTGTTTATAACTTGGAAAACAACTGTCACTTTGTAGTTTTGGATGTCATCCAGGAATTGAAAGCTGAACATTAAGAGCACTGAAGAGTAAAATGTTGTTACAGGCCTTGGCAAGATGGGCTCCAACAATGGCAAAAGCAAATTGTGATCAATTGATACAACCCAAAGTTTGAAAGGCAAAGTTGTTCAACTGGCAATTAGAAGTTCGTTCATGTGCTACTTTAATTAAAATAGTAACTTTTTCTTCACTATTTTTAAGACGACTATTGTGTGCTAGTAAAAAATAAGCATAAGCTTTAAAATTTAATTTCTTGAACTGGGTATTTCCTTTATTGCTAAATTTAACTTGTAATAGTTGGTACCAAGGAAAATGTTTTACAGTTGCCCTCCTGGTAGGAAACACAAATGTAAGTGCAAAACCAACATTTTAGTAATTACCTGGGGTGAACAAGCATATATTAGGAAAATTAATTCTTTCAGCAACATTATCCATTACCAAGAATGAAGGTGATAAAGCAAAGTAAGATTCTTAGGAAGTTTAGTTTTTAAAAAAGCACTCAAAAATCACTTCACAAATTTTTTCTTATGTTTTCTGTTGAAATTAAGTCGTACGTGTGTATGACAAATTTTTATCCTTCCAATATCTGAAAAGATTTTATAGCAGTGAAATTACAGAGACACATACTGCTCAATTTTTCAGTTACTTGTTACTTTACAGGTAGAGAAAAGACCTGGGAAGGGAAAATACAGATCTCAGTCAAGAATTCAAAATCAGCTTTCACTGGTGCTTTGGGAATGTATACCTCCAGCTGAAAGGAACTTCATGGTTTTGAATGATTAATTTAATTATTAAAAGGTGTCATCTTTGATTTCCTATCTATTAACATTAAAAGTCTGAAGCTCCTCAAATATTGCAACTAATTTATCAATGCTAACAATGTGGGAGCATTTACATTTTGTGATGCAAAATGTAACTTGGACACAGGGAGACTATTCACATGCAAATACCCATGTTAGGCGATTGCTGCTTCTTCTGCAGGCTTCTTTAGAGAGTAACTTAGAGAAGTTGTTTGATTTAGGCTCTCTGAGTCATCCTGATATTAAGGATCATTTCCCTGTTGTCATAGATCATTTATGAGGCAATAAAACCTCATGTTATATCAACCTTTCAAGTTTGCTTTAAGCACGCTTACAGTGGTCTTGTTGAAAAGGCATGCACCATGCTGATGAAGTAACCACTTACACTGAGATCCCAGAGAAAATGAAAAAATAAAAAGTCAGGGTGTTTTTTTTCAACTAAATGAATCATCTGAATTTTAGAAGCCTACCTGGGGCTAGAGAAGAGCTATTATCTTGCTTACATAAAAAGAAGAGATTATTTTCTCTCAAAATTTTTCCTTACAGTACTTAATATCAGTTTGATTGCACAATTCTACTTGTTAGCAGATTCATTTTAGGAAGCTTTCTACTATTTAGGATCATAATAAATGTTTTAAGTACCAATATGCCAGAGGCTGATGCTGAACCATACACTTATGCGAAAGCTAACAGTGTTAAAAACAGTGATTCAGTGATTAGGTCATCTCCTGTGACTGAAAAACCCTAAGGTCTAGTTCCTGCTCACCTGATGATCTTTGGCCCCTTATCTTCTTTGGTTGCAATTAGTAAGCTATTAGCTACAAAACTTTTTAATAAGAAGTATATTTCAAAAGATAAGTTTTGAAAATGTTACACTTCTAAGTATTGCTCTGGGTGAAGGTTATTTCTCTGGATGTTCATCATGGCATACAGAAAATTGTACAGTTCCATAGATAGCTTCCTGCTCCAGTCTTCCTACCAAATTGGATAAAACTGACAACTCAGAGAAAACAACATCTGTGACTTTGGAGGCTGAGGAAGGTATTGGCTGGTGGAATTGTTTTGGAGTGTGCGAGATTTATTTTTCTCTGAGAAATGAGATTAGTTTTGTTTGTCTTCATCAGTGTAACTAAGAACAGTACAAGCATTAAATAACAAAATCAAGTACCACAGCCGTATTCCCAACTTGCCAAGGCCTAAATGGATGACAAAAACTTTTGGCACAGATCCAAATTAGAGAAAGGAAAAATTATTCTAGTAGGCAACTGAAACAAATACAAGAGGACTTTACTGAGGATAAAGAAACTCTTCTTGTTATCTCCATCTCACGATTTCTTACACAAAAAGTCAGTCAGTCACAAGTACTGACAATTTGCAAGGGAGTTAGATAACTTCAGAATACCTGTTCTTCAAAATAAGAACCACTCAGCTTGAAAGGGATTTGGGGTTTACCCAAAATTGCCCAAATACATTTACATTTACCCAAACATTTTTCTTTTTTAAAGAAAGGACTTAGAAATCTACTGACTGTACAGAGAATGATAGTGGCTCATAATACGTGCACACATTGTGGACACTATCAATGAGATTATGCTTCTGTTTTTTGAAAATTGTCACTAGAACTGATGAAGACAAGTAAAAATCTGGAATAGAAAACTCCTCCAATACTGGAGGAAGTTAGTTCTTTTCCTCTGCAAAATGCAGAAAACTAGTTGAGTTTAAAAAAATGTAGAGGGAGGAAAACTCTTGCCTGTGATAAAGGTAACCAATACTTTAGTTCTTCAAGGCATCTTGGCCTTGTAGAATGGCCTTAGCAGCTTATTCTTAATGCCAAAAAAAACCCTAATCATAATCCCAGAAATTGAACAGGAAGCTTTTTGATGCCACTGGTTTTCTCTTGAGGCTAGAAAAATGGGTACACTTCATCCTTATCTCTCTCTTGCATCACACTCCTTGCCTCCTCACTGACTAATTCAAATGAAGTTTGACACTGCATACCAGAACCAGGGTTTTTTTTGTTACACTGCTAATAGATTCAGGTAACCAAATTAAGTTATTGTTAATGTGAAGCAGTCTCCTTCCCAATGAAGCCTGTCAGGGATGTTTCTGTCTTTTACAGCAGTAATTATTCCCCCAAAAAACAAGAGCTCTAATTTGCTTCACAAATGGTTTTTAAGTAGTCCATAGGTACCGTGAAAGTTTCTCCTATGCTTAGTTTTAATTTTTCCTTTTCAAGCATGGGCATCTAGTAAGAGTTTAAATACGCAGGCTATCCCCTTGCATATGGACATAGCAGCCTGTGCCGATGTCCTGCTAGCCCTGTGTAGATGTCTCATACACCTAGGTCCTATCAAAGGCATTGATTTATTTTTAGGCACCTGAATCACTTTTAAACTATGACAAATATAGTTATTTTAAGAGTCAAACCTTGCACTTTACTTAATTTTCTTCTGATATTAGGAGTACTTAACATCACGGGTACTGATCACCCTCTCTATTAGGAAACCTGGTTGAAATAGGTCAAAAGATACACGTCACCACAACATTCTCCTTGCAGTAATTGACTCCCAGTTATTCTTTTGCAAAGACACAAGGTACAGAACTGTACTCTCTCCTAACTTTGCATCCCTTGCCACCAGAAACAAAACAATACATCCAGGCAGATTCCAGGGAAACAGCGGGATTCAGAAGCCTTACTATAGATGTCACACTTTTGTCATCGTACTACATGCAATACAACGTGATCACTGCTATATTACAACTGAATTTGTTCTGCACACTTTATTTTAGCCATAGCTTTAGTTCAGACCAGCAAACACATTGTTTAAATTCACACAGTCCAGGAACCTTGCAAAATGACCAACAAAAAATTGTCTGTTGGAACTGAGAAAGAAAATTTCTGCTATGGTTCCTAGTATCTTTCAGATTTAGTCACTTCAATAAGCTCCTAACTAAAACCGGTCTCAAATTGACATAGTGATGATGAAACATCTGGAAGAATTTCTGGCCAAGCAAATTGACAGATGGTTTTAAAGATGAGTAGAGGGGCTTTTTTTTATTGTCAAGATTCCTCAAGATGTATCAGAGCATAATTAATTCAAATTATAATGCAAGCCGTTAGGGAGGGTTTCTGCAACTTGACACACAACATGAAGAACACTTATCTCCAGGGAAGGTAAATTGAGGAAGAATATTCTGCCCCAAATTAAGGTTCAGTTTTGATATCGGCACAGGCTCGCCCCTAGCTTGTTCTCACTTCACCCAGCATTTCTGCCAGGCTATTGCTTAAGGTTCCAAGACAGTCAGGAGCTAAATGCCTCTTATCACTGTACCTAACCAGAGCCCCAAGTATATGTATCTCCGAATATCACTTCTGAGAAAAGAAGTATAACTGTGTTTCTTAAGGGCTGTACCCACTTCTTCAAAGCAACTTTTCTTTGTACTTCAAGTTTAGTTCTCTCCTTCACACCACCTTCTGTGAAGAAGCTAATTAGCTTGAACAAAGGAGTCAGTCTGGCCTCTATTAGTGTTTCCTCTGCTTCACAACAGTACATAATGGTTAAACCAAAACAAGACATTCATGAAAACATTCATAAACTACCTACTTTTTGGCAACAAATGTGGGCTCTGCTGGCAATAACCAAACATTTCATATTAACTGTCCGCATCTTATATATCACACTGATGGTAACCAATTTAATACACACCAAAGTCATTGTTAGCACAGCCAAAGTACCAGAAGCTATGATTTTTGGACAGTAGAGCATGACCTGATTTCCAGTGAGACACATTTCAAAGAAAATCCTAGGTGCTGCAGGAAACGCATTGTAGTTTATTACGCAATGCTTTTCTGCCAGAGGTTCTACTACACCAATATTCTCTGACGATGTTCAGGGAAACTTCTTTTTTAAAAAAAAAAAAATGCTGTATTTTAGGAAGGCTTGGTGGTTTTTTTAAGCTCTCCAAACACTCACATCATCTTTCCCCCCTTCCTGTCCTTTCTTTTGACTAAACCAGGATGCACAATAAAAATGCTAATGTTAAAATAAAAAATTTTCATATGGATTTCTAGACCAGGATATAGGAATAGTTTTAGTATGTTTGGGTACAAGTAGGAACTTGTAAGTGTGTTATATGATCCAAACCAAGACTTCTCCTTTTGTTAGATTATAAAGCATTCTTTGGAAGGCATGTTTTGTTTTGTCTTTTTGGCCGTGCATAGTCACTACTAACATTCAGTGCTGCATGGAATAATGTTGCTTTTCAAATGTAATTTTCTGTTATTGACTGACTTTCAATTTCTATATAATCATTTGTATCTTTCCTGCAAGAAGTATTTAAAGAAAAGAGAGAGCTCTGCCCAATTCATTTCCAGAAAACTGGGCATAAAACTTACAATTTGCATTGTAATTACTTATGAAAAAGAAATGCAATTTATTTGGTTACCGTAACTCATTTGTCAGATATAATTGAAATGACCTCAGGTGGCAGGTTAAAAAAGCACAGTTGATGCAAGCGAAAACCAAAACTTTTCATGAAATGAAATATTCAGTAAATTCTAGTGCACAAGAAAGCACAGATAAACCTTTCTCATCTATTGCAAATAAGCAAGATACAATGATACTAATTCTTTCCTACTCAGGAGGTAAGAATGAGAGGAACAAAATAATGATAATTCTGAAATTATCTGGTCAAAAATAGGTCAATCCTGAATATTCTGAAAATAATTTCAGAATAAATTAACCCATGGTATAACTTTGCTGGAATTAAAGCAGTGATGAATCTGACCCCACTTTTTTACAAAATACTATGAAGAATATTATATATATAGGACTGCTAACATACAAAGTATTTTTAAAAAATATACTTTCTCTTCACTGAAAAATTTACAATGGAACAGCACTGTAAGCCATTACTTACGCCACTAAAGCATATGATTTAAATAAACAGATCTATTAAAATCACCAGATCTACTTGTGCAAGAGGTATTTCATTGAATCATAGAATCATAGAATGGCTTGTATTGGAAAGGACCTCTAAAGGTCATCTAGTCCAACCCCCCTGCAATAAGCAGGGACATCTTCAACTACATCACACTGCTCAGAGTCCCATCCAACCTGACCTTGAATGTTTCCAGGGAAGGGGCATCTACTACCTCTCTAAGCAACCTGTACCAGTGCCTCACCACCCTCATTGTAAAAAAATTTCTTTCCTATATCTAGTCTGAATTTACCCTCTTTTAGTTTAAAGCCATTACCCCTTGTCCTGTTACAGACCCTACTAAAAAGTCTGTCCCCACCTTTCCTATAAGCCCCCTTTAAGTACTGAAAAGCCACAATAAGGTCTCCCCAGAGCCTTCTCTTTTCCAGGCTGAACAACCCCAACTATCCACACCTGTCCTCATAGTAGAGGTGTTCCATCCCTCTGATCATTTTCATGGCCCTCCTCTGGACCTGCTCCAACAAGTCCATGTCTTTCCTGTGCTGAGGGCCACAGAGCTAGACGCACTACTCCAGGTGGGGTATCACTAGAGCAGAGTAGAAGGGCAGAATCACCTCCCTCAACCTGCTGGCAACACTTCTTTTGATGCAACCCACAATATGGTTGGTCTGGGCTGGAAGTACATGTTGTCAGCTCACGTCCAGTTTTTCATCCACCAATACTCCTAAGTCCTTCTTGGCAGGGCTGCTCCCAGTCCACTCATCCCCCAGCCTGTATTGATACTGAGGGTTGCCCTGACCCAGGTGCAGGACCTTGCACTTGGCCTTGTTGAACCTCATAAGATTCACACAGACCCATTTCTCAAGCTTGTCCAGGTCCCTCTGAATGACATCCCATTCCTCAGGTGTGTCAACTTCATCACTCAGCTTGGTGTCACCTGCAAACTTGATGAGGCTGCACTTGATCCCACTATCTATGTCTTTCATGAAGATATTAAACAGTACTTACTGGTCCAAATACAGACCCCTGAGGGAAACCAGTTGTCCCTGATCTCCATCCAGACATTGAGCCGGTGACTACTACCCTCTGGATGCGATCAACCAGCCAATTCCTTATCCACCAAATAGTCCATCTATCAAATCCATATCTCTCCAGTTTAGAGAGAAGGATGTTGTGGGGGACCATGTCAAAGGCCTTACAGAAGTCCAGATAGATGACATCCATAGCTCCTCCCTTGCCCACTGATATAATTAGTTTTATGGATGACCCGGTCTTAAGAGAATGAATATATGCTGTAGTGCCTCTCTTATATGGTTCTAGCTGAGGTCACCTGGAAAACTCAGAAAACACAACTCCAACAAGTATAAAACCATTTGCTACCACATTAAAGCCACCTGTGCTTTAAAGGCATCTAAACATTTCTTCCTGTCAGCTCCTTGGAGCAGTCACAATGATCTGGGAATGATTCCCTTCTAGTTCATTTGAAAATATAATTCTGCATTTCATTGTTATTAATAAAATACTTCCCATGGTATTAGAGCACCTTTGTGCTCAGCACACTGTTTTACCTAAAATATAAGGGGGAAAATAACTCCATTTAAAAGGTTATGAAATATTCTGCATAGGTCTTATCCACTGTATTCCTTTATATGACTAAAATGCAATTCAGTCTAGCTGGTGAACATACTAAACGGAAAGCAGCAGCCCAAGATAAAGTAAGATTATATGCACTAAATGTTCTGAAATCCTAATAAAGAGTTCAAGTCTTTTGGAAAAGCAACAGCACAGACCAATATAAAGTCACTCCAGTAAACCTTCACCGGCACTTAGGCCAAGTTCCACAGGCATGATCTTCAAATCAGCAACAAAGCAGTCAAAATGTTCCTTCTCACTCTTTCCTTTGTGAGCAAAATACTAGTTGTGACTCATGAGCGCCAAAACATGCTTTACATTATACCAGAAGCCAAAGTTAATTCTGCTGATGACTGGAGTACTAGAGGTCGCATGTCTCCATTTTCACTAATGTTTCTCTGAGCAGACTGCAGTCCAAATACTTCTTAATGGAACTCAGTGCCTGAAACACTCAAAACTGAAGTACATGTTTGTTCCCCCACTGCCCCATCTGTCAGATTGGTATCAGGCCCACTTAGGAAATGCCATCTGAGTTTAAGTGCCAGCCAAGGGTAAGTTTTATGGGGGCAGGTTGCAAAGGATATCAGAGCCCTCTTTTGTCAAAATTTCTTTGCATTTGCAAAGGAAAGAATCCCTTGCAAAATTCTAAGCTGAGACACAATGAATTACTAAAGACAAGCTTTAGAAATGCCACTTTGTTTTCCTAGGGAAAGACTTTTTGTGATACTGGTGAGCCAGTGTAGCAAAGTCCTTTGGAGCTATCACTTGAAAAGGTGTGGTTAGACCCTGTTAACACATCTTAGATATTTACAAAGGGGGTTGCTGGAATTTTATATTATGTGCTCAGAAAGAATATGTTAGTTTGAAAACTGATGGGACACAGAGAATAAGAAAACTTGGTCGGATATCAATCTGAACCAAAAAACTGTTTATGTGCAACCTCTGTATTACAAGCTGTTAACAATATGCCAAAGAAAACATACACACGAAAACAGTAATCCACAGGAAAGAGACTGAGGAGATGGAGGAAAGAAGGCCTTGTGGGCAGGCAGGGATTTTTTAGGTTTCCTCAAAAAATGATTTGTTCAGAAGCTGCCTACTCCCCAGTATCCTTTCATGGCACTTACAGCAGGTGTTTCATCTTAACAACTGTGCTAGCCTTTTTATTTTCTTCCCTTACGGTACTCACTTTCTGCTTTGTCATCAGTTCAATGTCATTCATTACCAAGAATATTCTCTCAACTGGCATATTAGTGCCTGGGAAAGAAATGCCAATGCAAATCTGCAGAACACTCAGACTGTGAAAACTAAAAAGGGATTTCTTTTATTAGATTAAAATCTCTCAGTGTCCCTCCTGTACAAATGTCTTCTACCCTCCTGCCAGTCAGTCTTATAACTTCATTTTGCCCTTTATTAGAGAATCTAAACTTTTATGTATCATTTATAACACTTTCCCTAGCAATTAAAATCGTTCAGATTTTTCTCACCTTCCCATTATGGAACATATAAAAAAGTACCATTCTTCGGAACACATTCTTGCAAGGACTGTGGTCATGAGTACAGTCACAGATATGGACATTCTTCTCCCCTGTGGACTGAGGGGCTTATGTCTATCATTGGTATTAACCCTAAAACACACAAGCGCTCCTAAAGGCTCCATGCACTGAAATGAGCTAATTTCCTGAATGTAACTCCCTTATTAATCAGAGAGATTTATAACAGAATCCTGGCAGGGTTTTTTCCTCTTGCTGATGCATTGAAGTAAAACCATGCACTTACTATGTGGGTCTCCAATAGATGAGAGGCAAAGCTCCATCTATGTCTCAGAGCCATACTGACTAGACAGCTGAAGATGACTCAAGGCAACCCAAGGAGAATGTGCACTGTTAAAAAAACAGCATCTTTTCCCCATTTTCTGCCTTCCCAGTCATGCTTGATAATTCACTGACTGGAACTTACCAATGCTTAACTGTGAACTTTGTATGCTGGCAAATACATGAAAAATCTGTAATTTTGATTGACTACTAAGAAAGGGAAAAAGGATCCTTCCTCTCTTCTTCATGAGGATCCTGATCAGCAGGGGAAGGACTCTGCTGAACTTGAATTACCCCATTTGCCTTGAAACTTCCCAAGTATCACAGAATCATAGAATGGTTTGGGTTGGAAGGGACCTAAACCCCCCTGCCATAAGCAGGGACACCTCCCACTAGATCAAATTGCTCAAAGCTTCGTCCAGCCTGGCCTTGAACACTTCCAGGGAGGGGCAACACATTCCAGTGTCTCACCACCCTCACAGTAAAGAATTTCCTCCTAACAACTAATCTAAATCTGCCCTCTTCCATTTTAAAACCATTACCCTCACCCCTCCCCATCTTTCCTACAGGCCCCCCTTAAGCACTGAAAGGCCACAATAAGGTCTCCCCAGAGCCTTCTTTTCTCCACGTTAACCCCAACTCTCTCAGCCCCTGCTAGTAGGGGAGGTGCTCCAGCCCTCTGATCATCTTCATGGCCCTCCTCTGGACTCATTCCAACAGGTCCACGTCCTTCTTATGTTGGGGGCCCCAGAGCTGGATGCAGTACTGCAGGTGGGGTCTCACAAGAGTGGAGTAGAAGGGCAGAATCACCTCCCTCAAGCTGCTGGCCACACTTCTTTTGATGCTGCCCAGGATGCGTGTCGCTTTCTGGGCTGTGAGCGCATATTGCCGGCTTATATTCAGTTTTTCATCCACCAATACCCCCAAGTCCTTCTCCTTAGGGCTGCCCTCAATCCACTCATCATCCAGCCTGTATCTATCTTTCTCTGCAATAAAGTATTTCTGCAATAAACAGGGGATTAAGTAGCAAATTCCACTTGCATACATAAAAGCCCACATAAATGACACCGGTAAGTGATTAAATGTGCAGAGCATTAATTTATATTTGTGAAGAGTGCAACAGAATAGCAGAGGCTCAGGTTGTGTAAGAAAATGTGGAAAAAATAATCAGAAGTTGTTTCCTGTCACTTCTTTCTAGAACATGTACTTATCAAAGTGACAGCTGGCCAGCAGGACAATAGTCTATTTTGAATATGAAAGGCAGAAATCTAGGCACAATTATACAACAAAGCTGGTAAAGAATGACTGGGGAGATCATCCTCTTGGCAAGAAAAAGATACCAGCTGAACTCTTAAGGAAGACGTATTTGTTTTCATTCATCTAAAACAGGAGTGGGGAAGAAACTTCATGACATCAGTGCTCTCAGGAGTTTTCTGTTCTGCTCGGTCTCATCTCTCACATTCATCATCCCAGCTTGGCCCACACAAAGCCTTTTTGCTCTCTGTTAGTCTTGCTTACAGAACATGATAGTACAAGTTTCATTAACACCCTTTCCCAAACCCTATTAGCAATCAGTTACACTCCAAAGAGGAAACGGGTAGCGAGGCAAACACCTATTGGCTTTAAAACCAATTTTTCTCTTTTCTTCTTACCAAGGTAAGCCAGTTCTTCTCATAGAGAAGAGCTCTCCCCTTCCACAGGACATTTGTGTGATTCAGTAAACAGCATGTAATTTTTACTGACAGAATCTACAATAATGGCAGATGAATAACGTAAACAGTTACAGTTGCAACTTGATGTTGTGACCAGAAGCTGGCATTGCCAGAAATTGTTGAGTTTGGGAGAAAGCTGTTAGAGTATCTCAAGTTACATACAGAAACATTGCTACTGGCATTTATAGTATTTCTTTTATGTGTATGGCTGACAACAGAAGGAAAACTGTCTTCTGAACTTAATATAGACAATACAGATACAGCAAACCATTCCCAATCATGCCTCTAGGCTGCTGGGAATAACAGCACTTTCCCATGGCTCAGTTTCCTCATTTTAAAAATAAGGATAATGATCACAGAATTTTCAGAGTTGGAAGGGACCTCTAGAGATCATCTAGTCCAACTCCCCTGCTACCACAGGGTTGCCCAGAGCACATTACTCAGGACTGCATCCAGGCGGGTCTTAAAAATCTCCAGAGAAGGGGACTCCACAACTTCCCTGGGCAGCACAGACAGTGCTCTGTCACCCTAACCGCAAAGAAGTTTTTTCTTGTGTTTGAATGGAACTTCCTATGTTCCAACTTATGCCCGTTGCCCCTCGTCCTGTCACTGGGAACCGCTGAAGAGAGTCTGGCTCCATCCTCCTTCAACCCACCCTTTAGATACTTATAAGCAATAATAAGGTCTCCCCTCAGCCTTCCCTTCTCCAGGCTAAAGAGTCCCAGCTCTCAGCCTTTTCTCATAAGAGAGATGCTTCAATCCCTCAATCTTTGTTGCCCTACGCTGAACTCTCTCCAGTAGTTCCCTGTCTCTCTTGAACTGGGGAGTCCAGAACTGGACACAGGATTCCAGTTGTGGTCTCACCAGTGCCGAGTAGAGGGGGAGAATGACCTCCCTCGACCTACTGGCCACACTCTTCCCTATGCAGCCCAGGATTGCATTATCCTTTTTGGCAACAAGTGCACATTGCTGGCTCATGCATAATTTACTATCTACCAGGACCCCCAGATCCTTCTCCTCAGAACTGCTTTCCAGCAGGTCCACCCCTAACCGGTACTGGTGACTAGCATTCTTCCTCCCCAGGTGCAGGACCCTACACTTGCTCTTGTTGAACCTCATTAGGTTCTTCTCTGCCCAGCTCTCCAACCTGTGCAGGTCACACTGGATGGCAGCGCGGCCCTCTGGAGTGTCAACCACCCCTCCCAATTTGGTGTCATCAGTGAACTTGCTGAGGAATACACTCTGTCCCCTCATCCAGGTCATTGATGAATATATTGAACAAGACTGGACTGAGTATTGACCCCTGGGGGACACCACTGGTTACAGGCCTCCAACTTGACACTGCTCCATTAATCACAACCCTCTGAGTTCTGTCACACAGCCAGCTCTCAATCCACCTTGCTGTCTCCTTATCTAGCCCATATTTCCTCAGCTTCCTAATGAGGATGTTATGGGAGACAGTGCCAAAAGCCTTGCTGAAGTCAAGGTAGATGACATCCACTGCTCTCCCCTCATCCAGCCAACCAGTTATAACATCACAGAAGGCTATCGGATTGGTCAAGCATGATTTACCCTTGGTAAATCCGTGTTGACCACTTCAAATAACTTCCTGTTCTTCAACGTGTTTGGAGATGACATCCAGAACAAGTCGCTCCATTACCTTCCCAGGGACAGAGGTGAGAATAACCTACTTGCCTTTTTTGAAGATTGGAGTGATGTCGGCCTTCCTCCAGTCTTCCAGCACCTCTCCTGTTCTCCATGACCTTTCAAATATGATGGAGAGTGGTCTACCAATAACACCTGCCAGCTCTCTCAGCACTCGCAGGTGCATCCCGTCAGGACCCATGGACTTATAGACATCCAGCTCGGCCAAGTGGTCTCTAACTCAGTCCTCCTCAACTGAGGGAAAATCTTCCTCCCTCCAGACCTTCCGCCTTGCCTCCAGGGTCTGGGAGTCATGAGGTGCAGCTTTAGCAGTGAAGACCGAAGAAAAGAAGGCATTCAGTAACTCCACCTTCTCTGTGTCTTCCACCACTAGGGTGCCCACCTCATTCATCAGTGGGCCCACGTTTTCCCTAGTCTTCCTTTTACTATTGATATACTGAAAGAACCTCTTCTTGTTACCTTTAACCACAGTGGCCAAGCTGAGTTCTGCTTGAGCTTTGGCCCTTCTAATTTTTCCCCTGTATAGCTTCAGTACATCTTGGTATTCCTCATAAGTTGCCAACCCCCTTTTCCAGAAAATGTAAGCTTTCCTTTTGTTCCTGAAGTCCAGCCAAAACTCTCTATTTAGCCAGGCTGGTCTTCTTCCCCGTCAGCTTGTTTTTTGGGACATGGGGATGGCCTTCTCCTGTGCTTTCAAGAGTTACTGCTTAAAGTATGACCAGCCTTCCTGGGCACCTTTACCCTTCAGGACTGTCTCCCAAGGGACACTCTCAACCACGCTCCTAAACAGGCTAAAGTCTGCCCTTCAGAAGTCCAAGGTGGCAGTTCTGCTGGGTCCCCGCCTTGCTTCTCCAAGAATTGAAAACTCCACCATTTCATGATCACTCTGACCAAGACGACCTCCAACCTTTACGTCCCCCACAAGACCTTCTCTGTTAAAAAACAGCAGGTCCAGTAGGGCACTTTCGCTAGTTGGCTCCCTCACCAGCTGTGTTAGGAAGCTGTCTTCCACGCGCTGCAGGAACCTCTGGGATTGTTTCCTCTGTGCTGTGTTATATTTCCAGCAGACATCTGGGATGTTGAAGTCCCCCACAAGAACAAGGGTGAGCGATCGCGAGACCTCTGCCAACTGCTTATAGAATATTTCATCAGCCTTTACATCCTGATTGGGGGGTCTATAACAAACTCCCATCACGATGTCTGCCTTATTGGCCTTCCCCTTGATTCTTATCCATAAACACTTGACACTGTCATTCACATTGTTAAGTTCTAGGCATTCAAAACTGCCCCTAAAGTAGAGGGCCACCCCACCACCTCTCCTTCCTTGCCTCTCCCTCCTAAAAAGTTGGTAGCCATCAATCACAGCACTCCAGTTGCATCAGTCTTCC
This sequence comes from Pluvialis apricaria, assembly GCA_017639485.1. Lineage (NCBI taxonomy): Eukaryota > Metazoa > Chordata > Aves > Charadriiformes > Charadriidae > Pluvialis > Pluvialis apricaria. The sequence continues at coordinate 21,551,891 of CM030012.1, read as the reverse complement.
TACCACATTTCTGTGATGGCAAATACATCATCATTTCCTTGCTGTACAATGGCCTCCAGCTCCTCCTGTTTGTTCCCCATGCTGCATGCATTAGTGTAGATGCACTTCAGCTGGGCTAAATGACCTGCCACTTTTTTAGGGGTACAAGCCCTAATTCCCACCTGATCATGCTCAAACACTTCTGTAGTTACCAACCTACCACTACCCCTCATGTCTTCACTACTGCAACAGATCACCATCCCCCACCATCACTGAGACAGACTGCAAGACCTTGCTAACACTTTTGCCCAGAAGCACTGGCATGCTGCTCCCAGGCTCCACTTTAGTAATTCTGGTTTCATCCCCATCCCCCTTCAAACCTAGTTTAAAGCCCTATGAATGAGTCCTGATAGTTCTTGTCCCAGGATTTTTCTTCCCCTTTGGGTTAGGCTTTCCCCACTTGTTGCCAGCATGCCTGGTGTCCTGTAGGTCAACCCATGATCAAAGAAACCAAAGTTCTGCCAGTTGCACCAGTCACGAAGCCAGGAGTTAATTTGCTGACTCCTCCTGTTTATCCCCTCGTCAACCCCTGCAACTGGTGGGATAGAGAACGCTATTTGTGCTCCTGATCCCTTAACCAGCCATCCCAGGGCCCTAAAGTCATTCTTCATTGGCCTTCGGCTTCTGGTAGCTACCTCATCACCACCTACTTGAAATACCAGTAGTGGGTAGTAATCTGAGGGCTGATCCAGGATAGGGAGTTTTCTCTGTATATCCTTAATCCTGGCCCCAGGGAGGCAGCTGACTTTCCTGTGGGATGGGTCCGGTCTATAAATGGGGCCCTCCTTTCCCCTCAGAAGGGAGTCACCTACTACAATTGTGTTTCTTTTTTTCTTAGTTGAGGAAGTCCTAAGGCATGGGGGTGAGGGACTAGCCCTGGGTGACTCACTGGATGGATCATCCTCTCCACCCTCATTCACCTGGCCCTCAATTTCCAAAGCCCCATACCTATTGTGCACGGGCAATTGGGAAGGTGAGGGGGCCGGGAGGGGTTTTGCTTGCCTCTTGGAGGCGCGACCTGTCTCCGCTCCCCCTTGTCCCTTAAGTCCCCTCCTTCTGCCTGGTGACAGGAGGGAGGGGGATCATCCACTTCTGGCAGGGCCTCTTCCCGATGCCTTTGCCTCAGGGTACAGCTCCACCGGCCTATTTCGCTTTCACATTCTCTAACGCTTCTTAACTTTTCCACCTCCTCCCTCAGTTCAACCACCCGCCTGAGCAGATTGGTCCTTTGACCGCACCAGGCGCGAGCGGTGTCCCTGGCTCCCCCTGATACCAGCGCCAGGCTCAGGCACTCGTTGCAGCCGAAGACCTGCAGGGCCACACGCCAGCGCGGGAGCTTGGTCTGAGTTCCCACGTTCGTTCTTGCAGCGGCTTTTGGCCGTTTTGTGGCCCTGTTCTCCTCTGGAGCCGGGAGCTGCCCGAGCGCTGCTGTACACTTCCCGCGGGCCCCTGCACGCCCGTGTCCCTCCACTTGTGCGTGCCCGGCTTAGTTGCGAGGCTTCCAGCGACCTGCCGTGCGAAACGCTGCGCCCGGTTCGCCCGCTCGCGCCGCAGTGATGCCCACTGGCGGCCTGCGTGCTCTGGGACCGCCCGTTTAGAAGTGCTGCGTGGGGTGCTGGCCCCGCCCCTGCCACGTCAGCAGCCAACCCGCGAGCTGCTGCTCTGGGCACGAGCTGCCCGCTTTTCCCGGCTTCGAAAGGCCCCAAAAGAGCGCCTTTGGCAGCCGTTTCCACCTCCGTTCCCTTCCCCAGTGCGGGCTTACCTGCGCTGGAGCTGCTCTCCTCGGCAAGTGATGGTAACCAACCTCTTCTGCCAACCCGGAAAGCCATGGCTAGCAAGAGATACAAAATAATGATGCATAATAAATACTTAAGAGGAAGGCGCCAGGTAGACGGGAACAGTCTTTTTTCGGTGGTGCCCAGTGATAGGACAAGAGGTAATGGGCACAAACTTGAGCACGGGAAGTTCCATCTTAACATGAGGAGGAACTTCTTTACTCTGAGGGTGGCAGAGCACTGGCACAGGCTGCCCAGAGAGGTGGTGGAGTCTCCCACACTGGAGACATTCAAAACCCGCCTGGACGCCGTCCTGTGCAACTGCTGTAGGTGTCCCTGCTGTGGCAGGGGGGTTGGACTAGATGCTCTCCAGAGGTCCCTTCCAACCCTGACCATTCTGTGATTCTGTTATTTCTTTGCATCTTTTCTGCTGAACTATAAGCTTAATTCAGTTGACAATGTGTCCTGTGTACTTAAATTAAAAGCTACAGGAACTACACAGATGCTGTGCAGGTCTAAATTGGGAGTTACGTATCTCTGCTTGCAACAAATACAGATTCAAATATAAAAGCCCAGAGTCAAGAAAACATCACAATTTAGGTGTCCTCTGTATTCCCATGGTTGGCCTCTGTTTTTCAGTTTTTCCAGGCTGGTCAGAAAAGCGCTAGAAAAAGAAGTGTTTGTTAGAGATATGGATTCCTTAGATGCTTTAAACTGCAGATAAGAGCTTCCCAGTCACTGAGATAGTCAGCATTATGGGGTTTATTTTTTAAAATAGTACTGCTTAGCAGTTTAGAAAGGTAATAGCAAAAACTACTTCGAGTTGTAATTAAACAGGTAATGAATAAGGAATCCTGATTCTTCCAAATCAAATTTAACCTGGATATTTCCAGTGTGCAGAAAAGTGAAAACTGAAGACATAAGAGTACAGAAAAGTCTGTACAGGTTTGGACCAAACATTGGCCTCCTCCAGTATCTCATATCTAGCGGTGGTCAATCACAGATGCTTAAGGGAGAGAATAAAGACAGTCTACCATGCAGAAATATTTCTACAGTACAGTTGCTGAGCCTACAAGGCTTTTGGGGGGGAGTATTTTTTTTGTGTCCATGACAAACCATCATACCTGAGAAAGACATGGCTATACATTAGTTATCGTGACAAACTGAAAGACCTCAAAATTTTTCCTCTCTGGAACTGAACTTCGCCTTTCTCTTACGCACCAGTATTCCATTTCTTCTATTGATTACTCTTTTTTATTTTCTGTTCAACATGCTCTTGCATTATGGTATGACATTTCCTGACAAAGCAAAGCTGCTCAACACTCCCTTTGAAGTTTTTCAAGTCCACTCCGTTTTGGCCAAGGGTGGGCATGCTGGAGAACACCTGACGTCTAGGCGTTCAGCTTTTTCCACTTACCGGTCGTCCTTTAGCCTGGGTCTTGACAAAACAGTTTACAGATAATTTGATTTTATCCCTAAGTCTGGCTTGGTTCCATATGAAAATAACATTTTAACACAATACCACAACACAACTTTCATGTTTCCTCCCTGGTTCATTTCAACTCCCTCCAGTAGTCATCCCTAGCATCATATTAAATCTGGAGGACTGCCATTCTTGGACTGTGCATGCTGCCAGCCATCTGAACCAGAAACATCAAATAAACACACAAAAGAGCTGCTTCTCTGCCACTGTTAGATGAGACAAATCTGTGCCCTGACATGAAAGCACTGAGATATCTCGCGCACAATACAGATCAGCGAGGACCATCTGGTTGGTTTCATTTACAGCCAGACACCAAAATGAGGAAAGTTGTCACACTACAAGGAAGTATTTTCCTATTTTGGAATTACTGTAACATTCTAGAATGTATACTGTGTCAGTGGTTTGCTTAATACCCAGCTGTAAACAATCAAAGAAAATAGACTGGGTCGTAAAGCTAGTAATAAACTCCAAACCAAAAGAGACGAAACTCCTCAGTGGAAAGGGTTATGCAGCAGAATTTACAGAAATAAAAATTCAAAATTTAAGAAAATACATAAACTGATACTAGGTTGATAGCCACCTTTTTTGAAGGCCTCAGATGGTACCGATGATGATAATGGACTCATGGACAGTAAAAATTAGGGACAGTATATCCGAGCTTTCCTATTTGGAAGCGGTTTGCATTCTATCAGCGCATAACAGATCACTTCTGGTACAACTGTTTTCTTACCCACCTGATCTGCAACAGGCTTGGGAAAAATGGCTGAAGGCAATCAGTGATCCCCATTTAAGACAGTAATTATATGTCAACTAGACACCTGAAAAGTAATGTCAAAATGCAATGAAGTTTAAAGAAATAAATTTGTGACATGCTAGATATTTGATTCATAGAATACATCAGTCTAGAAAAGCTTAAAAACAGGATTTTTTTTTTTTTTTAATTCTGCCAAAGAAAAACTGCAAAGTACTGCAAAGTTAGGCTAAGGGCAGGCATGCTTCTGATCCTAAGTCATTATGACTGAAATCCAGCCAGCACCAAAAGAGAGAAGTATCACATTGAAACAAGCGTGGTGACATCTATACTTCAGAGATGGCATCATTCAAACAAGAAAGCTGCCCCCCAAAAAGCCTTGAAAAGTTTAAAATCAACATAACATGCTATTTCAAGGAAGGAAAGCAAAATCAGAGAAAAGAATATTAGACAGAGCCAGGTTGGAGTCAATTGAGAAGGACAAGACTGAAAAGCTATTTTGAATGAGAGTGTTATCTTTTTGCATCTAGAAATACAAACCTATGAAGTCATAGAATCATAGAATCTATACATTGTGGCGGGCAGGTTTAGAATGGCATCCTTTCTTCTTTAAATTGCCAATAGCAATTTCAATTCATTTATTTTTGGGAAATATTCTGAAGTTATCAGTATGTAACACCCAGATGAATATTATTAATTATGAGTGTCTTCAGAGTCAAATCTTAGTCTTGTTAGAGCCAGTGGGACTATATAACTTTTTTTCACTCTTCTGTCAAGTATACACTGTTATAAAGTTGCTGAATCTGGGACACAGCATGAACTTTCTATTTTTCCTAAGATCAGGGTCCAAGCTGCTGCCCTCATTCACAATAGCACTCCTGTTAGACATCTTTGATCCTTCTTCTGTATGTAAGGAGAAGAACTGCAGAATCAAGTTTTGATTTGATTTTTAAAAATGATGACATACTGCACAAGTAGGTATTTATTTCAATAATTTTCTCCACTTAGTGTAAATCCTACTGGATTTAGTTCATCCCTAGTGTAGCTATACTGACATTAACATTCTGACTCTAGTGGAATAGCACCAGAAATGAATTGGGCATATTAACTGTTACAGGGCTACACAGAACATAAATCAGCGCAGAACATATCCATCACTTAAAATTGTATTTTGTTTATAATAACGCTATATGGAAAAGTAAAACCTCCAGTTAGCAGGTGGCATTTTAATATGTCTATATTGTACCGGTGTTTGCTGCACAGTTCATAAAATACGAAAGTTTGTGTTGCAGAATCTGATGACACACAATGCACTTCACTGACTGCCTCATATCAGAGGTAGTCTGATTACATCTTTTCCCACAGGAAAACATTATTAAAGCAGCACCAGAAACTGTGCTTGTTTTTGTACATAAATGCACTCAGTGGCTAAACACATGCACATGAACAGAAGTATGTGAGTCTGTCTCTATTTATAGCATTATTTGTGCTCACTGAACATACTGAGGCTGTTGAAGTCTAATTAAATTTGTTTCCCCACAAAGCTTCTTTTTATCTGCTGAATCTGCTCATTTTAATTCATGTGCACCACTTATTACCTTACCTTGTGCTCCCCACGTGCTTCTGCTATCAATCTTGTGTCTCATGAGAAGCTCCCTGAGGTGGGACACCAATCTTCATCCTGTGCACAGGATGATCACCAGCAGAGGTCTATATATGCTATCAAGCTACATGTAAATTAAGATGATGGTACAGCTTTGCCATATGAGGTGATACGGGTCGTCTATCCAGTGCCACCCAATGAAGTGTATAATTGTCAGCTTGCTCATGATATGAACATTAGGCAGTTGTTAGTGTTCTTGAGAGGTCACTTTAAGTGTTTTGTTTTCACATGAAGTCAAAAAATCATCTTTTAAAGCTGAGGAAGAGATCCAGCTAAAGCAGTAGCATTTTTTTTTTGTCCTACCTTTGTTCCTTTAAATCACAGAACTTACCCAAGAGGTTTATTTTCTGCACAAGTCCTTTGACTTCAGTGGAAGTTGCAACAGCTTTTACCTGACAACTTTTACGTGCATTTTTTGTCTTAAGAAAGGAAGTCGAATTCAAGGAATAGGTACGCAATCTGTACGTGCAGTGAGAATTGCAGAGACACTTTTTTTGGTTTAGTTCATTTAATCTTATCTCTTGTGTGCCAAAGAAGAAATAAAATATATAACATATATGAGTACAGGATTAGAATTAACATTTTTTAAAATCGGTTTCCTGAAATCAAAGGCTTGTTTTCTCAAAATGCTGGATTGACACCAGTGAGCGTTCTGCTGTGTTTCAGAGTGCAGAACATCAGGACACTCTCTCTGAATTTTCATGACAGCTTTAACAGTACAGATTTAAGCACCATTTTCAAAAAGCTATCACTGCTCATTTTTATGGGTAATAATATGTCCACAGTTACAGTGAGGTCTCCTAAAGGCTGCAAGGACAGGTAATTATATCTACATTACATAAAGTTAATTCAGAACACTTGTGTGCTACGTATTTATTAACTGCATGAATATAGCACCTAGGAAACAGACTCAGTTGTGCTAGATGCTATATAAACACAGGGAGAAAACGCCTTCGCAGTAGTTTCATTAGCATGATGCATCCTATTAAAATTAACTACTAGGCTATTAGTAACAATTCATATTTTGTCATCGCATATGCATTCAAGTGACATTGTTTGCATATTTTATCTTAGAACCCAGTACTTGGGTGATTCATTTAAATACATACAGATGTAGGTCATGCTGCAAGAAAGCAGAAAGAGCTGTGTATTTTGTGGGGACCTTGGAAGATAACTGATAGAACACCAAAATCATGGTTATTGAACATAATCATTTGCCTTAATGCATTGACTCTGATTTAAGTTGCTATTTGCACCATATTTCTAGGTGGTTCTTCTTATCTGGAATGACATGTAACTAAAACTTAAAGCACTCAGGTCTTGTACAACCATAATTAAGAAAATGAGACAAATATCCATCCTTATATATATGTACACTGCCCCTGCAGATGCTTTCCCCCTACATTTTAGCATGGCAACCCAATGCCATGAAACCCAGAGGAAGACTTGAAACATTGCTAATACACAAACTTCAACACGTCCCCCAAACTTATTTCTTTTTAAAAAGTAATCAGTAGACTCAGCAGATAACCATAAAATACAAGGGGTTTGGTGCACACATAAGGGTAATGTCCAAATTAAGTAAAATGATAGGAGTTTCAAAATTCCAGGGGCAATTAAGAAAAACAAACCACCAACAATATGGACATTTTGTCCCTGTCTAGTGATAAAATTAGTCAAGACAGCAGGTTACAGTCTTGTTTGCAAACTAGGTCTTGTGAGAAAAGCTATCTATTCTGTAAAAACCAATTCTCGGATGAAAAAAAACGTCAGTCAAGCACAAAACACAGCAGCAGATCAGCTGAGGTAAATTGCAGAGATCAATGGCAAGTACAGTCTGCATTGATCACATCTGGGAGCCAGTGTCATTCCTGTGGAAGTGACTGGTAAGCCTTCCCCTGTTCTGCTGCCAGCAAGCAGAATACTTGACAATCAGATACCACCCAACCGTGATGGCTGTTTTGACAGAGGTTTCATTTTTATGCCTTAAAGTTTCCTTGTCTACTAAAGTTTTGGTTGTTTTAAAGGGATATCACCAACTTTCAACTTCAAATTTTTACCCACATTGAAGTCATTAGTATCTCCTGGGGAAAGTGTTTCTCCTTTCATAGTGTTGCAGTAAAATAACTGTGAAGATTTAAGTGAATTTCCTGCTAGTTTACATACATACAGAAGAAAAGACATACACTTAATACTCCCCCACCACCATTCTGCAGTCTGACACATCAAACATTTTGCACCCACTAACACATGCCTGGTATAAACTGTTTGACAAAACAGAAACAAAACCAAAGTATTTTCCAAACTCTAACCAAAGCTTTCTCAATTTCTGAAAAGCCAAAAAATGGATCAAGCGTTAGCTTTGCAGTTGCATGTTCTGGCAGGCAGAGGACACAGATCTCTCCAAAATACTGTAAGAGACCTTTTCCTCCGAAAGATGTCTGGCTGAATCAAACAGAAGCTTTAGGTTCCTGGAAGCTGTTGGCATTTTCTCCTCTGCAGTGAGCTGTCTCTGGCACCTCATCTTTTAGAAGATTGAGTCCTGCCAGCTCTGTTTAACAAATTCAGGAGAGTTCTTTGTAATGAAGATCAAAAAAGCATCTGGCTTTGGGAAAAAATAATCATCCCCACCAGCATCATCCAACTAATGAGCGTGCCTTTGTCGAGCTTCACTCACAACATGAAGGATACATCTACTAACAATGTTTTTCCTGGCCAAACTGGAGTTCTCAAATCTTTCCACAGACTCTTCTAGTGTTTAACAAAGACATAGCTTCACGGGCTGTTCCTTTCCCAAGTACAATTGCTCAGTTCTTGCCCTTTTTCCACTTGTTAACTTACAATACCAGCATAAGAACAGCAAAGTTTCATCAGGAAAAGAATTAGGAAAGTGCCTATTATCACATCTGTAGCTTTTAAATGTGAAAAAATAATAAAGCATTAGGACTGATTTTCAGCAAGTAGTAGAGAGAGTTAGCAGAAGGTTAATATAGTTTTACATCTGATAGGTGTATATTTAGTCAGACATTAATATGACTCTAATAAGAGAGTGAGTGCAAAGAGGCTTTGTATATCTGAATTTGGCCTGAAGCGTGGCCCCCAGGTATCCCACTCTTCATCAGAATTCCATGTATAAGACCGTATAAAAAAGCAGTATAAAACACTTTATATGACCATGTAAAACTATTCTCCCTTTTAAGTTTTTGACATGTTGCTTTCCTCAGGCAAAGTCCTCAGCCTATATCTAGTTTTGTTTCTACTGAAGTGTACTGGAATCGATGTACTTTTCAGCAAATGTTTTACATCATTGAACTGGGTCTTATTAAGATGTCTAGAAGATCTCTTAAACTCTCACTGAGCTAAAAGAATAACATGGTATGCACTAAAGTTAGTCAGGTATTCTCCTGAAAAGTGACTGCTCTTTACAGAGCAGCAAGGCTAGTTTATGCATTGGGTAAAATTGTTCCCTTCTCTCAGTGGTATGTCAAGGACTGCCACCTTGGTTTCCCCCCATAGGAACTGTGCTTGTTTAAAGGTGAAAATTGCCTTGTTGGTTTCTATTAATTCTGCTGAGCCCAAAAGCAAAGTCCCTTATTTAACATGCACTCCTGCAAGGTGTTGGGTACCTTCTGAAAAAGTGCTAGACATCCACAATTTTTCAGGAAATTAATACAGTAAAACTTCTGTGCTCCGAACACTGTCAAGGCCTGATCTTCCTCAAGATTTCAGCAGGCAAATTTCCTATTAATTTTTTATATCAGTGTGAATAAAAACAAAGTTTTACCCTCCACCAATGAAGCGGATGGAAATTTTGCCATTAGCTTTATTACAAAGGCTATTAGGCCACAGAAAGGAGATGGCAGAACATCAGCTGAGATTGTGAGTTCTGTGAAGAAGTAATTTACAATTTTGAGAAGTAATTTGTAACAGTCTTTAGTTAGGTCTAAATAAAATATCAGTATGGAATGTGTCTTTCTGTTTTCATATCCTTTTATGCTGCTCACTGGTAACAAAACACTAACACAGTTACCAGCAAAACAGAAGTCAGCAATGATCTCAGATATGACAGTAGAGATTAAGCACTCATCCATCACCCATGGGTTATGATCCCAATAATGTCTCAAAATCCCTCAGAAGGTTTACTCAGGGAGATTTCTCTGCCTGTGAGGAGCAGGACAGTGGTAATAAGAGATCAATTCTCTATCAGCATGTTATTGTCTCCTTGTTACCAACACTTCCAAAGTAAACTGAATGTTGGACTGCAGCGAGTCCAGAGGAGGGCCACAAAGATGATCAGAGAGCTGGAGCACCTCTCCTATGAAGACAAGCTGAGAGAATTGGGGTTGTTCAGCCTGGAGAAGAGAAGGCTCCAGGTAGACCTTATCGCAGCTTTTCAGTATCTGAAGGGGGCCTACAAGAAAGTTGGAGAGGGACTTTTTACAAGGGCATATAGTAATAGGATGAGGGCTAGTGGTTTCAAACTAGAAGAGGGTAGATTTAGATTAGATATCAGGAAAAAATTCTTCACTCTGAGGGTGGTGAGGCACTGCAACAGGTTGCCCAGGGAAGTTGTGGATGTCCCATCCCTGGAGGTGTTCAAGGCCAGGCTGGATGGGGCTTTGAGCAACCTGGTCTAGTGGGAGGTGTCCCTGCCCATGGCAGAGGGGTTAGAACTAGGTGATCTTCAAGGGCCCTTCCAACCCAAACCATTCTATGATACCTGAGGACAGACTTCCCACGCTGCTTAACAGAAGGATCATTTCCTAAAGATGTTGCAGGCTTCCCAGCTAACAGACTCCCTGTCTAGGGCCTCCACTGGGCACCTCCCTCCCACAATCCATGCTCTTTCTTCTAGATTTCAACATTTGCTTGCTAAGGCTGAAATGCACCCTTAATTCAGGCTATAAAGCAACTACAGTATCTTGAAATCAAATATGATAGGCATCACTGGAGTTAGAAAAGGGAAGATTTGCTGGGATCTTCAGAATTATGTTTTGTCAGAGGCTTGATGAACTTAAAAATAGATCAATGCTTTAAAAATTCTTTATCCTGCAGTTGTGACACTCTGATGAAAAATTAATATAATCTGGATGTAGTGCTTAAGTCAAACACCTTTCCACAAACACCTGTCTCAGATTATCAATTGCAGGCATGTTCCAGACTGGAAACCATACTATAAAGCAGTAATGGCAATACAACAGAGCCTCAGCCCAACAGCGCTTCAAATTTCATCTAGGGTAAGTTATGAAACCAAGCAACCAGATCAATGCCAATTAAAGCTGCATGATAAAACTGGTTACAGTTATTTTGACAGCCCTTCATCTGAAAAGAGTGTTCAGCACAATTTAGTCTCACCAAACCCCTGAAATGTATTATGCCCATTTTACACATGGATAAACAGAGGTGCACATAGCTAACGTGACAAAAATCACAAAGTATACAGGAAGCGGAACAGAGAAGCAAATGGCCCTGATCCCCAGGCCTGTTCTTATAAAAATTATAAAAACTTATAAAAATTTTCAGTCAAGAGGTACATTAACACCAGGGAGTTAATACATATAAAAGTAATAGTCCTAAGTATACCAAAGATATCAGTAAATAGCCTAATCTGAGGAGGATTTTAGTATCTTTTTCAATATGTAGTGATCATACTCTCTAAATAAATACAAGTGGAAGAATTCTTTAAAAAAGGATTAACCTCCCAAATCTATGAAACCGAGAATCTGAATCATTCACCTTGGAAAGAGAGTTTTGACAGAACCTCAAGCTTCCATTACGAGGGAGTTTATGCAGATATTTTCATAGTACTTGGCTCTTATCTCTCTGCGGCTGTTTCACGCAAAGCAACATGCAGAAACACAGCTCAGCTTTCATTTCCCATCTCATCCCTTAATCCTCCTGAATTCTATTGTGTTTATCACTTCATCAGGAACCCAGAGAGGCTGATTGGGCCAGAGAAATTGTATTTACGATCTTCTTGAAGAAGCAGCACTCTGTATATGAATAATAAATCAACAGGCAAGCTTTGTCATTTTTTGTGAAAATGGGAAGTTTGTGAGCCATTTAATGTGATCTTAATAGACCAGCCCTTGCTTTCTGTTCAAAGCATGCACTGTGACTTTTCCCAATCGGTCAGGCCCTTAACTGCATTTTCCCTGTTCACAGAACATGTTACGTTTCCCAAAGCTACATGACATGAGACAGCAATATTCCTTTAATTACTTTGTGTTGCTGTATATTTAAAAGAAACTTCATGCTATGCACTAAGAAAGAAACCAGAAATCCGTGTGCTGGCTCCCATAATGACATTTTCCATTCCAGTTAATTATTGAATTTATTGCTATCAAGGCTTTGCCATACTCAAATAGCAGTGAGCAGTGGGTTACTGGCAGTGTGACACCAAGACATCTAATTACTGTACCCTACTCAGGGCAAAAACCCTACAGACCTTACCTAAGCAATAACAGCATAATTGACTGTTTCAAGAGGGACAGAATTAGACCCTAGATTTTTCTATTAGTTAAAATCCGATATCTCTATTTTCCTGATTTATTTTCCTTTTCTCTTTTCTCCATTGTTCTGTAGGACACTCCAGTGGTTGAGTTTGAAATATTTTCATAACACAGCTCTTCTACCAAAAGCATTTCCTTTTTTCAATCGTTTTGGTCTCTCTTTTGTTTGCTGAACATTTTCATTCCTTTAAGCTTTTCTTGGTTTTGTTTTAAAATGTCAGAACAATAAAGACATTCTGATATATATTCTGATTCTGATATTTATCAGAAAGAAATGAGACCTCCCCTAATATCCATAGATACATATTAGATTTTAGCAGTGATTTATTAGGGAGCTAGATTAAACAAGACCTTGGAAATCCATCTCACCTCTTTGCCTTCCACAGTGGTACAAACAGAGGACTCAACTGATTGCTAGATCCGATGTAGGATTAAATCAAAAGTATCCCACTTTTATTTGAAGGACTAAATCCAAGCTATTTTTTACCTACAAGATACAGAGAGGAAAATAAAAATGAAGAGCTTTTCATATGAAAGATATGAATATGAACTTGCATGTTCACATAGGTTAAATACCTCATAATTTGCTGCAGAATGATACAGTACGTTCTAAGGATGATTTGCACCCATTCGCTGCTCAGCTATTATTTGATTATGAATGAATCACAGCAATCAAGTCCAAGTTACTATGTGGTCTTCCTTCAGTGCAATCACTGTAACATTTTTCATAGTGTGAAATTTATCTATTTCTGTTGGGTTTTTCTCAGTAAGCAAATGTCTAGGCCAGTGTTTCCCAAACTGTTTTCCTTCCCAAGCAGTGTTTTCCTTGTGGTCACCGTTCCTGGCCTTACTTCTTTCCACCTGCTGACCAAGCTGTCTCTGGAACTGGAAACACACATTACTACTACACTGCTCCTGATGTTATTAGCCCTATTAACAAGCAGAGGCTTCAGCACAGTAACTTTTCAGATATAACACAGCTACACACTAATTTACACTATGTAGACCTAATAGCTCAGTAAAAGCTACCTAAGGGATTTCCAGTATAACATTTCACTTTGATTTAGAAATACGTACCTATGTTCTTGTTCTTTCTTGTACCCACCCTGTCATCTCATACAAGGCAGAGAACAACTTTGGGAATCCTTCCTTTATCAGCCTGTGGGTCTGAGTCATCTGTTCCCTAAGCTCTCTTGCAGATGGGCACTGCAGCATCATCTGCTGATGCTGCTGTCTGTGGCAGCTCTTCAGAGTACCCCATGTGAACACTGCAGCATTTTCCCAGAGTGCCAGTTTCCCAAATACCAAGAGTTCTGCACAACTAGAAATACGCTTCAAAAAATAGCGTGCTATGTACAGTTGGTTCCAGAGTTCAAGCAAATGCATAGTAACAAAATGAGTTATCAATTACAATACTGGACTTGAAGATGTGTTTTGTGTGTTGCTGGGGGGTCTAATAAAACAATTTGCAGGAAACAAAAATTTCTCCTGCATCTAGAAATGTAATGAAAGGCTGAAAGAAGTGTGACAAGAAACGTATCTCCTTAGTTAGAATATCATTTGAGATTTATGTTTGACAGCAGAAGAAAAACATCATGAGAAAGTGCATAGAGTAGCTGACTATTGATTGGTAAGGCTGTTGGGTAGCTGCAACAGCATTCACTTTAAAAACAAAAGATGGCGTGGTGGTCTTCATGAGAAGACCCTTGCAGAATGGAGTTTGGACTCAGAACTGAAGTCATTAGATTATTTCAACACCTACAAATTAGACACTGCAGCCCTTAAATTTTGAGTCCCACAGTCCACAGAAGGAATGCAGAATCCAGAGGTGTGAAGTATCAATTTGAACCTGTAAGTTAACAAAGGCCTTACATGCATGTCACCCTCTTTTCACTAGCATAGGTATTTGGGCAGGATGCAGAAGATGACCTCAATCCTTACAGTTGAAATTTAAAAAACAAGTCTGTCAAAACCAACTGTATCCACTTAGTTTCAAGGAAGGATTTGGTGCTTGGATACTTTGGCGTTTGTAAATGAGGTCTCTAGTCCAGAGAAGCAGGGGATTTTAGACAGACTCCCTCTCTTCACTGTTTCCCAGTTGGACAGATCTATGTGCTTTCCACTGCCTAATTCAAATCCGGTTTATAGTGACACTTAGCACTTCAAAAAAGCGTAACTTGGCATTCTTGCTTTTCAGGGAGCCAGATGCTCAAAAGTTAGGTGCTGCAGTGCTTAACTTTTACATACCCCGTCTGTTTTACCCATTTGGTTTTGCTTATTCCACAACGAAACGCAAAGACCATGTGCCCCTTAGATTTCTTAATCTTCAGCAGCAGTTTCCCCTAGAGAAAAAATCCAAACGTTTCTAATCAAGCCTCTTAAAGGCATTTTTGCTTCAGCCCAAAGAAAGTAAATTGGCTTTAATAAAAACTATTAGTCACTAACTACACTTATTGAAGGGTTGGCAAGCACCTTGTCTCATCAAATTCCTCTTACTGAGTTATTTGGGTCTCAGAATGGCATGTTTTTAAATTATCATACAGAACCAACAAGGGCAGTCTGAAAAGCCTTCCCATACTGAGGGATTCAAATAGGTTACAAAACACTTTAATTATATTTTTGATTCATGGAGTAATTCTGTTTCCACAGCTCCTATTCTCCTAAATTAAAAGAACCACTTTTGTATCCTAACAGTGGCCGTAAGATTTTCAAAGCAAAAAAGTAATTGGTAGCTTCCTTTAGCCACACTTAGCCTGACTTCCAACATCCCTTACACTCTTTGCTTGTGCTTCTCCCTCTTACTGTACCTACAGCATGAATGCCATTTTAAAATGAATTCCATTTAAATCAGCCATTAAGAAGTCACTGACACTTCCATAGCAGATACATCATGCATTGATGAGCTTGGAAAACTTGCCAATTTGGGAGGTGTGTTTTGCATAGACGTATGTAAGCCTGGCTTCCATGCAGCTGTAAACACTGAAAAATCCCAGAAACTATGAGGCAGAGTCTAAACGTATGTTGGCAAAATCCTCATCTTTGCAAAAGTTTCACTCCACCTGGATGTCCTTCAGCACAAACAGTTCTTCTTCCATTTTCCTTTATGGAACAGTAAAAAAACCTATCCAGGATCCTTTGCAGGATATGCAGTTACTTTGCAGGCAAATTTTACCTGGATACACATTTATTCATTAAAAAAAAATTGCATACTAGCTGTTTCTAAAACGTGGCTCTTCTAGAACAACTAATACATTAAAAAGTATATTTTTTCCTGTTTATAGAGAAACATAATAGTATGTTACAGTTTCATACCAAGCAATTGGTATAAATTGGTACATTTTTGTACAAAACAATTGTACCATCTGACAGGTTTTAATTTTATTTCTAGGGCATTACAAACAGTGGTACCTTATATTCAAAAAAACAGTATCAACTAGCAAGGACATTTTCTGTCGAGGCATACAAGAAGAAATCAATCAATAGCTTTTGATTTTCTCTTCTGTTAAGCCCTCAATGGCTTAAATTGCTGCCTGAGATCACCTGAGGCATGTATGAGAAAGAACAGTATATAGCAATGCTAATACATAGACCCATTTATGAATAAATTAAAGTTAACTATAGCTTCCTGATATACATTGCTTACTTACATCCACCAGCTCTCTACACTTGTCTTCAAATCTACTTGTAATGCAGCTTACAAGCAGCACGTATATTCCTCTTTTTTATTCCCAGCTGAAGCTTCAAAACAATCAAAATAAAGACAAGCTCCGAGAACCCTGACCAAAGACTTTCACAACAGGCAACACTTCTCTAATACTTTTTTTTTTTCCCATATAATAATTGTCAACATCTCTGCCCATACAGACACAAGATACTTGCACACATTTAGACTCCAGCACCTACATCTCCAAAATTACGTGCCTGTATCGCATGGAACAATAATCAGTAAAGATCATCGGCACCCTCTGTAACCACTATAAAGACAGTTTTGCAGGTGACTGGCCCTCCCTGTAGCACCTGTGACACTCAGTAAACAGGAGCAGTGAGGCACCTTGGGCCAGCAGCCCAAAAAGCCCCAAGAGTCATCAACAGATGTTAAAATGGCTCAGATCTCAATTACCACATCTTTTACAGAATTGTTGTATATGAATATTCTGCATTCAGTAAAATGCACAAGCAGTGTTGGAAGTAACTCATCTGAACCTCTTCCAGTGAATGAGCAAGTCTCAGTGCACAGGTTTTTGTTTTCTCTGCTCCAGTGATAATCCTTTGCCTGAGCCCCTTGTTACAGAGTGAAACGCTTTCCAGAGAACGGATAGTGCTTTCCCATTTTACTTCTTGCCATAGTTTGGTAACTGCAGTATTCTTACAGGTGGTAGATTTGAATTCACTGCCTGCTAAGGAGAGTTTTGACCCTGCATTTCTCTCACCCTAGACTGTTCTACTTCTGTTTCTAGAAATTTGCGTCTTGTCAGTGTGCTGAGCTCACTTCGTATGTCAAGCTCTTAAGGGGCTACAGGAGAACTTAGTCCCTCTGTTTTAAAAGATGGAGCTTATCAGATGCATGCAGTTCTGTGTACCAATGCAAGCAGGGTTCAAAAAATGAGACATCTAAAAGGAGATCCCCACTACCACTTATTTCATCTAGTCACCTCAGTTTTCCTGAATCTTACTTTACAGCTTACACTTTCATTTGTTGAATTTCTACTCCAGTTGATCTCAGGCCAGTCAACATGTTTATGAGCCCACAGCAGTGTCAATCACAGAAGTGGGGTTCACCGTTGTTTACAGAGGTGGACAAGAAACTGGTCATCACAAGGGTTTGGAAAACACCACCACGAACTCTAGTTTCATTTGGAAGCACCCACTTACTTAAATAGGCTTGACATTTTAGGCAGGAAAGAGATGTGGTGCTCTAAAATTAGGCACCAGATTTGTAGGAGAAAAAGGTCATTTATATTTAATGTTAACAGGAGAGTACCTGTGTTATGTCTGAGAGTATAGTATATTCAATGCTAAAATAGAATTTTTGTAAAGTCAGAACACAGCCGGTACTCTTTTCCTTGACAAACCTTATGCTGAGCACACATTTAATTTTCTTCTACTATGGTCTGTAACATATGGTTTATCTTGCCTTGACATCTCCAATGCTGAAAGTTGACATAATAAAGATCAGGGCAAGATGACTACTGCTCTGAACCTTCTTCTCTTTCAGTACAGATAAGTGAGATACATAGTGGCCTTATAAGAGAATTAGTATCTGGTAGAATGTGGTGTTCATGGATATTATGTCTTTTATGCAAATAAAAAGAGGACAAAGGGAAATTCTGAACATAATCTAGAAGGAATGTATTTCTAATTCTCTTTGCTGCTATGACTTAATACTTCAAAGGAGGCAGGCAGACAATTAAACAACTCGGGCAACTGACTGGCTGTGTTCCACAGCCCTTTGCAGGCACAGGGGAAGTTGAGCGTTTGCCTCTTTACCTCCAATTACCATAACCAATTTGTTACTAATCACTTCCATGTAGACCACCAAAGTCAATTGAATTCAGTGGAGCTGATGGATCACACTGCTTAATCATGTTGTGAAGAGTCAGGCTGCACCTCTGATCTTTCCAGTTCAAACATTTTAAAAGGGGCATTTTTTTTGCAGATATGTAATTCAAGTTATGAAGTTAGATGTAATTTAAAACACCCCATGACAGCAATGGAATTTGAATGCTACAACACCTTACTGAACATGACCCTTTTGTAACTAAAGAGAAACAAGTTTTCATGGAAATAAAGAAAAATACAATGATGAACATGCATTAAAGAACACTGCCATGTGAACCCAAAACTGAACAAAACCAGAAGTATCATTTAAATGTGTGGTCTATCATCTGAGCTCTTGCTTGAAACAGGCAGAAAGCCATCTGGCAATAGACATTAGCCAGCACCATTTTCTTTTAGCTTCATCCAGGCATAAAGAATTCAGAATTGCAACTGTCTTTTGTCATAGCAGTGCAGTCCAGCTGTGTGTCCACCACCAGACTCGCTCATTTTCCATGTACCTAACCCAGAAATCTCACAGGCTAAAAAGTGAGATACAAGCAGACAAAATATTCCTTCTCTGAGTTTAGAATTTTGATGGAAAAACAGAAACACTGTTGGCTAAAGAAACCAACCACCACATCTATTTTTCCATAATCCATTAATACTTCTTACAACAGCAGAATTGCAGGGCTCAGAAAGGAAGGTGCACATATGCCAATTTCCTTCAATATGTCATTTACTGTATTTAATTATAAAGTTAATCTTTCTTTCAATGCCTGATGCGTGGTAGGCTGTGTCACAAAAGCACAAAGGAAAACCTAAGGTAGGAGGTTTGGTTTGGTTTGTTTTTTAAACAAGGCTGCCTCAGTTTTAGCTACTGGCAGTGTTTTTACAAACATAGCTCTGACTTCCCAGAAGCTACCACGTGCCCAACATATCTGGCAAAATCAACTGGACTCTTAAGTAGCCTACATATGGGTTTACCAATCTAATTTACTTCCCCCCTTCTGAAAGTCTTCATAATGAAGCCTACAATTCTTGGTGCACACTAAGGTTGGAGCACACCAGACTTCAGCACTTTCTTAAAGCAAATATCTTACTAAGCCCCGTATATGTTTAAGATGCTTAATGGATGGAGGCCTAAATTTTCATGCAATCAAACAAAAAGAAGAAAGAGAATTACAGCATAGACACTGTAGACACTCTGTACGGTGATTAATGGAGTCCGATTTTGATTTTTCTTTCTTTCAGAATAACCTCTCCATCGTTTTCTGGCAAGTCAATTGAAACAGAATTTCAAGTTTTTCAAAAATGTTGAAAAAAAACCAAAAAACAACCACAGAATACACCTTTCTATGTCATATCTATTTAACTCAAACCAAAGAGTTGTTTCACTTGATATTTCTATTTCACCTTCTTTTCGATCTTATCACATTTTTTAATAAAAAATTGTTTCAACTTCAAACTGAAAAGTTAAGGAATTCTGTAGAAAAATGTCAAAAGAAAATAAGCTTGCATTTCCAAAGCAAAATATCCTTTCAAGTATGTGAAGGTGAAGTGTTTCAATGTTTTCAGGAATTTCCTTTTTCCCCTCCCAACTATTACAGAATCACAGAATGATCAGGGTTGGAAGGGACCTCTGGAGATCATCTAGTCCAACCCCCCTGCCACAGCAGGGTCACCTACAGCAGGTGATTTAATCAAATCTAACTCAAATTCACAAACAAGTGTTTGATAAAACTGAAATTTACTATTTGCCTCTGAAATGTAGTCCAAATCTGGTTACATAAATATTCAGGAAAGGCACAACTATAAGTATATAAATGGTTTATTTTATCGTATTGAGCCACTGTTTCTTGTGGAATCATATTAGTCTGGGTAAGCACAATATTTTGCCTATACATCATTTCTCTATTTAGCAGGCTATACAAATGCACACATCTGTTGCAGGTATGATTCAAGAGCAGAAAGAAAACCTAATGCCAGTTGTGAAAGTTTTTTCCACTGTGTTTGGCATGCATACAAAACAGCAAAACAGGGATTTTGCTACCAGAACTGCTGTTTTATAACTGGGTGGGGACAGACACTGAAGTTCATCAAATTTAGATTGGAAATGAGCCATACTTAACTACTGAGACAATGCAACTTGGACAAAGTCCAGTTGTCTTCCTAAAAAAACAAAACAGACTAGAGATGAAATCACGGTTGAGTACTTAAAGCAGAATGCATTTGAATACATCGTTTAGCCTGATTTGTTAGTACTCTGAGTACAGGATACTTTTTTTCAGTTAATTTAACATTTCTGTCTTTTATTCCCTCCCTTTCTATCCCCTTACCCTCTCTACAGTTCTTCTGTTTTTTGGATTAGGATCTTTGAAGTTTCCTACACGGCTTATATCATCCATATCTTTTATATGAAATTCCATCCCCTCAAAAAGAGGCGTTATTAACAAATGCATATCAATTCAAGATGAAGCTTTGAATGAGATGATTTTCAATACAAAAGAAGAGAATGAGTGTTAAAAATGAAGCCTACTGCAAGTTAGTACAATATATATCAGGTTCAGACCTTAAGGAGCTATAATGGTGTCAGCACGACCTTCACCGAAACAAAGCATATGCATTCATTTCTCGCATTTCTTTGACTTTGGTACTGCTCTGAAACCCATTAACAGGTGCTTTTTAAAGGAATTAATTAAAAACATTTTCCCTGAAACTGTTTTATTGTTTTTAAATATACATGAAACAAGAATCATACAAATTTGTTTCAATACTGCCAAATACAAAGTTTCTTTTCAGATATTTAAGTTGAATTGGTCAGTTTAAAGAAGCTTTACACATGTAGAAAGTTTTAAAAGTTGTGTGTTAAATACTTCAGTTATAATTCATTTAAAAATCCTATTATGTTTGGTTACACAAGACTGCATTTAATATACTTAAAGATGCAGTACTCCTTAGCTGTGACATATTTATGGGCTGCACATTAAGAAGTTTATGAAATAAGGCAGTATATTCTCAGTGTCAAACAGCTCTCAATGAAGACAATTATTCAGACTGTCTGTTTGTAATTAGGTATGAAATAATTTATGATTATGAAGATAAGTGAGTAATTTTTTTTAGAATACTGGATTTTCTTACAGAGAGGTTCCCATAATATAGCCAGAGCTCATAAATTACTCACCTTAGATTTCAGGCAGATTTCCTATGGAATTAATAAACATATGGATTCAATCTCAATAGCACAGGTCAAAAATAATGAACAGGATGCATGCTATCAAGGGATCCTCCACAAACTGCTGAAAATAAGTCTAGGCTCGACATTGATTGATCTGGGACTGGGAACTGATGGAACCGATACCACCTGTACCCCTTAGAAAAGTGGTGAGGACAGAACCTCAAAAGATTCATCTTAGATAAAGTTTCAAAGGTTGGATGCTTATCTGTTTTACAGCCAGTTTTATTTGCTAGTCTACAAACTGAGCTGGAAATCTTGCAAGATTAAAGTCTTTTCTAAGATTTCTATTGGAGTTTCACACAGGCTACATGTCCTGCAAAAATAAACTCTATCATGGCATTATAACCCTTTAGTGACAACAAAAATATGCATATTAAAAGATTTTATCCTAGCAATAAGAAATTCAAAGAAACATGCAGTTTAAGTAGCAGTTTAGTTTATTTGATCCAGATTTGTTCATCTAACTTTTTATACGCATTAGTGGAGTTTACATCTTCTTATAAGGCCTAAATATTGCAATACTATGGGCAGAATGTAAACCCAGATCCAGTGGATCTGGAAAATAAAGCTGTGTAGAAGGATGCTTGTTCTATTTTGCTTTTCTCTAGGTCAACATCAAGGATGTTCTTAGCTATGTTCCACATATTCACAGTCAAGAAGGAAGCAGGCTGAAAGACAATCTTCAACCTCCTTGCAAAGCCTTGTAGATGATTCCAGCCAGAGGTCCTTGTGCAGCAGTAGTCAAAACCACACAAATAAGGAGTAAAAAAGACAAAAGTGAATCCTAAAAAGCACCACAGAAAAACTGGCAACTCAGTTAAAATATGGCATAAATCTCTTAAAGTTTTCCAGAGGTGCTTGTTTTACATGTAGATTAAACCCCTCACAATTTGACTATTAAGAAGCTATTTGTTTTCCATGGGCATGCAAAGAATCTGGAATAATTAAAGTTAAAACAGCTTTTCCTGCTACTCAAAGAATGACAATAAGTAAAGGTATTAAAGTCATCGTACTGGAAAAAAAGTCACCTCTGACATTAGAATAAGTCTCAGAAATTTTACCTAACACGTAAGCTTTTTTTCCCTGTAAAATTGCCAGTTTCAAAAAAGAGGGGCTGGTAATGAATGTGCTTCTTCAACCATGACAATAGTATTGCTACTTCATTCTCATAATGTTATGGGACCCCAGGCATCTCCCAACTTCATCCTGGAATGATGACATATTTCATGATTATGTCCAACTCTGGCAGATAAGAGCATTTATATGCTAATAACAGCAATATGGGTAGCTCTAGAATTTCACCATAAGCAGTGAAGCTTTTAATCACAATAAGGCTTATGGGCCCAATTTATCTACATTTAAAAAAAAAAAAAATCATAATACCTACATAGGTGTTCCAAAACGTATTTCTTTTACATCAACTTTTAGGGCCCTGTAAAATATGAAATGAATGGGAAATGAAAGTATTTGGTACCTCAGAGGACTGGATTATTAATAAGAGGGGGGTTATGCATAACTTCTTCAAATCACAAGAGAAAATGAAAGCTATGCATGGTGACTGGGTGGTATTTGAGTAAATGGAGAATCAAAAGCTACTCCAGGAACCCACTAAATCATCTTTCCAAAGGAAACATTAATCTACAGCCACAACTAGAATTTACACAGGTTTTAAAGGAACAAAACTCTCCTTAACACTCACCATGCTGCCTGTAAAAGTTGTTTGGTCTGTTTATACCAATAACTATTAGGAGTATGCCTTTTTTATAGTTGACAGCATTGTGTATCCAGGTGGCCTCACTGTTTCAATTATATATTTAGTTAGGTCCCATCTGGCACAGAAACTCACTTGTAATTCTGCTATCATGTTGTTGTGGGCTGACTTCAAGAGCACAACAGCAATTTAAGCTTCCTACCACCAAAGTTGCTGGACAGTGGTTTGCACTGGGGGGAAAAAAGGAAAAAAAAAAAAAAAGAAAAGAAAGAAAAAAAATTGGAGCTGTGTTCACATCACCTATTATAGGTAATAATTTCAGTGAACTTATGTGACATCCCACCTCTGCCCGTTAACTGAACCACTACATTAACTGTTTGCTCTGAAACATTCAGTTACAAATGTGATTTAGGAATTCTTCACACAATCTTCTGGATATGCTTCAAAAGTATCTTGTATATGTGGTAGAAACGTAAGAAACAGCAGATCAGTATTGCTTACACAAATGTTACAACCGCACAAAGAGTAAAATAAGCAAACCAGACACCAATGGTTTCTTTCTTTTTAACACAACAGCAAATAAAGCCTACCCTGTAATTACGTTGCCAAAGAGTACCACAGATAGAAAAAATTGACAGTTTATTGTTTGGATTATATAGGTACTAATTGCAGTTTCCTCTAGAAAGGATAATGATAAAGAGTAGAGAAAGTTAATACCTTGAACAGAATCTTCTGAGGTAAAACCCAGGGTTTTTCCATGGCTTTCATCAGTTTGATTTTCTCAGAGGCTCAATTTACCTCCATCTCTCTGAATACCCCCACAAAGCTAGGTCCTGGAAACCAGGTCATTCTTACAGTTTTCCTCTTAAAGCTGTCCTAATTAGAGAATAAGGACTTCCCCAGCACAAGAGATTCCACAGCTGGCTCTGAGTGGGAACAGCTGGGCAGGTGTGCCATTAAACATTTGTAACAACTGATTGGCACAGATGGACATTCCACCTTTCAAAGATCATTTAGGGTTAGATATTATTCTGCTGGAGAGAGTCCAGCATAGGGCAACACAGATGATTGAGGGATAGAAGCATCTCCCTTATGAGGAAAGGCTGAGAGAGCTGGGACTCTTTAGCCTGGAGAAGAGAAGGCTGAGAGGAGACCTTATTATTATATATATATATTATTACAAGCATCTGAAGGGTGGGTTGAAGGAGGATGGAGCCAGACTCTCTTCAGCGGTTCCCAGTAACAGGACGAGGGGCAACGGGCATAAGTTGGAACTCAAACACAAGAAAAAACTTCCTTACGGTTCGGGTGACAGAGCACTGGCACAGGCTGCCCAGGGAGGTTGTGGAGTCCCCTTCTCTGGAGATGTTCAAGACCCACCTGGATGCAGTCCTGAGTAATGTGCTGTAGGCAATCCTGTGGTAGCAGGGGAGTTGGACTAGATGATCTCTAGAGGTCCCTTCCAACTCTAAAAATTCCGTGAATATGGCTATAAATGAGAGCTGTCCTTAAGGCCATCTAGGTCATAACAGGAACCAGTCTGCCACCTCAGCAACAAAGATCAAGAAATACAAAGAAAATGTATTCCTTTCCCTCCCATCTCTTAGATAGGAAGTTTCACCTCCTCCATTAAAAGCTTCTCAGGATCCAGCATTGCACATCCTAAATTGTAATCAAAAGAACATAGTATTAGTGCAAAACTTTTTATATCTGGAGATAAGAAGCAACAGTAAAAATCGACTCAAACTAAGCACCTCCTCAATATACACCTCAGCTAGACTGCCCGCTGCCAGCCTGAAGGTTGGGTCAAACATGAAGGCATAGTTCCTAACACTGCAGTTCCTCACAGCAAAGGCAACATACAGTATCTGATGGCTGGGCAAATTTTGAATCAGCACACAGCTACCTTGTTAGCAGGGCTTGCACCACATGAATCCCACCAAAAATAAACTGAGATTAGCCTAACATATTAAGCCACTATACTCTAACGCCAGCCTCTAAGGCTTTTAGCTAGGATAGTGATCGCAACATTATAACAACCTGGAGAGAGCAAAAAGGTAAGATTTACCATTTACATTTCAGACAAACAACAGCAGGAGTAATAAAGAAAACTACACACTGCAGATGATCAGCAAGTCATTAATGCCGTTCTGGAAGACTCTCAGGTATCACAGTGATATAAGGACTATAGACTTTGATACAATACACGGTAAGAAAGAACTCTTACAGGATGCCTTTGACAACTTTTCAATCCTTAAAATGGCTTAAAGTGTTCATATAATATGAGTGAGAATTTGAACTTTTTGGTTGCTATCAAAGCAAAACTCTTGGAGAGTCACCCCACAGGGTCTTAAATCATGCAACAACTATGTAATATACACAGCTGAACTCTGGTTATCCTTATTAAATATCTTGTTAGCAGTCAATGAGAATTTAAATTACAATCTTCTTCCAATCAAATGCATAATTAGGAAACTTAATTTTAACCATTATTTTACATGAGCCGAACTACTAAAATAAAATGACTCCTCATTATTTTAAGGAGATAAAATTGTGAAAAATAGCTAAAAAGCTCAGAATAATCCAGATTCAGTTTGCTTTTTTCTTTTTCCTCTGACAGGAGGCATTTGTTGGCAGTACTACAAATAAACTGTGCTTGCCATAGTCCACAGCTGGCCTGGTCTTATTTGTCCTTTTTGATTTGTTTTATCCAGTGTAAATGTTTGTTGGAAATTCCTGATCTGATTCAAATGATCTAGTGACTGAATTTTGGTGTAACGAAAGGGTTGAATAAATATGGTTGTACCATAACAAAAGACTAATAAAAGGTGAAGGGATCAAGGTACTTTCAAGACACCGATGTGCTTGCCTAAAAATTGTCCTTTCCCTTTCTTTCATTTCCACTTCAAGGCCAAGTGCTGGGTCCTGCACTTGGGTGGTAACAACCCCATGCAGTGCTACAGGCTGGGGGAAGAGTGGCTGGAAAGCTGCCTGGTGGAAAAGAACCTGGGGATATTGGTCGACAGCCGGCTGAATACGAGCCAGCAGTGTGCCCAGGTGGCCAAGAAGGCCCATAGCATCCTGGCTTGTACCAGAAATAGCATGGCAAACAGGGCTAGGGAAATTATTGTCCCCCTGTACTCCCTGTACAGCAGTGGTGAGGCCACACCTCAAATACTGTGTACGGGTGGCCCCTCACTGCAAGAAAGACATTGAAGTGCTGGAGCGTGTCCAGAGAAGGGTAACAAAGCTGGTGAAGGGTCTAGAGAACAAGTCTGATGAGGAGTGACTGAGGGAACTGGGGTTGTTTAACCTGGAGAAGAGGAGCCTGAGAGGAGACTTTATCACTCTCCACAACTACCTGAAAGGAGGTTGTAGAGACACGGAGGTTAGCCTCTTCTCCCAAGTAAAAAATGATAGGACAAGAGGAAGTGGTCTCAAGTTGTGCCAGGGGAGGTTTAGATTGTATATTATGAAAAATTTCTTCACCAAAAGGGTTGTCACGCATTGGAACAGGCTGCCCAGGGAAATGGTTGTCACCATCCCTGGGGGTATTTAAAAGATGTGTAGATGTGGTGCTTAGGACATAGTTTAGTGGTGGATTTGGCAGTGCCAGGTTAACAGTTGGACTCAATGATCTTAAAGTTCTTTTCCAACCTAAATGATTCTATGATTATGTGATTCTATGATTCATTTTCACATGTATAGCCTTCAACTTGCCTGTATTAAAACCAGTCTGTGATTCAGCAGTAATACGTTGCATTTCTGTTTCCACTGTATTTCCATTTTCCAAATACAAGTTACCTCAAGAGTCCTTTCTTTCCCAGGAACACCCTGTCTCTGCTTTCCTATAGCTAACTTCCTCTCTCCAAGCAGGGTTTCCAGTACTACAGTCCTGTACATGGCTTCATCTGTCCTATGTCCATTCATCTGATTTAATGGAAGATATCTTAGGTCCAGTTTATCCGAGGATACTTAAAGCAGAAGTAGTACGTCAAAATGAGAGTGGCTCAGATGCAATATGCAGTATATGCATAAAAATATGGTACTAGGACTGAAGATTTACTCTACTCACTGGAAAATTTCTGTACAGAAAGATTTTTTCAGCCTATGGATGCATCCAAGAGAAGACCCACCTGCTCTGACCACTCTGTAACACAGCCCAGCAACGTGGCCTGAAAGGTCTTCAAAGGATTTTCAAAAGCTGCAGTTATGGAGTCGATTAATTACTGCTATTGTGCAGGCCACAGAAAACTGGAGGAGGACGTCAGCAAAAAGTAGAGAAACAGAATGAGGCAGGGCAATAAATATTTTTGAAACAAATTATTGCAGAATTAGGTCTGACATCTTCAGGGTACCTACTTTATTCAGAGGTACACGTACAATAAATATATACTTCTTCTACTCTTTTCCAAACCCATTTATCTTTCTTAATTTCCAAGTAAAATAAATACATAAGTTTCCAGCAGTTCTAAAGCATGAAAACTTTGGCATGAAAGGTGTAAAGTTTCCCACTTCTGAGCAAGTAAATTTGAAATGTTAGAGTAGAAACAGTTTCATAACATTACCTGCAGTGGTCACTTCTGCTTCTATAATGAGGATTCTAATGATAACACAGCAAATCCCAAATGATTTCTGCTTGTACAGATTTGCAATATTACAAATGGAGCCAGATAGACCATGCAGTCATGCCTCAGCTGCATGAATGCCTCAGATTAGCCTGTTCTAATGACAGATATTCAAGACCTGACACTGCCTTTGCTCAAAGCAATGCTTAGGGAAAGGCTTGAATCCTTGCTACTTTTCAGTTCTCATTTTTTTGCAGATGATTCAGTACTTTGAGGATCTTACTTTGGTTGATGTTTAGTGCCAGACAGCATGAAAAGTTTTTCAAGATAAAACTTCCTTGGATGATAACATTTCAAGCCCAAGCATTATGCTGCTGGCGGAAATAAAATGTTTATCCCAAAGCCAGTTATTTATTTTATATTTTAAGAGATTGCAGCCCTTAAGAACTACAGCTCAGTGCTTATCCTCTCAGAAGCACACACTTGAATGAAAACAGGATGGAATCAACGAAACTGCAGGGAAGAAAAGCCAGACTCTGCTTTGGTGTAAAACTGCTTCCAGGGACCTAAGCTGATATACAGCAGCTGACGGTTTGGCTTGTGCATTTTGGGAAAAAAAAAACACCAACCACCAATGCTCTCAGACTCTGGTTCCAGTGTCTGGTGATACAGTGGCATTTGAGAATCTTTCTTTTTAAACATCTTGTAATTGTTTTTGAAAACTATTAATATATAAAAGAGAAACGAGCAATAAATCAACTGACTGACTTGTTCAAGCAAAACTTCACAGCCCAAATAGCACATGGATGACTAGGCATGTTCCTGTGGCTTTATATCCCTGAGGCTGCAGGTGGGAAGACCACTGCAGTTACACACCACAGAGTTTCATGGGGGCTTAGGATGAATCAACACCTCCATCTTATAAAACTTGTATAAGCAGAAAGTTACCATAATTCTCATCACAATCTTTCATTTTATACCATAATTTTTCTAAGTCACCATGATCACGCTACAAATCCTATATTTATGTTCTAAGTAATGTTTCTATTGTCCAGCCTTTCCTATATATTCTCTCCACACAGCTAAAGCGTCTGTCCAAATTCTCCTTAAGCAGTATTATTATTTCTTGCCTTGTTAAAGACAGTCTTTCCTCCCTTACAGGCACTTGGAACACTACTGCAGAGAGTGTTACTTAAGCTACGTCACTCCTCTTTTGTCCTTTTTCTACTGATCCCCCTTATTCTTTCTTTTCACTGACATGGCCTCTCACAGCCCATTTCTTCTCTGATTTCTATTTCTTGTTGCATATCAGCCCATGATCCCAGACTCCTTTACACTGCTGGGCCTTTTAGAGTGTGACTCTGTAATGCAGGGGTCTGCATTAATACCAACACCAGTACTTATCTTGGGACTCTCCAACAGATCCTGATGGCCTTTGCTACCATTCCGACACCTCTTCTCTTCTCCTGTGCATCTTATGTGTCTAAGCTAAGCTATGCACACCCCTGCTTCTCATGGGAATAAGAATTAAACTGCACTTGCTATGTTTCAGTATATTAAAATATGTAATGACTTCGCTTGTGAGCTAAAAGAAAATCTTAATAGGGAATCTCTACTTTATTAAAGCCAAAGTATTGACAATGACTGTTAGCCAATCACCTTGGAACTGAGTATTCATGTGAAATTTGTATACACATTTGAACGCACACAGAAGTGGTGTTGCTCTGCTTCTTTTAACTGATGCTGTGCCTCCAATATTACATGGGGAGCAGTGTTGGGAGTGTTGGGTATATAACATCTTATTTCAGGTCAAAGGAACCTGTGGAAGAAATAATCTAGAGCTAAATTTATCCCTTACGTTGACACTTGTATTTGTCTTGAGTTCAACTTCTACTGCTATGCCTTGGACCACTGAAGAAAGCAGTTATTTAAAAATCTTCTGTTTATTATTTGAATTTTGTTTATGGATTTAATTCCTATACAATGCTAAAGACAGGTTGTTTGGTTTCATTTTTGTGAATAAATAATTTCCTTTTCTGATACTCTTGCAACATAGATGCTCTTTAATGAATAGAGCTAGAAAGTAACATTTTTTAAGTGAGGACTTTTCTACTCTTCTAGAATGTAAACAATACATTTTAAATCACATTTCCTTAAATGAGTTCATGTCTATAAGACACAGAGAAAATAAGAGGAAGAAAAAAGAAAGAACTGAACTCCAAAACAGGCAACTGATGCTAATATTCTAGTATATTCCAAGGCAGATTAGGCACAAATTAAATTTTGCACTAGCTTTGCATAGCTGTGACTGCTCCATTTGATTCTAGGGGATTTGATTAATTTGAATTATTTAGGTGCCGCATGAATAGCACCAAAGTAGTTGATTGCATTCTTGATTGAGTTACAGTATATTTGTATGGGTACATGTAGCAACTGTTATTATTCTTATATTAAGGCTAAATAAATGTACCCTTTCCATAGGAAATGGTGTCTATGATCTTTCACTCGTATCATGTTATTAAAGATTTTTCTTAGCATACAATGAAATCTGGCTAAAGGGGAAAAATAAAAATAATTTGCTGAGCACCAATGCTTCAATTAATTAACTTCTGTTTCTGTAAATAGCCATAAGTGAAAGAATCAAACTATTATGTTTTGTAGATGAATGATCAGCAAATGCTCAAACTCATCTGTCACGGTCTAGTTTTGTAGCCTGACAAGAAAAATGAAGCCAGCATTTTCTGAATTCATAAAAAGTTTGGGTTGCGGTTTACATAAAATCCACATTTGAGTGGAAGCAGTGGAGAGATTGAATCCCTCTTCAGTTTGGCAGTAGGGTAAAGGGCTTATCATCTGTCCTTCACAGACATGACAGGTTAACACAAACCGTATACATGTTTTCACATCATCTAACCCTTGGATCAATCATGTTCTCAACTTAATGTAGTGGGTCAACATTTCTGTGGTCAGAATTTCTCATGAGGGACACGTTATTTTTCTAGGGGTTTAAACACTCACTCTGGTCACTCAGTTATTCTGCCAGGATATACTTTCCCAAAAGACACCCTAGAAATAAAATACACACTGTGTTAGCGGAATGAAAACTCATTCTTCCTCTTGGTCTTGTTTTTCTTTAAGAAAAGGAGAAATTATTCCATGGCCTTAGATA
This sequence comes from Pluvialis apricaria, assembly GCA_017639485.1. Lineage (NCBI taxonomy): Eukaryota > Metazoa > Chordata > Aves > Charadriiformes > Charadriidae > Pluvialis > Pluvialis apricaria. The sequence goes on along the minus strand of CM030012.1, from coordinate 21,521,447 downwards.
ACTATAAGTCACTGGGGAGGAGGAATCCTTGTAACAGACTGTATTTCTTGTCTACACTGCTCACAGCAGCACTGTACCAATATCATAACTACATTTCTGGGAAGCAGCTTTGATTATCCCAGGTGCATGTGTTCCTTACAGAAACATATTAACCATAAGCAGCATTATTTACAGATCCAGAGCACCTGCAAATAAAGGAACAAATATTTGAGACCTCAGAATAATGCTGAAACTCTCTGTTGTGATCAAATCATACAGTGACTTTCATATATAAATAATCATTTACACAGGTTTTGTGGCTACAGCTGTGTTCCTCTACTTTAATAGTACCTCTACCACCTCTCCTTTAAAACAAAAATAAATTTTATACAGATATATATCTTTCTTTTACATGTATAATTATTTATATATACATTTTTATATATTATTACAATATGTATAAATCACATATACACACACATGCACATATATATATTTATAGACACAGACATATAAAAAAAGCACTATCACTCAAGCCAACGTGCTTTTAAGTAAAATCTATAGATTTTCAGACAACGGGACTTCAAACCACTGGAAGCTTTGGAAAAAAATTTTCTAATCAATCAAATACTGGACTACTGTGCTGGTTTTGCCTGGGATAGAGTTAATTTTCTTCATAGTAGCTAGTATGGGGCTATGTTTTGGATTTGTGCTGAAAACAGTGTTGTTAATACAGGGGTATTTTAGTTACTGCTGAGCAGTGCTGTGGGGGCACAAGAATTTGCAAGGGGACACAACTGGGACAGCCGACCTTAACTGACCAAAGGGATATGCCATACCATATGACATCATGCTCAGCATATAAAGCCGGGGGGAGAAGGGGGATGTTTAGAGTGATGACATTTGTCTTCCCAAGTAACCATTACACGTGATGGAGCCCTGCATTCCTGGGAATGACTGAACACCTGACTGCTGATGCGAAGTAGTGAATGCATTCTTTGTTCTGCTTTGCTTGCATGTGCAGCTTTTGCTTTACCTATTAAACTGTCTTTACCTCAACCCACGAGTTTTCACACTTTTACCCTTCCGATTCTCTCCCCTATACTGCTGGGGAATAGTGAGCAAGTGGCTGTGTGGTGCTTAGTTGCTGGCTGGGGTTAAACCATGACAACTACAAGTCTGTAAATATTTTATATGCTTGTGTTTAAAGATGGTGGAAAAAAATACCTTTTTTTTCAGTTGTTTTGCAAAAACCTTGGGCCACTACAGATGCTTAGTATGATTTTTACTTTAGCTCTCAGAAGTGCTGAATATGATCATATGCTTTACTTTGGACATGGGGGTCTTCTGCATCTTTTCAGTTCCTTCAGAGGATGCAAAGTAATGTCTTTACTAAATCAGACAGGAAAGTGGATCTAGTCATATGTGGGACCAAAATCTTCTAACCAAAAGATAACAGTTACGTATGTTACAACACACAGAGTCACATAGAAATTCTGCAGCAGTGTTATGGCCGAAGGGAAAGGCACACTGACTTCTGGTATGAATACAAACAAGTCTGCTTGAATGTGTTTCTCTTTCCTCTATTCACACTTGATATGGGAATTTAAATATTTGGTCTAAAGATGACAGTTGGCTAAACCAAAACCTCACACAGGCCATTATAAAGGAGGAGTCATGCAGGCAGGAGCAGGGCTCTTTTCCAACAACTGCAGAGCCTCTTCTGTTCTCCCACAGATGAGGACCAGCCAGTTCAGCCGCAGCTGGCCCAGCTTCCACAGCCAACACCAACTCTTTTTTGTTTCCTTTTTTATCAGTGTCAGTTGTCAAAGATGTAGATAAGTTTTAAGTTCAGCAGTAACTATTCGCAAGCCAGTTCTTGGCTTTTGGCACTGAAATATGTTGGCTATTGCATCACTTAAAAAGCTGAGAGTGGAACACCAAATTAAATGAAGTTACCACAGCTTCAACTTCAAAGGAAAACCTCCTTTGGAAGAAAGATCCAGCAGCTACTAAATGGCTCCTTTAGAGCATATCTCCGCAACAGGGGACCAGGACTTATCAGGAAAATCTGCTGACACTAAGAAACAATGCTCTCTGTTGATCAGCTCACTGAGATATAACACTTGGGTTTTTTTGGATCTATCTGCTATCACTTGCAGAAGTGGACAAAAAGTACTTGTTTCATCCAGACAAAACGTTCCAGAAAATAATTCTCATTAAGTACTTCTCTTGCAACCATAGTGTAAAAACATTACATTAAAAATTTACCACCACTGGTTGTAGACAGGCTCTATCAACGACAGTTCTGGTCAGGAATGAAAACTGGAATTACTGGGGAAAAAAAAAACACATACATCACTGTCATGCTTCTGCACACTGATGCTAAACCACTGTACTGGTATCAGATATATTGCCTTTCCACCCACAGCAGTGACATGAAAGAACAACAATCTGAAATATTTCCAGAAGCCTTTTATGTTATTCCACTGCATAATTCTTACAATGGTTTTAAGCTACTTCTCTTCACAAGCCACATAAATGCCACCCTGTCTCTAGAGTTGCTGTGAATATTCTTCCTTCCTGTTCTCTGATCTCCTTCACTTCGAAAAACACATTTCATCTTTACTGAAAGATTATACAGCTACAGAATAGTGACCTGAATTGCAGGTAACTGCAGGTCCAGTTCTCACAAAAAAAAAAAAAGGAATAATTGTCACTGGATTATGCAGTCATATTCCATTCCACTTAACTGGTGTCTCTTGCCTTTAGTGGAATTTCAATGGGCTATCTACCAGTAAAAGTTAGACCCTCACTATTGAGTGCATCTTTTGATGGAGCAATTGTAATTTTTGAAACAGGAGCAAAAACATCATCCAACAACTTGGGTTTTTTGTACTTTTGTCCTCACTACCTCTTTCTAAAAAAATGAAAATAAACACGTGATTAAAAAAAACAAGGAAAGATACGCGTCCTTGGTGTATCGAACAAAAGTTCAGCTGCATCAAACTCAACCGGCTTATTCAGTTAGAAGATGTAAGCATTTCAAAGAAGCAGGTTATTGTGAAATTATTACAGAAAAATCATTTCAGGGAGGAAACAAATTTGGTAGTTCTGAATTCACCTTTAAATCAACATTGAGCCAGCTTCACAGAATGCTGAAAGATAATGATCTAATGGAAAGGCTGTGCTTTAAATAAGATGTAAAATGAAGCAGTATTCAGAGGTTATGAGCCAGATCATAAAAAAACAGAAAGTCATATTTCCCAAAAGAAAAAAAAAATTTGAGAGGTTAGTTTCTTTCTGATCTCTCAATCTTTAATACTCACTTGGCGATGTAGCAATGGAGGAAAAAAACCCCAAACTGCTTTAAAAGGAACGCTAACAAAGCAGGAGCTGGCTTCATAATTTCGCACAGCCCTGGAGGCTATCTCCTATATTCCCATAACACCATGTTTTAAACTTTTTCCTTGTCCACACAAGGTAGAAGCTGATTTTTTCTGAATGGTGGACGAAATTCTCAGGCCGGACCTATTGGTTCAACACCCAATACTGTGATGTAGTGCCAAGTATCACAAAATTCACAATAAAATTAAGGGAACTGGAAACCTTGTTGATGTTTTCACTGTTTTGCTTATGTAATCTCCTTCCGTGACTATAGGTATACTAGCTTTAACAGCAAAGGCCAATTATTCTTGTAATTACTTCCTGTTCATCTTAAAAAGGCAATCTGCACTCATTCCAGTTTTGCAAAGGAGGTAAATAAATGACAATTCATGCCCTTCAGTATTGCAATAGCATGACTTTGCTAGCATTTTCATATTCTAAATATGGTCTTATTTACAGATCTTAGAAGGAGTGTTCAGGAGGGATTAAGCATGGAGGTTCAATATGATCAGAACTTAGAAATTCAACTGTTTTTCCCATCCTGCTTGCCTCCACTGAAGCTAACAGATGTTCTTCACCTAACTCCAACCCCTTTCATCACCCACTGCCCACCTTAGCACAGGGACAAGAGTTTCCAGAGTCAAGCATAAGAAAACAGGCAAGAGAATTTCTGAAAGTAACCATTCTCCATCTGTCCTATGGGCCTTTGCTCTTCACATCTTTGCTCAGGTCAGTCCCAGAAGCTTCTGGCACTGGAGAGGAAGGATAAGTCCCAGGTGCCTCCTTGGCTCTGATCTTATCAACACTCCTGCCACTGTCTCAACTGGCTTTGACTTTATAATCACTTGCCAAAGAAAGGGCAAAATAGCCTCAGTAGGAAAAGCAGTTGTACTAAGAGGTCATCTAGTAAATCCCTTACATCCCTGTCCCAAGGCAGGACCAACCATATCTAATTAATTCAATAAAGCAGCCATCTGGTTTTTTACTCCAGAACACAGTAATTTCTACCTGTTCAAATGAAAAAAAGAAAAAATCGTGAGGACAGAATAATGAGGGGTTTTTTTCCTATGACTAACTACATTTAACATTTATATTTATGTATGTGTGCACATGCAAATATATACATAATTTTTTATTTATATAGATATTTATTTAATTGCTTTCCCTCAAACCATACTAAGCAGACTGACATTTGATAACCTTCTGAAATGCCACCTTCTGGGCTTTTCTTTTCAACTGGGCTGATCAAGGATCTTCAGTAGCATCTGAATGTCTTACCTCAATTGCATGGCTTTTATCTCATCACTGTCCAGCATCAAGGCAGTCAGGTGTTGAGCTAATATTTTCCTCCTCCGTTCTGCTCAGCTCAGTCAAGCTAGAGTGGTTATCTTAACTTCCATTGTCTTTGTTCTTTCCAAAGTGTAACATTGTCATATTTGGAACCATGACTACCTGAAATGAGTTCCATAAAGGGATTAAAAGTCCCATATTAAAAGATTAAAAAGTCCCATGAAAAGCCCATGTGGACTTTTTAATTCATATCTGTTGACAACATTTCTCCTCCTGAGCTTGCAGTCACCTCATTCTTTCTCTGTTTCTCACCAGTTTTAAATAAACCAGGTCATTTCTCCTGTATTGAGCTGTCAGTTTCCCTTTAAGTATTTGTATCTTATTATAATAATGAGTAAATCAATAAATCTAACTAAGTGCTCCCTGGTTACCTTCCACTTAACCAGCCTCTGGGCAAGGTTAAACCTTCACTGCAGCAAATAAGTCTTACCTTGTCCCTCTGTGTTTCTGCTTTGTCTGTGCTCTACAGCTGGAGCCAAAAGATAGTATCACTTACAAATGTCAGCTTGAGTATAATCAATCTGATCCATTTCAAATCTTTTTGGCCACAGAGCAGTTTATCCAGAGACGTCTTTTAGTTTTTAAGTATTATAGTCCAGGAGGAGACCTCTCTACTCTTCACATGCAGGGAGGAAGGCATCAAGGAATGCAAGGAAATGCTAATATACTTCTCAAGGGAAACAATTTCTTTTTTCCTGAAATCAGTCATAGGGGCATTCATATGAAGAAATAGCACGGAGCTTCTTCATGTGTTCTGTTTATTCAGTTTATGCATCTTGCAGAAGCATTTAGAAGATAGCAAGTTATTTTCCAGACAACAAAAACACCAAAGCATAGACAGATACAGGATTAAGCTACAGTAATTAGTTGTCCAAATCAGGCAACATCTACACAGACTTTCTAAGAGGTTGTAACCCTGAGCTATAAAAAGGCACAACAAAGCAGTTCCAACAATTTCCTTGTACTATTTGACACTTTTTTTTTAATTGTTAGAACCAGGCTTAAGCAAAACCTACTTAAGTCCTAAAGCCTGATAGACCTTTTCTATACATATTTGATCTGTTTCTCTGTACTCCAAATTTTTGATGTTTTGCCAGAGACTTGCAAAGGAAGAAGTACCCAGATTGAACAGATTGAAAGAACAGACTTTATCTCCAAGATGTTATCAATCTCACCAAAAAAAAATATTTTCTTGAGATGACTGGCCAAGTTCAACATATTCTAGTTTATCTTGAATAAAATTTATGTTTAATCCTACAGTAAAGCCTCTTCATTTTATTCCTGAATTCTCAGATATTCCTAGCCAGGGACCTGCTCCATAGAAACTATTAATTTCCAGATTTGCATTTCCATAGCATTGACCTTAGAAGAAAAAATGAATCACTGGTTTTCTATACATTAAGTATCTTATATATGTTGTATCACATTGGCCAGCCTCTTAATAAGCCTTCCTTGCCAGCATTACTGAAGAACAAGAACTTGACTTCTCTAACCACAGACCGAAGGGACGTCATGTAATTTGTGGAGGGACCTGATTATTAGAGAGGAGGAAAAGAGCCTTTAGCAACTGAATGACAAAGCATCTAATGGTTGTGAGACCTTTGATGCATCTGTGTGTTTAAGATGTAGATTTTTTTTCGTACTTACTCTTTTGTTCTTATAAATGCACACATTCACATTCACACTTGAGGAGAAAATTCATGGAATTGTCTGTCAAATCTCTCAAAGTTTTGGGAATATTAACTGAAACATAGAGAGATTAATCTTTAAACAATCATACTGCCTTTTCAACCCCAAATGTCAATGCCAAACAGATGGGTTGACATTTTGTTCACAAAGGATATCTAAGTGACAGTGTCAATTTCTTTACAGCCATCCAATCACAACTCATAGAAAACTGCATTGAGAGATAGTGCACAAGAAATTCACATCACCCAGAAAGGAAACCAGCTCTCACCAAACTTATTATGTCAATTGCCTCTGAATAACACTTAAGCACAAAACTGCTGAAGGGTTTTAGGGATAAAGCTGTGTTTTTCACCACAGAACCTTTTTCTTTCACCTCAGGAGCTCAAAGGACATTCCCTCCACTACAGTTATTCCACTGAATAATATTAAAGTCCTGATTTTTAGAAAAAAAAAAATGGAAAAAAAAGAAAAATATATTCTATGTCCCTGCAGAGTACGTGGGAATGTAAAGACACTTCTCTGTTCCAAGCTGCATATAACATATACTCACACTATATAATCTAAAATGATATATATAAAAACTGTTATGAATATAGACCTGCAGAATGTTGATGAGATATTTCAGCATAAGTTAAAAATAAAAAGGTTAGTAACTACTTTTAAGGGATTATCTTACTTTAAAAATACACAGAAAATTCAAAACAGATGGGCTGTAAAATAATTCTAAATATAAAGTTTTAAAACGGTATCCATCACATCTATACCCTTCACCTTGTACTTGCTGTTAACTGAGTTTATTCACCAATGATGTGATGCAAACAAACAGGATGCCTGGATGCTTCCAGCTCCTTCTTTTTCTTCCTTGCTGGACATAGAAAACTCTTCATAGATTGAAATGAAAAAGTGGCCAAGGGAGTTGCTGGTATTAAATTTTCCAAGTTAGATTTAGTCTGATACTTAGACTGAGTGTCACATTATGTACCAAGGCATGAGAGAGGAATATCTCATTCTTAAGCTGGAACGAATGCAAATTTAGAAGAAAAAACATGTAAAGATGTTTGCTTTCTCAGTGCCAGAACACAACAAATCCACCAGCGTGTACTGGCATTGATGCCCAATCCTCCATTTTGCATATGTATATTAACTGGCAGACTGACTACTCCTATGTAGCTGTGCTTCCAGTCTTACTGCTTAAGGGACATGGCTAACAGAGGCCCGTGACTGCTGTAAGGTCTTCCACCTCAGAAGAAACACATAAGAAACAAACACATAAGATCCTTTCTCCTCCCACATCTTATATGGAAAGAAACCACTTACATGTAGCTTCTCCAAAAAAAACTTGAAAGTATGTAAGAGGGGATCACAGCTCACAAAGATAAGCTGAATGGTTTTCTCAGGGCTAGGAAACCAGACTCAATGCTAGAATGAGAAAGGAAGGCCAGATGTCATCAGCCCAGTTCCTCTGTGACTGTAACACCATATTGGTGATGTAGATAGATTTCCACACAAAAAAAAAGGAAGCAATGGGAGCCCTGGATCTGCCAGCATAATTGTTCACATACCTTTTTCCAATTCTACACACTGTTACAGAGTTTTCCACTTTTTTTTTCTTCTTTCTGAATAATCATCCCTTTACCCTAAGAAAGCTTTCTATTTACCTTTTATGAACACAATAGCATTTTCATCTCTATCCCTATTTTGAATTTACTATGTCTTTAGTGTTTTTCTCACAATGTTACCTTCTAATTTCTGAGATACTCTAGGTATCTTAAATTTCCAAAATTACTTTTTCTCCTTTCTATGCTTGCTCTGAGGAAGGCATATCAACATTAACATTCTGAACTGAATCACATTTGTAACATGATGTAGAGGGTTAGTTTGGGATGGGCAACTCCCAGACTCTGTCATCGTTCTAATATTAATTCTTTGTGTGATTGCATACAAATTAAATACCTACCTTAGTTCCCCCAGCAACCAAAGGGAGATAAAAAGTACATATTAATTAGCACAGCACTACAAAGCATTTCAAAAGATTCTTGTGCCAGGTGCTATAAGCATAGATGCAGAGAAAGCAATAAAACACCATATCTAAATATTTTTCTCATCTGTTTCTTTATGAAATTCACTTAATGCTAGGTATATGAAAAAGCTTTATTTCCTTTCTTTTATTTCTCAGTCGGTTAAAAACCCAAGTAACCAATTCATAGTACAGAACACTATACTGTGACTCACTGCAGAGAGAGGTATGAAGGTGCCATTTTTCCTTCTGCTTTACCCTTAGAAAAAGTGAAGCACAGACGATCAAGGTCACCAAGGAAACTCCCCCCAAGATTTCAACTCATTCTAGCACAGCTTTTATTGGAACAGTTCAAAAACTAAGATACATTTTTGAAAGACTGTCTCAGTGTCATAAAAGACCTTATATTCATAAAGAATATAAGAATTAAGAACTCATGAAAAAAGAACTCTAAGAATGTAGAATTCTTGAAAAAAATTAGAAAATCTGATAAGGTTTGTACAAAAAGGATGGCAGATCATTGAATCAAATCCTTCTGTGAAGTTCCAGTCATTATATTAACAATAATACCTCAACTGTCTGAAAACCAGAAAGGAGTCATTGTTAAAGGAACGAGCTAAAAGTATTGAATTCAACATCTGTACATCCCACATATTTTTCTAACCCCAAATCCAAACTAGCTGATACATCCTCCCGAAACTCTAAACACCCCCTCCCATCTCTGTTTACTGGCATTTTTTTGCTTCTCCAAAACTATCAAACAAGGTCACGCTGTGCAACTTTTCACTCTAGAGTATTTAATGCAGAGCCGAAGGGAAAGCTTGGGTCAGTTTAAACATCTGACCGCAAAGCCAGTGAAAATATTACAGTGTCACACTGATGACAGGGAACGAGGCTACTACACAGTAAAAACATGTTTGTAGTCTTCACTGAGGGAATCCCTGGTCAAGGGGTATCTATTTTCACTTCTTTATATCTGTACCTGACACTCAGCACATCAACATAATCTTTCCACCTACACTTGCACTTGCCATCCTTTCTACCTACATATAATAAAAAGAGCCTGTACATGGTACCTCTAACCTCAAAGGATTTACTGCTCTCAGTAGTTAAGCTACTACTCCTAACTACATCCATGACAACCTGAAGTAACTTATATCGACTTCAGCAGAGATACTTGCACCTATACCATTATACTGCCACCAGCACCCAGAGTGCTTCCTTCCATATATCAGAACAACTCTCAAAGGCATCTACTGTTCCTTAAAGGTGATTCAACATGTGGATAGGAGCCCACTGTACTTCCAGATCCATCTGCCTCTCTTATTTATGAAGATATTTCACATGCTGCCCATCCAAAGTATCTATGCCATGCTAATTGAATACTAAAATATAGGCACATGGGGCCTTCATCATCCTGATGAACGCAAAAGACACAGTAGCTTTGCTACTAGTGATGATTCCATGTCTATTGCATGAATATACACTATATCTGGCATTATAGAAAGCTTATAGCTACCCTGCAAAAGACAGGCTACACTTTGCCATTTTCTGCACTTCACCATTTTCCCAGTTCAACAAGGGGAAGTGTTCCTGGGGAGGAACAACCCCATGCACCCCTGTAAGTTGGGGGCTGATCAGCTGGAAAGCAGTCCTCAAGAAAAGGACCTGAGGGTCCTCATGGACACCAAGTTGAATATAAGCCAACAATGTGCCCTTGTGGCAAAGCAGATGAATGGTATCCTGGGATGTGTTAGAAATTTTGCCAGTGGGTCAAGGGAGGTGACCCTTCTCCCCTGCTAAGCACTGCTGAGGCCACACCCAGAGTCCAATTCTGGGCTCCCCAGTACAAGGGGAAGACGGAAATACTACAGAGTCCAGTAAAGGGTCACTAAGTCAATTAGAGGACTGGAGTACCTCTGCTATGAGGAAAGGTTGAGAAAGCTGGGACTGTTAAGCCTGGAGAAAAGAAGGCTCAGGTGAGATCTCAGCAATGTGTGTAAATATCTGAAGGCAGGATATAAAGCAGTAGAAGCCAGGATCTTTTAAGTGGTGCCCATTGACAGAAGCAGAGGCAATAGGTGCAAACTGAAACACACAAGGTTCCATCTGAACATCAGGAAACACTTTCTCACAGTGAAGGTAACCAAGCACTGGCACAGGTTGCCCAGGGAGATTGATGAGTCACCATCCTTCGAGATACTCAAAAGCTGTCTGGACATGGTCCTGGGCAGCCTGCTTTAGGTGATCGTGCTTGAGCAGGCAGGGTGGACCAGATGACCTCTGGAGCCCCTTCTAACATCATCCAGTCTGTGATTCTCCAATGTCATTGAATTCAGCAGTGTCTAAGGCAGAATATGATAGCTCTTACCAATTTGATGTCTTGCATCTTAGAGAAAGCATCACAGAATTTTTTAAGAGATATATTTTTGTTCAGAGCAAGGCAGTCAAGGAATACTTCTAAGCAGCAGCAGCACTCCTCTCTGTCCAGATTTCTCTGCTGTCAAATGAATTCCTTCCATGAATACTCCCATAAAGTTTAAAGAAATTAAAACCTGAAGTAGTTAAATAACTCATAAAAAAGAAATACTCTTAGAATTCTTTCCACTGCTAATGGCAGAATAAAATGTGAACCTCTTGTGCCCATAAGAGCCATCTGTCTTTAAGATTTTAAAAATGGAACAGGGCTTTCAAAATGGAACAGATCAGCATCTTTTATGAGGCAGAGATGTCCAAAACAACTAAGGATGAGTAGAAAAGTGCCAGAAGTTCTGGGATTCCAGTTCTACCACTAGTTACTTGAGATAAGGTCAGAGTAGGTAAGCTGACTAAGGAGAAGCCTCTATCCACATCCACATCTGTAAAATAGCGATAACCACAGCATGCATTAATAGTTAGCAGAGATAATGTCTATGAAGCGGCTTTGTTAGTATACCTTCTAATTTGTGTTATTAGTTAGAATGGAGCGACCCTCAGAAAACTTGGAAAGTGAGAGATTAATTGTGTCAAATACTGGAAGAATCCAGACTTAGCTGAATTTGAAAGGGATCTGAAGCAAACCTTTTAGAAACATCCTGTCTACTCAAGAGCAGCCAGACTTCAGAAGGGTATCACTAACCCGCTTCTTCAGGAAAAGCATTGGTTCCAGGCCTGAAAAGCTTGAAATTCAGTTAGAAAAAGAAGGAAAGTTTTCTTGGTAGGCAGCACTACTAAAACCTACAGACATAGATGTCAGTCCTGTGATAGCAACAAGCTGAAGTACTGAGTGGAAAAAGGGGAGAAATTTCTCTTTCAATAAAAATTAGCTTATCTTTGTCAGAACTGACACTGATCATTAAAAGCTGAAAGCTGTAGCACAATGTATTGATGGAACCACTAGGATTTGGCTTTAGACCTAGAAGACATTTTCAGTAACTGTTTTTAGCGCCATCTGAGGCAATAAAACCCAATCTGATGAAAGTTTTTATTTGCTCAAAGTGGTAGATAAACCTTCCCACTTTAAAGTGTGGTTTGAAATTAATAGGCTGTGTGCAAATAAATTCAAATCATCAATGACATACTGGTAATTCTACAAGCTTCATCAACAACAGTGTCTAATTATGGGACACTATACTAAAAGCCCGATTTGTATGTTTAAAGAGGAACATAAAGCATGGATATGTTGTTCATGTCCTCCTGTTGTCCACTGGAGGCTTTTTGCTAGACAATATATTAATTGTACACTCTTAAAAAGAATTGCAGAAGTGGGAGGAAGGCAGTCTTCTAACATTAGCGCCATTTGATGGAAATGACTGTGGAAACCACAGATCCAAAATAGATCTTTTTCTTTCTTCACAATACTTTGCTCCCTAATATTGCCATCCCTTTTTGAGATGCTGTAACTCCACCATCTGAAGCTGTAAGTGCATCAGTGAAGTCCTACCAGGCTCAAAGTAAAATGATCGTTTGACTTACAGAGACGTGCCAAACTGTCAGATCCCAATATCAGGCTGCACCCCAAAGCTCTCAAGACCCACACCAGTAAATGCTCAAGATTTGCTTTGCAGCACATCCTTTTAGAAAAGGACTAAGACACAGCAGCGACATAAGTAAATGAATGATCTTCCCAGTGGTGATGGTTTATTTCCAATTGCATCCATTTCCTAGGCCAGTTACTACAAACACTCTTTGCTGATCAGGGACTACTTTATTTAAATATTCACAAATCAAAGGTTGCAAAATTGGAATGAAGCAATTGGAGAATAAAAGATGAAATTACTTATATGTTTCAGTTGGATACCAGGTTCTTCTGTCTATTAATTTCAGTTATGCCTGTGTATTTCCCTCTGTGAAGTCCAATAAGATTTTTGAACCTTTGGAGAGAAATTATTAGAATGAAAAAACATAAATATCAATAATATATTGTCGTGGTTTAGGCTGAATCAGCTACTGGGGACATGGGGGACCAAAGATGGGACCGACAGATGCTCCCCTCTACCCCTCTTCAAAGAGAGAGGCACAGGATGGAAAAAGAGACTTATGAGTTTAGAAGGAACTAAACTACTTTAAGGAAATATTAATAATAAAATAAAAGGAAATAACAAAATATATACAAAACTGTATCAAGCTCCCAAGAGGACAATCACATCACCAGCTGCCACGGGGGAGTCCCAGGCTGGACTCAGTGATGGATGGGAACTGGATTCCGAAACTGAATTCAGGATCGGGATCAAAGGCAGATGAACAGACAGAGTCCTCCTCAGGTGTCGGCCACTGAAGAAAGAGAGTGAGAGCTGACCCTTTGATCCCTCAGCTTTTTATACTGAGTATAAGGCAGATGGGATGGAATACCCTGTTGGTCAGTTTTGGGTCATCTGTTCTGTCCGCTCCTCCCCGCAGGTGGGACCCCACTGCGCTTTTCTGCTTCTGACCCTCCAACGGGGCAAGTAATAAAGTTGTTTGGCCTTGGGTGTTATAGCAGTAAGTGTAAGCAAGAGCCTCTGTGCATACCATGCCTTGGCATCAGCTATAAACGTAGGTTTTACCACTCTGAGAGTCTGCACAATACGCTGTTAATTTCAGTAGTTAGAAGAGGCCCAGCTAAGAAACAAAGTTACTGAGCAAAATTGGTCCTGTATTACCTCAAACCAGGACATATATATTTCTTTTTGTGCACGGTTATGGGTCTGGTGCTTGTGTCCACTGCAACCACATGGTCCTACCAGCCTCTAAGACACTGTGTAACAACTTCTCATTGGGAATAAGTGTTTCCCCAGTCTAATCTAACAAACCTGTGGTTTGAAATGGGCTTCTTTTTTTATTATTTCTCATTCTTTTTTTTTTTAATATTTAAACAGATCAGTTTCTGCTGGTATGAGTCCAGCTAGCTTTATGCTCACAAGAACAGCTATGCAGGCCAAAAACTTGTTGTCCACACCTTCCATAGAAGATTCCACTGGATGGAATTTTCCAGCAATGAAAAATCAAGAAGACATCATAGAGCTAGATGAAACTGTTATACCTTAGGATATAAAGAAGCTCTCTCATGTCTGTTTCAATACTTTTAAAAGTTAAATATGGCACACACGTATTCAGACACTGATCTTGAAAGGCCTCTGCTTAGTAGCTATACAAGGACCAGTGGTACCTGCAAGCACGTGAAACAAAGGCTATATAGAAACAATATAACAGTTACTCACCAGAACTTTCAGTTGGAAACCACATAATTATAAATGTTTTGTACACTTGATTTCTCAAAGACTAGTACAAATGAGCCAAACTAAGTACAAAAGAAAGTTCCAGGTAATGAAAAAAAAAAAAGCAAGTGGTCTCAGTTTCAGGGTAGTACCAATATTCCCACCTCCACTTTCTTAATGTAGCAACTGTCATACAAAATATTTTTGCAAGTTCTGAAAAGCCCATCACTTCAAAACCCCAATCCACACTGAACCTCAAAGAGAAACACTAGAAATCCGAACTCACAAATGTATAAAGAAAATGAGAGAGACATAATCAATTATCACATCCTTTTGTTGCAACACACTGCAATCTGTGGCAAAAGGATAACTCCTCATACACTGCCATGCTTATAAGCAAGCGCAGTTCAACTGAATGCATTCTGGGGTACACTTAAATTTTTTTTCACATCCTGATTGCTCTAAGCCAGGAAATGTGAGGAAAAAATCAGTTTATTAAGAGGAATAAGTGCTCTCACCCCAACCTAAAAAAAAAAAATTGAAGTAAGGTATGATGTCCACACCTGAGTTTGGCTTCAGAAACTTGTTCTGGTTGACAGACACAGTGGTCATGAATGCTTTGACTTATGGTAGGATTATAAGGAAATTACCAGAGAAAAACAACAGAATTACATTCACCAGACAGAAAAGTATGTATAAGAGACCGAAGACATAATACTGTGGAACTATTAGTCAAACACTCAACAAGTTCCTAACTCCAGGTCTCCCCTTTGACAAGTGGCAGTCACTTACAACTGGGGAGGGAGGCAGCAAAAGTTCTTCAACACAGCACAGGAAATTCCGGTCAGAATTCAAGGACGCTCCAGAAAACGCCACCTCCGGGAAGCATTATTATGCACCCGCTGATTTTCTTTTTCCTTTAACCTGAACCATTCTGAAGGCTAATGAGGGCTTGAATTTGCAAACCTGAGTCATGCCTCTGTCTTCACTCAAGCAATTAGGTTGTCTGTCAGCCTGTTATACAGTTCTATGAACAGTTAATATTCAGCACAGAAGCAGAGATGCTGGATGAAAAAAAAAAACAAACCAAACAAGAGCATCTTGGCTCTCCTATAGCCATTAGAAAAGCAGCAGAAGCAGAGACAGATTTCAAGTGAGCTTCCTTAGGCACAGGCAGAAGTACAAAAACATTAGTGTGCAGCAGCCAGAGTAGAAGCAGAGACAGCTGCTCCAAATACACTTTGGGCAGCGAAGCAGCAGTGGCACTGCAGAAAAAAAAATGGAATTGATATTCCACTGCATCTACTTCAGCTCCATCCTTTATAAATATATCCACCTTGGTATTCCCCTGTCTCTGAGAAACAATGCGTTGGCTCTCCCTGGGGTAGAATGAGCCACAAAGCGCAGCCATAGTCTGTGCACAAATCGGTACAGGTAGCTGTCTCTCTGTGACATGAAAAGGGGGTTGAGTGTCCAAAAGCTTTTGTTTTCTAGGTATATCAGTTGGTCTAAAAAAAGACATTACTCTCTCAACAAATCGACGTATCTGAGCTCACACCCACGCGCACTGCCTGTCATGAGACAGTCAACCTACGGGCAGATCTTTACAATGGCTCACTATTAGAGGAAGAACTAGTCTGGCAAATATATTTTTGGGGCATTTTACCTGTGCTTTGAGGCACCTGTTGAAATTTAAATAACTTTATATAAAGTTTTTCAGAGCTTTTTCATCGTTTTCAATCTATTATATTTATATGGGATATAGGGCACCTGCCTCTGATGAGCTATTGATAAAGCAGAAGGGCTACATAAGGGGAATGATCTTTTGCAAGGACCATCTTATCTGCTTGCAAGTGTTGCCATTAAGACATATGGAAGGGATAGGGAATGTGTTTTTCCTTTCATAACTCCCACGTCATTTCCATAAAAAATGAACTGATGAATATGCTCTTAGAGTCAATGAATTTATCTTTCCAGAATTAAATCAGTATGTTTTTAAAGAAAAGTTCACCCAGTGTTCTTTCCCTGAGCGTTCATATTCTGCTGCACATATAAAGAAACGAGATAGAGTCAGCAATCTCTGCTGCCATCTTCTGCTGTTACTTTTTATGCAACCAGTGAACAAGTAACACAGAAATATTAAAATCCCATCCTTTCTGAAAATGAGTGTAACAAATGAAAGGCTATAAATCAAGAATCAAAGCTGTGTCACACAATCACAGAAATTTGGGAAGAAAATGTCTCTTTGAATCACAGTGCAGAATCATCCGTTATGGTATATTCTCCCATCTAATTGAAGCTGTGATATCTCTCATGACAAGTTTTATATTCTCCACATTAGCTTCTTTCTCCTGTTATTCCCTTAGAGCCAGCGACTGCTGCCCTTTGTCACAGGGTAGAGATCCACTTTGCAAGTAATATCTTATTTTAATGGGATACTAATCCACTTGATCCAGGTTCTTGAAACCATGCAGATCTTGGGGCATGCTGATAATTTGCCCTCACCTCATTGTAACAATATTTCCCCCTTCACTAGTCATTTCCTCCCAAATCACTATTATTCCTCCATCTTCTCAATATTTGGTCACAGGCCAAACACCATCAGAATGGTCTTCACTGAGGGATGTCGCTTCTTTGTCTCCCACTCCTAATTTCTGAACCTATCTTCTGAATATGGGATAATTAAACTACCTTTACCCCTTGCCCTTTAGTGACCTCTCATATTTCCTTACCAGGCCATCTCTTTCAAACATCAGTCTTACTTTTTGGCTCAAAAAGACCTCAATACTCTGTTGAACGTATTAAGTTGCTTTTACTAACACCCACAAAAAATAGTAAGATTAATAAAGTTTTTCATAGCTGAAATTTTGTCTTTTTCAAAAGTTGGCTGAACCTTCTGTTTCACTACAGATTAAATTTCTAGGTATTTGCATTGTGTGCTCGAGCCCTTATCTCCTTCGTCATTGTCACTCCTTTCTAAGTAATGACCTTCTATATTCATGATCATCAACTGCTGGGTATACTTATCCAGAACATTTCTGCTGGTATATAACCATGGGCAATTTTTCTTCATTACATTAACTCCCATTTGTTTTCTGTTTCCTTCGCATCTCAGTCATCTATTGCACTACATCTTCCACAATGAAATCATCAGCATATGCAAGATAGCTTTGCAATAACTGGTCAACTTTTCTAATAGCTTCACCAAGAAACAGGACGAATAAAACAGTGCCCTGCCTTAATCCGATGTCAGAGCTATCAGATACATAACTGTATGTTCCTAACACATTTATAAAAGATCCCAAATTCTTTTATTGTGATTTTTGAGTACAGATGATACATCATCACATTCTTTTTTAAATTTGAAAGAAAAAAAAAGCAGGAAAAAATAGTCTTTACTACATTCCTCTTTATTCAATGGAAGAAATATATGGAACAAAAACATATCCAGACTAAAGGAACAATCAGGAAAAAGTTTGACATTGTCCTTTGATTTCTTTGCTCAATGTTGTCCTATATACCTAAGTGCTACCCCTAGATTTTCAATCCTCTTCTTGATCTTCCTCTATATATAGCTGTAAATGCTTACCATCAGCACTGCCATCATATTCCTATCAAGAGATACAAATTTAAATCTTTCCATTTTCATTTTGGTCCTTCATCAAGTATCCAGAACTGACTGACCCAGATTTTTTTTTTTTTCAGATAGACGATATTCAAATAAGTCGTCAGCCCAGCAAGAAGTTAATATATAATTTGTTATCTATGCCCTAGAATAAAGAACTTCATTGTTGGCACATGCAGAACAGAGTTTTCGTGTCAGATTTTAAGGACTTTCTAGAGATACTCACTTTCCTCAACTCTTGTACCACAATAACCTTTCTAAAAATAATACCCTGTTGGGTTTTTTTTCTCTTTGCCTTTTCTGCATCCTTTCTTGCTATCAAGCTACCTGGTGTTTCATACAGAATCATTTCTCATTAAACTTTGTCAGCTGGTTGTCGTATTCCATTACTCAATCAATTTTTTTTAGCTTTGCTGCAGAATCTAAGAATCAACATTTAAACAACCTATGCCACATATGCTACAAAATGTTTGTGAACACATATGTAGAAATACAAAGGGTAAGATTCTATAGTATTAGTCATCAAGCATAAGGTATCCTCAAAGGATTTGCATAAAGAAACACAAGTATATAAGAAGAAATGTACAAATGCTTTCTTTTGTGAGCAGGAAGGAAAACGGGATATGCCACGCTTCCATTTAATTTTGTTAGAATTTCTGTAAAACGGAGTACCTATCATTCTTTCAGATACATTCCCAGACCACGAGACAGCAGACAGCTCTGTTTCCAATGCAGTACAGAATGCAATGTAAAAGCAAGCTAAACAAAAGCAAAACGAAACAACATATGCACAATTTCTGAGCATCTGTTCAACACCACAGTTTGTTTCTTGAATATAAGAGAAATAAATGTAGGAGGTGGAAGTGCAGGAGTATATGCAACCTCCAGTAACCAGGGAGTTCATGAACATGGGTCATCATAGTTTCTGTGACTTAGATAATCAAATACATTGAAGGTCACTTCTGTTAACACATCTTGCAGTCATATCACCACATAACTCAGTTCTCACTGGCAACCTAGTCCTTACAATTGTAGTCTTGTGGAAACAAGACTTTTGGTCTTGAAATACTTAAGCTAAAAACAATTTGTGGTCCATTATGGCCTTCATTTCTACAGAACTTAACTACTTGGACCTCTGCAGAAATCGACAACTAAGAACAATGATGATGCTTATAGCAAAGTAATTTTAAAAAGCAGAATGATCATAATTTTCCACTGTTTTCTCCTCCTATTTTTCCTAAACTCTCAAAAATGTTGAGAACCAAAAATCAGCTTTGCCACTTTTTCTATATGACTATGTATAAGTTAAATTTTCAAAAGTGATTCCTAGATTCAGTGATCTCAATTTGAATTCTTAATTTTCAGTTTTCTACTGCTCAATTCTGAAAGAGCTGCACCCATACAGCTTCTATGAACTGTAGTTATTCTTCTGGTCATTTAGCTCTTGCAAAACTGATTTCTGGCCATCTAAAAATGAGTAATTAAAAATCATGCCCAAACTTGTAAAAATGAAGCACTGATACTAATGAAATAGGAAATACTTTACCAGTCTGTAATAATTCCCATTTAATTTACTCTACTAGCCAATTCCCAATTGTGTGAAAAATGTGTAAAAGCATAGTTTAAGCAAAGGAATCAACTTGCATTTTATTATAACTAAGCTACACAACATGGATTTCTGAGCTACTAGTTTTACTAGTTCACTTATTTCTTTATGCTTTAGAGAACAAAACACCTACAGTTGTTTCTTAAGAGCAGAACTCAAACATGTTCCTTTAGCTATCCTTAACCTTAGGCTTCCTGCAAATACAGATGTCAGGCTGTCAAACAGCACTGTTGGACTCAGATGCACACATTTCATTAAATGCTGCAATATCTCTGCATAACGGCATGTCTAAAAGCAGCTTTTATTTTCCTCCTGATAACTGACACAATGTGTTACTGAATTGTGCATCAGCAGCCACAGTAGTCCGTCTCCCCAGAACCAGGAAAAGAGTCACAGGATTCTTCCCTTTAATTTCTAAAGTACAAAACATTGCAGTTTCCCCTTGTGATATTATGCTTTTGTGATGAAGTCTAGATCAGATTCATACATTTGCTCCAAACAGTAGATTAGAGGAATGCATGAATATTAATTTGCAGTATGTTTTTTAGACTGCGTTTACAGTAATTCTCTGATTAGTCTCTGGTAATTGTGTACTAATAATGCTGGTTGTTTATATACAACTTCAAAAATAAATAAGAAGCAGCTTCATTAGCAATGGACTCTCAAGAGCGATTTCATAATGAGGATAAATTTCCTCTGTTTAATATGGAGAGGTTGCAAATATATTCAGATACAAACAGGTGTAACATCACTAAGACAGTCAGACAGATGCAGTCAAAAACTCGCAAGCATTTTTGGCTGGATTCGCATCCACTACCTTTCAGGCATTTAACTGAGGCACGTAAATTAGGCATCTGGTCTTGTTCCATAGTCAGCAGACATCACTATAAGGCAATTTAGGCTATCGGATACTGGCAATGAGTATAGGTCAAGGCTTTACTGGGAGGTCTGGAACAGGGCTTGTCATAGTTTTCAATGCAGTTAAACATAAGAAAGAATCCAAAAGAGTCTCAGGATTGGCACGAATGCTATCCTTCAGCAGAAATGATGACAATGATAATCCTAAACACATCACGTATTTCTGCACCACTGTCCTAGTGGCAACTATCAGACTGAAGTGACACGTAAAATTGCAGCTTGTAAACTGAGATTCATGAATGATCCCCACTAAAAAGTGGGGACACTATTACATGACCAAGCCCATCTTGGAGTGACACCTGCACTCCTTCACCTACTGTTTCCTTGACACTTTTTCTTGTATATACAGCATATTCTTTGCTTTCTGCACCAACCTGATAGCTACAGAGCAGTTGTTCTGCTGTGAGCAATTAAATAGCTGTCAGGGGTGGCAATACGTGATGATGGATTAGGCAATCCCTATCTATTTTTCAATTTTGGTCAGTGAAATTTGGAAAGAACTTCAGCATCTTTGGCTGAAAGTCTCTCTGCTAATGCCAGCGATTAATTATTAACAAATGTGCAGTTATTTTAATAAGCCTCTCAATATGCTTATTGACCTGTGGAAAAGCTTCCACCTCTTAGGAAGTCTGCTTCAAAATACAGTCACCCGTTCTGTTTCCAGAATGAGCCTGTATCCATCCCCTAAGGGGACCTGCTGTGTGCAGAGGTCAAGCTCCTCAGCATGTCGGTTTTATAAGAACAGCGATAGAGGTCACAGAGCAGAAAGACAACAGTCCTCCAGCTCCTGTTCAAGTATGGTCTGGAGGACTGGACCCAAAACGAATAATCCACATGGTCCTCACCTAACCTGTTAAAAATTTCTGCAGATGCTTATCACTCTCCCACCAAGCAAGGCCACATTTCACTGCCAAACGGATCTCAGAGCACCATCCACAACCAAAGGCCTCCGGCTGTCACAGACAAGGCACCTTCAGACTTGCCATCCCTGAAGGGCTCCAGCCACCACTTGGTACACAGCAACCCTAACACACATCAGCACGAGCCAAAATCACACAGAGCCCACAGCACTTCATTAGAAACTGTGAGACTGGGCATTAAACTCACCTCCATTTGGGGAGGTTGCTTCTTAAGAAAGTACACCTCTTCCCCTGCCAGTGCGTACTGTCCGATGGCGGTCAGTACACCCCCGGCTAAGCGACTTGCCTGCTGCTGAGGCCATTCCTGAGCACCTGGCCATGCTCTGCTGAGGGATCTGGGGGTTTGATGTGGCCCTGGCAGATCCAGGGCCACCGCTTCACAGGGGAGGGATAGGCTCACAGGGAAATTACCATGATGGACTGACTGAGCCAGCACTAGAAGTAGAGTTGTTATTGGGCTGCCTAGGAGGATGTTGTTGACTTTCTCCCTCTGCATTTCACCAGAAGAAATGAGTTGAAGCAAAAATCCATCAGCAAAGAGTGGCCTTGAAACGTTTCAGGCCATCCTGACCCACAATAGTCTGCTGAAGTCTCCAGGAGGCACCTTGGAAATGCCATTGGGTCCCTCTGATGCATGAACACAGTCCTGTTGGGAACACAGCTGGTTTTGAGTTACAAGTTAGCACCAAGTTCCTCTGTTGCATGTAGTACTGTGGATGCTGTGGTGAGCGACAGAGGCTGCCTGCCAAGGCAACGTTTCCCAGGACCCCCACCCAAACCTACCTCAAACACAATGTCTTTGCTCCAAAGCACTTAGCACACACAAATACCTTCCTTATAGAGGGAATTATAGGCATTCAATTGCTCATTTTGTCCATTTGGTCAATGAGGACACAGAGACATAAAAGATCAATGATTTGTCCAATGTCACAGAAAAAAAGGGTAGGGTTATGGCGAAGATGAAAATTCTCCAGAAGGTTATTTTTATCTTGTCCCATTCCAGTTTTCACTTACCATTGCTTCGTCCATAACTCCTATCATTCACTGATGTTTCTAGTCCCACTGAGTGCTCACCACACCTACCATGTGCTTCTCCATCCTTTCAGGGATATTTTTCACTCCCCTGTTCTGTGCCAGTTAGTTAATTCTTGGAGTAACTCCATTGGATTCTGTGGATCCCAGAACATCTTGGTTGGAGATATTTACCTTTAAAATATCCTAGAAATACTGGGTAAGGAGATGGGGACCTAACTCTGTAACAGATATGTCTCTGTGCGTCCTGGGCAAATGCAGTATGCACACAGGGTTGTCGTTACTATCCTTGCAATTCCATTCTCAAGTTTTCCAACTGCTCATGTGGCCTCCACCTGTGAAACAAGTTATAATTTTCATAAGACTTAGCTTCCATAAACACTTCGCCATCTCCAAATCGCTTTACAGACTTTACGTGAGTCTTATCAGGCACTTCAATGTGGCTTTTGGAGGAGATACTGTAGAAAGACCTGAATTCTTCACTCAAAAAAAATTACTATATGGCTCTTCTACTATTATTCTGGTATATGTCCACCTGAGCTTTCATGCTTATTTCACTGGATGCTCTCACTGCAGGACGCTGTTAGGTTATTCGGACAGTGAAATGTGCGTTATGGGGTTTACCTTGCTTCCAACTACTGCAGCCTGCTGGATAATAATTTTGACCTCTTTTTCCTTCCCTGTTCACTAGCTAGAAAACTGATTTCAAACTCAAACAGGCTGTCGTGGTTTAGGTTTTACCTCAAACCAGGACACAGGCACTAAAAATGAAAAATCAGATGTAGTTCAGCATTCGTGCATAAATCAGGCACGTAGAACTTAGCCAGTTTCTTGGTAAAACACTTGTGGAGCCACAGAAATCACTGCGTATTAAAAATGCCATAAAGGCCAAAGGTCAAGATTAAAAGGGAAAAGATTGTGTGAACTTCAATGTAATCTGTTCTACTCAGAGAAGGAACATTCGTTTCACTTAGAAATGTCTGGGCAGATGTGTCCATGTCACTGTCGTTTTAAATGACGTTTGTTTTCAGATCACAGCTCTGTTAAGATCATTAATCTTATGATCTAACAAGCCAACAGTTAATGTAATAATTTGTCTTGAGCTGTTTTATTATATAAGCAGCATGAGGGAAAATGTTTGAGCTCGGATTTTGGACAGAGAAAAGCGTGAACGAGGCTACATGTACTGTGCCATTGCCTCTGTCAACAGCACGCTGTCTAATCAAGTAGTTTTCCTGTCTCAAAAAAAAGTGCAAAGAATCATCTAGTCCTGTGAAACAGCTGTGTTGGAAAAACAAATTAATCCTCTTAAGTAGTTTTGAAATTCTCAAATGAGAGAGTTAAGTGCTGATCCTCGTTCCGGATAATGGCACAGAAAAGGATAGAGTGTCCTCTATGAAAGATGCCCAGGTGGTTATGATTATTAAAATACAAAAGAATAATAATAATGAAGGAGACTCTTAATATGGACATTATAGGATCCACTAAGACCATACACCCTATGCCAGTTCTTCCTTCCATATATCTGCTCTGCATTCTCTGTATTTTTCTATGATCAAACCGACACAAAACCCAACTGAAGCAAGTAGACATGGCCTAGCAGTCAGAAAATGATCTTTAATTTAGTATTTCTTCTATGACTTTTGACTACTTTATACCCACAAGCAAACGGACCGATGTTGCAAATGTATTTCTTATGCAGAGCTATATCAACAAGGGACTCTTGGGCTTTAAGTCTGCGTTTGAATCAGATTAAGTAGTACCACTGAACACACAAGTTTCACTATAACATGTAGTTCACTTTGTATAGATGGCAGACGTATGTAATTACCACCATTTAACTAAGCTGTAACTTGTTCACTGATATTATTTCTAGTTCATGTTGCTGAAGAGCTACATACACTGTCCAGTAACGGAAGTAGAAATCAAACCATCTTGCTTGCATAGCTTACTGTCATACCCATTCTAAATCCCAGGACTCACAACTGAAATCTTGTTTGTCCTGAATCACTCCTCTCAACATCTCTGTTCCTCAAATATTTGTATTCAAAGGTTCTCAGAAAGAAATAAAAAATGTTGCAGGATGGATTAATTTACAATTGATGTATTTTTTGTTTTCCATTGTTCACTGAGTCCTAGTTGAGCTTCCCATGGAAAATAAAAAAAAGGTAACCAGTCACAAACAAGAACACATTTCAAGAAAAATAATGAGAATAGACTGGTCAAATGTCCTCACTGAAGAGACACTGAATCATAGAATCATAGAATCATAGAATGGTTTAGGTTGGAAGGGACCTTGAAGATCATCGAGTTCCAACCCCCCTGCCACAGGCAGGGATACCTCTCACTAGAATCCTGAGACTGATATTGTTTACCCAAGATGAGAGAACTCTGAAAGGATATGACAAAATATACAAAAACAATTACTGACTATGAAAAGGGGAATCAACACCTTCTGTGATCTTTGTCTCAATATTCATGAACAAGGCAATCTATTAAATTGGCAAATTTCAAAGGAAATCTTCTCTTCCATCCTGCGTAACTAAACTGCAGACATTTTTACCAGTAGATCTGTGTTAGACTTTGGTATGATTTAATAAAGAGATTGAACATTTGTAAAGATAATAAAAATATCCACAGATGCAATAATAAACACTTCTAGACATTTTTGGGAAAAACTAAACAGACTCGGGCTTTGAGGGTTACGTCTATATCCCTTATGACATTCAGCAACTTAAATTCCATGAAATAAATATTATTGGTAAAGCAGCAGCTTATGTTTAGAAATTGAAGTTAACTGAAATAAGGCAAACACTTTAACAGTAATGGTCCTAATCATTGCCACAATTGTGTCAGGGATGTAGTGGATTCTCCATTGATAGAATCTTCAAAGGAGGATGTTTTTTTGAGGTTGTTTTTTTTCTTTTATATCATTGTTTATGTTTTTACTCCTGAAACCTTCTAGTCCATGACAGCCCCTGGACTTGAAGCAACAATTAAGTTATGGAAATCCTCTGTATTCCGCAAGAGGTCAGACTAGAGGATCATAATATTCCCATCTCCCTTTAAAAAAATCTCTGAGTATGTAAGATTTGACCTGAAAAATGACTTCTCCATTTTGATGAGTGTATCACTCAAAGAGAAATATTCATGTAAAAGATGGACTTACTGAAGCCTCCATAGGGCAAGATGCCTGGGTCCTAACACTTTACTTTCCTTTGACCTCTGATACAACTGCAGATAAATCCTTTAATCTCTCTGTATTCTTACTTTGCACAACCATAAAATATAAACAATATGTTCCCACAGCATAGTCTGTTGAGCTGCTTAATTGGTAAATATTTGTAAAGGGAATCTAAATCCTTGGATTAAAGAGGAGAGAGACATGCAAATGATTATTGAATGCAGGTGTTCACAGCTCTATAGTAGCAGAGAATGTTATCCTCCCCTGTACATTATAATGTCTTAGAAATAAATGTCAACTGTAATTTTAAAAGTACTAAGAACAAGCATAATAGGCTGTTCCCAGGTAATTTATCCTTCTCAGCCCCAGCTGACAGAGATGAATTTTCTGTATCTTCATGAATCACCTTAATGTAGTCACTCAGGAGATGTGTAATAAGATTTGTATATTTGTAACTATGCAGGGATGCAAGATTTGCAATTCAGTTTTGAAATATCAGCTGTTTCTTTTCACGTTTATTCCAGAGGCTTTGGCAACTACTTTTACAATAGATCACATGGATCTGTCTGTGCACTACCTTCTTGCCTAATAAGGAATTTGTTAGCTTAAGATTCAGGCAAAAGGCATCTGAGGTATAGTATTGCATCAGAAAAAGGCCTGGACATCCATGTAGGCTATCAGACTTCTGCTGAATGTGCAGCTGTTGCTTGGCCTGAGGGTCACAAGTGCCATGTCTGTATTCACCTGTGGACCTCTCCAGCACACCTGGAGCTGACAGACACAGTCAGCTAACATCCTTTGGGAAGGAGAGTCTATCTAGCCCTGTGTTCTCCAGACCATTGAAGTGTCTTGACATTGTCTTTCAAGCCCTTTACAATCATTAACCAATTAGTTATTAGGTAGTCACTACTATTAATTATATTTCCAAAAGTGTTTGCAGATCCTATCAATCTTGTTTCCATTAAGGTTACATTCAGTGACTGCAGCTAAACCATAAGGAAATAATCACCACCACTGTTGTTTTTATTGTAGAAGTTGAATTAATTTATTTAGCTCTTTTTGCTCTTCCCCTTTTTGTCCTGATTTTGACAGTAAAATCCCTTATTATGTCCTTATTGGAAGGGATGTATGCAAAGGGGATAAAAGAACTGTCAAAACTGTATACCTGAACTACAAGGTTTTCTTC
The DNA here is from genome assembly GCA_017639485.1 of Pluvialis apricaria. Lineage (NCBI taxonomy): Eukaryota > Metazoa > Chordata > Aves > Charadriiformes > Charadriidae > Pluvialis > Pluvialis apricaria. The sequence goes on along the minus strand of CM030012.1, from coordinate 21,494,879 downwards.
TTTTTCCTCTAACCAATGAGAGACAGATGAATTATCTCTGAAGTACAGAAGCAGGAAATAGGGAAGAATGAATGTCACCAAATACCCGCCTCCTTCAGTAACACAAAATGGATTGCATAGGATATACCCATTTTAACCTGATGAATGAACTTTGCCAAATGCACCAGAGAAAAGTAAAAATGCCAGCATGCTCTTTGTTTGCCTTAGTTTCTACATCCTGACTGCTAATTTTGTAAGTGATGCTTGCCCTTTTAGAAAAGAAATCACTAGATATCCAGTTCAGTAAATCTTTCTGCAGCATGCTATTACGTGCCTGTAGGATTCAAAGCTATGCACAAATACCAAGGTCCTTGCCAATATTTCCACTGGTTCTAAAACAAGTTCTGCTCCTGTTCCCACTGATGTAAGGGGCAGAGAATAGCATTCACGCTGAGCACAAATCCATTCTAGCCTGAGAGATGTTGAAAAGATTTTGTTAAAAAAAAAAGAGGGAAAAATGATAAACATTAGCTCCAGGAATCATCCCACCAAGGGGCCCAAACATTCTGAAATTTTACCAGGAACAGATGAGAAACAACTGTTTTCACTCCCTCATGAGATCTTCTGGGTAATGGAAAAAGAAACAGCTTCCCTGTGCAGCCTCAGAGCCTGATGGTGGGAACATCTCTACGCATTAGTGCTATTGACAAGCTGTGCTATTTCTTTTCTAGAGGTCTTCTTCCACCCTGCTTTTTTGTCTTGCTGTACTGGATTTTTGTTTGAAATAATAGACCTTTTTATCAATGCCAGCAGCACATGCTGTGGCTCAGTTTGTCTTTAAGGTGTACCTCCCAAACTTCATTTCAGATTTGGGATATGAATCCCTTGTTATGCCTCTGTGACTGTTTCTTCAAGCTAGAGATAAGTAAGTAGTGGAAACCCACCTTCTCTTACTTCAGACATAAAAAATTCCTCCAGAAAAGATTAAGTAGCTCAATGGAAAAATGTCTAACAGAACTTAGAACTGTCTGCTCATTGAAAAACACTTATATTACCCCAGGGTTTCTCCAATTTTCTTTAAAAATAATACATGTCTAAAAATAACTGCAACTGCCTAAGCTGTTGGAGGAAGGAAACTCTTTTTGTTCTCTACTTCAGGTCTATGAAGTCTCATCCACTGAAACGAAACTCACAGTTGACTTCTACTTCACATTTGCTCATTGCTAGCACCCCACCTCCATATCAGTGCATCACGCAGCCTGTTCTCCACTCCACGATTCTCTTGAGTTATGGAGCTGGAGCAAGGTCCCAGCACAACACTAAAGCTCCCCACTGAGGAACATAGAAGAAAAACATCTCATAGGTGGCCCACCCTCCAAGAAGCCCTGTTGAAAGCAACCTTTTCCACCTGCAGCCTTGACATGTGACCATTTCCCTGTCATGTGCTGCCAGAGCCCCAATACACAAGGGAAACATATTCCACTCCATGGGACAGAAGAGCATGGTGTGGCTAGTATTCATGCAGCACTGACATAAAGGAGTTCCTACCCATGGCTGAAGGTATGTTACATCTAATTTCTCTCTCCTGTACCATAAGAACAGTCAAATGCGCAGTCAAAGCAACTAAAAGCTGAAAAACTAATGACTGACAAAATACTTTCCCCCCTTCGCAGACATTGTTACATGAAAAACACGTGGCAGGAACACGTGCGGTTCACCACTGAATATTTGCTGCTATATATTCAACTGTGTCTTAGAAGCTTCAGCTCCTTATTGATATTTTTGTCCAGGAGAAGCTGAGCTCTCAGTACTCCTGGTGAGCTCTGTTATGTGGAAGGTGATCAAAATTTCGACACACTGAACTGTATCCATTTCCAAGCTTCTCCTAGATTAGTACCATAGGAAAGCAGTACAGTTGAATTCATATACCATTCATATTACTCGCTTCCAAGCTGTGATAGCATGGAGCAGACAGAGTAAAAATAACACTGTGTGACAGCAAATCAGCCAGTATATCCCACAGAATCTATCCAATTTTGGTAAGATTGATTTTTTACTTTTCTTGGCATTCTCAGTTCATTGTCTTTGGGAATCTTACACAAAGTTCCATATTTCAATGACTAAATTCCTTTTATTATCTGGGCATATTAATTTAAAGCTGAACTTAGATGCATCTCTTTTGTGCTGCAATCTGCAGTATAGACACATTATAAGAGCTGACTATAATAAGCAGTCAAAGCAAAAATGTCCTCCCTCCTTTTCACTCCATGCTTTTGTCAGCTAAATTCTAATTAGCAAAGGACAGATAACACTAGACAAACTCCACAAATATGCAGACACAGCTTCCATAAGTAGACTGCTGTACTCATAATATTATTAATAATGAAGATATTCCCCACTGTTACCATGGGACCACATGTCTGATAAGGCTAAACTGAATTACTGCGTGTACCGGATATTCACACTGAGTAAACAGAAGAAAGAAGAGATGGTAAAGATTTCAGCCCAAACAATGACAGGAACTCAAACTTGTAAAAATTGGAATAATAAAGTCATATTTGCTCTGGGAATAAATCAATCTGGCAAGAATAAAGACAGTGAAGTCCTGTAGCAAAGATGGGAGGCAAGAATGGAAGAATTTAAAAATACAGGACTTTTTCCTCCAGACACTTGCAGTTTTATGAGTAACATATTTCTCTAGATCTTTGTCATACAGTAGATTTTTTCTTTAAAAAAGTTCTAGTTTGGGCATCAAAATAAGACATAAAGTAGTATGTGGGGACAGTCCAATGTTTAGATATCTTTATAATGTATTGCAATGTCTAATATGACTTGAAAAGCTCAGACAATCCTGATAGTACTTCAGGAATTTTCACTTGCAGACTTAACAAATGAGCAAAAGTTCCTACATGTTGGGTACAGTAAAGTGTGGTGAACAGGACCTTTTGCTATCCATTCATGGCATTTACTGAAGTAGATGAAACCCCTTAATTCCGTCAAAACATCCCAAGAGAACACAATTGCTTGCAAAATATGTTTGGCACTAGGTAGCACTCTTCCCTTTAAGTCCTACCTATTTGCAACAGCAGAGGAAAATCCAGCTGCTCTCTGAATTAGCATGCATGTTGTATCCAGCTGCTCTGAAAAATCCATAGCTAGAACTTGAAAACATTAGATTTTAAGTTATTATATACACACATCATTAACTTTTAATAGTAGAGTAAATTTAGTATTTTCATTATATCTGCCAGCCTATGATGTTTGTTTGAACTAGCCATGAATTTTGTCCTTTTTTAAGTATCTATATCTCTATAAACATGGATATAATTTTCTCATCATTAAAACAGGATCCTAAACTTCTGACAGGCTGACAACAAAAAATAGACATAAGTATCTCAATTAAAAACCACTGGATAATTGATTATTTGATGACACCCCTTTGCTCATGCATTTTTGGAACAATTAATTATAATGTCTAACTAAATCAGGCTCATCAACTCACCATTATTCAATGGAAATCTGTGGTATTTACCAAATGAAAAGTCTGAATTACATTCTGGTAAGTAAATAGCTGAGTTTATACAGAGTGACAGTAAGCCATCTTGTGGATACTGCAGCACAGATTGGCTTTTCTACTAGCATTGCAAGTGCAACTGATGTGGCTTGGAATGGTTTTTGCATCCTGTAAGTAGCCGGAGAACATTTTCTGTTTTAACTCTACCTTTGGTAAAACCCTATGGGCAGTGGGGTACATGCAAAATCCAACACAAAAACAAAGCTGATGCTAAAGATAACATCACTTTAAGATAAGTCAGCATTTGAACCTCAGTCTTATTCCTTTCCAATTCTTTGGTTCTGTGAACCAGCTCCTATGGTTTTAGTTACAGCCAAGTTAAACCAAAACCAGACAGGGACTGTTTCCAGGCTCTGACCCAGATGTATCTGATAGCGCCTTGAAAGAAAACTTGAAACCTGATCTGCCAGAAATCTGAACTCTGAGGCTGTGGATAAAACTTCAACTGTGAAACTGCTTGAACAACCCTGGGCAACAGACACAACCAGCATCCCAGCCATTTTTTTTTTTTTTGGTCGCCTGCCACCTTCCTCCTTCCCCAATTCAGCCCACCAAATAGCAGCTAATACAGGCATTTCTGACAAACCAGCCCAGTGGGCCATTCCAAGGGCAAGAATGAATGGCCAGAGGGAGGGAGTGACTACTTGTGCTTCCACTGGCACTAAAAAATTGGTTGTGAAGTTTCCCCTTTAGCTTAGCTCTAGTTTCCATCCAGATCCTCTTGAAGACTTTAATATCTACAGACAGTGCGGCAAACAATTGTTTGTCATCTCTGAAAACTCGCTGATTTCTGCCAATATGACACGAGCAACCCAGAACTTCAAGATGATAGGATAGCTGGTAGCCAGATTCAGTGCAAAAGTGTAAGATGCAAAAGGTCCTTCAGCTATCAGCAAAAGGACATGAGACACGAGAGACAAAGTACAACATTTAGTTTCCATTCCTTTCTGGAGGAACACAATGAAGATATCAATATTGTTTTGTGTTTGCAGCCTGTAAAATAACTGAGAAGTATATCATATTAGTCTTTACTCTGGTTTGTATCTTTGAACACTGGTAAAACTGGAATGAACTGGAAAGGGGAATGCTTAATTGAATGACTAATATATCAACACTTGAAACTTAACAACAAAACAAAAGGTTGGTGTAGCTTAGGGCAAATAATTGAAATAATGTTTTATGCTATATTTCCATGCTGGAAACCTCCCTACAATGCACAAAGATCAATACTCAGCATGACAGATGAATGGTTTTGAAAGCTTCAAAAGTCAGATGGCTGACTTTTAGTTCATGAGAGGCGAGAAATGTGTCAACCATTGCACAATTGCGCCATTAGTTTTGGAAACTCATTTAATATGTGTGTGTGAAAAAGAACAAAAGGATTTGTGACCTGCCTTTGCAATAACTTTCTACACACAGGAAGGCAACTCAGCTGTTTTCTAACTCATCAAACTTTCTTCACACCTGGGAAGGTAAAATTGGAGTCTAAACTTGGGAAAGATTTTATTCTACACACTGAGTTTACTTTGTGAAACAGAAGTTTTGTTGAAAAGCATAGCAGAGTACAGCCAAGGGCTCAGCTTTGGCAGAGGGCCCAGATCTGACTTCCAAATTACCTGCAAGATGGCAAATTGAGGGAAGGTTGGTCCAGTCCTCTCAGGTTGCCAGAGGAAACACATGGAAGTGAAAAGGAAGAGCCATCATTTAATGTGGCTTTGTCATTGGTCATCCTGGAATAAAATCTTGTCAAAACAAAGCAGCTAGCTCTGCTCAACTTCTTATAAGGTTGCCAGGGTTTAAGCACTTTACCAGTGAAGACTTCTGCCCTTGCTTTTTATGTATTGTGGTAGAACTTGAAGATTATTACTGATGTCTGGAGACACTTAGTAATGGCCTCAAAGGGTTTATGGTCACTCTGATACAGAAGATGTAAGCAGCTTGATAAATACCCTTGTTTCTGGCTAGGCATAACTTTTAACTTTAAAGATCTGCAAAGATTTGGTTTAGTCTAAATACTTCCGTTAAAATAGGGTAGCATACCTTCACTCCACAGTGAGCAAAGGCATACGAGGCTATCGGGGCTGCCTGTCATAGTAGAGATATATCCCGTATGTCCTGTGCTTGGGATGCAATGTAATGGTGCATGGAGATTCTATAGTCTGTATTATGAAATCCCCCTTTCTCTTTCTATTCTCCATTTAATTCTTCACTGAAGCATATGCCAGAATCTCATCTTTCAAAGACTTAGCAGAAGGAATTACACAAGCAATAAACTACAGAGTGAACAAGGAAGTCTTGGTAAGTGGATGTTAATAGTTCTTGGTCATCTTTCAAAATGAAGACCATTTACCTTTTTAAGACACAAGGAGGTGAACTAACCCAGCTGCTGCTGATCAAGGTTACACAGATATCACCATCAACACGTCCCAGCTTCTTGTCGTTACACACCTCATTTACTCTCACACTGGAGATTACAATTTCCATTTCTTCTCCCCTAGTATCTGCCTGTTTAGCTGTGTGCGTTTGTTCTCTAATACAGTTCTGCAAAGGAAACTGTGAAAAGGAAAAAGAAAGGGAAAGGAAAAGGTAAAAGGAAATCAGTGTATATCATAGAATCATAGAAACATAGAATAGTTTGTGTTGGAAGGGACCTTTAAAGGTCGTTTAATCCAATCTCCCTGCAATAAGCAGGGACATCTTCAACTAAATCAGGTTGCTCAGAGCCCCGTCCAACCTGACCTTGGATGTTTCCAGGGAAGGGATATCTACCACCTCTCTGGGCAATCTGTGCCAGTGTTTCACCACCTTCATTAAAAAAAATTTCTTCCTTCTCTCTGGTCTGTATCTAACCTCTTGTAGTTTAAAGCCATTGCCCTTTGTCCTATCACTACAGGCTCTGCCAAAAAGCCTGTCCCCACCTTTCTTATAAGACCCCTTTAAGTACTGGAAGGCCACAATAAGGTCTCTCCGGAGCCTTCTCTTCTCCAGGCTGAACAACCCCAACTCTCTCAGCCTGTCCTCATAGAGAATGTGTTCCATCCCTCTGATCATTTTTGTGGCCCTCCTCTGGACCCACTCCAACAGGTCCATGTCTTTCCTGTGCTGAGGGTTACAGAGCTGGATGCAGTACTCCAGGTGGGGTCTCACCAGAACAGAGTAGAGGGGGAGAATCACCTCCCTCGACCTGCTGGCCACACTTCTTTTGATGCAGCCCATGATACGGTGGTCTTCTGGGCTGCGAGCACACATTGTTGGCTCATGCCCAGCTTTTCATCCACCAGTACCCCCCAGTCCTTCTCAGCAGGGCTGCTCTCAATCCTTTCATCCCCCAGTCTGCATTGATAATGGGGATTGTCCCAAACCAGGTGCAGGACCTTGCACTTGGCTTTGTTGAACTTCATGAGGTTCACATGGGACCACTTCTTGAGCTTGTCCAGGTCCCTCTGAACAGCATCGCATCCCTCAGGCATGTCAACCTTACCACTCAGCTTGGTGTCATCTGCAAACTTGCTGAGGGTGCACTCAATCCCACTATGTCGTTCATGAAGATATTAAACAGTACTGGTCCCAGTACGGACCCCTGAGGGACACCACTTGTAACTGATCTTCATCTGGGCATTGAGCTGGTGACCACTACCCTCTGGATGCAACCATCCGAATAATTTGTCATCCACCAAACAGTCCACCCATCAAATCCATACCTCTCCAATTTAGAGAGAAGGATGTTGTGGGGGACCATGTCAAAGTCCTTACAGAAATCCAGATAGACAACATCCGTAGCTCTTCCCTTGTCCACTGATGTAGTCACTCCATCATAGAAGGCCACTAGGTTGGTCAGGCAGGACTTGCCCTTGGTGAAGCCATGCTGCTCTCTCGAGTCCCCTCCCTGTCCTCCATGTGTCTTAGCCTAGCTTCTAGGAGGATCTGTTCCATGATCTTCCCAGGCACAGAGGTGAGGGTGTCAGGTCAGTAGTTCCCCTTTTTCCAGTCACCGGGGACCTCACCTGACTGCCATGACTTTTTAAATATCATGGAGAATGGCTTGGCAACTGCATCAGCCAATTCCCTCAGGACTTTGGGATGCATCTTGTCAGGTTCCGTAGACGTATGTTCACGTTCCTCAGGTGGTCATGAACCTGATCTCCTTTTGCAGTGAGAGGGGACTTTGCTCCCCCAGTCCCTGCCTTGTGGTCCATCCACTCGAGAGGTGTGGGAAGAGAGGCTGCCAGTGAAGACTGAGGCAAAAAGGTTATTGAATACCTCCTTTCTCCTTGTCTGTTTTTACCAGTTTGACACTCGTGTTCATCAAGGGGGTTACACTTCTTTTGACCTTCCTTTTCTGGCTGACATGCCTGTAGAATCCCTTACTACTGTTCTTTGCATCCCTTGCCAAGTTCAGCTCCAGCAGCACCTTGGTCTTCCTGACCCCCATCCCTACACAGCCAGACAGCATCCCTATACTCTTCCCAGGATACCTGTCTCTGCTTCCACTGCCTGTGCATTTCCTTCTTGCCCTTTAGTTTGACCAGCAGGTCTCAACTCAGCCATGCTGATCTCTTGCTTTCCTTTCCTGATTTCTTACACCTGAGTATCAAGAGCTCTTGTGTTCTGTGGAAAGTGTCCTTAAAGAACTGCCACCTCTGTTCTGCTCCCTTTCTCCCTAGGGGGAATTTTCCCACGGGGTCCTATTCACTAATTCCTTGAAGAGCTGGAATTTTGCTTTCCTAAATTTCAGGGTCCTGACTTTACTCTTCCCTGACCCATATCCCTCAGGACTGCAAACTCCACCAGTGCAGGATCACTGCAGCCCAGGCTGCTTCCAACCTTGACGTCACCAAATAACTCACTTGCATTGGTGACCACCAGGTCCAGTATCGCATTCCCTCTGGTGGGGCTGTCTGTTACCTGGCTTAAGAAGTTATCTTCAATGCACTCCAGGAGTCTCATGGATTGCCTACAGATCATTGTGCTACTTTTCCAGCAGATGTCAGGGTGGTTTAAGTCCCCTGGCAGGATGAGAGCCTGAGAGCGTGATGACTCCTGCAGCTGAAGTAAGAAGGCTTTGTCAACAGGCTCCCCTTGATTGGGCAGTCTGTGGTAGACACCAGCCACAAGGCTCCCTTTGTTGCTTCGGTCTCTAATTCTTAGCCATAAGCTTTCAGCCTGCTCGTGGGTATTCTTCAGAGACAACTCTTCACCCTCTATCCATTTCTTGATGCAGAGGGCAACCCCTACACCCCTCCTTCCTTGCCTGTCGCTTCTCAACTAACAGACTGTAGCCATTGATAGCCACACTCCAGCCATGGGATTTATCCCACCCACCAACTTTCAGTAATGGCAACTAAGTCATAGCTTTCCAGCAACCCAGTGGCTTCCAGCTCCTCCTGTTTAGTGCCCATGCTGTGCCCATTGGTGTAGAGGCACGTCCGCTGGGCTGTCGGCCATGTCACCTTCTTAGAGGAACACTCTTTAATTCCTTTGAGGTATTTTACTGGTGTTTCCCTCTTGGCTCCTATTACCACAGGAAAGACTTCAAGTGTGCTGCAGCGTGGCCAGCACATCTCAGAGCAACAGGCCAAGGGCCCTCGCTAGCACCCCAACACTCTAACGTTGGGGTGTCATCCCACAGCTTGTCATGGGCAAGCTACAACTATAACCCATCTTTTCTTCCTCATGGAGGTGGTCATGATACAGTGTGTAGGCCTTTCTGACCTTGGCAGCACCTCTGGTGAAGATGGACCATCATCCACATCATCCATTGACTGGCCTTCCACATCCAGAGCCTCATACCTGTTGTGCAGAAGCACCTAGGAAGGCAGGGTGGGCAAGGAGGTGGTTCACCTGCTGCCCCAGCATGGACTTGCCTCCGTATCACCCAAATCCTTTCAAAGGTTGCAGAGTGAAGCGTTAAACTATCAGAATAGAGTAGTTAGTAACTTCAGGGTGAGGCTAAGGGAGCAGGGGAACTGGCAACTTGGGAACAAGAACTAAGTAACCCAGAGATCCGAAGCTACATTCGGCTTTTTGATCGTTTTGGATTTTTTTTTCCAGATTGTGATCTCACTGCACCAAATACTTAATCTAAAGAGAAGACACTGCAGATAAGATCAAATGTAATGACCAGGTCTGTTGCATTTTTGCTTGCACGGTGGTCCAGATTCAACAGAAGATATGAAACAGGCACCTAGGCAGCAGATTAATCATCGAGGCATCCTCTTGTAAAGGAGAAGAGCAGGTTCAAATTCCCTGTAGCTGAGGTGAGATCTCACCTTCTTGCACATGTTTTTTTAATCATAAGGCACTTCCACCATGAATATATCCTCCCACAGACATACTTTAAATTTATTTGACTGTTTTGTTTTGTGAGAAACTTGTTGTGTGTGTACTCCAGGGTCCATTTTCATCTAAACAGCCCTATCCAACAGGGGAATCTGAGGGACCTGTGAACCTAAAGCAGCTTTAAATGGAAGATAAGGAGTACCTAGATATTCAGCTCAGCCAGAACGGAGGTACTTGTGATCCTGCACAGCAGGACTTTGAGTACCAAATAAATTCTTCCAGGGGAAACATCAACATCTATGGTTTCTTAGAATTGCTTAGAACAGCTTCATTTTGCTTTTACTAGATGCGTCACTTTGGGAGTCTAAATTCTGCGTAATCTAAAAATCTTCTCTAGTTAATAAGTAGCAGCACGTTTTATGGTTTCTTCAGGTTAATAAAACACTCTGCAGTGTACCAAACATTATAGTAATGAAGATTAGCAAGGTAGATAAGGTTAGAACTGCACTCACCTGTACCAGTCTTTTGCAGCACTGTCTGTAGCTCAAATCTTCGTGAATTTCCATATTTGCCTCCATCCTCTGATGCTTCAGCCCTCAGATGGTGGCTGAATGTAACCTGTCGAACTCACTGTCCCCAATGAAACCTTCCCACATAAATTCAGAAATAATTGCTGCACACAGCTACTGCATCCTACTTTGGGATGTTGGTGGACCCTTACACTGTGTTTTGTTGCCCTTTCTTTGAAGGCGCACAGAGACAAGGTATTTTTATAAAATTCCACTCTCTTCCTCAATACTTCTAAGGCATTACTTTAGATGTACAGAATGGAAAGCTACAAAACAGAGCAAGTGGATCATGAGAGAGCTCACGTTGGCTTGTTACCAACTCCCACAGCATTCCTCTAATAATTTCAAACCACACTGGATTATTTATTTTTTTTAATAAAGATGTATTTGAATCATGAAGTTATTTAAGGTGAATCCTAAACAAATTCGGAGCAATGAGTCAGCCATGACACCTTGATTATACATTCTTTCTTCACCATGTTGTCCAGGACATGTTCTTTTTTTTTTTTTTTTTTTTCAACGTGCAGTGTCTCTGGGTGGCTAGGGTTTCTCATCAGTACATTTAGATACAAAGAATGTGGTCTTTGGTCTACGGAGGAAAACTTCTTTGTCTGTGTAGAACCAAACTCCATTTCTAGCACTTCTCAAGGTTTGGAACAGGACTTGTGACTTATCTTCAATACACTATACTTCTATACAGAACTTACTGTGGGAAGGAGAGGTCTTTAGCACTGAGCAGTGCATCCCAGCTCTCATGCTATACAGCACGGCCACATGGTCCACACTGCCCTGCCAATGTGGGGCCTCTACATATTTAAATATCTTGCTTTAAAACAAAATAAAGCATTTCTCAACAAGAGCAATTTTAGCTCTGTAGGTCTGTGAAAGCAGAGGTGAAGTAGTACTTTGCAAAGTTAAAGTAATCTCTTGACATTCCTACTTCTCTAAAATATTTTCAGGGATTCTAGATATCAGGAGCATGAACGATGTCAGCTCTAGGAAAACATGAAGTAAGATATGGATGTGTGCAAGTAGCATGAGGGTAGAGGCTACTATGCAATATACTGCACTCCCATGGAGACAGTGAGTCTTCACTGACAGTCTATCCACATGAGGTGCCACTGAAACAGAAGTAATGCACAAACAACACACTTGCTGGACAAAAAAGTGGAAAATATTGTCATACAATATTTTCACAATCAATCATTTACATTTTCCATACTGAAACAACTTCACCTTCTTATTTTGTTTTATATTGTAAATTACAGTATAGTTCAAAGTTTTAAGTCACAACACACACCTCACCGACTTCAACGGCAGCTCTGTGTGTTCCAAAGGATAAACTTGTCAGACTTTGCTCAGCTAAGCAATAATAGGAACTTTTAGTGAAAGCAAAACTGTATGTTTTCCTTTAACTTGTTCTGAGTAACAATAAAATTGGAAGGGAGGGAGGGAGAAAGCATGCCTTAGGCAAGCACTTCACCCTAACTGGTTGAACTGCTTATAAGCATCTGTAAACAAGCTCCTATAATGGGAAGTGCAATGGAAGTGACACAGTTGTCATCAATACAGAGATCTGAAATGCTGTTAAAATGTTTACCCGGGTCCTGTGTACATCTGGAGAATACTGTCTTAACTGTAAAGCACATTGTGGCTTACTAATACTATCACTATGTGTAATCCAGGTGTTATTATCTTTATTTCTATTTACACAGATGAAAATAAGTGTTTTCCTACTCTCCCTTCAATCCATAACCGTGCAAGAAAATAGACAAATACTAAGTATTAATTCTTTTTAATTACAGTCCTGACATGCTTCTAAATAAAAATTCATCTAGAATTTATGGGTTTGTCAAGGCAAGCAGGTGAACAAATTTCCTCATGAGAGGAGACATTTGGAAAAGAAAAAAAAATATTAAATAATGTGTAATCTTTATGACTGGAAAAGTATAGTTGCTTTCCTGTTTAATTTTTTTTAGTTAAATGAAAAGGTGATCTGCTCTGGAAATTCCTTGTGTATAATACCTTTGTTTTGTACCACGCCATATCTCAGCCCAGGGGATTCCAAAGAAATTTTTTGCTTTTGTCCTACCTTATGCACCTGCAATTAAAGAAAATTATGGAGGATAGGAAAATAAGTTTATCATTTCACTCTGGAATACAGTCCTTTCTGTAAGACTTTTGAAGGTAACTGCAGTGAATTTTGAACAATATGCACACAGAAACATACATAATTTCTCTGTACAGCAATATGTGCAAAACAGATACTGGTTCTTCTTATAAATTTCCAGCATTTGACCCTTTAAATATGGCTTGAATTCCAAATTTTTTGCAGCTGTAAAATGGCTACTCTGTATCTGCCAGCTATAAACTCCCCCTCAGTCTCTCCCATCTGGTAAACCGGATTGGTTCCTCTTCTGATTTTGCTTTTGTTACTTCCTATGAAAATATCTCTGTTGTCTTATAAAAGCAACACATATAAGTTTATTTTTATTTTACTGGCTTTTGAGATCTGGTTCAAGCTGCTTCATGTCCCAGCTATTAGCTGGAATGAGAATTGGATCCAGCTGGTATCTCCACCATTAGAAGCTGCAAGCAGACAAGCTTAAATGTCAGGTGTGAATCCTTGTAGTGGGTTTCATTTAAGACTAGTACAAGATTTACTTAAGCTTGTTCTCTGTGCAGGAACTGCTCTTTTGTATCACTGCAGCATATCCAGACATCCTGAGATCTTCCCTTATTTTGGTAACCCTGTTGTTTCTTTCCTTGTAAATCTGTTTTATTTGTCTCTCTGCATCTATCGCAATCTCTCTGACCTTTTTGCTCCTTTAGACATTTTTCCCTTGAGCCAGGCTCTTCCTCAAGTTTATCCTCTCTCATAACAAAGGTTTTGGCTCCTCCTTATGGTTTTTAACTGGGCAGCTGCAGGTCTGTCACTTTGTTGTTTTGATGATTTTTCCGAAGAAACAGAGTAGGTTGGACCAGTGCTGCAGATCTAGGAAACTGATATCCTATAAACTTGATTACAAAGGCGAAGTGAGCTTTCAGCTTTCCTGGACTAGACTGCAACTTAGTCTCCAGAAGTGGCAGGTAATGCAAGAGAAGCTTAATCCCTCTAAGTAGGAAGCATGCTCTATCTTAAAGAACATGTTAGATCCTAATTAGATCATCAGTACTCATACATAAGTAGCCTCTACAGGGTGAATTTAGGTAGAGTTACTTGAACTTGTAGTTACCTTTCCAATATAATGCTTCTTGTATGATGGACAAAAGACCCAACAGAGACCTTGATGAATAACTTACTCAAATGATATCTCCGTTCCCCATCTGTTGAACCATAATAATAATATCGCTCCCTATTGCAATCCTTTGATGATCTGGTGTAGTGAGATAGCTTGATCTTTGTGAAAGAGATCTGTGTGTTTTTACCAAACTAGCTGCATGAAAACACAGGAACTCTTTTGAAGACCAGAAGTTACTACTGGCTACAAATAAAACTGTTAGCAATAAGTATAGAGACCATGGGTAGAATATAGGGACATTAACAGAAGAGAGGGAACTGTTTTGATTATTTGAATGGAAAAAATACATTTTCCTTTGCTGGAGATCTGGTTTGAACTGCTAACTGATTTTTATATTTTGTTGCATGAATTGGTTTTCTACTTCTAATTATTCTAGCCAAGACAGTAAAGAGGCATTCAGTTCCCTACTGCTAAAAAGTGAAAGGAGAAATAAGTGAGAGGTTATTTATGCAAAAAAAGTGACAAAGCAAATATGAATCACAAGTTCAGCCTTTTCTGAAAGCAGATAATCCACAGGTTCTCTGAAAGAAGAAATTATACACCTGCCTATACAGTGCAATAAATTCCCTTTTAAAAAATGAAGTCATTTCTGAGCTCTTCAGTGTAAGAATTATACTTAACTTATGATTAAAGTGACAGCACTGATATTAAAATTTAATGTTCCCAATATTGTCATGTTACAATAAATCAAACTGTTAGAAGCTGTAAGACTCTCTCATTCTCTTTGTGAAAAGAGTTACACTTCTTTAATTTGAATGGATGTTAACTTGTGATTAAGAAGCAGGTTCTTGATAGGAAATTGTATGAATTAGTGTCTCTATAGCAATCAGAGGGAACTGCATACATAGTTCATAAAACATGCAGCGCATTGCTGTGTCTGTCAGTGTCCACTAGCATTCTGGGGCTTTATGAATACAACAGGTTATAGGGATGACAAGCCTGCAGGTAGAAATAAGGATCTAATGATTTTTTGGAATACTCATACTGCCTTGCTTCAAGCCCTGGCGTTGTGGTTTTTTTCCTGTTAATGTACAGAGCTTTCAGATATAAAGGTAAAGGAAGAATTTTAAAGTAGAAAATAATATGTTTAGTTACTTGGCAGTAGTAACTGTTAGCACATAACTGCTTTTTTGCCTCCACAGATCTAAAAGTGTGGAAAAGGAAAGGTTGAAGGTCATATTCTAGTACTCCTGCTGCCCAAAAATTCATCAACTGCAAAATTATGCTGATAACATTAAGTATATTTGATCTGGTAGTACCTATGGACCAGGACTAATATTGTTCCAGAAGATTTTGGGACATCAGATAAGAATTTGTTTCCAAAGGAGAGAGTGGATGCAAGTGCTTCTCCATACACATCTTGGTAGATGAGCTGAATACTAACAAAATTATGAAATTACTTGCTTTACACAAAACTAGCTGTAAATTAATCTTCCCTTGTGCTACATACTTTGCAAGTACTGAATAATAGATATGCTTTGCTTAAAAAGTAGCCTTTCTAAAATAAAGAAGGCAAAGATAAGAGAAAGAAATGTAACAGTGTAGGAATCTGGCAATCAACAAGCTTGTCCCCGAGTTGCTTTTTCTTCTGCTGGCAAATGGAGGTGGAGCATAGCTGAGAGCAGGGATAAGTTATATGGAGAAAAAAGCAAAAGCAGAGGGGTACTGAAGGGAAACACGTGAGGGGTGGAAGGGCTCTGCAGGAGCCAGTTAAGAAGGCCAGTTGTATAATGAGACCAAGATAAAGAGTCTGTGCGAAAAAGATTTGGAAGGTTGCATAGTTTTTTTGTGAGAAAGGCCTTGAAGTTTCTAAGACTCAACTGGGCGCTGTAGTTATATACAGGATCTCCTCATATTTGCTGTAAATCCCATCCTGCCTGAGAGCTGTCCCCACATCTAAAGCCTTAGAATCTGCTGGTATTCCCGAGCCAGAGGTTCCTTGCCCGTTTCACCTTGTCAACATCTTGTCCAGAGCAGCCACAGACTAAACTATTTGCAAAATGTTTATAGCATGTGTGAATACAAAGATCCACAGTTTAGGGCAGCCAAAGACCTACTTTCAAAATCCCAAGTACTGCCCAGTTTGAGTCAAAGAGTTGAAACTAAACCTCTTGTAGGCTTTAAATGTAGGCAAAGGAAGTGGTGGTTTATTATACAGACATCTGGAGCTGCAAACAAGAAAAAAATTATTATTCACAGGCAGTCATTGTTTCCGATTAAAATTGGCAGAGTGGCGAGAGTGATTAATCTAATTCTCTTAGAATTGTATTGGGAAATTAAGATGTTAATGGGGAAGATCAGAAAAAAAATTGTTTCTACATTCCTTAGGAAATAAGGCACTATTGACTCATAGCTCATGTGCCAGGTCAGCCCCCCTCAATCTTTCCTATCCCATTAGGTCCTTAATTATTCATTGGAATCAAGGAAAGAGAAATAAAAATTCTGAAATCCAAAGATTAAGGTGACTGATGGAAAGAACATACCCCACTTTGTCTCTTTTGGGGAAAGAATTGAGATAGCCTAGATTTTAGTAGATATTTTCCAGCTTCCAGTAACTTTTTGTTATGAGGCAGGGATTCTCTCCTAAGCCTTTCTAAACAGCACCTGTACATATTCCTGTCTGATTTGTCAGTCCTGCTCATGGATTCTTTGCTCTCCCTGTGCAATGAGTTGGGACACTAGACTTCTGACTCAAGGCTGAATACTCTGCCAGCTGATGGCATCCCAGGGTTGCATGCTAAAGTTATCTAGACCTAGGACTAGATGCACAGAAGGATTTAGCTACTGCAAAATGAAGAATCAAATACCCTCTGACAGAGATAGGAATTGAACCTGGCTTCTCCCCATGATCCGCAAGCGCTTCATCCTAAACAGTTGGATTAAAGAGGTTCACCCTGAACTGAAACTTATGTCTAGTCAGGATCATGACCTACGTCCTTGTATTTTCTCCTCCTCAAGGGTATAATGACTCTAATTATTTGCAGGCTTAGATAGCTTCAGAGTAGAAGTTCTGCAAACTATCTTGTATTTGGGTAACTAAAATAAACAGCAAGCAACAGTAGGTCTTGCAGCCACCACTGTGCTTTAAATTTATGAAGTTCTAAAATGTCTTCTAACTCCTTTATTACTGAAGCCCCACACCACTTCTGCCAGGTGGCAGAAACAGACCTCAGTTGCAAAGAAGCCTAATGCTTTGCACCTGGTCACCCTGAGTGATTGAGAAAACTTTGGAATTGATGTCAGCTCTTCAGACTTTCTGTTTTCTGCTTTAAGACTTATGTGCACTCACCATCAAGCCAACTGCTTGACATCTTATATGAGAGGTTCCATGATTTGGAATGGGAAGGGGAAAACTGTTAGAGAGAAGATTCTCTACCAATCTAACGTACTTATAACCCCAAAAGCAACATTTCATCAGCACTGGAAGGTACGGGTGAGGCTTGATTTTTTTCAATCATCCACATGTAAATTTTTATTTAAAAATCCTTCTTGCATCTTAACTTGGTCTTCCTCTGTGCTCATATATCCTAGATATGATTTATAGATTGCCCAAACATTTCATCAAAGACTGAATGGGAAAGCAGCAGCTTTTCCATACAAACTGATTTGTTAGCAAAGGATAAATCAATGTGGCAGGCAGAAATACAGTGGAGATTATAACACAAATGGTAAATGTGGAAGGCCTCCCAAATAGGAGGGACTGGGTGTTGTAGGGGGGAAATGAATGATTTGTGATGCAGAAAAGAGAAAGTTTCCTTTGTGATGATGTTACATTGCCTTTAAATGGAGTAGGAGGGTAGGGGAACAAGGAAGAGAGAAATAAAAAAAAGTAAGTTTTTTATTTCTAAGTCACATGGCATGCAAGGTGGTGCTTTTTGAACTACTTTGCCACTGAGATTTCATTTGGGGAAGCATTTTACATGGGTCTGTATTCAGGGAAAGGAATAGTCTGGAGAAATTCCTAACATTTATGAATTGTTAATATGCA
This sequence comes from Pluvialis apricaria, assembly GCA_017639485.1. Classification (NCBI taxonomy): domain Eukaryota; kingdom Metazoa; phylum Chordata; class Aves; order Charadriiformes; family Charadriidae; genus Pluvialis; species Pluvialis apricaria. The sequence continues at coordinate 21,477,188 of CM030012.1, read as the reverse complement.
TGAAATATGAAGGCCAGATGAAAAAATTATTTGTTAACACAAGCAGGACTATTCACACAGTCAGACAGCTACTACCAGGCAACTAGATTAAGGAAGTCAAAGGTGCAAACCAATCCTAAATCCCCTTAAGCAAACATCTTTTCTTAAGGCAGGCACGAGCTAGGTATTTTACAATTTCCAAATAATTACAAGTCTAACAACTGCTGCTTACTGCTCAGCAATGGATTAAAGACTCCAAAATTCAGAATGGGTTGTACCGTGCTTGCAGACCTCTGAACTACTGCAGATGGATCAGCTGTTGATGCAGGGGCATGATACCATCAAGTCCGGGTCATGCACTAAAGCCACAGGCTCTGGTGAAACTATCATGTTCTGTCCAGGCTATTTCATGCTGCTTAATCTATAGCCATCATGAGTTAGTCACCCTGCTTTAATTTCATTGTGTGCATGGAGTACTCAAATGAAATAAGGCAGTGCCTCCAAAACTGTCATCACAAATAAAACCATATTGTCAACAAACAGCTTTACCAGAGCGACAGTCATACTCCATATTTTTGGTATCTAATTTAAGTATCAGAATTAGCATCCTAACCCTTATGCAGGCTGCACATAGGATAATCAGGGATGCTTCGGAAGGATATTCATCTCAGATTGAGCTCATAATGTAGAAAGTTCAAATGCCTAATTTGAGCGTCTCCTTTAAATGTGTAATCCACCTGTGAGTAATCACAATTTACAGGCTCTTTCCTGCAACCGCTTTACAGGCACAATGCACTGTGAGGAGCAGGAATTAGGAGGCAAATCTAATTAAATATTTCGCTTTACCACAGCAAACACAATTCGCACAGGTTTATTCTGGGAACATAACAGTGGCTGTACTCAGCCATATCAAAACTTCATTTAACTCTGTATGCCACCACTATGAGAGAATGGTAACAGACACCCAGAGAGCACCTAGTGCATAACAAGGGGGTGAGCAAACAGTGAAAATACCCTCGCCTTCTGTATATGCCCCAGGTCCACGGTGTATTATGTTGTTGTGTTCTTACAGAACAAGCTGGTACGGACCAGGGCGGAGGGAGGGTGTCACAAAGGTATTTCCCTGCTCAGAGGAGAAAATTACTGTTACACTCTCAATCTTGGAGAAAAGAAGCACAAAAAAATGTTTTTTGTTTTAGTATAATATGAAACAAGGATGAAAACATACATATTTTTAATTCTCTTGGTTTACTTACCAAAAAAAAAAAGTCTTCTCTTACGTTCCCATACAATAAAATTATAGACCAGGAGTCAAGGTGCAAATATGCTATCACCACTCTCTGATTGAACCGATCATCAGAGAGTATCACTTACTGTCTCTGTAATGCTGCTGCAGTTCTTATAGAGAGTGGAGAGCTTCTGAATTTGTTTTTCAATCAGTTCTCTCCAGTCTCTTCATCGGTGACTCAGGAAACACAAAGAACCCCCAGTGGAAGAGCTACAAAAATCCATTCCTTTCACAAAAGGCACCTTTAAAAATAACACATTACACCCTCACACCACCCACCACCACATGCACACAGACAGACGAAAAAAAAAATATTAAATGTTCAGTTACTGATACTTACTAGGCAAGAATTAACTAAATTTTGCTAGAAAATGAGCGCCAATGACTGGGATAGAGAGATGTAATTCAAAGGTAGGTTTCAAAAGAGAAAATGTTTGTGAGAAGGAATGATTGAATGCAGCAATAAAGAGAGAACTGAAACAATAACTAGAGGCTGTGTAGCTGGCCACATTTAAAGCAAAAATAGAGTCATTCTCAATATGAACATAAAAGGGGGAGTGGAGGGTGTGAGAGTCCATTGCAGCAAATGTCCAATATAAATTGTATAATAAAAGCAAAGCATCTGGATTTTACAGTGCAAACATCAAACTGTAAAGGTCTGACTGGGGCAGTCCTGTATCTGAACATCAGGCTGCTCTTTCAAGAACCCTCTGTCTATATGACAATTATAAAGTCCAGAAAACATTACTTAAAGATACATGATCACAAGTGGGGAATAACTCAGATAAATATAGCCCTAGATAAGTCATCTCAGGTTTTACACAAATGGCACAGTGAATATTCGGGCATGCTTCCAAAAACTGCAGTTCATTATTGGTGGACACTAGGGTCAAATGAATAACTTGCTATTTCCAGAAATTTCTAACTGCAACTGCAGGTTACCTTTTGATCTGTTTGAAAAAATCTTGCTAATTTGGATTTTTTGTCAGTTTGGTGCATCTTTGCTTTCTGAACACTTTGTGTGATTATTTACTTATTGAAAAGGCAGCGCAAGACTTCTGATGAGAGACGTCACACTGCATGTGTCTATCTTTCTAGTGTGTACATATAACTTTTTAAAGCTAATTTCCAAGTTGAAAGGTTCAAATATAAATTTGACTTTTGCTTTCTCCACGTGTTTGTGAGAAAAAAGGTCATTCTAAGAAATGTCTCCTGCTAAAATTAGAGTATTTATGGATCACAAATTCTCAGGTCATACAAACAGAGTTGCAGCATGTTTAATAAAAACCAAAACAAATAAAAGACCCACAGAAAGTAAGTGGAAGGATTTGTCTGCCTCCTTCCATGCAAGTGGGCCTGGTCCTTGAAAAACGTACAGTTCTGCCTCGCATACAATCTCCTCAGACTTCCATCATTCGTTCCATTTTCCTTCACCTTCTCTTTGACTAGCTTTCTCCTTGAGCGTTTTCTCACTTTATTTTTTCTCCTTAGTACCTGGTGACAGAGACAATTTTCTCCTCCTGTGCCTCCTTCCAGTTAGGAAAATTCTGTAAATATTTCAGAGGGATCATCCCTCACAATGAAAGGCCTAAGGAGCTCAAATCACCTCAAAACTTCATTACTGAAGACTTCATTATTGTCTATAAGCATCTTTGCTATCACGTGATAGTCCCTGACTAGAAACGTAGCCAAGCTGGAAAAGTCCTGCTACAAACTGGACATGCAACAAAACTAATCAAGCACTGGAACAAGGACTAAGGGAGGTGGTAGATTCTCTGTGACTTGAATATTTAAATCAAGGTTAAAGATATAGCTGTATCTCAGCCACAGCTTGTGATCCCAAAATGAGAATTAATGGGTGGCATTCTGCTGCCTACGTTATCCAGGAGGTAAGGTTAGCTGGACATGATAGGTTCTTATGGACTCAAAATATGAAATTTTTCATTCCACTCAAGATTCCCATCATATTATACAAATAGGCCGTGACACATGATATGTGAAATAATATCATAGAATCATAGAATGGTTTAGGTTGGAAGGGACCTTGAAGATCATTGAGTTCCAACCCCCCTGCCACAGGCAGGGATACCTCTCACTAGACCAGGTTGCCCAAGGCCACGTCCAGCCTGGCCTTGAACACCTCCAGGGATGGGGCTTCAACAACCTCTCTGGGCAACCTGTTCCAGTGCCTCACCACCCTTAAAGTGAAAAACTTCTTCCTAATGTTTAATCTAAACCTGCCCTCTTCCAGCTTAAAGCCATTCCCCCTCGTCCTATCACTACATGCCCTAGTAAAAAGTCCTTCCCCAGCTCTCCTGTAGGCCCCCTTTAGGTACTGGAAGGCCGCAATAAGATCTCCCCGGAGCCTTCTCTTCTCCAGACGGAACAGCCCCAACTCTCTCAGCCTCTCCTCATAGGAGAGGTGCTCCAGCCCTCTGATCATCCTCGTGGCTCTCCTCTGGACGCGCTCCAGCAGGTCCATGTCCTTCTTATGTTGGGGACTCCAGAGCTGGATGCAGTACTCCAGGTAGGGTCTCACGAGAGCGGAGTAGAGGGGCAGAATCACCTCCCTTGACCTGCTGGCCACACTTCTTTTGATGCAGCCCAGGATACGGTTGGCCTTCTGGGCTGCGATCGCACACTGCTTGCTCATGTCGAGCTTCTCATCAATCATCACCCCCAGGTCCTTCTGCACAGGGCTGCTCTCCAGCCATTCTCCGCCGAGCCTGTATTTGTGCTTGGGATTGCCCCGACCCAGATGTAGGACCTTGCACTTGGCCTTGTTGAACTGCATGAGGTTGGCTTGGGCCCACCTCTCCAGCCTGTCCAGGTCCCTCTGGATGGCATCCCTCCCCTCCAGCGTGTCTGCCTCGCCAAACAGCTTGGTATCATCAGCAAACTTGCTGAGGGTGCACTCTACCCCACTGTCCATGTCGCTAACAAAGATGTTGAACAGTACGGGTCCCAGTACCGACACCTGAGGAACGCCACTCGTCACTGCTCTCCACTTGGACACCGAGCCGTTGACCGCAACCCTTTGAGTGCGACCATCCAGCCAGTTCTTTATCCACTGAGTGGTCCATTTATCGAATCCATGTCTCTTCAATTTAGAGACCAGGATATCTTCTTTTGTTCTTTGTTACAGTATCTTCTGCTTTTAGAATATCACAACATCAGAGTCTTTGAATTGCAGCCCATTGCATGCGCTACGTGATGTCATGAGCCTGATATAGAGCCCACTGAAGTGAGTGGCACTCCCTCATTAACTGAGAGAGTGTATGACTACAGCCTTAATGATTGCTGCAGCAGAAGAACTTTATGCACAGTCTTAATAAGAGTCTTCTGAAGACTATGTATTTCTGTGTGCATACACATGCACAGAAATGCATGTACTCGTGCTCTAGTGAAAGACGTTCCTGCCAGCTTCGTTACCAAAGCCAGCATATCGTACAAAAAAAATTAAATGAGAGAGTGAGAGAGGTGGCAATGGCATATACCAGAGTGGACTCCCAAAGTGGGATGGTACAGTGGCATCTCTATCATAGTTTAGACAGACTAGCCTACGGGTAGCTGCAGAGGGAGATCTCCTGGAAGATGGGTCATTCTGAAGGCTGGATTCTTTTACAGGTGGACCAGAGGAAAATGCAAGCAGCATAATGTCTTTTGCCCTTCTGCGCTATTGTAACAGGTTTTCTGAGTGTTAAATTATCAACCTAACAATAACTATTCAATACTAACTCCAGCAGAAATATGCTGAAGAAAGATATGATCATGTCTGCCAGTACAAATTTCCAGTTTGAGGCACAGCTGATTATTGTAGAGGTAATCATGAAAAAGAGGGTGTATCAGGAGTACTTCCTTATATCTTATTTTTGCCTTCCATTAACAGACAGTTCAGGATCATCAGGTGCTCATATAAGCAAAAACCACATAAAAAAACCCAAGTTTAAAAAAATGTGTACAATTTTCACTGTAGCCGTCAGCCTGCAGCTATTATAAATGAGTAATTTATAAGTGTCTAATTTACAGAATGTGTATGGAAGCGCATTTAATGCTGATACAAAGACAGCTTGGATGTGTAATGAGGTTTTTATAGCATATTGTGCTAGGTTTAATGTAGGCATGTAGGTATAGCTTCCTCAGCAATCACTAAGGGTTGGTTGAGGGTGTTTTCTTTCTTTTGATTGTGAGTCTGAAAAATGTGCATTTAAATAGGACCCTAGATAAATTTACATAATTATTTCAAATCTGTCAATGTCTATTCTTTGGACATGATCACTCTGTAATGCATGGAGGCTACATTAGTTATGAGAGGTTTTTTTAAACTGTCACAATGCTACCAAGATGAGAAAACTAATCCTGTGCTTAATGCATGGCTGGATCCTTCTGGAAAATGATGAGAGACATCCTAGGGAGAAAGGTCTACTTACCATAAAATACATTTTCAGTGTATTTCTTCCCTTTCTTTATTTTATTTTTTTAAGCACATTTGCATGACAACAAGATCTGTGGCTAAGGAAGCCCTTCCTCTCTGCATTTTCCCCCCCCCACCACGGCCTTGGTATTTTAACATCCTTTTGCAGTGACTAGGGTCCAAATCCTGTCAACACTTACACACATTCTTAATCTTTCAAACAGACCCACTGATTTCCTTGAAGCAATCTACTATGGTACGGTTCAGCACATGCATAAGTGTTTGCAAGACCGGGGCCCAGATGATCATTTCCAGATGAGTGTGTGCTGTAAAGAGAGTGGTGGAACAGCACTCCTGGAAGAAGGAAATTTCAAGGAACTGAATTCAGCCCAAGGTTATACCACCCAACAATTTCTTTGCCTGGAAGAGCTAGAGCACAAGACAGTTTTTGCCAGCGCATCTCAAGAGAAGATAATGCTACACAGCCTCAGAGGGAGCCTGAGAGAGACAAGAGCAGTGGTCTCGCATGCAGACCAAAAGGGATTTCTACCCTGGGATGCTGCTGACCAAGATGGCAAAGCTGAAACGATTTATGTCTCTGTGGTGTGAGCTGTGACTCCAGTCTTTACTGAAGGGCTCATTTTTATCTGAATCCACAGGCTTAATTTTGTACAGGGTTCTTGCCCTCAAAGACAGACCACTGTAGTTATTGGACCAAAACTGTCAGCTTTTCTAGTGCTCTTTTTTCATGATCACAGTACTGGAGTATAACATAAGCCTAAAAAATGTTGATGAGGTACATTGCAGATTTTAAGTCTATTTCCTCTTCATTCAGAAGCAACTTTTTCTGTAGGAAATCACATCTGTTTACATTTTGCTCTAAATACGGAGAGATGGCTGATTGTTTTTACATGCATCTGAGCAAAAATTCTAGAAATGGGCTGCATAGTCCCATGTGTTGGTGGATTTTACCTTGGTAGTTAAAGGTCCCAGTGTAGTGGCAGAAGACATCCCATCTGGGGTGGTCACAAGCAGTAAGGAAGCGTTTCCCAGGATACGAAAGCCAACAGAAATTTAGGGCAAAAACAAGAACAAAGAATCAACTTACTTTACTGGCAGGAAAAGTTGAAATGTGAAGAGGAGATAGTTGTGTTCCTCTGAGGGGTAGTTCTCATTTGGAATTTTATCACCAGAAGAAGTGGCTATTTTGGCACAATCTGAGCACCAGATTTTGCTCCAGGTCAGATATAGACCTGGAGAGAATAACATGAAACTTGGCAGTTTCGTTGCATTGCAGTGCGCACAAAGTTCCAGTGTACCTTCTGATTCCCAGTCTACCATTCACTGTCGACAGAATTCAAAACCTCAAAGTAAAATTCAACCTAAACCACTGAGTTTCATCCGTTTCTGGGTTTAGTTGGGGTTTTTATATCCGGTTTCCAGCTAGATTCATAAGTCAGGCAATCATTTCCCAACTGAACTTTAGCAGAAGGTCCCAGAATCTCAGTTAATCTTTAAATAGACCTGACCTGTGCTTCAGGTTTCCCATGCAATGTGGAATCAGGTGAATTTTTGTTGTGCGGCTTTGGGCTGTGCTAAGGGTCCTTCTCACAGCGCTTCCTGTATGCACATGCCTTCCTCATTCGGCTGTAGTTTGCACCATTCTAGATAAATGGCAATAAATACCAAGATTATTTTATGAAAAATTAGATACTGTTGTCTTCCTTCATGTCTTTGTTTATAACTGGCAGGTAACATACAGTCTGGTTTAACATACAGTTGCTGACCATTGCAAACACAATGTGAAGGAGGACCCTGACAAGTAAAGAGAAGCAAAAGTATGAAAAAGAATAGATTTTGATTGGATACTAAAACTAAGTAAACATGGCATATCATTTATCAAAAGCATAAATACAAGCAATGCCAACATGTCTTTTTCCTCTAGAATGATATATTTTACCAGAGGGATATTTCGGATTTTTCACTTTGTGCCAAGGTAAGTTTAATACCTCTCTAATCTACAACATATGGGTCTTATGACATTACACATTATTTGCATCACCAATAAAACAGCTCATTAATCAAACATGCCACCATAACCTCCAACAGTATAAATTGAAAAATGTGCTTTTTTTAATATTTTAAGTGGAATTATTTGCTTGAAATACTCTCTTTTGCTACAATAACCATCTGTTAATTTTAACACTGGTCATGCATACTGACAATTATTATATGTCTCAGTTTAATAGAAGTCTTCACTGGAAAAAAACCACACTGTGAATACATTTATTTCCAAATTACTCTGATAAAAAAATAAATAAAACCACATCAGATAACTGTGCAAGTTTAGAATAAGATTGTTGTGACTAACCAAAATCTATTCTTTGTGTAATTATATGATATTTTACTCAAGCTCAGTCAGTCTGTAGCAGAAATGAAAATCAAATTTGTAGACTAGTAGATAATTTTCTTTATAAAATCTCATGTACTATAGTGAAAAACTTGTGTGAAACAGTAAAATATATGCACTGTTCAGAATTCTCAGTTCGGCCTTTGGCTTGTAACAATTTGAGAGTTTGAAAACAAGCACAAAAAATACAGAATTTATCAGCATTTTAGCATAAAGCACATCAATTTAAGACAATAGGAATGGCTTTTCTCTTAAACAGAAAAAGACAAGAGATATGAATTCTGGTTTTATTACCATGTTACAGATAATGGATATTTAAATAATCATTTTGCATACATTTACATTAATCTGTCTGGCAAATGTGTGCCCAGATGAACACAGGTTTCGTTGGTCTCCATTCAGAAAATAAAACCTATGCCTTTGTCTACCAGAGTTTGTCTCCAGTACTCAAATGGGGCCTGAGTCAAAAAGCACTTAAGCATAGGGTTGGCTTTGAGCACGTTTCTTAAGTCCTATTTAAAGCAACGAGAAAGTGAGGCTATGAGTAAGCGTTTTCTAACCAGGAATATTTTGTCAAATTAAAGGTATGGTTGTCTTCATCATAAGCTTAGTTGTCAGTTATAAAAGTATATCCAAAGGAACACGGCTAATAAATATTAGAGAAGGCATTTATGTGTGAGAATAAGTCTGTGAATAGCCATTCGCACTGTGGACTCTATTCAATATTTTCATTTTCACAACTCACACAATCTCTCTATTTTAGCCTCCTGTCTGCAAAACAAGCACAACAATACCATTCTACTTAGGGTGAAGTGAGACCAAAACATTCACGAGGCACTTTCAGAATATACAATGAAAGTCATTATAAAATCACAATGTGTTGCTGCTATTTATTAGAAAGCACATCCCATTAAAACTCCCTAACACTTTCCATTAAAATTATTATTTTGAAAATAAAACACTATTCTCATTAAGGAAGGCCAAGCTATTTTCAGCTAAAATGAGAACTAACCTTAAATTTCATTCAGTACTCACAGGGACTTTTAAATTTCAGAAAAAGTTCAAGAACCTATTTTTATTGATTTCAGATGAGTAAGTTGTAACCAACTGACAGCTGCTTCTTCAGACGCTTACACATGTGCTCAGGTTTAGGAGGGTTTCCAGTGAGATTAGTTGCTTGTATAAGTTTAAGCAAGTACATCACTGTTTGTAGACTCAGAGTCTAAAAAATTATTTTTCACCATTTCTCTGAACCTTTGCTCCAAGCCTGCTAATGATAACAACCTCCTGCTGACTTTAAAGCAAACAACTCATTCTCAGAGCTGTTATTAATTATTTTCCTGCTGAAAAATACTTCTAAACTCCCTCGATATTTTAATTTCATAAGAATTAATCAAAAAACATATTTTCCAAAATATCAGAACAGGTATAGTGAGCCAGCCACGAAAGGATATGAGACTGAAAAAGTGTGAAATTTACACTAGGTGTCTGCCTAATGTAAATTTGCATTAGGTGTCACGCTATCCAATTATTCTGAAATAATAAAATACACCCAAAGAGTGCTATATGTTTTACCTCTGGGTTCTGATGACATGCACAAGCTGTTGGAGTAATACTGTCACCAGCAACCCTTGATAAAAAATAGTTCTGTTTAATACAGTTGGGTGCAGTTCACTCTCTCTCTCTATTGTAAATATAATGCAGAATATCACATGAGAGTCACTAAATTATATAACTGCTCATGCAAACCTCTACAATACCCCTAACAGCCCCTCGTAAATCTGGCCTGTATTGCTATTTCTTCCCCTTCTCAAGTATCCGGTGTACTTCTTTTCAAATACTTTATTTAGTTGCATAGATCTTTTTCTCCACTGCCGTCAGTCAAGTTACCATAAGGGTGAAGGTTCAGTACCAGTCACTGTGCATAGCAGGAAAGTAAAACCTACAGACCATACTTGCCATCAGCAAGAGGTAGCGCTGAGCTGCCTGCTTGACAAATGCTTCTTAAACCTAAATAAGGCAAAAAGGAACAAGCAGAGTCTTACAGAGAACCAGTCTGTGGTAGCTTGGATTTGAAAAGAAAGTGTGGGAGGCCAGCACTTTCTTTTGAAAACACTTAAAAGTTTTGCCATTGTTCCTAAATAACAATAAAACACATAATAAAATCCCTATTATACAGAAAAAAACTACATATTTCCCACAAGAGTTGATGGCACTTTCTGATAAAATTGGGTTTTTCCCATCAGGAAATGCCAGTCCACCAAAAAAAATCCAGAAATATATCAATTTCCATGAACTTTGACCAAAACATGTGGAAGGTTACAATAAGTCAAGGCAAGGTAAAGGCTGCTAACAGCTCAATTTTTCTCGTTGCAGAAATGAACTATGCAATTACTGTTTTTCTCAAAGCAAAATTTTTCTTAAGATTTCTTTTTTTCTGACTGCTCAGGTCCCCCATAAGTCAGATTAAGTTCTAGTTGGGCTTTGGCCCTTCTAATTTTCTCCCTAAAAAGGCTCACAACATCTTTGTAGGTCTCATGAGTGGCCTGCTCTTTCTTCCAAAGGCCATGAACTCTCCTTTTTTCTCTGAGTTGCAACTGTAGCTCTCTTTTCATCCAGGCCAGTCTTTTTCCCCAACGGCTCATTTTTTGGCACATGGGGACGGCCTGCTGCTGTGCCTTTAAGACCTCCTTCTTGAAAAACATTCAGCCTTCCTGGACTCTTTTGCCATTCAGGACTGCCTCCCAATGGACTCTGTCAACCGGGCTCCCAAATTCCAAGGTGGCAGTTCTGCTGACCCCCTCCTTGCTTCACCAAGAATCAAAAACTCTGTCCTTTTATGATCACTATGCCCAAGACAGCCTTCAACTGTCACATCCCCCACAAGTCCTTCTCTGTTCACAAACAACAGGTCCAGCAGGACACCTTCTCTAGTCGGTCCCCTCACCAGCTGTGTCAGGAAGTTATCCTCAACACACTCCAGGAACCTCCTAGACTGTTCCATCTCAGCTGTATTGTATTTCCTGCAGACATCTGGTAAACTGAAGTCCTCCACAAGGACAAGGGCTAGTGATCATGAGACTTCTCCCAGCTGCTTACAGAATATGTTATCTGTCTCTTCATCCTGGTTGGGCAGTCTATAACAGACTCCCACCGTGATGCCTTGTTGGCCCTCCCCCTGATTCTTACCCGTAAACACTCAACCCTATTGTCACCATCATTAAGTTCAAAACATTCATAACACTCCCTGACATACAGGGCCACCCCACCGCTCCTCCTTCCTTGCCTATCCCTTCTGAAGAGTTTATAGCCATCCATTGCAGCACTCCAGTTATGCAAGTCATCCCATCATGTTTCTGCGATGCCAGCTACACTGTCTGCTGCACAATGGCTTCCAGCTCCTCATGTCTGTTGCCTATGCCACATGCGTTAGTGTAGAAGCACTTCAGTTGGGCTAATAGTCCCACCACCTTTTTGCTGGGGGAAGCCCTAATTCCTACCAGACCATTCCCAGGGTGTGATACCAGCTTTAGTACTCTTAGTCAGCTGTAGTAAATTAAGTTATTTTTCTACCACACTCTAGGTGACTGGGTTAAAGAGAGTTAAAGTGGCAGTTAAGAAACTGCTTTCTTCAAGACAAAATCACTTTTCTTCCAAGATACAGCCAGTGAAATATCTTAAATTCAGACATTACATCAGTAAAGGGGGGAAAAAAATCTGTAGACAGATCTCTGTTTCTAATTACTGCACCACCACCTACTGCTTGCCTCACTTCTTCCCAGTATTTTCAGATTCAAGAAAGATCCTATTTTCTTCTTCCCTATCTGTTGTTTTCAGAAGTGTTAAAAACTTGTTATACACTATCATACAACACTGCTGAAACTATTTCAGCTAACTTCATATGTTTAGTATTGAGAATACCAAGCAGGCAATAAAAACAAACAATCAAAATAAGTCCTCGTATCAGCGGTATTGCCATCTTGTCAGGATTTTCAAGCACAAGTGGCTATATTTCACCATCATTTTATACAAGTGTACAAAATAGACCTGGAAGATCATGAAACCATCTAATCTACCTTTCTCACATCAAGACCAACCATATCTAAAGCATCCATCACCTTTTCCTTGACTTCCTTAAATTCCAGTTGTACAGATTTCATGTTACCTGAAACATTAATAAGAAAGTGATAATTCACGTTCTGGGTTTTTTCCCTTGTTTCTTTATCTTGCTGTTAAAGAAAATTCACAGCTGTTTGCACTAAGTGCAGGGGTATGATACCAGTTTTAGTACTCTTAGTCAGCTGCGGTAAATTAAGTTATTTTTCTACCACACTCTAGGTGACTGGGTTAAAGAGAGTTAAAGTGGCAGTTAAGAAACTGCTTTCTTGAAGACAAAAGAAAGCTAGTGCCTTGGAAAGCATCCTGTTTGGCTGGAAAACTTTGCTTATCCAAACCAACTCTCCTTTTTGCTACCACCTAAAAGAGGGAAGCCTGGCTTTAGGCTGTGCTGTTTGAGAAGTGTGTCGGTATTTTGACTGTATTCAAAACCAACTCATGAAATCTATTGATCTCACAACTTTGATCAACATTTTATCAACATTTATTCATACTATCAAGATAGAATGAAACTGTCTCTTGTCTGTCTCTCTGTACAAAAAATTTACATGTAGCCCTATACAATTGCAGTGTTTCCCAGTTCATTTTGGGCTCTGTTCCAAAACTGTCCTTTGGTTGTATTTTTTTGGGAAGGAAAGAGGGGAAGCCTAGTAATGGGCTCCGTGTGCTCCTTCCAATCTGAGACATTACTAGTCTTCGCTTGCTGCCTCTTACCTCTATTTCACTGTGTAAAAACTCTCCCCAAATCCAGCAATCTGCACCTTCCTTCGTAAAAAATCCCTTCTGTTCTCGGCATCACCCTCTGAAACGTTAGTCCTTTGTTTTCAGCCATTACTGTTTGTCTTAATCTCTTATATTTTATTTTTTCAAAATAAAATATTCAAAATAAAAAATTTCAAAATGTTTTTTGTGTAAGGAGGGATGGATCCACCAATATACATGATAAATCTGCCCTTTATTCTACCAATGTATTGCATTCCGCCACCCTCATCATCCTTCTATCCAGTAACAGTAGTTGTCTGGGACCTTATAGAGAAGCTCCCCAATGGAAAAGAAAACAGTTACATGGAGTCTGAAGATGTTACTTAGTCTATCTGTTGACATACATTTGTTATGAAGTAGTCACATAGCATATAAAGCTGCTTATGAATCTCAGCCTAGTCTACTGCCTGCCAGCAAGGGAGAATTTCTTCCTCAGCGCTTGGCATTTCAGAGACAAAGGCAAGTTAACATATTTTTTTCCCTCTAACAGAGCCTCTTCCTGTACCTGCCGCAGCCCCAAACATTACTTCACTTAAGTATCTTCATAGCTGATGGTGGAAAAGAGGTAATGATGGCGGACTTACCAGAGACAACCCTAGCAACAAAGCAAGGGAGTTAATTACCAAAAAAAACCCCAAACCAAAACTAAGAAACATCATTTCAGTCAGTGGCCAATACAAGTTCGGTGAGCCACTGGCTGCAGCTCTGCTCTATGCCAAAATACGTATATTTCTCTCCTTGTTTGTTAACTCTGCCTTTGGTTTTTCTGTGCCAGTTCAAGACCAATTAAGGCCATATATTTTAACAATGATGATTTTACAATCAAATATACAATGCATGAATTCATGGTGGCCAAACCCAAATGCACTCTCAAAGTGCTAACACTTAGGGAAATAGTCCAGAGGGGATTTTACCATAGTATTTATTATAGCAATACCATAGATTCTGTTAGCAAAACCGCTCCTGTGTCAGCATATTCTGGAAAAAATAATAAAAGGAACTATAAATAAAATACATAAATTTAATTAAAGATTAAATCTGTAGGCAGAAACCCCTCCTTAAAAGGGACTATAAATATGGGGTTTGTTATTTTATCTTTGTGATGTATCTTGGTTTTCCCTCCAATTTATATTTTATTAATCTTCCTGCTTATTTACAAACGTAGTAATTATTCACAAGATGAATGTACGGGTTTACAAAATCACTGGATGCAAAGCTATTTGTCTAATAAGTAATCCACTCCTTGCTATAATAACTCTACAAAAACACACCACAGAGGCAATGAGATCAAAAAAGTGAATCTCCTACATTTTTTGGTTGCTGCTTTAAAACAGTTTTTTTTTCTGTTTTGAAAGCAAGATAACTTATTCTTGGCATACACAAAGGGTAACATTTAATAAACAAAACAGAAACATTTAAACATATATTACTGTTTTAATATAACTGCTTACAATTTTGAAATGTTCCCCATTTCCCTGGGCTGGGTTGTTTCAGCATCAGTTTGCCTTATGAGATAATTCCATGCTTTCCTATAAGTTCCCACCAAAGGCCCTTATTTATGCTTAGGACAGAATCATACAATGGTTTAGGTTGGAAGAGACCTTGAAGATCATCGAGTTCCAACCCCCCTGCCACAGGCAGGGACACCTCCCACTAGACCAGGTTGCCCAAGGCCACGTCCAGCCTGTCCTTGAACACCTCCAGGGACGGGGCTTCAACAACCTCTCTGGGCAACCTGTTCCAGTGCCTTACTACCCTTAAAGTGAAAAGCTTCTTCCTAATGTTTAATCTAAACCTGCCCTCTTCCAGCTTAAAGCCATTCCCCCTCATCCTATCACTACATGCCCTAGTAAAAAGTCCTTCCCCAGCTCTCCTGTAGGCCCCCTTTAGGTACTGGAAGGCCGCAATAAGATCTCCCCAGAGCCTTCTCTTCTCCAGGCTGAACAGCCCCGACTCTCTCAGCCTCTCCTCATAGGAGAGGTGCTCCAGCCCTCGGATCATCCTCGTGGCTCTCCTCTGGACGCGCTCCAGCAGGTCCATGTCCTTCTTATGTTGGGGACTCCAGAGCTGGATGCAGTACTCCAGGTGGGGTCTCACGAGAGCGGAGTAGAGGGGCAGAATCACCTCCCTTGACCTGCTGGCCACACTTCTTTTGATGCAGCCCAGGATACGGTTGGCGTACATTACTATACATGATCAAAGCTGTTGTTCCTTCAGATCCCCTTAAATACCATTGTAGAGCTTTCAGATACATGGTGGAAAACTTGAAATGCTTGCTTTTCAGAAGACAGCTTGCACTGCAGGCAACTGGGCATAGGGAATATTTGGTGTCTCTGAAGAGCATGTTCAAGGTGGCTACAGATTAGGTTCCTTACCTAAGGCAGGTGACAGGTATTGCCCTCCAGAGATGTCTCTCTAGGCATTAAAGGCTGTAGAGGACACAGAAGAATCAGGGGCTGAGACAGTAGCCCTCATTTTCAGCTAAAGATAAAGGAGAAAATAAAAAGACGAGGTGGTTTATATTGTGATCCCAGTGTCAAAAAAGCAGTAAAAAGCAGCCTAAGAGAGGGGTGTATCATGCGTGTTTGTGACACCAGCCCACTCATGGATGTTGACATTGCTGTGGGGAATCTGAACCTGAGATTACCAGATGAACACTAGCAGATGTTCAGTGAGCTGGATTCACCTTCTGATGTCCATGGAGAAGTTAATGAATTGCTCGGCATCCTCTAAGCATCTACAAATATCACAGAGATTTCAGGAGGACATTGAGTCATTGAGGCTAGTCAGTAAGCAGGTGCTGGCAGGAGCAAATTAGCAAGACCCTTATTCATTGCTTGCCTTGAGGGAGGTGACTAGATAATGTAAAAGGATTCTGAATCCTCATCTCCTGTTTCTCTTCGCCCATACTGATGGTTAGGGTCCAGAAGGACAACTGTGCATCCAAGATTGGTGCTTTGTAATCAAGGCTGAAGCCTTGTACCGTCTTCTAGGTCTTTGATTTAAACATGCCGACGTGAGCT
This sequence comes from Pluvialis apricaria, assembly GCA_017639485.1. Lineage (NCBI taxonomy): Eukaryota > Metazoa > Chordata > Aves > Charadriiformes > Charadriidae > Pluvialis > Pluvialis apricaria. The sequence goes on along the minus strand of CM030012.1, from coordinate 21,461,196 downwards.
AGTCATGGTCCAGACACAGGTGAACATAAGAGCTTGGTAGATGACAAGGGCAAGGATTTGGCACGAGAGACATCTTACAGTGAGGCCTGGGCAAAGCTTAATGCTTAGATATACAGGTGAGAGCATGACGTGAAAAATTTCACACGTGTGAAAGAGGCCATTGACTTTAGGGACCTTTGAAAACCTGAGGGATACAGACAACAAATATGTTATAGAAATGTTAAATTGCTGATGGGCACCTGATTGCAAAGAGCAGCCTAAAATGTCTAAAATGGGAGATGAATCCCAGCTATGAAGCTTGAGCATGTGAATCCCAATCTTACCACTGCAAATAAAAGATCAATTAGCTCCTGAAAGGCTTATCTTGTTAAGAGTTTTGTGGGTTTGTATAACAGAAATAAATGTAGGACTTTAATTTAAGAGCGGGCTTATAGTTTTATTAATGGGATAATAAAACAATGAAATCAGTAATGTGTTAATATGTTAGTTTGAAGTATGTACAGACAAGGTAATAAAGACATTTAAGTAGCCAATGTCCTTAAAAGATATTAGTGCAATCAGATTTTTGACATCACACATTTTGAGAAAAAGGGTCAAGTTTTTATGCTAATGCATTACGTTAATATTAAAATTAAATTTACCATCTGACAGATAAAAGAAGGTATTTTAAGTATATTATGGACTGCACAACCTTAAATAGCTAGGAAGCAAGTAATGGCCCTAGGTGTCTTCAGGAGCTAACAGTGCATGTTTGCAGGAGAGGGGAGGAGCTGAGAGCGGTTTTCCCAAAATAAAGCTTCTGATATCTAGCTCCTGCCAAGTCAAGGAGTTTTTAAGTATAAACTGAAAGTTTCTTATTATTACTTGATTTTCTCAACAGAGTGGGAAATTGCATCTTGTTTCTTTCTCTTGTCCAAGTACACAATACTTGCTCTAATAACTTCAATAAGTTTAATAACTTCCATTTGAATGTTTTGATAGGCATATAGGTATTTAATGAATGTGTCACTTGTTGTTTTCCACATAACAGTCAACTGATCCTGTTCTCATTTTGTGAGAGTATGTACCCTGCAGTATATGTCTTGATGCTAGTCACTGCACTGTGGCCACAGCGCAGCTGTATCTGAGCTTGCCCTGAATTAATCAGTTCAGGACCTGGCAGCAGTTTACCAGCAACAGTGTGGAGCTCAGCACTAGCAAACAGCCCAGCCATTTGCCCTGCAGGAATGTTTTCCAGGTAAGATCCGGGCTGTCAAAACTCTTGGTGTTGGAGCTAGTTAGCTGAAAATGAATCACTGCAGCTATACTAAACTGGTGTTATTAGGTACCTGCCCTCTTAGGAGGAGGTCCCTCTGATCCTCTAAGAAGTATACAAATTGTATTAAAGTAGGGAGGTGTGAGAGGAATATCCCATGTCAAAGGCTGCAGCAGAAAGAGTTGCAGAGGATGGGCGTTTCTCTTCCACTATTCCATCCCCTTTCACAGCGCTCTCCCAGACTATACTCCCGTCTCCCCAGTCCTCATAATCTTTCAGGCCTGCTGTAAAAAACACGCTCCCCTCCCTCCAGCGATCAGCCCTCTCCTGCCAGCCTCTCCAGCACCCGCCACCACCTCCATGCAGATCCTTTCTGCATCCTTCCTTAATGCAGGGAGCATTAAGCAAGTGGCAAGTATGGCCAGATCCTTCAGACTGATGCCCGCAGAAAGTGGCATTAGTTTTACAACTATCAAGTTGCATATTTTTGGTATCACTCTGATGTACAAACACATCATCCTTCAGAAGAACATCTAGAGCACTGACCCCTCTCACGCTTTACCTGGCAACGGCTTGACCTACCACCTTTTTGCTCTGCTATTCAAATCCATAAATATTTTATTTATTTCTCTCAACAGAGCAACAACACATCTTCGTCTCTGGCTATGTTTTATATAGAGACAGCATGTATCACCATACCTTGTTCTGAGCCTGAGCTGGTAAGCACAGCATGAGAGTACCGCTCACACATGATAAGGGAGAGCACCTTGCGTGTGGTTGACAGCAGGTGCTGGGGCAGGCTGACACCACACTGCCACACTCTGCCAGTGCAGAAAAGCATTTGAGCACACACAGCAATCAAAACTGAGGTGCTACAGGACTGTTAATGTCATACGTTTAGCTTAGATACTCTAAAGCTAGGCTGCAGCTGAAGCAGAGATTTGGAAAACATAATTTTGGCTTAAAGACCTAAATTGCTTCCAGTAACTATATTAGATGTCTAGACCTGGGCTTTAAAACACAAAACTCCCTCAACTATTTTAGATTACTTTTTGCCCAGTGCACAGGGTTTTGCAGTTGTGGTCTGAGGTGCCTACAGTTAGGAATAGAAATATTTACCATAGACCATGGAAAATGTGGCTATATGGGCCCTCAAACGATCATCTATTCTCCTGCTCACAGAGGGATCATGTATACTTGCATCATTACTGACAGATGTTTGCCTAGTTAAGGCCTCCAAGGATATGAAGACCACACCTTTAGGCAATCCATTCCAGTGCTTCACTATCTTTTTCACTGTTTTGTTTTGTTTCATTTTTTAATCTAATGGCTAATCTGGATTGTCCTTGTTGAAGTTTAGTACTTATCCCATCTATAGTGAAGTGTAGAGCCTTTTGGTTCTGATTTGCTTTGATTTCTTAAAAAGCAAAATCAAGAAAATACCATATAAGCTTGTGAAAAGTTGCAAATGCTATTACTTTCTTTCTTAAATAGCTTTGATTTCTTAAATAGCAAAACCAAGAAAATACCGTATAAGCTTGTGAAAAGTTGCAAATGCTATTACATCCCCTGTTAATCAGATCTCTGAAAAAAAAAAAGAAAACACTTTTGGCAGCACATACCAGGTTTTAAGTTCTCTGGCATGCTCATAGAGATGTGTTTTCAACTCTTTCATCCCCCAGAAAAATTCCAGACTTACAATCAACTCCGCAGAAGCTGAGCAGTGCACAGTCTCCACATGGGTAGGTGTTTGCCCATTTTCTCCCCATCCTTAAATGTTAGTGGAGCATAGACTGAAAATGTTTTTTCATATTTACAGTCATAGCCTTCAAAAAAAAAAAAAAAGCCATTGCACCTTTTATAGCAGCAAAATAGAAATGCAAGTTACCACAACTGCTTTACATTCTTGTTTCTAATCTAATGAGCTGCTGAAAAATGTAAATGTGAATGATTAGGAAAAGAAGTGAATAGTTAGTTGAAATAAGCACAGTATTGCTAAATTACATGTTGATACTCACATAGGGACTAAACCCCACAGTTTTCTATTGTGTGGAAGGACAAATTGAAGAAATTCAGCTCATGCCTGTTAAAGTTAGGAAATAATCTCTCTACTATGATTAAATGGCATGGATCAAGGAAGCATCATTTTATAAGACATGAGATGGATTCCATTCAATACAATTAAACATTTACCTTTTCCTTCACCCTCATCATTAATATAACTGTCTGTCTTGCTGAAATGGCAGGGTTATAAACACACAATGATAGAGTACCGTGAGGTGCCTGTATCTACCAAAGAAATAGCACAGAAATCGATAGCATAAAGGAGAAGGATCCTGGGAATTCTATGGTTGGATGCAAGAAACAGATATCTGCAGGTACATCAACATTCTTGTGTCTGTTCTGTGACAGATTGTTTCAACACTACTAAAGTGTTTCCTTTATTGCTTTTCCTCCTATAGCTATAATATAGCATCTCTTGGGAGACCTTGTACATGTTTCACTTAAATATTTGGGTTTGTATCGCCTCGAAAATGTGTTTCTCACCCACCTTCTTATCCTCCTAAAGTCACTTGGTTTTCACAACTGAGTAATATAATACCTGTTCTGCAGGAGATATAAACTCTTTAGCCTCAAAGTCATTGGCAGTAATCAAATTCACTGGAGGACACTGGCTATTAATTACCCAGGTAGGAAAACATGATGCATCTGAGAAAGCAAGCCAAGTAGTTGTGACTTATGTCATTCCTAAAACAAAAATATAGCTTAAAGACTGAAGCAATGGGAAGCTGTCGTTACAGTTCTGTGCAAAGAGAGCAATATCCCTGTGAGTAATTAGGCAGAATTTAGTTCTTAATATTTTTAAAATGCATAATAATAAAAACACCTTCTCTTTTATTACTCTAAAATTGGAAAAGCCACACAAATTTTGTGGGCAGGTGATGTAATAAAACTGTTAAATTAAATCAACTCAATAAAAAAAAATAAGGTTTTTACTCAATCTGGAATTTTTAAGATTTATGATTTCTTACATTAAGTGAAAATTTCAAAGAAATGCCACTTTGACCCAAAGCATTTAAATTCTTCGTTTTAAAAAAAAGTGAAAATGAGAGGCTAGTACTATTTTGCAACTTATTTTTTTGGGTGAGGACAGTAAATTCGTGAAAATGTCATTTCCTCAAAAGCAGTTTCAGTATAGCTAATTGACATTTTCCAAAAATAAAATTATTCTGTTAGCCGTATTCCAGATATATAAGAAGCACCGAACCAACCCTGAAATTCTGCCAGGCAACCCAAGAGAACCACACAAAGGTAGCGCAGGGATACGAAACACCTTAAGTGTCACTAACTGAAAATGAGAGAAGAGATTGGAACAGTAGAGGCCAGCCTGGTGAACAAGCATATGAATTAGGTTAGCTGTTAAATCCACAAAGAAGGCACCGTTTGTGTTTTTTTAATTCTATACTATTCTGTTGCTATGCAAAGCTTATTTATTTAAAACATTCCTGTAACTCCCCACCTTCATGCGAACAGTTTTGGAAAAGGATCCTTACTGCTGAACTACAGTAAGAATGGGAAAACCTAAGTGATTTTAAAATGTCAACCACAAGAGAGTAGTAAATATGCTTATACCAAAAAGACTGCCATTAATTTTAATGAGATTTTCTCATGTGGAACATTTACAGGATTCAGTCCAATGGCCAAAGTGTAGCACGCACTGATGTTGGTAATAATACTAAATTTGTTCTCTAATATTGTTGTACTATAAAGTAATTATAGGTGCATTTGATGTGGAAGTGATAGCTCTGGAGTTTACTTACTTAGTTTATCCGCAGTGCGTTCAAGTCAAGCTGGCCCACTGGGCAGGTGTGGCTATCCACCACACCTACTGGAGCTGCTGGGATGCATCCAGGACACATTTGATTCCTCTGCCTGAGTGGGGTTTTACTTCTGGATCACTTCAATCATCCTCCTTGTCATCTCTAATTCTTTTTTTCTGAGAATCAATATAATTTCAAATCAATTTCTCGAGGAAGAGAAACGATGAAAGAGATGCTACGTTATTTATTGAAAAGTTGGAGAACTAACAGATTGTTCTCTTGATGCTATGAAATACAGCAAGCCACTAAAAGCAAAATATTAGCTGTTTGCCCCTGTCTTCTGACCTTTCAAACAAAATAACACATACCTCAGAACCAAACAGAAAGATCCAGGTCTCCTTGCGTGGAGGCCAAAATAGCTTCAAGGCTCCACTTCAGCAGTGATACTGTGATACTGTGTTATCACCCAGGCCCGACTACACTCTCGCTTGATAAAACCAGAGCTAAATCCTATTGCTAGACATGGTCTGAGCAGTCAAGGATCTTCTGATAGGTTCGCAGGCATAAACTTGAATGCAACCAAGTTTTCTGATGAGTAAAATTTCTGATTCTTCTATGCACTTTCTGTTTCTGTATGATGAAAGGAACATTTTGTGAGAAGTTGCAGGTTCCAGAAGAACACTTGAAAGAGTCCAGACAAGTCAAGAAACAGGTAGCTAGTGAGCTAAGTAGGAAGGGGGATATACAGATTTTGTCAGTCCGAGGAGACAGAGTCCTATTAACTCCTTTGTTCCTTTTCCTATTAAGAACAGAGTGAGCTGGTGACATTGACCACTTCTAAAATCCCAGCTTTACAATCAAAACTTTACAGAGAATTATGCTGGATATTAGAGATAGAAATAATATATTCCTGTATGTATAATGAACTTTGGTTTTTAATATTATTTGACCTGCAATGTCTGCTCAGTAGCATGAAGGATTAAATGGGAAGGGGTTTTCTTCATCACAGTGTGTTTAAATGTTTGAACAGACTTAATTCACCTCTTCCCTTGGTTGCACTTTCATAGCACATCCACTTGTCAGCTCTCTGAAAGGTCCCTCTCAGATTGGCCAACATGAACACAAACAAATCATATAGGGAAAAAATTAAAAACAAAATGCCGAACAAAATAAAAGACCTTTCCATCACACAATTGTGATTTAAATTTGTATGTATCCAAAGATGTCCTTTGGTAAAGCTTTTCACAGTCCCATGTGCAAGGCAGCAATCGGCTGTTAACAGGAGATAAATTAAAGAATAGAAAATTATAACACACATTCCACCTGCATATTGGCTTTAACACAAACATCAATCATTTTCCAAGGTAATTAGTATTGTGTTGGCCTGCAGGGACCAGGCAAATGAAAAGGGTAAGATTTAATGCTCTATGCAACACGCATAATCACATGCACATCCACACACATGCACACACCCACAGCAAAGAGTTTTTTCACTGCTAAAGAGCTTGTTGTAAAAGCTCCCTGTGAATGTGACAAATCTCTTGAGAAAAATTTAAAAACTAAAGAGCCATATACTGATCACATTTATACAGAGGCAAACCCAGAATAACACCACTAATGTCCACACCATTTCTCAAAGTTCACACAGAAGTAAATGAAATTTGAATCTGACTTAAAGTCCTTGCCAAGTTCTCAGGCACAATACTTTCTTGATTAAGCAACAGGCTATGAAGAACAAGGATCTATTGTCCAAGTAGCTGGCAGCTGACTGATTAATAATAGCACTAGCAGACATCTGAGACATGCTAAAAGTTATTGAATTCATTAAGCTAAATTCTGTTGCAACTTGAAATCACTAGGAGTCTTGCCACTGATCACTGTTTAGGCCAGCCTGTCATTATTTCCCTTATAAAATAGGCGATAAAGCAGCAGCGCCAAAAAGACATTGAAAACCAAAATTGGACAGAACCTTAGGAAATACAGAAGTTGTGAAACTCATTTTAGAAGTTGAGGATGGAGAGCGACCCTGACAGAATTCAGAGTGAAAAGACTTATGCTACAGTTCATCAGATACCCTTAACCCCAATACTCTATTAGCTATTATAGTAATACAGTCATAACTGATGGGTTTAGTCTTTGTAAACTATTTTTTGTTTGTTTTCAACACACACAAAAGTCAAATGAACAACTCTATGATCCCGCAGTCACATTAGGACGTTCTGGTATCATTTTTGAGTCCATGCACAAAGGAAAAATAAAACAACTTTCACTTTTGTAATTAAGCTTAAAACATTGGAAAAGGATATGCAAGACAATATTTGGTAGTACATATATGATTAGAAGGATGTCAGATAAATATTTTTAAGAGTTCATACAGTTTTCCTTCCTGTTTCCCCCCTTCTTTTTTTCCCTTTTGTTATCATTCTAACCAGAGTCACAGATGGTTCCCGACCTGAAAGCTATTAGAAACAAAAGACAGGATCCCACCATACATCTACTTTCTAAAACACATCTCATCCAACTGGACAGGTTTCTGGTGCTTTATCCGTGCTCACAGCAGGTGTACAGCTTCCACATGCACTAGCCAGAATGAGGACAGACTATACTCACAGTACTGGTTAGAGAACCAGACACTGTTATATCTTACTTTACTACAGGTCCTAATTACGACTAAACACACGGAGAACACAAAAACACCTTTAAATGTCCTCTTTGCGGTGAGTTATGGGAGAATTTTTACATACCTTCCCATCACAGTAGTGCTCAGCTGTAGGATTTCTTGGGGAGTGGTACAGATGTAAACAGCCTTACCTTCAGTGAAGAGCAGGAGAAGCTGAGGCACCACCGAGGAACTGATGGTTCAGTTGATGCCTATTATGCAGCAGCTTGGTGGCTACATGCAGGGAACCTAACGCAGTCATGATTATTATTGCTGTGGCATGGTCACTCAGGTTGCGCCCTATGCTAATTCAGAAGATGAAAATTAACCTGGCTGTTGAGAAACCTGCATACACCCAGCACTTACTGCTGCAGAGCAAAACACAGGCTGTTCTTAATAAGCTTTGGAGACAAAGGCCAAAGTAGTAGAGGGATTTCCTGCCCTCCTTACAATGCTGCAGCCCGAAAATAAGGAAGGTTTGCCCTTCAGCTATTGCTCTGGGGTGATATAGACTGGACATCAGAGACTAAGCCAGGGAGACCTTCCACTGTTATGCTGTAAATGCTCTTTTCAGGTATAATGGAAAGAAAACAGGTTGGCCAGGTCAGAAGGCAAAGAGCTGGTGTTGCCTGAACAAATTGAACCCTTTGCAGGGATACCTGAGCTAGCCCTCAAGTGTGAGAAGCTGTACAGCCCCACTCTTCTGGCAGTCTGTCTAAACTAACAGGCAGGCTAACAAAGCTGGGAAGAAAGCTCTGCTGAAGTGATTAAACTGCATTCAATACCAAAATTAATTGCTCAGGGATAGTTCTACAGCTGCACACCACCACCATTGGAAGAAAAATCAATGGTGGAGGAAAGTCTACTTGGAGAAGGTGGCAGAAGGTCCTCCTGTTCACTTGCAGCATGCATGACGGCTGCTCTGGAAATGGTTCTCCACAACTGGTGTTACAAGCTTCTGGTCCTTCCATGTTATTATTCAGCATCCAGTAGAGGAACCAGCAGGTGGAGTAGAGGAGAAGGAGACTGAGACTGGGAAGTGTCTGAGGAGGAAGAGTCTGGAAAAGGTCAGGCAAGGAGATCAGTATAAGTGATGACCAGAAAGGGAAAACAGAGGTTTGACCCGGATTTCAGGCATGCATTGGCTGGCTGATGGCCTCAAGACAAGAAGCTGCTGGAAAGGGATGAAACTGCACAAGGAATTTGAGGCCTGTGCCTGAGAAACATCTTTGGGGAAGAGGGCAGCAGCAAGCTGGAGGAGGAGGGACAGCAACTGTACGAGGAGATAAGAGAAGAGATAAGAAGCTAAGCCAGAGCCTGGTTATAGAAACAGAGCAGGGAGAACATGAGTTACACGTTGCTTTACTTCCCGTATTTCCTCATGTGGGAGCCAACAGTTTTGTAATTTATGCATCCTTTTAACCCCCATGGAGGTCTAGTGAAAAATAAATTCTGCACAAATGAGGTCACTTTTCCCTTCCTTCCAGGGCTCAGGCTGTTACTAGTTTATTCTTTCCCCCATGCTGTGGATGACCCAGAAGAAATGACAGCTACCCAAGAGTGAAGAGTGTCTAGCCTTTGCTCTTGGGCTTGGTCAGCTTGCAGAGATACTGATGGTAAATTCAGAGATTCTAAGAGAGATCAGGCATAGAAATACATTTATTCAGAAGCAGTATTTCTCACTTAAAAATCAGGCACAGGTGACAAGGAGACTGTGTGTGGAGGATTTTTGTTTGTATTCTTTTCTTTTTCTTTTATGTTTCTGTTCTTGAAGAAATCTTTGGAAAATAGCAATTTATTCAGAGCCTGTCACATAGCTGACTGTCTGCTGCTGCTATCAGGACGTACATCTTATTTCTGTTGAGCTGGTTTGACAGACACTTGTAAGGTTTCTCTGCTTTATGTCTCAGCTCCAGGAGACATCCTTACAGAAACAGAGCATTCTATCTATTCCACTTGTGGCTAACAGATTATTATTATTTGTTTCTTATCCCAAACCATCAATACTTGGCAGTCTGTCCTGAGCCGCACTGCTTACATTTCTTTCTCCTGTTTGCTAGATGAGCTTTGCCCTGTTATTAACTTCATTTTCCTGCACATAAAGCTGACTGGTGAGGCTTTTTAGGACATTGCTGTCAAAATGATTTTTCAATAAAAAGCATTGTTTCTGCAAAATTGAAATTTTTTGCTGGGAAAATGGAATGAGGGCCCAGCTCTCACCTGCCTCAGGGGCCAGGGTATCTCATGGGACGTGTCAATCCAGAAATGGATATCCACATTCTTGCTCAAGGGTCATCCGTCACTACGTGGTATCCTGTAGTAGGAAGTATTGGGTGGGAGATGGCAAGAAGGTAAACACAGGAAAACAAGAAGGACCAAGGGATGTGCAGATTATATTTCTGTAGGACTCTGCTGCATCCTCTGAACATGCAAATTGAAAGTAAACCTTCATTAAGGTGAGATTTCAGCACTTTTTAACAGATGTTTTTGGGATGAAGGAAAGGAATCTGTGACCTAACTTCAAGCTATTTGACTATATTTAAATAGTGGTAATATTGTGCCACTAAGCCCTGATATATCCAAAGTGTGATAGCTCAAACTGTGCACTATGCAAGCATGGTGATATGGCTTTAAATCAAAGCATGGTTTTGTCTTACTTACATATCCTTTATGAAGCAAAATATATTCACTAGGTACATTTTTAACCTCATTTATGATTAAACCAAATCCTCAAGTTTTTTCTGCAGAGCAGAAATTATGACTTTGCATGTCTGACTTGGGTCTCAACCGTATTATGATCCTCATGGTCTCGCCCTCCAGGACCCTGTAAGAACTTGTCCTCTTATGTGCTTCAGAGAGTCAAACAGGGTCAAGGCAAAACCCGGGCAAAAACCTTCACTGCAGCCTCACCTCTGTTGAATCCCCTCTGAGAGCACTGAAAGTCACAGCAAGAAGAAGAATTGCAGTAAGCCTCGAGGAGGCCAGTGCTCCTTTGTAATCAAGTCCTTCATTTCCATTGGTTTAACAGTGCCCAAGGAGCCTCAGTCCATGCTCATGGAGACAGGCAGACAAGAGCCCATCTACAAAGGCAGCCAAGCCCCATGAGAATGGCATGTTATTTTGCCGACAGCAGATAGAGGTAATCAAACGAGATCATCCTACTTATTCCTATCTCCTTATTTAGACTGAGAGCTTTTCATAGCAGGGTGGTATTTTGTTCATGTTGTATAAGCACAGGGTGTATTCAAGTCACTTTTCCTGTGTGTTACACCAGTCCTTTCTTCCTCTAAGCTTTCATCCCTGAAGGAGGTCCTGTCAAGCTCAGGGACAAAACGCTATGTCAAGGAAGTTTGAATAACTGCTTTGCTTTTCTTTTCCTGGGCTGCTGCTGTGTTTGACTCACAGGCACATTTTAAATAAATGATTAAAAAAATTTGCAGTTATGTTTCCAAAGAATTAAAGAAAGTAATAAGTGGCTTTGGGACTTTTGTTCATCCACTTTTGGTAAGGCATGGAAACTTAGCTGATGGTGTCCTTGAGGGTACCCAGAACATACCAAGACCCCAGAATATTCTCCTGACACAGTCTGAGGAAGGGAAAAGAGACCAAAAATGTGGCTGGAGCTGCATGGCAGAACTGTAGATCAAAACACCTTCCTCCACCTTACAGTGTCCGCCTCTTGATTCTTCTCGTGGCTTGCCCTGAGCTCCCAAGCAGTCATGCACAGCTTCTAGTTTTAGGAAGTGCATGGCACTAGCAATGCAAGCATAGTTTCACCAAAGTCAGGTTTACTCACACACACACACACACACTCTCCCTCCCTCCCTCTCTCTCTCTCGCATTCCCAGTGGGTCACATGAGTAATGACCACTTGCACTATTTCACCCAGCCTAGGCTTAACATAACTAACCTGACTGCCAGAAGAAACAGAATTAACACTAAGGAAAAAGTTACCCAAAGCCACAATACCTGGATTGTAAATGCTGCTGAATCTACATTTTCCCAAAGTGTAGGGTTTGCAGCAGTAGAAAGGATAAGAAACGTTGGTTACAGTATTGCGGCATACCCATTGCTCCCCAGCTACTACACCTGTTCCATACACTAGCAATTTTTTGCTTTTTGAACCTCAATTCAGCATTTCTGTTGGTATTAGAGGGCTGGAGCACCTCTCCTGTGAGGAGAGGCTGAGAGAGTTGGAGCTGTTCAGCCTGGAGAAGAGAAGGCTCCAGGGATACCTTATAGCGGCCTTTCAGTACCTAAAGGGGGCCTACAGGAGAGCTGGGGAAGGACTTTTTACAAGGGCATGTAGTGATAGGACGAGGGGCAATGGCTTTAAACTGGAAGAGGGCAGGTTTAGATTAAACATTAGGAAGAAATTTTTCACTTTGAGAGTGGTGAGGCACTGGAACAGGTTGCCCAGAGAGGTTGTTGAGGCCCCATCCTGGAGGAGTTTAAGGCCAGGTTGGATGGGGCTTTGAGCAACCTGGTCTAGTGAGAGGTGTCCCTGCCTATGGCAGGGGGGTTGGAACTCAATGATTTTCAAGGTCCCTTCCAACGCAAACCATTCTATGATTCTATGATCACTATTGCCTTTCATGTAGTGGATTTTTTCCTACAGGACTGTATCTATCTATCTCATTCATTTCTCAAAAATAAATTCTAGGCAGGAATAACATCTCTGTGGGGTGTGGCATGTAAGAAACTTTGTCAAACTTGTGCCAGAAGCTGAAAGTGCTGTCAGGCAGGGAATGCTGGAAAAGATGTTATGTGATCTCCACGCTAAGGCTGTTGAAATCAAGCCTAGTCTGGCAGAGTACTTCTGTGCCCTACCACAGATTTCCAGCCCTACCTTACCAGAGGGGATGAGGCACACTGGCCAACAAATGGTCACTTGCAGTGGTCTCACCTCCTGTCCCTGAAAAAAACAGGCCTTGATTTTCTTATCTCCCGCACACATATTAGCAGGTACTTTGATCATAATTTCCCTATACTTCTCCTCCACTGTGAACCACTCTATCTCTGAAAAGTGGCTAACAATAAGCCTTCATATTAGAGAATTATTTAGAAATAAATTAATTATACTCTATGAAAAATATGGTCAGTCTAAAGATGGGCTGCATTAAAAAAAAAAACATGAAAAATTAGTTATTCCATTGCTAGAGCAGGATTTGAAGGATTTTCAGGATTATGCAGCAAATGACACATAATACTACAGGAAAAACAAGAAGAAAATAAAATACTGAAAAGTACTCAACATCACTCCATGGATTGAACGAGTCAGAGTTCCCACAGGAAAAAAGATACGCTTCCGTACATTCAAAAAACATATTGTAATGCTAATACACACAAAGGTGGCATCTGGAGTGTCCTGTTACTAATGTATAATTTCAAAACAATAGGTGTATATGGGAACTCTCTATAGCCTGCCAAAAAGCAAAAGAGGGAGAACTGTTTCTGAATATATTGAGTTTAAACATGGAAGAAAGAAAAGCATTGTTCATGGTACTGCAAAATGGAACAGGGCCTGGAGCTTGTGAAGAAAATGAGCCTAAGGAAAAGCTCACAAACTGCTCCACAAGCAAATCGATCTTACTTCTTCTTATAATGATAATTCTTTAGCAAATACCATACCTGAGACTTAAACCATTATCACCAGTAGGATACTTTCCATTGACTTCAGAAGACCAAGCAGTGTAATAAACAGAAACTGGGCAAAGGGTATTTTAGATGAAGAAAACTTCCTGCCAACAAGATCTACCAAGACAAAGATCTGTAAAATTGTAGTGCTCTTTCTCTGAGGTTCTTGCACAACAAGAGTTACCCAATTCTTATTCCTACAGATCCATCATCGCCATGTAGTTTAAAAGCAAGTGAAAATTAGTATTAATAAGATCAGTATGTATTAGTCAGAATACATGCAAAGTAAGGCAACAATATATTATAAATCCATTTAGTAGAGCACCCTTCAGGATGAGCTTTCTGCTCTCTTTCACAGAATACTGTTGACAAGAACCTTAACAACACAACTTACAGATCAATTATATGACATTGATTTTCAAGTAATCAGTCATCAGAAATATCAGTTAAATGTACTTTAAACTAGTTCATTATTGACATAATGCCCTGGTAACAATATCCCCTCGGATAGCCATTGTCATTAGTGGAACTGCTCTGACATACTTTGATGTGACTCTCAAGCATAGTTATCTTCTAATTCAGTAATTTATAGAGCAACACACCTCTTCTATGAGAGATGGGAAGGAAGAGGGAGAAAATTATTCTCTCCTGCTTCAGTCATTTCATCACCCTAAACTGCACACAGAACTTGAGGTGGGGCTGCACCAGTGCAGTGCAGGGTGGGACAATCACCTCTCTCGACCAGCTAGATATGCTGTGCTGGATGCACCCCAGGGACAAGGTTGACCCTTTTTCCTACAACAATATAGGCATTAAAACAGATAACAAAACTAGGTTCTAAATCTGGAAGTCAGCTAATCAATACACATACCATGTGTCTAGGAATATCCAAATAGGTGGAAACAAAAAATTGACATTTCAGATTTATAACCCATACTGTCATAATCATATAAGTCAGATTTACTGGAGAAAAAAAAAAAGCAGTGAGAGGGATGGAAGGGCCTTATATGCATAATGCAGCCTTCAAATCTGTACATGGCATTTAAACACAGGCACAGATGCTTCCTATACTAAATAGGGGAAAAAATAAGAAGTTCTTATTTAAGTTTCTGAATGCCTAGTAAGCAATCTCTTCTAGATTGAGCAGCCTGTTGCATTTTTACAAGTGAAAGATGAGAATTCTACACCAAGTATCACCAAGAGCTTCCAAGCATCCTCACTGTCACGTAATAACAGTGAGCTTCTAGTTGCTGCATTTATTTGTCAGCCTGGTCCTCCAAGCCCAAATTTATCCTGCCAGGAAATAAAGAAGAAAGAAGTAAAACAATTGGTAGGGGAGTTGTTTGTGCATCATACTCCAGAAGTAAAAAGCGGGGGGAAATATTTTGTTCTCCTTCCCAACTTGACACATATAATAGAGTGGTTTGATGCAGCTCTGTATGTGCAGCTGTGTTCAACAGAGTGAAGCTCAGTCACTGAGATGGGAAGCGCTGCAGGTCACAACTAAAGTGGCTGGCATGTGAAGATCTTAAATGTCAGAGAGAAACCAGCAGTCAGTCTTCAAAAATGAGTAAAAAATTGGTATCTTAAATTACATACTAACCAGTAAGGCTTTGTATGAATTAGGTGGGATTTTTTGATTAAAAAATCTCCCTCTTCCCAAAGCAATCTGAGAATCACCAGCTAAATTGGACTCAGATAACGTGGTGGTATGAACACAGACACCCTCCGAAATGGGTTAACATTAGGTCAACTGTCCTACCACAACTGTTATTACCCACAGGGAGACACAAGCATTAACCTTTAAAGGAAATGGTTTGTGTAGACAGACTTCAGCATCCAATTCACACTAAATTCACTGATTTGCCGATAGAAATCTGTTCTAGAATGAAGGTTACATTTTAGTAAGACCTTCAACATTTTTTGACCCACCATGTTTGGTGCATTCGTATATGCACATGCATAAGCTCTGGAATTAATTGTTTGTAGCCCTTTTAGCTCTGGGAGTCCAGAAAATGGAGACTAGACTTGGTTGGCAGCAATGTGTGGTCAAAGCAAGTCCACTCACACAGATACAGATGTATTCCATGCATCAGTCCAGATAACCACTGCTAACCCAACAGACTTTCTGCCACTGGCTATATCAGTCATGACCCCATCAAATCATGCTGTTGTTAACAGAGCCTTTTCACTTGTGATGCTGAAATAGCTTATCAAAGAATGCATCAGCATCTCCATTACTTGGTTGCTTTAAATCAAGATTGCCTGTATGAAAGGGAAAGAAAAAGCACACTCAAATTAGAGTGTGGATATCAGTCTTAAGATAGAAATTACTGGCTAAAATTTGATGGCCTGCTATAGGTCAGATTAGATGATCATAATGATCCCTTCTGGCCTTAAAAATCTATTAATTTTTAATAAAAACTGAATTTAAATCAAACTTTATCTTCTCTCTTTTATGCTGCTGCATTAAGATGAATTATCATGATCTGTTATGCAAAATACTTCAACAAAATCTTACAGAATAACTCTTGAAGAGAATGATATGTCTGTGGACAGGTCTAGAAATGGCCTTCATTTTTTAAATTTTATTCACCTTGTAAAATCTCTCACTTTCCCAACTTAAGCCTCAATATTCATAACTCAGTACACCTAGCAATGCATGATATACATGAAAGAGTAAATGAAAAAGTAAGCTGCTATGTGAAATTTCCCAGACCACAGGTCCTACCAGATATTTGCAGCTTGCTGGGCAATGTATATTATTTGCTCCTACTTAACAATACCATAAGCAGAGTAGGGGCACTTCTTTGACTCTGAAGCTGTGCAAATCTGTAGGACTGTGGATTTGCTAAATGAGACAAGGTTCCCAAAATGTCTTATCTGTAAAGTCAAACACCAGCATGTTTCTTAAACTAACACAAGGGCTGCATTCTGTGTCAGAGTAGAACAATCAGTCCAAAGAATTTGCGAGAACAAACAGTTCTGGTTCAGAGGACAGTGGAAATACCTCTTAGCATTTTGCCCTTTTCCCCACCCATCTTTCTCTATGCACAGTTCTGTCATACTCAATTTTTTGCACTTCCTATCCTGTCGACAGTTTTCCGTGCCATCTGTTACTCTGCTTTCCCCTCTGCTCTTTCTCATGACAGCCGACCTAGGTTGAAATAGGAAACCAATAAATTCTGCGGTTCTGTCAGACTTTCAAACCCACAGTGCTTAAGTGAATTCTAAATTGCTTGACCACAGAATGGACAGTAATCCATTAATATGTGCATAGTCCTTCTGGAAACAATGCTTCATCTAATCAGCTTTTTAGCAGCTCCAGTAGCAACCCCAATGATAGCCATGAAGATAGCCACTGTGTAGTGGAAGAGCATTAACAGCATTTTACATTTATATTTTCTGCTGCACCAGAGAATCTTTTAATTTAATTTCGATTCTCATTACATATAAGGTCTGATCGAAAGTAACAAACCTAAAAGGAAAGTGATCTCATTTAATTGTAGTGCTTGGTTACACTTCATTTTTAAAGGTTGCTTTCATTTTATTTTCTATAACTGCTATTTTTTTATGACAAATAGTAAGGGGGTTTCATTAAAATCCTACTCAGCAACTTGGTATGCCTCACTAACAGAAAGTGCAAAAAGTGAAGGAATTATGGGCTTCATTTATCTTTCCCTTTTTATCAGCCATGTCTTACGTTAAGAAACTCACTTATTCTGAGTGGTGTTGGCTCAACTTGTTTTGGAGCTGGCATATGTTACATTGCAATGATTGATCATTGTGTACTGCTGCAGTGCTATGACAAGGGGATGAAGAGCGAATGATGAAGTGTCCCTGCAAAAGGAAGACCAAAATATCCCCAGTTTAAGACTAATTACAATAGTGCTTATCGCTGAAGACTCATGAAATATAGACCAAGACCATAATGACAAGATGCCTGGTTGTTACAGATCACACAGTACTGTCATTAACAAAAAAAGACATAAACCTCAACATCCATATAAAGTGGGTAAAATTATCTTCATTTTGTAAATAATTTAAGACACAGAGGTTAAATAACTCTAAGATGATGTAGCAACTCAATGGCAGAGTCAGGAATACAATGCCAGGGTCCTCACTCTACACCCACTGCTCTTGTCACTGGGACACAGGCTGGAGAGGGTAGCAAGACTCTAACCTGGTAGGAATTAAGACATCCCATAGCTTCTGCTTGCAAGCGGAGTTTGAAGGATCTCAGCATGTGCATTCCAGTGCAAGAGGTGGTTCATACCAATCCCTGCTCCCGCTCCACAGCTAATGCAAATGTCATGACCACTTCTTTCCTCTCTTTTCATTCTTCAGCTTGATAGTCATCTCTTTAGGTTATGCTATATATTTCAAAAGGCAGAAAGTTCATGGCTATTTCCACTGGGAGGACATTGCACAATCAAAAAACAAAGATAGGATTTCTGCATGTTACTTCTTGAACAAAACTCTACTGTTATATAGCCAAACAATCTCACGCAGCGTTCCTATCTTGCAAGGCAGAGTCAAGTAAAAAGAATTCGTACTAGTGATCTACTAGCGGAAAGGGAGAAGAACAGGCAGCAAATAGATTGAAAAGCCTACATCCAACCCTTTGTGAGAATTGAGATGTAAAAATATGAGCAATAATGGATAACTGAACAGATGGGTTATTATCTCATTGAAACACAGCATTTCCTCAGGTGAATGGCTTTACTGGTTGATCAAGATTGGCACTTGGCTCTCATCAATGACCATTACTGAGTGCTCAAAAAAAAAAAAGAAAAGACGTAATACATAGCCATTGAGAAATTATCACTGGTATGTGATGATAGTTCTTATTCTTGAGTCAAGGAAGGCACACACTCTTGAAATTTTTCGAGTGCATTTTGGTTTGAAAACATGACCCTCCAGCCCCAGCTAATTTTAAACCCAGTCATCAACAAACTCAGAACTTGATCTAAACAGGAGATTTTGATGGAAACAAAGCATTAAAATCTAAGCAGAACAGACACAGGGAAAATCACTGCAGGTGTTGGTTCCAAGCTACTAATTCTGAAGGAAGAAATTTACCCATTCTCCCTACGTATCAGCAGCATGAGTCTTCCAGGAGGATCCTGTGAAAGAAAAGTATTTCCTGTCAGCTTCAGTTTTCCCTCTTGCCAGCATAGATGAGAGATACACAAAGTCAGGCTGTGGGAAATGGAGGCCAGGAAATAAAAAATTGTTTTGATAAAAAAATACAATGCCAGAACAGGGGAACTCTTTTCTACAGGTTATCTCACTCCCAGAAACAGGCTGATCCAGCTGGATGTACTTACCCTAAGATTTTTCAAGAGTTTGGACATAGATTGACATTTTGCCATGGTTCATTTTGATTTCTAACCTGACCAAGGAGTAATTTCAATCATTCTGTATTTCTTCACATTGCAAAAACCTTCAGTAACAATGTTTGAACCAATTTTATTCCCTTAATGATGTTTACATTGTATCAGTTTCCCAGGGCCAAACCTATCACTTCCCACTGACTTATTAAGGGTGGAGAGGAGTGTGGGTAATGTTTCATCAAGACATCTTGTATAACATAACTATTTTTTTCTATTTGTGTACACAGAAAGAGTCAGGTTGTGGAGCTGTTAAATTGGATTTTAAATGGTTTGACAGATGTTAAATTTTAAATGGGATTAACCTCTCCAACCTCCAAAGTCTGAACAAATTATTAAATATATCCTACAATGATACCGACAACAAACAGTTAGAATCCACCAGGTGAAGACTTCAGTGCCATAGCCTTAAGCAATGCACAGCTAGACAGGGAGCAGAGAAGAAAAATGGCATGGATAATTATGAAATATATTAATAGACTCAGCCAGGAACAGAATTACCATGCTCCATTAAGAAGATGCAAAGGCATGTGACAGCAAGCTGCGGTGCACCAGGTGTAGGATGGGAAAATCAGAAGAGTGGTATTTCTTCAAGAGCAGAAGCCCCAGGGAAGAAATCATCCACTTCTCCCATAAGCTTCTGTCAGACTCCCAGACAGTCTGCTGGGAAATTTATCTTTCCTACCTATCTAATTTTTCTCTCTTGCGACAGCAGAAGGAAACTCTGTGGAGGCAGCTTGTGTTTAAGATTGATCAGAAAACAATACTTCTTTTCTGTCAAACAACCAAGGTTTTGAGAGGAGTATTCATGGCACATTGAGAGAAGCTGTGGATTTTCAATTATTTTGCATGGGGGGAAGGAGGCGGGCATGTGTTTAGGGTGTTCTTGATGTTTTAAACATTGCACTTCCCCAGAACATCCAACTACTTATGCATTAGTTCAGCTGCATGGATTTGTGAGAGCTTCAAATTTTAGGCGTGTCCTAAGCACCAAGCGACTGGCTGCACTGACAAGGGTTGGTGGTTCACTGTTCCACTGTGGTCTCACCTGAATTCCACATCACAAGTTTTATTGAAGAGAATTTGGTCAAAACTCATGTATTTCTATGGAGAAGTTATGTTTCATCTTATGAAGGGGATCTCGGCGGATCGGGCCGGCAAAGGGCTCTTTTGAGGGCTCTTGTAGCCGGGGAAAGCGGCTGGCGCGTGCTTGTGCTTGTGCCGGAACCGGAACCGGCAGCTCGGGGGCGGGCTGCTGACGCGGCAGGGGCGGAGCCAGCGTCACACGCGGCAGTTCTAAACGGACTGCCCAGGAGCGCAGCGGCACGAGGGCAACTGGTGGGCGTCACCCAGGGAGTCACTGCAGTGAGAGGGGGTGAACAGGGAGCAGCTCTTCAAAAGGTAACTTACTAAAAAACTCTTGACCCGGCCAGAACATCATGGTAAGAACTCGGCAGAAGACCATGGCCTCCCTGAGCTCTGCACCGAGCAGCTCCGAAGTGGCCACCCAGACAGAGCTAGCATGGCAACATGCTGCCACCCAGGTGTCGGGCTGCAGGGAGTGCCCTGCTTTTGCGCCGGTGTTGAATAGTAACGGTGAGCAGGCCTGTGGGCGGTGTGCCCAAGTAGAGGAACTCCTTCAGCTAGTGATGGAGCTCCGCGAGGAGGTAAGCTGCTTAAGAAGTATAAGGGAAAGTGAACAGGAGATAGGTAGCTGGAGTCATGCTCTGTCTTCCCTGAGAGAAGCCCCCCAGAAAGATCGAGCTCCACATACAATGAGCCCAACACCCTCTAGCATTGAATCTGAACGTGAAGATTCAGAAGACAGGGGCCAGTGGCAACAAGTCCCCACCCGACGTGGCAGGCGTGCCTCCCAGGAAACCCCCACACTATCCCAGGTGCTGTTACAGAACAGATATGATGTTCTGGAAAGGGAAGTGGAGGATGACAATAACAGTGCCTTGCCAAACTCTGAATTGCCACTGAAGCCAAGACAGGTTACACCTCGTATAACAACATCATCATTTAGGAAAAAAAGACGGGTCCTTGTAGTAGGGGACTCGATTCTGAAGGGAGTGGAAGGTCCCATATGTAGACCGGACCCAATCTGTAGGGAGGTCTGCTGTCTCCCTGCAGCCAAGGTTAAGGATGTCCAGAGGAAACTCCCTACCCTAGTTAGGCCTACCGACTACTACCCTTTATTGGTTTTTCAGTTGGGTAATGATGAAATTCCAGTAAGGAGTCTGAGGGCGATAAAGAGAGACTTCAGGGCCCTGGGACAGCTGGTCAGGGGATCAGGAGCACAAATAGTGTTTGCTTCTATCCCAACAATTGCAAAGATGGATGCGAAGATTAACAGGAAATGCCAGCTAATCAATGCCTGGCTCAGAGACTGGTGTCGTCGGCAAGATTTTGGGTTCTTTGACCATGGGCTGCTTTTCAGGACACCAGGCCTGCTGGCAACAGACAGCAAAAGCCTGTCTCAGAGGGGGAAAAGGGTTTTAGGGCAGCAGTTGGCGGGGCTCATTGACAGGGCTTTAAACTAGGTTCGAAGGGGGATGGGGATAGATCCAAGGTTGCTAGCAAAAATCCTGAAATTGGTGGGCTGGCACTAGACTTGGAAAAGACAGGGTGTGTAACCGGGCTCCTTAGGAAGATGTCTGGGGATAGCAGAACTTTAGCTCCCTCCAGCAAAAAGGAGAAAGGACCTATAGCCCACCTGAAGTGCTTATACACTAATGCACGTAGCATGGGCAACAAACAAGAGGAGCTGGAAGCCATCGTGCACCAGGGTAATTATGATGTAGTTGCCATCACAGAAACATGGTGGGATGACTCTCATGACTATAATGTTGCCATGGATGGCTATAGACTCTTCAGGAAGGATAGGCGAGCAAGAAGAGGCAGGGGTGTGGCCCTATATATCAGGGAGTGTTATGAATGCTTTGAATTAGAAGATGGTGATAATGGGATTGAGTGTTTATGGGTAAAGATCAGGGGGAGGGCTAACAAGGCAGATATTGTAGTAGGAGTCTGTTATAGACTGCCCAACCAGGATGAGGAGGCAGATGAAATATTCTATAAATGGCTGGGAGAAGTCTCAAGGTCGCGAGCTCTAGTCCTCGTGGGTGACTTCAATTTGCCGGACATCTGCTGGGAATACAATACAGCAGGGAGGGAACAGTCTAGAAAGTTCCTGGAAGGTACTGGGGATAACTTCTTAACACAGTTAGTGAAAGAGCCAACTAGGGAAAGTGCCCTGCTGGATCTGTTGTTTGTCAACAGGGAAGGTCTTGTGGGGGATGTGATGGTCGGAGGCCGTCTTGGCAACAGTGACCACGAAATGATAGAGTTCTCAATTCTGGGAGAAGCAAGGAAGGGGGTCAGCAGAACTGCCACCTTGGACTTCCGGAGGGCGGACTTTGGGCTCTTCAGGAGCCTGGTTGAAAAAGTCCCCTGGGAGGCAGTCATCCAGGGCAAAGGAGCCCAGGAAGCCTGGATGTTTTCCAAGAAGGAAGTCCTAAAGGCGCAGGAGCAGGCTGTCCCCATGTGCCAGAAGACAAGCCGTCGGGGAAAAAGACTGGCCTGGCTAAGCAGGGAGCTAGTGTTGCAGCTTAGGGAAAAAAAGAGGATATATGGCCTTTGGAAAGAAGGGCAGGCCACTCAGGAGGACTACAAAGAGGTAGTGAGGCTATGTAGGGAAAAAATTAGGAAGGCCAAAGCCCAGCTAGAACTAAACCTGGCTTCTGTTGTCAAGGACAACAAAAAAAGTTTCTATAAATATATTGGCAATAAAAAGAGGACTAAGGATAATCTCTGTCCTCTAGTAGACCAGGCTGGTAACGTATTGACCAAGGACGAGGATAAGGCTGAGGTACTTAATGCCGTCTTTGCCTCAGTCTTCAGCAGTAGGACCAGTTGTTCCTTGAGTTCCCTAACCCCTGAGCTAGAATACAGGGATGGGGAGCAGAATGAAGCCCCTGTAATCCAAAGGGAAATGGTGAGGGACCTGCTTCAGCACCTGGAGGTGCACAAATCTATGGGGCCGGATGGGATCCATCCAAGGGTACTGAAGGAGCTGGCGGAAGTGCTCACCAGGCCACTCTGCATCATTTATGAACAGTCCTGGATAACCGGGGAGATCCCAGCTGACTGGAGGTTGGCAAATGTGACACCCATCCATAAGAAGGGCCGGAAGGAGGATCCGGGGAACTACAGGCCAGTCAGTCTGACATCGGTGCCTGGGAAGGTCATGGAACAGATCATCCTCAGTGCCATCACACGGCACATGCAGGAGAACAAGGTGATCAGGCCCAGTCAGCATGGGTTTGTGAAAGGCAGGTCATGCCTGTCAAACCTGATCTCCTTCTATGATGAGGTGACCCGCTTAGTGGATGAAGGAAAAGCTGTGGATGTTGTCTACCTGGACTTTTGCAAGGCTTTTGACACCGTTTCCCATAGCATTCTACTGGAGAAACTGGCTGCTCGTGGCCTGGACAGGTGTACCCTTCGCTGGGTAAAAAACTGGTTGGATGGCCGTACCCAGAGAGTGGTGATAAATGGAGTTAAATCCAGTTGGTGTCCAGTGACAAGTGGTGTCCCCCAGGGATCGGTGCTGGGACCGGTTCTCTTTAATATCTTTATTAATGATCTGGATGAGGGGATTGAGTGCACCCTCAGTAAGTTCGCAGACGACACTAAACTGGGGGGGCGTGTTGATCTGCTTGAGGGTAGATTGGCTCTGCAGAGAGATCTGGACAGGCTGGACAGATGGGCTGAGGCCAATGGTATGAGGTTCAACAAGGCCAAGTGTCGGGTCCTGCACTTGGGTCACAACAACCCCATGCAGTGCTACAGACTGGGGGCGGAGTGGCTCGAAAGCTGCCTGGCAGAGAAGGATCTGGGGGTGTTGGTGGACAGCCGGCTGAGTATGAGCCAGCAGTGTGCCCAGGCAGCCAAGAGGGCCAACAACATCCTGGCCTGCATCAGGAATAGTGTAGTGAGCCGGAGTAGGGAAGTAATCATCCCCCTGTACTCGGCACTGGTGAGGCCTCACCTCGAGTACTGTGTTCAGTTTTGGGCCCCTCACTACAAGAAGGACATTGAGGTGCTGGAGCGTGTCCAGAGAAGGGCTACCAGGCTGGTGAGGGGTCTGGAGGACAAGCCTTATGAGGAACGACTGAGGGAGCTGGGGTTGTTTAGCCTGGGGAGGAGGAGGCTGAGGGGTGACCTTATCACCCTCTACAACTACCTGAAGGGAGGTTTTAGAGAGATGGGGGCTGACCTCTTCTCCCACGTGGCAAGTGATAGGACAAGAGGAAACGGGTTCAAGTTATGTCAGGGCAGGCTTAGATTGGATATTAGGAAGCATTTTTTCACTCAAAGGGTTATTAAACATTGGAATGGGCTGCCCAGAGAGGTGGTGGATTCACCATCCCTGGAGGTGTTTAAGAAAAGGGTAGATGAGGTGCTTAGGGACATGGTTTAGAAGTGGGTGTTTTTAAATCAGGGTAGGTTAACGGTTGGACTTGATGATCTTAATGGTCCCTTCCAACCTCACTTATTCTATGATTCTATGATTCTATGATTCATACCGAGTCCTCTAAAAAAAACGTACTTTGCTGAAAACGCTTGGTTTTCTCATGGACCAAAAATGTCTTCATTTTCAATAGCTACAAGATAAATCTCTGCCCTCACCAACATCCATATCTCTGTTGTAGCCATTTCCAATTAGGACAAAGCAGGGCAAAGGCTATCACTGCCTTGAAAATCCTACTCCATGCCTTCCTTTCTTTCTTCCTGCTGCTGCTGCTAGAGACAAATGATTTCAAGAGCTGTATTTGTTCACAGCAGGTTGAAAATATCTTCTTAAAAGCAACAAAACAGAATAACCTTTAAGGGAAATAAACCCAGAACATAACCTCTGCATCACTCCTGTTAGCATCCTCTGTTTTCTTTCTTTCAGCTCTGCAAGCTTTGTCCTCTCTTCCCTCCTTCTGCCTGAAAAAGGTGCTGGGCTTTTCCCACCCTTACTCGTTTAACCTCACAAGAAGGTCTGTGTTTACCTCTGTTTTAAAAATGGCAAGCAAGCAGGAACAAAAAACATAAAACCAGCATTTCTGAAATATTCAGGCAATACAACGCAGGGCCTTTCGTAGCGAGCTTTGTTAGCAACAAGTTGTCCTCCTTAGCAGGAGGGTGTAGGGTAAGCTCAGCAAACAAATGTCCACAGGCACAAAACCACACGAACTGCCTGATCTCGCCACTGGCTGTCTCTGAAGATCAAGAAGTGCCTGAGCCCTGCAGACTTGACTGCCACCTCTACCAGGAGTGCCATTAAGTAGAAAGCAGAAAAGGAGGGAGGACCTTAAGTATCATGCAGGGAAGCAAAGAGCTGGAGAAAGTACAGGGTTACCCTGGGTCTAACACACTGCAGCAATCATAGAATGGTTTAGGTTGGAAAGGACCTTAAACATCATCTGGTTCCAACCCCCCTGCCATGGGCAGGGACACCTCCCACTAGACCAGGTTACTCAAAGCCCTGTCCAGCCTGGCCTTGAACACTTCCAGGGATGGGGCCTCCACAACTTCCCTGGGAAACCTGTTCCAGTGCCTCACCATCCTCATAGTGAAAAATTTCTTCCTAATATCTAATCTAAATCTACCCTCTTCCAGTTTGAAGCCATTACTGCTTGTCCTATCACTGCATGCCCTTGTAAAAAGTCCCTCTCCAGCTTTCTTGTAGGCCCCCTTCAGATACTGGAAGGCTGCAATAAGGTCTCCCTGGAGCCTTCTCTTCTCCAGACGGAACAACCCCAACTCTCTCAGCCTGTCTTCATAGGAGAGGTGCTCCAGCCCTCGGATCATCGCCGTGACCCTTCTGTGGACCCAGTCCAACATGTCCATGTCCTTCTTATGTTGGGGGCTCCAGAGCTGAACGCAACATTACAGGTGTGGTCTCACGAGAGCAGAATAGAGGGGCAGAATCACCTCCATGGGACCCGTAAGCATGGGTGCATTTGTCACACCTACCTGCCTGCCTGCCATTGCCAAGGTTTGAATCTGCCCACAATGTGTTAGATATCCATAAACAAGTTATTCTCCAGCAACAGTGGCTCTCAGCTTAAGGGAAAGCCTTCATGGGTGGATATAAATCAGGTGAGAGGCATCAATATACCATAACTGAAGATCTAGGTCTCTGTATATGCAACCTACATTTCCACTCAATAGTGTGTTTCATATATTTTTCTAGCACTCAGGAAATAAAAAAAAATTTGCTGCCAGTAAGATGCGGTTACTCCACTGGCTCAGAGGGGTGGGAATGAAGACACGATTATGATCTACAGTGAGACAGTTGCACAGGTTTTGTAAAAACCAGGCAATATCAAATATTAACTGCTCCACAAAGATAGTAAAAATGAAAACAATTATTTCATACTGTTTCAGGAACTTCTCATTAGAAATTCATCTTGTGATGTCTACATTCCTGTTGGCAGGCTACCACCTAATTGGTGTTATGTGGAGTATATTCATATAAGTGTCTGAAAAAACCAAATTCTTGACTTCAAAATTCATGTAATTGCAAAACTGAATTTTGTTTCATGTTCAGGCTTTGGAGTAGTGTCTTCTGTGAAGAGTGTAGCATGCTAGGCATTAAAAATATCTACAGTTGATATAGTTAAGGATGAAAGAACATTTTCTGATTAAAAAAAAGTTCAAGTCATCTAATTTAAAAAAAAGAAAATGAAACAGTGTCATAATGTAGATAACCAACTAAATTTTAAGATTCAGTTCCGGTATGGGAATAAAAATTCCCAGTGAAGAGTCATAAGATATCTATGGGTAGATATTTGTTTTTACAAAAGATTTAACAAATCCTAATAGTGAAATTCATTTAAAGCAGCAGTCCCCTAGAAGAAATTTTGCAACAGGAAAAAGGTCTTCATTTGTAAAATAAATTGTTCGTTGTGAATTGTTTCTCCAGATGAAATTTCCATTTTGAATAACTGATTTCATTCTTTCTCACTCTCCCATGTTCTTTGCTTCTCTCTCTGCAAAGAAGAAAAAAGTTTTCTTCCTTTTCACAAAGGAAAATATATAAAGTCAAGACTGTTTATTACTTGTCATGTACCAATTTGAAAATAAAACAAAGGAATGTATTTTTAAGACAATAAATTTCCAGTATGTTTACCCCTTGCATAAACAAACAGAGCTGGAGTTTGCAAAAAATATTAAAGTTAATTTAAATTGCAAATCTGACCTTATTAAAATGGGTTTTCAGAGAGCTATAAACAAACAGTGTGTGAGCTGGTAATGTAGCCAAAATAACAGAACACATTCTCAACTAGCATTATAATTAAAGTAAAAAAATATTGTTTTCACAGTTTTGAAAATCTCAGAAGGGGAGGAGGAGTACGGACAATGTTTTAAGGAAATCTCAAGGTTGGGGGGGAAAAAGTGTTCCAGTTGGATGTCTCCTTTAAGAATTCTTGGGACATTTACTCTTTCAAACACAAAATAAATTCTGATGAACAGCTTGAAAATGTTATTAAGCACTTACTAATTTAATGTGTTTTGAATACTTTTCTCCTACAGCTACTACATTGCCTCTTAATATTTGAAGCACAACCATTAAGATTTACTACATTTTCTGCAAGAATAAAAATGGAGCAATTAAGACTGTGCTTGTATATGCAATGGATGTGGAGAGCTAATAAATTTCAGAATTAAAAGCCAACAGATAAGCTGGGCTGGTTTCTTGCTTTATGGAAAATCTATACCTGAAGGTCTATTTAAACCAGTGTATTGTTAGCAAGCAAATTGTTTCCTTTTACTTCGAAAAATAATACAGGCTGCAGAAGATCAGGCAAATTAGGTAGAACAGAGGTAAAACTCAACAGGATACTTCTACCCCCAAAAAAGTCTTACATGATTATGGCTTTTTGGTACAGCACGCATGACTCTCAGCAAGCTTAAAGGAACACCAGCTCTCTGTGTGTAGGTGTTCTCTGATCAAAAACATATTTTTGCTCACACCTGGGTCGGAACAGTTTGCTTGTACATTTATTTGATTGAAGTTGTTTTAAAATAGATTTATTGCCTTTAGTTTATAATGTAATTAAGTTATTTGTTTAACTGTATTTTAAGAGTTCATTCTCATTTGGATTCAGTGCATCCAAACAGAAAATGGCCAAGAACTATTCTACTGATAGAAGAGGAGGAAACCGAATACTAAAATGGACAGCGATCCTCTAAGGCTTCTTTAGGCAGGACAACAAACAAGTAGAGCATCTCTTTTTTTGCGTATCCATGGGGGGATTTTTAGCATTTTGTAAGGCTGGTTTTGATTGTCAGCTGCTTTCCCATTTAATTGGAGCATGCAGGGAGGGAATAGCTGTGTACAGAGTCAAGGGGCTGTTTCTCGTGGCTTCACAAGCATAAAACCTCGTAAAACTCTCCAACAAGCAAAGGCACACATTTCTTCAATATCTAGAGCTGTGCCTGAAAAGCACCACCTAGCCTCTGAGGAAAATATCTTCAGTCCTTCTTACTGTGGCAAAAGCTGCACAGCAATTCTTTGCAAGGCCTTCTTTCATAGAATCACAGAGTCATAGAATGGTTTAGGTTGGAAGGGACCCTAAAGATCATCTAGTTCCAACCCCCCCTGCTATGGGCAGGGACACCATGTCAGGATGGTGCCTGGCATGAGTACATTCAGCTACCCATGCCCATCTCTGGGTTTTGAGGCAGTTTCTGGATCTCCAGGGAGGAGGACTCACATGAGACTTGTTGCTTTCACCACCTCTGCTTGGGATGAAAATATCAGAATCCCCTCTGTTTGAACCAGTTTGGTGCTCTCCACATCAGGATGAACTAAGTGCAAATGCAGAACATGAAAAGATGAAACAGAAAAAAGATAACCAAACTGTTATAAATCTTAAAAAAAGTTATAAGGCCTGGCACATATTCTGAATTAGGTTTGGAGCAGGTCTCTCTGTCCACAAAAGTATTCTGGAAATTACTTTATGTGCTGCAGGAGTCTGAATAACTGTACCCAAAGTTGTTTGTATGGATCCTTCTTTTTACTGGGTACTTGTTTTTGGCTAAAAACATCCCAGCTTCAGTCATCAGCTCTCTACACCACT
Source organism: Pluvialis apricaria (assembly GCA_017639485.1). Classification (NCBI taxonomy): domain Eukaryota; kingdom Metazoa; phylum Chordata; class Aves; order Charadriiformes; family Charadriidae; genus Pluvialis; species Pluvialis apricaria. The sequence continues at coordinate 21,432,286 of CM030012.1, read as the reverse complement.
GAACTGAAAAACGAGCCATTTTCCTCCAAAACAAAGAGGCAGGATAGAATGGGAAGCTATGAGCTACAGGGTTGCAAAGGTAATATTTTGTATAACTAAGGTATTTCTTTTCCCAGGATCCTTCTGGGTTTAAGCTTCAAATCCTCCATCAGCCACATTCAAAACCTCGAAACACGGGTTTATATGATTATACAGATATGATGAATGTGCATTTGCTCTCTCTACTTCCTGTGTATAGAACCTGAATCTACCTCAACTGAGTCTGGAGCCTGACCTCTCCGCATGAGGCTCCAGTTAAACCGCGAGCTGCAGACCACGGGCCCGTTGTCAATACTAACCTGCAGTTCCTCTGGTCTGCTTTTCAAGCCCCTTCATCTACGCTGTCTTCTACCTCACCCGTAACTGCGCTATGAAGCGTTGGCCTACAGACTGTGGGCTATCAGGCTGCACCAAGCCTTTGGTTACTTCTGGCATAAAACCAACAGGGATCATAGTCTGGCAAGATGCATCATCTGTATAACATTATAACGAGATCAAACAAAGTTACTGAGTGCTAACAGTGAATTCAAAAATTCGAGTACCCACCGCATGACAAAGGAGCTAAGACTCCTGCCTAGCTCCTTATGCTATAAAGTCTGCCTGGATATTCCTCCCCGTCTGGAAAAGAGTCTTCAGTTCCTGTTGGCATCTGAACAAATACAGCCTCCTTTTTAGATCAAGGGTAAAGCAAAAGAAATGGTAATTTAGAACAGACAGCCCCCTTCCCCCAACTCTTTGGCTGAGAAAGGAGAGAGCAGCATATGCACACCAGTGCCAGACACGCAGGAATGTGAGCCATGTGGGGATAGATCCAGGGACTGGGATGGAGAGGAAATGTAATGGGAGCCAAAGCCTCAGCCAAGGAAGCGATACCTGGCATCTGTGTTTTTAAGAGGGAAACGCAGCTCAGAGAGTATTTTCCATAGTGTAGCAGATGGAATGATTGTTATGGAAGATACTGTATTTTAGGGGGTGACATTACTAGGAGAAGCCATCATACATCTTTAACTCCCTTTCCTTCAAAACTTTTTCTGCCACGTGTTACCAGATGAATGTGAAATAGCCCAAATAGGAGCATTAAATACATACCCAATATTAATTCCACCTTTTTAAGTGATTACTAGAGAGAAGGAAAAAAAATATTAAAAATTAGGACTGCAGGTATGGCAGATGTGGCTACATGAATCAACACATACTCTTCACTCTGTCACACCAAGAAGGTTCTCAGAGAGTTAAACTGATACCAGTATTATCCAGACAGCTCTGATTACAAGCCTTGGATGCTGTACGAAGTAGAGAAGTGCCTTAGTGACAGCAATATTCAGATTTTGCACTCATAACGCATAGTAAAAGTGATGAGGTCTGAAGGGAAAGACCACCTTATTAGTGCAAACATCTGAATTCTAGTTCAGCTTCCAGATAAAGTTGAGCTCATTCTAGGCTGGGGAATTTTACACATGGGAAAATGTGAAGATCGACGTTCCTGGGCTGATAACTTCCATTGATTTTTTTCCATTTGTCAGTGTGAAAATCAGTCAAACAGCAACAAAAGATTTCCTTTTCATGGTTTTCCTGCAGCTGAAAAATTACTCCTCCTTCCAAGCAGGATGTCCAGCAGATTCAAAAACAGTATAAAGTTTCCCTCAGTCAGAGATAACAATTGTGTTACTAACTATAAGAGCAGATAGCCCAACTGTTTTCTGACCTGTTACAGACCATGGAACGGGGGTACACACGTCATGATTACGGTCATGTGAGTTAGGCTCTATGATGGCTATCAGTGAGGTCATGAAGAAGGGAAGAGGAAGATGCTGAAGTCAGGCTCTCGGAGCTAAGAGACTTCTGAACAGTGATTTCATTTGCAGGCTCACATTCGGCCCTCTCCTGTATCAGTCTCTTGCCTGATTCCCAGCTCCATGGTCTTTCCCTAGCTCTGCTGCTGGGTTCCTTGCCCAATCTACACCAGATTTTTGCCTGCACCTGCATTTAGATCAGAGAGCTGCCCCTCAGCACCACTGTCTGGAGAGTCACAGAGAGTTCAGAGGTGAAATCATGTTGCATAGCTCTGACTGGAGCACGTTTTATGAGAACAGCAAATAGGTGTGTAATCAGTCACTCGAAAGAAATACAAGGCAATGGAGAATGCTCAGAGATGCAGAATTGCAGCTTAAAACCATGACTACTTGTGCCCTGGGCACAGAAAATGAATTATTGCCTTCCTCTTTGCAGTAGTCTTTTATATATATTAGAAGATCAAACAGCCACACATTCATTTTTTTCCTCACAACCCATGTTTCCCTAGGCTGTTGATTACTCCCATTGCTCTTCTCTTCAATCACATCCATGTATTTCTTTGCAAACATAAAATTTACACTAATAGCCAGTAGATGAGATGACCAAACCCTCCAAACTGAAGAAAGAGAACAGCTCTCAAAAAAGACTGATTCCCTACTTGGACTTCAAATTTTAAGGGAGGGAATTGTTTCTACCATCCATAGGTATAACAATACATAACAAACCTCTTGAGCTGTTTCTAGAACTATTCTGTAAAATGATTCATCTGAAGCAGAGAGATGTGACAACTCTAGAATAGAATAGAATAGAATAGAATAGAATAGAATAGAATAGAATAGAATAGAATAGAATAGAATAGAATAGAATAGAATAGAATAGAATAGAATAGAATAGAATAGAATAGAATATTTCAGTTGGAAGGGACCTACAACAATCATCTAGTCCAACTGGCTGACCACTTCAGGGCTGACCAAAAGTTAAAGCAAATTATTAAGGGCATTGTCCAAATGCCTCTTAGACACTGACAGGCATGGGGCATCAACCACCTGAATTACAGGACCATCAGTACCCATAGTTTAGACAGACAATACAAGATCTGTCTGCAAGAAGAAACGACTCCCGAAAACACATGATGTCTGCACAGCCCAGTGTGTGGGCTCACCGCTCTGGACATAAGGGAGCCCATTGTCTCAACCCAAAGTGGCACAAGCCTGACATACAGATGCCCCTGAAGACACATTTAAATCCTGTCTTCAACTTATAAGGCTGTTACCATCTCCTCTATTCAAAACCTCTCCCCAGAAGGCACTGACTGGCTCAGAGGCAATATGAGTGAAACCAGCTATATGGTTTGCCCTGCATACTAACACCGCTTCTGAGACAAAAACACTGCAAGTTCTGTAACTATCAAAACAGACATCTCTGGGCACCTCTGATGGCATGTGCTGTCTGTCCTACAAGCTTGTTTGTATTTGTAGAGATCCAGAGGAGTCAGGGAAATGCTGTTTTTCCTCCCCAGTGCTTCACTCCCTCCTTAGATTTAATAATATCAGTAATTCACTGTGAGCATGTACAAGCACATAGGTTTAAAAAGCTCTGTATGTTAATCCCTGCAGAGAAATTAATTTTTTTGGTTGATATTATGAGCTGAGTTTTATTCTTATTAAGTTACAAATCATCTACCAACATTCTTCTTTCCTACTCTCCCACCTCCTTAATGCTGTCCCTACACCAGACTGACTGATACCAGAAGTGAAGGGGAAGACCAAAATCAAGCTTCCAAAATAAACTCAGAAAGTACATTGCACTGCTGCAAAGCACATTTTGCAAAGAACACTGAAAGCAATTTCAAGTACAGGCAAAAAAAATCCTAAATCATGGGAGTGAAATGTAAATATCCATTGCCAGGAGATTATATATATGATATGCCAAAAATGAGCTGAAAAATTACATTCACGAGCAGCCACATGCAACAGCTCTGACCGTTTCTCTGTTACTGCATTAGATAATGATCAGACCAGGAAAAGCATCAGGTGACACATAAAGGAGGCGTTGCAACACTTACATCTCTTTGTTTCTTACTTCATGGGGTTGTCTGAATTCAATGCTATTATCCAGCAAATGGAAGGCAACAGTTAAAGGCTAAAGGATAATATTCAGCTAGTCTGTAGCCCACAATAGGTGAAAATATCAGCAGGGAGAAAATGCACCTTGACTATGAAACCGATTATCAGTTTTTAATAGAACTGGAAATATATTGAAGGTGCAGTACACGTATGCTGTATAGCTGGTGGTAACATGTCACGCAGGTTGTTATGGAAACACATTGTCATTTGGGTGGAAACTCTTAGAAAATTGAAGGGGTTGCTTATAAAAAGAAACAACAGTCATATCCTTACACCTCAAGAGCTGAGTCAGGTATTAACCCCCCAGGACAACCTTTTGACACCAGAGAAAGGACACTTATGTGTAAAAGGGAGAGAGGCACAGACCGGTAACAAGACTTCTTGTTGGAGTTCCCCAAGTACCAGGACAAGAACTCCTGATATCCTGTGACCAGCAAAGCAAAATGTGCAAGGTTGTTTGGGGTATGAGAGGTGCTGGAAGTCTGATGGCGATTGACTTAGACAAGTACTAAATATAAGGCAAGTAGAGTTACTGTTTGATTAATAAAGCAATAGCTCAGGCCCTGAAATAAAGCCAAGCTGCCACATGCTCATTTTGTGGAAAAAAACCAGACTCAGATAATAGCCTCAGGCATCTGGAGAGTTCAGTGAGGAATAAGATGCTAGGACAGACTGACCTGGAAGGCTACCTGGAAATAAACCTACAGAGTCAGCTCAGCTTTGATGGTCAGCATGAGGACGAGTAGGACATGATGGTGCTTTTCTCAGGGACTAGGCAAAAAAGGTTAGTACTAAGCACTGTTTTATTAGAGGGAGAGCTAACAGGTGAGGATTTGACATTTCTGAGTACAGAGCCAGGCAGAGAAGCTTCCTTTGGTAGAACCAGTGGGAATTTCAGGCAGCAAGAGCTAAACATATCACAAGCCCATCAGGCAAATATTTGAAAGAATAACGACACAATAAATGTGGCATTTTATAGCCTCAGCTAATGAGCAGGCTTCAGCACCTACAGCTCTAACTTAATTGAAATGCTGAGCATTACTTAACCTATTTCTCATCAGTGTAGGTGTTTCATCCTCAAGGCTCAGTTCAGTCTCCTTCACTCACTTATTCCACCAGTGATCTGCCAAGAGTATTTCCCCCTTTGCTAGGCTGGTGAATTCTGCCTTCTGTAAAAAGCAGGACTATTAATTGAAATAACTCTCTATGGAATTTGCTTCTGTTCTTTGTTTTGATGGGTAAACACCAGGTCCCACTGCCTTTTTCCTCTCGTCTGTGGTGATATTAAACACATGCACTGCTTTTACAAGACCTATCAAAAGTAAAAAAGTTATTTTCATGCAGGTTTTGCAATAGCCCTCTTCAGAATAAAAATAGATAAATAGGTAGAATAGGCAGGTTAAAAAAGGAAGACAAAAGAGCAAGGCATCAGTCTGATGCAATATAGTTGCTACAGCTTTATATGGACTGATTCTGAGCTGCTGTTCACCCCAAAACCCTTCCTCAAGTCTGTTGAGTTGTGGATGCTCAACCTATCCTTTTGATTAATCCCAAAACTAGCTCGCTCATGACTCAAATGTGCCCTGATTTTCCAAAGCACTCAAGATTTCCCTATCACTCTGATGTCACAGAGCAGAACAGCAGCTGCTGGCTGCTCTGTTCCTGTAAAAGGGGGCTCAACAACACTCTTGAGAAAGTGTCTTGGATGTCAAAATCCTGAAAACTAAGAACTCTTCATTAGAGAACCAGACCTTACCTCTTCAATTAGGACTGTTCTGGGACTGCTTGAGCCCTGCTCATCCCTTCCTTAGCGCTCCAAGGAAATCTCCAGCCAAACCAGAAAACCTGATCTTAACATTCCCAGCATTGACGGAGGTGGAAAAGAAATGTAGGGAACACACACGCACCCTTTTTTTTTTTTTCTTGATAAAAACCTTTTGGGTTGTTTCTACTCTCAGATAAATATATGAAAAAGAGGAGAAATCTGATTCTTCAGGGCACCCTTACGGTCCTGACTAAATAATAGACACAAGGGTGTCACTGACCCTCTTATAAAATGGTTATCTGCTGACCTGCTTAGAGCAAGTTGCGTGTACATAGAACTGGTCCCACTGACGTGTTCGCAGGTCTAAGCCCATTACAAAGGCTGAAGGTGTTTAGATGAAGGAAGAAAGGAATACATGTTTTCTGGGATTTATGTCTACAGGGTGGCAGTGGTTTAAAGAATCCTATAGTAAACAGAAGTCAAGCACTAATCCTCTTTTATTTCTTGTCTCTGTAGCAGGAGTCCAAGGCTCCACAGGCATGAGAAGTGCTTACTTGGGAGAGACAGGCAATGAGGCTGAGAGCCCTCGGCTGTATTTGTGCATCCCAGGCAGGGAGCCAGGGCACTCACACAGGAGAGTCAAGGCAGTGACTAACAGATCTACTGCTCTGGGCTGGAAAGACCTAGTCATCTTCTGCAGAAACCTTGCTTGCAGCTGCTATGGCAACAGGATAAGAAGGATGCAGAAGAGGACGTTTTTTTTTTTTTTAACTCTGTGCTGAGTAACCTGCCACGAAGAGCGAGTGAGATCATTTCATCCTGAAGTGGATGGGTTGTTTCTGTAGTTCAGAACAACGCATCACAAAGCAGTTAGTGCATATCACAACTGTAATCACAGTACTCTGTATGAAATAGGTCCAGCTCACTACACCCATCGCTGAAACACAACCCCACCACAGAGGGACAGCAACGCAGAAGACGATAGTGTACCAATAATCAAGAACCAGTGCAGGCAGGCAGAGCACAGTGCACGGTATTACAGGTTACAGGGCTCACAGCCTTAGTGTTGTAAAGTCTGACACTGCCTAATTAGGGCCTACAAATAATCAGGCCTTATCTCATACCACATCTAAAAGGCACCATGCAGCCTAACATCATTGTGTACCTACGGCTGATGCATGGGCCAGTGAGAGAAATCTCCAGCTCAGTGGCCTGTAGCATCCTCGGTTTCCATCGGAGGTTTCCTGTCCAAGTTCCGGACAGCTTAAGAAGACTGACGAGCTCAGGGTCCTCAAGTGTTGGTGCTCTGGACATATGATGAGATAATTAAAGACATTTGGTTCCACCCTCAGCTGACTCCATCAGCAGTTGCAGGAGGAACTGTGGTTATGCTGTACTATACAGGGAAAGCCTTACTATCGCTGTCTAAGGGAAAATGACACTCCTGTAAATATACATTGCTATTTTGAGAGGGTTTTTTTGGTAGTTAACATACTGGTCCAAAGAACCCAGCCACCTTCACTGAGCATGGCACGCTTCAGAAACCATATTGCCCCAAAGAACTGGTTCCTATGAAAGTCAAGACAATGCCTAGGAGCAGGAAATACACTCACATCTGCAGAACTGAGACAAAAGGGATTTAGTAACTATTGTGCAGGAATTCTGTGGCCAAGACCATCTGCTTTGAGACCTGTCAGTTTAACAGCTAAAACACAAGACGTTCCTCCCTTTGTAAGCCCAGCCCTGATGAACTTTCAGCTTTACTTGGAGCCTTCCATTTCACTTCACTTTCACTGCTAAAAGTAATAGTGATTATCCCAAAAGGAGGAGAATATTTCTTTGCCTCTCTGAGGTGCCATGGCAATTAACATGGGTATAACTTTTTAGGAAGCTACAGAAATGGAAGGCGCTGTAGAAGTTCAAAGCAATATTATTATATGGCTCAGAAAATGATACAATATGCTGACAGAAATTATGCAGTATAGTGCTTAATAAACTTACAGCCAGCATAATAAAAATTCTGTCAGTAATAAACTCTTTTCCCAGTTGGCTGCAGACCCGTGTTGGCAAAAATTATCACCCCCTTACAGATCCTATAGAACTCCACCTTCATACTCACTCAGTAAAACGGTACCCCAATGACATGGTTGCCATTTTATTTATTATCTACAGTAATGAAAAATACAAATAATTGACCCTAGAATTCTTGGGCTTAGTCCTAAGTTGACACATTAAAAAGTAATAAGACTTTATGCACACTTAGGTGAATGTGTTTGCATCCAAGTGAGTAAGCCATCAAGCTGTGGACCTACCTGAATCTAATGTCTTAGAGGCAGCCTTTATTCCCCTTTACAGTTCTCTTCCTTGCTGCCCCAGATGTTATTTACGCTATGTCTTATTGCAGAATCATCTGGGCAATCTGTTCTTACGTCCCTGTCTGGCCTGCAAAGCAACCAACACACGTCCAGAAGCCTTAAAAATAATACAGAACAACAATAAAACATTAGTAGATATTTTTTCACTTCTAGCATGATGTCACCTTTTCCTATTACTTTAACAAGTAGCCAAGAATGATGTATTTTGCACACGAGTGATTGTGGAGAACACGCTACCACAAACGCCAATGGCCAGTAATGTCCATGGGACCATTTTGCAAGGTCTTTGATTTACTTCTCGCTAGGCATAAGCGATCTGGTCATCAATTATCTGATCAAAATCAACATCTTGTCCACTCAGCTGTCAGCACTTTACAAAAGGAGGACACCACAGTCAGAGAATAATTTGTAAATAACAAAGTGAAAGCTGTTCACATAAACGGATCAATAGACAAATGCATAGAGAAAACAGGGCCTATTGACAGATTACTTATAAAGAGAAGTGATTAGAATTCATTAAATAAGTATTACCAGTTTATCAGCTTTAACTATCACACTGCAGCAGACACCAGATTTCAGAAGATATGCCTCAGTAGTCTGAACACAATGTGTTTGAAGTATTTGAATACCCATGAAATACTGGTTTGAATCCACAACCTTTTGTCCCTTTATGGATGATAGACCACATATCGTGATGTTTACTGAATGCAGATAAGACTTAGAAAGCAGTCTCCCCTGCCAGGATAATAACAATCACTTATTAGCTTTTGATTAAAGGAGAAGAATTAGTCAACAGTGTCCTTGGCCAATCTTCTCAAGTCCGGCATGAGCATGCTATGCATGACACATCTTTCTGCTCATTGTAAAGCTGTGGATGGTGGCTTTTTATGTTATGTGTACCACATATTTCTTTTTCTGCACAGTCCCTTGCCTTGTCAGACTGATCTGAAAGTTTAGTGTAGACCATGAAAGCTACAGGTTCTGTCTTTCCATTTCATTTACCAGACTAGGCTATAACTAACATCACTAATAGAGAAAGTATTAGCTTGTCTTTCCCATGTCAATTGAGACAACCCATAAGCCAAATTCGGCTGAACTCTAAAATACAGCCCACGGTAAAAACAAGAGGCACACAGAAGTTGTGGGGATCGGAGGGGGGAGGTGGATGGGGAGAGGGGAGCCCCTAGGACCCCCTGACACCAAGGTTAGGTTCTCTAGTGTCTACAAATAATTTATATTTCAAAGGCTGTTGAAGCTGTGTGACTTCCAGAGAGATCACAGTGGGGCATGACAATAGAGTGCTCATTACATCCATGGGTGGGGCATCCAGATTTAAGAGAAAGCTGCAGTCTGTGCCATTTGATTCAAGCGCAATGGGGTAGATGGTGGTAACCCTACCCATAACCTGCCAAAGCTGAGTGACAGAGTATGCCTGGTCAAACAGCATCAGTGGGGAGTGCAATTCGTTACAGGGTACCAACTGCACACCTAGAAAGATGCTATCACCAATGCTACAGCCATAAATCTTTACCTGAATCTTACTGAAGGGCTTAAGCATCATCCTGATGAGATTCTTCTCTTTGCATATGTTACGAGAGAGCACTCACAACCTGGAACTCATTCAGAAAAAAATTATTGTGTGAAATAGGCAAAGTCTAAGACCAGCCTGGTTCATTCTTGCACTAAACATTTGCTTATGGATTCTTCAAAAAGCACCAAAAAAAAAAAAAGAGAGAGAGCCGAGCAAGTCATTTGGCAAAGAAAATTATGAAGAGGGAAGTGCTTTTTCAACACAATAATGTCTCAGGAACAATACAGATTTATCATACTGTGGGAAATGTCAAAATTATTTTGATATATTTACAGTGCTGCTACCCTGTGTTATGTCTTCGAAGGATGTGATGACCAAATACCACAAGGCCTTCTCAGAAATGTAGTATAGACATAATAAATACATAAATAATCCAACATTTCTTTGACATTTATTGACTTCCCAGGGGCTCATGGAATATGAAAGACAGGCCTCTGGAATTTTAAGCAGTGTTGCCTTGCGTAATTGAAAGGCAAAAGATGGAAGGACTTTGTATACCCGTAGTCTGGGATGTGAAGAGAATACAAGAATCTGAAGGAAGTAGCTACTGAGCATGTTCTGAGGCCAGAGATAATATGGGTACCAATCTCTCACCCAGAGAGCCCATCAGTTAAATCTCATCTGTCACAGTGAACTGTGATTGGTGTTTAAAATTCATATTCCATAAAAGAATCTAGAATTTAGGGCTGAGCACAGTTCAAGATGCCTTCTCACGTCACAGTGCCTTTGCTGAGATTTCTCCCTTGTTCCCTCCATAGGGATGTGGATACTGCTAGAAACATTCAGTGCACAACCAGGAAAAGGAGGTTTACCCCCCTACTACTTCTCCCCCCATCAGACAGTGGTAAATGGGAAACAGATTTTGTCGTTGTTCATGTATTTAGTCTTTCTACAAGACGCTTGAAAATGTAGTTTATGAAGATACTCAGTTTGGACAAGAAGGAATTTACTGAGGAGGATTTCATGAAGCAAAACTAGCATTATTGGTGATAGCTGGTCCAATGTTGTGAAGATCTCAAAATTTGTGCTGCTTTCTTAAAATGTACTGTGGCTGTAAGCAACAAACTGAATTGCAAAAATATAAATGCAAATAGTTTATGTGTCTGTGTGTGTACATATCAGGAAGGACGCAGAATGTAAAGACAATGGAATAGCTCAAACTCCAATTCAGCTATCATGCTTGCAGAGCTTGATTTACTGTTTTTAATAGGGTGTCTTCTCTATGCTGGAGCTGTCTTAAGCATCATTAAATTACTAAAATTTGTTGCAAGCTAAGAACATACATATGTTTTTACAACGGCTCAGCTCAAATACCATAACTCATCTGACAGCAATTGTAAACCACCATAAGATGAGGCTGAGACCAGAGTGAACCCTCATGTACCGCTCCCCCCCCCCCCCCCCCCCCCCCCAAATAGCAAACAACTTCAGCATTAGGGAAAAACAGACTGCCAGTTTCATTTCCAGGACTAAATCAGAGAGAACAGGGGGCTGAATGTTTTTATTCCAAATTCAGACCCACCAACCTGGCTGCCAGGCTGCGTGTTGCTCTGAATTGCGAACTCTTCTTTCCTCTATCTGAAAAATGGTGATCTGCTCTGGAATGGTAATATGTCCTTTTAAAATCAGCATTAGGAAGGGCTGCCCATATCTATCATAAGCCATGAAATACGCATAAGTAGCACTGAAGTCAAACTTGAAGTCACTTGTTTTGGTGCTTTTGGTTGAATCCAAGAAAAGGAGACATGCCAGATGCATCAAGTGGATTCAAGAAAGGACCATACTGAAAAAGACTCTTCTTTTGAAGTTCTTACGCTCTTCAAGCAACAAATCCAGGAAAGTTGTTAGACCTCTTATCTCACTTTTGCACATTTTTTTGTGAACATAATGGATCTAGTGTGGCTTCTCAATCTGAATTCCCCTAGAGTTAAAATCCTGATCTGTATGCAATCAATGGAAGCTCGAAGAAAGAGGTCACTGAAGGTAGAATTTCACTGCAAATGATAAATTCCTTTTCCTTATAACCATGACAAAAAATGTCACTGCCTTGATATCCTTTCCTCTCCCATTCCAACCCCAGGTGACAGGTACCCTGTATTATGCTCAAGAGGATGCTGCAGCAATGAGATGGCTTTGAAAGTTGCCCATTGGTGGGGTGGGTCTTTCTCTGCTCTTGCAGAAGTAATTTTGAAAACCTCAGAAAGAACGCATTGCTATCCCTTTGCTACTCCATCATGTACATGTTAAACACCATTTGTGAGAAGCTGATTCTGGTTTCCTCAGCCTCCTCATTTTTTCCAGAGATCTGGATGCCTTAACAGAAGCTAGGAAAAAGTCAGAACCATGTTGTCACTGTTCTCTCCAAGTGGAATTTTTCCCCAGAATTTTCCAAGATTAATTTTTTCCCATACTGAAGACATCTTTTTTCACAGAATGGAAATTCCATTTTTCCATGACAGTTAAAAAAGGTGAATAAATAAAATATGAAAAAGAAGCCTTATCATTGCATTCATCCAAATGAAGTTAATAATTTAGGCGTACTTTACACAACAGACAAATGCCTCTTAGGTCTTGGCCACAATTCTCTGCCTGAAGCGGGTCCCAACATCCAGAGCTAAACTCAAACCATTTTTGTGTGCATAGAAACTGATCTTTCATTTCTCAGTTGTTGCATTGCCATCACCTAACTACAGTCCAAGTTTTAGTATTCCAGTTCTCCAGGGTAAATTCCATTACATAATGCTGACTTCCTATAATGCAAGCTATTATTTCCGGGGGTGGGGGGGTGGGGATTTTTAACAGGCAAGAGCTGTAATTCTTGTATTTGTTGTCTGAGTTCTAATCACACCTTTTCATTTGTGATAGCATTTTTATTAATAGATTTCAAGGCTGGAAAAATGTAATAATGTCACTGGCACACCATTTTATAGACAGGGAATCTCATATACAAGAAACTCACATCAGTGGCAAAAGACTACAAAATCTTCACTCCAGGACTGGTGTCAAGACTGAGTAATTCTTCAGTAATTCACAAACATCCCAATTTCAGCTACACAAGGGTTTCTTTTCTTCAGTATTAGAACTCTACCAATGGGTTGACAACACTTCTGTTTTGGCCTATCACGCCACGGGAGTATCAGCAGTACTAAAAGCCACTAGCAGATTAAGATGGTGGCATTTTGTCCCCTTGGTCTGAAGTGAAATCCTACCTCCTAAACTTCCTAATCATCTGAGTAGCCTTCATTTCTTTTCACCAAGTGAGCTGTAAGGACAGACTGCCCAAATGCAGAAACCTTCACGGATCTCGTCTGCAGAAGGGCTAACTACACACAGCTCCAGCTGAAGCTCACCAAGTTCCATATCTTCATTTCCTCTGGGAGTTGGGTCCATTCCCTCACTTAAAACATCTTGTATCTATCAGAGGGTTGCTCCTCAGCCAGTTATTCCCAGGTACCCTGGCTTACTCCCTTGGTCTAGAGACTGGTGCGAGCCCTCCATTTGATGTGGCTTTTTCCACATTACAGCTCTCAGGAGAAGACTGTGCTCTGCCGAGCATTACGCATGGCTCTCTGAAGCATCGGATTATAGCTCAGCTCTGTTGGTACAGCTCCTTCTTATTAACTCTACTGCTCTGTGCTATGTATTGCAGCACAAAGCAGCCCAAGCGCCCACCAGCGCTGCAGCACTGGGGCCAAACAGGTGGTTTGTCATCATGGACAGGGAAGCCAGAAAGAGGAGTTCTTGCCAACAACTGGCAAGTGCAGATTTACAACAGCAGCTCGTCCGGGCTCTTCTTTCTCTCTCAGGAGCTAAAGGCTCTGTCTTAAGTAAATTCACTTACTAAATAATCCACAAGGAACTTTTCAAAACGCCTCGAAATATTGCTAACAGGCTGCCAAGCTGCATCCCTGCGCTGACTACACGAAACACAATCATCCTGCTGTTATCTCGCTGGCTGAGACAGGGCCATATAACTCACCTGCTCCAAAGATACTTGTAAATAACCACTGTCCTCTACAGGCCTTGTGGTATCTTGGGATCTCTCTTCCACGTTCCTGTACCTTCACTTATCCAAGCACATTTTTTCGTGAGCAATTTGCCATCAAAGTACTGTGGGTGAAATGGAAAACCTGTCAAGGTCACATTTTGGTCCCTTAGCACCTGATGTAAAGGTTTCTTTCTCATTTTTGCACAATAACCTAAAGTTATAGCAAGGAAAGGCAAAATGAAAACCTGAGATGTTCCTGAAGATCACGCTCTGTCACAGCAAACTACAAGGAAAAGAGCCGTGACCCAGACAGCACAGAGCACATAAGGACCTGTAAAGATAACCAACAATGCTCAGAGGAATTTCATCAAGAAAATGGACCCAAAAAAACTTACACAGACAGTATTAAGGTTATAAACCAGTAAGCAAAATTTCTGTAGTTCTTCAAAGAAGATGTTCCCTCTCATTAGACAGAGGGGAACAACACTCCCTCAGAAAACATTATCTTCCTCCTCTGCAGAAACTCCTATGAAATGCTGGTCATAAGAGCCACTTAAGACAAATACGCACAAAGTTCCCTGCCTTGTGCCTTCTTCCCACCACACAAATGACGTATCCACCCTTTAGAGAAGCAAACCTCATGGATGCCTTACACAAAAGCAGGACTAAAGAAGAACAGTCCCCATTTCAGTTTCACATGTCCTCTGGGCATCGCTATAATCTCCGTCAAAATTAGAAACATTTCTCACTTTGCTTTCCAGGAGGCAAGGCATAGTGATGTGTTTTCACATCAGGATCTTGTATCTGTTTAAAGTTCCACAAAGTCCTTCTACTTCCCAGCCCCTACACACATCCGGGTAGGCCCTTTCTGGGGCAATGCAAAGGCCACAGAAAAAAAAAAACAAAAACAACACAGTGAACCCATAAATAAGGATTTCCTTGAGCAAGGTGTTACCAGAGAGGCTGAGCTGAGTTGGCCCATGCTTATGCCCAGCATTGAGTCGCCTGACATTGGCGGCCCGTGAGGGTCAGGGAAGGACATCACCTCAGGAAGTCTGGGGCTCAATCCAGAGTGAAAGCAAATAGCTGCCTATTAACCTTCCGCACATAAAGCTTTTGAAAACCTGGCATGAGGGAGTGAATTGCTTTCCCGGTAATCACTGTTCATTTACCTCTCCTGTATTTCTGATTATGCTGCTCTGAGACACTTGATAATGGCCAAAGCCATCCTCCCTTTCTGCTTTCACACTGTTGAACCCTTTGTTTTTCTGAGCTTCTCAATCACCCCAAAGTCAGCCAGTTCCAGTTTCCAATGTGCTCTGTGTCCTCCCTTCACACGTGTTTACAGGGCTGCTGCCTTTCCTTGTCCCCAGACCTCTGAGCAAAGAACTGCCTTGTTCAAGGGTAAGCTGCATGACAATTCCTCTACCAGTGCGAACATGCTGCTTCTTTCTCACAAAGTGTCACTGTCCCTTGCAGCTGCCCAGGCTATCGATTTGATATTTTAAAATTAAAGCAGAAAATATGAGCCCCACACCTCAGAAAACCACAAAGTGACAGGAACTAACAATCTTGCAGCTGTACACTGTTAAAAAGCTCCTATACACCTTTCTTATTCGCTGTCACTTCTAGTCTGGGGTTTCATCCCATGATCACGTCTGTGCACACTCACAGCTCTCCTGTCGAGTCTCAGCAGAGCTCATATGGCCGCACGCAGCAGTACACACGTGCATCCTCCTTGTAGGGAGACCTTCCAATATTGGGGCTGTGGTATGTAAAAGGCTTTTAGCGTAGGGGCTGTGGCAGCACAATTATCAGTGAAGAGCAAACATATTGTGCACTAAACACACAAGTTGAACACACAAGTTAAAGATTACTGAGACTCACACAAAAGCTATGCCACTGGCAGCAATTGGACATTTGGGGATTTTTCTTGTTTTAATGACTTTGATCCAGACAACCCACTGTAGGTAATAGATGCTTTAGAAAGCATTTAGTTTTTTATAGGTTAATCTGCTTAAAGCAGATGCAAAATTATTAAAAGACGAATTAGTATTCCTTGTAAGGGAAGCCTTGGGTTTTGTGCACAGAAGGCCGTCCGTAGTCTCAGCCTTATCTTTCTTCTCAAGGAAAGCTGCCTTCATTCCTCGCTTTCGCGGCTCAGAGGCCGGCCCCAAAACCCAGCGCGGCAGCTGTTTTCTTAGTCATACTTCCACTGCCATCTAGTGTCTTCGCCGCAGACCGCAAGGTCCTCGCTCCTCTTCCTTTGCGAACTTGTCACAAAAGATAAAAAGTCCTAAGGTTCATGTCAAACCTCAATTTTTCATTCGGAAACCAATCTTTGTGATACCACTATAGATTTTTTTTTCTGAGCACAGATCAGACTTGCTGTAATGAGGTTTTTTTTTGTGTGTGTGTAGCCTGAAGTATGAGCCACCCCTCCTGACTGTCTGGGCTGAGTAGTGGTTTCAAACACCGTGTCAGTCACACTCAGTGAACTGGAATAGCATTGCTGTTTATCTGGTTTTGGTTAGGATCGAGAGACTTTTCACAGGGAATTAGGTCTCCAGAGGCACAGGAGTAGCTATAGTTAAGCAATAATGTGAACAGTGTTCATTAGCTTCAGGAATACGACACTGTGGAAAGGTGACCGCAGATATAACAAGTGGACTTGGCCTTGTTTTCCTCTCATACCGTTCTGCTCTTTTGCTAGGTATGACTTACATCATTTTTTTCAATGAAAAGAAGGGAGAGAGCCTGGAGACGAGCATTTCTGAGGGCATGTTATGGACTCAGGGTTTTTATAGATGCATTAACACAACTCCTCCTATCTTGTTAAGTCATGATAAGTATGCAGGGACATATACAACTCCAAGGAGACACTACGTAAGCTTTACATCACTCCCTGATGTGTTTCTATAACAAACAAGGCCATTTCCAACCTATCCTATTCATCTCCATTCTACTGGTTCAACTAGAAAGGCAGCTGTGAAGCACAGCACGTTGCCTTACCTTCTCCAGAAGATTTCCTTGCAGGCAGTGGCAGCTGTTGGTGATGTCCCTATGTTTCAGCTCACTGACTCCATCACTTGTGCCTGTATTTTCCCTACCATGAGGCTGTTGGACAGAGAAACCACAGGACACTGCTGTACTACTGGTACACAGAATCAAGGGAGTCCCTTCCAAACCTGTGAAAAGACCCACACCCACAGTGTGACTATCATTAGAGGTAGAGCATCACCACTGTCTTATGCACTGTAGCTCTCTGACATGAAGAATAAAAAAGGCAGCATGTTCAGTGGCAGATTCAAAAGGAAATAAAGTCACCAGTCCCCCACCATCACAAACGCAAAGCTGACAACTGCTGAGCAGAGGCACATCTGCAGTGGCTTGCTCTCAGAGCACTCTCATTTTCCCACTTTCTATAGGAGGTGACAATGAGCTTTTAATCAGTGCTTTTCTCTGCTAATGCTTTTAGTCTCTGTAGGAAGGAACTTAAAGCAGCAGCTCTATTTCCGATCTATTAAGGAAGAGTGCTCAGTGCCGCTATATCCCTGTGTTGCATCCATTTTCTAATGAGGAAACAGAGGCACAGAGTGAACCCAGGACACCATGTTAGGAATAAATACCATACCATGGCATCCAAGATTTCTTTACATCTTCAGACTGCTCATATTCATTCTGAGTTGCATAGGCACTTTGAACAACAGTTGCCATTTTATGTCCCTTGACTGGTGCACTCCAAATCTCCATCCACCACTCATTTAAAGCTCTGGTAAGTGTAGTGAATTTAAACATTATAAAAAAATCCAGGACTACCCAGGACTGCACACAGTGCTCCATAATCACTTAAAAACAGAACAGTACATTTTGAAAAGTCAATACAGCTTCATAGGTAAATTCATTATATTCTGCTTTCAGAGCACTGTTCGCAACACAGATAAACCTAAACAGAGAATCTCCAGATTATCAGAAATATACAGCATGCAACACACACTTCTCTTTTATCTACAGTAGAGGGCACTGGTAATGTTTACATGGTACTGTGCTCCTTGCAGGATTGAAGAAGTGGGATGTGGTCCACAACCTTGAAACAAGCAGGCACAGGGAGAAAAGAGACATTTCAGTTAGACAATGCAAAGCTAAAACCTCACAGGGCGGAAAATAATCATTACCACACCTATAATCAGCACTTTACTTTAGTGGAAGCTAGCGACTTTTTCAGAGAACCTGCCTTCTGAAATGACCTAGTATGGATAACTACCTCCAGCAGAAATCTTCAACAGCATCTGAGGATGCAGTATATGCTCATCAGAGAGGCTGCTAAACACAGAATTGCTGTAATCAGGTTTTGATGTAATAAAAGCAAGTCAGCACCCTTTCTGCATCAGGCCTCTTGGGGAAGGAAAAAAAAAAAGTCAAATGTGAATATTTTGGTGGTAAAAGGAGGAACAATAAATAGAAACCTGGTCCGAAAGGAAAAAAAGAAAATCCTTCAGACTATTAACACTCCAATGCCTGATTGTATAAGAAAAGTGATCAAAAATCTGCCTGACTTCTAGGAGGTTGAATTCAACAAAGGCGGCACAGAAGATTGGCATTTACCATTCCAAAGTCACCACATAACAGACAAGAAAAAGCACTCACCTTCAATCCTTAATAGCACCATTGAGGATGTTACCCTGGTAGCCACCCTGTATGCCACTGGGGAGTGTGTGGGGCGATAAAGGTAGGGAAGAAATAATACAGGTAAGATGACTTGTGCTTTGGCAGCTAAAACACCAGAAGAAAGTTTAGTTGCGTACAGGGTCCTGCAGATGCCTCCTTGCAGAACCTGGTTTATATGAATTCTATTTATTACAAAAATCAGGTTCCAGTGAAAACCTATTCAGTTTCATTAACTGTAGACTACGTGGGAAAATCCAGTGAAGTGACAATATTCAGCTTCGGCACAAGAAAAAAAATTATTTAGCTGTAATTAATTGAATTGTACAAAAGGTGAAGATTAATGCATTTTCAACTGCCTAAGTATTTGAGTGGAAAGGGTGACAGATGTCTCTGAGCATTCAACATTTAAAAAGTGCAAACAGAATAAGAATGAAACCGAGGTATGTAAAGAATATATTTACATTTGAGGGGGGTGAAATTTTGTTGCAGAGACGTACTAGAACCGTTATTAAGAAAAAAATTGTTTACATCTTTCTCATTATGGCATTTGAAAGGAGTCTCCCACATGGGTTCAGCAACACTGTAACAGAAACTCCCGTTGGCTTGGGAAGTTGGGTTTTCACAGTCAATGTATCTATATGAAAGCATTCATCTACTCAAAGCATTTTGTCCCTCAAGGTAGAATCACGGGTGTTTCATAAAGGACTCAAGCCACCCCACAAATAAATACTAGAGCTCAATAAATATTACATGCATTCTCCAGTATCAACCTTGCTTTTCTCATAAATTAGGAAGAAAAGCTGAACTAGCTCCCTCCACCCCTTACACAAATGATAAACAAAAGCAATGATGCTGTTCATTTTAAAATCAATAGCAGAACAGCCACCTAACGAAAGACAAGTGGAAGTTCTCCCACCCTTTTGTCTCAGCACTCAACTAAGGCAGGCCCCAAAAATGTACAACAGGAAAAAATCTTATTTTTCAAGGAGATGGGCTGAACGATCAACAGGGTATTCTCAGGCTCCTCCTTCTGGTAGACCTGCCCGGCTGTGTTGAGCAAATTTCCTATAATGCTGGCAAAACAGTTTTTTAGGATAATGTATCAGCTGAGCAGCGAGAAAAAAAATTGAAGTTCAACCACTAAGCAGCAATCTTAGACTGAATAGGAAATAGGCAGCTTATGCCAGAGACATTGTGCATCCCAATGCAGCTTTATAGATCTCTGCACCGAGACATTAGCGTGCACCTCGACTCAACACAAAACCTGCCTGATCTCTTGCCAGCAAACACTACTATTTATTGCTCCCACTACAAAAGCAATCACATCAGAAGGGAATACAGACATCCTTAATAGGATTTGCTGTTCATCATTGCCGTGTGTTCTTTCAAATGACTTGGTTAACTCTGTATAATCAAACTAAGAGGCTACAGAGCTGCTCCTGTGCAGTCTCAGATCGGCTGATGTACATGAAGCTTCCCAAACCTTGGAAGGAGGGTGGCAGCAACAGAGAAATGTTTTCCCTTTTCTTACAGCTTCTGCTGCTGTGCTAGCAGAGAAGAAACCTCCTGCAACCAGGAGCAGGACTGATTCACAGACATGCCTTTCAGCCATATAATCTGTTGTCATGTTTCCTAACCTTTTCTAATCCTAGTGTTCTTGGAAGATGGCAGTGTCTATAATTAGCTAAACAACATTCGCTTTTTAGCAACAATGAAGTCTTGTACTCTCTACAGGCATTTTAATTAAATTATTGTTCATGGAAAACAGCAAGGAAGATGACTGCATTTCCCAGCAGGAACTGAACACAGCAAGTCAAGCTAAACCTGCACTGTTCTTTGCTTTTCCCAGTATTATTTGGGTACACATGCACAGAGATTGTTTTGGGTTTGTTTCTTTCTGTTGTTGGTGGTTTGGGGCTTTGGGATTTTTTTTTTTAAAGTCATTTTGGTGCTATCTTCTCTGTCTTAGACCATCAAGGGTTGGTTCCCAGACCATGGCTGGGCAACATTAGCCTAGTGTACTAGGTTCTGTTTTCTCTTGCAGACCCTCAAGTTAGTACTGTACAGAACTATCCTCTACTACAGTTCTGCATTTCGAAATGCATCCATGAGCACAGTAAAACCAAAATGTCAGTTTTCCTGCTGTAAGTGAAATTTTAACTCTCAGTCTGGTACACTTGATACCAACAGAAAAGGCATTTTAAAAAAGAAAAATAAGTCATCAACACTAACAAATACTTTTAGGTTACTTTTGTCTCCACTTTCCAGAGATATGCCTAGGTTTAGCCTGGGGTGTACAAAAGTGAAGGACAGATTTAACACAGTGGTTGCAAAGTTACTTGGAGCCCCCTGACAAAATTGATGTTTGGGTTCTGCATCTGTTTCTAACCTTATCTGGATATAATTCCTTGAGGGCAAAAATATTGCTTTACAGTTGTTTGTTTTAGCAACTATGAAAACCACACAGAAGTATCTTGGCATACAGCAAAAGCTTGGCAATACTGCTGCAACACATGTTTTCCTGTGCTCAATTGCTAGTAGGTGTTTTGGGCTTTTTTTAAAACACAAGTTCTAGAAAAAACACCTTTATTGTTTCAGTGACACATGAGCGTAAATCAAAAGGAACATACCTAGTACCAAGAGGAACTTGCTTATGCTAACTTTTCATGCATTACCAATACGGACAGGATGATTGCTAAGGTTCCAGCCTCACACAAAAATCATTTAACCTTTACCTAAGATGTCTTTGTTAAGAAAATGGATAATCATTTGCATTTTATTTCTCTGTTTCAGCAAGCCCTGACATTAATTGGCACATGATATTTCTTCTCATCAAGTATCAAAGTATAATATGCTCAAAACCTTAAAATAGCTACCTGATGATTCCGCTACAAGCCTAGCAAGTCTTTTAAAATTAGAGTTGGTTTTTGGTTTTGGTTTGTTTGGGTTTTTGTTTCGGGTTTTTTTTTTTTTTTTTTTGTACAACCTTTCCCACACACACTCCCAGCATGTGCTAGACTTATACGAATGCAGTACTTACAAGGGAGTTTACAAAAAAGAAAAAAAGCCAACAAAAATCCCAAAACATTGAAGTGATGATAATAAGGTCTCCAAGCACTGTTCCTCTTTAGCCATGCTACTAAAATCAAAGATAGCAATAATTACGGTGGCTATTTTCATTATATGCACACGCCACCAGAATATGGACTCTGGATAGAAACTTCAGCTAAGCTAATGAAAAATTAAGTGAAGACAATTAACCTGCTGCTACCATGCAATAAAACTGATTCCATAAGGAAAGAGCAAACCACTACCACTCCAAATCAAACCCTGAACTAGAAATTTACTTTTGATACAGTGAAACCAGGAGGTGGCTGCAAAAGGGACCATCATTAGTAGCCTAAAGTAAGAGTCTCCTGTAATTTTAAAGCAAAGGAGCCCTGGTGTTTTGCAGGAATTTGAAAATCCCAAGAACTGCTCATCATGCCTCACTGCAAAGGTGGGGTGGCAGAGAATCACAGAATGGTCAGGGTTGGAAGGGACCTCTGGAGATCATCTAAGTCCAACCCCCCTGCCACAGCAGGGACACCTACAGCACGTTGCACAGGGCAGCGTGCGTCCAGGTGGGTTTGGAATGTCTCCAGCATGGGAGACTCCACCACCTCTCTGGGCAGCCTGTGCCAGTGCTCTGCCACCCTCAGCGTAAAGAAGTTCCTCCTCATGTTAAGATGGAACTTCCTATGTTCAAGTTTGTGCCCACTACCTCTAGTCCTATCACTGGGCACCACTGAAAAAAGACTGTTCCCATCTACCTGGCACCCTCCCCTTAAGTATTTATAAGTATTGATAAGATCCCCCCTCAGTCTTCTTTTCTCTAGACTAAAAAGACCCAAGTCCCTGAGCCTTTCCTCATAAGGAAGATGTTCCAATCCCCTAATCATCTTTGTAGCCCTTTGCTGGACTCTCTCCAGCAGTTCCCTGTCCTTCTTGAACCGGGGAGCCCAGAACTGGACGCAGTACTCCAGATGCGGCCTCACCAGGGCAGAGTAGAGGGGGAGGATGACCTCCCTCAACCTGCTGGGTCGAGGGACAGAATGATTTTGATGAGAATGAAAATCTTTTCTGAAAAAAATTTGCTGAGAAGGGACAGAATTGATTTTGATGCAGTGTTTCTGCAGGTGGTAGCACATACGTGGCTACTGTAAGACTACTACTGTAAGGGTAATTCATGTCTACTGACATGATAGCCTGGAAAACATAACTAGCTCTATGGAATTTCTTCCCCCCTTTTAAAGTTTAACCCTTAGGTTTAAGAGGGGGGGAGGGCAGGGGAAGCATAGATTCAAAAGAGTATTCAAAGTAAAGAAGCCTCATTTAAACTTTAAAACTATATCCATACAGCACTGTACCATACCTAGAAACAGACTTTCAGCTAAATCTTACAAGACTTTAGTACTCAGCAGTTTTGCATGACTGGCCCTCAAATACAATTTAATTCCCTTGCGTAAATGAAAAAAAAAAAAACAACAAAACAACCCCCAAAAACCACAGAAAGAATAAAATCATTTTATCAACAGCACAAGTCCTAATGCATATGGCTTTTGAGATATTTGTTAATGAAGACTGCTTGGCTATTCAGAGTGTCAGAAAAACTCTTCCAATCCAATTAAGCTAATGCCAAGCATATTCATCAGGAATCACAATGGACAAACTGTCAGCTTTCTTACTGGAGAAAACCAAGACCCATTTACAGAAGCACTCTGCACAAATAAAGGGTTTTTAAGTGTTTTATTTGTCCTTTTGGAATGATTAGTATTTATAATCAACAACATAAATCCACCCCTCAGTGAAAGACCTGACAGCTTGTTATTGCCAAACATATTACAGCCTGCTGAAGGGTGAAGAATTACAGACATATAAAGATGAATAACATTATATCACCATTAAATCACTTACTCTGTTCATAACAGTTTAATCCTCTAACATTATAAATTACGATTAGAAAAAAATCAACACTTCCAGTGATAAAATACATTGTGTTTAGTACACAATATAACAGTACAGTTTATTACACTAGTGCATTAAAAGGTAAAAAAACCTGGACAGATCCTTTGGAATAACTGCATCATTGCTGATCTCTTGCAGCCACACAAGCTACCAGGAAGTCTCCAAGAAGTATCCTACAAGGAAAATCTATCACAGCTAAAATAAGTTTATTCCAAGAACTACTTCTCCTATACTCATATTACTTGAATATGAGGACCTAAAATGAGATTCCTTCACATCTGGAGTTACCAGTGACATCCATTTTGAAATCAAGCAAGTAATGAACAGATTTGCATCCATACTTCAAACCATCAAATGAAACTGAAGTGGAAAATTGGCTTTCATTTTTACCCAGTTAGGTAAATAGTTACTTAGTATCTGGAAGCTTTGTACAAAAGTTTTAAAGATTAGTGGTTTGGACCATTTTTCAAGGTTACTAGCATGTATGAAACTTGCATGTATGAATGATTAATAACCAATCAATATCAGTATCAGTATAATTGCTAAAACATTTTTACTTGTTAGAGATAGAATTTTGAGATCTCTTCTCCAAAAGCTAATTTGGAAGATAACCTTTATAAAAGTTTTCCAGTAATGATCTGTATTACATTAACTCTATATTAGATGACAACTTCAAAGACTGAAGTTAATGCTTACTGGAATCAGCCTTCAAAATAAAGTGGATCAGAATAATAATCTGTATAAATCAAAGTATACTGCAAATATGTTTCTCAAAGATAAGATATTGCCTGCTACAGATAGCCTCATACAGCTATTAGTGCCCTATCAAGACTGTGGAACTACTTGCTCGTCAATTAGGATGTGAATGTGAAAAGTAGACGGACACTGGAGGCATGTTTCGTTATGGCAATAGACACCATCTTCATTCAAACTGATCAACAGCAAAGAAGAAAAATTCAGAAGCCAACTAAATTTGGAATGTCTGTGATGAAAATCCCATTGGTATCTCATTGTATTCTCAATTATTTTTTTTTGTAGCACGGTAACTTGGGAAAAAAAACCAGTGAAACAAAAAACAAACAAACAAACAAAAAAAAACACAAAAAAAACCAGCAAAACAGAATCCCTCCTTTCCCAAGGATCTGAAATTCCCTCTGAACTTTAAACTTTCCCTAGGCATCACGGAGTAAAAACAGACACTATTGTATCAATACCACTGCCTGGCACACTAAGCAATTCTGTCTGCATCCACCTGCTGTCACTTACCTTATTAAGGTCTTACAAGCTCTTAAGGGCAAAGTCTATATTTTTTTTTTTAATTTTCTTTTCTACCAGGATGTGATAGTATCCACATCTCCTCTGTGCTACAGTAATATAATAAGCTAAATAAGATTGTTACGCTTTAATTATTTTCTGCTTTAAGCTTTAGATCCACCCGAAGTGAGGGATGGTCGCGCAAGTTTCTAGGTACAAAAGGCCAGTTTTTCCACATGTGACCTGAAACAAAAGTAAGCACTCTGCTTGCCAGCATCCATGATGCAATGTTTTTATTCTTTGCATCATGCAAAAAACATCACAAGGCTACCATTAAAAAACTGCAAGTTATGGTATTTCTTCATCCATTTCAACCCTTTCATGAGAAAGAGGAGGTAGTTTAGAATTAAGGCACATCCCCCACTGCCTGATCAGCCATAAGGCACATTTCTATTCCACTGAAAATATGATCTATTCTAAGGCTGGCAATGAAAGTTGGAAGAAGTAATCAAATGCATTCAGAGTACTGTAATGTCTAGCCTCAGACTGTAGCAGAAAAACAGACAAAACATCCTTTTTTTTCTTTTTTTACTATAGAAAAACTAGGTACTTCATCCAAATGAAATTTGAGAATGACAGACCTACAAAAGTATGGGGCCACTGGCTCATAAGGCTTACTGGCATTTAATTCTTTCTTTCAGAGTGAAAGGAATGGACACAATCACGTAAGTGTTAAAAGTGCAGCTTGAGATGCCTCTGTCTTTTGTTAACTTCTAAAAGTACCTTCAAAGTGAGCTGGAAAGTTAAGATGATGTTATTAAAAGCAATTTAAATCCATGATTTTGTTTTCATCATTACCTTGAACTAAAATTTACCCCCAAAAATCAACAGGCAAAAATCCCATAGCAACCAGGGGATAAAGTTACAGTCACGTTGATACCTACTCAAGTAAACTTTTAACAAATAATAAGGACAGAAATAAGATTCGTTGCCAACAGATCAATCTCAGCATAGCATTAAGTTGTCCTCAAAGTCTGAGCTGGCTGTTATTCAAAGTGATATGAGAACTGGGTTCTCCAAATGCAAAAGCCACCTCAGCTAGCTTCCACATGAAAGTTGTCAAACTGTGCAAACTCAAATGAGCGAGTTCCAATGGCAGCCCAGCCGTTACGTGGTTTAGAAACGGTGACATTCTCCCAGAGTGGATAACCATTTAACAGTCCTGAGGCAGAAGTGCCCTGTCAAAAAAGGGAAAAAGTTAGCTTTGTAAAACCCAGTGATTAAGTGTGTTGACACTGAGCCTACTCACATAGGAGAAGACAAGGCAGAAAGATGTCAAGTCAAATTTCAAAAACATTTCACACGTTTTCCATGCAGAAGCACTTCTAAATATTGCATAGAATCCTCTCCAGTGCCTATCATCTCTGTGAAACAGATCTAATGCCTTTAGAGTGAATATACAAAGGGCTCATCTTCCCCTAACTCACAGCTTTGCAAACTCAGTGTCGAATCTGAAAGGTAAACTGGTTCTCCTCTTCCACTTGTGTCAGGCTCCCTCAAACAGCCCAACTGTCTTAAGGGATATGATACACCAAGCGCTGATTCTGCAGAATCAGGTAAAAAAAAGGAGAGATGTATTTTAGACATCAAGCTGAGAGGAAGAGGGGACAGCAGAACTTTTAAGTATCACATTGCCATTAAAATTAAAGAGAGTTTCAGGAAAAGTTACAATTTATCTTGCCAGTGTTCCACTAAACAATATTTAGAAAAAAAGCACTTCAGTTTACATGTATTCCTCAATCTGAAAGACAATTACAGACACAGGTAAAAGCAAAGCCTTTCAAGAAGCAGTCAGCAGGAGAATTCTTTAAAGAGGGCTTTGCACTTCCGTCATTACATCAAAGACATATTTGGTATAAAGTACTTTGACAGCACAGATGGAAGTTTGTAGCATCATCACTTTAAAATTACCACCATTGTTTTCTGTTTTAAACGATTTATGCTCATCTTCAGCACCGCATTCAGGTTAGCAAATGTCTTGGCCAATTTTACAGATAAGCGTAGTGTACAAAAGCCAAAACTAAACTACGTTCATTCCAGTAAATGCCTCAGGTACTAGTGTCCCTTTGTCTCCCAATGTGAAAGCACAAAAGACAAAAAACAGCTGCTAATACTCACTAACATTTTAAGATGAGGGAAAGACTCAGTGCATAATTTTAAAAGAGAGTTTACTTCAGTAGGAGATCTCCCCAGCTAGGATTCAAGCTTCCTCACATTTCAGGCCATATTGCAGTTGCAAAGGTTACATTAGGCAAAAGGATTAGGCATTCAACAGAGGAACTCAAAGCCTTTTAGTTACTTGCACCAGTGTCACACCCAGCTAAGTGTGCAGGTATATTTAAAGTAGAGCTTGGGACTACTTTCTTCACCAAGCGATTATGGCCAAAAGAGGTGAAGTGGGGGAAAGGAAAAACTGTGGACCGGCTTCTCAGTAACTGTCACCCATTTTTACAGCGA
Organism: Pluvialis apricaria; assembly: GCA_017639485.1. Classification (NCBI taxonomy): domain Eukaryota; kingdom Metazoa; phylum Chordata; class Aves; order Charadriiformes; family Charadriidae; genus Pluvialis; species Pluvialis apricaria. The sequence continues at coordinate 21,405,162 of CM030012.1, read as the reverse complement.
CACTATGTCCATGCTTTTTCAGTATAAGAAAGAAGGATGGCAGCTCATCCGAGTTCTCCAGTCCCTAACTAACTAGCTCCACATACAAGGCCTTCGCACACAAAGGGAATTGGTGGGAGCCAGATCTGTAAAACAGGCTAGTTCGGTAGTTTACTGACAGTCTTCAGAACAGGCAGTCAAGCATGATCTTTTCATTAGATTAAAACGATTTGCCTCTCTAGCCCTTCTTTCACCAGCTTTCAACTCATCTTTCCAGTTATTTTCTAAACCCTCTCCAGTTTCTCAAGATCTCTTTAAAAATACAGGCAGCACAATTCAGTATGATATTTTAATAGTTGTTTAAAATAACACAGATATTATGTTTTAGATAGGGCAAACTAATGCAAGTAGACAGTCAATAGTATAGCATAGTTTTGTCTAAACCATTTGGCAACCATTAGGAAGTTTCCTAACTGGTTTTCTAGCTTTTTGCCCATGTCCTTACCTGAATGTTGAGAGTAAGTGTGTGCCACGCATTATCCCGGACACCAGAAAGGCCTTTCATTAATATTTCTTCTCCAGCTGCAAAACATGCTTAAGGTTAGCAAAGTGTTACTTTACCCCATTGCTGAGACTGATAGATAAATACCAACCCAGCAAAAGGGAAATAATACCTATTTTTCAGAAGTGTTCAAGACTGGCATCTTACCACTTTCAACTGCAGCATGGAAGGCTTAACACACAAAACTGCACTCTACAATATCAGCGCATTCTCCTGTTTAGCCAGGACTGTTTTTTCACTGAAATCTCCAATGCTCTTGGAAATTTGGCCTGAGATAAGGATTTCCCTCTATTAAGAGTATGGGTTCATGAAGTGTGACAGTAGCTATTGTTCCGCTTGTTTTACAGACCTCCTTGTTTATGTATTGGAACTTTCTTAAATCAGAGGGTTTGAGTTGCTACATCATCATGTTGCTTAGTTATAGTCAAAATTTAAGTTAAACAAAAATCAGTTATGACTGATGCCTGGATGGACGACCTGAAAAGAGTTAAGTGCTACAAGAAGAATCTTTAATTATTCAGCAGTTTTAGCTGCAAGTTAATTTAACATTCAGGCTCCCTTCTAGAAAAGTATAAAGATCATTGAAAATAGCTGTACAAAAAAAAAAAAAAAAATTGTGTAGCAAGTGTCTCAGTCTCAAATAACAAGGTGGTTAATCAAAATCCTCTCATTTCATCTAGGAAAAATTATTTTTGATAGCCTGAGAAACTAATTGGGTAATGTTGTTATGTCTTATTAAAAGTAAATACTGGAGTCAATCCTAAACACGACTATATTTTTTACATACAGATGAAACTTAAGTTGTTACAGAGTTAGACATTGCAAAGCTTCCTTAGGGAGCACCAGTATGTTAAGAGAAGCTAACGTAAAGCCTTCTATATGCTACTCACACATGGTAAAAAAAGGAAAGGGGGGGGGGACACCCCAAACCTACCAAAAAAAAAAAATTAGGAGAAATAAGAAAATACATTTATCAAATACAAGACGAGATCATTTTTTTAGGTCCAGTACAGTGAGAAATGGGTCATTATAGGCTGTCTTCATATTAGATATACTGTAGATCTAGAAGTTGCATTTGACTCATCAGAAACTATTGAAAATTTTAGTTTATGGTGATGAAGTGATAGGAAATGCATTTAAACAACAAAACCTGCCACTATTTCAAAGCAAATTAAAAAGAACTTTTAGCTATTGATGAAGTATTATGACATACACTCTTCCATGTGCCTGTCAAGTACTCTACAGATGAGCACATGAATGCTAGCATCACAAGTAGAATATGCTCTCACTCCACTGAGCAAAACTAACAGTAGAATGCGTAATTTGTGGAAACAGTAGGCTGCTCATCATCATCACCACCTAAGCCAGATGTATGCCCATTGAACTTGCACTGCTCTGCAAAACAGGTCACTACATTTCAAGCAGGATTTTCTTTTTAGGTGTAGTATAAGAATGCAGATCAAACTTTTTTGTAATTAATATTATATCAGTATTTAGGAAAAGCAAAATAATTTACATTTTCTAGCATAAAATAGGTTTTGTGAGCAGAAAAAAAATAAATCCAGAAAGCTGAGACTGAGAAATGGACCAGCCAGTAGCCTTCAGATGCTCCCTTCACATACAAAATGTGGCCATCGTTAGAGCACAATGGGTTAAATTCATAGTGATGACAACTGAATTACAAAATCTGAATGTTAGTCATTTTTATCAAGGTTATCAAAATGACATGTCCATATGTCAGCATCCACTTCAGCGAAGAGCTGCTTACCTAGGTCACCAGTGACTCTGTAGGTGCCATCTGCAAAAACCCAGAAGAAAACTCCTTTGGTACGTCGAACATATATCCCACCATTGTCGACTCTTCCTGCAATAAATACGCCCCCATCACGTTGTTTTTCTATGTAGATGTCACAAGTGACTGTCATGTTTACCCTATAAGAGAAGTTTAGTGTTTTAACAAGCAATGAATCAATTTTTTTTAAGCAAGCAGTAGAAGAGTATTCCCTATTTAGGACAGTAACCTTTCTGAGGAGAGATTTAGCAATCCTAATTGTGACCTGCAGGTGTCACGTGCACAGGATCTGTATAGACTAGCTGTTTCCCACCTATGAATCCATAGATTTTCTTAGGAAGAGCAATTCTTCTCAGAAACCAACAATAAAATGAAGTGTATTGTCAGCAACTTTCAATTAATTATTTAAAAAACAAAACCAAAACAAACAAACAAGGAAAAAAAGGAAGTTTGCATCTCCACAAAAAAGCTTTCAGGTCTGCAAAATAAAAAGTTGCTTTTAGATAACTCAATCAAATCCAAGATTCAAGGTTGTAGCACCATATCTGCTAAAGTTTGATCTTCATTTTTCTAGGATTTTTAATACAGGCCAAGTCTTAAGTAATCCAGACGTCTTTCTTACCCAAAAGCCAAAACAAACTTTTTTAAACAAAATGTTCAAATAGATTGAAATAATTTGATTCTCCTGAGGTGACACTTCAGCTCAACAGTAAAGCACCATGTTATACATATAGAGACAGCTCTAAAGAAGAATAAAGTGAAGAAAAACCAGAACAATCAAATGGCACCTAGAAAATTTGCACAACTGCCCCACCCCAAAGCTGCACTACAAGCCTCTTAACAATAAAAATTAAGGGCATTCTTTACCTCTATTAATGTACATTCAAATTGGAAATCTACATCCCATGTCTGAAAGGACTTGCAATATGGATACAGCCACAAGGTTGCCTATTTAGAAAGTTTCTAATTATCTGCAATTATTTACAGAATGTGGAAAGGCTCTCTATGACATCAGCTCAGCTGACAACTAAATCATACTTATTTTAGCAACTCTTCTCCCCACCTCTTACATAATAGTAAGAATGACCCCAGATTTCATTCTAATGTTATGCTATTAGAAGTTCCAGATTCTTGGATACATATTCATTACACAAACAAGATTTCTTCCTTGCCTTCCTATGTACTAAACAAGAGATCCCCACATCTTGCTTAAGCCATTATAAAGAGATTGGAAGCAATGTAGAATGAGTTAAATAGTTATATTTTCAAGATACAGCTAGGTTCAATAAAGCCATCAGAGCAAAACACTGAAATTCAGGAGTACAAAAAAAAGCTTTCACAAGCACAAGATTAAAATTCAAACTAAAACCAACTAAATAATCCTGACATTTAATCATCATAAATTGCCATTGATAACTGAAGTCAAATATCATTCCACAGAGAAATTCAGTGCAAGATTGGTTCAGTATTTCAATAGCATGCTCTAATGGTTGAAAACATCTACCTCAGACAAGATGAGCCTTAAGCTGAAGGTGAAACAAACAAACCAGAGGGCCTGAAATTGAAGACTATCATTATGAAAATTTACAGATCAGTAAAACTTAAATAATCAATTGAATATTCAGGAAGCAAGCTTGGTTCCGAAAATAAGATGAAAATTCAGAAAGAAACGGTATAAAAATGAAATAATAGGAAGGTTTTAACACTCTGGGTACAGTAATTTAAGAATACATCCTGTGTAGCTGTTATAGGGATCACTGAATATGATCTGTTTAATGAGGGAAAGTTGATTCTAGGGGGAATACGAGACTCTGCTTAACAGAGGACTGCAGAAGAAAACATCAGGTAACTGAAGAACAACCTCCACTACAAGATAGTGGTATTCTTCAAAGCTTCAGAGCAAAATGATTCAATCACTTGTCCAAGCCAGAAACTAGAAGCATGAAGCATGTTCTGAAAAAGCATTTGGGGGTATCAATGATCCAATCAAAGTAAAAAAAAAAACCCTGACATAATGGATATTTTAAAGAACATATCAAAGAATTTCAGCTAGAATTCCAAATAGAAGAAAATACTTAAAGCATAAGTTTTATTATTACTTACAATTATTAAACCAATTACTTAATAGGCTCTTTCCCACGCGTTCTTTAATTTTAAAGAAACATTATGCTAAAATATGCTGCTTGATTCTAAATTAGCATCATTACAGCTCCTAGAAAGAACTGCAATCATAACCATACTCTTACTCTTATCAAACCAGTAAATCTCAGCTACGTTTACCCAGAAATAAAACTGTAGAAGTAAAAAGTAGCAGTTGAATCAAATCCACGCAATTCTAGGAACTGCTCAGAAGATGGCAGTCTGCAACAAATAACTGAATTAACTCCCAGACTTGTTCAGATTTGAGCTCAATAAAAATCACTAACAATTAGGCAAGACAACTCAAAATTAGGTAATTTAAACTGGGTCAATTTTTTTGTTCCATTTAAAAATGTGTTGAAACTCAGTGCACGCTTTGAATTAGGATTTTGACTTGGTCTTTCTAGCATGCCAACCCAGGTCCATTACTCTGAAAAAACAGCTTGAACACATATGCCCAGCAGGACATGAGGAAAAAAAATTCTAACACAATGCAGCAGTGGGCCAAGCTACCAAAAGATGTGGTGGACTCTCTATTCTTGGATGTTTTTAAGACTTATTTAGACAAAGGCACACTTGATCTCTTAGAGTTGGCAAGAGCCCTGAGCAGGGATCAATTACTTTTGAAAGTCCCTTTAAGTCATCATTTCTACATGTCTACAGAGAGTCTGAATGCAAAAGCCCTCTGTCCAAGAGAAATGAGGCCTGAGACAGATAAACTGATCATAACTCAGACTGGTAAGGAGGACATTTCCCCAGATGTCACTAGAAAAAATATTTACATACCACTGAAAATTTCCTATGACACTGATGGTCTGGTCGGCATCAGAAGCCCAAGTGATGGGTCGCTGAACCACCACCTGGCGGAGTGTGAACACGTGATCTCCCGGGTCAGAAGCATTTATGAAGTATTCAAATACACCTGTCTGATCTGCAAAATTCGGGGCTTCACTGAAAGGTGGATTACCTGTTCAGAAAATAAAATACATGTCAACACCAAAACATTATTTTTCTCCTGTGTACTCTTGTTTTCAGAAATTTAATCTGAAAATATTCTCCAGAATTTTGACTTACTCTATCAAAGCACAGTCTCCAAAGCTGAAGTTTTCGGAGTTGCAAAGCGATTTTAGTTTAGGTTTTGTTTTTAAGCAGACCCCAGCCTTTGCAAACACATGAACAAAGTAAATTACCTTTTTCCCTGTCTTCCTTCCAAAAAATAGTTCACTATAGTTATGAGCTATATCATTTGCATAAAGAATTTTAAAACTGTTAGTGACCACCAAGTTAAGACATAGAATTAAATACACCTCATTGCAAGTGGAATATAGTAGTGTATGTTGTTGGAGAAGTAGGTATAAATAAATAAAAATGAAGCACGCATTCAGACTACTTCATACCACTTACATTAGAGGTGTAAGGCAATAACAATAACATAATTGTTATTGCCTTTCTACATTAAGACTATATCTGTGCGTGAATGAAGTTTTTGGATAAGAGAATTCTGACTTACGAATATTGAAATCATCTTTGTAATTTGAAGGAAAGGGCTGAGGTGGTGGAGGCTCTGGGCAACAACATTTCTGCCCTGTCTTGAGTGTGGTTAAAGTGTAGACTTCATCCACGTTTAGATCTAAAGAAAAACTTCCCTTCCACACCTGGAATTAAAGAAAGCTAAAGCTGCAAAAATCAAACAGCTAAATAACAAAATATTCAAGTTCCTGAATTGAAGGAGATCCTCTAAAGTCCTGGTTTAAGGCAAAAATCTCATCTTCTTGCCTCAGCATTTAATATCTCTGAGCTATTTTGAAAACCCCTTGCCCCCAAACCCTTTATTACCTCCAGGTAAGCTTGCATATAGCTCGTAAAACTGTAGTTAAACAGAGCTAATAAAACATGCCCTAATTAAGCAGTTTAGGCATGAAAGTCAAGGGTTCCCTGCAAAGGGGGAAGAAACACCTGAAATTGCAAACTGTAATTTAAATTGATCAACTTACATTTAGAGGATGGAGTTGCTGGAAAAGACTAGAGTTTCCAGATTCAAAACCAAGTCTAGAATGCCACACTTGAAGGGTTTCCACCATATACTACAATGAAACACAATATAAAATTTTTTAAAAACCCAAAACACAACAAAACCAAACTTGAATATTCACCTTAAGAAATATGAGTCCTCTAAGGGTGTCTAATTTATTTTAGAGCTGTTGATCACATTACAGGCCACTACTCTATTAATCTAGCCATTACATATGGCTTATCTTTTTACAGATTATATGTCAATAAGCCATTGTCCTAACATGCAGTAATGCTGCTTATAAAGACAGAAAACATTACAGTCACACATACAATGTTTAGCTTCTCTATTACCAACAACAGTATCCCTTTGATACAAACTCTCTGCCTAGGAGCAGCCAGGCTGAAATAGTCTCCTGCTAATTTCTCTTTAATAGAACCTTTAGTTTAGCTGCTGGTTTTTTGGTACTCATTTTTGAGCAAAGTACTTCACTTACAGATCTCCAAACTTCTGCAATACTATGGCAGATGAACAACAAAGCAAGCAACCTAGAGTTTGGTTTGGATAAGCTGTCTGACACTTCGCCCAAAGGTAGCTGTATATCAGAAATGACACTCAACCACATTTCCTAACCAAACCATTTTATCGCCAAAAGTATTGTCCAAACTGCCTCCTCCTAAATGAAAGGAAACTAATGCCACCAAAAATCAAATTCTAAATAAGTAAGCACTTCCAGCTTCTGGGGAACAATCATCCAAATCAACTAATAAGGATTCACTCCACTTTACACTGTGAAAGTATTGTTTACATTTCAGAGGGAAATTCAGTTTATTGAGATTTAAAAAAAAAACAACCACCACACAAAAACACACACAACTGGGAGATCCTCATAATATCTCTTCATAGGATGGAACAACATAACCTACAGTATACAGTCAACTGCAGTTCCTCCCCTGTAAAGGAGCTGGGAACAACTTCAAAGGTCATGGCCATGCTCACTGGTAAAACTATGTCAGCATGGAAGAGCACCCAGCCTTGGAATAAATCCTAAAGAAAAGTTCAATTGTATTTCTGTTCGAGGGAATTTCTTCTTCAATATACAGATCATTAGACTGGGAGGCAGTAATTCTACAAATTCAATTATGACATTACATCTCATGGTAAAAGCAGAACTAGAATGCTTAAAACTTTGCCAGGCACGTAACGGTGTGTAGTATTAGAGGTAAAGAACTCCAGTTTCTTGCTAACCTGTAATACTGTCTTGCATGTATTTGATTATGGATAACAATTCATTTTACAAGGCTGATCAAATGTATTCAAGATCTACTTACAAATGATCCTTTGAGGTAGAAAGTTGCTCTCTGAGGTTTCACACTGAAATGAGGCAGTGGAGGCCTGATACATTGAGAGTGATTATGAGTCTGAAGAAAAAAATAAATGTATCAGAAGGAACATATATTACTGGGATGCATCACATGGCAATGTTAATGAAAAACATATAGCATAAATTGAAATCAATTTCCAACTATTTATTTCACTGTTATCTTAATGATAACTGCAATTATACTAGCTTGATTTTAGTTTGAATACTGCTTTAAAAAAGCACGATTTAATTTCCTCCTAGAGTGTGTCATCAAATTAAAGCTAATTTGTGATATAAAGATGACATATACATTGGTCTCCAGGAAGATTCAACTAGCTACTCAAAGTTTAGACAGAAAAAAGGACCTTTAGTGGGCTCAGTAACAAAGCTACAAGCATCAAAGAACATATCCACAGATACTGAATCACATAAATCAAAACAGGTTCTTCATAACAAAACATTTTCGTTATCTTTTCTAGTTCATTGGAATCACTGATGCGCATACCATAGTTTCAATGATGATGGTAAGGTTTCCTAGGCCATCTGTCAGAGCTACAAAACTGCCACCTCCTTCTAAGTGTCCATCCACTTGCAAGTATGACCAGCCTGGCTGAGTAAATTGCGTTGTGTGTGCTGAGACAAAACAGAACAATAATCAGAGAAAAATAATTACGTCTTAATAAAAAAATAATACCATTTGTATCCTGAATTAAATTTCTCTCTCATACATTCTTACACAACAAAAACTTGATTTTGGGAAGCAAGTAATGGAACTTCCAAAGCAAATTCTACCTATACAAGAAGAAAGACTAAAGAATTACACTAAGGCACAGATAAAAACATCCGCTCTGTGGCAGACTAAACAGTTAAAATGATAGTGATTATTTAGACAGGAAGAAAAAACTATTAACACCATTATATAAGTCAATCGTGTACATTCAATACGAATATTCATCACAGTTTAGATTTTCCCAAATCTCTCTTTCTCTTTTTTCTTTTTTTTTTTAAATAAAGAGCTGAGCCAGAGAAAGCATAGATGGGCATCTCCATGAGGAATAACTAAATAAGAACGGTTTTCAGCATGTAAGAGAGTACCGAAACAAGAATATTATCTAGATGATGAAAATCCTGAGCAACACAGAAAGAGGAAGAACTCCTCAGTTGCTCTGAACTGTTCATATGACAGTATTGCCATTGGTTTTTAGTGTTTTTACATATACAGGTAACTAACGGAAGAATTTGCTTTGTTACTCCTTTATGGCATTGCATATGCTATGTGTTCTACTGAACTGAGGCAAAGACAGTAAAATATTACAGGACTACAGAGTAACCAGTGAATCTATGTGTCCATAGACACCATGCAAACATATTCCCCTTTTCCCAAGCACAAGGAAATGCTGACTTACACAAGCCAAGAATCAAGCAGGACAAGAATACAGAGGTTCTTTGTTCCAACTGAGAGGTATCAAATGTCTACTTAAGGATAGGAAGTGGGAAAGTACGCTAACCTTTATGGGCACTTCAGATCAAAATAGTTTAATAGTAACAGCTATAAAAGGCAATAGTTTATTTATTTCTGCTCTATCTAAGGGTCAAGTATTAAGATTTCCCGTGCTACTAGATCTTTCTGCTTTCTATTGAAAGAAGCTTTTTTCTTCTTCTTCAAAGTATTCACAAAACTTTCCACAAAACTAATTTAGTTTGGTACCAAAAATAATACACATAAAACCACTAAATAAATAAAGGTCTTGGAAAATACACTTATGCTCTGCATTAGATCACCACACTTCTACCTACAAACTTTTTACCTGTAATCCAGATAGGAGCCTCTACTTTGTAGTGGCCACTCCACGGCTCTTGTGCTGTCATTAATCCACATCGACCAAAGGGCAACTCTTCATAATAACTAGCCACCAAGTTCCATGCAATGGTTCTGCAAGAAAAACAGGTTTGTTTGCTCCATTCATACGGAGAGCATCAAATGAACTTAGTACAAGAATTTATTCCTCTTTCCCCCACCAAAAAAAAAAAAAAAAAAAAAAAAAAAAAAAAAATCTTCCCAGCCACAGGAGAAAGGAAAAAAAAACAAAACAGGAGAGGAAAATAAAAATCAGCTTTCATTGTTGAGAACTTCTTACAAAACTGATGATACATTCTCTGGCTATATCACCATAAAAAGTTGCACATTAGAGGAAACATGCACTGAGGGTTAAAGACTTCGTTCATGATTACTTTTCCTTCTGTTTTGAAGGGGGAAAAAAATAAGTTATCAAGGTTTACAGCTTTTTGTTTAGGCAGTTTTGGGTTTTTTTTTCTTTGGCTCTTGCTGCTGGTAATTTTTTTGGGGGGGAGGAGGGTGGGGATGGAGCGGTGGGAGAGTTGAAGTACCACTGAAAAAGAAATAATTCCTTCCTTTACCATATAAATAATGAACAGATAACAATGCTAAACCAGCCTTCCTCCAGGAGGATGCGATTTGTTGCCATTTCAAGAAGTTGTCAGGACACCGATAAGGTTAATTACTTTAGGTCTTTTGATTTGGTCTTCCTTGAAAATCTTCTGCTAGGACCTTAAACTTAAAACCTGTGCGCCATAAGTATGGAAATGCAGCTTAATAAAGCAGTTATATAGAAAGTAAAAGCTGTCATGCTGTATTGCATACAGATGAGTGCAAAGGCCTCATTCTAAAGTCATTGCCATATCGCACTATATACACATTTCAGAAGAGAGCCTGAAATCCTACAAGAGTCGCCTGTAAAATAAACAACTCTTGAGTTGTAAACTCAACAACTTGCTCACATCAAACTTATTGTGCAGAGTTTCAAACTTAGAAAAGCAATGTAAGGAACAAGTTCAAAGGAAATGAGCTTAGCAGAAAGATAAGATGCCTTTCATCAGTACTTCTGTTTACAACATAAAAGCCAAGATAACTCCAGTATTGGATAAGTGGACTTGGAACTATTCCACAGTACTTTCTAAATACAATACATAGGTCTTGCTGTCAGGTTGCTAAACAAATGGGGCATATATCATTAAAAAGGGCTTGTCAAAACGAAAAAAAAAAATGGGAAAAGAAAAACCCCAAGGTAAGATATTAAAGCATACGAGAGTCGAGAGGTAACTGGAATGACAAGGAATTCACATAGGAAATATTAACGTGTTAGAAAATTTCAGCTTGCAGAGGTGACAGAAGATTCATAGAAACCACATGACTCAAGAAACTTCCTTTTACAAGTATCCAAGTGCTTTGTGCTGTGCTCTGTTTCAAGCATTTCAGACAAAACACATTTCTCTCTATTGTTCCAAAATGAAGTTATATAAAAACTAAAAACTTTGACAATTACGATTACATCTTGATTTCTACATTTTCTTTAATCAGATTTTTTTTTTCTTTCAGATCAGTAGTTGTTGCACTGGAAACATCGAAGTGTTTTCTATTATCTTCTGAAACTGCGAGTTATGTAATTTCCCAATAAATAGAACAGCTTACTTCCAGATTTCAGTTTGTAAAGAAAATGTGCAGGAAACAGTAAACATATCAAAAGACTACAGTAAGTTTTAGAATGGATTCCAAGAAAGAATTTGTATGGAAAAACTAGATGACGACACCCACACCTACTTTGTCTACTGAAGACAAATAACTTTGTCTTGAAGACAAATAAAGATCCTAAGACAAATACAAATAAATTAGCTTTATTGTTATTTTCCTCCAATGTTTTTCATGTTCTTAGTTCTTCTTAAGAACATTCCCTTTTCAATAAATATCATCAGAGTCTCAAAGGCATCTGAACTCAGCTGCATAAGCCATTGAACACTGTGGAACAGTAACTCAAGAATATCACAGAATGGTCAGGGTTGGAAGGGACCTCTGGAGATCATCTAGTCCAACCCCCTGCCACAGCAGGGTCACCTACAGCAGGTTGCACAGGACGGCGTCCAGGCGGGTTTGGAATGTCTCCAGTGTGGGAGACTCCACAACCTCTCTGGGCAGCCTGTGCCAGTGCTCTGCCACCCTCAGAGTAACATGGGGAAGAACTTCTTTAAGATGGAACTTCCTATGCTCAAGTTTGTGCCCATTACTGCTTGTCCTGTCACCGGGCACCACTGAAAAAAGACTCTTCTCATCTACCTGGCACCCTCCCTTTAAGTATTTATAAGTATTGATAAGATCCCCCCTCAGCCTTCTTTTTTCTATACTAAAAAGACCCAAGTCCCTGAGCCTTTCCTCATAAGGAAGATGTTCCAATCCCCTAATCATCTTTGTAGCCCTTTGCTGGACTCTCTCCAGCAGTTCCCTGTCCTTCTTGAACCGGGGAGCCCAGGCCTGGACACAGTACTCCAGATGCGGCCTCACCAGGGCAGAGTAGAGGGGGAGGATGACCTCCCTCGACCTGCTGGCCACACTCTTCTTGATACACCCCAAGGTGCCATTGGCCTTCTTGGCCACCAGGGCACATTGCTGGCTCATGGTCATCCTGTTGTCCACCACGACTCCCAGGTCCCTTTCCACAGAGCTGCTCTCCAGGAGGTCAGCCCCCAACCTGTACTGATGCATGGGGTTATTCCTCCCCAGATGCAGTACCCTACACTTGCCTTTATTGAACCTCATCAGGTTTTTTTCTGCCCAACTCTCCAGCCTGTCCAGGTCATGCTGTATGGCGGCACAGCCTTCCAGCGTGTCAGCCACCCCTCCCAGTTTTGTATCATCAGCAAACTTGCTGATGGAACACTCTATCCCTTCATCCAGGTCATTGATGAATATATTGAACAGGACTGGACCCAGTACTGACCCCTGAGGGACACCACTTGTTACTGGCTTCCAACTGGACTCTGCACCACTAACCACAACCCTCTGAACTCTATCTGTCAGCTACTATTCAATCCACCCCACCGTCCATTCATCTAATCCACACTTCCTAAGCTTGCCTGTGAGGATGATGTGGGACACAGTGTTGAAAGCAAATATATTAAAACTTGTGGGAGTTCTACCCTAGAAAGAGGTAGGGACAGTAGACTTCGTACCTTACTACATTTGAATTCAGACTGACATTGGAGAGAGTTTCAGTTTACCTACTATATTGCCATAGTAGATGGATGTGTTATACAGTACCTGAAACAATCCTTACATATGAAATTGTGAAAGCAAGCAACAGTGCGCAACACTTACGAGGTCATGTTTCCATTCACATAGTTTTGGTTCAGGATCCGAGCCCAGCAGCCTGCACCTACTTCATCATTGAAAGTACTGTAATCTTCTGAAGACCACAGTTTCTTCTTAGTCAATAAGGCATTTGGCACTGTTTTTGTTCCAGGATAGTGAGCCCTACACAATATTTAAAAAGAAAGAACACTTATCACAAAAAGAAAAATCAAAGCCTGGAAGTACAAATAGCAGCAATGATCCACGGAAAGCTACGGAAATAAAATGGGAAAAATAGGGATGATAAACAAGATTAAGTTTGAGGAAAAAGAAACAGGTTTCTATGAGGCAGACTCCTTCAGTGTATCTTTATTGACAGCTATGCTCCACTTAAAGCCCACACACTTACAACATTCTCATTTTGTCCCACTGGTATGCAATCAGGTAAAACAGTTTCACCACCAGTTGAGAAATGAATCATTTTTCTCTGCTCTTGTATGCAATTTCTATTTCTGCTAATGAACACAATTTACACTATATTTGCTTTTCACTTACACTGCTGTTAACCAGGGAGTTTTGTTTTACTTCCGTTAATATCTAAATTAGTCCTTAAAAAGTAGGACATGACTAAAAAGTGCATAACTCCTATTCCATATGAGAACTAACTTTTAAAAAAATAAGTACACCAATCTTTTTTTTAAAAAAAACTTTTAATAGCAGAATAGAGCATATGCTTTAAAAAGGCCCACCCAAATGCACAAAATAAACATTGCTATCAGATTGAAGTGAAGGCTTTCATTCCCAGTATGTGCTGGATTTGTTGAACTCTATGTGATTTATATTTAAAGAAAACACTAGATCATGCTACAGTCCTCTTCAGACATCCTGTGCCACTCTACAGCCTCAACAACTAACAAAAGGCATGCAGCAAAGAACAGGAGATTAGCTGTGTTCAGAACAGCGTGCTCTGGTCCTTCAGTAGTGAAAAACAATCTTTTTACTTCACTGGAAATTAAAACTCCTACAAAGGAGCAACTATACTCCAATTACCCTCAGGAAATAATTGGTCCACTCAAGGACCACTACCAATTTGGAGGGACTTGAGTATCCTGATTAATGTTTCAGGGAAAAACCACAGACTCCTAAACACCCTACCTTTCTTGCTGCCTGAAAAGATGAACTGGAGTAGAGTTTATGTATCATTCTTAAAGCTATGATGCTTCAGCAGAAGCAGTAGGATTTTGGATTCTCTGCTCAAAAGAGCAGTCAGGCACACTATAACAAAAGACCATTTGAAAGACAGAGGAAAAAGTGATGTATATCATGAAAAGAGGAAAAAGAATGGATCTTGGTGGAGAAAAAGTAATGAAAGGAATAGTAGGAACAGAATTACAACAAAAGTGGACACATAGAGTTTAAACCCCTTATCACTGCAAGAGAGAATTTTCCAACAGCTATTACTATCAGTGTTTGAATTCTTCAAACCACTGTCATTTACTAAAATAATATTTTCATTGTTCCCCTCTTTCTTCCAGTCTCTCTGGAACCAGCAGACAGCATGGTTCATCATCAGGGCCTCTAGCTGTTAGAGTGGTAACAAAGTATTTTTAAAATATTAACTATTATGAGATTGAGTGTGTTTTTATACACCAGATGATGGAGCAATATAACTCCAATGGGAAAAAAAAAAAAAATCCACAGTTGCCTGCACAGGACAGCTAAACTGAATCAGTTATATTAAGAAAGTAACATTAATTAAGAAAAGTTGTTCTACTTATGGATTGCAAATGCTGCTTTGCACAACTGCCCACAGTGACTTCATTTGGATAACTTAGTTAAGAAACAAATACAAAACTTTGTGTTATTTTTTGTTTTGCATATAGCAATGGTCCAAAGGGGAAAATCAGGATAGAAATAGCAGGTTTTTCCACCATTTTTCTCTCATGCATCAGTACAAGGCTGTAGAAATAAAATAAATCTTAAAAAAGGTCTGCCTATATAATACACTACAATGAAGCTTTGCAGAAAAGCACTACCCATGAAACCCTCAAAAAACTAGTTCTCAAAAACATCTCTAGAAAACGGAAGTCATCAACTAACAACACTGTCTTTCGTACTTCTCATTCTGCATCAGCACACAGGCCTGGGAGGGGACTTGGGACAGTTCACGTTCCCGCTACCACAGGCACCACAGCATGATTCCATCATTGGAGTAACGTCACAACATCATCTTGTTTTTCTTACATTGTTAACTTGGAGCATAATTAGGTCTAACGAACTTCTTTAAAAGGTCTGGTTTTCTGTGACACTTACATTCAGCCAAATGTGTGTTTAGAACAGATCTGGTTAAGAACACTTACGCTGTTAACCAAAAAGACTGTAGTTGTCACATAACAGCATACTAAATTTACATTAGGTGAAAATGAAAATTGTTACTCCTAAACCCACTGACACTTTCTAAACACTTCTTATTTTCTTTCAGTTAACAGCAGGAAGAGCGGGGGATGGAGGGTGTAAATTTTGAATACCTACAGTCAGAATAGCCTAGTCTCTAACCGCATAGAATGCAAAAATTTAACTGGTTTAACTCTGTTACAAACAAGTAGCACATCTGAAGTACACTATTAAGTAACCGTGGAATTTGCAAGGCCCATCAGTGAAAAACATTGTTTTCAAGGAGCTACAATGTAATTTAAATGTGTTCAAAAAGTAATATTTGTTTAGAATTCATTATATTTTCATTTCACTGGTAAAATTGATTGCAACCGTAATAGCTCTGAAAAGCTGTTTGGAAATATCACACTATAAAGAGTTTTGGTGACTTGTGTCATTCCAATGTGGGTGAACATCTACTAATAGTTTTACAGCGTGTCTCAGGGCTCCCTCTAATTTCTAGCCATTACAGTATCTTGCAGGTGAAGCCTGGATGCAAATAACACAAAATAGAAAACAAAAGCAGCAGCTTTAACTAATCTCCCATCCAGCTTGTCTGATGAGAGACATCAGAGATCACAAATTACATTACCAAGTACAAAACTGATTCTATGTGCATTCATGTAAAATCCTGGCTACATGAAATACTTTTCAAACAAAAAAGAAAGCCAACAATTTTTTTTTAAAGATACCATGATGAGATGTGCACCACTAGATTTCCAGTAGGCAACTGATTATCCACTACACAAGAGTGTATTTCATCTCCCTGTTAAGATTGAACCAGAGGAGGAACATAAAACTTACACTTGCAAAGAGTTAAGCAACTACAGCTTAGTAAGACAGTGTGAAAACCACAGAGCTTCAGGAACTGACTCTGGGTGCATACTTGTAGCTGCCAAAGCCAGAAAGGAAGCACGATCACTACTTTCGGATCATGGTAACTGCAGTGGCTTTGTATCTGATCAGAGTGAGTTCACAATTGCTTTCCCTTGGTTGATCCACAAATGATCCAAGATTCCACTTGCAAAAAAGTGTCAGGATACTTTTTGTTGTTCAGAATTGGGGGGAGGGTATTGATTTGTGGGGGACACTGACTGTGTATTATTTGTAGGGAAAACCTTCATTTCTACGCCTCCTGTGGGTCAGATACATAAAGCCAAATGAGAAAGACTCAAGTTGAAGCAAGTAACAACCACATTTGAAGCATGTGATTTGGGTCAGGCAAGTTTATGGGAACCTAATAATTAAAATTTAGAACTACTATAAAAAGAAAAGTTAATGAGCAAGTCTTAGACACATATCCATTCAGCAGACAAGTCAGTAATCAATCTCAAATTTAGTCTACTACTTTAGCAAAATATTAGCATCATATGATGAAACCCAGAACTAGAAAAACAAGTGAGCTGGTTCCATGTGTTCCACACACAAACCTTCCCATCAAAACAAAATGGGGAACTAAGAATCAAGACATTATTATAACTAAATAAAACAAATCAGTAGCCCAAATTCATTTCTGGATCATGCCCATTTCTGTAACAGACCACTGGAGGTCAGTAATACAAGGCTGTACACAAAGCTGTAAAGCTAAAGCATTTTTTTGTCCAAAAACCTTCAATTCATCAAAAGTTCAACCACAGCCAGTAGGAATCTCCCACCATGATAGGAGACTCATGACTCAATTAAAGGGTTGAGGCTGTCACCAGGACAACAGCCAGGGTGATTTGATGTGGGTTAGTAAGAAATACTATAGTATCAGTCCTTTCATTGCAGGTCAGGGTATAGAGATGTAAAGCTTTGGCTGTGCTAGTTACAAATAAGCAAGATGAAGACAAACTATGAACAAACCACCAAGAAAGAAAAAAAGAGAGAACCCCCTACCCAATCACATCGACCACTTCCGTGGAGCTCAGAGTCAAGCAGCAAGACAAAGGAAATGGGCTCCCACAGTCTATCGCTGGGCTATGATCCTCACCTGCTGCAGACCATGCTTATCCAATGTGTATCTCAACAGCTTTGAAAAAAAGAAAAGCAAAGAACAGAGAGAAGGGAGAAATAAAAAAATGTTTTCCAAATAGTTAAAAATTTATACTGGGAAAGGCAGCATCTTCTTCAGCACTATTTGAACATATTTCAAACAAATAATGTTCCAATTCTTATTTCTACTCGAACAACTGTTACATAAAACAAAACGTAATAGATTGTCAAGCACAAAGTGCCTGTCAAAGAAGGACAAACTTCTTCCTCTACCATGCCAAACCCCAAAGTACATGACAAAAGGAAAAATGAAAAACATTTGGTTCTTATTTTCTTACACACACAAATCTGCAGACAAAGACAAAGCATACCACATTTCATTACAAGATACTCTATTTTGCAGATCAGTGAGTTAGATGTTTACAATGCTGAAGGTTAGACTACAAGGACCACATACAGGGCAAGGACAACCGAATTATAACTTAAAAACCTTGTGAAAGTACAGTAAACATTTAATTAAGCAAAGGAGTTGATTCCCCATGTTCTCCCTGCTAATAAACTATTTCAGTTTAACAGTGAAGCGATGCAGATGAGATCAGCTCTTCCTAAACACAACCAACACAAGAAACGAGAAAAACACGAGACAATGTACACACCTTATTACTCAAACTGTTTTATTTCATGTTTTAAAATTGCAACCACTGTACACTTCCCTAGAGACACTTTAAGGCCTTGAAAGTCAACTAAACAAATTTAAAGTGGTCACGTAAGACCAAGCCTAATGATGTAGTTTCTTAAAGTCCAGAGGTCCCCTAAACAGCATTTGCTGTACTTGTAAAGTCAGATAACATCAAAGGGCTAACTACCTTCAAATCATCCTGTGTATTTCTACCATATATAATCTTCTCTAACAGAGAACACTACCTGCAGGCAAACAGCGCTGCAAGGGTTTTCTTCCACAGGTCAGAATCTGAACTAGCTTACGTGCAGTCTTGACAGTAACCTAAAACATCAAGATTTCCTGCCCCAAAGTCTTAAGACCTTGTCTGAACACAATGTTAGTATTATTTTCTGTATTGTATTTTCCTCATACATCTTGCATTAGAATAAGGCAGTATTTGGTTTGCAGACTTAACGTACATACAAAGGGCTAAAGCATTTAGCAATTAGGGGAGGTTACTAGTGACCAGAGAAAATCAGTTTTAATGTCCATCTTCCAGAAGGAGGACATGAGAAACTACAGGCCCATCAATCTAGCCTCAGTCCCCAGGAATGTTATAGAGCAAGTCTTCCTGGAAGCCATTTCCATGTACAAAGATAGGAGGATGACTGGGAACGGGCAGCATGGAATTTACCAAAGGGCCAATCATGTCTGACAAACACGATTTCCTTCTGTGACAAGCTGACTACCTGAGCGGGGCAAGCTGAAATCAGTGGATGATCAGGATCAGATCTATTCTTCTACCAGCTTAGAATAGTCTTGGAAAAGTCAATTCGTCTTTCTCTCTTACAGCAAATGTTTTCTATCCCAGAAAGAGCAAATAACAGTGAACTGAACTTGTCCTTCCTATTGAACTGAAAAAGCGGTCCTGGATGAAAAGACTAATGATAAGTTGCAACTATATGAACTATGAAATCAACAGAACAAGAACCCCTTACATGAAAGCCATAGTTATCAACAAATAGCTCTTAATACATCACCCATCATCTTTGTTCATTAAGAATTACCATGATTTTTTTTTTTTTAAATAACAGACAGAAAAAGAGAAACTGAAATGGCAGAAGAATTGTTTCTGTTAATTGGACACTGTATTAGAAAAGATTCATGCCACATCAACTAGAAATAAAATATGACTTGTTCTGCCTGGTTAATAAAAACTGACAAAGGCAGATTTTTTTTTCTAACACCCAACATACAATTACTCTCCACTAATAACGGCTTACAAATCAAAGTATAGCTTAAATAATAGAGAACCATGGAAAACCATTTTCACTTTGTCTACTTCTAGATAAACATCAGAAAAAAATTATTTGGAATATATTCAAGTCTAGTTGTGTACTGGCATATCGGCCTTTAACAAAAGACTTGACAATTAGAGCTAGGCTTTGTTAAACACAGCAAACAAAATCCATGTCTAACACAGAAGATGTAGTACTGAGCTGCAATACATCCTAGGAGAAAAATAATATGAATATATGCTATAAAAACACAGAAATAGCAACCCATCAAAATATCATAGGAAGGCAGTAGTGAAGATAGTCTTGCAAACATAATAAGGAAGCATAAACATAACAGTTTAAAACTTGAGCTAACTATATTACAATTTTATTTCCATTTTCAAGCACTTTATTGAATACCGGGTAAGTAATTTGATTTAGTAGCAGATAAAGGGCTTTTTCATTTCTTCTTTTACTAAAATTCCTGTTATTCAATGGCAAGTGCTGCAACTCACGAGTATGAAATGATGGCAAGCAATACGTTCAAGACGACCACTCCTTCAACCAATGCAATTGAAACACACTGAATGATAATAGCTGGGTAGCGTTTGTTCTAATGAGAAAATATGAAGTCCCCTATCTTTCAAACCACAAGCCAGCAGATAGCAAATACGGAGGGGAAAAAACAGATGTAGAAGCTTTACCTTGAATCTACCTTAGATATGCTTCAGATTGCAAACAGTATTTTAGGCAGGGATAGAGCTCCACGGGGAGCAATGGTATCAAGGTAAAAATTTACCTGATGTGAAAAAGAAAGGAAAGGAAAAAAGAAAATGAAAGGAAACACAAAGAAATGGAAAGGGTCCAGTTACTTTTTGTAGATTGGATGCCAAAGCAATCATTTCAATTATCTTGATAATTTCTAAATAAAACAAAATAAATTTAATGCCAGGTTTCCATTCCAAAATAGAAGAACTAGAGAAAAACTCAGAGAGGGTTATACTGTACAATGTACAGGAAAGGATTTCTGAGAATAAATTTAAGACTATTTAGGAAAACAGACTGACTAGCGGATTTTGCAAACTAGACACGGTCATCTCAAAGACATACAGATAAAGTGTACTTTTAGCAGTTTTTCTGAACCTATGCATTGAAGGACAGACGCCTAAATACTATTATCTTTTTCTAGGTCAGCAAGAACTCTGGTAGTTGGTGCCTTAAAGTCAGCATGGCTGAGAAACACAGTGTTCTCATTTTGGTACTAAACCTTAATTTCTTGATATATAACACCACCACCACACAGGAAATATTCTCCTAACTCTTCATTTTTTGTGATCAGCGGGGGTGGGGGTGTTGGGGGAAAATCTGTATGACATTCAACAAAAACCTCTGACAAAAAGAACTTTCATCTTAAAGAACAACTAAAACTATCTGTGGTCCTAAAGGCTACAAACAAAACCAGGCACTCCTAGCCTTGATTCTGTAAAGCCTCTTAAAGAAATAAGAAGCATACACACTCAGTGCGTTCATTCTGGAAGTTTCATTGGCATGGAAATCGTAACTAAAACATTTCCTAATGCGCTATAATTTGCTGAGGTGCAAGTCTTGCCTAACCTAAGTCGCAAGTTTTAAAACCAAATTAGTTACTCAATGCTGGCATTGAAATTGGTATTTATCAGGCAGCCACTTCCAGGTGATCAGTGTTTGTAAACTCAACAGATACGCAAGCAGTTTCTTTATAAAATCTCTGCTTAACTGACTTGCTATAACATTTGAACCATGCATTAGTTTTAAACAATTATGAGGCATATCACACCCTCTTACGTATAGATTGACGATAAAGTGGTACGCTAGGGAACCACAAGCATGTTCTTTATCACAGTAAGGTTAACAAGAGGTAAGCAAGTTAACAAATGTAATACACATTGAACAATTTACGCACGTATAGAGCTTGTTCCTGGTGGAAAAGACATAATTTTTGAAAACCTCTTATACTTTGAGAAATCAGAGATTACCAAGAAAGCAGGGAGCAGCAGAATAATTAGCAAGCCAGTTGACAGAAGCAAGGTATTAAGAAAGTGTATTATGGAGTAAGAGTGCGAGCAAACAATCAAGTTGTCATCTGCTAGAACTACAACCATGAGCATTCCTAGCTGCTAAAATTGAGATTGTTGTATTAGTTTAAAAACCAAACTTTGGATGCTTGTTTATTACGTCTATTTCACTGTCTGCGTGTGCACTTCTTAGTACTATCTGTTATCAGTATAAGCAACAAACAGAAAACTCCTAGCTTTATGGACATGACCAGAAAAATCTCAAGCAAAGGATGTGTAACAGGGAATGCTGCAAGCATGGAGAGTCCCAGAGTGTGATAAGTTCCAGTGTGAAAGTTCAAGTACCACCTAAAACTTAAAAACTGATTGCAGCCCAAGAATTCAGTCCTAAAGTTTTTTTGACTTGAAGATGCACATGTAGATTAGCTAGAAGTCTCCGTGTCCATTTGCTAGTGCTAAGATAAGAAGCCTAAATAGTATAGCTCTTAAGTGAACATTTGAAAGAAACAATGGAAGAGTGGTAAGGTTACCTTACATGTGGCACTAACCTGAAGGAGAGAGGAAGACTGGGAATGAGTAATCAGTCACCACTGTACGTGATGACAAACAAAACTAGGGAATGCCTAGGAAGTATGAAGTAAGAATATATGACTTCTCAAAATGGAGATGAAGACTTAGTTACACAAATGAAGCAATAAGCAATGTGTAAAACTTCTCCCTTCTCCCACACTTACCCGACTACCTCAACAGCATCATTAAGATAGGGATCAACTACCATCTCCTTTGAAACGTTCCAATCTCCGTCTGCAGCGATGATGCCATAGTTCCTTAGACCCAGTCTGTCCAAAAGTTGTCGAAGACCCTTAGTAATAGATAAACACGACTTAAAGTACAGCCTTCATACAACTAGGCAACATGAAAATTCAAGACTGAAAACAATTTAGAACTGTAGGAGGGAATCAGTGGAAACATTTGTCTTCAGACCAAGATGGATAAGAAAGCTGTCTCATCTCAAAGGAGAGCCTATAATGACAACTAAGACAAAGTTAACGATAAGCATTTTTTAACACTGAAGGGTTATCTATGACATTCAGACAGCCATTACACAAAAATGGGCTTCTCATCACTTGATTACTTTCGACACCCCCATGTGGCATACATGTACTCACTTGGACACTCTGAACAGTACTGACTCCGATCCATTGCATGCAGTAATTTCATTACAATGGAGTAACGGATTTATGATAAAGTCAGTCATGTTAAGTTGATTTAAAAGTGATGACTGGCTGGAATGTGGGAAGTGGACATACTCCACAAATGATCAGAGGTGAAAGTTACCCTGGGTCCCCAAAAAAGTATATTGAGAAAACTGGGATTGAATTTTTTAAGATAAAAAGGACCTTGTAGTTCTCTACAAGAACAGGAATCTTTGCCAAACATCTGTTCTTTTCAGATGAAGAACATCTAAGCATTCTTTCCACAGGCTATTTTACTGAACAAAAATATCCTTGATGTTGTAAGTGTCTGATATTTAAGTTTACCCACGACTTGGCTCTCATATGTCTCACTAATTTTCAGGAAGGTACTGTATGAAACTGGAACTCAACCTTTGAATTCAAACATGCCAGAACAGAATTCCTATTCTGTCTTTCCAGCTTCTCCTTACTGTTTCATTGTGAAAGATGATAAACCTCTCACATCTGCCTGTGGAACTTCAACAAAATACATGTAGCAAAATATACCCAGTTTCTAACAGTTGAGAATGAACCTGGCTTATACAGGGCTGGTATATACAAGCATGGTTTATCCGTAACACTCAAAAAAAAAAAAAAATCTTTCAAAAGTATTTTCAGCATCTTCCAGGGTACAGTTGCATCTGAAAAGGACATCAGTCCAGTCTAAAATCCTTTTTTTTAGTCTTGATATAGAAGAATTTTATATACTATGTGCTGTAGGGCATGCATGCATGCATAACAAAGACCTTTCCAACAATTTGAAGATCATTAGGCATGAATCTTTTAAATAATTTCCTGTAATAGTCCTCCAGCAATGTGAAGAATAGGGAGCATTTATATTTTGATGTGTAGACACAACGCAAAGTCCAAGCATTGGTGACAATGAAAGCCTAGATCTAAAGGACAAAAACTTACTAAGAAGAAGAAAAGCAGCATGAAGTTCTGTTCACCTCCTGAAAACCTTTGAAGCATGAAGTTTACCACAAGAAAAATTCACAATGGCAGAAACACTAACAGTAAGGTCCTTGCAATTTAAAGCTTCCTAGCTAGCTAGCCATTTGGGAAAACTGCTGAAACAGAGATCATTCAGAAGAACAACATGACTAGAAAGGTTGTAGAAACTTCCATGTTGAAAGATAAGAACGAAGGACACAGAACTGTAGACACTCAAAATGCACTCCATAACAACATATGCAGAATGGTTCCCCCACAACCAGTATTCATGTTTATATATAGATAATCCTTAAATTATAGGGTTATTTTAAGATGACGGTATTTAAAAATCTAATTGGAAGAATAGGATCTTCCTGAATAAGAATTTATAAGAGATAGAATCATAATTCTTTTTTCATTTTTTCTACTTAATAAGAAACATGACTAGCACCTTAGTGGATGAAGTAACTAAAGTAACTTCTTAAAAGTAAAAATTCAACAAGATAACTAAGAGCTTATCTGTGTCATGTATTTGTCAGACATTACAGAAAATGTTTGGTGTGCAACAGCCCACTTCAGTAAATAGACCTTTTTCAAAATGGCAGAACACAACCAGAACTATCATGCTGATTAGAGAATAAATGCTATGCAACACTGCAGAGTGTAAGAGAATGAATGGTAAAACAGGTGTTTAATAAAAAGCTTTATATTAATTAACACACAGTGGAGGGAAGGCTGATGCTCTGCAGCAAATATTTGGGTGATTTTAAGGCCAAATTTTAAACTAAACATTTGGCTCGAGAAGCCAAAAGCTTAATCCCAATTCAACAGCATTTAAAAAGCTAATAAGTAGAATGCTACTCCTATGCTCAATGGTTTGTTCTCCACATTCATTCTCCCCACCTTAGGAAGCCAAGACAAGCAGATGAGAAAGCCTCCAGGTGACATGACATAGGACTGAGCAAAACGGAACATTTCTATTTCTTACAAGACATACAGAAAGCCAGAAAACCAGTTTTTAAAAAGAGAGCAAATCAGCGATATAGGGAAATTAGTATTTTATTTATAATAAGATCTGCCTTCTCTCTCTGATGATTCTTTTTACAAAGGGTTCAGTCCCATAGGCATTCCAAACAACATAACATCTAGTCAGCGAACAAATAATACCTGCAGCTCAAAAAAACAAAAAAAAATTTCTCACTATTTATCTTCCATCTTACTTGCATTGTTTTATTCCAGCCTGCAAACAACTGTTTTCAGTTCTGTTTAGTTTTGTTTCTACAACATACATACTGAACAACTAGAAATTTCTCCTTGAAGTCCCTGCCCACACACACACATCTCCTCTTCCTACCCTAACAGCATAACTTACCTATGATTAGGATTATCCTTTAGGAGACTACTAGTAACCTTACTGATTTCTCCATTAGCCTATACCTGATTACTGAATCACTATTCTTTTTGAAAAAGAAAAGCCTGGAATCCACATTACCTGAGGCTAAATATAACAGAAAACTCCTGGTTCCTAAGGGGTTTTTTGTAATAGAAAGTGCACCCTATGAACTTGTTTCCTAGCTTTAAAAAAAAGTTAGGCTATGGTTTGTGCTGAACACACACTGGGATGGGATATTTTAAGAGGATTCTAAGCACACCCATTGAACAAGTTTAGACAGGGATTTAAGTAGCTTCACTAGCAAAATCTGAAGCATCTAAACATCCACCAGAGTTTTGTTACGTAACATGCCCAAAGAAACACGACATCGTGACAGAAATGCCAAGATATCCTGCTGTGTCACACTTCAGTGCATGTGTTTTCTTTGGAAGGGATTTTTTAAGTCACTTGAAAACTCTAGTGCCAAACCTCTGTGTCCAAAAGGAACTAATGGCCTTGCAGCCTACAAAAGTGAGAGTCTAGAAAATACCTTTAATGACATTAGTTGTGAAGTATAGGTAACAGAATTTGGTCCAAGACGTGATGAGACTTGGAAACTAAGTTACCAAGAAACCCATAAAACTGGATATAAGGTATTCCTGTTTCTTTGTACAAGGTATACGATCAGCACAGAGCTTTCTGCCAGTGCTTCCTGCCCTCCCTCAGTCAAAGCACTGTACAAATCATAGGAAACAGCTATAAGAGTATTCACCTAATTCTACATTCTAGGAAATATAATTTTAGAAAGAAACATTTTATAGGGCAGTACTCTCAGTTTTCAGGAGTAGGCAGAATTTTATATACGCCAGCCTCGTGAAAGATACTTTTTTGCTCCTAATGCAATGTTAAGTTTTACTGTTGTACACCATTTCCTGTATCATTCTACTAAAACAAATCATTGAAAAAAATGGCAACTACAGAAGTTGCCAAGGTCAAATGATGTGACTAATCTCATCCAGTGTACACAAACTGTAAGAACTGAAACTTTTCTAATAGCCACTAATTGACTAATTTTAAGCAGATGGGATCCAATCCCTGCTGAGTTCTGAGAAAAAAAAAAAAAAAAAATCAGCAGTTTTCCACACACTCAATTTAACTCCTATTTAATTTTAAGAAGAGGTAATGCTACTGCTTCTTAGCCTCAAAGCAGCAACAAGGAAATGAACACAGCAGAAGCTTGTACTTAAGATTCCACTGCAACATAACATAAAAAACAGAAGTGAGTTTTCAAAGAAGGGCAGAGGGGCAGCAGGGACAGACAGCAGTGAGAGATATTAGAGATATGCCAAGGTTGGTTATGTGAAATATTGTGTTCTTCAAACTCTTTTAGAACAGGAAGTACTGCATTTTGCACCACTAAAAACACAGAGCCTTTATTATGTTTTCCATAAAACAAGAACCTGGAGTTTTATAGCAAAAATTTAAGGGTATTATGTCCACTAGAACTTTGCTACAGAATTTTAACTAATTATAGATCTTGGACTTATAACTATATCCAGGCCAGTACAAAGATGATGAATTTGTATGATTTCAGCAGCATCAACTGGAGCTTCCATTAACATGTAGAGGTCCTAAACATTTAACATACACTGACGCATTGAAAGTTCAAAATAACAGTTTCAGACACACACAAAAAAAGATCTAGAGATCTGATCCTCTTAGCACTCCATGTCTGCAACCACAAGAAACAGTTCCGTAAGTGAAGTAGTTGCAGAATTAAGGTCCCTTTTCTAGGCAAATTCAGAAAAGCTAATTGTTTACATATGATAACAAAGACAAACATTTAACTTTAGAGAAATAAGAAAAAATACATACCTTAATATATTTGCTACTAAATGCCCTTTCATTCCATATCTATAAAGGAAAGAAACAAGTCATTTAGAAAAAAAATCAGGATACGTCAATGCGTAATGAAAGAATTAAGTTTTACGTATATGTAAGATTATACAATCCATTAATGAACTCCATGGTTTCAGTTTGCTAGAGGAAAAGTGCTCCGGTTGGTTTTGTTATCAGCTCTTCAGGGGAAAATTCTGTAGGAAAGTTCAAGATAGGTGCTTGTTTATCTATCTCTAAGGTCTACTGATTGCCCTCTTGCTTACAAGAACTCTAGAGCTGCTTGAGCTCTACAGTGGTAGCAGTGCTACACATGACATTACTACTAATGGGTCTACAGTTTCTTAGAAATCATTGAGAAATACATTGTGGCTTCAAGGTGTGGTCCTAATGAATGGACCCTGTTGCCATACACTGGCCTAGGAGAGCTAGAATAAGTTACAGTTGCCTACAGTTTCAGGAGGTTATTCAATTACACTTACAGTTGTAAGTATGGACTAAATCTATACTTGAATACAAGAGACATCCAGCATAGTTGAAGTAAACAGACATAAAACGATCTCATTTCTGTTGTCCTGGATTTTCCATCTTTTATGGAAAGAGTGTTTAAGCTAAACACAGCTCAAAGTTCAAAAGCAGGAATGCTGGTCTTCCTTTCTACCAAATACCCAGGCCAATAAAATGCCTAGTCAGAAACCTTTCTTTTTTTCTTACCACAACATGAACACTGACTCATATTCACCAGTAAAGGTGAAAGTATCCCCCTGCAGGTGTAGATCACCCAACCATATACAAACAGACAGTTTCCTGGTAGGTGGGATGTGTCCGTTTGATTTTGATATTTCTAGATCTTTCCGTAAGTGCTAATATGTGACTTCATAAAGCAAAAAGTTACTTACTGAAAGGCTCATTTCATCATAAAGGAAATCATGATATAACACATACTATAAACCAAAAGAGCAGTAGACGCTAACAAGGTAGAATCAGAACAGCATTAAAACGGTTTGACAGTTTCCGAGCCTTCAGAGAAACTGCTTCCCCGAACTTCAGATTATACCCACAAAGAAACCAGACAATATGTAATGTCACCACATTTCCCAAAGAAGCGGAAATTCCCTTTTCTTAGAAATATAGAATTCAGAAGGCCAATCACTGTGAAGTAACAACACAGAAGCCAGACATTACTCAAATACGTAAAGTGCAGAACTTACCTTCTACTCTAAGAGCATAGAAAGGAGAAAATTTAATAGCAGGTGTTCTCCCTATCCCCCCAGCTGAATTGCTGAAGCATAACTGTGTTACCAAAAGTGCAAGACTGACACAGCTGGAATAAGTCAGCAACATCAAG
The DNA here is from genome assembly GCA_017639485.1 of Pluvialis apricaria. Lineage (NCBI taxonomy): Eukaryota > Metazoa > Chordata > Aves > Charadriiformes > Charadriidae > Pluvialis > Pluvialis apricaria. The sequence goes on along the minus strand of CM030012.1, from coordinate 21,376,993 downwards.
GGGGACACATTCCAGAGGAGATATACATCAGATATACCTTCCCACATTAGAGCAGAAAAGTCAGACTTCCTTTGAGGGATAGGAACCATAGTTTCAGAAGTTTTGCTCTGGACTGCTGACATGATTTTTAGCTTTTGTGCAGTTAAACAACTCTCTGGTATCAAAGCACTTAAAAGTCCAAAATAAGTCCAAAATAAGTAAGTCCAAAAAACTTACTGTTTCAGTAAGTATAGGACTGATTTTAGAGGAATCCTAGCCACACATTTTCTTAATCAGAAGAAAAAACAAAAAGTTGAATCTGAGTCAAATAATGAACTTGAAAAAGTGTTTTTCCAGATTATCTGCTTCTCTCTCATCTCCAGATTATGATATTTTTCTCAGACATTTGTTCACTACTTCCATATTTTGCAGTGTAACACAATACATTGGTTACAATGTACTGTAACACATGCACCTTTATCTACTTATAAATAACGCAGGTAAAAATGGAAGAAGTTGTAGAGGACTGCCCTTCTGCAAAACAGCAACCATGTTGTATGCCAAGAAGTCATGTTAGCCGACTTTCACAAATCCCATCTTAACTAATGCTTTTTGTTAGCTAGTAACTGCTGAAACCCAAGCAGAACAAGCAAGGCAGAAAATTACAAGCCCAAGACTCAAACAGATTTCAGAATTCTCAAATTCTCTGATAAGTTTGTTCTAGAGTTGGGAAGATGGGAGACTAGCCATTTTACACTGGTTCTGCTTTAATGGCCATTATTGCAGAAAGACTGTAAACTAACATAACTTCTGCCTTTCCCTTTGCAACCGAAAATGGCAAAACTGCAATTACAAAACAATTTATCTTCCCATTCCCCTCCTCCAGTAATCAACAAAGACAGACAAGACCAAGATATTAGGAATGAAGACGGACAAAATATACAGGAGATTTTGTTTTACTGACCCCAATATAATCAATGTCCAAATCATGATACTGTTTAGCTCCTACTATCCAAGAAACAATATAGTAAGCAGTGACATCTGGATAGTCATAGGGCCAGTTTTCACCCTTCCCTATCCATCCTGGAAATGTCCAAGGTAATCCTGGAAAGAGAGAAGAAAAACAAATTAATAAGACTGGTTGGTCTACATTACTCAGTAAGCTTCAATAGCAAGCTGTAATTTGTTCTACCCAAAATGAAGGAGCAGATATGCACTTCAAATTCACATAGTTCCAGTGAAGACAATGAAACACAACATATTTAACTGGAGAGAATGCTCTGCTATAAGTTGTGATCAAAAATATTAATAGTTGCCGCTTTTTTTTGAAGCTAGAAAACCTTCAATACTAAAGAACTGACTACATGCGATCTTTCAGTTGTGTGGTACAGCTCAAACAGGTTTAAAATTCCAAAGATTTTAGGATAAAGATTTACAAAGTTATAGACAGAGGATCAACACTGAACACCAAAAATTGTTAGTGTCCTAAATTTCAGAAGTGATGATCTGATCATAATAGAGGAAGAAAGATTAGGATCATGAAAAAGCATTTCTGAGTCTCAGCTGTTTACTGGACCTTGTAGTAAATGAGAACAACAAATTAACCTAAGCAGATCCTGCTAAGTTTTCAACTGATTTTGTATAAGACACCACAGGCTAATTCAAAGGCAAATCCTCCTTCCGTTGTTGAAAGCCTGATCTGAGGGAAGAGGGAGGTTATTAATAATCACAATTAGTCATAGATGGTAAGCTTACTGCTTGTCACAGTGCCCAACAGAACCCGACTAGCAAATCCTGCACCAAGTCATGCCTTGTGGCTGGATACGGCAAAGCCTGATGTCTGGAAGAGGGGGGATTAGATACTTTTTAATTGATACATTTCTTACCTAGTTTCATGTGAAATATGTTTTGTAAAGTGTTTCAATTAAAATCTAGGGTCCCACATTTCTACTGTCACAGCACACACACAACCCACAATCAAAACAGGGAGACAGGAAAGTCCTGTTACAACTGAGCTACATACAATAAGACAAATCAGAAGGCAAGAACTACTACAGTGAGGAGGGGGTGATTGGTTTTTAATATGAACATATAATTGACTTTAGCGCATATAAGATTTACAGACTTATACTTCCTGTAAGTTTACTTTATCCCTCCCAACTTTTTTTGCTCTATTATTCAGAAATTCATCGCTCATGATAAATCATTTATGTTCATTACTGTGACACACTCTAAGCGTTAATGTTACTTAACACAAGCAAACGATCCTATGCTACTTCTTACATACACTCTTGTTATGCTACTTGTTACAATGGCACAACACAAGAATGTTGTGCTACTGTAACAAAGTAAAACACAGTAAGTTTAAGTGAAGCATCAAGGCAAGCTTACCAAATATTAGAGATTCTACTTTGTCTACTGCAACATCAAAACATCTGGCCACTAAAATTAATATGCTAATTAAGGGTCAGATATGTAATTTAGTTAGGGGGAAAAAAGCATTTAAATCCTAAAGCTTGAAGCAATTTACCAATCAGTTTAATTTTGGGGTTCCTTTTTTTAGCTTCTTTCATCAGCCACCATTCATAGCCCCGGAAGTAGTTCTCATCATTTTCATAGTGCATATGGGAGGGTTCGGTGCCATCTAGGAAGGAAAGAGGCAGGTAACTCACAATTATCTTCTGTGTCATATGCTATTACACATCATAATTTTTTCTGTATTGCTCACTGCCATAGCATGCAAGCACATATCTCCAACATGGTTCACACGTTCTTTGGTACGTATTTCAAAGCAAAATGAGTAGTGGGAGGGAACACAAAAGACTCACCACCCTTCATTCTTAGTATATTCACTTAGCATAAATTTAACATTTTTAAGGGACTACGCCTGCTTTTAACATCAGAATGTGATTAGCTATTGGGCATTTTCTATGCCCCTGGCTATGATAATACTAAATCTATATCCATGGTTATTGTGGTGCCAAAAACCACTAGGAAAGTTACAGCATTAAGATTGGGGGGGGGGGGGGGGGGGGGGGGGGGGGGGGGGGGGGGGGGGGGGGGGGGGGGGGGGGGGGGGGGGGGGGTGGGGGGGGAACCCAACCCCTTGTAGAAGCAGGTTCTATCTAAACCAAAAGGCAAACAAAGTAAGATTATAGTTTGTTTCTTCTGTGCAAGGTAAATCCAGGGACAGAAAAGAAAGGAACTGCCATGAAGTTTTTCAGGAAAGATTTTTTTTACTTTTATAGTAAAATACCTGGTTTATAATTTCTGTACTATTCTGTGACTGCAGGAAGAGTTTTTGGAATTGAAGGCTACAAACTGAATTCCCTCAGGCAAAGGTAAACAAACTAGAAAGATACAAAGAATCAGCGTTGCATGGAAAGTCATTACACACAAAAGTCAATTAATAACTTGTGCATGCAACTGCAACAATTACTTATGCTAAACCATATGCCTAATTGTTCCAGAGATCTCTTCTGGTGAGACTTTTTTTTTTTTAAGAAACCTTCTGAAACAGCACTTTTCATTACAGAAAATAGGATGACTTTTTTTATCTTACTAACACTTGACTATTTGGAAGTTCTATTTGTCAGAGACACAGAACAACAATTATATTCCAAGCTTAAGACTTCTGATCACACTTCAAACAGACTCCTGATCACACCTCTGAGGTCAGAATAAAAGCTGCAGTCTAGTGTGTTGACATGTGCATCTTATTGTTGTCATCCTAAAATCTGGAAAGCCAAACAAGTATGCAACATTCTCCTTAGCCCTCAGCAAGACCGTTTGAAGAGAAGGTCTGTGCATGCACGAAGACGACTCCATTCTCCTCTAACCAGCGATTTATTGACCAAATACCGAGCTCTTAAACCCAGTATAATGCTTTTCACCATGTTAGTTTTTCTTAAGGAACCTAAACCAAAGAATGAAAAATAGTATCTAATTGCACAAACACAGACATTTAAAAAAATATATAAAATGCCACAAAAACAGATGCTATGCTTTCTGTTTATTAACTGAGTCTGCTTTAAGTGTATTCTTGATGTGGCCAAGATTTACTCTGGGGTGGGGGGGACAGGAGGATACAAACTGTAGTCTAGTTAACTGCTTCTCAGCTTGCAACCATAAGCAGTTACTAACAGTTTCTCCTATATGTAAATATAGCAGGCTAGGCAAATTACACCAAGATATTTCATTTGCAATTGTGGCCAGGCAGAAAAAAAACAAAAAAACAAAACGAACAGTGCCTACTGTCAGACAATGCCACTCCAGTGAAATGTAGCAGCTTATTAAACCCAAGAAACATAATTGCTTCTGACTAGCTGTCTGCCTATTTTCACGCTTTTAAGACATAAACCACCTAGTCCTACATAAGTTTTACAGCTTGTATTGCAAAACTGGTGTTTGAGAAATGTTCTGCAATTCAGAAAGCTACCGGAGCTTCCTTAATCTTGGGGAGAAAAAAAAAAAACAAACTGATTTGCTGTAGAATTCAACCTATTAACCATATGATAGTGGAACCATCTCCAGAATGTTAGCGTGTATTTCTCTTCTACAAGGTAGCAGACATTGTTTATGTACTGCAACATCAGTACAACTACAGAATGCATCCCCATGCTTCAGCTAAAGTGACATGTGCAGGACACGTTACTTACGGCATCACTGCAATGAGAAGTTAAACCCTGCTCATGCCAAATCCATACCTGTTGATTGTCCATCACCTCCAATCTCTACTTTGAGGATATGTAAAGAAGCACCAAAGTTTGGCTACAAAAAGAGAGACAGAAAAAAAAAAAAACAGAATCCTGCTGTTAACAAGAAGAACATAGTAAATAAGTGTACAATTTTGAGGATGCTAAAAATTCAATATTTTTTTAAACACCCGTTACAGATGCAATGGGAGATTACACAAAATTCCGCATCAAAAGGAAGTCGAGCAAGATAAATAGTACACTTATCTTTAGTCAGTTTCACTGACTCTTGCACAATTAACGACACTTCTCTCCAAACTGTGCAAATTTTAAAATGGTTATGCTCAAGAAAATACTGAAGCGCTCTTAAAGTACAATATGGGCTATATGAGGAACATAATATTTTTAATGCTATTAGAAGTCAAGTTTGTTTTCTTTTAAAATCAAATTATTGAAGTTAATATTTCTGTAAATAATTTGTTCTTTGGTGTAGAGGGTTACACTGCTTATGTGAAAGAGCATACATATAGGTCAGAAATAATCTGCTAGCTACAGACAGAAAGGCAAGAGAGAAAAAAAACCAACACAGTGGAAAACAAATGGCCACCTAGTCCACTATCCTCTTCCGCTGGTATCTGATTGGTGGAGCAGAATATAAAATTCAAGCTCATACAGGTGATCCTACTCCTAGTATGTTCTTCCAGCCATTAGTGGCTTAAGAGTTGCTCAAGCCAGAAGTTACAACTAATCATTATTTTAATAACCACTAATGAGCTGGTCTCCTCCATGGCATTACCCAAGTATAATTCTGGCATCCAAAAAAAGTTTTAAGACGCAAGAATGCAGTTTGATTAAAAAAAAATATGCTGCATAGACAACAGTTTGCTTGGCTTACAAGTTTTGGATTTTTTTGTTTTTAAATAAGAAGTAAATATTCCCAATTTACCATTTCTCTTCCTGACATTTTAAACTTCTAACCCATCTGCTCTCCCATCCCGATCACGAAAGTTGACTGACATTAAAAGACAAGAATGACACAAGGTATACCCCCCCAGGTACCTCATGACAGCTTAAGAGGTTTCGGTGAAAGACCATGTCAAAAATTCTTTGAAAATCACAATCTCTCAGCTAGATTTTCTTTTACCTGTTGATTCCTTCAGAAAACTCATATTTGTAAGACACAGCTTCAGTCTCCGAAAACCATGGGTTTTGATCCCTCAATCACACATTATGCCCTACTCTACCCTTTACAACCAATTCTTTAAACTACACAGTAAATTATTCCCCTCCAGTCATCTGGATTACACTACTTGAAAGTGACATGACATCCTCTTCCAGCAGAGTAATTTACAGTGCCAAAAGCATAACAAGTTATTACTGTCCAGTGCAATAATCTTACCATATATTAAGTTGGGTAACTCCACAGGTTACACTTGCTAACTAAAGCAGCTTACAAACCAGTAACGTTCACACATCTTCTAGAGTAACTGCACTTATACTTGAGACTAGTTTGAAATAGATATGCTATTGAAATGATGCAGTCTGAATAGTCATTTTCACACTATGCGAATCTATCTGTACTCAAAAAAAAAAAAAAAAAATTGCCTCAAAGACCCACTTCCTGCAATTGCTAAGAACAGCTAAACCCCTCGTTTTAGCCACAAAAACTATTTAATCCTCTTTACGCCCACATGGATCATCAAAATATGTTGAAAACATATTTTTACAGCATATTGTAAAAACATAAAATGAATTTTCATAATAATTTGAAGAAATAGACTCCTGAACAACATGCTGGCTATCAAAAACAATAGCTAAAATTTAAAGTTCTGATAAAAACTAACATTAAAGTAGATGCTTTACAAGATGGGATTTGTCTAATTTCAAGTAGTACTGAATATACTATAGGAGTTCCAACATTACACAATAAGAAATTCTGCATAAAATTAGGCATTACTGTAGCAGTGGGGCTGACTTTACCTTGAACAGATAATCTAAAATCTGGGAGCGATAAGGTTCTTGGTAGTTCACCAGCAGTCTGGATGTGGCCTGAAATGGAATGAAAACACGATAATATGAAAACCTAAATTTCAAGCATATAAGTACATCCCAGTTTGTCAGTCTAGGACTTTCACATAGCTAAAAAACCTACAAAAATAATTATAGCACCAGGAACTCAGCTAAGCCCCTACAAAAATTCTTTTCTAACCCTTCAATTGTGCATTTCTGGTTGCGTAGATTGCGATTGCCTTGTACTCCGGTTAACTGCCGTGTACTACAAAGACAGTCCAGAGAACAGAGAAACAAAGAGATCTAACAAACTTATCACAAGCAAAACGCAGCTGCCTCCCAGCACCATTTCTGCTGCTCCACTCGAATCTCCCTGCTTTGGCTCACCGTATGCCAAAGGCAATGGGAGCTCACAGGCCACGCAGGTAGGAGGACAAGGAAAGCAACTCAGCATGTCCAAGAGTGGGTAAGAACTCGCAGGATCTCATGGCTCTGCTCGCTGGACCACAGGAAAGCATACAACTGGCTGTTGGCTCATGCAACGTTTTAAAACCCATAGAGACAAGTAGCTAGGAAGACCTGCTACAGAAAAACTCCACCCTGGCTTAGCTCTCCTCCAACAGCACCAAGGATGTGGCATCCCCAAGCAGCCTGACGAGAAAGAGCCGGAGGACAGGCACAAAGCAGGGCCCGGCTCCAGCTCTGCTTGCAGCCAGGACCACCGCCCCCGCAGCTCCCCTCAGGGCCTCCAGGACTCCCCCTCAGAGCCCCACTCAGGTCTCCCTCACCCCTCCACCCTCACGGCTCCCCAGTGCTCTCCCCCTACCCCACCTCTCACGGCTCCCCTCAGAGACCCCCCCCAGCCCTCACGGCTCCCCTCAGGGACCCCCCCCCTCACACCTCTCACGGCTCCCCTCAGAGACACCCCCCAGCCCTCACGGCTCCCCTCAGAGACACCCCCCCACCTCTCACGGCTCCCCTCAGAGACACCCCCAGCCTCACGGCTCCCCTCAGAGACACCCCCCAGCGACCCCCTCAGCCCTCACGGCTCCCCTCAGAGACCCCCCCACCTCTCACGGCTCCCCTCAGGACCCCCCCCACACACACACCTCTCCGGCACGGCTCCCCTCAGAGACACCCCCCCCACCACCACCTCTCACGGCTCCCCCCAGAGGACCCCCCCCCAGCCCTCACGGCTCCCCCCAGGCTCTCCCCCCCGCCCCGCCTCTCACGGCCCCCCTCAGTGTCCCCGGCCCAGGCCCCGCCGAAGCCTCGACGACCCGCACCGAAGCCACCAAACACACCCACTGACGGAACACCTTCCTCCCCCGCCCAAGCGTCCTTCGCCACCACCGCCCCGAGGAGGGTGTTATCACCACAGCACCGGAGGAGCCCCCTCACGCCGACCGGTGCCGCTCACCCCGCCGCCGCTGACAGCCCCGATCCCGTCGAACTGCCTGCCCAGCCCGCCGGCATCGTCCAGCACGTAGGTGGCCGTCGAGAACGCAGCGGCACCGACGCCGGGGGGTCCCAAGCCCCAGCTGCAGCCGAGCAGCAGCCAGCCCCACAGCAGAGCCGCGCACCCCATTCCACCCGCTCCGCTCCGCGCCGCGCCGCGCCACCGACAGCGTCCCGGACGCGCCGCCCCGTCCCTACAGCAACTCGCCACCACCCGGCTCCCCCCGTCACGTGACCCGCAACCTGGCAATCACCTGGGGGCGGGGCGCGAGCGCCCATCGCCGCCATTTTGCTAAAGGGAAAGGCGCAGGGAGGGAAGGCTTTCAGCCCTTACGGGCGCACACACCCCCCACACAAACACCGCCCCGCCGGGCTGAAGTTAGCGGTTGCCATTTTGAGAAAGGGCAAGGCAAGTGCCGGCTGTGGGAAGCGTACCGCCATGCTGGAATTGGGCACTGAATAGCGAGCGAAGCTATTGCGGAGCCATCTTGGGTGCGGGAGCGCTGCCTGGCCGTGAGGCGCGGCGGGGTGCGGGCGCCATGGCTGGACGGCGTTTCTCAGGGAACCCGCGGGGCAATGGTGTGTGGTGCAGTACGAGCAGCCGGGTTGTGGGAGCTACGCCAAACTGACTGCTTTGTCGGGGCCTCTGGCAAGGCACGGCGGTTTTCTTGGGAGAGGAATGGTGTTCCACAGTGAATCTCCCATTTCCAGGCCCTCATCAGCACCCAGCAGCCGGTGTCCTGGCTTTGCCCTGCTCGCCGTCTGCCACCGGCTCCCCCGGCCTGCCACCAAATCCCTCGTAAAGAGGGCAAAAATCAGCACTTGAGGGCGCGTCGTAAGAAAGGCCTTTGGTTGCCTGCACAGGAGCAGGCAGGCAGCGGCCGTGGGGCACAGGGCCAGGCAAGAGAGGCCCTGCCCCGCGGAGGGGTGCCGGCAGCCCCGCCGGCTTCCCTGGGAATCCCAGTTGGCCCCAGTTCAATCCGCAGCTGCTGCGTGGGAGGGATCCTGAAAGTGGGTTTTGACTCGCCCCGCTGGCGGGGTTGGACGAGGCTTCGTGGGGCGCGCTGCAGGGCAGCTGCGTAAAAATGTGACCAGCGGAGATGGTGCCGTGCGGCGCGTTAAAAAGTTTCTGTGACGATAGCCAGGGTGTTCCCTCAGACTCCAGCTCATGACAGCATTCAGCCCAGAGGAAAAGTCATCGGGATATTGGTGATCAGCTTCGTTATCCTATAAAACTCCTTAAAGGGGAACTGTCTGTCTGCTGACCTCGGTGTTTTACAGAGGCAAGACTCCACGTGCTTGAAGGAGGAATGAGGTACTGGGAGATGCAGTGGCTGACGTCATGCGGGCAGTGTGTTACACCTGTGGAAAAGCCCAGGTTTTGCACATTTCTGTCCATGAAGAATGCTGTTATTCAAGCCGCTGCGTCTCTTGTCCATGTCATTGAGGGATCTAATGCCTCAGTGATGACATTACCTAACTGACGTTTCCTGTTTATTTCTTTTTTAATAACAATACCAAACACTCATGAAACATTTTGCACTTTACAGCAATATCAAGCATTAACTAATGAACCTGCTCACACCCAAATGAGCTATCTGATGTCATTGTTAAATGCAGAAGGGCAGAGTGTCTTCCTCAAGGCTACAGTGAGTCAGTGGCAGAGGTAGAATTATGCTCATGGTCCTAATTCACATTCGTTCCAGCAGACTGTACAGCTTTGCACACCTGGAAGGTTTGCAAAACCAGTATGAATTAGTAATCAGTTAATTTTTAGAATTTCTTAAATTAATGCATCAGTTCATTCCAGGTAGAAGGCTTCAGCTTTGGAATTCCGTCTCTTGTTCATTCATAGGAGCCTAGAAGCGTCAGCTTTCAAAACTCATATTTCCATCCTATGATGTACTGAGTGCCTCCCCTTTTCAGTTGGTATGGAAAAGCATTCTCAGAATCTTTTGGTGCAAAGAAGAGGATATGTTGGTGGGATTTTGAGGACTTTTATTCTGCATTAGGAATCTCAACCTTGCTTTTTACCTGTTTTTTTCTTTACACCTTTGTCCATGACTCAAGGACATGTGATCTGGATCCTTTTTGTAAGCCCAAATATAACCAATAAAATTATTGAGGACTTATTACTTCTTTTGTAGGTAAGATAATTTCCCACTGTTAATGCTTTTCTATTTCAGTTGTTCTTTCCTGATAGTACTTTAATCTCAGCCAAACCAAAGAACACCTTTTGTTCTGAGATGACTGATTTGAGATACCATGTATGTCCAGATCTCAAAAAAAGCCTGGGAAACTGTGCTGCTTGCGTCAGAAATTAAATTGTTCCATATGGACATATGCTTTTTGCATATAGCTTTACTTCCAAAATGTATAAAATGCATCATGTCCCCTCTCGTTTCCTTTGATCTTTCAGTCCCACTATCAATTGTTACAGTGAAGAACTGTAGAAATGTATCAACTATGTTTCTCTATTTCTAATAAAGATAAGAACTGCTTTTTCTTCAGTGAAGTATAGGAACCCTCAGCAGAACAGCGGAACCAGCTCACCAGACGTTGTTCTTAGGTACCACGTTAGGAAAAGGCAAGTGAAAAGTGATAAAATGGGTCTTTGTCTAATGACTTTTCTCTCTGTGAAAATAAGTGTTTGACTGAAATTTATTATAGAAATTATTCTAACCAAGTGGCTGGGAAGTCTCCCTTTCACCAAACTGGAGGGGCTATCATATCAGTTCAGGAATTACCACAAGTAGAATTATTTTATAATGTAGGCCTCATTTAACGAGCACATCAGTAGAAAAACTGTGGATGAAAAAGTCATACTCTGGCTGGAAAAGGGAAGGAACCAAATCTCTGCATCCAGTGGTGAAATATGATAGAGCTGCCTGATATTGTTCTCAAGGAAGTCAGTATGTCCTATTTTAGAGCTTTGAAATTTGCTCATCTGTTTCATTTCTCCTTAACATCTGAGTCATCAAGCAGGGTAGTTTTTGTTTTACCCAATAGATGTACATTTAAAGTGAAATTGTACCCAGTTTCTTAGAAGTTGAATTGAATTGTTCCAAACAGAATTTAAGAAAAAAAATCAGACCCCACAATAAATTATTCTGATCACAGAGGGAAAAGAGAAACTGTGCTCATGTAACGATTTTCCGCCTGTCTAATTGAACAGAATTGTCTTTTAAAAGAATCACTCCTGTGAAAGCCACATCCAACCTCAGATTCAGTTTATATGAAGTTATATAAATGCGCAACCTGTTGCAGTGCATAAAATTTTGTTATCCTTTGTTAACTAGAACTGTACACAAACTTCCATCAGCAGGCAAAGAAAAAAAAACCACAGTAGTACAAATTGTGAAAATAATTAATTGTTTTTGCACAAACTTCTGAAGTCATTGTGATATATTTTTATGGGCTCTTCTGAGGTGGATTCTTTTTTAAGTCTGTGATAATTTGTGGGGAAAGGCAAGTCACAAGTCCTTCAGTCAAAAAAGACCCTATGTTTTGAACATATACAAGTTAACACGAATAAATACATGTACACTCCACAGTATTTTATTTCTGCGGAGTTGTTTCTCTGCAGAATGTATCGTGTCCTAGATAAGAGGTTTGTAAATATACTCCACTCATAATTATGCAATGTTTTCAATAAAACTTTTATAAACTTACTAAAAGTATTCCTAGATTTACCAAGCTTGGTACCATCCTTTGTGCGTACTTCAACACAACTATATTGCCTTTTTTCCTATGGATAAGTTTAGATTAACAAGGTCTAAAACAACATTAAATAAATAAAAAATTGAGCGATGTGTGCGCTGTTACCTCATTGGTGTATCCAAGAGCAGCTTCCTGTTACTATATCTGATGAAGCACTTCTTCTCAGAAGCAGATACGGGTTACACTACCGATGGCATCTCTGTGAAACTGCTACGCGGGGACACATGGCTGCCTAGGTAAGTGGACAAAATCCAAGAAGTCAGATACACAACTTATGTTCTGGTGCAGATTTCAGCCTGGCTCTCCCTTACTATGATGCTGACATCATAGAACAAAAAGGGACACAAAAGGGGCTGGAAAAGATTGTTTTGGGAGAAGGAGGATTTCACTCCCAGCACGAGTGAAACGTGAGACAAAAGGGCAAATGACATCAAAAGATTGAATTAGGAAAGACATGCCAGCTTGATTTATTTCTGTAATGGTTGCCATGATCAAAATACCTGCTGCTTAGGAGAGGAGGGAAGGATGGAGAAGAACAGTATTTGGGAGTGAGTTTTCAGGATTCTGAGTTCTGTCTTCACCGCAAAAAAATGCCTCAGGCCTCACAGGGGGGTCCAGTAGCTCTTCTATTACTGTTTTTTAATATTTTATGGCCCTAACAAGCTACTCAGCGCTATTTATATGAATATACACAATGGTTAAAACTTAGCTGTGCTAAAAGGAGCTTCTTAGAATACCAAGCATCATGTACATGAAAATATTTTGTGCGGCATCATTCTGTATGTGTAGAGGAAAACATGATGCGCAATAAGGTATAGCAAAATAGTACTCACTTGCATGGCCTACATCCTGAAAAAACAGAGCTTTTTTTTCTATTTGCTCATGTTAACAAAATTGTTATACTCTATAAAACAGACTATAAAATATATCTCAAAGTTAAAAAGACTGGTCTCTTTTAGACCTGTTTGAGTCTCTGTAGAGTCTCATGGAGACCTGTGAGTGAAATTTAGTGTTGCATGAGGAAAAATGCTGTTGATTTTAAGCAAAAATGTCCATGTTACTGGAACGCATATTTCAACTCTATCAAACTGTGAAATTTTTCAGAATTTAGTTTCGAGATCTACTCATTAGGAAAAAATATATAGCCATGGAAGGTCCTTGTATTTCAGGAAATCAGCTTAGCACTATAACTTATTTTGAGAATGCAAAGCAGTATCTACTTTGTTGAAATTGCTTTGAGAGAAAAAAGAAATCAAGAAAACCTTCTGTCCATCCATCTTATGGCTGATATACACTAACACCAGTCCAGCAGCTACTGCACTGCCTCGCACATTTTTTTCTTCCCCTGAAACTTACGTAAAAAACTAAGTACTTGCAAAATCTTACCACATTTTAATGAATATTGCTTACAGCAACTTGCCCTTTTACGAACTGGAGTTTGAAATAAAGGGTGAAATGTATCAGTTGCAGATGTTTCCAAAATTAAACTGGTGTTTATTAACTAATAGAAGATTAATATTTTTTTAATTACTGACTAAACTTTTCTGTTAATAACACAAAATCCTTACAGTCATCTTCATCTTTCCTGATTTCCCAAACTATAGCAGAATTTATTTATCTATCTGAAAAATAAAAAAGACTCTTTCCTTCTTCCCTTAGAAAGTTGTTTACAGATAAGGGTATGGAATATCATTTTGTATTTGTGCTTATGAAAGTATAACTTTATACTTACTTTGTTACTTTCAAAATGTCATAAATGGAAAAACCACATAAAGCTGTCTTTGAATCTGAAAAAGATACTGTAGGAATGCATCAATATAAATACAATGTGTAATGAGTACTTTTCTCCAAAAACTTTTCACAAGGTTCCTTTACAAGCTTGTTTGCATACATTACTTGAAGCGTAGCATTTGCTAGTCCATTTCTCTAAGTTTTATGTCTGACTGATTTTTTCAGAGTTCTTGAACAGCAGGTTTTCTGTAGCAAAATGACAAAGAGACAGGGTCAATGATAATCATTGAATAATGTGGCTAAAAGATAAAATTGCTGTTGGGAATTTTTTTTTTTTTTCATTTGAAACACATCTGATACCAAAACAAGTCTGTAAAATAAGTCACAAGTTTACAGAATTAGTTACAAGGGGTTTGGACCATGAAAGTTAAATCATTAGACTATGTCGCTAAACAGAAATTCCTCGATAGATTTTTAGAAAAAAATTAATAATCAGTGGGAAAATTAAAACATTGTGTTCTAGGATAGCTCTAAGCAATGCCATACCATCCTCCTGGGCAAAATCAGCAGGTATGCTCAGTAGGTGAGAGAAAACCTGGGAACGCTTCAGATCATGCATTCAGGTAAGACAAATCATTTTGCATTATGTAGCCCTAATTATCAGAAAACAACTAAGCAAGGGAGTATGATACGGACCACTTCCCCTGAGATAAAGAAATGTGTTGTAATCGGAGCAAAACAATGCTTTCTGCTTTTATGTTTCTGTGCAAGAAACTGCAGCGTGCATTGTGGTATCCTGTATTTGCTGGCTCGTTGACACACTTCAGTATAGGTCATCAATACATGCCAGAATGACACACTTCTTGTTGTTATTCTCATTGAAAGCACGTCCTCGTATAAGTAGCATCAGTGTGTCATCAAAGCTGGGACATGGATTACCTGGGGAATTGGAGGCAGCTTCCAGGGCTTTGTCCATAGGTACAGTGATCTGTGAACATGAAGGACAGAAAAACAAATGCCGAGGTGGCAAATTTCATGTGGTCTCAACTCTCTTCTTTGAATCCCAACTTCAGTGTCCCAGCCTGCCATTAGCCAGTTACATCTAAAGATATTAGTTCCTTAAGGCAGGTGGCAGAAGAGCAAAGCAAGGTCTTGCTCCAGCGAACACACTGTTTATTCAGACAAGTGCAATATAAGGACAAGTGTTTTACGTTATGATCAGTGATATCAACAGAGCAAAACTTTTAGAAACTGAGCTAAAAAGAGAGAGCTGAAGAAAAAAAGGTGGGTGGTACGAAGAAACTGGCATGTTGGTCCGTGAGTAGATATGAAAGAGCTGATAAAGGTAACTGTGAGAGGAGCTGTTGTGAGCAACTTGGACACAAGTCAGGAGCTCGTAAGGATGATGAGTCTGTAATATAACAAGTCAACTAACAATGGAGAAAGAGTTTGTGGGGGAGGGAGAAGGAATTCCAGTTTCTCAGTCACGCGACTCGTAAACACTGCCTTATACACTTGCTACATTACACACATGCTTCTGAAAGGGCACGTTTCCCTGTTAGACATGAAGAGACCTGTCATAGGAAAAAGAAAAGCTAAAATGTATTAGAAGAAGAGGTAGGTATTTTATCTTTTACTCATCTGGTCAGTCTGCATGTGTTTGCTTTGCTTTTGGAGAGAAATGGGTCAGCAAAACCCTGGCATCCACTTTCCAGTGTTAGAATTTTAATTCATGATACTTATCTATACTGGTAAGCTTACGATGGCCTATTTACCATGTGGTTTTATTAAACCACACTGAAAAGCAGACATCTTATGTTTGTCTTAAATATAGACACTGCACTTCTTTAATTAGTCATCATGTAAGTAAAGCTGCTCAATGGACCGAATTGGCCAGTCCCTCTCAGGAATTTTCCTTGTCTTTCAAGCCTGTGAATGAATTTAGCTTTAACTGTGGAACGTTAGCCAACTTGATCAAATAAAGCAGTGGCTGGTAAAATTAAATATGTGCTTTCTGACTAGTTTTGTCATTGTTACTTTTTTTCTGAATATGCATGAAAGTTTATTTTTTATGGAAAAGGGATCCATATAATAACCTCTCAACAGAGGCAATAAACGTACTTGGGTTTCTGTGATAAACCCACAAACTTACACACACACACATCAAATTCATAAAAGGCAGAATGAATTTGCCTATGACATGGGAAAATCCCTGCACCCAGGTTGTCTTCAGTTTGAGCAGTTTCCTATGTGGGAACAGTTGTAGACAGAGCTATCTTGCAACCTACTCGTTCTACAACCGCTTCACCTCCTCTGCTGACAGTCTGGGCTCAAACCACAGATTAGTTATCACAGGCAGTCTCTGAAGCAGTTACTGTATTTGGCAGTAGAACTGGACCACAACAAATATTCCTCATTCTCGTATTTCCTGAAGTTAACAATTAGATCTTTGAAAAAGAGAATTAGCGAGTGTCAGAGCTGTGATATAATCAGTGAGTACCAGCTGCCTCATAGCTATGATTGTACACCCTTTCTTGCTTAAAGGTCAGCTCTTCTAAGTGCTTCTAAGGCTCACGCACACAACTCCTCCAGTCCCACGGCTTTAGTCAGGCTATCACTTTACTGGTATTTTCATGCTGAAGCTGCTGACACCCACAGCCCTGGTGGTGCCTAAGATAAGCTTAATTGGTAATGGTTTTATAAACTTATGCATGGCAACTGCAATTCCTAGAGGAAAGAAATGTAAATGAAAAATTGTACTCAGAGGGTCTCCACCTCACATGAGTCTAAGTGGCACCCTGGCAGACTTCTCCTGTGCATGCAGAAGCCCAGGAGCCCTGTCAGGTCTTCAATGAGGGTTCCTGGGACATGCCGTTAAGCTTTGCTGGGAATAAGCACAGTTGATGGCAAGTTCTTGGGGATTGCATACAAAGGAGGGGAGGGGAAGTGGGGAAGTGTGGGGACTGTGTGACAAAGAGAGTGATTCACAATAGGGAGACACACCAGCCACACATTCCTCCTCCTTCCTGAGCAGACCCCAAACATCTAGCACAGGTACCTGAATCCCTGTCATTCCCTTTCGCTACTCTTGCACTCTCCATTGCCCTCTCTAGAGGGGGAGGAGGTTATTGTGGGTAAGAAATCTGTCATATTCATGCGGCCAAAACTCCTATTTTGCCTCACCAGAATAATAGAAAGTGCACTTCTGTTACTTGTGGTGCACTTTCTGATCTCCTTTGACTCTCCTGCAAGACACACCTGGGATTGCAGGACCCAACCCCTCTGGAAATGTCTTAACTGGTCATCCTGCTTCTGCTGTAGAAGCTTGCATCAGACTGACCTTAAAGACCTTAGACATTCGGGTTCCTCTTCCTATGCACTCGTAACTCCAAGAGTGTTTAAAATAGTTGATCTCCTACACAGTTTCTTTCTTCTAAAAAAAGACACCTATCAAGAAGCCCATCAAACAAACAAACAAACAAACAAACAAAAATGTTGTTATAGCTGACATTTTTCCTTTTTTGGTAACAGAAGGCTGGAATCTTACCAACCAAGTCCTGAAGAACTAACAGATGACCACCCATCAGATACGGAGGATTTTTTATTGCATCCAGGCTGGAATTAGCCCAAAGATACTACTCAGGGTGGACAATGAACAACACTTCTAAGTGCCATGATGATCACACCCTGGATAAGTATTTGTTTCCATTTGTGTACAGCATGGTGATGATCATCAGTGTTCCCATCAACTGCATATCCCTCTATGTATCTTGCATTCAGGTGAGGAAGAGGAATGAGCTAGCAGTCTACCTCTTCAACCTATCCCTGGCTGACCTTTTGTACTCTCTGATTCTGCCTCTGTGGATTGATTATGCCTGGAATGGAGATAACTGGAGGCTCTCTGCCTTGCTTTGTCAGATTTCGGCCTTCCTTATGTATATGAATTTCTACACCAGCACTGCGTTCCTCGCTTGCATCTCTGTTGACAGGTACCTGGCATTAGTTCACCCCTTGAAGCTCCGGCAGTTGCGCACAAGAAGATTTTCGTTGATTGTCAGCATAATTGTTTGGCTTCTGGAAAGCATCTTGAATTCAGTAATACTGGTGAAAAAAGAAGTATTCAATGATCCTTGCAATTTCACTAATCATACTTTATGCTATGATAACTATCCCCTGGAATGGTGGCAGGCAGGGATAAATTTATTTCGGATATGCTCAGGATACCTGGTCCCTTTGATAATCATCGTGTTTTGCTACTTATAAAATCATACCCAAGTAGTGAGGCGTCAATCCAAAGCCACCAGTAGTATGAAGAAAGAAAAGAAGTGAGGAAACTTATCTCTGCAATATCACAGTTAGACTTTTCATTGCTCTTTGACCTTCACTCCTCACCTCTTGTTATAGTTGCTTACTTCGCAGCATCAAAGAACACTTACACCAACTGACCTACAGATTCTTGCAGCTGATGTATAAGGTTTACAGGCGTCACACAGGCCTTCACTGAGTCTTGAATTTCATTGCCGATCCCTATTCTTTACTGCTTTGATGAGTGAAATTGCACGAACCAGACATACTAAATTTCCTCAAGGTGTTGATACTCAATGTCGCCTACGAAACATGTGAGGGAAGACCAACCCACAACACCATAGACTTTTTGTGCCGAGTTCTGCTACAAAGAGCAGTGCGCTGATCACCTACAGAGCTTCCTGTGAAACAGAGACCGTCAGAAATGCCTGAGCGAGCACATTCAAAGCAAAATTGGATAACCTAAAGGGGAAAGAAAGAAAATTCTTCCCCAGTCTGTACCTAGGAAATATCACAAAAGTCACAGATACGAATCTAAATATCTGGAGCTAATAAGAACTTGTTACAGTCAATGAACTCAATGGAGCATCTTTAAATCAGGCATGGTACCTAAATCAATGTCAACAAACAAACTCACAGTCAAGAAAGATGACCATGACACGCTGACAAAACTACTGAGGATCCTCCTCCAGAACTGCCTCCTGTCGCAGCTTGCTAGTGAGCCCATGTGCTGGGCATACATGTACTCAGCTGGAGGAACACTGAAGTCCTCTTAACCAAGTCATTTGTTTTCCAGCTTTAGTAGAAACCTAAAGCTCAGCTAGGAAGAAGCCGCCAAAGGGATTTTTTTTTTAAATCATTACTGTGATAGAAGTGAATAAAGCACGCACACACATAGAATCATAGAATCATAGAATGGTTTAGGTTGGAAGGGACCTTGAAGATCATCGAGTTCCAACCCCCCTGCCATAGGCAGGGGTACCTCTCACTAGACCAGGTTGCCCAAGGCCACGTCCAGCCTGGCCTTGAACACCTCCAGGGATCTCCACATGGAGATCACTCAAATGATTGACAAAGGAGCAGACAGAGGGAGGGTGGTAAATCTTCTCTCTAATTTCATAGTGTAATTTATGCTGCTATGATGGTTCCTGTGTTTCAGTAACGACTCAAGTTCTCCTTCAGCATACCCCTGACATCACCCATTTCTTAACATTCTTTACCACATGTGGATGGGTACTTACCTGCTCTTAAGATTTTCAGCTTTTGTTTTCTTTGGAAAACGTATGTTCTAATGTATAACCATATGTCATGCAGTTTCATTATAATATCAATATTGGGTTTCAGACAGTTGAAGATTCATGACTCTGGGTGCCTATAAGGAACCAAATTATAGCCACCAGTGGTTTAACTTGGATGAAATTTTTCCTGATATATGCAGGGAGTAAAGGGGAGGATTGAAGGGTGAGGTTTCACATCTCCACAACATAAAGGACCGGCCTTTAGCCTTGCTTATTATGACTAAAAGCTGGAGTGTGGTTACATTTTCAGAGTCAGTGGAGCAAGAAGGTTTATACCCATTTACTTAACTGCACCTGGAGGCCTCAGCTAGAGGTTCCAGGGCTCTCAGTCTGCCAATTTTTTTAAAAAAAAAAAAAAAACAACAAACCAACAAGCAATACTGACACACCAGCAAAGAACACAAATGTACCAACAAAAAGTAAGTATGGTAGCAAAAGAACACATATTTTGAGAGGGTTGAAGTTAGCCCAAATCAAAAGTACAGCCGTTAATTCCGGGACCTGTTCCTGCACAGGCCCCTGCAACAGCTCCATGGTTCCCTGGTAGCGGTGGGCACTTGACCTTCTGAAGAGAGCTAAAACACCATGGAAAGCCTTTTTTTTTCTCCTCTCACAACCTTTTCACTTTTGTTCAGTTGCCAGGAAGAATGTTTGGTTATGGTGGTTGTCCAGTTTCATAGGGAGAAAATTTTCCTTTCCATCAAAAAAATCCCCCTCTAGCAAGTGTGTCTAGCGGAAAGATTTTGACCAGCACACTTCTAGGGCTGACACTATACTTGGAGAATGAGTATACAGTGGTCACAAGCAATATGGAAATTCTTATGAGAAGATCCCTCTTGTGTGTAAGTTACAAATTTTTCCATTACAGAGAGCCACTTTCATTGTTTTCATGAGTTCCTGTTTGTGTCTATTTATACTTTCAATTAATTTCACGTTCTGAGAGGGGAACTTGAGAGGCTGAGGAGTGTGGGCTTGTTCAGCCTGGAGAAGAGAAGGCTTTGGGTGATCTAATGGCAGCCTTGCAATACCCGCAAGGAGGGTATTGAGAAGATGGAGCCAAGCTCTTCAGGAGAGTACATAGCAGGAGGACAAGAAATCATGTACATAACTTGAAGCAAGAAGGGTCAGAGTTGACTTTTGAACTATGAGGACTGCCAAGCAGTGGAGCAGGTTACACCGAGATGTTCTGCATGCTCCATCCTGACAGGTTTTCAAGACCCAACTGAACAAAGCCCTGAGCAACCTGGTCTGATGTCACAGCTGACCTTCCTTTGAGCAGAAGTTTGGACTAGAGTCTTCCTGAGGCCCCTTACAACCAGAACTGTCCTGTGATCCTATGAACTGTGTATGTCACTGTTGTGGCTGTTGCCTTCCTCTCTAAAAAAGTATGTTCCCTTCCCTTCTTTATTTCCATTTGCTGGATTTTGTTTTGTTTTGATGTGGTTTTTTTTTCTGTAATACCTTCCTATGTATTATGAAGGAAGAAGTATGCAAGCAGCAATGCAAGTTACTTCACCACAGACTTCACCACAGATTTGTCCCTGTGCTGACATATGTATTTTGCAACAGAATGTGAAATTTCACTGCGGCGCTGGAATAAAAGCGGAACCCAGCTTCACTGTAACTTCATGGAAAAAAAGAACTCAGTGGTTCATTTCTAGACCTTTCACACACCAGAAAACATGAAAAGTTAATTCTATTGGGGTTTTTTAATTTATTTTGAATAAAGAATAATGAAAACTAAAACTCAGCAACAAAACTGAGTCAAATTTAACTTGTACATGAGGGAGTAGTGGGAGTTGGCTGCTCTGCAAGGGGCAGGGAGCCAGGAGCTGGGGGTGACAGCTAGGCAGGCTGGGCAGCAGCCTCACTGAGAAGCCATGCAGTACCACGGCACCCCAGCGAGGCACACAGAGCAGGTCCGCTGATGGTAACCAGCGTTGGCCAACAGCTCTGCGTTCACCAGACAAATCCATAGTGAAGAGGTGGGTCTGAGGTCAAGCCGGGAAGCCAAGTCAGGAGGGCAAGGTCAGGATCAGCAAGGTACAAGGCTGGGCATGGCCACACTGTGTCAGCGCTGGCCTCCACACACGCAGCCAAACCCCAAGGAGGCAGGAGAAGAGACTGCAGACTCTGTTGGTAAACTTAGGGCCCTGACCCTGTGCAAAGAGCTTAATTTCCACTAAATTTGACCCTGAGTTTCTATACTTGTTAATATTCCACCAATGCTCATGAAAGCCGTAGCTTGGACCAGCTTACACGGGTGTGTGGATGTTTTTCATTTGCTATAGAACCTCCCTGCATTGCTGAAGAGGCACTTCAAGATAAAGGAAACCAGTGACGATGGCTGGCCTATAGGCTGGGCTGCACAAAAAAACCTCATAAGTTCAGGGTCCTATCACTTTATGATAATGAAATGTAGGCACCTAATCCCTTAGATTGTTTTGAAATGCTCAGTCTTTGTGTTCAACTCACAAGGCATTGGAGAAATGAGGAAACTTTTAGATGTAGAGGCTACAATGTCCTGTACTTCAATCATTTGTGTATTTACCTCATTATTCTTACAGAGCTAAAAATTTACACTTTTCTTTCATTCTCTCTCCAAATTTGTTTTTCTCAGCTGGACTGAGTTTACCATATGAAAGGGAACGTCTATATTCTTTCTAAAATTGGAGTGTTACAGGAGAGGTACTTTTCACTATGCAAAAATGGCATAGTGAAAAGTGAATGTCTTCATCCCAGCTCCAATCCTCACTGTGTATTATTATTATTGAATATTCCACTTAGAATTCCTGATGGCTCTGCAGGCAAAAATCAAGTGCAGATTCATAGGAACTCTTCCCAAAGCAAGGACAATCCTCACAGAAAAGAGTTTATAAAATCCAAATGTCTGTTTAGTGGCAAGAAGAAATGCATGTGTTCAAATTCCATTTTCCTCACAGACAATGCCTAAAAGCATTAATGCATGGCCTCAGAGAATCACTGTAGTTCCTATCTCACTTCCCAATCTATACAATAAGAATATGGATAATTAAAAGGGTTGTGATGGTAATGTAGTTAATATCCACAGGGTATGAAATGACAGTGGCAAATGAGTGTCAGCATAATAACAGCAGAGGTGAATTTATATGTCAATAATTCACTTAAAGCAGAATCCGTCTGCCAACAGTCCAGCAAAGATATAGCTCAGCTTTGTAAGTTGGGAGCTTTGCAGTGAACTGTGGTGACCTAGCTGGTGGAATTTTAGACTTCATTTAATCTGTTTTTCCTGGAATCTTAGCCACAACCTGCATCACCGCATTCATGATGCAGATCATTATTCTTTTCTGATGTAGCTACACATCAGCTTTGCTTTGTTAATGTCAGTGGGGTCAGTCCTGACTCACATGGTTGTAGGCTAACAGAGACTCTTGCATAGCTCTTTTTTTTTTTAAAGGTCTAACATGTCTAACTTCAGAGCCACTGGAAAGATGAAGGGAAGTGTGAATTTGAGTTATAAGATTAATATATTCCACTTCCTGTTTCCATTCACGGAAAATGATGCTACTAAAATAATTCTGATTAGTCTAGTGACAGCCTTCAGCAATGTCAGTCCTAATTTAATGCCAGTATGCCAGTAAAGACGGGAGCATGGGGCCGTAGTTTAGCCATGTGCCACTTTCCATATTACTTACCAGTTTCATTAGTGTCATCATCAGTCTAGCTCTCTGTTTTCTGAGGTGGTAAAAGAGCAAGCTGGTCGATTGCTCCCCACCTCAACACAGCATAGAGAGAGAACATGGGGAACCCGGGGGAGTATTGGGGCGCTTGGGACCAGCACGACCACAATGGCAGAAGATCCGCTTGCACAGAACAAGGCTGCGGGGAAGGAAAGCGCAGCATGGCTCTGAGCTCAGCAGGAGCCAGGGGCAGCTGCTGCACCCACGGGCCAGTGCTGCCAATTGCCAGCACTTTCCTTCTGCGTGAGATGGCAGCTCCGTGTGGTCCCAGAGCCCTGCGAGATGGCAGCGTGCCCCTGCCCAAGGCCGCCTGCTCCGTCGCACCGCAGAGTCCCCGACTGCGCTGATCCAAGGCGGCATCTGATAAGTGATGCTCCAGTGCTGATAAGGGGAAAGAAAACGAAACACCATGTGCATATCATAAAGATTTTTCTTTCATGCTGCACCACGAGGGCTGTGTTACTGATAAATTGCTAGCCTAAGCTGACACAGGGAGGTTTTGGCTGCTCAGCTATGAAATAAAAGTAACCAGGCTATTTCACCTAAATCTTGTAATATCCTAGAAAGACATCAAGTCTCTTCTGGACTAGGGCTTTGGGGAAAAGAAAAAAAAACAAAAGAACAAACAACAACAAAAACCAAACATGAAACAGTAGAGAAAAAGTTGTATCAAATGACATGTAAAAAGCCTGATCCAGGTGAATTGTAAAGACACTGCCCGAGACAGTCAGATCTGCATCTGTGCCAACCCAGAGGCACTGTCAGCAGAGTGTATCACCTACATCTCTATGCAGCCCGTCTACAGCATAGCTAGGACCCATGTCCCGTAGCATCTCACTGAACGTCAGAGTGCACACATACATACTAATCAAATCACTAATGCAGAGTGGGAATGCTAAAACAGCGGGAGGTGTGAAACATCTGCAAAAAAAAAAAAAAAAAAAAAAAGTGGGGAAATAGGTCAATCCCTTTTTTGTTCTGTTTTTCAAATTAGCTTTGAGTAGTTTGGTGACGGGAGCACAGGCTCCCATCATCTGTAATGGAGTGTGAGAGAAATTGAAAAAAAACCCAAGATGGTCTCACAAGAGCTGAGGTACTCTCAGGAGCTGTCACTTAAAATTTAGTATTTTGAGAGATGTTATTTCTATAGCAACTACTTAGTTAAAGATTCGATACCAGGGACAAAAGATTCTTTTCTTTTCCATTGTTTTATTTGCTTTGTAAAGTCAAGATCTGTTGCTGGATGAACAAGGGAGGTAGTGACAGATTGGGTAAAAGAAAACCCAGATACTGTACTAGTGTCCAGTAATGTATAAATATATATATAAACATCACAGTTTTATCTTCATTACATATGAAGGCAAAGTAAACAAGATACGAGTGCAGCTCATGCCTTGTCACAGTTTTCTCTTTGGTTTTTCAGATCATCTAGATGTGGCACATTGCCTTTCAGATGAGATACTGAAGTTTATTTATCGTAAGCAACAACTTTCACAACCTTTTCCTAAGAGCTGGTCCTAATATCCCCAAATTTGTGCTATATTCCATCCCAGCGGAAGCTTTATTTTGATTTCTTGTAGAACCTTACCTGTCTTTTCTTACTGTTTAAAAGCTTCCTCCCTTTTAACAACAGATGTGCAAAGTAATGGCTGTTTTTCCAACCCCGCATGAAGAACTACACCCAGGAAAAATCTTGTTTCAAATTTCTAGCATTTTAGCACAGAGTTTATTTGTGTCTCAATCCCAGTCCTACCTCATGGATATATTGAGCTATTGGAAAAATTGTCACCTCAGTTTCCTTCATCTGATAGCTGGTACCTTAGCAAATGTCACAGCAAGTACTAAATCCAGAAAGCTGCAGTCTAAAGGAGAGGTCCATACATTGTCTTTTGTTTCACACACTTAATTATATCTGTGCAGAAACACCATGAGGAAAATGCAGTTCATTATGTAAACACGGTGTGGGCAGAATCCTTTAGGCTCATATCCTTAAATGAAATTAACTGATGAGACTGAGGAGGCACAACTGACTTGTTCTGGGGAAGTTGCACAGATTAGCGGCTCCGCTCCAATGGAGGCAAAGAAAGAAGGCAGGGTTGGAAAAGACAACTCCAGTGAAAATGCATCCTCCACTCGTATTCCCTTGAACAGACTACTTGTAGATGCCAGATGGAAAACTGAGCCAAAGCAGTACAGCACCCACATCAGATCACTCTCCTGGCTCCACAGCTCTTACAGTCCACTTCAGCTTTCCACAGTGCATCCAGACACACAACAGATGATTGCTGGGTGTCAAAGCGGGCAGCCGATGGCCTCAGGACACAGCTCTTCACCAGTGTTTTCCTTTCCTTCCCTTGACACCCCACTGTTCCTATTAATATCCTATTTTGAGGCACCAGGTCTCACAGATGACATCTCCAGGGTCTCACAAAGTGGGCTGGCTTGTGACAGCTCATCTTCTGAGGTATCTTTTCACCTTAGCAGACCCAAGGACTCCTGAATGGGAAGCAAGGTGAAAAGCCCCAATTCTTAAAGGGCGAGAGGAACCCTAACTGTGCCAAATATCTATGAAGCAATTCCTGAGATTCATTGTATTCTCGGGATGAGGGAATAAACACATGGCTTCATCCATCTTCTTTGCTTGTCCTCATGGAGTGCAACACAAGAAATAATCCTCAGTAAGCTAAAGTTTCTGCTCCTTTTCAGAATGCAGCGCAGCAGAAAAACCCGGAAAAGGTTGTTATTAGTGTTTGCTGATATATTCCTGGTAACCCCATGCAGGCAGAAGTGAGCTCTCCTTTCTGGCATGCAGAGAATGAGCACAGGTCACTGTCTTCTGGCAGCTCAGTCAGCGTACGTGAACCTACTACAGGTTCTGTGTAGAGTAACCAACCTAAGAAAAAGATTCATACTGAGATGTTGTACAGGGAAACAATACTGCATTCACATTTGTTACAGAGTTAGTGCCAGAAATCTGTGAAGTACAGGATGTTATTTCTTGGACACCTGTTTTGACATGATCAGTGCCAGTCTTCCTTCCCAATCTGTATGGCTTTTGGTGCACAATGCAGTGCCTCAACCCAGTCCACATATCACTGTGGGACCTCCTAGCATAACAGAAGTAGTAAGATACTACAATGTATTCTGAAGGCATTGCCAGTGACTCAACATTTAACCTCGCATTGAAATTTGCAGCTGTTGTAATTCCCCACGTTCTGTTTGAGCAGCACATTTCATCACTGAGTCTAGCGTTCACACTTAGAAGCTGGGTTTTTTTTTTTGTGGAAAGCAGGAAATAAATTTAGGCAGTAGCATTTAGAAGTTTAAAATTAGCTTCTCTTGGAAAGGAAAAATTCAGGCCTGAAGTTTTTTCGGATCACTATTACATCACTAGTAGGTTCAAAATTTGAGTTTAGGTAAGCCTGGCATGTGCAGTTTCAAAAAGATCTAGAAATATTTGTCAGCAGTAAGTACCACACCTCCATCTCTACCAAGGGGAGTCAAGGGAAATAACTTTACTTGAGAAAAAAAGTGATTCTTCCTGTCTCACTGTTATTTATACTCATGACTTCTTCAGAATTTTTTCATGTGGTTATTTGAAAGACATCTCTTGTATCTGGAGGTACTTGTGTATTTTCTCTTACTTTTTCTTATGTTTTATGTTTATTACTGCTCAGAGAGTCTTGACAAAGGGAATTCTAAATGCCTAAATGTAGGAGGGGAAAAAAAGGATCCAAAGTATAGCATGTTTTAAATGTCATTATTTTTAATAAAATCTTAACAGTGATTTGCTATGCATTTTTTTATAGCTTAACATTCAGTTTATTTCTTCACTGTAACAGGAAGCCACCTACAAAGGGTGTTAGGGTAGGAATAATAGAAAAGTGAAGACTTCAAGAATGATTTGGTAGCTATGGAAAGTTTTGCAGACTACGGATTCCTGTTCAGTCAGTCAGGTCAAGCCGAAGGAACCTGCAAAATGGATTTAACTGGAAGCCTTTGCAAAAACTTGCTAACTTGATATGTGTAGGTTTATCTTTTCTCTGTTTTGCATTCATTTCAGACACATTACAAGTGAAACCGCTACTGGATACTTCTCTGGGTTTTAGCCAATTATGCAGTTTATTTATTTTTAGCAATTCATTCAGAGAAACCACAACTAAGAACTCAGAGACTCTTTGAAGCACTACCTGTGCAGGAGGCATAAGACACCCAGTGTAGATGTTAAGTCTGTCCCTTCACTCAAGACCCCTGTAAATACACTCCAAAGACATTAAAGTAAGCACGGTTGCAGCGAGAGATGGTAGGAATCCCTATGCTTGGGTGTGTATTATTTTTTGGAAAATGCCTGTTTTCCTGTCTCCCCAGAAAATTCATTTTTCCTTAAATGCTCGATTTGTTCTTGCAAAGTATTATGGAGCATTTTCACTCAAAGAAGTGCAGCAAAATATTACATAGAGACGATTGTCTCAATTGTACTTACAGCAGACTGTCTGTCTGACATGAGTGAGTTGAGAGACTATCCTCACTAGGTGGCGATTTTGGTCTGTTTAGCCAGGCTTTATAGAAAAGCAGAAAAAAATCCTCGTTTAAAGACTTGTTTCTTATCCAGAAGAAGAGGGAGTCTGGGAACAGAGCTGGCCACTGTGCCCCGAGTTCCCGCGAAGCTGGGGTGAGCCGCTGAGAGCCTTTCAGCCTCTGCCTTGAGCTGTGGGCTGTGATTCATCAGACCCGGGACCTCAAAACAAAAGGCCTAACATTGAGCCTTGTGAGCTTTCTTCGAATCTGGATTTAATAACTGCTGGTCTGTGCTTACTTTTCTTTGTAACAACTTTTTTTGTTTGTTTAATTAATTTTTAATTATTAAATATTATTTAATATATTCCCAGTATTTATTTCAGTATAAATATGTACATACACATACAAGCAACAGGCATCTATATTGCTACACAAAGCAGGCCCTTCCAGTCTCCAGCCTGATGAGCCCCTCGTTCCCAAACACATCCCGCTAGCCTTTTCCTTCTCGTGTCCTAGCCGAGAGCGGTTCTTGGGACTGGCACCAGTTCCAGGGTACCATCAGTGCTCACTCAGAGCCGCTGTAACGCTCCCCTGTGTCTGCCCAAACACCGTATTTGATATATCACTCCAGCACACGTATGACACATTTCACCAGCAGTTCAAACTCGCCCTGCAACGGGTCAGCTCCTGTCCTCAGGCATTTATAGCGGGTGAGTTCCCAAGGCTCCAGTTCTCTTATTGTCAGCCTCCAAGTACATCAGAATACGCTTTGTACTGCTGAATAACACCCCTGAAGAGGTTCATGCTTTACCTTTTCATTTCTTTGCAGACATTCACTTCCCTGAAGGACAATAAATCATTTTTATCTGCGTGTTTTCTCGATGATCAGACCTTTCAGTTGCTGCACAGGTCATGTTCTTCCACATCACTTCTTTAATCTCTGCAGTATCCAGCTTCATGTCCTGAGCAGTACTGGTTTCTTCCCCATTTTCTCCCAGGAGCTTACATTAGAGTAAAGCATTTCAGGGGCTTTACACTCACCATGTCCGCTTCCCAGAAGGATTAGGCCTGCTCCTCCTGGTAACTAACTCTATTACCAGATGCTGTGGGTTAACCCCAGTGGGCAGCTCAGCCCCACACAGCCGCTTGCTCACTCTCCCCTGGTGGGATGGGGGAGAGAATCAGAAGGGTAAAAGTGAGAAAACTCATGGATTGAGATAAAGACAGTTTAATAGGGAAAGCAAAAGCCACACATAAGCAAAGCAAAATCAGGAATTCATTCAGCACTCCCGATGGGCAGGCAGGTGCCCAGCCATCCCCAGGAAAGCAGGGCTCCATCATATGTAATGGTTCCTTGGGAAGACAAAATGCTGTAATTCCAAATGTCTCCCCCTCTTCCTTCTTCTCCCAGCTTTTATTGCTGAGCACAACATCATGTGGCATGGGATATCCCTTTGGTCAGTTGGGGTCAGCTGTCCCAGCTGTGTCCCCTCATAGCCTCTTGTGCACCCCCAGCCCGCTCGCTGGTGGGGCAGGGTGAGGAGCAGAAAAGGCCTTGATGCTGTGTAAGCACTGCTCAGCAATAACTAAAACATCCCTCTGTTAGTAACACTGTTTTCATCACAAATCCAAAACATAGCACCAGGCAAGATACTAAGAAGAAAATGAACTTTATCGCAGCCCAAACCAGTACACCAGGCCAGTTACAGTTTTAGCTGATGCTGCTACTTTCTTTTCCTCCCTGTAACTACAATCAATATTCGTTTTTCCTTTGCTATATTCGTGGTTTTCTTCTTTCTGTGTATTAAGACCAGAAAGAGCAACTATGCAAGATTCTTGCATTACTTCAGGGACACCCATGAATCTTCTGAACCCTAGAAGTCAAAATATCCGTTAATTAGCCAGCTTTGTGAACAATTTTGGTCTTCATTTCAAAGTGATTTGTGTGTTTCAGGAAGCAGTATGGAATGAATTAAATTCTCAGCATTTATTAACTTTGCTGCTGTGTGCTCAGTTTTTATTCTAAGCTATATTGTTCATATGAAAAAATGACATTTCAATAATGGGATACTCTGAGGTGATACCAAATGTCTGAAACTAAAACAAGGAATTAAAGCTAATAAACCCTGCATTGAACTATTCATACTTCTCTTCTTGCCATCAGGACATACTTTGGCCACTAAAATGCAAGTAATGTCCTGTAGTATACCATCAGCGCTCATTTTGCTGGTTCAATCACATGTATTTAAATACTAAATTTAAAAAAGGGAAAAAAATAAATGTTAGGTGGTACAAGTCTATCCAATATGAAGCATTAGGCTCCTCTTCTTCCTTTTCCTTCTGCCCCCATTTCACTAGTCCTTGACTTCCATTCTTTTCTTTTGCCTTTTTCCCAAGTTCATTCTTCTATATTGCTCCACCTTGCTCCCTTACATGTCAGAAGAATATTTATTAAATTATCTCTGCTCACCTCCTCACATTTTTATTACTAAGGTAAGCAACCCCAAGCCACTGCACAATACAGGGAAGTGTCATGTTGTTGGGGAAGGGAAAAAAAAAACCAAACAACAAAAACTCACTCGGTATCAGTACTTTGGCTGGGTCAGAAAGGACACATTTACCACAATGACAGCCACAAGCAGGATTCGGGAGAATTTTCTCAGAGCTTGAACGAACTCCAGAGCCCACCACCATGAAGTCTCAAGTACATGTGATATAAAAACAAACTGATGTCATGTAACCCAGGTTCCTTTTTACTGCAGCCTTCTGGGCTTTTCCTCCTTTTTTGCTTTTACTGTTATTTGGGTTATTTTTGTCCCTGGTAGTTACTTCTTTGAAGAACTTCTTAATATACAGCTGAAATGACTTAGAAAATGTGGGTTTAGCATTAAGAGCTGTTTATTAGAAGAAACGTCACATCCTTACCTTACCTTAGAATACTGTGACCATGTTCTTAATTCACGCTGAATTTCAAGAAATTACTATACACAGATAAATGATCTTTGCTCAGAAAAGTACAGGTTTAGACATAATACTGACTTGATTGAGTGTTTTCTGAGAAACCTGTGCTCCTCTCATGTTTGGGATCTCCCTAGGTCCTGGAGCCACATTCACCTGCCTCCACTCAACTTCAGAGGCAATTTTTCAGAAAGTCAGTGGGTTTGTCTCTGAATTCAGGCAGTTCCAGTTAGTAGCAGTTTTGTCACAAGGATTCCAGTCTGGCCCAACTGCCTTTACCCAAAGTCCTATTTTTGTAGCCTTTTTTTTTTTTGATCAGTGTAACTGTTACTCTTTCTTACATGTTTCCTTTTTTGGAGATAGGCAAAAGAAAAACAATATTTATTTTTAAAAATATCTGAATATATGTATTAATAAAAACATTTATGAATTCATATCAATTTATGCCAAATAATTTAGAAGACAATATTTGTGAAAACAGTACTGCTTTCTTTTGGTGTTTTCTAAAAAAAAAAGCACACCAGATTATTTGAAAGAGTGTCCTCTTTATAAAATTTACTAATATTTTTGGAGATGTTACTATTTTAAAACTCAAATCCACAATGAAACATTCCCATTTGAGACAAAACGTTACGGTCAATTTTTTGCTTTTCTGTTTAACTAAAAAAAGATTATTCCATTGATTTTTTGGTCTGCCAGGAAACCCACCTAAAGCTCTCAATCTGCTTTCATATTTAAATGAAAATGAAGAGTCTTGGGCATAATCAGTGGAGCCAGGCAGCTTTACATCTGCTACGAAGCTCGCCTTTGGATAGTAAAGCCTCCTGTTGCTGCTGTGAGGAGCTCTGGCTCTTTCCATCAGCTCACGTCAGGCTTTAATTTCAGGAAAGCTTCCAACTTGTAAATACTCGGTGCCACTCAGCACTCTGCTTGGTGAATGCTCACTGGAAAATTGTCATATGCATCTTCAGAGGGCCAGCAGGACAGATCCTTAACCTTTTAGCACCATACTGTTCTCCCACACACCGCTTTAGCTCTTGGTAGCTCACTGCTAGTTCATTTTGCTCTCATTTGGGAAGGATAATGAGAAGACCCTTGCTGAGCCCTTACATCATATTAATAATTATATGGGAATAAACACTGTATGAATAACCGTAGGGTGCTATGTTGGGCAGGAATAACAACCATCTATTTAAAACACGATGCTTTTTCCTCTGTGCAATGAAAAGCAGAAAAAAAAAAGAATTGCCAGAGAATGAGATGGGTTTGTGTTAGTTAAAATAAAAAAAAATAAATTTCTTTGTCCTGCACCATCTGCTGAGTATAATTTTCTTGGGCTGAGAGTCTTCCACTAGTTTTGTTGACTCAGCAAAGACTGATATATAGTTCACAAGAGAATTTTAGGAAATGCAAAATTGCAGTGATAGTTAAGGTAAAAGACATTTAATAAAAGCTAGGGTGTCAAAGGAAACCATGTTTTAGAAATTCAGCCATGAATCAAGCTGCGGGAAAACCAGTACAAGTTAGGTTTGCATGAGCCAGATTCACTGGCAAAAACCCCATTAACCCATCAAAAACCTAATTAAGGAGTCAGTAATGCTTTTCTAACACATAAATATGAAATCTACATCTAGACCCTTAAAAGTAAATATCCACATTTCAGTACTTGAGTTACAATAGCACTAATTAATAATGACACAACTCCATCATCCCCTTCTCCCATGGAATTGTTCCCCGCTGTCTTTTCATTAGTCTCATTTCAAAAGTCCCACGTGAAGAAACTTCTATCATTAAGCTGGCTAATCTATAATCAGCTTCCATTGTTGAGAAATTTTCTTCATATTCTCAGATATGATTAGCAACGAGAAAAGTATTAAATGTATTTATTTGCTTTGAAATGTTGTCATAGATATGCAAGCATTGCGATGAGGCGCTCAAAGGATTAGATGAGCTATACCTAATTAAAAGTTCACTGATCTGTTGACCATGGAGCTTGACGCGGGATCCACAAAAGCCTTTCCAGCTCCCTCAGGAGTCAGCACATCGTTGGTTGTTTATCCTCTAAGTACAGCTTGCCAAGGGAGCGCAGTTACAAGGACAGCCAGGCCACTGTGGGATGGACACGTGGACAGCACTGCACACACAGCTGAAAAACTTCCTATAGTGAGTAGAGAGGACATTCACAGGAAGCTTTGGAAAGGCTCAGTAGCTGCCACTTCTGAGGGTGCTTCATCTGTTGACACATCAGTGACACCTGCCACTAACCTGTTCCGCTTCCATGCTGGGACTTCAGATACCGAGTCGTGACAGCACTTGTCTGAGCCATGACAGAACTTGTCCTTTCATGACAGCAGAGAACGTAGGCAGCAAAGATGAAAGATGTGTTGGCTCTAGCTCTAGATCCCTTTGCTACTGTTGAATACTCTGCCTGCAGTTTTTGTCAGAGGGTCTCAGAGCACCACCAGAAACACACAGAATTTTCCAGAAGTGGGCTGTATGCATGCAGTCTGTTACCACTCTTATCTAAAGCTTCCTTTAATTAAAGTTGCCAAAGTCTTCTGAGAATAAAAAAAACCTGAAACTCAGTATTTCCCGTAGCCAGGGAAATAAACAAGAGAAAGAAGAGGCAATCATCCAGTTATAACCCCTCGTTCAGTACCCCACACATTTATGTGTCCTCAGATTGTTTTAATGCATCTGCTCCTTGTGGGTATTTGTGTTTTCTGTAAAGCATGCCATTGCCTTAAAATTGCACACACTGTTTTGTTTTATTGTTTTGTCATTCCTACCTGCATGAGACTAAACTCATTTTCCCACTATCAGATGAAATAAGGAAATCAAGACTTAAAAGAAGGAAATGGAGGCTTTTTGCGTTCTTCAATTTATACTTCCCTTTCAAGAACCTTGAAAAATGTCCTTCATCCTTCTCTTTTGCAATCTAGGAATAGTGATTTGTGCCAGAGCTGACCGCAGGGAGGATACATGCTCTCACCTCAATCAGTATTGACTCCATCACGGTCAGTAGTTGTAAACAATGCCAACAACACTTATCAGCAACAAAAATAGAACTAATCAATAATGGGTCAGGAGGACTAGAGGTACGTTCAGCTTCTGGGAATATAAATCCTTGGCAAGCAAACACGATTTCAGCTTCAGGCTCTGTGACTGCAAG
Source organism: Pluvialis apricaria (assembly GCA_017639485.1). Taxonomy (NCBI): domain Eukaryota; kingdom Metazoa; phylum Chordata; class Aves; order Charadriiformes; family Charadriidae; genus Pluvialis; species Pluvialis apricaria. Next base: position 21,343,431 of record CM030012.1, on the reverse strand, counting down.
ACTCTCTGAAGTGTGGGAACCAGGTTTAGTTTTCAATCTCAGAATGTGTTTTGGTAATGCTACCAACATAATTATTATTATTATTATTATTATTATTGTTATTATTATCATTATCTGTTCCCACTAACACAATCTTTTTTCAAGAACACGTGGTTGTGTAATTCACCAAGAGAAAAACAGACATCCCAAACATTTTCACTGTATGCCATTCAAGACAGAATGCGCCAGGAAGTTTTGTCAATGAGGAAGGTATCTGAAATTTCTGGTCTTGTGGAAACATGATCAAATGAAACAGATACTAAAGGAACGTACAGGCCCGATCCTGTGCAGAGCTGTCTGTTTATGTAATCAGCGTTAGCAATAGCTGTACTTGCCATTCATATGAACCCACATACAGGACTTTTGCTTAAGGCAGAGGCGTATCTGCTGGGCCAGAGTCACTATGCCCACACTGTCCCCTCTCCTATCATGCTGTCATTCTGGGATGGTGTTATGCTCTTTTCTTGTGTCAGGCATCGCTTCTCCTTGAGGACGCGCTGCATGTGGTCAGGGGGGGAGCAGCATATGCGTACAGGTATACATGCGCAGTGACAGACACCTAAGACTGCTGGAAAATGGCTTTGCAGAGAATCACTGTAGCCAATAAAATTCCTTTTCCTGAATTATGGGAAACCATGACAAGATAGATCCTATATCGCATGGCCACCCCTACCTAACCAGTATTATGTCATCTTAAATACATGTTACCAGCACAGTCTCTATATAATGAATATAAACCCATAGATTTTAATGGCCATTCGTTCCCAAATACCCATTTTTCTTCTGTATTCATTATTAGTGAACTGCTGCTGCCAATAGCACTTGCATTACCAGTGACTGCACCAGACAGTAAAAAAAGGCTATGGCTGTGCTGGTCAGTCACCACATGAGGATATAAACCTCCTACAGCAAAGATATAAATAAGATCAGAGTCTGAATGCAGTGCAGCAAGTAGTCCAATTATATATGTGTTATATATGTCATGTTAATATCAAGTATTATAGAAAACTGATGCCAAGCAGACAATACAGAGCTCTGAAGATAATCTCTTTGTCCTGAGATAACTGTATTTCTTCCTTGCTATCAGCCATTTGTGGAAAAGTATTACGTTTTAGAATGAGGTGCTAAACCATGAAGATCCTTATAAAGAGGGTATAAAAAGAAGTCTTCAAATCAGCACAGAATGGGAGAACCCTGGCTTTCATTTTTCTATCTATGGCACTTGAGAATTCACATAAAAAGTTGCAGTTATTAGAAATTATGTGTATGTAGTGACCTTTAACTATAGCATGCACCAATTCAATAAATTAATTCAGCTAAGTGTAAAAATAAAATTGTGTTTCCCTTGGGTATGGCAACAGTACTTGCCTTGCAGGGATTCATCTATCTGTAATAACATTCTGTTCAAAGCTGTGTATGAATATACTATCTTAAAAAAAACAAACAAACAAACAAAAAACCAACCCAGCAGCACATTCATATTCTAAAAAGACCTTTTGTTGATTGCTGTGTCTTGTGAAAAAATAGCGGCATGCCTGATCAAGCCAATTGAAGACGTATATTATTGGATGAGAGGAAATCAATATTTTATTAGAAGCAGAAGGCTTAGTATGATGAACCTTGCAGGCATGTGCCTTTCTGTTTATAGGTAAATCATTAGATTTCCTAAAATAGACAAGGCTGCTAGACAGCTGATTTCTTCAGCTCTCAGCGATGGGGTTTATAATATAGGCATAAAGGAAGAAGGTACAGAATGGGAAATGTAGCTATAAAAATCCTCCTGAAGGGAAAGGAGGGAAGAAGGTACAAAATGTGGTTATACAGCCAACATGCATCTGCCTCCTGCTTTCAGAACTTCTCTTGAACCTTATACTACTGTTGTTAGTGTGCATAGTTATTGAGTATAGCCTACTTTATAGTGCTGTTTTTCATTACAAGCTGATTCTGAGTGGTTCTGAGCATCTGAGACTGCAGCTGAAGTCTGTTTGCCAAGATCCTGAGAGGTCCTTGAAATCCTGTTAAGTCATTAATTATAGCTTATCCAGAAGCTTTGAAGAGCAGGATCCAAGATAACATGGTGCTAACAGGAACGGAGGCCATTGAGCTCCCGACAGACTCTTGAGACCTCACAGAAATGGGCTTTTGCTACCTGCACTGAGGAAAGCGCAGCATGTGAGCTCGTTCTGTGCACGTTAGGGAGAGAGCTGTCAAACACACACAAGGCCTGTGCCGAACTTATGCCTCTTAAATCATGGTGTACCTTTGGGCCCCAGCACATGCTTCTGTGGGCATCCTTTGGGCGCAGGTATCTTTTGGGCATATTTCAAATGTATTTCTCTCAAGCTGTCTCTTTGCAGGTAGATATGGTGGTGAAGAAATAACCTCACAGGGCTCCAGAAGGCTGTCGAAATGACCGCTCACATGTTTGTACTGCCAAACCCCACTATTGATTAAAATATACTTGGTGAATTCTGATAGTTCCCACCTGCAGATCAAAGAAAAACAAGAAAATGTAGTTCTAAGTGGAAACACTCAATTAAGAAAAGCAAGAAAATGTAGTTCTAAGTGGAAAGACTCAATTAAGTGAGCTTACTGGAAAGTTACACTGTTACCCAGAACTGAATTTTGCCTGAAACCCCCTGCAGAGGGTACACCGGGAATATTCCCTTCTCAAACCCAGACTTAGTGCAATTTGTGAATTGAACAGAAATCAGGTTAGGGAAGTGATTAACTATAACTGTCATAAGCTATATTACTTATTTCTCTTTCTCATCATCTTGTCTTAGCTTGTAAATGTTTTTTTCATGGAGCAACTTCCTTCCTGAAATCAATATCAGTGTACAAAAGGCATGAGCTCACTCCCACTGGACTGCGAGGGAAGATACCTTGTGACTTTGGTGAGATCTGGGCTACATCTTATTTCATTGAATGAGTAGCACTTGTGATATAAGTAACAACAAGTTCAAATTTTAAATAGAAAATAGTATTTAATCAGTGTGATTCACTTTTCCATGTCATTGCTAAAGGTTTCATCTGGTTAGGCTGGTTTTTTGGAGTATCTTAAGCACTACTATATTGTTTTGAAAACACTCTATTGCGAATCTAAACGTAATCTTTAGCATTACCAAGAGCTGCCTTCTCCATGCAAATTCTGGCATTCCTGTACTAATCACCATTTCAGTAGATGATACGGTACAGTACATTCTGCCATCGATGTGCTTGTCACCTCACTGTCACTGCAGAATGACTTTTTTGACTAGTGACTGTGGGCATCTGGGAAGCCCCATCAGTCAATCCAAAATTAACCCAGACACCATCAGCAGTCATACCTGAACACGTTACGTAGTTTGTCACTCTGGCATACTGTTCTGGAAGTAAAACACCGCCCTTGGCTATTCCTGTGCAGCTGCGCTGCCAGTGCTCGGGCCGGGGTACACAGTGCTGTGAGCCCGCCTGCCTTCTCAGCTGAATTATTTTGGTAATCACCAGTGATTGCTCCAAGTGCCACACTGCAGGCTGTTCCTGCTGGCGAGAAATTAGCCCCGGTGCTCTGCCCCAGTGTAAACCAGTATGTGCGACATGAACCACACCCCGATCCATCTGCTTGGATCCATCTTTTTCCGTCTGCCACCATGCTCTATACTATCTGTAGGACATTGCCTCAGAATTATGAATCATCCTCTCTATGCTCTCGATATCCTACTGTAACAGATGGGCATAACATATATTCCATAATAACCATTCTGGATATAGCTGCCCTTCGTTATATTAATGAGCTAATAAGAAAAGAGCCAGCTAGCTGACATTACTAAATTACTGACCTTTCAGGTAAAAAAGGCTAAAGTTTAAGTCTGCGTTAGTAACACAAGAGAAGGCATACCTGTGAAATAATGCATTTCCTCTTGGTTTGACTGGAAATCAATACCTGAGGTATAATCCAAATCTTTGTTAGTACCACTAACTATGGCAGAGCAATTCCTAGAGAAAGCAAGTCTAATGAGCAACAGTAAGGCTAAATAAATGGGATGTTCAACAGATATGACATTTTGGCAATACACCAGTCAACAGAGAGATTTTAATTTATTTGTAGCGAAGCACAGATGAGTCCACAATAGGAGGGAAGCATCTCTCTGCTGCTTGTTTTATATGATGAAATCTTAACTGCGTGTCAAGTTTTAAAAGATGTGAATTGCTTGCTGCTACACAGTCTAAATTTCACAAAAATTATCCAGGGGCTAGAAAACCATATTGCACATCACAAGGACTCAATACATTGGATTACCCAAAAAGAAAGCTGAGGAGTAATTTGATTGCTTCCTTATGTGTTTAGACATTGAAAACGTGTGTGTGACAGGAGGCAGCTTCTCTGCCTGGCTAGCCAGAAAGGCATCACAGGCCCAAGTGGCTTAGAAGGTGCAGTTTGACAGTCACATATGAAAAAGGCCAAAGTTTCCTTGTGACAGAGGTGTTTAAACATCGCTTAGTTCCCTAGGCAGCAGCACCGTCACTTGGAGTCTCTAAAATGATGCAAGACGGTTTCAAAAAATCTATAATCCATTTCTTCCAGTAAAAATTCTGCATACAAGGCTGCAAACTAGATAAGCAGGATAGGCTGGGCTGGCTCTTGAGCCAGTTAATCCTCGCTACTTATCCTGAATGCAAGCAGAGATTTTCTAGGGTGGCTGTAAGAGCTAAAGCTGTCCCTTGCCCTGCACAGCTAGCACAGGAGTGTGCTTTATCTGCTCTGTTCAACATGAAGGGGAGAACAGGCGGTGCCATGGAGAAGTTTAATTCCTCCTGCTCCCTCAGTATCACAGGTACAGCCACTACTGCTGACATTCAGTAACTTGATACCAAGAGCAGGAAAAAAAAACCCCGAACATGAGACTGGGTATGTGCAATGAGTGATCTATAACTATGACTATTTATAATAATAGATAGCAGGAGAAACACATTATTTTGGAGCTACGGGGTATTTTTGTGTAATACATTATAAGCTAACACCCAGGGGGGGCTGAGGCATTTCAGAATCAAAGGGCATGGTGGGTCTCCGGGCCCCTCACTCATTCTATGAGTTTCCATTTGTCTGGCAGTACTGGCAGCTGCTGGTTCCCCTTGGGCTATCAGGTTTTCTCTTAGACTGGTTGTTTCTGTTAGATGTGAGAAGTGGGGTGTGTGCTGGTATCCAGATAGGTGCCCTGAATCTAGCGAATGGTTTCCAGTTCTGTTGAGGATGAACATTTCTTCAGTTATTTTGCTGATCTCCTCATTGGTGATGGGATTTCTCCCATCCACACCCCAAAACTTTCAAAGGAACCAGTTACTGTATATTTACTTGCTGGTGTATGTAATACTTTAGTGCTGAAAGTGGCAAACCTGGTCTGCATTTTATGTAAGCAAATTATTTTTTAAGACACTTGCCCATCTAATTTCAGAGGACGTAGGACATTGCCAAACCCACAGCTTCCTTGCCTTATATATATGGATGGCATCTCCATAAGAATCTACATTCTTAGGTAGTTGCTTCCATGCAAATACAAAGCCAGCTTGCTCTGAATGTTGAAAACCACGACTAAAATGTGCTTTGGTACTTTGGCTGAGGTAAGACCTAGAGTCAATTAATTTATTATTCTTGATAAGTGACAGAATTCATTCTCATAATTTAACAGATTTTATGTAAACCTTTTAATTTGTTTTCTGTAATCTCTTATTTGCTTTCAATTCCACACTGGCTAATTAAGATTTATAAGCAAATCCAGAAATGAGACAAATTCAGCAGAATTAACTGATGTAACAATCATAATGCATATTTTTACAATGCAGATTTCTAGTTATGAATATCCCGTAGACTGTGTAATTTCGGGCTGTAAAAAAAGTGCTTGCCCTGCATTTATTTAACATTTTTACTAATGGCTCTAAGCACTGTATCATCATTAATAACAATAATCACTAGATACATGAATCATTAAAGGAATCACTTCTGCAGCAGTTCATGCTGTTTCTTCACCTGTAAAAATCTTTTCTTCAGGGCTCTGAATCTCCCTGTGCTTTGCCATTGCTGGCAATTAACAGCACTTGCTGATTTAGCAAACCCAAGATGCAGCTTTCGGCTGAGCCATCAGAGAAAGTCTGCTCTGTGGTAGGAACCTAGCCAGTAAGGGACCTTCTTTGCTTTGAGATTGCTCTTGATGGCACACTGGCACAGAGAAAGACCTACCTTTTGTAAAGATACTTCAACACCATATAGCAAAGGGACATATGCTGGCAAGACATCTCTCCTTGTATTCAAAGCATTTTCTCCTCATAATTCGTCTATTAGGACACAGAAAGAAGCAGCTGATTACTATGACCAATACAATGAAGGAGAAGAAAAAACACTATCTGTGCCACTATTTCCATTACATGCATTTGCCATTCTGTAAACGTATTGCACACGTGCAGCTGGTAGGAGATAATTGATCTTCATTGAGTTTCTAGGTAATAGCTTTCAAAGTTTCCCCGGAGACAGCACAATCATGATGGATTCATTCATTGAACAACCATGAGACACCTAACATACTTCAATTAAAAAAAATTCCTCCCTCAACCTGCAGTTCTTCACTCCTCTTGAAAAATCCAATGAAATATCTTTTGATAGAAATAATGTCGTTTCATACACGTAAACCTATATGCACACATGCATCCAACCTTTGATTCAAGACCACCATTAGTTAAACTATGCTGGACATTAAAGACGTATAAGAGCAAGTTTCAGACTTCCTGTAATGAGATGTAAATCCAGATCCTGTTTATTCATGCTCTGAATTTGTCTTGAGTACTACAAGGTTTAGTACTAGTTATTTGTAGGATTAATTTGGAGTAATGGAAAAGTGTGGTAATGATTGATACATCTTACTATATTTAGGTTTACAGAAGGAAAAACTAAGTTGATATTAACCCTAAAATGTCCAAAGGGACAGGGTTGTTTTGAAGTTGTTGATGTGGAGGGCAAAAAAGTGTTAGCAGAAAAGTATGTCATTCTGAGGGAGCTGAGGGCAGCATGTGTGAAATTCAGCTGCAGTTTGAAGACAACTCTCATAGCAACAAACATTGCAAGACACCATTACGAGTTTAAAAAGGAACTTCAGTCTAACAAGAAATGATGTTACTATTTCCATATATCCACACTGATAGACATGAGCCACGTTCAGCTTTTTTTGCCTTACAGACTCCAACATGAATGGATCAAAACACTTTATCAAAAACAATGCAACTATCACTTCCATGAAGTAGATCTTATGCACTGTAGACAGACAGACTAAGATCTCAGAAGCAGAAAGACTGAGAACCAGACTCATTTGGGGTACCTCGTTCATTAGCCATATTCAGAAATTTGATCTGTGACTCAGATAAATGGACTTGCCCTGAGGGTCTCAGGCAATGGCAGGGAATGGAGAGCCCCCCTCCTGGCCCACTGCTGCTATGACCTCCACAGTCACACAGCTGTCTCCCTATACCCTCGAAGAGGCAGTGAATTGGTGACATGGTTATGGGTTTGTTGCAAAGTTTATACAAAATCAGTAAACAAAATCAACGCTGACTATTCTGAAAAGGGAATAATTGCCAGATTGAATTGGAAAACAGAATGTTGTAATTAATTCACTTGGATGACACTTCAGTCTCTATAAGCACGACACAATGACTCTTCATTCAGGAACACGGATGGGATTGTGTTTTCCAATTCTTTATCTATTCCACCATAATTGAGCATGAATAATGTGCACTGAAAGCCAAATGTCACCCAAACTAATGCCATTAAGAATGAGTGAATGTCTATCTGTGTAGCTGAACTATTGCTGAACCTGCAGACTTACGCAATTCTTGTCACCAAGAAGCCCATCAGCATTGTATAATGACATGCAAATGAGGAAGAATTGTTCTGAATGAGAAATAGTAGACAAAAAAAAAGAAAAAGAAAAAGCACTACATATCAAAATATTTATCTAGAAACATCTTCTATTTCTGGTGGGGCTTCTCAGCCAGATCATTATGCAAGTCACTTCACGTACCTGTGCCTCTGTCCTTACTCCCTTCTTTTTCTGTTTAGGCAAATAACTCTCACTGTAACTTAACAAAATACATATACTTATCTTATTTTTTTATAATGATTAGATATTAATGGCTACTAAGGTGAACAAGACTAACTTAAACATGATAGACTGGGTCAAAATGAATCTTTACATTTTTGTATCAACAGAAGAAAGTAATAGCAGGTAGCAAGACTCCGTGTTCTGCCCGTCCCTCCTTGGCTGGAACAAATATTTAAAGACCTCAAAACGCTCCACAGAATGAATCCACCACTTCCATTTTGAAGGAGAAACTTAAGACACACTAGACAATTCATGCAAAGTTATATGGTCAATTATACATTTCAATAATTTTGTTCAAGCACTATATGCTTTTTAATTTCTCTCAGCCCTGTACACAGCCCCATGGCTTACGTTGCCTTTTAATCCACAATGATGCTTGTACACACTGCCTTTTGTATCCGCTCATATCCACACACAAATGTATATTTATACTTCATTTTCTTCCTCTGCTATGTGTGCATACAGGTAATACTTAGGATTGGCCAGAAAGCTACAATTACATCATGCGAAACATTTTGAACTTTCAAATGTATAGACAGAAAATTATTCATAACCCTAAAAGCTCTGGACTATTTTTAATTAAATATTGAAATGTAGAGTTACAGTAATGTTACTACATAACCTAGCCAATAAAAACAACTATGAAAAATCCTTCCAAACCCTTTTAAACCTTTACCGCTTATCCTTCTTATCAATAGGTGTTGATTATTAATTTTAACTACAGCAGTGAAAGGGAAAGCGCAGAGCCAAGGCAGCCTGCTATCAGCCTCTTTACACTAATGGCTTGGAAGCTACTGTTAGTATGCTCATACCCCTTCACTGAAGAATCAAATTATTTCAGCTTTCATACAGACAGCATTCAAGTAAATTACTGGAGGTGCCCTTTACCACTTGGTGCATCGCCAATTACCAAACGCCATTACTTTCAAATACAATGAAATGTTTTGGTACCACAAGGTTAAAGAGAAAACCTATTTGGAATGAATGAAAGGGCAGAAAATGTCACATGCAGAAACAGAAAGACAGATTGAATAGTTACAGCAGAAGTCAGAGGTCCAAAGCGTGGATGAGCTGGTTTCCCCAGGAAGATTGCTGGCTGTGAATTAAATAGGGCATTCACCTGAGATTCAGGAGAATCTGCACAGTAAAGGATTTTGAAGTACATGCTAAATGCTTTATGCAGGCTCCTGTGAAGGAGAAAAAAAGGTTAAGTATTTAGTTTTATGTGAGGTTGTGTTTAAAACATGTCAGAGAAAAAAGCTTGTAGTAGAAGGTGCTGTGCTGTGTCAGGTCAGCCTTTACATATCTAAATAATGCCCTTTAAACATATGGATATTGTTGGGTTTGGGATTTGGGGTTTTTTTTGGTGAAATAACTACGGCAGTTCAGATTTACGTTCAAATATTGCAGTCTGTAGGTATGAATTACCAGTGAGGAGAAGTTTGCCTTCTGTTACTTCATGTTTCCTGATCATAAAAGGCATTTTGTAATCTAAACTGAAATAATTTCAGATTAAAAGCAGCCAAAAAGTCTGGAGTCCAGTTTCTGTTAAAAAAGTCCCAGCTTGAAGTATAGATGTAAGTCTGGAGCACACAACAATTGAATCTACTGCAAAATGGCCACTGTCTTCAACAGAATGAAATTATTTCATGTGTAGAAAATACTGATGGTTATGCAGGTATGCACATTGCCTATCCAATCCAAGAAACTCCACTGACATCACAAGAGGTTTTCCAAATATGTTCTCCATGATCTGTCCACAAGTGTGAGTAACCACTAGCAAAATAAAAGTAGCAAGCACGTAGTCAGAAATCAACTGTCCAAATTATTAAAAATAAGTAAACCATGATTATCTTATTTCTCTCCACCCACAAAACTTGGCTGTATAACAGCTATAGATTTTATGTTTTGTTTTTGCTGTTGTCATTTTAGCTGTACTTGTGCCCATTTCCCAGCACTCCCATCCATTTGTCATTTCATTTTCCTCCAGCTAGTGATTTATTCTTTCCCTTCTGGCTAATAGTGTCTGATTTCAATTACTTCACTTCCTTGGAAGTCCAGTTCCTACAATGAATTGAGAAATTGCTGTTTGCTTTATTGCCCTGGGCACTTTATTTTAACACAAGCATCCCCTGTATCATGGCATCTCAGAAAGGCTTGTGCCTGCTATCTAAAATTCTTAGCTGCACATTTCGCCATTCACAATCCCCTTTCTGTTTGTTTTCTCCCTTTCAGACGCCTGAAACCCCTTTATAAACTCTACTTTCAAAAACAGTTTTCTGTGATACATAGACATGTGAACACCTTTCCATGTCAATTTAAAAGATGCTGGGACAGTAGAAATGTAAGACCAGAAGAGAAAAAATGAGCTCCAAAAACTTGCCTGCACAGCAGGAGGCGCAGAAACATCCATGGAGTACCTGTTCCCCCTTACTCACACACACAAAACATCTCCCCAAGCCCCTCTAACAACCTTAAACCTTTAATAAAATACCCACAGGCACAACTCCGAATTGAAAGAAAGATGGAGAAAGGAGGTGAACTCAAAGACATTGTTAATGCTCCAGGTCCTTTCCCCGGCAGGGAAACTGTAAGACAAAAGAGATCCAAGGCCGTGATCTCATCCTACACAACCACGGAGGAAACCATGAAGACATGAAGCATAGACTGGCCAGCCCCTGCCACTCTCAGCTGGAGAAAACTTCCCACCAAGCTCCAGCCACAGGAAGGATTTTTCAATCAGTTTCTTTTTCAGGTTCACATTATAGTTCTAATTGTGTATATGAAATGTACTAATTAGAAAACTTCATCAGCTTATGCACATTATCATATAAAGCCTAATTACCCTGCAAGCAGTGCTGGTCATTATTTATCCCTGTCAGCACTGAAGGTGTATTTTATTAATATACAATTAAATAGGAGTCTCTCCTGGAATAAACTTTAATCCCTTGGCATATATCTGGGAAACCTGTGACCAATGTTGGGAAACGCTCTGTATTCAGGCTAATGTATTTGACTGGAGGAGTATGTTCAAGCAATGCCGCAGTCTCACTTCCCTGCAATGCGAACAATTCACAAGGCTACTTCCATTCAGAACTCGTTCAGTTTGCAGAAAGGATGAAGGTAAGCTGACTTTGAACAGTTGAAGTCCTTCGCTGTCCATCCCCCAGTCATTCTCCCAGAATGACAGCTTTTCCACCAAGTGACACGGCTGGCTATGAGAGAATATTTCAGCACAGAGAAGCAGATAGAAATATGGAGACATGGTAACTGAGGGATCGGCACTGAGGGTGTTCAAAGAACAATGTGAGGCCAGTCCAGCCTTTCTCTCCAGTTAAATATGTAATGAGGGTGTATCTTACCAAGTAAATCCTGCTTACTAATACATCACTTAACACAGCAAGGTAACAGCTTGGTTTTTAAGCCTTGTACCCATGACAGTGGCTCTCACAGCTGAAGAAGAGAGAGTCAAGGAAAGTATTCAGTGGCATGAGTGAGTAAAGGAGTGGAAAAAGATTAATATATGAAAGAGCTGGGATGGGTCTTGTTCTCAAACACACTAACAAGTCTGCCATATGTGCCGTCATCTGAGCTGACTGACAGCTCTCTCAGTGGCCAGTCTGCCAACCTATGAAGAAACTGAAACGAAAGTACTGCTGTGTATAAAACCACCAGATGTATAAGTAAAAAGGGTTAAAACAGGAGTCAAACATTTCAAAAGCCCAATAATTTGTGCTTCTAAATCCTTTATATGCATTTGACAATCATCTCCTCCAAAAGACATTTCACATTTCTAGAAGCAGATTTATGTACGCGTATAGGTTTGATAAAGCTTTGAAGGGTGTGGGAGCAGATAATATTTTGGAAGTGGAACTGAAGAAAAATAACATTAAAAATAAAATTATTAACATCATCCCTGCCTTTCTAGAAGGAAGAAGAGACAAATCCAGTGCAATGCAAACTGTGCATGTTGGAATTTCTCTCTCCCCATGTACTGTAATCAAAGCTACTTGTGCAGACGGCTGGGCTTTGTCCCTCTCATGGAGAAGTCAGTGCTTATTGTTAATTATCTCCACATTAAAGATAAGCTCTACATGATTAGGACTGAAGTCCAGAATCAAACAGAAAGTGAAGGCTGTCAGTGAGATGCAGAGCTGATATTAAGGGCTAATGAGCTCCCATCATACCTCTAACCCCCCTGCTGTCATTTCCAGCCACTCCTCCTTCCCCAGTGATGTAAATCAGGAATACTCTCCTGAAATCAGGGAAACAGCGGGAGAGTTAAGGCTGGAGTAAGGGCATGGAGAATCAGACCTGTCTTTCAAAGAGCTGTTCTGGAGAGACAGCAGCCCTGAACTGCAGCAGGTAAGGTGATAAAGTACAAAACCTTCAACAACAGTGGAGGGAACGAAGGAAATCACAGACAAAGCACATTTCTCTCTCTGTAAAATTGCCAACTTGCTCTAATATGAAAAAGATCTTTTGAAGTTTGAATTAAAAAAAAAAAGTGAAACAGCATTTTTTGCTTTTACCAAAGCCAGTTATTTGCTCCAACTGGATTTCAGATTGTTTCAAAGTCCTCTCTACAAAATGATTCAGAAGGATGGGGAAAACACCTGTAAGTGAACCAGAGCTTTGAACCAAAAATCAAAACCAGAAGACATAACACTTTCCTTACATATACAGCAACCATTAAAAGGAAAAGAGAGTTTGATTACTGGAAGAGAGCTGATTTTGTTTTTACTCAGAGTTGATTTTTTCAAAGAATAAGGACTTGTCTTGTTTGCTAAATCAAAAAAGAGACATCCTGTAATAGGTCTTTTCTGTAGCTATTCAAAACCTGAAATCCAGTCAAGCCAGTGAGAATTCAAGAAGAAAGGACTTCAGTATAAATCTCTGAGTCGTTTCTTTCCATACTCCCTGTTGAAATTGCTGGTCATTACATATAATAATTCTCTCTAACCTTTGCATAGTTTCGAAACAATTTCAGAGGGATATCTCTGCCTGTAATTTTAATAGGGAAGAGAGAGATCATCGTGCATGGGGAAACATCTCTTTACGTAACCAGGAAAACAAATGCACCTAGCTAGCCATCAGTTAAACAATGGGAATATAATCTTTAATTGTTGCACAGAAATTCTAATAATTTCCCTTTTTTCTTTCCATCCTTTATGGGATGGGCAGCTGAACAATCTCACAAGCGCTGCGTGTATTAACTGATGCCCTTGGAAGCCCAAGGATCTGATGGCTGTGGTGCAGACAGCTGGGACCATTAGGCCTTATTTTTATACTATAGCACATAAACCTACAGCGCTCCTATTGCCAGATCGCTTCAGCTCCCTGTGCATTTATTTATGCATTAATTATGGGAGCAAAATGGGAGTAAAATATCTCACAAGGGTGCATTGAAACTTAATTCATCGGTGTTTATAAAACCATTTGAGACATGCAGATGAAAGCTTATACATTAAGTGTATAAATAGTTATTATTTTCATAACCATTTGCAAGGACTGATTTCCCACTGCCTATTCTATTACTCTTGTATTTCAGCTGCTTTGCTAATGGTTCTCAGCAGATGCAGTCTCAGCCTGGTTGCCTGGTTCCTCTCTGTGCCAGGACAGACACTTAAATACTGGATGTTCTTCCATGGCCACTAGGAGCAGTCCTTTCCTTGATGCATCTTATTACCGCCATGGAGCTGGATGTTTAATGTTATTATTGTCATCTTTCTGCCAACCACTGACTGACAGCAACAAGGGTTGGGTTCAGATTTAAAGGGATCACTACTAAAATGCCAGCTGGAGCATCTGCTCAGAAACCCACAGAAAACAAAACTTAATTTTCTGCCTTGACTTTCTCTTAGGCAAGAGAATCAATTGGCTTAACAATATTATCTTAAAGGGAGGACAGAAACCAAAAAAAAAAATAATAAGGGAGGTAAAGAGAGCAATGCATGACATCTAATTCCTGAAGTACAACAATATCAGGCAATCCTTCCCAACAAGGCGGGCATTTGCCCAGTCTGTTGCTTTCGTGCTCCAAAGCTGGCTATATTCAAAACTCTTTTCTTTCTGCAGCTCTCATAGGTGTGGAGAGCTCAGTGTAGAGGTAGATAACAGTTGGACTTCATGATCTTAAAGGTCTTTTCCAGCCATAACGATTCTATGGTTCTAAAGGCATTTTTGGGTGCCCACATCAGGACTGTATTCTAGTCTGCCCGTCTCCTAGGACAAGTGCAGGCTCAGGGTAGCTTTAACTCATCATTACGACAAATACACTCTCCATGTCCTGCTATTTTCAGCTTTCTGCTAAGATATCTAATAAAAATGCCTAAATGTATTCTTACTCAGTAAAATGTCATAATTCGCAGGGTGGGGGGAGATCTTGGTATATATTTGCCTGATGGTGGGTTGTATATCACCCCATGCCCCGGCATGCTAATACATTCAGTTAAAGAACAGGAGACAGCCAATAATGGACAGAGACAGGTATACATAATCCTTCCTCAGATTGTTTTATCTACCTTAACTTGATTTTGAATCTGTCCTGAGGTTGTTGGCTCTTTTCTCATTCTTCCACACTTTCTCATAAAGTGCCTCAACAGCCAAAATAATGGGACCAAGCTTGTTCCATATCATAGAATCACAGAATGGTTTGGGTTGGAAGGGACCTTAAACATCATCTAGTTCCAAACTCCTTGCCATGGGAAGGGACACCTCCCACTAGACCAGGTTGCTCAAAGCCCCATCTAGCCTGGCCTTGAACACCTCCAGGGATGGGGCATCCAAAACTTCTCTGGGCCGCCTGTTCCAGTGTCTCACCACACTGACAGCAAAGAATTTCTTCCTAGTATCTAATCTAAATCTCCCCTCTTTCAGTTTAAAACCATTACCCCTCGTCCTTTCGCTACACTCCCTGATAAAGAGTCCCGCCCTATCTTTCCTGTAGGCCCCCTTCAGATACTGGATGGCTACTATAAGGTGTCTCCGGAGCCTTCTCTTCTGCACGCTGACCAACCCCAACTCTCTCAGCCTGTTCTCATAGGAGAAGTGCTCCAGCCCTCTGATCATCTTCATGGCCCTCCTATGGACTTGTTCCAACAGGTCCATATCCTTTTTATGTTGGGGGCCCCAGAGCTGAATGCAGTACTCCAGATGGGGTCTTACGAGAGTGGAGTGAAGTAGAGCGGCAGAATCACCTCCCTTGACCTGCTAGCCATGCTTTTTTTGATGCAGTCAAGGATGCAGTTGTCTTTCTGAGGTGTGAGCACACATTGCTGGCTCATGTTGACTTTCTCATCAACCAACACCCTCAAGTCACTCTCCTCAGGGCTGCTCTCAATCCATTCTCCACCCAGCCTGTATTTGTGCTTGGGATTGCCCCAACCCACCTTGCACTTGACCTTGTTGAACTTTGTGAGGTTTGCACAGGCCCACCTCTCAAGCCTGGATGGCATCCCTTCCCTCCAGTGTGTCCACCACTCCACAGAGCTTGGTATCCTTGGCAAACTTGCTGAGGGTGCACTCAATCCCACTGTTCATGTTGCCACCAAATATATGGTACCCCAAGAGTTATTTGGGCCTGATTTCTGGTCCATCATGGCTCCAGCTGCATTTGAACCAGTGAACTGGAAGTCAAGGCTTGTTTTCTAGGCATTACTAGTCTTTTGAGTCATCCACCTCCTCATTTATCATGGAAAATAATTATTCATTGTCACTATAATTGTTCTGATCCATAATCAAGGAAAAGCAATCCTGGCAGATGGTCTGGGACTGTCTAGGTACAGATAAACACCACACAAGATTATGAAACTCTCTGTGCTGTAACCTTTAGTATTATGAAAAGATTATTCAAAACTGTGTAACACTACAATAAATAAGAAAATGAAACTCACCTAAGTGTTAACTGCTGCCAAAAGAATACGTTAAAGATATTGTAGAGCTCAAACATTCTGAAATTACTGAGAAATACTTTGCCTTTCTGAACCAGTATCCTTCAGAATGAAAAGGCTAAGGGATCATTTCTTAACACATCAAAACCTCATCAAGAAAAAAATGTTTGACCAAAGGGTATCTGGTGCTACTAGGAGCCTTTTTAGTGTTTAGAATTGTGTTTTGTACAAGTGCTAACACTTTTTAGGTGTCTTAATTGCCTTTGTAGAGAGTAGCCAGAAGACATCTAGTCAAGCTTAATGACAATCATCCTTAATTTAGGTCTGAGGCAGAAAACCACCAACAAAAACTACTGAAGACCAGGAGCTCATCAAAAGAAAAATCCCATTCATGAGTTGTTGACATTTCAGCCGATTTTTTTCATTTCTCTACAAAGCGGCACTTGTGCTCAGTATGCCTGGGTTTGGTTTGTGGTTGCTCCTTAGGCATAAAAAGCCTGATTTTCACGAGTGTCCAGAACTCCAGCTGGGCTCCAATAGAGGTGCAGTATTCATCCTTCTTAGAAAACAAGCACTTATTTGAATGAATTGTGGTCATCGCTTCTGTAATTTCTGAATTCTGAATAACATAACCTTCACGGTTAAACCCTGATGCCCTGAAGGTCGTGCCCATATGTTATTGGAAAGGTAATTTACCCTGGATTAGGAAAAAGAGGTCTCCTATTTCACCTGTGATCCTTCCGTCACAACACGTTAGTGCTGGCTCTAAGGGTAAGTAATTGTGCGGGGCTGGAGGCTGAGCAGGTGACTCACAGCTGCTGCAGACCCCAGCCCGTGCCGACGGGCAGGCACATGCCTCATTTCACATAAGCAAAGAAGCCTCGGCACATTTAGTGTTTTAGCTTTCTCCCTGCCATTGTGCTGAAAAATCTGTATCCTTAATTTTCTGTTTCTGTTGGACAGTTGTAAAGCAGGCGGGTGAAGCAGACAGGAAACCAGATACCCTTTTAACACAGTCCAGTGGAAACTCGCAGGCTAGTGTTTCAGATCTGAATTATATAACGAAATTAAACAGTAAGAACAAAATAGCAGCTTTAAATGCAGCAAAACACAAGGAAAATTATGTTTATGTGACCATTTGTTTTCTCCACAATGCTACCACTGGCGCCTGACTGGGAGGTGGATAATGTGCTCAAATATTACAGTGATGATCGTGAGGGGTAACCAACAAAGGATGGGAAAAATTAACAGTAGTGCTCCCAAAAATGAGCATGCAACTCCTGCCCAGTGCAATAAAAGGTTTTATGGACTATGAGAGATGGGTGACGGGATCTCAGTCCACCTTCTAGGACACCAAATATCCTCATGATAGAGCCCATGGCATCGTTCAGAACTATTAGGACCAAGATGAAATAATGAAATTTTCATTACTGCAGGTATTTCTTCTGCTTCAAGAGTAAGGCCAGCAGAAGAAAGCAGATGTCTGTGCTGTTTGTTTACCATGTTTACCAGTATCTGTGCTGCCTGTATTACAGGTAGCCAGTAGTAGAACGAGTATTAGGTCTCAGGTCTATTGACTTCTGCATCAACTCCCAAGAAAGCCATCTTAAAAGTTTTCCACATATAAGCGCTCACACAGGTCTCCTTGCTCAATTCCCAAGGGCTGAATACTTGCAGCTCTCACTGAAACCAAGCATTCACCAGTGAAGTATTCCTATTTGGATTAATTTTAGCCTTAATCTAATTGTATATCACTTCCCAGTTTTGCATCTCAAAGATGTAGCACTTTGCAAAATTGAGACCTTGAGGAAGTTTCAACTGTTTTTAAAGGTACATGCTTTGGGTTGTAAGAAATATAGAACTAATGAAATAATTTGAGCTATATTGATTTAACATATCTGCTTAGGCCAAACAATAAAAGTCACTCTTCAGTTTCATCCATGTCTATGGACTGTTTTGGGGGAAATTCAATAAACATGAAATTGATACAATTTTGCAGAAGCATTATAAATTGAGATGAAAATTTCATCCAAACGCTACTTTCATGGTAAATGTTTCACCCAGCTCTCCTTTCAGAAAACCAATGCATTGCTAAAAAGGTGTCTAGGGGGACCCAGGAAAGTGGTGGATTTTATTAGTCTTAAAAATGGGGGGGAAACCATCTATAAAATGTTGATACTTCTGCATTCAAGCATTTTTGACAGACTCATTCTGGCTGCTTCTTAACCCAGTGGATTAAGTGACTTCCCATATCCCTTTTTTTTTTTTTCATTTTATGCAATTTCTAAATAATAATGCTGTGGTTACTAATAATGCCATGAATACAATTACTAATTTGGTAATCTATACAGGAATCTGCAAATGTGGTTATCTAACAAATGAAATTATTTAGTGAACTTATCTGGTAGGTTTTTCAACTTTAACCTAAAACCACATCTTTTCCTCTCTGACAGAGAACTTTAAACATTTTTCCTCTTTTATTCTGAAGTGACACCTTCAAAAGGTACCTAGCTCGTGTCATGTACCATTAAAGTCTTGATCTCATGCCTGTTAAAGTTAATATGCCTTACTACTGATTTCAATGAGCTTTACCTCTGACTATTAATCTATAATGATAGTTACTAGCTAATTTTTTGCCAGTTCATTCAAAATAATAAAGCATAAATTGGTATGTTGCTAAAAATATCATTAAATGCAAAATAAACTTGATTTCCCTACTACTACCATCAAAAAGCCCCCTGTAAACTAGCAGTCATTACACAAAAATAATTCAGATATTCATCTCCATTTATAACATTCATTGCCTTTAAACAGAGAGAAGAAAAGACAAGGAGATATCTATGATGATCTTTAGGCTTTCTGTAAATTCCCTGCCTCCATCACTTAAATACTTGAACTCTGTGTCCCAGACCTTGTGAAAAACTCTTATTAAAGTCCATTGGATATTTTGTCACGGGTGTGAAATACTGTCTGGAACTACACAGCTGTAGGTGAGGATGCTGTTGTTCATTAGTCTTTGACTGAGCCCAGAGGTGCTGAAGTCGCTAGGAAATTTGCTACCAAATTCAAGTGGGCAGCTTCGCCCCAATGGTTTCATAAAGCTCCTTGCAGAAGTAGGGCCTATTACAGGTTAACAAGAGTAATTTACATGCAACTAATTTGTAATCATGTGGCAAACTATCTTCTAGTCTATCAGACACTTCCTCCCTTAACAGGATTTTCCCCTCGATTTAAATAGAGGCAAATTGAATATTTCATTAACTTTTTTTTTTTTTTTAATGACTGCTATTTTTAGGCAAAGAAAACTGGATTTTATTCTATAGAGTCCAGACAATTGAGTCATCTGACAATTTCAGGGGAAAAAAAATGCTGAACTAATGCTATGCTGCAGACTATTCAGCTGAGTGCTTATGTATTTGCAGGTGCCAGGACCACAGAATGTACAGTGCAGCATTCAGACTTAAGGATTATTCTTCTCTTTAAAACATTGCTATAAAAGGACTATTGTCTGTTTACAACCAGGAGTCTGCTTATAAGTAGCACCCATTTCTATCTTCCTTTAAACCTATCCTGCTGGCTCCTTGCGCTGGCAGAAGACAAAAATATTCAGAACTTGAATGAAGATAAGAAGGGGACAGGAAAAACACTGAGCAGTGACAGGAATTTTCCTAGGAAAAAATAAATACTTTCATGTATCTACCAAAAATACATTTCTGCTGTTGCTTACGCTACTCAGTTCCCTGTCATCTGAGCTTAAAATTAAAAACATTTCAGCTTTGCCTGATGTATTTTACCATAAACAAACACTCAGTCACCATGACAACCATGTTACTTATTTTAATGCTTTTAACTTTTAGTGATGGGCAGGGAAAGCTTCATTTGCCTTCTACAATTTATTTAATCCTTCTGCTACTCAGTTTTGCAGCCAGCAAGTCAAATCTTTGGGGCCATTTTCATTTTAGTCCAACCCCACTGCAACAACCCTGGTGCTACCAGAAATTAAATTCCATCCTTTGTTCTCAATGTGCAAAAACAAAACAAAAATATTATAAAGTAGGAGACATACAGTAGGTGTGTTTAGCTACTAGGTAACTCTTCTGAACACCTTGATGCCTCTATATGAATAGCCTTGATGCCCCAGCTTTAAGCAGTACTCTGGTGCCGTGGCTGTGATTCAGAGGCAGCTCGCAGGATGAGCAGCATCGGGATGGGTCACTCTTTGAGGGAGCTCCAAGAAACACCTACACGCTGCAGGAAACAGTGAGTCAGATGTCAGCAGCTTCCCTTCCCCTCTAAAACTCCACAAAACAAATGCCTTAGTATGGTGCAAGGGTGATGGGTTAAAAATTCAGTTAAAGCTTGAGCAAGGATCGTTTCAGATCACATAGCTGTTACAGCCATGACAACCTAAGGCTATAACCTGCCTGTACTGTGAGCTGCTTTATAGCATTTGGCTCAGTAGGAGGTTACTTCCAGCTAGTGATGACTCTAAAGCCTTTTGGCCAATGCGGATCCCCACTGGGGGCTGTCGTGCAGGCATGGTGCGCTTGGGTGTCTTGGTGTGACATGGTTAGGTACTGCCCATGCATCACCACCACATAGTGCAGGAGGGAAAAAACTCTTGAGGATTTTAAACTTGAGGATCAAACTTGAGGTGACGGGCCCCGCCAGTCCCAAGGCATCACCTTACATGATACGGAGGTATCAGGGCCTTGCTTTTCAGCAAAGATCGTTTCACCTAATCTCTCTTGCATTTTTCCCCACAAATATGGGTGCACCCACAGATGTCCCTTTTCCCTGCATAAGCAGGAATAACAAGCTCAATGCCTGGAGCAAGCTCCCACTCTAATGACTATGTTATTCCTCAGATTCCTCCCCTGCAGTTTCAAACAGCTGTCTTCTTGCTCACAGCCTGCCTGGTGTTGGGCCTTATGGCTGTTCATCCTAACTCCAAACTGTCTAAAAATGGGGTCAGCATGAAACTCAGCTGCAGCATTTTGAGACACCATATTTCGCAGCATCCCCTGCCATTACAGATGTGGAAGGACCATCCAGCTTGATTTCTGTCATGACCTTCATAGACTCCAAAAGTGAGGGTGGCGTGGCCATAAATAATATTCAACTGTCTGAGAGAAATGGAGGCCTTGATTTCAAGGGTCTTTGACACTGCGGTCTAGGAGGATCTGGGCCCCATCCTTCACACGTTTCTGCTCACATAGCATGTACACTGCAGCTGTGTTCACTGTAATGATTTTCTTGTGATCACCAAGGCAGAATATTTCCCTGCTGTCCCATAGGTAGGATGAGAGAAAAGAAGAGAAAAGACCACATTTAAGTGCTTGGATCAAATAATTCAGCTCTGTTTTAATTTGCTGGTTTACGTATACCTACTATTAGCTAGAGACATCTTTGGTGACAAACACTCCTTTGGACAGGCTGCAGTCTTGACCTCTAGTAGCATTTGTAACATGTGAGAAGATCGCTATTAGCCCAAGTATTGTCAAAGGACATATTTCATATATTGCTGCTTTTGCTTGCACTCTGTGGCAAGCTGCCCTATAAATCTCATGTTACATACATAAGGACAAAACATGACTCCCATAACTAACCTCACACACTCGGCTGCTTATTTATTGCATTGCACATAAATTGCAGCCTGAGAATTACTGAGTAAGGAAACTCACAAATCTAATAATTAACAGATTCAAGGCTGTGCAATCTGTCAGTCAACAATTTAGGGAAAATGGAAATCTTCAAATTATTATTCAGTGAAAATCCTGTTTCCTCCATTGCATACAGGAATTTTTTAGTGTCACACAGCTTGTATGGAGCAGTAGCCGTTTTTATTCCTGATTCTTTTACACAGACTCTTCCCATGTACTCATTCACTAGATACCTCTGTAAGCCAGTCTCCAAATTGCTGCAAGAAAAATGTTTCTTAAATATCAATGTTTTTGCTGTAAGACTGTGCAAAAACTATTTGAAAGTGACAATGGGAGGGGTAGATCAGAGCTAAAACAGTAAAAGCAGCACAGAAAAAAAAAATGCAAGTGCCTCATCTTTGTAAATAGAAATTAACCAAAGTAATTCTTTTTCTACCGGTCTCTTCCATCAAGAAAAGAGGTTTAATAAAAAGATCTATAGACAAAAGAAAAGCTTTTACAGGATCATCTAACCACTGGCTGTGCTTTGTTTTCTGTGGTGAGAACACGCATGAACAGTTTAATGTGCCTGTCACAGACTATTTATGTTTAATGGACCTTTGAAACATACTGCACGATTCATTCATAAAGTCAACACATTCATGTGGATTTTCTTCTGGGTCTTTCATTACCTGAATCCGCTACATCTTGTCTAAACACAAATGTTGTGTGACACTTCCATTTAAAACTGATGGTGAAACTCCTGCTTGCTGCAGCAAACTCACCTTGCATTTATGCCTTAAAATAAACATAGCTTTCAGTTCACTGCCTTCTGACTGCAGGCAAATCTTCTTTGTGATTTCAAGATATTGGAGTCTTGGTTTTAGTCTTGGTCTCCACAGAATGCCTGTCTATATCCAGTTGTGCAGTACCAGCCAATAAAAGTATTTCCTGCCTGCTTACTGTTCTTTAATGACCTTTAATTCTCTTAAAATTAATTTCCATCAGAATACTGCCCTGTCTCATGGACCATGCCATTAGGACTGTTCATCTCAAACATTCTGTCCACAGTTCAGTCTCTAAACACCAAGAGAGCACCAAATCTGCAAGGTATTATGGAGAAAGACAAAAGCATCTTACACTCTTATTGAGGAAAAGATGAAATTACGGACGGCAGAACTCTGGTTTATGAATTGAGTAAGGGAAAAACTGCTTTTTCAATGTACCCATTTGTAGAGCAAAAAGACTCTCAGTTTCCCTTGCATAGATTCTCCGGTTCCCCATTAGCCCAGCACCCAGGAGGTTTTCAAGTGACTACCTTCAAGCTGGCTGAAGCAGGCATGTACAGGCTGTTTCCACAGTGGTCTTCTGAAAAAGAAATGCTCACAATAAGCTTCCTATTAATCAAGATTTCATTATCTCCAAAGTCATACGAAATTGCCATCATTCTAGACACCAGACGGATTACTGATGACAGGGGATGTGAGTGGGCAGGATGGGGACAAAACAGCTCGAATAAAACAGAATGAACTTTGCAAACCAGACATATTTGGCAACTGTACATTTGTGCTTTTAATATTTGTTAGGAACACAGTTCAGCCTTCTACTAAATGTTGGCAGTTTGGTTTGTGGAGTCTCATAACAGCTTTAGTCACGACCCAACTGCTTTAGTCATGCAACAAGTTTAGATTCATGACTTCTGTTGCTCATTTCATTTTCCTTTGACAGCAATGTAAATAAGGTATACAGCTCCAAAGATACCCTTCTCCTCTCACTGCCTCTACAGTTTCCTTTGTCAGGAAAGCCCAAGAACTGTTGTGATTCATGAGGTGTTGAGTACTTTTTGTGTATGTGTCCTTCAAGTCATTGTTGCATTGACAATTGACAGGGAATCAGGTGGTACAAGGTTGGCTATCGGTTATAGGTCCTCTTATGTTACAGGAATCCTCATCTGCTAAAATCCCTATTGACCAGCATCGTTACCACTAGTAGTTCTTTTCCTCTGTACAAGTTAAATAACTGTTCACTGTCTGCCATATATTTTTGCACCTTAGGAAGTCATCAACATGATTCCAATTCTCTCTCTGAGAGTACAAGCAAGAAACCGGTTTGGACGGGCAATGGAAGCTGGACAAGCATTCCACTAAACCAAAGATGCCACCACTGCATGATGTTGAAAAGTAGAAACAGGTTAACTATGATCGTATTTGCCCTGATGTGCAGAAGAATTACAATAATGCGAGTAGAGAATTTCAGGACAAAGCTTACTTTTATATCAGGGAAGGGAAGGGAAGGGAAGGGAAGGGAAGGGAAGGGAAGGGAAGGGAAGGGAAGGGAAGGGAAGGGAAGGGAAGGGAAGGGAAGGGAAGGGAAGGGGAAGGGAAGGGAAGGGAAGGGAAGGGAAGGGAAGGGAAGGGAAGGGAAGGGAAGGGAAGGGAAGGGAAGGGAAGGGAAGGGAAGGGAAGGGAAGGGAAGGGAAGGGAAGGGAAGGGAAGGGAAGGGAAGGGAAGGGAAGGGAAGGGAAGGGAAGGGAAGGGAAGGGAAGGGAAGGGAAGGGAAGGGAAGGGAAGGGAAGGGAAGGGAAGGGAAGGGAAGGGAAGGGAAGGGAAGGGAAGGGAAGGGAAGGGAGATAAAAGTTTTGTACTTATTCAATAGGTGAATAAGTTTCTCATAGTATAAGGCTGGATATTGCAAAACTAAATTATTCAAAACAAAAAACAAGCACTTCGTGGGACCAGTCCATGGAGAGAGTGTTTGATTTTATTATTAAAAAGGCATTAGTGGTAATGACTTCAGGCATCACACAGTCTTCAGAGCAGAATAAAGTAGTAAAATAGCCACCTAATAAATTAAGAGGTAGCTTGATTTCATAACTAAGTATTGATACAATACATACTGACAGTGAAGTCTGCAGACAAGATATACAGTTGATTTTGAGAAAAGATGACCTTTCAAACTCAAGCCATTCAGCAAATGTCAACAAACTCTGGACTTCGTGTCCCTTGCCCCCCAGCCTCACCACCATTTTCAGACTAAATCCATCTGTGGAAAGTGTGCTTAAAACAGGAAAGTGTTTTTTTTGGAATTTGGTTACCTCTCCTACCAATTGTTTTGGATTCATTCCTTCTGAGGGAAACCTACAATTGAGGCAATTGTGACAGACATGCAAAATGCTGTATCTACAGGGCAGGTACCTGGTATTGAGCATGACCTACCTCATCCAGAAGTCTTCTGTCTGTGTCACTGCATACTAGACTGAAAAAGAGGGCCCTTTCGGTGGATGCTGACAGACCATCTCCAAACACAAAACTTTCTAGAGGAGACACTGGACTCAGTCAAAGTTCAGGTAGCTACTACTGCAGGAAAAAAATTGCTTCCCAGGAATATATATGCCATACTTCCTAGAAGAAAAAGTGGGGTAGAGGTTGAGGAGTTTCTCACCATGGGACCTCCTCGTTCACACAGGCCCCTGAGATGGGCCACTCCATCCCTGTGAGAGGCTGCACCCATCTGCCAGCAGAGGCTGCCGTGCAGCGGGAATATGACCTCAGAGTAGACATGGTTGGTAGCCCATTTTATCAGGTCTGTTGGAGAGAGACAGACCACAACCAGCTTCATTCAAAGCACACAAATGAGGCATGACTAAGTCCCAAGAAGGGAACACGATTAGAAATGCAAGGTTGAGCAGAACAGGCAGCACTAGAATGAACGGTGGGTACAACGCTTGTGCACAGCTTGCAAACTCGAGTCCAGGTACAGGCAGCATTTGCTAAGGCAGTGTAGATACAGCTTCCTACAACATCTAGAGTTCACAGAGTACCCAACCCAAGTTATTTTTATTCTCCATCAATTTCATTCTACATTGGCATTACAGTTTTTCAAAGCTGCAATTTTATGATTCATCTAGATTGAATGTTATAATAGCAAATCTTTTAAATTAGTACAGTTTGTTTGCACTAAAGAAGTGGGAACAGTCGTGTGAAGGAACCTACCAGCACAGTATGGGATTTTTCCTACGTTCATGCCAATTGAAACAGATGTATCAGTCCTGTGCTACCCATTAACATTTTAAGTGACGGAAGATGTCATTTGCTGACATACAGGGAATATATAATTAAACAGCTGGCTAGTAAAAGAAACAGCTCGTTGAAGAACATGTTGAAAGTAAACTGCTAATAAATACATTTGGAAGCATACAGTAGTATATTAACTCATTTACGTGATCTAGAGGGAACTATGATTTGCCATAATGAGATACCTTTGGGGTTTTTTGTTTGTTTTAATTTACCTGGCACACTACTACAATCAAATGGCATTAAGGAGGACTTCAGAATATAAAGTTCTGACAAAATAAATGATGTTTAAATCATGAACTTAACCACACATTTATTAAAGTTCTGTCTGCAGTGCCCCAGCAAGCTGGCAAGACAAAACCGTATTTCCTCTCCTATGGTTTCTGCTGGGAGACTTTGGATACGATTATTAGGGATTGGGGGGAGGCATGAGAATTGATGCTATAATGAAATCCACCAATTTATTATGAGCACAGAAATGAAGACCATTCATTAAATTTTTTACACTGAGGAATAACTTCGTGGAAATAGCTATTCCATTTGCAGTGTTTTCCATTCGAAAGTCAGCAGTTACCCTCAGATATTTCACTACACCTATAGGAGCTGCTGTCAGATACTGTAAGGGCAGAGGAGCATATGATAGAGGTAAGCATGTTTTTACGTTCTGGATAGCTAGAAAAAGTTGCTGTAGTATTTAATTCTGCAAAATATTAAGAACATATGCTTACATTTAAAATTTGTACACATGCAAAACCCCCTCTCTTCAGCAATGTACGGATCCTTAAGTACTGTTGAAAGAGTTTCATACACATGGTTGCTTTCCGACTTTGAACGCTACATGAGTTCTTCAGCAGTAAGCCAGGCTCCACCCTAATGAAGGAGCAAATGCACCCTGTCAATACCAACCAGCTTTGGTACTGAAGAGGAAAGTCCTCAACAGACAACCAAAATTCAACATTATTTCCTGCTACAAATGCAGAATACTCATGAAAATCATGGCTGAGTATTGCTGTAATTCACAGCCAGCAAGAGCAGAGCAGCACCATGCACCTGAGGTAGCCACTGACACCTGAAACACTGATCATTTCTCAATGATCTTTCACCCAAAAATGATAGGTGAGACTGTGGGAACTTCCCATTTCTCATATTTATGTACAATGGAAACCCCTGCAATTTAAATAAACATTTTACTAATATATTTTTCCTGTGTTCAGTCCATGTTTAAGAATCTGCCCATGTCAGCTGGTATTTCTCAATCTTAGTGATGTTTTCTAACATGGTTCCATTCATAAGGATTAACTGCAAAGTCTCTTGCAAGCATGTTACAGACATGAGCAGTAAGTTATTGGTTAGAGGCAGGTATTTAGAAAGAATTATTAACAATAATAAGGCATACATTGGGTTTCACAAGCTGTCTTGATATGAAACATCATTGAAATCTCCTTGATCTTTTCTCTTTTTCTGCTGGCTATTTATGAATATTTTTCTGCTATTTAGGAATATTCTCCTGTCTTTCCTTCATTTCCTTCTGGTTGTCACAGAATTAAATCCTTCAAACAAAAGCGGCATGACTTGTAAAACAATGATTATTATTCACAAGAAAATTGTCCCCTCACACAGCAGGTATCCGGTTTTTGATGTGTAAATAGGCAGCTTTTGAGGTTTGAACATCACTGTAGAAGGACGGGAACCTAAGTATCTCTAAACTTGCTATCAGTGTAGTCAAATTCTCTGCAACTTGGCCCTTGCAGAAATATTCGTGTGTGTTTAAACCAACAGCAAGCCTATCAAATCAGGCTTGCCCAGTGCTCTCCAGGCAGAGCTCTGAAGGGTGAGCTAGTGAATAACCGTGCCGTATACACGTCTGCCACGTCAATACTGCGGCCTGCTGAAATAACCATCTTTTGATGGGGTTAGAACAAGCCAGAAGAGGTGAAACATAGGAGAAAATGCCAGAAGCCTTCATTGAAAAGCTAAACAGAGAGAATGTAAAAATGGCACTAATAAAAAATGAGATTCAAATATGTTCAGCATCAGAGGACCTTTGCAATCACTGCTGTGCTACAAAATACACGGCTCAGGTTCATCTTGCTTTGAAATGCAGCTTCTCTTGTGTTTCCTGCCTTTGCTGCAAATTTTATTGCTCACGCAGCAGGATTGTGTTGATCTGAAGAAACCAGAAAGCATCTTGGAATAAGTGGTCATAGCAAATGAAAGCTGTCACATGGAAGCAGACATCAAAAAAAGATTTTAAGACACGTTTTCTTTTCTCTTTTCCTGTACAGTCTCAGCTAAAGTTACACCATGACAAGAAAGCAGGGGGAAGAGCTATCAGTATCTGTTCTCAGAAAAGACTCTTGGCTGCAAATCCGGAATCCTTTGTTCAGAGAAAAAGAAAATTTAGGAACAATCTAAGCATCACTGCAGTATTTATCATCAAACCATCCATCTGAAACATGGAGCTCTATTATAAAGTACTGCAGAGAAACGGAGTTACTGAGGGAACAACAGTGGCCAGACTGTCACTGTTCAGTGATGGATGGGGAATGCAGCTCAAGAAGCCGTCAAAGAGCTAGCTATTGCCACAGACAACTACTTGCTTCTTTACCTGACAGGTTAATTATTTTTCAGAAAGAAATGTGGGCTAAAAGGAGCCTTGAAATACATACTGTGCATTTTTCTTAAACTGTTAGTTTTACTTAATTCTAGAATTGTTTTTATCAACAGAACAAACTACTGGTTTAGGACTGCAGCTGAAACAGTCTGGTAAAATATGTCTCCACAATCCACAAGGATCAATGGTTAATAGGGCTGAGAAACTTCATTTTTCATCTGCTGCTTCTGGCTAGGAGAAAAGAAAAATCAGGCAAGAAACATCATAACCGTCCTTTATATCAAACTTCCATTAAAGTCACTGTTACCTGCCAGCAGATATTCAACACTATTACACTGACATTTATCTTTAATGCTTTCTACATTTCTGACATTGTTCCAGTCCTGTGCTTTTTTAGTTGTAGTCAGATTCTCCTTCTCAGCTAGAGCTCGGAGTTGAAAACTGCAGACTACATATGTGAGAAACATCAGATGAAAACATAGTTCTAAATAAATTCATATCTCATCATGTGCATACAAATTATAAGACACATGCCCACTTTAGGATTGATATATATGAGCACAAATAAGCAGACAACCCAGCGACTACTGCACTTTGGAGAGTGGAAGATTCTTTATTTCCAGTCTTGTGAGAATTCTCAATTTCTGCTTCCAATCCACATGAAAAAGGCATCTCACAGAAGGTTGTTTAAAATTTGACCATCTGAATTGTTTGGCAAAAAACCTGAGCTTTGGGGAAATGCAGCATGTTTGCCTTGTATTTACCTTTTATTTTTGTGGGGGTTTAAAACACTTGCCATAAGATGGTAGCATTCCTTATCGATCTTAAGGGGGATTTTTTTAGCCTCTTTAGATGTTGACTTAGGTGCATCTGAAATAGTTTCTAAAGGATAAAAATTAGCAGGGCTCGTTAAACAGCCTTTGATCACTCAGACCTCTTTGAACAACCTTGTCTGCTACACTTATGCTCAATTTGGGACCTTGATGACAGAAAGCCACCAAGTAATAGTGGGTGGAGAATGAAGATAAGTAACCTGCTCCTTTACACAGTGAAGTGGCTTCACTGGACAGCTTACCCTTCCCTGCGACTACATGCAAAAATTCTTAGGAAAGGAAGCAACAGACCCTGTTCCCAGAAATAAAGCAATTTGTGACCTAAGCAGGACAATACTAGAGGGGATTTCACTACTCTCTGTGGTAGTTTTTCAGCTCTCTCCTTCTCTGCTTCCTGTCCAGCCAGAAATATCTATAGTTCCTGTAGTGCCCTTCTAAATCAACCTCATGTCAACACACTGGTGGTCCAGAGCTGAGCTGGGATTAATCTTTCTTCTCCATTCTGCAATGATATCCCTCTGTTCCCCTGGAGGGGAGGCACAAGCCATTTTTTTTTGGGGTTGTGAACAACATAACATAATATAACGAGAAATGGAGAAGAGAGGAGCTTATGTAAAGAGCAATGGGGTATGATCTCCACTTCTGTTTTTTGGGGAAAAAAAAGAAACCGTACAAACAACAAAGAACAAACTTTTTGAAGAAGGGAGAAATAATCAGCATCCTACTTCTAGAAACTTTCCTTTCAAAGCTGAGCAAAACAGGCTTCATGGGGAAAAAAAGACATGTATCCATAGAACCCACACAAACTTCAGAAGCAGTTTTCAAGAACTGCTGTGTAGCATCCACCACTTAAGACAGAGACTCCTTTACCATATCACCTCAAAATATACATTTAATATGGTGCTTTTTACACAGCTAAAAAGCCATACATGACACAGAGGAGTATTAGCAAGGTCATTGCAGGAGTTCAATGCAGTTCCTGTTGGTTGAGTTAAACAAGCGTAACCTGTATTTGAGCTCTTACCTCATACCAAAACTGGCTGTACCTGTTTTCCCTAAGCTTGTAAATTTATGAAAATGTCAGCCACAATAACAAATCTGTGGCTTTGTGGGTATGCCAAGAACACGTGCTCGTAACAGGGCTTTTCAAATGAGTCTTTAGAATGCAGTTCAGCTGGACTTGAGCTAAGGGTAGCATATTCCCACAGTCACTCATGTTGAATTAAGTTTCCCAAAGTAATTTTAATTTAAATTTTATATGACTACTGTTTAAGTACTATGGATCCCCTTCCTGGGTATTAATTACCAGCTTAGATGAATAGACGAATCATTATCTCCACAAAATAATTAATTCCCCCTCAAATCTCCTTTTCCTGGTCATTATTAAAAGCAGAATATGTGCTCACCAAAGTAAATATAGCAATGAATCACTATTCAGGAAAGCCTTGGGGAGTGGGGTTTTTTGTTTGTTTTTTTACTCCGGTCTTTCAAACACTTGTTTATAAGAGTTTTGTCAAAATTGTTGTTAGTTGTGCAATGTAATGGTCATCTATGCAACCACTTGATGAAACTGGGGGGAAATTATACTGAGGCCTTACTTTGGACACTTCTACATACACATTAATCCACAAAAATATCATAAAATAGTTTTAATGTAATTTATTACATACATAAGAAACATTAGTTCTGTATATATCTATTCCTCCTGGCAGCCCAATCTATATTTGGGTCTGAGGAATAGATTGGAAAAAGGATGGGCAAGAGTAGGCTGCTTCCATCAAGGAAATACATTTCTGCCCACTTCCTCATATCTGCTCCTCAGATCTGGTTTGTACGTGAGAAGTTTTACCGAGAGCACGGGACTAGGAATCACACCCAGACTGATGGCCTCTTAGTCTACCAAGTGCTACATACAAATGTACTTGAGAAGCATCAAGGGGGAGTCTACAACACATTCCACCGAACAGCACAGGCCACTTCCGAACACCTTCAACAAAATTAAGATCTGTGGTAAAGACCAAAAAAAATCACAGCTATGATGTGCCACAGGAAACGATAAGGAGACATCAATGCCACAGCTGATGTCACAGGTCTCTAATTAAGTTGTCACTATTATAAATCAAGCTGTATCTTGAAGTCTCCAAGCACCAAATGACACAAAGCACACACGTGGTTCTCAGGTCAGAAAGGTTCATGCTCTGGGAGAAGTTCACACAAAGGAACTGGCTGGAAAATAACAATACTTTCCATCACGTATTTTGTTTCCCATCAGTCAGATTCATCATCTATGGCACAACTTCAACGCTGTCCCTTCTTTAAATGTTATTCTCCTTCCATCACCCCATCTTGTCCCTGAAATATACTTACAACAACTCATTCTAACCCTCTGGCTAATTAGGCTGGGGTTTGCTTCAAATATCAGGTTCCCCAAATCATCCTAGTGGACTTAACTGCATCTATTCTAATGTAAATCCCCTTTTTGACAGCAACATGCAGTATTCCAAATCAAAGCTTACTGAATACTAAAAGCTGGTTCATATCAGCTAAAATTCTTTTTCAGAGATGAACCAGCTGAACATTTCTTAGTCATAATCCAGCCAAGCCATCTACCCAGACTTTTCCCCTATGCTTCAAATTGGGAAGTGCACAGTTTAGAGAAAAACTTGTTCTTCTTAGTGTACCAAGTGCACAATCTGGCATTTTATGAGGGTTAACTCCAGTTAGAACTCCATCTAATTCTGCTTATACAGCAACTTGGTCCTTCTTTTGAGGCCAAAACCTCCCTGCTTTTTTTCTTTCTTCCATTGACCAGCACAGTTCTAGACAAATCATATACCTATCAAAATGTATCATTCATCAAAAAAGAAATCATTCTATAAGTCTAAGAATCTCTTTTATCTTTAATCTCTTTGTCCATTTGGCTCTGGAAAGCCAAAGACTATTGGGATGTAGTCTTTCATTCTGGGAAGATAGACTCAAGTTTAGGGCTTCCCAGGGAAAAGCGATGGGTAATGGGTATCAGAAAGTTCAGTATTCCTTCCAAAGAGAGTGTATCTTGCCCTAGCTGTGTTCTTCCTCTCATGAAGCATTACAAGAAAGCGTAGCATGAGTCAACCCTTCCTCTCTCTACCCCTTTGGCTAACCACTGTAGCGGTTAGTCGCATGTTTTTACTGTGAGTTTAGTGCAATTTTTCTTATGTTTTGGTTTCAGTGGGCTGGCAGTTTGCATGCATTGTAATGAAATAGTATTTGATGCTCCATAGTTGAGACTGAAGCTGGATAAATTTCATCTGCACTTTTACGCAATTGGTTTGCCGATCCAGAGAATGAGACTGAACCTGCCACAGAAAGGGTGTCAGGTGAATGCAACAAATGATGGTGTAAATCAGAAATGATTCCATAGCAGTGAGCCTGGGAGGGTCCTTAGCTTCCTGCTTCTTGCTTTTTTAATGTATCAAGGTTTGAAAGTAGTGTGGAAGGGGTGTTATTGCTTCGCCTCCACCCTTCAGCTGAAGGACCCTTGATGGCAGGAGAAGAAATGAAAAGCAAGGGATGGGCAAATACTGCTAGACTTTGCAGATTAATAAAACATAGAATGACCTCTTATTCTGCAAACCATCCAAGGTAATGTTCAGACTTGGGAAACCCAAAAGAGATTTGGTAGATCTCAGTAAATTTTTTTAGTTTAATTACCAAATCTCAATTTGGTAATTTTTTGGCAACAGAGGCAAAAAGAACATATCCTTGCATTGGAAGGACTCAACAACAAAACATGAAGAAAAAAACAAGCCAAATTGTCGTGTCTGTCTTCCAGTAACTGCAGAAGACTTGAAGTCTATTATGAACAAACTGTTATGGGAAAACTTGTGTTGGCCTGTTTGATTTTCCTGAATCATGACATAGTTCTCAGAACCCATGAAATTTATGTTTCCCAGCATACACACAGCTTGGTATAGATTGGATACCTTCTTGCCTAAACAGACTATGCCTGTAATGTGAAGAGATGCCCTGAATAGTATTAGCAGAAAAAAAAAAAAAGCCCTGGGGTCTGCACGTATTCTCCACCTGCTCTACACTTTTGGCAGAAATTAGGAGCCCAGGTCACAGGCTAGTGCTTTGTGCAGCACTTATCTATCTCAGTGCTGCTCTTAATACAAACAATAAGTAGGAAACGATACAGGATATGTAGCACTGACAGACTTTTTAAAGTCTCTTTTGTTAGGCTGCTTTATAAACTAAGGCTTAATAAGACTCTTAGCTTAAGCTTTATCATCTCCTTTTGACCTGAGAGGAAGGGAAACGTTCACAAGCTAGAGGAAGCACTAGAAGTTAATTTCTCACCTACACATTAGAGAGGATCCCAGAAGGAGATCTGACTAGCTTAGGTAACCAGAGATACAAAAATAAACCTGAAGGTTAGAACTGGTATGCTTATCAACACTTTGATAATTTAGTTACACCCACTTATACCTGTAATGATGAGGCTCTCCATTAGTGGTCAGGTAATAAAGATGCGCATGGTATTCCTGTGGCCTTGGACTCATGGTCAGTCATGCTAAGGCTCCTGCCCTTGCCACTTCTCAATTTAGCAAGCCCAACAGCTTGGGTGAGGTTCAGCACTAGTGGCCTCGACACGTATTAACATTTCTCAATGTTGTGAAGCTTATAAGGATTCCAGCATGAAGATGCTTATCTTCATGTGTTAAGTGTTCACGTGGTACTACCTTGAGCATTTCTTTAATGCAATATTGGCATTACAGTATTTCAATTTGCCATATTCAATGATTAACATTTTCCATAAAGTTGTCATAAAGTCCGTTCAATGGGATACTTGAGAGATACTTGGGACATTGATTCCTTTCATTTTGGTCCACAGCTCATATCTGGGATCAGCACAGTATTTCAACTCTGACAAACAGAAGATGCTTGGTAGTGGCTTATAAATTGCCTGGGAACTAGGAAAAGGAAATCAAGATCTTTAAAGAAGCTGTTTAGCCGTCATGAGACAAAAAAAACCCTTGAATGTCACATCTATGAATATGCATCTGAAACTATAGGCCCATAAATTCCTTTGGGCAGGTTATCTGATGAAAATGGGCAATATGTAGGTAAATTCAAGCATTAAAGTTTTTTTCTTAATTGGTTTAAACTGAAAACAAATACAAATAGCATTTCCTTGCTTGTAATGAACATTCAAGCAGAATTCATCTACCCTTGATTGAATTTTTAAAAAAGATTATTTCAGTACACAGATTTCCTCCATAATGTTCCTTCTGCCAATAAAGCAAGAGCTTATTATATTTCCACAATTCTCTTGGGAGGAGTTTGGAGAGTTTTTTTCTTTTGTGATACAGCTGCACCTACATCTAATAACTTGCAAAGCAGCTAAACTCTAGCTACACTGGAGTCACGTGAGTTTCCCCACATTGTGTCATTGGCTCTCCTGGGAGAAGTCTCAAATAGGTTCATCCAAAATAATTACTGTTTACAATGAGTTTCTATATTTCATAAAAAAAATGAAATCTTATTTTCTGTTTATGCAAAAATCTCACTTGCATGAAAAAGGTGGAGATAAACAGTGTTTAGTAATCACAGGATTAACTGTTTTCCTTAAAGGCAACTACATTCCTAATTGTATTTTGAAACATAAAAAATATGGTGGGAGTTTCCTCTCCCAAATGCAAATATTCCTCATGTTTTGAAAAGTCCATTTATTATATATTGGAAAGGTTTGCATTTCAGCCATCAGACCTGTCTAGACTCCAGTTGTAGTATTATCTGCGCTTTCAAAAAAGTTGCTCGTGACTTTCCTCCATCACTTCCACGTCAGGGGAGGATGAACATGCCAGTGTTTACCATTTCAAAGAGACCAGCCTTTTATCTCTGCTCACAGCACTAGAATTCCAATCCCTCATAACTTCTAATCTCTTATGCACAGGTTATTGCAGAGCACAGTTATGAAATCACCTTCCCCTCTGAAAAAAAACACTCAACCACAACCACCCACACCCTACAGTATGAGTCTTTTGTACTGTAGCATCGTCTCAGATCTCACCTTTTCAATCAGACAAAGCATAGCTGTCTTGCAGCCTTACCAGCCTTGTTCCTCCCCACTTATCTCATGTAGCATGCTAACCCACATACGGGCGCCCTTCCCTCCTTCCTGCCACCGCTGCCAGCTCAAAGCTCTATCATCTGTATTTCCCACAACCATGTGCCCTTTCTACTCCACACCACCTGTACACAGAAAGCACCTGAGGACTGTGATAAAAGAGCCCCTGAACAATTTGAGGACAAAAAAATCAATCAAACAAACAAATAAAAAAAAAAAAAACAACCCAACAGTGAAAAGAGAGCAGGGAAAGAAATGAATTTAATTCACCCAAGAAGCAATGAGCTGATCCTGCCCTTGAACTCTTCCCTTGCCTGGGACCGGCTGGCAGCCCCGTGCGCTTTTGCAGGGGAAGAAAGGAGGGCAGATAGTGCTGTCAGAGCTAAATACTGCATAAGCAAACGGAGGTCTTCTCCTGCCTGCCCCAGAGGAAGCGCCAGCGCTGGCACCATGCGCCTGCAGCCCAGCCGGGAGGTGCGTGGGCGGCAGAGGAAGCATGGCTGCAGCCCTGCGGAAGAGCAGCGAGTGAGGGGCAGCCTGCTGAGCCTGCCTTCATGGGATGTGACGTCTCAGGCAGCGGGTCCCCATTGGGACACCCACCTTTAGGTGTCTGCTGGAGCGCTAAACACGCTATAGCCCTTGGATACCCAGCAAGCACAAGCAATGAACCAATTTGTATCACCAAGACCAACGTAGACACCTACTGACTTCTCACCTCAGTACTCCCCATAGCGTGGAACATGAGCTGGGTGTCTAAACTCTCACCTGATGAAAGCTTCGAATCAGAGATGTCCCAAACTCGGAACGAATCCCCCTCACTTCCCCACCTTTCAGCCGTCTTAAGCTCTTATACTGTCCCTCTCCTTGTAGTATCTTGCTCTTCATAACACCCCAATTGAAGTCAGAAGCATGAAAAAGTAAAGCAAACAAAGTCGTGGCAAGGCAAGGAATTGCACACAGATTTGCCCAGTTAATGCACGGCTCTGAGGACTGTCATTTGGCCACTGCAGGCTTTCCGGGCCAGAGACTGTTCAGAGCAGGCAGCTCCTTCAGAGTTTGGGAAAGGCCTAACATAAACAATAAAACTAGAAGTTTTAAATATTTATGACAGTCCAGAGTGACGGAGGCTGAAATTTCAAGTGCATTTTAGGTTTTTGATATTATCTGCCTTCAGATGGGGTCACAAGCAGAGAGAGCTTCCCACAGAGAAGACACTTTCCACAGAGCAGCACGTCTGTCTGCTCTCACTGGTTGTTTCACTTCCCAAGGAACAAGCTGTGTCTAACCCTGATAAAGTTTTGGCTGAGGAAAAAGAAATATATGCATTAAAATTGATCCCATAGGTCATTATAATAGAGAACAAGGGAACGTATCTTCATAGCACGCTTGTGCAAGGCATGTGGAAATTGAGGCCTGCCAGAGCACATCTACATGCACGGCTGCAGGTGTGCGGCAGCAGGGAGATGTATCCTGCTGCTCTCGCCTTGTAGCACAGGTAGCAAGAGCAGGGACAGTGCAGCCACATGCACCCCCACACAGCTTTGCAAGCCGAGCAGAGTGCAGATTGCCAGGGTTGGAGCTGTTCCCCTTCTTTTAGCACCAATCAGGTGGTGTACGTACTTAGTCTTCTGGATATGTAACAGCCCCACTTTCTAAGTCTGCTCCTATTTACTTGTGCTAGCTCTTATGAAGCTGCTACAGGGATGCTTAACTGTCCTGACATTGCTTCTAACGTATTTTTTTAGCACTAAAAGGTTCACCATCACTGTTGCTACCTTCCAAAGTTCCAGCTCCTGCTATTTGCGGCATCAGAGTCAAAATGTTTCTTTGTTAAATCTAGCAAGGAACTAATTTATTTTAAATTGTTTTCTATTGTATTTTACACTACTGCCCTTAGCCATCTGGATGATAAGTAGTAATATAAATGATTGCTTCAATTATTAACACTGGTGACCTTTGCTAAAATGCAGCAAGGAGGAGAAAAGTATAGTCAGGCTGCTTTGCTAATAGTAATAATCAGCCAGGAGGTCTCAGTGGGAATGGGAAAACATGGAGCTATATTGCCTGCTAGTTTGAATGGGGAGGTGGAGGAGAAGCAGCAAGCAGGAGGAGGAGGATTTGGTGCATGTTCCACTCCTAGCTCTGTATCTCATGGTGCTGTCGTGTAAAATGTAACAGGGAGTTTAATAGGACATAAAGCCAAGATAGACACCAGGTCTGGCGCAGCACAACAATATTCTTGCTTGATATGGAGAACTAAAGCACATTTCTAAAATGCTCTGTGATCCTTAAATAGGCAATTAGCTTCCCAGTTGTGTTCTGTGGTATTTACTTTCCTTGGACTGAACCTCTGAGGGCTGCACACCGTTACGAACCACTTGGGTCTTGCCAAGCTTAGTTCAAGTGTTTGGGTTTATGACGATGCTCAGGCAAGGGACTGAATAGGTAAGCGATCTTCTGCCCCTGGGGACCATCACCTTAGTTTGTGCAATGTGCAGCGCTCCCTCTTTTCTTCGTTTGATTGCAAACTCCATGCTGAGTGCCAGGTGGGGGAGCTAGTGCAGAGGAGGGAACAGCAGGTTTCCCCCCCATATCCACCTACATTCATTCCACTTGGGGGGTGAATGCTGTAGCTCTGTCTTAATCTCAATCAGGCAACAGCCTGAAAAACACCAGAATGAAGATTAGTAAAATAAGAGCCCAATATGGCAGGCTGCTCAGGCAGAGAAGCTGCTCAGCTCCCTGGAGAACTTTGTAATTTACCATCCGGTTGTTCTCCAGTCCTCAGTCAACTTCAGCCATGTGGTTTCCCCAGGCGCTATCACAGTGATTAATGCCGATTTTCTCTAGTGGAGACATCACTGTAGTGTTACCACTCAGTGGATGAGTGCTCCAGCGCTGGCTGGAGCAGGAACGGCTTGGGTGAGCTCCACGCACCCTGAGCAGCAGGGTGAAGGCACAGCTTTGCTTCCCTGGGCACGGAGCCCTGGAGCACTGGTGGCTCCAACACAGAGCAATGACAGACCACTGGGATTTTCAATCTGTCTCCGAAGACTTCTGGTACAGAATTCAGGTGCCAGACTAGCAGTGTACTGGGTGCAACATAGTAAAGAGGTTAATTAGTTTTTTTACTGAAGTGTGAAAAACCTCTCTTCTCCTGTCGAGATACATTGGTTTTGCTGCTACCAGTGACATCGCTGCTGTAAATAGCTGTGCTGGAAACAGTTTAGTCCAGGGCACTTGAGCCTCTTACCACCCACAGCTAGAGCCTTTCCACATGCTCGGTTCCTTCCCCTGGCTCATTCGCTTCCCTAGTGCACAGCTGGTTCTAACCCAGAGGATGGGGAGAGCCGCTTCATGGCCACTCTCCCCTTCCTCTCCAAACTGAATGAGGAGCACCCCAACTAGACTGGAGTGTATCAGATCGACCATCCAAGCTGACCCAGGCACAATCACTAAGGGAGAGCAAATACAACAGCACACCCACACCTGGTGTGGATGCTCTGTGCTGCTGCAGTGGGTCTGAGACACTTGGTAGTAGTGGGATCTCCTCAGCTGAACATTGAGGGTCAGATTTCCCAGATGCGAGTTTTTATTAATTCAGTCTTCATAGTTTTTAGCAGGGAAAGCATGCGACTTGATTTGAAGTGCTAACCCTGCTCTCCCAGTGTTAGTTGATGGGACAGCTTAAACTGCACCAATCCCTTTGATGGTGGAGCAAATACTTGATATATGCTCATCACTCAGAAGTCAGTCTGCTCTCTGAAGGATTCCACTAAAGGCCTGAGAAAGAATTTCACTCCTCTCCTCTCCTGGAATAGAAAACTTTATCAATATTGCCTTGTGATACTTGGGCTCTCCCACGCGCTTGTGAATTAAAGGGGTGATGACTGTCAACAGCACAGTGGGTTTTACCTACAAGGATGCCCACAAGCATGTCCTGGCAGTACTCCCTCCCCTGCCAATCCCAGCAGTGTCTCTGTCCACACACATCTGGTGATCAGTGACCTTCCCCGGGAGCAGGTGGCAGCTCTCCTCAGCTGCACTTTATGCAGCACCAGGCCCTGCAATTAGCTGTGATGTAATTAGGAGTGAGGAGCAGAACATATTTTGCAGAGATGGTTTGGGAGCCTGAGGCAAAAGGCTTTTGTCCATCAGCTGGTGGGCTAAGTAATTTGGAAATCCTTAAATAAGTGATGCTGAGCTCTAGCAAGGCTTCAGATAATCAGAGAAGGAATTTCATCTGTCTCATCTGAGAAAACAAACAACAAAAGGAGGTAATAAGAAGTTCCCAGTGGCTTCTTTTAAAAGTATATCATGAACAACATGAAATAACATTGAAAGCTTGTGTACAAAAATCCACACAATCTGACACGTGTTGACTAGAAGCTTTCCTCTGATAACAGGATAGCGGGAAAACTATTTGAAAAGGGGATATTAAGCTATGTTAAAACTACTCTAAAAGGTAAGATCCAAAGAACAATGGCTTTGTTGCTGTGCTTCTGACAAGTCCAGGCAATGGCTGCAGTTTTTCCCACACTAAAAAGAAATAGGTGTTTTTCAGTGACTAGAAGAGCATCTGATATCCTCTCACTCCTCATCGTAGGAGTTATGAGGAAATAGCATGGAAAGGGTAAGTGGGGACAAGCTGGCACCCCAAGAAGGGGCAGAGGAGGAACACTGAACAGGCACCGCATGGCTTGGCACAGCAGCCACCCAGGACCGATCTCACCAAGGGTTGGCAATAAAGCCCAGAACCACCCCAGCACATGCAAGGGCATATTCATGCAAAAATGATCATCTCATCCTGGTGAGTAGATTCTGCTTTCCTACCATCTGCTAGTTGTGTATTTACTGTACAGTGAAGGCTGAAATGTATTAGAATAAGTAAGCAAAAGACCAAGCCATATGGTTTCCAATACTCCTTTGAATTATCTGCAGGCTCATCAGGAATCACTCAACCATCTAGCTGAACACTAAGACCTCAAGGAGCCAGCAACACTTCTGCAGAGACAATTTTGTCTCTCTCTCTCCCTTTCCTGTGGGTCCCTTGAGCTTAGAAGGAGGCCAGCATTTATTTCTTCAGTGTTGGGGAATCTCACACTTCAGAGCCACAGCTAATCACCGCTGCAGAGCAGAGAGAATGGCAGACAGCCATGTACAGCGCTAAGCAATGGAGGGCAGACCAGGTTTGTCATCTCCTTGTTTTCCTAAAACCACTTTATCACAAAGCATCCAGCATGCACAATAGCATTGCCACAAAGGACGGCTGGTCCCAGGTGGTATACCGGAGTCCACATTCAAATGAGAGGGCTCATCCCCTCGTTCCTGGCTTTTTACTACCTTTAGACCTCCCTTTCTGGATACTTTGGTCCCCGTGACAGACAGACAGCACTTGTCAGGCACAGTGACAGTATGTCCCCCTGGATGAAACAGCACAAGCTGATTTTGAAGTTAATCTTCAGTAAAAATGCATGAAGTCCCAAGAGAGGGAGGCAGACAGGCAGCCTCATGGGTCTGGTTGAAAGACAAAGACGTGAACGCCTCTAAATGACATATTTGAATTTGGGTCCTTTCATTAGCCAAAGGCCTTTGTTGCCTTTATACCTGCTTAGGAGACAACAGAAAGGAAGTATTGTTGTCAAGCCATTCTGTGGCAGGCAGGAATCCACATTAATCACTCCATACTGGCTGCTGACGATCTCAGAAAAAAGGGCACATCCGGCTTTGAACTAGTGTGACAGTTAGAAACCACTTGTAAATGAATGCAGAAAACCTCAGAAGACTGTGGCTGGCTAACACGAATGTGGTGAGTGTCTCGCAAAATGAAAAAAGAAGAGAAAAACGTCATCAATAATTCAGAAGATTTCCTGAATAAGATATTATATGATGCAATGTGTTCCAGAGCCTCATCTATTCTCTTTCTGCTCACAGCTCACTGAAGCAAGTTAAACATTTTCTGCTCTCCTTTGATGCATATATAAACAGATAATCTCATTGCAGTGGCATGGCATGGCATGATAACATGTATTGATGATACTGGATGTGTGCAGCCCTATTTTATATATCTGTTTCCATTAGCAAGAGTCCTCAGAGACATATTGCCATATTGAAATGAAGTCCCCATCCTTATCCAAGAGACAACACTGTATACTTACCAGGTATGTAAATCCAGCAGTGTGATTTTGGATTTACACACCTAAGAGTACAGGAGCTAGTCTTTACACAGTACTCCAGGACCTCACTTCTTGAAAAGAATAAAAATTGTTTCAAATATTTTATTCTATATGTAGCAAAGACGATCAACTGTTTTGCTGTTCCCCCAGTCCTTATCCATTAACCCCACAGGAATATTTTCTGAAACTCAATTAAATAATCATATTTAAATTTCTCATTTTGAAATACGTGTTTTCCTATCACCATTCACACTTCTAAACTCTTCAGTGAAATGAGTACAGTGCTGCCAGCAGAAGGAATAAGAAAGACCTGTGAACATTGGGCCCTGGAGAGAGCTACCTGGTAGGTAAGGTTTTTCCCCAGTGACTGCAGGACCTGTTCTAGCCAATGCTATGCAAGAACGTGCCCTCTTCCCAACTTAAATTAATCTGACTCCTGACATAACCCTGCAGGTAAGCAAAGCTGCTGTGGTTCTCCTTTGGCCTTAATATGTCTTCATCCCTGCATGTTTCAGTTCATAATCATGCAGTGTTGAGTGAAAAGACACTGCAGCTGGAGTCCTGTCAAAAGCAGCAAAGAGAAAACGCACAGGTACTAGTGGTCCCAGCTTCATTGCCCAATCCCTGAAGATCTAGTGAACCATTAGGCACACAAAGGACAAGGAAGCGTACGAAAAATCCTGTCTCTTCAGATGTTTAGCTATCCTGCTTTGGGTCCTGAAGAGATCTCACTGCTCTAGGGAAAAAGTAGAGATGAGGATTCATCTGGAAGTAGATGTCTCTGACAATTTCTTTTCCCCACAAAATACAAGGAGGATGGATGTATATTCAGGGCTTCACGGCTTACAGAGCTGGTCTCAGCTATGGGATATAGCTGGAAGGAATTTTATCCTTCATCCCCCTCATTTCCTAGAAAAGAAATATCCTGGCCACTCATTTTTCTACAATGGTGCTCTTTCAATTGCTAGTTTTGTATAGTATAAATTAAACATGGTCTGGATCAGCAAATGGAAGCATAACTCTTTGATCTAAGGAGATACAGGTCCCCACTCCTGACCTGTCCCCTTTCCTGAAAGCGTCACACTGGCTCTGCCATGCTCAGTTGTCAGCTAAACGTGAAAACGCAGTGCATAAAGAGGTCTTTGAAAACGCTGCTTCAATGTCTTTGCTGTTTACGTCTGTAAATCAGAATATTTCCTGCTGGGACTGAAGGGTGAATTTCCATTTCTCTGTTCCTCTTTGCTCACAGAGGTCCACAAATCCCTACATTAAACTTAAGTGACTTATATAAGAAGTAAAATTCCAAAGATATTTACTCCCCTGCTTCCTCCATATTGTTCATAAATGATTGAAATGTCCTTTGATAAGACCTCAGTTTGAAATTTATCCAAACATTTACTGTATAGAAATTTCTAACTGGAGCATACATCAGAACTCTTTGGCAAAGCCTTCTGTTCCATGATTAATAGTCTACTGGATTCAGAAATAAAGGGTTTCAGAACACAGTCTGTTGGAGCTGGACGAAAATGCAATTCTTTTTATCATTTCAAATCCTTTAAGTGACAATATCTGTAATAGGTCTTGAAAAGTTACAGGATGAGCCTCAATTTTTTCTCCTTGCAATTTTACAGGTGATATGTGATGTGTTCTACCCTCTTCATTTCAGAGAACAAGATTTTTTACACCTAGAAAGGACTAAATCAATGCATAAGGGACTTGATCTCAAAAGCAGCTGATAAACATTGGGCTGATTGATAGTGTGGTTCTACTCTGACAAGTTGCTGTATAAAACTGGTCATTGAACTTGACCACTTTGTGGTGTGTATTCAAAGCCATAGCAAAGCAGTGCCAGAACTAAATACCTTCTGCTTCTTCTTCCTGTTAGCCCAGCACAATTAACGCGGCCAAGTGATAGGGAATGGGACTCGGGTTTTTTCTGTATTTTATTTGAACCTCACTGAGATCAATGGAGTGGCTCAACCACCACAGGAGTTTCAGCTGGAAGAGGTAACAGACTCCTATGGCTGACAGAGCTTTAAAAAACAGACCTTCACTATGGCTATTGAAGTAAAGAAATGGCTCTGCATGATGCTCCAGATCAAAGACTTCAAGAGCCCAGTTTGCAACAGCCATGTAAAAACCAATATTTTCCACAGGGTCACCAGAGGATGAACTGCAGCATTTCTACAGTAATTAAAAACAAACAACCAACAACAACAACAACAAAAACCAAAAGAAGAAAAAGAAAAAGAAAAAAAAACCACAAAATAAAACCACACAACAAAAGCAGAACAAATAACAGCCCATAAAAGAAGAGATGCACTAAAGAAAAAACACATTGTCTCTATATTTAGAAAGAATTATGTACAAATAGAAGGAAATACAATGAAGTATAAACAAGAGTGGCCAAGCGGTAGATTTCCAGTTTCAAAGCAAAGTGTTGCTGTACTGCTTAAAGTTTTTACTGCAGATTACAGAAGTTCAAACCTAAAGCAGTTCTTGCTGAGATCTGTGATTGAAATTGATTTGGATGAGAAAGATACCTTCTACAGGACCTCAATGCAATTTTTTCTTCCTTTGTAGAATGAAACAGCAGAAAAGCGATTGGGTTAAGTCCATCTGAGCTTATCAAATAACTACAATAAAGGGAGAAAACG
Organism: Pluvialis apricaria; assembly: GCA_017639485.1. NCBI lineage: Eukaryota > Metazoa > Chordata > Aves > Charadriiformes > Charadriidae > Pluvialis > Pluvialis apricaria. The sequence continues at coordinate 21,299,264 of CM030012.1, read as the reverse complement.
AAAAGGAGTAAAGTAAAGCTGTTGCCATAAGGGTGTATGGTAACAAAGGACTCTTCTGGGAAGGATGAAGATGGCTAAGGTTTAGCTGATCGGAGGGGCTTTCAGGAGAACTTTGACTATCAAGCCTAGAGGGAGGTCTACTACCCAGAAAGCTCTAAACTGGGTATAAAAGGACAGCATGGGAGTCAAACCTGAGGGTCCTCACTTCCTGCAGGATTGTTCCATAAGCATTTGCTGAGGGCAGGAAAGCAGCAGCAGAAGAGATACTGGAGTGCACAGAAGAGCCCGCTCCCTAGCTCCAGAGTGACTTTGGAGGACACTTCTCATACCCTGCTGTAATCCTTTCTTCTGCCAGAAGGTCATGTTCTTTCCCACTTTCCACAGGGCAACTGTTACCATGAGAAATCAAGGTCTTGTATCAAGACCAATACATCCCTCAGCTTCTAAGTGTCAGGTTCCTTGGATGCCACAAGTTGAAAGGAGTACTTTCACTCTGCATTGGTAACATCTCATATTTGCAAAGACTTGGCAGGGGGTGGGGGGTGGGGTGGGTGGAGAAAGAGTACTGCAAAAAATATTGCACTTGGCAGGACAAAAGAGAAAAAATGTTGGCAAAAAAAGAGACCGGACACTTGTGTGGCAGGACTCTCTGGAAAAGGGTCCTATTTCAGGACCTCTCTTGCTAACTACTTGCTTGCTTCTCAGTCACTTCATCGGTTCTACTAGCCTTTGCAGGACACAAAGGGGTAGTCACAAAAAGATGGAACTAGTAACAGAGGTGGAGAGAGAATGTTAAGAAATGCAAGGGCTCAGTGCGTTGACAGTGTGGAAGGGAGTTCAAAAGGCAGTTCCAAAACTGAGTCGTCATTCCCACCTTCAATCAAAGAGTAACTCAAAATCCATGAACAACTTGTGAAATGTTTTTGGGGGGAAAAAAACCAAAACAATCAAACAAAAAAACACCAAAACCAACATGCTGCTTTCCAGTTGCAAAGCCAAAAAGAAAGTTCTGCTTGAAGAGAGAGTGCAAACTGTGCCATTTCTGAAGCTGATCTTCATGGCTCCACGTACATGTTCACTTTATTGTCCTTTTAGAAATCTGAATCCCCATGACTTCTGAATACTTCAACTGGGAAGTTGTCCTTTTTTTTTTTTAATTGAGCTTTTTATTAACTAGCAAACATGATGGGTTTGTGAAGTTTTTTGCATTCCATTAATAATGCACCATCTACTGCAAATTTAAGATGTTATACAAGGATTTAAATTGAACTGCACACACAAAGCATTTTCTGAGACATCCATGGTATTATCTATGTATGTGTCACTTTTTCTCCCAGCTTGAAAACAAAGCAGCAGTGCACAATACAGCCACGGAACAGAAAGGCTGGATATTCATAATACATCACCAAAAGTTCACTCTCATTCCAGAGAAATATTTGCATTGTGCTACTGTTTTTCAAGTGAGAGAGCAAAGCAATTTTTTGTAAACTCTGTATGCTGTATTTCCTACTTACAGACGGATTAGTATCTTCAGGCAGTGATATTCATCTTGTACCATTGCTCTCACATGGGTCAAGACAGTCAGGCCTTTTTATTTTAAGTTCTTCTTGGAATTTGGAAAGAACTTCAGGACAAATTGAGTAACTCTGTTGGGCGTTGAAAGGCTAGTGCTATATCTAACATTTCTGATGCCTAACCTAAAACTAACTTCCATGTAGAATGAAGGAAAGGATAAGTCTCAAATCTCATTCCTCAAGCATTTGGCTCAGAATTTCATGAAAACACTTGTGTCCTTTCAGGATATGATATGGAGACCTTTCTCCTTCCTTCCATATGAAAAGTGCCCCAATTTAAAGAATAAAATAAAACTTACTCTTAAAAGCAGGAAAAGATGGTATTGGAAGCATTACTACTCATCTGTAAGGAAGAGGAGGAGCCACTATAAGGAGACAGTGGACTTGAGAAAATTAGAAATGGGAGAGAAAGGAACATGGCACAATCTTCTCCAAATTTTCATGAGAGATGCCTCTTATTTGGGCCACACGATAGTCCTAGGGATGAATCAGCACCATGCAGTAAAGAGGTCTTCAAAATCTCTGATGCGGAAGCTACAAGAGGTCTCTTAGTTTAGGAAATTAAATGCCTTGACTGAAAACTGGATTCTTTCTTTTATTTCATCTCGAAAATGCTGAACAAGTCACATAAGCAGGATTTTCTAAGGTAATCAGAATCTGTTTCATCCTCATTTTCTGGACACTTACATCTGGAGCTGACTTGCTAAACAGATGGATCATTATATCCCAAAGTCTGAAGTGCTTCATAATACTAGAGTAAAATCTCAGGTTCCCAGCTCCTCACACTGAACCCATAGTATTAATTGAAAGACACTCTTTGTGCTTCATCCTCCCCTCTGTTACACTGGAGGAATACCACTGCCTTACCTCCCTGTAGCACCACAAAAGAGCAGTTAACACTTGTGGATCATGCAAGATCCTGCACGTGGGTCAGGGCAATCCCATACAGGCTGAGTGGAGAATGGATCGAGAGCAGCCCTGAGGAGATGGACTTGGGGGTGTTGGTTGATGAGAAGCTCAACATGAGCTGGCAATGTGCACTCACAGCCCAGAAGGCCAACCGCACCCTGGGCTGCATAAAAAGAAGCGTGGTCAGCTGGTGGGGGGAGGTGATCCTGCCCCTCTACTCTGCTCTTGTGAGACCCCACCTGGAACACTGGTCCAGTTCTGGGGCCCCCAACATAAGAAGGACATGGGCCTCCTGGAGTTGGTCCAAAGGAGGGCCACAAAGATGATCAGAGGGCTGGAGCACCTCTCCTATGAGGACAGGCTGAGAGAGTTGGGGCTGTTCAGCGTGGAGAAGAGAAGGCTCTGGGGAGACCTTATAGTGGCCCTCCAGTACCTAAAGAGGGCCTACAGGAAAGATGGGGAGGGGCTTTTTATCAGAGACTGTAGCAATAGGACAAGAGAAAATGGTTTTAAACTGAAAGAGGGTAGATTTAGATTAGATATTAGGAAGAAACTCTTTACTCTGAGGGTGGTGAGACACTGGAACGGGTTACCCAGAGAAGTTGTGGATGCTTCATCCCTGGAAGTGTTCAAGGCCAGGTTGGATGGGGCTTTGAGCAACCTGGTCTAGTGGGAGGTGTCCCTGCCCATGGCAGTGGAGTTGGAACTAGATGATCATTAAGGTCCCTTCCAACCCAAACCATTCCATGATTCCAGATAGACTAATGATTAACGCTACCAAGAAGCCCATGAAAAAATATCAGTCTACAGAGCACAGGTGGAACAGATTGCAGTAAATAAGGCCACGATGAACAAGAAGGAAAAGGTAAAATACTCAGTAACTGAGCACAGCACAGAACACACAGCATGAGACAGAAACCCCATGACAAGTATGTGATGACATAAATTACAGATTTATCATAAAGCAGACATAAGATAAATTAAGGCACATGGACAATCTTAATTCTGGCATTTCCTAGTTTTGTGAGTGCCTGACTATGAATTTAACAATTAATTTAACAAAACAAGATAGTACCTGGAGTACTACCAATGTTTAATATATCAGTTTATTTATAGGGAAAGTTGTGCCTGTGGGAAAGACATGGTATAACCAAGAGAGAAAGGCTGGCCTGCTGCTAGACCACATAGTAGCAAGTCAGGGTTAAAACCCTGGCTCGGACCCAGGTCGCTGTGTAACCTCAGATAGTTCATAGCCTATACTATGAAGTAGGAATAATGATATAGGTATTTGTGGCAAGAATTAATTTTCACTTCCTGGCACATGATATCTGACAAGGAAGTGTTCCATTGAAAAAAAAAATTTTAAAAGATGTAAGTAGTTATTAATCATCATGTCACTAACAACACTACAATTTGTCCTACACTTCCCATTTTCCTGTCTTCTTAGTGCTTCATGGAAATTCTGTGACTACTAAAATACAATGCAGTACATTAAATATGAAGCTGAAACAAGTACCTCAAGGAAGGAAACATCCTCTGCCCAGAGCTGAAGTAAATAATCAGGTACAATTTACTATGTTACCAAAATAATTTAAGTTATTAAGATTTCGTATGTGTCCTTACCTTAGCATTGGCTAATTCACATGAAGATTGGATCATTACATAAAACTCCTATTGGGAAAAGACTATGTTTCCCAAACACTAGCTTGTTTTTTCTAGTGATTTTATTAAATGCATACTGGTGAGAGCAGGCTTCAGAGCTGCTCAGAGACTGGGTGTACAACAGGAAAGAAGCAGCCTTCTCCTACTTGAACCATATATGCCTCCTGCTGGCTAAGCCATTTGACTCTTCTCACTTGGGTTGACGAACCAAATTCAGTTGAATAATATGTTGATTTATTTTACCTGGAAGGAAAAATAAGAAAAAAAGACAAAGGTGGTTTGGTTTTTTTTTTATTTTGTAAGCCAATTTTTTTTCATTTGAAGTAATAGAAGGTTCCTTTAACTTTCAGAGAAAAGTTCATTTTAAATGGAAATGTGACATTTTGGTTCACGTTGAAATGATATTTAATGCAAATTGAATTTGGCTGGAGTTTTCTACTGTGTTTGTATTTCACTGAGAAGATAATAATTCATTTTGGTTTGACCCTCAAATTACTTTTTTGTCTTCCAGAGTTTACTTTTGAACTGAAAGATCAGTAATTCTGTGCTCCAGTTTTACCAAGATTTAATCTCTTTTCCAGTCTGTTTTTCGCCTAGGGACTGAGGTTTTTCCATAGTATTTTGGTAGCCTTGTGCAATTTTGCACCTAATGCTTGATCAAACCCCTGATCCAAACATAGTATCCCTTAATCCAAGCCACTCCCATTTTCCTTTCCTAAAATTAAAAAAAAAAAAAAAAAATCAACTTATTCTTTAGCAGAGTTTGCCTCTCTGGAAAACTGTTCTTAGTACCTGTCAAGATATAATAGCATTTTTGTTACCATGAAAAAAAGGGTAAGACTTTGGTCATTAAAACACTCAGAAATAAAGTGAGTATTTCTGCCCTCCAAATGGACCAGAGACGCCAAAGGCGGCCCCCCCCACCACAATCAAAGAAGAAAGCCCACATCTGTCTGCTCTGCAGTATTGCTCATTGAATGTTGGCACTGCTGTGTCCTAACCTCCGCCTGTTTCATAGCCGATACCACCTTCAAATCTTTGCCTCGCCAAGGGACGCTGACATACCTGAGCTTACTGCTTAACAGGTTGATATTTCAACCAATGTTTTCTGACCTTCTGCACTCCAGATACATATTGATTGTGACACACATTAATGGACATGAAAACCTCCTCCAAAGAGTCTGCAGGTTCTCTCTACAAGACAGTTTTCCTTTCCAAAGCTCACAAGGCTGTTAAACAAAGCTCTTTTTCTGGGTCCGTAAGTACCCGTAGATCTCCTTTTAATTCTTAGTACAAACTGACCAGTAAAGTGACTAAATAACGAAGCAATACCAGCACACACAGACAGGAAAAGACTGAACTATTTCCTCTTATTGAGCTACATTTTTTGGACATATAACAGTATATGCCTTTGAGAAATTTTTCAGCACCTGAGGACATCCCCAGCGTACTCATTTTCCCATAATCTGGACGCTCAATGAGAACTTACTATACATGTTAATAACAGATACGTCTGTCCAGACCAATATACAGAGATCCATGCAGGGGCTGAGATGATCATTACTTAATACAAACAGCCTCAAGACCACAAATATGATAGTCATCATTGTATTTATAGAAAGTATCTTGGTTTTCTTGGCCTTCACAGCTTCCCCTCACACATGAAAAAAACCATGTACCAGCAACTACCTTGCAGAGAGCTTAGATTAAATTTACTGCAGGTGGGCCCCTTGCTAGGGGTGTTAATGAGGAGCAGATGAGCAGGAATAGGAAGCCCAGGGAGGGATGTGCGGCTGATGATGGGCAAGAGAAATTGCCAAGCACCGCCTGAACCTCTATTGCTGTTGCATTAAATTGGCTTGTTTGGGAACTGCCAAATAAGAGCTAATGAGATGGGATTACTTCATGCAGGTTTGCAAGTGGGCACAGCTAATTTATTAGTGCCCAGCCTGAGGGAGGGAGGGAGGTCCAGTCTACAGAGAGGAAAACACATATTTTAATAGATCAGAGCAGACTTGGCAAGGCAGGAAACTTATGTGATGAAAAGCAGAAGTGAAAGTATTCATTTAAAGCTATTGTTAAGATGTGAAAAATAAAAGAACTTCCTGCTAAAAACTAATTCATATTTGCAGCGTGAGACGGTAAGAAATTTAAGACCAGCCTCGACTTCAGGGGGATTCTTCCTCTTTTCCTTCCCGTGAAAAATCCCGTTATACACCTTCCCTCAAACAGCAAGACTGTGCCATTTCTTATAACTCATTCTCAGCAGGCAGCTGTGCAGTAGGGATTCAAGGGAAAAGGGTGACAATTGTAGCCTATAAGGGGTTTTGTGTTGTTTTTTTGTGGGTGGTTTTTTTTTAACCCGAGAAACTGTGTTTAATTTATCAAATGGAGCTTTATCAGAATGAGAAATGGAACTAAAATGATATAATTGGCTTCAGAGCACAGCGTGCATTCCCCTCAAGGTGGACCTGCTCTAGGAAAGAGCCTGGGCTGAAGGGTTGAGTAGGCTGTTGTCTTTGAGACCCCCGCAGTTGAAGGATTAAACACTTCAGTGTAAATCTGACAGCACAACTTGTATCTTTCTGCACCTAAGGCTCACTGGAAATCTTGTTGTTACTTGGATAGCGCTTATTTCCTTTGTAGCGAAACACACAGTCGTCGTTTGTGCTTAATCCCTGAAAAGCAACGTGGCTGTATTCCCCCTGTGGAGGAGCATCGCTTAGCCTGGCTCCGACCTCTCAACGCGCTTTAACAGATGTGACAACCGTTGCCTCAGCTCTTGTTTTTCCTGCTGCAACATCTTAAAGTCACCCCCAGGTCTGTGATGTGACATTCTAAAAATGACCTCGTGAGGTTCCTGTCTGTCTTTAATAACTCTTTGCAAAACAGCCTCGGTTTACATGCTGTTTTGTTTCGTTTTCACTCCTTGCACTCTCAGCTTGCGCTCTGGAACACGCTGGGTACTTTCCTTCACACAAATCCTTGTAGGAAGAAGAGATTTGTAGGCCAAACTCTGTCCTCTGCGGAATTTTCTGTGTCAGTTTTCCTGCCCAGATATTCATGCAGGGGGAAGCAATTAACTTGCAATTGTTAGATCTGCACGCAGTGCATACAGGGGATTAACAGCCCACTGACTTTCCCCTTGCTGGATTAGCTCTGAAAGGTTAACCAGAGCAAGATGCAGTGTGCATGTCTTTATTTTCATTGCCACCACCTGCAAAAGCATGAAATGCAGAGAAGTCACATATGTTCAGTGAGAGAGTGGCTTAGGGAAAAGGGCTTTGTTCTGGGTTTTTTTGTTGGTTGGTTGGTTGGTTGGTTGTTTTTCTCTCTCCCCCACCACTACAATAGTCATAGTTTTTCTGCTTTTGATTGAACATGAAAGTCAATTGCCTACCTCAAGAAATACTCAGATTTCTGCTAAAGAGTAGGACTATGTTGCTCATTTTACACTCTTCTGTTTTTAAAGTGATTCTGGTGGTTCTCAATGAGAGCAGAGGACTGCAGTTTTGGAACCCCACCAGTTAACCTATCTGGCACATTGCGGCTCAGTTTAATAGAGTGGGTATCATAAACAAGTTCTCCATGTGCACAATCAAGACTCACAGTCCCAACATGGAACATAATACAACCTTATTTTACTGCTTTATTCTTCCTAGTCATATAATAATACCTAGAAGGAAATAGTGGCACAGGTGCGTTTAGCTAACTGCTTCAAGTCAAACCTATGGTGTCCATCCATCCTATTTAAATTTGGATCAGTAATGACATTTTCCCAAAAGAGAGAGGGAGGCCGTGCCTGAGAAATATGTCACTGTCAAGAAAGCACCATCAAGAAAAAAATCAGCACCTTGTTCCAGCAGGGATGGAAGGCACAACCCAGAGGCAGTCTCCTATAGCAAGGAAAGTCTCCAGTGTCCTCCATGGAAATGATCTAAAGCTTTCCCGGAAAGCAGCTTGACACCTGCCAGCCCAAGCAACGTGTTGTGAAATTTGTGTGGGATCCTCCTTCCTGCACTATTCAGTTTTAGTACGTTAGTTCTAAATTTATTATTTTTTAATGCAACTTTAATCTTTCTTCTACCGTGTAACAATTTGTTTCAAAAATAGTTGGTGTTATGCAAACCAGCAGAGTGTACTGAGAAAATCTTGTTTCAGCAAGAATCAGAGTGCAACCTTTCGCATCCTGCATACAGATTTTGGAGTGGAAAAAAGGTACTATTTTGCAACTTGTCACACATCCACCCTCTTGCTTTTTTTTTTTTTTCATTGTCTTTCTCAATCACCTCTAGGAACAATTACTTGGGTCAGCTGGCTAGATAAATCAGCTTGCTGGAGGACTCTAAAAACAAAGTAGCCTTCTCTATATCTCAGGCAATAGGTCAGGAAGTCAGAGCAAACAGCTGTAGCTAGATAAGGTCATGCCCTGGAAATGGAAATCAAGTGAACAAGCAGAATGAGAATGTGCGTAAACTATAAAATGCAAATGACCATTTTTGCAAGGAAAAACAAGAGTGGTACCGAGTAGCTAAAGCAGGTCGGATTAAGAGACACACGCTCACAGGGGAAGAGATACAATTTGGAAATAGGGGGTGGGCTTTGGAGAAATATGTCTTCGCTTACACAATTAATACACGAGTAGCAAGAACCAGCATGGATGGTGTAGCATAATCAGCATATAAAGAGTAGCACAAAAACAGGGGAGATTTTTTTGCTCAGTCCAGAGAAGGCTTTTTTCTTGGTTTTTTCTCAAAGTCAAGGGAAGGTTCAGCCATGAGGGGTCTCTATATACACTACAAAGAAGTAGAAACCGTGCTTGCAGGAATTTTTTGTCATTTGCTGACAAAAGAACCGTAGTTCAGGAGTTTGCACCCCCTATGAGTGCACTATGACTGGCCTGTGTTGCAGTTTCCCAAGTTGATGGAAAACCAGCAAAGCAGCAGAGGAAACTGAGGCCTCACATAGAAGGCAGTGAACATGAAAACACCAAAAAAAGCTGCAAAAAGACAAAAGAATTCACAGTAAAAGACAACCCCAATCTTGGCCATGCTTCCCAAGGTCAAAAAGCTTCACCTCCTCCCTCCTCTCTGCATTAGTAACTTCTTCCACACATCCTGGCAAGTAATTTCTATGGAGAGAGACTAGGAAAGAGAGATGGAGCCTCCTCGAAGCTCTGTGTCTTGCTTCCCTAGTGGCTGGTCACCAGATGCAGAAACACGGCTCAGTACGAGTAGAGGTATGGCTGGAAGTTTGTGCCTCTCTTTTGAAACCAGCCCAGCACCACTGCTTCCCACATTGGGAGACCCAGAAAACACTGCAATCTGGACTGTCAAACAAGGAGAAAAGGTAGGAGGGGCAAAAACAAGCACAAAGATCCGGCAACAGTGAGATTATCAGCAGTGCATTGTTTTCCACAGGGATACGCAAAAGGGAAATTTAATTACAGCTCCTCTGCCCTTGCTGGCTGATAAGACAACAGAGAGAGAAAAAAAAAAAACAACAGGAAAAGCATTATCATCATCCAGAAGGTCTTTGTTGCAATTTTTCTTTCCATCTTTGTAAAACATTACATCATAAAATAAAGACAATAGCAGCAAAACTTATCAAGATGGTACAAGCACATTCTGCTCTGTACCCTGGTAATGACATTTATGAAATTGTCCCTTTTCTGAAAATGCCTTTCTAAAGCACCATAAATCTTACAGAGGGAGAGAAAGAGGGACAGAGACAAGAGAGTAGATAGAATGTCCTTGCAAGTGCATTTACCAATTGCTTATACTATAATTTGAAGTTGATCAGGAAAAATAGTAGATCAGCATCCCACTGAAATGTTTCCCCAAATTTTAAGAAAGTTCTTTTTCAAATGCAAGGCTGAAAATAATAATGGTTTCTCAGCCCTGTCCACAAAGTCCAGATCAAATTCTATTAGAACTTGTGAAAAATCAGTCTAAAACTACATTGAAACACTGGCCTGAATGAATTTAAATTGTCAGGAAGCTGTGATCCAGATACAAATCCTGCCTTTTTCTAATTCTAGCTACTACATTATTCCAGGATCTGCGAAACTGCTAAATGGTAGGCTGAAAGCTGGTATGTTTGGCTTACATCTTACAATAGGCACCATAAGCTTTCCTCTTTCAGCAGCCAGCTCTCACAAGGGAAAAAAAAAGAGTGTGTGGGTGGAATATATTTGGGAAACCAAAGCATTCTCTCTCACATGCCAGATATCACCTGCCCGTGATTTGCTCTCAAGAAGTTCAGCCAAGGAAAGCAGATCCTATTTGTCTCAAAAGCCCACCTGCTAAAGAAACGTCCGCTTTCCCCTGAAAGCACCAGTACTGGTATTTCCTGGTGATAAGACTCGGCTCAGCCGTGACCTGTAACCAGAGATGAGGGAGCACAGAAGTTCACATCTACCTGCATGGAGGGGGGAGGCATCACCACTCAATCTGTGCGCAAGGGTGTGCATGTGCACATCTTCGCATGGGGCCTTTTTTCAACCAGTTCCTGAGAACTCGCTAGTGTTGTGGATAAGACCTGCCTTTAGAGTGACCTTCTCAACCCAGCATGATCCAGCTCACAGAGCATGTACTGGCTACATCAGGACACCCCCAAATTAGCTTTCGCAACTGCTTCCTCAGTGTTTGATTTCAGCAGCATGAGTCAACAGAGTCTAACATCATTACGTACTTCAGTTGCACTGGCAGGAGGAAAAAAATGTGGTCCAGCTCAGCAATGGTATTAAGGAGAGTAACTGCTATTGGTAATAAAGGAGATGGGGACCTCAGGAAGAATTAGGCAAGCTAAAGGAATTTTCAGATCTGCATTTTTTTTTTTGCTGATATATTTCAGGCAACTATTTTCATACATTAACCTACAAGCCTTTATTTGAGTTTCATGGATTTGTGTAGATTTGCTTTGTCTTTTCACTGATATTTGATTGCCCAAGGAACTGTTTATGAAGCTGGGCACAGTTGTGTTCAGTACTGATATAATGCCATCCCAGTAAGTGTAAATGGCACTGTAGAGATGAGTTAAAACAGCAGGTCTTTGCTCTAAAAAGCTCAAAAATAACAAGCTTTATATAACAGTCCACTTTACTGCACTGACTTGATGGGGGCAGATTTTGGCCTTAGGTTAGACAAAGCACAGTTCAGAACAAACATATATACAGGAAGGACTAAAGCAGTTCCCAGTCACCTTTCAATTTCAGATCTGTTTAGTAGAAGACTTCTTGTTCTAGGTTAGTCCGCAACATAACATAAAGCTTGGTCTTTGCCTGTTATTTATTTTTAGTGGGTGATGGGAAAAGTGAGACTAGCAGACATCATGCAACCTGACAACACAAATAAGCCCCTGAGAAAACCAAAGCTGGCAAACGAACAGCCATGTACAGCATAAACACAAATTCTTCAGGAAAATGCAGGTTTTATAAGGACAGGGTTTTTAACACCCTGAACTCACAGACATACTTTTATTTATTGTGGGTTAGAGAATTTTGCAGAAAGTCTCTGGCAAAGCCATAGCTTTGGAAGAGGCAGACTTGTACTAGAGACATCATAAAGCCAGACAGCAGAAGCTCAGATGATTTATAATTTCACAGCAACAACCAAAATCAGATTTCATGAATATAAATCACTTTTTTCTTATTTTCTATTATTTCTAATAACTGTTATTAGAAATAATATTTCCTATTAAAAGATAATGAAATTCACAGACTGCGACACGGATGAAGTTACAAATCTTTTCAAAAACACTCATGCAAAATCTGCACAAGTTCAGTGATGGTTAATGGTTCAGGAGGATCCCCAAAGGAGCATGCCAGAATTCTCCTGCACAAGACGGTAGAAAGGGGGACTGCAGAGCTGAAAGCTGTCGGAAAACAGAAGCTGAGTCGTCCTCTACGTGTGAGGGCTGCAGCTACAGAAAATACATGTTTCCTTTGTTCTTTCAGGTCCCAATTCCCATGTCAAGTCATATGCTCAGGGCAGGGCCTGAGAGGTAAAGTCAGTAAGTCACCCTTTTGCTTGACTTTATTTTCAGGCTGCTGGGAAACGATGTAATTTAGAGCAAAGTTCAGACTACCTTTTGCTAAAATTTTCAGTAATTGTGGAACAGCCTCACTTGAAATAACATCACAAGTTTTTTATAAGTATTATTAAATGCCAAAGGATGAGATTTTTAGGCATAAAAACACTTGACGTTTGAACGGAGATTCCCTCCCAAGCTGTTGCATACTACCAAAACCAAGGGATGGCCTTTACAAGGAGAGAAGCAATTTAGGACATTAGAATGTCATTTTAGTTGTCAGACATTTCTGTCTGGCTCCCCTATGCAATACACCATTTGCACTTCCCATATTATAATAAAAATTATGTATATTGAGGTATTTAATAGGTAATCATACAGGAGAAAATGTTTACTCCAGTAGCAGACTGGCAGCTTTCTCAGCAAGTTTCACAGACACAGAAATAGACAGCAATGAAAGAGAGCATTTGGCTTTCATGTAAAAGGTCATCAAATGCTCTGTTCAGTATCTCACTGGGAGTTTGTTCAGCATCACCCTTTGTCCCTGAAACTAGCATATCCCAAACCAGGAGTTGCTGAAGACACAGCTGATAAAATGTCAGCCAGGGACTCCTGCACGGCATGGCCAGGCAGAAACTAGAGTGAGACACACACCCCATCAGCTAGAATCTGGACAAGGGACAGACTGAGAACTCAGGAAGTTTAGAGATTAAAAATATGCCAAGATTTCATTGTCATTCTATCCCATCAGAGCAAACAGTTCTGAATTTGGCCACCAAACTTTCTGTCCTCAGTCACTTTGTCCATGTTGACCTGTTTTCCATGATTCGCCTGCTGTCCAGCTCCCTGCTCACACAGACAAGCCCTATAAGACAGACTTTTGTTTTCCCTGATCCTAATCAGCAGAAATGCTCTGGCTATGACTAAGCCTTATATTTCACATACAGGAAATGCATCTCCCATATCCTTACAGCTGCCTGTGCATCTGTGCAGGACTTTTCCATTACAGGCAAACGTTTGTTGCAAGAAGAACTCAGTTGAGGAACAAATAACACTGCCTGCATGATGCTGGTTTTAGCATCTGGTAACCAAAGAGAATCATTAGCACAATCTGTATGTATTGCATCCTTTCAGAGTCAGATGAGATGCTTTTGTGAGCCTGATCCTTCATACAAGCAAAGTGCAGGATGGTGTAACCAGGCAGTACTTTAATTCGCAAGACCCAAATTGCATGTCTGAGCACTTCTGAACATCTTCTGAAATTCAAATGCAAATCTAAACTAGCTTTCGCTCCTAACTTCCCACCAGGCCACAGTAAAACCCCAGATCTGAACAACATGAAACTTCAGTACATCCAGGTATGCTTCATCCATCCTGGCACTGCAGAATTAGCACAACAGGATTCACTGTATTTCTGAGTGAGACTTCACAAGATTTGCTCGCTGTGGCACTCAAGGCTGAACTTCATCCCAGGCATGCCCAAAACCAAGAGCAACAGGAGGGCTGAAGGACTCCAATGCTTGAACAGACCCGCATCTTGCTGGTGTCTGCCTGTGGCCCTGCCTCCAGTAAGCTAAAGCCAGAGCACAGCCCCACACCTTACGAGATTAACTGGTGAAGTAAGCAGAATTCAATTTCTTATTGTGTTAAAGCAATACCAAATGACCTGAAATTTTTCAAACATTGTTTTTTCATCCTTAATCTTCAAACAGATAATGAAATTAGGGAGATTATACGGTATTTCAAGTGAAGTGAACCAGGAGACAGAACATACTAAGAACTTCTTTCCTGCTCTGCACTGGTGGAATTTGGCTCACTCCTGCAAATCATGCAGAGTCAATTAGATATGCAAATATGCATACTCAAAAATTTGCATTTGCATTGCCATGCTTCTATTCATAGCCACAGCAATCACATATTCTGGTGACCAGTTAGATTTTGTGTTGGCTCATTGTGCATAAAATCTCAGAAACTATCACAGAAAACGAAGCGTGCATTCTTGTGTGTGGAGACATGGGCATGCAAATCCAAAAGTCTGTGTCTGTACGACCTGCAAGTGTCTGTATGTTTGGCTAGCTTGCAAGACTCAGTATGTGTCTGCCATCTACATCCATGCTTACATTACCTATAAGCCTACAGTTTAAATTGCAGGAATATTTAGGATTTTGTGAAGGCGCAGGGGAAGCATCGCTGGTGCAATCGTGTATCTCATTTCCAACATGCAAAATCTCCTATCTGCAATGGCAAACACAGTAGCCCACAGGCTGAGGCTACAAAATTTTAGTGTGTTTTGCAATTCCCATTAATTTTTTTTGCAGCCTTTTCTTTGAATACTTACTGTGAAGTCTAGGGACATTTGTATTTCTTATATCCATATGTCCAGACAGCACAAAAGATTTTTTAAAAATGTCCACAGTTTGGTTACATTTCACTTTAGTCTAGAAATGCAGAGAGCTCACGTTTAGATTTTATCAACAAAAGAGATAGCAAATGTCAAATAAAGATAGTACCTGAAAGGAAATGAAACAAATAATTCAATATACTTGCTGAAAAAGGTACAAAATATGACAGCATTAATGGCACTTAAAGCTATAAGCACTTAAAAGATTACCACCATATTTTTCTCAGCTTCTTTTTCCTAAATTTATTTTTTTCTTCTTTTTTCTGAGATTATGACTGCAGCTTATGTCTAAACCCAAACCCAACAAAAGGGGGCAGAGAGCCCTGAGATTCTGTAGTTGCCCTGGCCCTCATTTGAATAGTGTATATGCTCTTATGTCTATTTTTAAAAATTCAGATTCAGCTACAGAGAACAGCAGTTTGCTGACATGCAAAAGCTTTAGCTTTCCTTCTGTCTTCATAGTCTTACAGCATTAAAATTGAAGGGTTTTTTTCAGTGGTAGAAAGTGTGAATGAGAAACTCTTTTAAAAAAAAACAGTTGGCCCACTGTTTTATACACCTAGCCAAATATCATTAAACTAATGTTTCTCTTCTTTTAAACAACATAGCATGAGATGTTGCATTTTCTTCATATGCACTTTCTTGCTGTGACTTTCCATTGAATATTCCCTACACAAGAAAAAAAATCCACTTGTTTCTTTTCCTTTCTTTTATCACTGGTTAGGATAAATACCCACAGAGTTTTTTTCTTTTTTTTTTTTTTTTAATGAAAAAAGCAATCCGACCCTTAAATATGTCTGTGTTGATTTTTCAAACCAGCACGCAACTGGTGGCTGTGTCTATTGACATTCTTCTGGAGTTTAGAAAGATAATGCATCTGATTCAAAAATGGAAAGAAAAATCTAGCTTGGATCACGTGCCAAAACGTAAACTAAGCTTTACTGAAAGTTTCTAGTTCACTCCAATAATTTCTCCTCTTTTTAATCACCAGGGGAAGGCTCTATGGATGCATACTCCATTACAAAGATACGCTCTTTTTCATCCCTTTCAAAGGCTCTTCTTAGATAGCTGCCCTTTGTCTAATATTATGCCATGGTAGGAGCACTCTGGTGATATTGCCATGGTTCAATCTCTTCCTTTGTGTCTTGCCCTGGTAATCTTATACAGGCTGAAATTTCCATGTGCGTAGCTTTCTGTTGCCATTCTGCAGTGCTGTGTTCCTGATTTGTTTTGGCAGAGCAAGCTTGAGTCTTTATGGCACAGTGAAATATTCTTCGATGCTATATAATTCAGACTGAATAAGGAGTCTGTATAAGGCACGTGTCTCAATATATATATGTATATAAAACCACTAACATTGTTAATTCAAGTCAAGCATCTTTTACATTTAATTTCTGTCTTCAAGTAATGCATTGTTTTCATGTTCCCTTTCTTTGGTTTCATTGGGGATCACTCCATTCTCCAGGTCTGAGTGCTGCTGGATGCAGTTGGTCAGGACTGCAGTGCTAGAAGAGTTCTCAGAATTACACATCTTCTCCGTCTCCTCTTCCTTTTTTTCTTCATCCAAGGAGTAGTTTCGGAAGGTCTCGTAAATTTTACGCACATCCTCAGGGATGGTCTTTTTGAGGTCCTTGTTTTTCCTTTTGGTCATCTTAGCAGATGATCCAAACTTGTTAATGATGTTGTCCTCAGATGCCCCCTGCCCGTGCTTGTTGAGCTGATCTGACCCTTTAAGGCGCAGGTTGTTAGGCCTGTTGTTGATGCTTTCCTGAGATGAGGCCTTGAAGCGTCCTGTTTCCAAGGCAGTAAAGACAGAGCGCTTCTCTGGAGAGAGCATGTCTAAGGAATGGGCTCGCTGGTCCAGGCCCAGGCGCCTGCGCTCCATGCTCCGGATGGTGGCTGCCCGCTGAAGTTTGTCATGGATCTCCACACTGAGCCGCCTCCGTGTCTCTCTGAACTCAGCCGTGACGTTAGCTTTCCACTCTGCTGCATGGGCTTTTATTTCTCCAACCTTTACAACAACAAGAAAGAGAAATGAATAATAATAAAAAAAAGAAATAGCAAAATGAAGCGAAGTCTTTCCTATAGAACAGCAGCACAAGCACTTTCTTCTCTGGCATAAAATCGGAGACTGGTCCCAGCTCCAGTGCATCCATCTGGACCCAAACTTCAGCCGCAAAGTGTTTGTACTGGGCAAGCTCTAAACACACCAACTAGTGACTAGCTAATGGCTTATGTGGCATACAACTTATCTGCCTATTTCACATTTTGCCACCCTGCACATTTTATAGCTGTGTTACTTGTTGGAAGGTGTTCATGCTAATCCCTCCTTGGTTAAGAACAAAATTCCTGACATAATATCAGCGGTAGATGGTCAGGAGTGAGCAAAATTAATCACATATAGTTACACCAATACGCTTCAGAATAACACAACAACCAGTGTAGCAATACAGTAATGCATTTTACCATATTATAAAATCACAGAATGGTTTGGGTTGGAAGGGACCTTAAATATTATCTAGTTCCAACACCCCTGCCATGGCCAGGGACAACTCCCACTAGACCAGGTTACTCAAAGCACCATCCAACCTGGCCTTTAGCACTTCCAGGGATGGGGCATCCACAACTTCCCTGGGCAACCTGTTGTAGTGTCTCACCACCCTCAGAGTGAAAAATTTCTTCCTGATATCTAATCTAAATCTACCCTCTTCCAGTTTGAAGCCATTACCCCTCATCCTATCACTACATGCCCCTGTAAAATGTCCCTCTCCAGCTTTCTTGTAGGCCCCCTTCAGATACTGGAAGGATGCAATAAGGTCTCCCTGGAGCCTTCTCTTCTCCAGGCTGAACAACCCCAACTCTCTCAGCCTATCTTCATAGAAGTGCTCCAGCCCTCTGATCATCTTTGTTGCCCCCCTCTGGACCTGTGCCAACAGGTCCATGTTCTTCTTGTGCTGAGGACTCCAAAGCTAGATGCAGTACTCCAGGTGGGGTCTCACAAGAGCAGAGTAGAAGGGGAAAATCACCTCCCTTGACCTGCTGGCCACTCTTCTTTTGATGCAGCCCAGGATGCAGTTGGCCTTCTTAGCTGCAAGCACACATTGCTGGCTCATGTTTTGCTTCTCAACAACCAACACCCCCAAGTCCTTCTCCTCAGGGCTGCTCTCAATCCATTCTCTGCCCAGCCTGTGTTTGGGATTGCCCCGACTCACATGCAGGACCTTGCCCTTGGCCTGGTTAAACTTCATGAGGTTGGCATAGGCCCACCTCTCAAGCCTGTCCAGGTCCCTCTGGATGGCATCCCTTCCCTCCAGCATGTCGACCACACCACGCAGCTTTGTCAGCAAACTTGCTGAGGGTGCACTCAATCCCACTGTCCATGTCACCGACAAAGATGTTAAATGGCACCAGTCCCAGTACCGGCCCCTGTATTGCTAGTGGATGGAGCTGTTCAGTCCCACTGAAGGTTCTGTTCAGTGCCACACAGCCACAGAGCAATTAATGTTGGAAATACCTATTACATAATTTCAAGGGGACCTCTGACTGATCCAGTCTAGAGTTCATTCTCAGGGACAAATGTAGCTGTCTTTAATGGATGTTTCCATTGCATAACTGTCCAAATACCATCCTCTCAAGCCAGCTGGAGGAGGTTTCAACACATATTCTGTGTAGGCACCATATGCATGTCCTTAAATGTCTCACTACTTTGCTCTGGTTTACTCCTTTGCACCTGAGAGCAGAATAATGGCTAAGAATAAAGCACCTACAGCACCTAAAGCCTACATGGCTGCTGTTTTGAATAAACATTTCTTATGAAATGAGAGAAAAGAAGATAAATGACCAAGCAATATCTCAGTCAACACAAGCTTTTTCCAAAGATCAGCTAAAGGAAAACAGATTCAGGAGTACAATGTCTGCAGGAGCCCACCAAGGTCAGTGGTTTGCTTGGGCTGCCAGAACTCAGTTTCTGCATTCAGTGGTCCACAAGGAAGTCATCTTTGGTTCCTCAGGCCAGATGACCAGGTGTCCATTTAGAACTGTGTTACTTGTGGCAGCAGGCATCTCATATCCACCATGAGAGATCAGATTCCCACCTATAGGTCCCTGCTGATGATAAACCTGACAGCCGAACTCTTTGTGAAGCCCCCTTTATTCATGGAGATGCACAGGGGATGCACCGGGCCACAGGTGCCTTCACAGCACAGAGGCCTTCATAAATGACAAATAGCACTACCCGTCTGCCAGATTTTGTCTATGCCTGCTCTTTGACTAACCCCGGCAGGTTAACTTTGCTAGTAATGCAGGAGACTGTCTTAAGAGCTGAAATTATATTAACATCTTCCACAATAAGTGTCAGTTCTAGAGTCATGGCAATTGCTTTCCATTTTCCACCCTTATTTGAATGAAGCATTAGCAATACTGTCTTTGAATCATGAGGGTCATGTTCTGCGTGAATTTAATCATGTTCTCCCTGATGCTGACTACTCAGTTTCTTCAATTTTTAATAATATGGTACTCAGTAAGGGGCTTGAATCTAAACCTTTATTCAGAATCATAATCCCTGGCATTTTCCTGGTGGGAAAAGTCAATATAAAACCCTGCTTTTAAGGCAGATTCTTGTTTCATAATGAAGAGACCCAACTAATGTCTTCAAACCCCGTGCATCTCCTATGTTTAAAGAGAGAACACTGAAATTTTTATCACAATTTTGTAGCGAGTTTCAGAGTGAAGGCTGGACTCTCTTATTCCATAACTGCAATCTTAGTGATGTGTTCTGTGTATTTGGTAATACTGATAGAGATGTAACAACATAGGTTACTTTAGTTGTTTTTTTTCCTCCCCTTGTGAAGGAGCTAAAGATCAGAGGTAACTGGATACCAAAGGCAGCCCGTGGAGCCTGCAGGAGCCCACCAAGGTCAGTGGTTTGCTTGGGCTGCTGTAGCCAGAACTCAGTTTCCCCACCATGGGGAATATTGAGCATTGGTCATGCAGAGGAGCATCCTTCTTTAGACAAGCAGGAATCAGGCACTTAAAACTCTCTTATAAAATGACAAACCACTGAGAAATTACTGGTCATACCTCTTCTTTTGTCTTCTTGGACAGGACTCTTAACCAGTCTCCAATCATACTCAGGACAGCGGCAAAATAGGCAAGGCCAACAAGGATCCAGAACCACACTAGGGGTTTATACCACTCCCGGTAATGGATGTCAGCATTTCCTCCTGAAATAAGCATATACTTGTGCTTAGGAATCATGAGATGCCAAAATTATGACAAAATATATGCAATTCTGAGAAATTCCTGAAAGTGTTCCTTGACTCTTGCATTTCTTGACTCTTGCCAACACCATTGCAGTTCTAATAATAGACGAGAGGCCCTTCAGATGGGAGGAACACAGTCTGTTCTTAATTTAAGACTCTTCAAAATTACCTATTGTTCTGCTGCTCTGTGACCTGCCAGAGCACCTAGTAAACACTTTTCTTCATATTGCTTATACTCTGAAGCAAGTCTGAAATTACTGCTTTGATAGTACTTGCAACAGCATAAACACATTTCCAAGAAAAACATTTAATACAGCTAGTCTTCCGTATTCTGAACTCCCTGCAGTCTGGTAGTTGAGAAACTTTACTGTTCAGCCCCCTCAGGTTATAGAGTTTCCATATTTTTTTTGGTTTTAGCCACAGGGTTGAGAGACCTATGTGCAGGAGAAAGAAAAGTAACTTTGTCTTCCCCTCCAGATCAGGATATCTGATAGGAAGCCAACTGTGCATCAGCCCTGATAATAAGGATATACTGTCTGCTTGGGTATCAGTTATAGGGGTGCATTCTCTGGCCAGTGACTTGAGAGGAGATATGGATCAAATGAAGTAACAAATATCCTATATAGTCTTCATGCAAGTCTCAGGATGAGCTGGCAAAACAAGCATGTGAGACATCTGGCAAATCTAATGGGCTACAAAGACCATAAAATAAGTGCAGTAACAGTCAGACTGCTGCTTACCACAGAATAGAATTCCAAAAGAAAGCAACCACAGCCTCACTTTTGAGAGTCCCAGTCCTATCACAGGGCTACGTGCACTGCAAGAACGAGAGCCAGTGAGAGGCAGGCACAGCTCTGAGCTGCAGACAGCGAGCAGCAAGGAGTCTGCACAACCCCATGGGCACAGCCATATCCCGGAATGCAGATGAACAAACACCACCTTGGTGGTACCTGCGTAAATTTCTGCCTGAAGAGCAAGCCTACCAGGGGACAATCCAGGGCAGAGGATTGCATATTTCCTGGACTCCAGCCTTGGTTAGACAAGAGCCAGACACCAACATGTACCTCTGTATGACTACAAAGAGATTTCAGGATTTTCCCCCTTAAAATCACCAGACAACACAGTTCAGCATTTCCCCCTGAGCTTTTTGCAATCTGAGACATTTCTATGACTCTTTAATTTTGTCCAGACTCAGTATGAGTGTATGTACGGTGTTCGAACATCCCCATGGAAGGTCAGACATTTGAGAATTGGCAGGGACCCAAATATTAGTTTTGATATTAATCTCTCCCCATAGACTGTATGAATCACTCTCTTTTTTCCAGTCTTTAAGAGCGTGAAACAATGGGAGGTGGGGACTGCTGTTGCTATGGTACAATGAGGCTCTTCTGATCATACGCATCCCTGAGGAAGCTTGCTATGAAGCAGATTGTCTAGGTCTATCTTACAGAGTAATCAGGCGACTGAGAAAGTATGAGACCACTTTCTTCAGCCTATCACAATATTCTGTTTTTTCAAGCTCCATCCACAATTGTATCTCCAACAGTAGTACAAAAACTTTCCCAGTTTGCCAAGAGCTGGCACACGTTCTAGGTGGAATAAATCAGCATAGCTCCATTGATGCTGTTTTACCCAATATGATGTATTATTTTTGATTTGATGTTGAAGGGACAGAGATACTGAGAGATTAAAGTGACAGAAAATAAAAGTGATGGAAAATCTGTCCCAAAACTAGCAATGAACCCCAAATCTCCTGGTGATCACCTGCCTTAAACTCTTATCATGAGGTCGCCTCTGAAGTTTTCTCATTCAGGGTCCTCCATTTGATTTTTGAAAAATCCTGGTTGTTAGTAGCCACCCAGCTGTGGATTATATTCTCCTAATCATGCTGTATATAGAATAATTTAATTTAATATTCAGAGCTTTTTTACTATTACATTATTAAAGAAAACATTACTGAAGTGGGATATACTTAAGAAAAATATTGTGAATTATTTTTATTTCACATTGTGATACCACAAAGACAGAATATCAGTGAGCTTCTCTTCACATTTAAGTGGTTAAAATGGACCAAGCTCATACAATCACTTTTGTGTCTGAATGATCGTAAAACACTTCTTTTTCATATCTGGGGCTCTCTTTGTTCAGTGCCTTTTTTCCTCGATAATTCATATCTTCTATACCACTATGACATAAAAAAGGAGGATTAGAGTCTTCTCTACAAAAAGACTTGTCTGCGGCTCTTCAGCAAAGAAAACTTTGTATATCCCTGTAGTTTCATTTGATGTTTTTAACTCATTCGTATTTCCCTGATTTATAGGAAGTAACAAAACAGTACAATAATACGGCTGTTTGTAACACAGGCATCTTAATGCCTTTAATTAGGACCACCAACAGGAATGAGGAGTAGAGGTCAGGCACTAATGGGGAAAAAAATTCCACATATTCTAACCACCTTTTTGTTAGCAAAGCAGTTGCGAAAAAAAAAAAAAAAAAACCTCTTATCTCTCCAGCCAACAATCTTCATGCCCTCTTTGGAAATTGATCAGGATGGATATTTATAGTTCCTGCTAGTACTGTATTAATCTTGGAGACTATCCTCCTAGCACTGAGATGCATACCCCATTAGTCTTTCTCTTCCTACATGAGATTTCCTTAACAGGGCAACTGCAATGTCAAAATTTCTGCCAAGGTTAGAGAAAAAAAATACAGTTTCTGAAACGCTGCAGCTCCTGTAGTACCAGCCCACTACTACATCCAACCAGAGATTTTTCCAGCCCTATGGCTCAGCCCTACTTTGTAAAAGCTTCATCCATTCATCATTTTGGCTACTTGCTTCTGCAGTCAGCCTCAGATTGAGCCGTAATGGACTAATACAAATCTTGAATTCAATGGGAAAGTCATTTGACTTGTGCATAATTCATTGTACAATACAGGGTAATCAGGACTTCCCAGGCTCCTGTTATCTACACTGCTGAAAGCTTGCAATATGCAAGCACCTGGATCTTAAATCAACTTGGTGTCCTATTGCACAGTAACCCCAACAGAAACACCTGGCATCATTTCACTGGAATATAATACATTTTTGGAAAGCCTCCTCTCTACACCAGAAAACAATTTCTAAGAGCCCAGGCCCTCATGCACAACATCTACGCTCAAAGCTGCTCACCTGCTACGAAGTCACCAAAGCCAACAGTAGTGAGAGTGACAACCACAAAGTAGATGGACTCCAAGGCTGTCCATCCCTCAATGTGTTTGAAGATAACTGCAGGAATGGTCACAAAGACAACGCAGCCTGCCAGGATGAAGAGGATGGTAGAGATCACCCGGATCTTTGTTTGACTCACTTGCTTCTTCTAGAAAAAGGAAATAACAAAAGAAAGATAAAATTTTGAGTGGATTTCTGGGACTGTATATCTTGTGAATGGCGGACTGATCATGCTGGTGTCACCTGGTATGTCTCTTTCTGACTTTTGTGAGCTTATTAGGTGGAATACAACCCTCCCTCCCCATTAGCGAGAGCCCTGCCCAGGTATAGCGAACCTCTATGCCTTGCCCCAGAAAACTGTGGTTCCCATTTTCCATGCACTAGGAAGTTACTAACCTACCAGAAACACAGCCTGGAAAAAAAGTCCTGAGTTTCAGAAAGGCTCCAGTACACTCTAGTTCAGGTTCAATGTGTAAGTAAAAGTGCACATTCACACCTCCATACCTGTGTATGTACACCCACTTTGCCTCACCAGCATCCAGCATTCAACAAGCAAGACCAAGACTAAAATAAAAATAAATCATTTTTTTCCTCTAAAAACCTGAGGTTTTATGTAGAAATAATTCATGCTTTGGTTTTTCTAGACTCAGGATTTCCAGCTTTCATTCACAAATATGAAGGTTAAATCTCCTTTTCAAAAACAGATAGGTATGTTATCAGTTTACTCCAGAAATAAAGGATTTCCAAGCACAGCAGCAATGCATTCCTACAAAGAGGAAGGCAGGCAGAAAAGCCAGGAGGCCTGCGTGGATGAACAAGGAGCTCCTGGAACTGACCAAAAGAAAAAAGGAGGCCTACAGGGAGTGGAGACAGGGCCGGGTAGCCTGGGAGGATTACAGAGGAATCATTCGAGCAGCCAGAGAGAGGGTTAGACAAGCTAAAGCCCAGCTAGAACTAACTCTGGCCAGGGACATTAAGACAAACAAAAAATCCTTCTATAGGTATATCAGCGAGAAAAGAAAGACTAGGGAAAATGTAGGCCCTCTCCGGAAGGATACGCAAGAACTGGTCACCCGGGACAGCGACAGAGCTGAGGTACTCAATGACTTTTTTGCCTCAGTCTTCACGGACAAGGACAGCAGCCGCACTGCCCAAGACGCAGATTGCAAAGGAGAGGATTGGGAAAACGGAGCACCGCCCACTGTAGATGAAGATAAAGTGAGAGACCACCTGAGGAACCTGAAGGTGCACAAGTCCATGGGACCTGATGAGATACATCCGCGGGTCCTGAGGGAACTGGCAGATCAAGTCGCGAAGCCACTAGCCATCATATTTGAGAAGTCGTGGCAGTCTGGCGAGGTTCCTGCCGACTGGAAAAGGGGAAACATAACCCCTATTTTCAAAAAGGGAAACAAGGAAGACCCGGGGAACTACAGGCCAGTCAGTCTCACCTCTGTGCCTGGCAAGATCATGGAGCAGATCCTCCTGGAAACTCTGCTGAGGCACACAGAAAACAAGGAGGTGATTGGCGAGAGCCAACATGGCTTCACCAAGGGCAAGTCATGCCTGACAAATTTGGTGGCCTTCTACGAAGGGGTTACAGCGGCAGTGGACAAGGGAACATCTGCTGATGTCATCTACCTGGACTTGTGCAAAGCATTTGACACTGTCCCACACGATATCCTGGTCTCTAAATTGAAGAGACATGGATTCGATAAATGGACCACTCGGTGGATAAAGAACTGGCTGGATGGTCGCACTCAAAGGGTTGCGGTCAACGGCTCGGTGTCCAAGTGGAGAGCAGTGACGAGTGGTGTTCTTCAGGGGTCGGTACTGGGACCCGTACTGTTCAACATCTTTGTTAGCGACATGGACAGTGGGGTAGAGTGCACCCTCAGCAAGTTTGCTGATGATACCAAGCTGTTTGGCGAGGCAGACACGCTGGAGGGGAGGGATGCCATCCAGAGGGACCTGGACAGGCTGGAGAGGTGGGCCCAAGCCAACCTCATGCAGTTCAACAAGGCCAAGTGCAAGGTCCTACATCTGGGTCAGGGCAATCCCAAGCACAAATACAGGCTCGGCGGAGAATGGCTGGAGAGCAGCCCTGAGGAGAAGGACCTGGGGGTGATGATTGATGAGAAGCTCGACATAAGCCAGCAATGTGCGATCGCAGCCCAGAAGGCCAACCGTATCCTGGGCTGCATCAAAAGAAGTGTGGCCAGCAGGTCAAGGGAGGTGATTCTGCCCCTCTACTCCGCTCTCGTGAGACCCCACCTGGAGTACTGCATCCAGCTGTGGAGTCCCCAACATAAGAAGGACATGGACCTGCTGGAGCATGTCCAGAGGAGAGCCACGAGGATGATCAGAGGGCTGGAGCACCTCTCCTATGAGGAGAGGCTGAGAGAGTTGGGGCTGTTCAGCCTGGAGAAGAGAAGGCTCCGGGGAGATCTTATTGCATCTTTCCAGTACCTAAAGGGGGCCTACAGGAGAGCTGGGGAAGGACTTTTTACACGGGCATGTAGTGATAGGACGAGGGGGAACGGCTTTAAGCTGGAACAGGGCAGGTTTAGATTAAACATTAGGAAGAAGTTTTTCACTTTAAGGGTGGTGAGGCACTGGAACAGGTTGCCCAGAGAGGTTGTTGAAGCCCCATCCCTGGAGGTGTTCAAGGCCAGGCTGGACGTGGCCTTGGGCAACCTGGTCTAGTGAGAGGTATCCCTGCCTGTGGCAGGGGGGTTGGAACTCGATGATCTTCAAGGTCCCTTCCAACCTAAACCATTCTATGATTCTATGATTCTATGATTTATGTCAAATACCAAACAATCTGAGATAAAATTACCTACATAAATCCACACTGGAAAGCTCTTGAACAAAGGGTATGTGTGTTACTGGCTGCTATAAACTGAATACAAATATAAGCAGTGTAATTGCAACATTTTACACTCCTAGATCATATAAACTCTCAATCTATGTAATACGAACTTAGATTTTGTTTCCAGTAATATTGATGCAAACTCAGATTCACACAACCAACAGATTTATTTCTGGCAGATTTATTTCAGATTTTCTCTGCTGTAAATAAACTGAAAATTTAATAGAGTTCCACGAGAAAGCTGGAAATTACTAGAAATCCTACTGTGGATTAATTACAGTGCCAGCGTAAATTTTGTATTTATCCTGGAAAAGGAATGTGGAGGTCACTGTAAGTCACATATTTCCAAATTAGTTTTCCAAATCAAGCATCTCCCTTAACCCAGAAATGAGATCTCATTTCAGATTAGGACATTGCCTAGACAGGAAATAAAGTCTCAGAACTTATCTTTATAATATACAGAAGGGATATTGCCTGAACTGGTTAATATCTAGCCAGCCTGTGAGCAGTACTACTGCTTCTACTAAAGCATGAGCATTTCTATTAGAGGTGCAATGTCAGACCCTCATTAGGCACTCATCTGATCTGGGATGCTCTGCATTTGGAACCCAGGTAGCAGCATAAATATGCCATGTTTCATAAATACTTCTAGTTCTGAAACTGTTTGAGATGATCCCTACACTTAATTTTTTTCTTTTTGTGTGTGTGCATTGTTTTCTGTGTCTGGCTGAACAGAAATAGTTAAGTAGGATTAGCAATATAATGAAATAAAGAAGATTAATCATATACAAGACATGGGGAAAAACTGCCACGGAAGTACCAAGGAGGAAAACAATACAAGAATATAAAACCTGACTTGACTTCTTATTTCCTCTTTTTCTGGAGAGTCATTTTGAGCAATTTGCTAAAATAATAAAGGATGATCTAGCTCCTTCAAGAGGTAAGGACACACATTCACAATGGCAGGATTTCAGACTTACTATATGTGTGGTGAAGGGAAAGCAACTGATCACATGGCTGTTACGTGGTGTCTTAGATTGCACGCTTGCTTTTTGTCATGGAGGATGAGGATTTAACCAAGCTGTTGTTTATTTACTGGTTTGGCCAGGGTGACTTGTTCACTTCTACTAAATGCTTCAGTTTTCTGACATGTAAAAATGAAATGGCAGACACCTTGCTACAGTGGAAGTTAGGAGGCACGTGCAGTGCTGTATAGTACTGGGAATCCTTGGACAAAAAGTACTCTGGAGCTGCCAAGCACTGCTAGCAAAGCAAAGTTATGCATAGTAATCCTTCCTCCAATCCCCACATAGCAACATTAAAATGCATTTCAATATGTCAGGATTGTCTTGTCTCATGGTAGAAACAGGAGTGGAAAGAATGGCCTGCAAATCAGTACCAAATGTTCAGGACATCCACTTGTTCGTGAGCGATAAATTCAGCCAAAGGTTGTTGGATTTTTAAGTAAAAATGGTAACGATGTTAATGAGAGGATCTGCAGAAAGGCCGGACTCATAGTTGTGCACCTCAGTCACTCACACAAAAGCGGAACAGCTAAGGGTCTATTTTTTCTTACTCTTCCACTGGTACAAATGAAGTCAGAAAGCAATGGTGAATCAGGCACAGCATTTTTAGAGGTACTGAAAAGAGCACAAACGCAAGACTCAGAAGTAGAATTACTTAATGCAGGAATGCAGCATAAAGGAATACTAGCCACCCCAGCCAGTAAATTAGCTTTATCGGGGGCCCAACTTAAATACCTCTATGGAAACGCATATAGCATGGGGAATAAACAAGAGGAGTTAGAAATGTGCGCACGCCTGCAGAGCTATGATCTTACTGGCATCACAGAGATGTAGGATGGCACCTATGACTGGAGGTTGGAATGGAAGGATACAGGCGCTTCAGGAAAGAGAGGCAGGGGAGACAAGGAGGAGGTGTCACCCTCTATGTCAAGAACCAGCTGGAGTGCATGGAGCTCTGCCTGGGGATGGATGAGGAGCAGACTGAGATCTTATGGGTCAGGATTAAAGGGAGGGCAGGGACAGGTGATGTTACAGTGAGGGTCTGCTACAGGCCACCTGACCCGGAAGACCGAACAGATGAGGCCATCTATAGGCAGATAAGAGCAGCCTCATGTTCACAACCCCTGGTCCTCATGGGGGACTTCAATCACACCAATATCTGTTGGAGGGACAATACTGCAAGGCATAAGCAATCCAGGAGGTTCTGGAATGCATCGATGAAAACTTCCTTCTCCAAGTGATAGAGGAGCCAACAAGGAGTGGTGCCATGCTGGACCTTGTTCTCACCAACCAGGAGGGGCTGTCGGGAAATGTGAAGCTCAAGGGCAGTCTTGGCTGCGGTGACTATGAGACGGTGGAGTTCAAGATCCTTAGGGCGGCAAAGAGGGTGGACAGTTAGCTCACTACCATGGACTTCAGGAGAGCAGACTTTGGCCTCTTCAGGGATCTGCTTGGCAGAGTACCATGGGATAAAGCCTTGGAGGAAAGAGGGGCCCAAGAAAGCTGATTAATATTCAAGGGTCACCTCCTCCAAGCTCAGGAGTGATGCATCCCCCCAAGAAGAACTTGGGGGTGTTTGTTGATGAGAAGCTCAACATGAGCCGGCAATGTGCGCCTGCAGCCCAGAAAGTCAACAGCATCCTGGGCTGCATCAAAAGAAGTGTGGCCAGCAGGTCAAGGGAGGCGATTCTGCCCCTCTACTCCACTCTCATGACACTCCACTTGGAGTACTGCATCCAGCTCTAGGGCCCCCAACAGAAGAAGGACATGGACCTGTTGGAATGAATCCAGAGGAGGGCCACAAAGATGATCAGAGGGCTGGAGCACTTCTATGAGAACAGGGTGAGAGAGTTGGGGTTGTTCAGCCTGGTGAAGGTTCTGGGGAGACCTTGTAAGGGTCTTTCAGTGCTTAAAGGGAGCCTACAGGAAAGATGGGGTTATCAGGGAGTGGAGTGATAGGACGAGGGGTAATGGTTTTAAACTGAAAGAGGGTGGATTTAGATTAGATATCAGGAAGAAATTCTTTGCTGTCAGTGTGGTGAAGCACTGGAACAGGTTGCCCAGAAAACTTGTGGATGCCCCTTCCCTGGAAGCGTTTAAGGCCAGGCTGGATGGAACTCTGAGCAACCTGGCCTAGTGGCAGGTGTCCCTGGCCATGGCAGGGGGGTGGGAACTAGATGATCATTAATGTCCCTTCCAACCCAAACCATTCTATGATTCTGTGACAATAACACAAGAAATTCAGGGTACAAGTGAAAGGGGAGTCTTTTTACAGTTAGACATGCATTCAGAGGACATTAACAGTAGAGTATAGCTGCTATAGATCAAAAAAAAATGCTAAGGCATAAATGTCATTATTCATGGAGTATGTACATTGTAGTAATCACACATTACAAAAAGGTTGGTTTGCATGGGGTTTTTTTGATGATGGAGTCGGCCTTGTTATTTTATGTCAAAGAACATCATTTTGTGCTCCCCAGATTCTCAGGAATAAGGAAGCGCAGCCTTTACATTCCAGTTTTTGCACAGTTGTATCAAGATGAGACTATATTAGCCTAAGCTGCTGCAGTATTACACTGTAACAAGTCATTATTAAAAGAGATAAATATATATATAACAGTATATATATATATATAACATTGAAGTTTGAGAAATCTGAAAGGGTTCATACAAACTTCTCTTTTAAGTAGTATTTACAATTTGGAGCCAAACACTGGCAAATAGCTGAGCAACTCCAGGCAGGCTAACATGTCCTCTGAGCCCATTTTGTGGCATAAATACATAATTTTCAATAGGTGTCAAAATGAAACAGAAAAGTAGTTCATCTCATAGCAGTTTAAGTAAATTGAAAACACTTTTTAAAGATATGTTTTCTAATTATTTTTTTAGTTTTGTTTTACCAACAAGTTCTCTGCATATTGACAAAGCAGATAATTTGTAAGGCATTCACAAATATAAATAAATTAGTGCTTGCTAATGAAAGAGATGTCAATTTAAAATGACCTAGAGCTTATCTGGAAAAGATTAAAGTAGGAATCTAAGAAGAAAAGAACAGAGAGTTTTCTGTGATATAACCACCTATGAGGGGTCATTTGCATTTACTAATCAAGGTGCTGATTTTACTCTTAAGGTGGCTAAGTGCTAAACAGGCAACATCACTGACATCACCTTGCTCATATTAATTCAAACAACCTACTGTCAACCTGCTCTAGTGCCCAGACGGGTGAGGACAGATATTCTCATGAAAACACCCTTATCAGTGGAATTTAGTTCTTATGCATCTTTTCTACCAATAACTCTGACCTTGCTTCTTCCCTATTTTCTATTACATACAAACGGGTCTTGTTGATTTTGGTCTTATGCAGTAATTTCAGGAGTTAAAAGAAATCCCTTCCTTTTTTTTTTTTTTCCTTTTTCTCCCTCTCTGGTCCTACAGATCAAAGCTGATGAACTGGATTCTTTTACAGCTTCTGCCCTTTTCAGGTGAAGTAACTCAGGCACAATTTTTCTATCCTGACTGTTGAAAACAAAAGGACCAAACAAGGTTCTTAAGTTCCCAAGCTGAGACCACAGGGATGATACATATTCCTTCGAAAAGGGAGCAGGAGACATTAAGTATGGGATCAAAAGATGCTACAGCCATTTATCACACTAGACTAAATGCTAAATATATTGAACATACATATTTCCATGAACAGCATATTTCAAATATGCTTATTCCAAGATTTTGTAGTGTCACCTCCCATTTCACAGAAACTCCCACAATATACAGTACTACTCAACCAAAAATAGTACTGGAACATTTGCTGCTTCACAGTGAGCTCAGATGGTTCCTCTGTCTTCCAAACATTTTCTTTTCTGAATTCCTGACAAATATCCCCAAGACTCCAAGCAAGTTGTTTACCTTTTTGGCTAGATGACCAATGTCATATTTGTAGTGCTAGTATAATGTGACTGCATGGAACATGTTGTCCTCATCTCACCACAAGTCTCTGCATTTTGGAGCATTCCTCCAAAGAAAATACATTTCTTTAACATTTCTTTTGTCCTCTTCACCTACTCTTAACTTTATGCCCTCTCCCATGCTGCCAACTATTCTTGGAACAGATTGTCTTTGCCCGTGCACTAATTAAACAGCTTGTCTTCTAAATCACTTTCTCCAGATCAAAATATTTTAACAAGAGGAAAGCTAGTCTTTGTACTCAAAGCATAAGACAGAATATTGCATATATCAGTTCTATATTTTTCTCTGCCACAAACATTAGGTATGTCCTTAGTCAAAACATTTTTGCTAGGCTAGTGTAGACAGTGCAGACAGCCATAGGGTCACACTGCCTGCGTTTCAGCTCAGTCAAATGCCAGCCAGCCCTGGTTCAGAGCCTGGCACATAACTCAGTAAAGTGTGATGCCCATCTCAACAGGCTGTACAGAAAGACTGGAACGGCACTGGGCTCACAGAGCTCCTTGGTGATCAGCAGTATGGTCACATCAACCTCACTGCTGCCTATATCTGTCACTGTGGATTTCTTTCTAACTTGTCCTAGCTCCTTCATATTCAAAATGAGACTGAAACTACATGTATTTTAAATATCACTGGCTTAGATATAACATCTTAGAACAGTATAACAATCTTTTGTTCTCCTGTGTTCTCTGAACACAGCTGACTCCAGCTGGCTCCAACGGACCCACTGCAGAACACTGCTGAGCCCCTTTGACAAGATGGTGGCGCCTCTGTGAAAGTGTATTTAAGAAAGGGAAGAAATGCTGGATGGGCAGAGAAGGAGGGAATGGAGGAGGGAATGAGGGAATAACAAAGTTAGGGGAGTGGGAGGTGCTCCGTGGCAGAGCAGGTACTTTCCTGGAGGGACTGCAGCCCATGAAGGACCGGTGAAGAACCAGAGGAAAAGGGTTGAGAAAGAAGGAGTGACAGAGGGACACCACTGTGTCCACACCCTAACCTCCATACCACTCGCAGCTGCACTGGAGGCACTGAGTGTGACCTGCAGCGATAACATGGGCAGAGCACAGGTGCCTGAAGCAAAGCAGCCTGGGAGTGAAGCTGAGCCTGAAAAAGGGGAAGGAAAGGCATTTTGAGTGTTTCTCTTTTTCTGTTTCCAAACACCCAACTCAGTAATTAAATATTTATGCTAATTGGCAATAAAGTTAAATTCCACAAGTCAAGTCTGTTTTGCCCGTGACAGCATTTGGTAAGCGATTTCCCTGTCTTTATTTTGACCCACAAGTTTTCTCACTCTTGTTCTTCCTGCCTTCTCCCCATCACACCCAGGGAGGGGAGTGAGCAAGCGGCTGTGTGGGTGCTTGCTGCCAGCCAGGACCTACTCACCACATCAATGAAGAAGGTAACACCCCTTGAAAGCACGGCAGCAGAATTCTAAATAATATATTTCAAAATATATAGCATATTTCAGACACCTCCATGGGTTAAGAACAGTGGTTTGAACCATTCCACTAAAGATGGGCTTCCCCTACTGTCTAACCAGCTCTCTTGGTGCCTCAGTGCTATTTTAATTCTCATGTTTTATAAAGAATGTTGCTATTGCTGCACAAGAAGATGCAAAATCCATCCTCTATTTCTTAACAGTGGTAAGTACCATAGGGGAGACAGTTATAAAAAGCTGTAAGCACTCACATTTGTTACTAAGCTTGGGAAAGACAATCCTGAACACATACAGTGCACGGGTCAGAGTAAAGAAGGATTTTTTTTACATTGCTGTTTTTCCCCATAAAAACATAATTCTGCAGGGTGTCTGTCTAGACCCAGATGGAATATGCAGCAAGCTTCTCATGGAGAATGTTATTTTTGTAAATCTCTAGGCATGGATCTTGCTGCAGTCATAATGTGAGTACTGATACTGTGTTATGAAAATACAGAAACACTGGCTCAGAAATTTTCTAGGCTTGATATAACCCATTCCAATCTTCTTCCTCTCTCTAGAAAGCACACATAGGGCTTTCTGATATGCCCCAACTAATTTTTGCACATTGCTTATTATGCTACTGAAGAAACAAAAATAACAATAATGAGCCCAAACCTCTGTTCTGGTTGACCTGTATTCAGCCCAAGAAAAAATAAATGTCGAATAAGAAGGATCCATGTATATATATGCTTTTCTCAGACACTGGAGCAGACAAAGGGCAACAGACGTTCATGGCACAGGCTTAAGCAATTTCAAAGGATGCTTGCAGAGGAAGAATTTGGAATGTATTGCTCCTCCTTTCCTTCCTTTAACTCCCTTCTGAGTCACGCCTATATTCCCCTTTCTCAGGGGGTGCAAGAATGGGTTAATAATGGTTGTTCCACATCACTTCCCTGTACCTGAATGTATTTTACCTTGCCATTCCTGGTAACCCTGATTTTGATCAGTGTTGAGTCAATGCTTTAATCTTGTTCATCAGTGCAATTCAGGAGAAAAAATAAAATGCAGTTATGATGCTGCAAAGAAAAGTGCTACATAGCAGCAAGGCTACATTTATGAGTATATGCTCAGCATCTAATCAAGAAATGCACCGAAACAGAGAAAGACAATTAGTGTAGCTAGATCAATGATAGATCTAGTTATCTATTGCATGACATGGCCACTTTCAAAGATGTAGAAAGAAAAAGAAAATTGAACTTCACGTTAGAAATATCTTCTCGTAGCAGAGTGGAGAAATTAAATGTTGATTTTTTTTAGCTCTGTTTGGGCTTTCATTTTTTGTTCTGGTTGTTGTTGTTTTCTTCTCCTACAGTGGAATGAAGCATCCAGGTTCCTTCATACTGTTGAGTTTTCAGAACATTTCCCTAGTGATTAGGAATGTGACAACATCAGCATTCGTGAGGTTAGAATGGATACTCCATTGGATTAGATATTGAAAGGTTAAACAATGACCTTTTGAAACAGAGAGTAGATCTTCAGGCTAGACTTCTTGTATCTGTTTCTAGACTGCAGTTTTCAGTTTCTGCTTAGTTTGGAATAACTAAGCAACCTTCCCTTGCCCTTCTCGGGTACAACAGCATATATCATTCTCAGCAAGAAATTCTTGCAGAAGCCTCCAAAACATATTTTGTATTTACCATGAGATTTCTTACAGATATTAACACTATAAAGATAGCAATACGCAACTTGTGACTAGTCAAGTAACCAAAGAGCATCCTCTCAGGTAACTAGCCCACAGGGAGTGAATACAGATCCCAGAAGAGTGGAAGGAAAGTGAAAGGAGAAAGACAGACCAGTACCCCCCTGGGAAAAATGCGGAAAGAGTGGAAAATGTCTCACCCCCAGGAGTGTCCCTCCATGCCACAAATCTCCCCCTGCTCCTCCCAGCCTTCTCCAACATTTTGCAAGAGCTGCCAGTGCTTACCTTCAAAGGTAAAAGGAGGGCAGGGAGCAGCTTCAAAAGGAAAGGTCTGGCGCAGGGTGAAGGGTGCATCAAATACTTTGTCCCATGGCTCAAAACAGTTCTTATTGCCACAATGACACGTGTATGCGCCAAGGGAAAATATGAACATGTAAATTACATTAGAGTGGTTAACAGGATAGATTGACAGTCCTGAAAGGTGAAGGTTGAACACATAAAGCAACATAACACTAAATTGACCACCTCCATCCAGCCTGTCGTAACCTTGAAGTAGCATCTCTTAAGTGAAAAAGTAGCAGAGTCCTCATGCCTGGGATGAGGCACCATGTACAGGTACCCTCATGAAGTAATTTCTGTCTATTGCCTTTCAAGATCCAACACGCCCCTCACACTCAGTCTCTGATGCTCCCCACCTCAAGCTCGCGCACAGCAATTTTGGAGGATATTCTGAAGAACACTAACTAGAATGGCTCTATGTATTCGTTGGGGGAGAGGGGGGATCAACAATCACTTTATTATGAGTGATTTTGTGTTGCAGTTGCATTTCTGTCTTGCTTTTCCTTCACTCCCTATATTGCAAACCAAACAATCTCAAGGTAAGGATTTTCTTTAGGATTTCAAGTTTTCAGAGTTGGCAACACCTGCACCAAAGCCCTAGCACATAGGATTTGGTATTTCAGCACTGCACTGTCAGGAACACAGAGAAGTTTCCACAGCAACATGACCAAAACTTAAGGCAATAACAAAAGGAGGATATTCACTATTGGTGCTCAGGAAAAAGTTTAACTTTCAGGCTGATGGTTGAAAAGTTCACATGTTCTTTGACTTTAATCAGCAGCTTCCACTGAAGTATGTTATTTTTTAAGCTTCATACAGAGTATCTAAGAAGCTGCTCAGTAAACTCTTAATCATGCTTGCAGCTCCTGTTTGTCTTGTGTTTCATGAGAGATAATTGCTTGGGACCCACAGGGTTTATATCCAGTGCACTTCACTGCAATTAAAAGTTATGTGACTAATACTAATTTTAGCAGGAGGCAGGCAGGTATAGTTTTGCCCTTTGGAATAGTGATTTCTGAACATTTCAAATCATAAAGAAGGACTGTTTAACTCACTTCCTTAATAAGAAAATTGGGATTCAGGCTCTTCATGGAAATGCAACCCCTTGCCACAGCTTATTCTGAACACTAACCCGGTTTCAAACCAAATGAGAGGTGGCAAAGATTGGGCTTTGATACAGAGAAAGAAATAGAGCTCATCTTTTTTCACCATAGAAAACAGAAAAGAAACAGATAGAGGGAACAATAACTGGCAAATGGACAGAGATCATATTCCAGAGACAATCCCTAAAGTACATAAAAAATAGCCTGAGCACATACAAATTAGCAGTGGAAGAAAACCCCTTCCTGAAAACTTACTTCATTGTTACTCTATTGTTTTTATGTTCTTCTTTAAGGATGATAAATCATCATCCACAGATCAATCCATCATCCACAGAAGGGTTTGGAAACCCTTCTACTGAGTGTTAATTGCCAAATACTCTCTTAGCTTACACTTAAATCAGTTTTTTAGCCACTAATTGCCTACTACACCTGTCTTTGGTTTATTAATTAATTCTGTGTAAACATTCAAACAAGTGCTAAAATATTAGGCACCCTACCAAAAAAAAGTTGAATTAGATGAAGAAAAACCGTGACGATAACAGAGGATCTTGGGTTCATGTACTACAATAGCCGCAGTCTATCCACAGTCAAAAAGCAACGTAATGAAAATTGCTTCCCAAATGAAAAATGAACTATTACAATTTACTGTAATACAGATAGACACCTGAACAGCGATAAATAAAGCCTTTGTATTAATCATGGATTTCTGACTAGTTTTCGTACAATATTATGTTTTTAAGAGCTGTAAAGTATTATGAGCACTGCAGTTCAGTGACAAAAGTATGACTCCAGTAATAAGAATTATTGAAGGTTTGAACCTCTAATAATTTTAAATAATGAAGAAAAAAAATAGAAAATATATTAAAAGGCCTTACATAAGCATGTAAAACAGTACAAGATTGCCCTGTAGTCAACAGCTATACTGTGCAGTGCCTAACACTCACAGAAAGAGCTGTTACAGTAATACCAGTGATAATTACTTTGGGGGATGGACTTCAATGAATCCTAGGTTTCAGTTTTGGTGCACTGGAGCTGACTTGAGATTTCCAGATAACACTATACTCTGGATTTAAGCTAGTTTTAAAGCCTGGTTTTAGAATAGTCTTTCCTCCTTATACTATCATCTTTTTAGCGAGACTGATTTGATTCTAAAATTGGAGCAATTACTATCTCTTCCTGGTGTTGACATGTTCTCCCTTCTTAGAGTTGCTGCCTTCTCTTTCTAGCAACCCCAGGAATGCCCTTTCAACTACCACCAGGCTCAACACCTCCTGGGGCTCTCTTTAGAGGCACACTCACTTTCAAGACCTTCATGATCCTCTCTTTGAAGTTGCCTCAGGCTGATGCTATACTTCTCACAAGCCCTTACAGGCCTAACAGACATTGTTGATAAAACCAAAATATTTAAAAGATCTTTCAGAAATGTCAAGATCTGAATTTAACTTTTCAGGTTAATATTAACCCTTAAATTGTATGCCAATTTGCAAGAGGTTATTGACTTGCAGGATTAAAGAAAGACGCGCTCTACAGCCAGCCCACATAAGCTTTAGACTCTAAATGTATACTTAGCAACAAAGACTAGTGGATAAGAACAAATCAGCAAAGGTTTTGCTGCACTTAAGTTACTTTCCCTGAAGCAGATTAGCTGTAAGCATCACTAACTGAATTAAATACACAGTTAGAGGAAATAAAATGCCAAAAGCTGGGATCCATAGATTTTCTCATGAATTTTTTAGTCTAGCATGCTATCTCAGCACTGTGCAGGAAAAGATACTTTCCTGCAGCTCAAATATAATGGAGGGGGGAAGTGATCCAAAGAGTAAACCCAACATATTCAAGACCATACCACAAGCCAGTGGCTGAACCTAAAATAGAATTCAGAGGCAAATTTGGCTCTGGTGGATGAAGAGTCACTGTATGTAATGAAGTTACAGCCCGCACTGTAGTTGTTTAGTTCACCTGTAGGATTATCGTTTGCCTGTATCTTCCATTGGCCCTGGAGGACGAGGGCTACTAAAGCAGGTGATGACCAAAAGCAAAAATAAAACTTCCTTCTATCTTTCCATCACCATAATTAAAGCACCGATTAGAAACATAAAAAAAGATGTGGCCTGCAGTATCTCAAGAAGAAAAGTATTTCAGAGACAGGCATTGTAAACTTACCACTCCTGCCTTTCATCCTCCAGTTCAACTTTGTAAGAGTCTACAGTCACACTTCTGCCATTGCTAGACATACTGCAGTGAAGTGTCCAGATGGCCCTGGGTCTGGACTGCTTTACGTCCAAAAAAAGCAATTAGAACAACTCTTGTTAAGAAGGGCATTGAAGGAATCCAGACAGGAAGGAGCAGAGAGAGGAATACATTTGTAGAGTACAGAGAGACGAACAATCCTCTTTGTAACAGATATGTTACTGAGGTACTAGTGTAGAATGCACCCAGAGTTTTCCAACCTGGAGCATGCACCTTGGCAATGAAGTCCTTGGTTTCGAGAATGCTCATGCATTTTGACTTAAACAGTTGTCAGACAATACTTTTTGAAAGGATTGAAACATGCTTCCTCACTGCGTCCTATTGTTTTCTGCATAGGGAAACTCTATGTCAAGAGGATAGAGGGAGGAGTGCATCCATCAGAAGTGGTCCACAACCCACTCCAGTGTGATGGGAAATACACTGTTTGAATACCCATATGCTTAAAAAGTCATTGTGCTGAGGCCTTATTTTCCTGAGGAGAGCACATCAGCCTTAAATTGCCAGAGACAAATGATTCCGACGAGTCTAACATCTCAGCACTAACTGTGTTTTTAGAGACAGATACTTTTGGTCTAAATAAAGTTTGATGAGGAAGACAAGCTGAAATAAACAGAGGCAGAGCATTTGCTGACCCTTGTGCATTCATGCTCAGTACGCTAGCTGCTGTATATTGCTCTTCCAAGCTGATCTTTCTGCCACGCTCTTTGCATAGAACTTATGAAGTTGCTGTAATTTCTGGATTCTTACAGTACCTGCATTCTTTAATTTCACTTTTATCATCAGCTAATTTACAAAAAGCATGTCTTCAGGTTTAAAACAGAGGAACTGAAAATGAAATTAATATATTCACCAGATTCGTAAGGCACTATGGATGTATTGCTGGCAAGAACTATAGGATATCTAGATTTTTATTATTACGTTGTAAAGTCCATTTTTAGACAAATATGCTTTATAAGGATTATGAAGGGTAACACATTGCCTTCAGATCTCGTATGTTAGTATTTGGCTATGCATGTATTCGTAAACTTAGTAGTGTTAACTCACAGTAAAATTTAGATCTGGATCTAGGTTTTGTTTTTAATCACCCCTAAATTTCAGGTTGCTCAGATTTTAAATGTACATTCAGGTGCATACCTGCTTGAAATAAACACCATGTAAGTATCTACATATGTAAACCAAACCTTTGTCTACCCGCAAGCACCCCTTTTTTAACCTTGCTCAGGGAACTGTGACTCTCAGATGGACCTTTACGGTGTTACAGGCTCAGATAGTGATCGGAGATTGTTTACATCCATTTGTTCTGGGTTTGTAAATCAGTGCTCTAAAACACTTCTTTTTATCTGTACAAGCTCTCACCACACAAATTATTTTTATTTTTTTCCTGAGCAAGTTATTCTGCTGTGTGGGGAGCAAAAGAGAAGCAGCTTCAAAGAACCAAATTCCCAACTAGTGACAGAGGCACAGAATCACAGGAATCAAATGAAAAATATTTGAAGTCAGCATACTCTATGCTCTGCATAATGTTTCTCTCCAAAGCTACATCACCTTTGGTCTTTCCATAACACAGTGATCTTGTATATGAGGAAAGCATTTGCATAATTTCTTACTCAAAGTTTTCCTGCAGGTAACTTACCAAGTTCATCTGAAACATTATTTCTGCCGGTGAAAGGGAAATCTTGGAATTATGAGGGAAAATTTCCTCTGCCATAGAATCATTTAGGTTGGAAAAGACCTTTAAGAGCATTGAGTCCAATAATCAACCTAACACTGCCAAAACCCACCATTAAACCATGTCCCTAGGTGCCAGGTATACACATCTTTTAAATACTTCCAGGGATGGTGATTCAATCACTGCCCTGGGCAGTCTGTTCCAATGCTTGATAACCTTTTTGGTGAAGAAATTTTTCCTAATATCTAATTTAAACCTCCCCTGGTGCAACTTGAGGCCATTTCCTCTCATCCTATCACTTGTTACTTGGGAAAAGAGACTGACACCCACCTTGCTACCTCCTATCAGGTAGATGTAGAGAGCAATAAGATCTCCTCTCAGCCTCCTTTTCTCCAGGCTAAACAAACCCAGTTCCCTCAGCCGCTCCTCATAAGACTTGTGCTCCAGACCCCTCACCAGTTTTGTCACTCGTCTTTGGATGGGCTCCAGAAGCTCTCTGTCTTTCTTGTAGTGAGGGGCCCAAAACCATACACAGTATTCGAGGTGGGGCCTCACCAGTGCCGAGCACAGTGGGACCATCACTTCCCTAGTCCTGCTGGCCACATTATTCCTGATACAGGCCGGGATGCTATTGGCCTTCTTGGCCACCTGGGCACACTGCTGGCTCATATTCAGCCGGCTGTCAACCAACACCCCCAGGTCCTTTTCCACTGGGAAGCTTTCCAGCCACTCTTCCCCAAGCCTGTAGCATTGCATGGGGTTATTGTGGCCCAAGTGCAGTACCCAGCACTTGGCCTTGTTGAGTCTTATACATACAGTCAGCCTTGGCCCATCGATCCAGCCTGTCCAGATACCTCTGTAGTGTCCTCCTCCCCTCAAGCCGATCGACACTCCTGCCTAACTTGGTGTTGTCTGCAAACTACTGAGGGTGCCCTCGATCCCCTCATGCAAATCATTGATAAAGATATTAAACAGAACAGGCCCCGATACTGAGCCCTGGGGAACACCACTTGTGACTGGCCACCAACTGGATTTAACTCCATTCACCACAACTCTTTGGGCCCAGACATTCAGCCAGTTTTTTACCCAGCAAAGAGTACACCCATCCAAGCCATGAGCAGCCAGTTTCTCCAGGAGAATGCTGTGGGAAACCATGTCAAAGGCTTTACTAAAGTCCATGTAGACAACATCCACAGCCTTTCCCTCATCCACTAAGCGGATCACCTTGTCACAGAAGGAGATCAGGTTAGTCAAGCAGGACCTGCCCTTCATGAACCCATGCTGACTGCGCCTGATCACCCACTTGTCTTGTATGTGCCACATGATGGCACTCAAGATGATCTACTCCATAACCTTCCCTGGCACCAAGGCCAGACTGACAGGCTTGTAGTTCCCCAGATCCTCCTTCCAGCCCTTCTTGTAGACAGATGTCACATCTGCTAACCTCGAGTCAACCAGGGCTTCCCTGGTTAGCCAGGACTGCTGATAAATGATGGAAAGTGGCTTGATGAGCACTTCCACCAGCTCCCTCAGTACCCCTGGGTGGATCCCATCCAGCCCCATAGACTTGTGTGTGTCTAAGTGGCGTAGCAGGTCACTAACCATTTCCCCTTGGATTATGGGGACTTCGTTCTGCTCCCTGCCCCTTTCTTCCAGCTCACAGGGCTGGGTACCCAGAGAACTACTGGTCTCACTATTAAAGACTGAGGCAAAGAAGGCATTAAGTACTTCAGCCTTTTCCTCATCCTTGGTCACTGTTTCCCCCTGCATCCAATAAAGGATGGAAAATCTCCTTAGCCCTCCTTTTGTTGCTAATGTATTTATAGAAACATTTTTAATTGTCTTTTATGGCACTAGCCAGGTTAAGTTCTAGCTGGTCTTTGGCACTTCTAATTTTCTGCCTGCATAACCTCACGACATCCTTGTAGTCCTCCTGAGCAACTGGCTGTTTCCTCCTACTTTCCCATTCTTCTGGCAATAACTTCACATCAACTTCACTTAATTTCTATCACCCCTAACCACTTTTTCCAAGCTCTCAGCCTCACTTTGTCTTTAATTTCCATCTGGCTTCTTCCCTCCAAAACTTTCTGCCTCACAACCAACCTCCCATTTGCTACTGTCACATCCTTTTCTCTGCCTATATATTTTCCTCTCCATTTAAAAACACTGTTTACAAAGCAGTGTTTCCATAGAGTCTCAATACACTGAGGCCCTGTTCCTGGCTGGCTTCTATGGTATCAAAGTGCTAATAACCAATAACAGACTGTAATTAGATCTACTGTCTTTACTGTCACAATAAGAAATTCTTACGAGATTATGGAAATGTAAGATACCTTTCTGGTAACTGAATTTTTATATTTCTCAGCCATTTTGTTTTCCTGAAAATGACCCAGGAAATTGTTAGGCTAAGCTCTGAACACTGAAATTTCAGCTCATAAATCTTATATCATTTTGGAATAATACTGTGTATGTGCACCAGTAGGTTGAATTTCACACCCTGTCCTGACAGCTCTGTCCAGAGACAGGATGCCAGCAGATGGCAGATTGATCATTGCACTGGACCATTCTCCTGTGGAAGCTCTTGAGTGAATTAAAAAAAAAAAAAAAAGTAGCTTTTTTCCTTACAGAAAATCACAATGAATAACACTATATTAAAAAAGAAAAGATAGGGTGTTAATATCCTCAGCAGGATTTTAGCAGCTGATGTAATAACACAGTGATGCTGGCTAGTAATCAAATGCAATAGAACAAAATAAAAGAGATAGATTGTGTTTATTTTTGGTATATTTTGATTAGATGTCAGGAAGTGGAGAGGAAACTTTTCCATCAGTCTTCCATTAACTTAATCTGCTCAGAAATGCAGGTGTCAGGCCATATATTCAAAAGTACAAACAGGATCTTACTAGCTAGCCTATCACTTAGGTTATAATACATTTATCTATTAACCATATCCCAAATTTTTAATTCAGTTACACAAGTGAAAATCCAGAATGATTTCATCGGTTTGCCTAAGCAGTGATCTGGATTTGAATTTCTGACTTTGGGAACAATCTCATCTGAAAGTTTGATTCAGCTGCCAAAAATGAGAAGAACTGATGCTGATGTCGGGCTGGAAGAGTAAAGCACAGGGTGGGGGCTCCCTGACAGGAAGGAGGCAGTGTCCCTGGGTATGGCATTACCCTAGGAGTAAGAGGTAAAGGTGGTACTTCAACAAAACCTCAAACAACTTCTTTGAACAGCAAACTTTGCTGAGAACTCACTCACCAGTCCTGCACTGGTGTCAGGTATAATGATACGGGTTTGATGTGAGCCAAGGGAAAGAAGAGGAGGAGAGAGAGCAAGGGGAGAAATAGAGCAAATAGACAGACCAAGGGGAGACAAGGAAGGAAGACTGTATTTTTAAGTGTTCCTCCTCTGTCCAGTTACTCTCTTGTACAAAGTTTCTTTCCCAGGATCTGTTTTCCATTAATTTTCAGATAAGAGATACATAAAGACAATTCCTGTCACTGTACAGTAACAAAAGAGATCACAGAAGTAAAAAAATCTCTAAAATGAAGTTGACTCTCTAAGGGAAAGAGTAGCTAGCGTAGATCTGATGTATGCAGAAAGACAAACAACAAAGTTTAGGAAAGGCAGAGCTTTGGCAGTTGCTAAAAGAAAGCTTTCTACCAGCTCAGTGGCACTTCTCTTACTCCTGCCCCAGCCCCAGCCCCATCTTCCAGCTAAGAACTGCTCTTCCTAGGACTGTTTCAAGGTTAAGGTAATGCCTACTGCTGTCTTTCAGAAAAAGAAAAAAAGGTGTATATAATTTTCATAAGACTTACAAGTCTCTAAAATATAGAGCAAACCATTTCTCAAGAGATCAATGGGCAAACAGGCTCTCTAAGCTGAAAACCTGAAAGAGAGGTAGCAGATGTGTCTGTTCTGACAAGTCCCTGGTTTAGTGAAGTGTAAGTTGTTTACAGAGGCACAAAGTAGTGTATTGTCTTGAGACATACGCTTCAGGGGTGCAGTCTTGCCACCATCCATGTCTCTGGCTGCTCGCTCACATCCCTGTATTGCAATTCACACCCTACCAGCTGTGTCGCCAGACTTGTCCTCAGCTGTCATGCTGTAAACCAGGGGAGCGAAAGCAGTAACCAAGTCCAGGAACTGCTCACACTGGCTTCACCATAGATGCCAGAAAATCCTGGAGTGCTCTCAGACGCACGTTGTGCTGAGGCTGAATGCCTGCATCTGTACTGAACTGCAAGATGAGGGAAGATCTGTCAGGTTATGCTCATCTCATCTACTTTCAGTGAGAATTTAAACACTCATTACAAAGTTTGAATAAAGACTGTCTGAATTTAGACTATATTTAACTCATGATAATGACAGCTGCTGCATTCTGTAACTGTGCACTCTGCCTATGGAGTGCTTTCCTTTCTATCTTTAGATGCTTGCAGCCTCTGTGTGTACAGAGCAAGCCAAAAGAATGGGGTTTGTTTTGCTGTTTATTATAGAAACAGTCTTAGATTGTTCATAAGATGCCTCACATATGTAAAATAACAAGACGACTTTTATGATTTTATATCACCTTGGAATGCATATTTCATTTCTGCAGTGTCTGGAAAGCTTTGCCAGGTGAAAATTATTTATAAGAATTATCAACTTTTTAATTAGATTTTGAGTGTGTACATGGTCTTCTCAGATGGGTTGGGAGAACTGATTCATCACTGAACCCAGACACTGAATGTTTGTGACCAGTGCATATAGTGAATCTAGTGACCCTATACATACCCATTTTCTCAAGAATGACACTTGTATGCATGTGAGAACAGACTGGCACCCAGGTTCTGCCCCAGATTATTGAAGATGGGACATACAGGAACAATCAGTAGCTGAGTAGGAAGGGCTAGCATGGGGGATGCTTTGGTTTACATCTCTGACCTGGTTGATGTTTGTTTACTTGTACCAAACACGATTACTCCAGTAGGACAGATGGCATAGACTAGGCAATGTGTGGTGTTTGGGATACCTCCTCGTAACCCAGGCAGCGTCATTCTGCCAGTGCCTCCATTTCCTAAAACGGTACATGAAAATTTCCTGTTTTTACAAACCATTATTTTGCAATGAAATACTTCCAGCTCTACCTAGTCATAAATGAATAGTTGTTTTCCCGGTTATCTACACACCGAAATAGTGGCAACATTCTGGATTACAAGATGAGCAGTGGCATGTGTCCAGCTCCTCCGCTGAAATATTCTGTCAATACTGTGGGGGTAGTGTGTATTTGGTAATAGCAGATATCTTCCCCCCTTTATGGAGTTCAAACTGTTCTTAAAATTCCCACAGAGTTC
Source organism: Pluvialis apricaria (assembly GCA_017639485.1). NCBI lineage: Eukaryota > Metazoa > Chordata > Aves > Charadriiformes > Charadriidae > Pluvialis > Pluvialis apricaria. Next base: position 21,254,544 of record CM030012.1, on the reverse strand, counting down.
GTGGGCTGATCACTGCAATAGCTAAATGTGGCATTCTTAGGCTGTAATTTGTGCTGCTAATTAGTGTAGGTTTGGTGAGGCTCCACACAGGTCACGTCAGAGGCAGAAGAAGTGCACTAGCACAACTCCTCTGGGAGAAATCCTCCTTTCATCTTTCCAGCTACGCTGGGCGATGCCAGCGGCAAGCTGTCCCTTGCGTGCCATGGGCTCCATGCTCACAGTAACACTGTTGGATGGATCAAGAGACCTCTTAAGGAAAGTGAAAAGGCTGCTGTGCTGACAAAGAAACCTTCTTCTCCTTCCCACCCACCAGTGTAAGCATACTGCCTGTTACCTAGCTTCAAAAATTATCCTAACCACAATGCAAGATCAAGTTGCCTTCAAATCCCATCCACCTGTGCAGATGATGACAAAGTTGCAAGGATTTCAGGAACTCTTGGCTTCCCTGACACCAAGACATGTAACATCCCTAAGGGTGAACGGGATAAACAGAGGCAACTGGAGACAGACAGAAGCAGAGTGTTGAGGCATAAGCACATGGAAACCCAATATATTGTAATGTCCAGGACACATGCAAAGCTTCTTCCCATTCCCTTCCCCAAGAGCGGAACCTGGACTGTCCCAAATTGCCCTTGAGGATGCACTAGAAAGCAAATAATACAGGTAGCTGGTGAATGCCATTTTAGAGACTCAGCTACAAGGCCTATGGGGGCAGACCTAGCACTGATTTTAATTTCTGTTATTTGCTTTTCAAAATGGGACAATTAGAACTGCATGTGATATTCATGGTGCAAGCATATCATGAATTTGTGCAGTGATAAAATGGTCTTTCGGTTTTCAACTCCTTTGCTGACCCTCTTTTTTACCTTTTTAACTGCTGCTACGTTTCACGGTGTTATTTTCAGACAACCATCCATAGTAATCCCAGGTCCCTTTTGGAGTAGTGAAATTGGATGCTATCCCTGTATGAATATATTAGGATTTATTTCTCAAACTTAAGAAATATGCATTATTTTGTATCACCGACACTGGATTCCATTTATCATCCTTTTGCAGCTTCCATTTTAGCTATCCTGAAACATCTAGAGACATAATTTGCAGACACTGTCACCTGCATATTCATATTCTTCTCTGAACCATTCCAAGCCATCTCTGTTAAAACAGTAAGATCCCAGCAAGGACTCCAGCAGAATCACACCAATAATGCTACCACCAATTCCTAACCTCCATTTACCCCTTAAACATGTACTGAGTGTGAGACCTTCTCTCTTACCTCATCACAGCTTCATTTCCTTATAGCATTTGATGAGAAAACTTGTCAAAATCTTTCTGGAAATTCAGTCTGTTATATCACTAGATCATTGATACACACATGCAGCGAGCCCTCAGCTAGCTCCAAAAGACTTGTGAGGCACGCCACCCAACATTTGATTAAGCTTGTCAGTCTTTTTAACCTATGTTTGTTCCTCTGAGTTTCCTCCCAACTATTATCCTAATTTTTATGTCCTCTCTTTAAATGTTGTAGCAGGTTACTTAACGCCCACAAACATGCTGAATTTGAGTTAATTATGGAGGAGACGGGTATAAAGTAAGAAACAAGAGTTACATATTGAACTAAATTTTTTTCACTTCTCAGGATTAAATCAAGAACTGTTACTCCACTTTTGGATTCATCTGATTAGGTCCAAATATTTATGGTGCCTAAGAATATAAACACAATGTGATAGCAAATTACATAATTACTAAAAGTATAATGATTATTATATGCTGCATTAGCTAACAATATAAAGTATATATCATGTATAATATATGAATAATCATTTGTAATACGTCAAATGTTATGTAAATAATCATTTAAAGTGAAATCCCTGATATTAAGACTAGTTATTAAGATGCATGTAAATAGTAAACTATATCAGGAATATTTCAAATAGCTGAACCTCATTACTAGGCATATCGAAGGAAATTATGTATAACCCCATCCACCAAATCACAAAAGAAGAGATATAATGGATTTATGAAAATCAAAATAAAAGGAATAAACATACATCTTGGCTAAACACGGGCACCACAGATTTCTAAATTGCTTTGAAAGCTGACAAAATACCAAGGAGGAAAAGAAATAGTTTAGATGATTATAAACAAGAAACTGCATTAACTCAAGAAAAGGAAGGAGCACTTTCAATACCAAAAGAATTCCCATTATGTGCCAAAGGGCTATATTCTGTATGAAACATTAGTATTGGCATTCATCTGTGAATCTTAAAATACTTCAAGTAGGGTATGTATTATTTTATTCATAAAATATCATACTGACAGCTTAATGGTCCTGTCCACGTCACTCAGAAAGCCAATAATACAGCTGACAATTAATCAAGAATTTTCTGACTCTCAATTCATATCATGACTTCAAGACTGTAGTTTTTCTTGGGCAGAAGTAGGCTGGAAGGTTCAGAGTTTCCTTTGAAGTGAAGCAGGTATAATAAGAAGCAAGGTGAAAAAGAAACTAGGGATCTCAGCTATTTCTGTTTTTGCAGGCCCAACCTGAGCCACTTTTAAATAACCTTATTTTCATTTCATGAAAATGTAGGCCATATTCAAGTGCTCTTCAGTCAGACATGTACATGCTTACTCACCCATAATGACTAGTCACCTTTTTCCACATTCAGCCTGAGATATTCCTTATGGCTGGTCTGGGACACTTCACAGTAATTTAATCAAAAGGGAAATTGCTCATACTCCAGTGTAATTCTCAATTACTTCCTTTCAAAAACAGTTACAAGTAATTTGCTCTCATCTGTGGGAATGTTTTAGAAAAATATGCCTATTAAACTAACCAGCTTGGACAGTTTCTCATCCACTCAGTCCCTAGAAAGACTTACCTCCAGGTAAGACATGCCTCCAAGGGAAGCATCACACAGGTCACTTCTAGAAGTTCTGCTTCAAAGAGAGAATCCCTGAAGGGAACCATCGGCAAATTAGCAAAACAGCATTTGCCAGGTTTGTGGCACTGCTTGCGAAAGAATTGCTTATGGTGATACACTCAAAAATAGGGGGTGCTGGTAACATGAAGGGAAATTACATATGAGAAAGTCTATACAAAAATCTAGTGTAGGATGCATCCATGGTAGGCAGGGCAGGTAAATACCATGAAGATGATTCCAGTCAGTGGCATTATGCCAATTTTTGCAGCTGCAGATCTACTCCAATGCATCTGTCCTCTTGCAGTGTAAGTGTATCACTCAGCCATCTCGCTTCCCAAGTTCACATTCACTCTGGTAACCCTGCTTTCCAAGTCTTTTAGGCTTTATTAGTAATACAGTCAGGACACACTCTGCATCCCTGTTCCTCCAGAAGTTACACTACCTTCTCTCTGTTTTCAGTGAATGGACATACATGTCCAAAGCAACCTGTGGTGTTCTGAAGGCTTTTACAACCAGTCCTTATACAGAACCTAGCTGAAGAGATACATTTCCCAGAGATAGCCTCAAGTAAGAAATTCAGAGCCTGATCTAGAACCTCTGCATCACCACCTAGAGAAGTCTATTTCTCTCCACTGACTACAGAAGCCCCTAAGGACATTAAGCGTCATCTCAATTAGACATATAAATATTTCATGGTGCCCAACATGTAAAAAGGACTGCAGCTTTTAACTGAATTAAAAGCAAGTTAGACAACACAAGCAAAAAACTGACAGTGAACTTACTCTGAAAACTTTTTCCACCCTTGCAATACCCTTCCCAAAGATGGTTCCAAGTTGGTCTCCAATCCCAGCCAGCAAGAAGCCAAACAGTGGAATCCCAAAGATGGCGTACAAGATGCAGAAAACCTTGCCTCCAACAGTGCTTGGGGCAATGTTCCCATACCCTGAGGAGAAAAACAATCAGACTCTCAGAACTTATACATGACTTTTTAGAAAAACTAATGTGTTTAGAAGAACTGCTGTTCCTGCAAGCATACCTTTGTCCCACATGTAATTCCTATTTACAGACTTTCTGCGGCATGATGTCATTTCCCAGGCGGGCTACCCACTGTGATTTAGTTCTTCTTGTAGCCTCAGTTACCCATGTTTTCTATAGATTCAGGTCCTATCTAAAGTTGTGTTTGATTAATTAATCTAGCTTGACTTATCATGGCACAAAAATCCCTCCGTGCTGGCCTGGTGCCTGCACGCTGCTGTTCCTCTTGGAGTGACTGGCTGTGTCCATGACTTCCTGACGGGAGTGTGATTCACCTGACAAGGCTCATTTTCAGTGGTTAGCTCATAATTTCCTCAGCCTCTCATCACACTGACTAGTTACACAGCAGCATCCAAACTATACCCACACTATGCGAATCTGTCCTTGAACTCTTTATTCAGTTCCTCTTTCAATTTGACAATAAAGAGCCTAACATTTGTATTTCATGAGTTTTTTGTGGCAGTAATATTTGCACCTTTTTATTTAAGATCAGGTATCTCTATTCAACTGTTATAGAGATTTGTATTCTGACTATACATAATTATTTGAATATTAAAAATGCCCACACAATCACAAATCAGTGATAAAATAAAGTGGAAACACAGAGCATCCAGAGAGATGGAGATCTAAGAGAGTGTCTGTTTCATCTACAGCAATTCCTCCTGGTCCTTGGGAATTAAGGCTGGGCTCCCAGGTCATAATCCTGTTAGGTTTGTGACACTGGCACTGGATATATTTCTCTCTCGTGGGGTGGTGAAAGGACTATGCTGATACACAACAATGTCTCCCCCGCAACCCACAGTCCTTTTCATGGCTGCATCCGTGATCCCAGTTTTCTCCCAAAAGTCCAAGAAAATCCAGGCTCCACAGGCAGTGGACTGCGGTTGACCAGGCAGTCAGCCGAGTGTCTGCCTAAGAGGAGCCCTAACAGGGCTCTGGTGGATAAAATAAAATCATTTCCATGCCCAGACACAATACGTAGATTTTATGCAGCCTATAAAAATCTCATTTGGGGAGAATTTAGAACAAATATGGGCAAAAATCCAAGCTCTTTTCAATAAGTTATTTAAATAGCAGATGTCAATGAATATGCCTACATAAACTATGCCTACATAGTGGCATTTATTTTAATGAGTAATTTAAAAGCTTGTCATTTGGGTCTATTGAGTAAACAAATATTAAGGGAGGGTTTTCTTACATTTGATTCAGAGATGTTTTCTTTCTCGCCACCCGCTGGTTTTATGCTACCGTTAAAAATACATAGTAATGTAGCTTAGTACACAGAGGAACACAGGGAGGAGTACACTCTATACAAACACTCTTTTACCCTCACTCTGACAACAAAGAAAAGGCAGAGCGAAAGGCATAGACTCCACTGTTTGAGATGATCACCACAGCAAGTCTTTAACTGCCACAGGATATTTTTGTTGCATTACCTGCATAAAAATCTTGCAGAATTCAGTCAGATTCTCACACTTTAATGAAGGGTTATGTGATTGTCAGATTATTTGTCTATACAGTCACCAGAGTGTGTATCACAGTTGTAATATGGAGAAGCACTTTATCCAATATTTAAATCAGAAGAACACTCAAAAGCAACGCAAATAAAAAGCAACAATTTGCCAGTGATTTCCAAATAATCAGATCTCTTGACCTCTAACCATGATGGCACTGAAATCAAGATATAAATTATAAAACCACTGTATAATTATCAGCAGATTAACTTTATCATCAGTGTTATCAGTTTGTAATTTTTTCCTTCAGACCATCTTCTGAAACCCCAGCTGCTTGAACAATCATCTTGAAGATCTTCATGGAGGCGAGGATAAAAACCTTAGCATACCTAAGGCTAGCATTCAGAGATCAAGAGACTAAATACATTGGACACAATGTATAGGGGGGACGGATGATAAGGGCCTGAATAATGAACTTACTAAAATTAGCAGTTCAAGAAAAGTAAATGGAGTAGTTCAGTATACCCTTCATCTCATACAGAGAAATGTGTCAATATTTCAAGGCCCTGAATTTTAGAGTGGAAAAAAAAAATGTGGGTTTTTTTTTACACAATGTACAATTCGTGGAATTTCTTCCAATTGTTAGTATGAAAGTGAGGAAGGATTTTAAAAAGGATGTGATACCTATGTGAATACATTTTCAGTTACAAGGAGTAGGGTATGAGAATTACCTATATCAAACTTCAGAGCATAAGCCAAAATTCATTGAGGTAATTAGGATGTCCTGGTTTGAGATAGAATAAAACCTTTATGGGTAAATCCATGTATAATATTAAAATCCAAATTCCCAACAACCATAGAATAGTTATTTCATTGGGTACTGGTTCTTGATCTTTTTTTAGTGAAAATTAAGACCACCTGCATCTAGACCAAGACTGGGGTTATAAAGCCTTAGCTACATCAGTGCTACTTATTTTCAGTTCAGCATTGCTACTCTGCTCTAACTGTGTAAACAGCTTCTGCTATTTAACTTGACGCGCAATGCCCTTGACATATACCAGAGGTATGACTTCTGAGAAGTGAGAGAAATACAGTTCAGCCACTTTATTTCTTTGTGATATAACTTCCTCAAATTTATTTCATTACCAAGGTCTCAGTGTGACTGTGTATTTTAAAAGATAATTGCATGACATCCTTGTCTCTAAATTGGAGAGATATGGATTTGATGAATAGACTACTCCGTGGATAAGGAATTGGCTGGATACTCGCAGTCAAAGAGTTGCAGTCAACAGCTCAACGTCCAAGTGGCAAGCAGTGACGAGTGGCATTCCTCAGGGGTTGGTACTGGGACCGGTGGTGTTTAACATCTTTGTTGGCGACATGGAGGGTGGGATTGAGTGCACCCTCAGCAAGTTTGCTGATGATACCAAGCTGTGTGGCGTAGTCGACACTCTGGAGGGAAGGGATGCCATCCAGAGGGGGTCTGGACAGGCTTGAGAGGTGGGCCTGTGCCAGCCTCATGCAGTTCAACAAGGCCAAGTGCAAGGTCCTGCATGTGAGTCGGGGCAATCTCAAGCACAAATACAGGATAGGCGGAGAATGGATTGAGAGCAGCCCTGAGGAGAAGGACCTGGGGGGTTCTGTTGATGAGAAGCTCAACATGACTCAACAATGTGCGCTTGCAGCCCAGAAAGCCAACTGCATCCTGGGCTGCATCAAAAGAAACATAGCCAGCAGGTCAAGGGAGGTGATTCTTTCCCTCTACTCTACTCTGGTGAGACCCCACCTGGAGCACTGCTCCAATTCTGGGGCCCCCAACATAAAAAGAACATGGGCCTGCTGAAGCGGGTCCAAAGGAGGGCCACGAAGATGATCAGAGGGCTGGAGCACCTCTCCTATGAAGACAGGCTGAAAGAGTTGGGGTTGTTCAGCCTGGAGAAGAGAAGGCTCCAGGGAGACCTTATAGCAGCCTTCCAGTACTTAAAGCGAGCCTACAGGAAAGATGGAGAAGGACTCTTTATCAGAGACTGTAGTGGTAGGACGAGGGGTAACAGTTTTAAACTGAAAGAGGGTGGATTTAGATTAGGTATTAGAAAGAAACTTTTTACTGTCAGTGTGGTGAGACACTGGAACAGGTTGCCCAGAGAAGTTGTGGAGGCCACACCCCTGGAATCGTTCAATGCCAGGCTGGATGGGGCTTTGAGCAACCCGGTCTTAGTGAAAGTTGTCCCTGCCCATGGCAGGGGGATTGGAACTAGATGATCATTAATGTCCCTTCCAACCCAAACCATTCTATGATTCTATAAACAAGAAACATACCTATTGTTGTGATGACTGTTCCAGCAAAGAAAAAGGCACTTCCGAGGTCCCAATGACTGCTGTTGTTAGATGAATTTCCTATGGGACTGACTCCTGCATTATCAGCATCAATAGCATGCTGTAAAGAAAGAGACAACAAATCAGCCTTATGCATGCCTTACCATATCCTATGCACGTCGCTATAGGTTTGAAAGGGAAATTTCTCGGACCGTGGGAACAGCTTAGATTTAAACTTTTTAACACCTGCTCAAAGTATAGTAGCATCCTCTGTACTCAAGAGCTGAATCTGACTGAACTGCATAGCTATTAAGGTGGAAGAAAGACACAGTGCATAGACAAATGACAAAAGACACAAAGCAACTGAGAAGTAGAGGACCGGCTACACAAAGAGATCCATAAATATCATTCTTACAGCAATAACTGCCAAAGGAAAAATTCCCCAACGGGAACAGCTGATGTTAGAAGCAGCAAGAAGGGTGGTATATACAAATAATGGTTGTGAAGTCAACTGAAGCTAGTCAGCCAAGGATTTTAATTCTCAGACAATTAATAATTGATTAAGTTATTTATATTTTATGCTAACTAAAGAAAAAATGGGAAATATATATCCCACTTGATATGAACAAATAGGATGGCTACGGAAGCATCATGAAACAACTTTGTGATCAGCTAGGATTTCCCATTTGCCACACTGGACAAGATCGCATGACCACAAATACGGCACAGTACAGAGACTCCCAGCTAGTCTTTGAATGAACTAATCCAGAACAGAAGCTGAGGTAGCTATACTGCTTCCAGGTCACTGTCCTATGTCTCACACAGCACTGAATAAAACCAGGCAGACATATCAGCCTGCTGAATGTTTGCTTTGGAATTTCTAAAAATGCACCATATTGTGTCATAGGGACATACACATTTGCCTTTCATTGCAGCTTCACAGTCCAAAGGAAGATAGAGCTAAATGCATCAGCCTCCAAAGCACAGAAATAAATATCTCATCAGCATCTGGCACATTCAGCTGAATTGCTCTAAGTTCACTTGAGATGCCCTTGGGTACATATTCTCTAGTTGCTTGTAGATTTCATGCAATCTATTCCCCGTTGCAGAGAAATTCAGACCTCACTCTGAAAGAGCACCTAAAATTACTGCCTTTCAAAGTAAAACTCTCCTTCCCAAATATTCCCAACTGAGATTAATTTCCATAAAACCAGTGCAAAGGAAGCAAGCTTCTCTCTTTATGCCTCTTACCATTTCCAGCTCTTTGCCCTTCTCCCGTTCTGTTCCAACCTCACTTCATGTCGCTGTTATGCTACTCACGCTACTGCCAGATCTTCCCCTTCTCTCTCACTTTGATATTTGCTCCTCCTCCTAAATATTGCCACCAGCCTTTAGCCTTGGTTATTTCAGTGAACTTATTGCTGGGCTTAACAAGAGAGGCAAAGTGCTGCCTCTTACATCCTTTCTTTCTTTGACTTTGTTCAACACAGAATTCCCACCTATCAATACAAGTTTGTTTTGACTTTTCTTATTCCATTTCTTTAACCACTTCTCTTTTCCCTCTGACTTATGATCTATGAATTGTCACTGTGACTTTTTATTTCACCTTTTTCTATGCAGTCCATGTTCAAAGCAAGGTTAACCATTCTATTTTGCCGTTGCCCCACTTCTCACCTCTTCATGTCTATGATTTCTCTCCTGATGTTCTCTATAACCCCATATTCTCTTGTGCTTTTAGCACTGACTTTTAAATACACCCATTTAACACCTCTTCTATCCCTAGCTTTAATGATACACTTTTCTCCTCATTCACCTTTTCCCTCTAATGGCTCATTTGTCACATTTTTTTCTTTTCTTCCCCTTCCATTTTGCACTTTTCCTCACTCATTTTTTTGCCTGCATTTCCAACTGACTTCATCATCACGAATGTTCCTCTACCACATTTTTTTCCTTGGGCTAATTTCAGCTAATCTGCTCCCCAGTTTTCAGTTATTCATCACATTGCCCCACAAAAAGGGAAAGGAGTGGGAGAAGAGATGCATGGTCAAGAACAGAGGCCAGGTATGTCTAAAGACATCAGTACGGGACAACCTTTTTTAACAGTAGAGCTGCTACATGCCAGGCTGATTGTGAAAATACAGCATGAGCAAGCTCCAGACTGGACTGGTTGCATTTCACAGAGGCAGAAAGCCAGGGCTCCTCAGCACCTGTCCATATCTCAAGAAACAGGGATATAAAGAAAGGAAGTGTTTAGGACCAAACCCTTTGAAAGGGCTTCTGTACCCGTTGCTGGCATATTGCAGGTGGTGTGAAAGCAGAGATCATTTGTTTGTTTACCCAGAAGAGCATAAATCAGCATAACAGACAGGTTGCCTGTTTAAATAGGCCATGACACACTGTCAGCTACCCCGGCATGTTACTTCTGCCAAGGAATGCTGCTTGCGTTCCCCTTGAGTGTGTGAATGTCAGTGAGCTAATTACAACGCTTTAATCACATATGAGTTTGCACAGTTTAGCAAGTCTATTAGGGCCAAGAACTAACCCCTGAAGTGAAGGAGCATCCCGTTGCCTCAGGTAGCTTTGAGCTTCTCAGGCTCCCTTCTCATCCAGAACAAATTCATTTTTTCTTTAAGCTTGACTGACATCATTCATTTATAAATATCCAACTATCCCAATGCTATCTCTTAATACGTAGTATTTTGCATACAGCAACGGAGGACAGAAAGTGAGCAGCAAGAGGAGAGCAGCCCTGCAGTTAGCAGCACTTAAATACACAATTTCAGGTCATGCGATGAGTAAAGGATGCCTTACTACCACCACCACAAGTCCACCTACACAGAAGTACCCTGCTAGATGAAGACTGGCACAAAACTCAAACAAGGACACTATCACTGGTAAGACTCTCCGAGTTCACACAGACCATGAAATTTTACAACAGTTTCCCATCTGTGAAACTTCAGATAGGCTTTGCAGCATGACCTGAAGAGCTGCATCCTTGGGTTATACCTTGGAGTAGGGAAAGAACCAATTTCCAGAGTGCTAACTGCTCCGTTGGCAAACCTTCCACATTTAATACATTTTAAACTAGCAGTTTCAGGTATTTTTATAGTTGAAGTATACTCAACAGTAACAGGTCATCAAAGTACCCATAGCTGGTTCACACTTACTCCTTTCCTGATCTCTTCTTCATTCTCTAGAGCAGTTGCATGCACAGTGCACAACATTTTTTCAGTATTTTTAATGAATTTAAAAAGTATTCTTCTTTAATGAATAATTATTAATCTATGGTAGTTTATCTTTTGAAATGCCACCCATTCAGCGAAGGCAATAACTTGGAATACCTCAAAGGGCTGAAATTGTCTTTCTCGCTGTTCAAGTAACAGATGTGTCCTAAAGCCAATAGGCAGATAGGAGTGAGGAAAATGACAAAACTACTGAAGTAAATCCAAGTACTTGATAGAATTTTTTTCTAAAACATGTATTTCTGATCACAATTTTCAGTTTGGTTGCCTATCATTGTATAGATGTGTATTTTACTCTTGGCCCTTTTGGTATCAGCACACTACAGTGCCTCTGTAACCAAAAAGACATGGTCTGGTGAATCTGCATGGAATGGAAGGCAAACCCCACAGCAAAATCCCAGCATATGTAGTGATACCGGGATGACTGAACCCTGTATTCCCAAAGAGAGTGCAATCCAGACTCCATCTCAGTCTGCAATAGGATCTGTCAATTCCACCTGTTGATATTCAGGCAGCAATATTTAAGGGCTATGAGGTATGGCCCACTCTGGGCTGCCTAGCTGTTAACATATAGGACTCAAAGTCAAAAGAAAGGTATAGTGAACACTAACTTGTCTCACCAGGTGTCAAGAGTTTACGCTCCAACATAAGATGGAAATAGTCTCTCTCCTCTACGGATAAAATCAATGTCATTCTCCTTATACCAAATAGAAACTACTAGGATTTCACCATCTCAGTCCCTGCCCCAGCGACGCTGTACAAGTGCTGGGCTCCAGCTCCCTGCAGCCCTGCCCTGCCCAGCCACAGGCTCGTGGAGCTGGGGCCTGTCCCATGGCTTGATGTCCCAGCCCAGCTTCAGCTCATCCCTGTCCCCAGGGAGGTGCCTGATAGTCTGGGCTGGGGGATGCCCTTGGTTGCCCCCGGCCAGCCATGCTCCCTGGCTGGCAGTGATGAGGTCCACAGCTGCCAGCTCCCTGTCCCCTGGGGTGCAGGTGGTCCTCACTGGGCCCGGATACTCACATATCTGATCCTCCTTGGTGCGTGAGTGAGTATGTGCCAGCCTTCACTAAGGTATTAGGTACCTCGATCACTAATTAAGACAATTATATCAAGAAAATTCTAGAGTTGTGCCCATAGGCAACAAGATAGCTGGGAGCTAGTGCAACTGATCAGGAGACAGGAACCAAACAGAATTTGTTTTCTCTGAGAAAGAAAGGCCTTTATCTGGTTCACTTGTTCATGCTTCTTTAATTTCTCCAGCAAGATCCCAAGCATGAAGACAAATCTTTTCCAAGGACAAGCATAATACTCTTCTTGAGCGCTGAGCTACTCAAAGGATGTACCCTATGTGTAACCAAGGATAGGAATTTGATAAGAAAAGAAAAGAAAATTCTTGTCATCTTTTTTCTAGTTCCATTAATTCCTCTCCACCGATCATGCTAATCCAATAACGATTATCTCCCTCTACAATTCTTTTCCAAGCAGATTCCTATCAAGTATACAAAAAGTTGTTTCAATTGCCTTTCATGCTCTGATGTTTCTCTATTACGATTATTAGGATGCTCCTCATTAGCAAGCAGCTTTTAAAGACTAATTCCCTAATAACTTTTCTCTATACTCCTTACTTCTCTACTTATTCTCACCATCCCTCATACAGTGATTAAGGGATCCTCATTAAAAATTCCCATTTATTCACTTTTCCACAACAGCATTTTTGAAGGACCAAGGCCAGAAATATTTGTTCAGGTATTATCAGAAGTAATAAGCTTTGAGAGCTTAAATGTTTCTGCCTATCCCATAAAGGTCTTTAGGTGACAATCAACCAGACAGTGATCAACCTACACATAGAGTGATTTGATTGTTGTGCATGCACTGTGTCTGAGGGCAGACCTACAGCATTTGACAAGGGACATGCACAGAGACCTAAGTCCAAATGGCTTAGCTCCCTGCAAACTTCTTAGCTGAGTTCTGGAGGAACGTAGCTACAGGACAGCTGCAGACTTCTGCAGCATCCTAGGCTCAGTCTGTCTCCTATACAACTGGAGTATCTCTGGACTGAAGTTGCAAACTACGGAGCCTGCACCAACTTCGACAGGACCCAAGAGATCTGAATTCTTTTTTTATATCCTTTTAGGGGCAATAAGGTAAAATAAAGATCAGGGGCAGAAGAGAAGTTGGGACATATAGAGGACAACCTCCAGAGGCACAGGCAGAAGGTTCAATAATCAGATATTTACCATTGGTTTTCTTCACAGTTCAAACAGTCTTTCGATGTCTTCAGCAACAGGCAAGTCTTCCCCATAGTTAACTCAAAATACTTTTTTTTTTTTCTGCTCCATCTAGAGCTTTCTTCTAGCACATAAAAGCCATCCAAGTTCTCTTCATTTTACAAGGAAACACCCTGAAAAGACAAGCTGGCTTATGACACTAATGAACCAGTCAAGCAGCTGAAAACTGAAGCATCTTTACAGGATGTTCCCTTTCTTGCTTACCTTCAGGGCAAACATAGTTCAGAACACTAATCAAAAGTGCCTATCCAAAATATGAACTCTTACTAATATAATTAGCCAGTAAAGCCTGACTAGCTTATTTCCAGCTCTGCGTCCTTTTCAGCTTACAGGCTAACTCTAATGAGTTGTTGTAGTCATTAGTGGACATTGATAATATGACTTCGTTCCCAGGTGGGCGATTTTTTTTTTTATTCTATAATCACTCAGACTCCTAAATTAAACCCTGAAGGAAAAGGAAGAAGAAAGCAGCCCGCCAATAACCTAAGTAACTTCTTACACTAGCAAGCCACTCTATCTTACGTCATTGTGCAGGGCTCATTATGAAAGCACTGTGAATTGCTGTTGTTAAGAAAAAAATAACTGTCATTGTGTTAGTATTAGACAGACCTGAACCAAAACCCAAGAGGTAAATACAAATTTAAAATACTTCAAATCTTTCTAGGGATTTGCACTGCTTTCATCACTATATTACTACTGAGGTCTATGAATGAACTTCACAGTCTGGACTCAGCAATTCACGTTTGTGCTACCAGTGCTAATATTTGCAATGAGTTATTGGAGATCAAGTTGGAAAAGATGTCTCATCCACACTAAATTTTAACAGCTTCCTCATACAGTGCCGTACATCTTCCTTATAGGTTTTCCAAAGGAGAATCCTTTGAAAGATTGAAAGTTAGGCAAAGGGATAAATTTTTCCATCATCAGCCTTGTAAAGATCATGACACTTTTTTCCTCTTCTCCTTAAAAGATTGTTCCAGAGACACCCCCACAGCAAAAAGACACAAGCCAGTTCTAAGGTCTCTCTTTTTGTATCTTTTCCATATTCTCCAAAGCACTGAAATGAATCAACACAGTCATTCTGTAGAATACGATCTGTGTTCATCTAAAGGATTTCAGGTAGTCAAAAAACATTAATTATAAATAGCTCCGTTAGCAGTACCCAGGTGCTGACTGCACACAGCACAGCAGCCAGGACCCATGGAGGTTGCCACATCAGCCTGAAATCACAGCTGTAAAGGCAGATGCAGCATTTGATGCAATGCAGAAATGCATTGTGCCAGCCAGAGATGTCACTTTTGAGATCATCGACATGAAGGCATGAAAGCACAATGTTAACCCCCTGACATTATCTTCAAGCAGTGGTTCCCTGTTCTTCTGTGCAAGTCAGTTACAATCAGAGTTTTCTGTATCAGCATACCCAACTACATCCCTGGAGCCAGTTTCACCCCTAGACATACAGAAGAATCCACAGGAACTTGTTCTTTATTGACAAATCTGTTTCAATATTTCACATCACTTGGCCTTAAGACATTCACATGCTAAGCTGTTAAACCCATTTAATTTACCTTTGCAAAATGATTTGCAGTTACGCAGTGTAATGCCTGAGGACATACTGGAATCTCAGGAGATTATAAGATTTGTTCAGAATATCTGCCTTCTAATGACACAGTATGCCTGTTTTTTGTTTTAGTGTCACCACTTCTGAGGTGAAAGAAGGAAAAATATTGTGTAAAATAAAGAATTAAAACTAGTACATAGCTTAGGCTAGAGAATAGGGGCCGTTTAGAAATCTTTGTACGGCAGTCGGTGTGCAGGAGTCTATCATCTTGTTGAGGTGCTTTGCTTGTTGCGCCTATTATGTGTTCTGCTTTCTGCTAGAAAAGAAAGCATTTTGCATATCTTTTAATAATGGCATTCCCATCAAGGGAATACAAACTTCTTGCTTTTAGTATTCTTTAAAAATCCTTTAATCAGCCAGCACATTATACCTAAGGAGTTGACGGAAATATGGATCATCTGAATCAATATCCCTGAACAGAATTCACTAGGCAAACCAAACACATTCACTGGACTTTTGCAGACAGATGAAGGACGTGATCCAAGCCAGCCCTGATCCAAAAGCTGTATAGACACATCAGCACAATACCGCTTCCTGCTGAAGAAGGTTTGGCTTCTTAGCTACAGTACCAGACTGCCCCAAGGTAAAGGTACACAGCTTCTGACTCAGAACTGACATGTCTTCTGTGAACACAGAGCAGAAGCAGGGAGAGCCCACATCTGCCTGCAGAGAAAGAGAATGAATTTGGTTTGCTTAGGAGAGGCAGGCAAGCATTGCTGTCTACACATGTGGGCAAGGGAGAGGAATCAATTAAGCAATGGGATGTTGTCTGTGGAAGACTAGCTATAAGGAAACTAAACAAGTTTAGGCTGAAAAGTAGGAGAATGCTTTTTCCATCACAGCAATGAGATACTGGAACAGCTTCTTAAAAGAAATACTAAGCTTATAAATTTGATTTACTTATAGAAAGGGTTTTATAACTCAGTTGGGTGGATGGACACAAGAATCCAGGGGATAGCTCTGTGTTCTGTCAAACAGCCTGAAATGACAATGGAGCTCTGGTCCAACACCCCACAGAGAAACACTTTGTGATCTTGGAAGGTTCAGACACAAATTCAGGTCTGAAATATAAGGCTGAAGTTCAACTTTGGAATATATTACTTAGATATCTCACATTTCTTATCTAATCTCTATTTTCTCCAGGCTAACTGATAGGCTTCTAGATTGGATCCTAGAGATACTCTACTGAAGTCTTGCAAGATCCATAATACTTTCCTTGTCTAGAGTTTTAATCAATGAAAGATAACTCTGTCCTTGATAGACCTTTCTTGATGTTATTCCATTTTCCACTTATCCCTACATGCTTACTATTTATTTCCTTCAAAATTAATTCTAAAGCTTTGCATACCAGACCAGACTAAAAATTCTGTAGTTCTTAAATGCCAGTTATTTTCTATTTTTAACGGTATACTTCATCATTGTTCATTTACCTGAAATTCGCAATACTAAAACTGTACATTAATATACCAGTAAGTTTAGAATTCTTGGCTGAGTATTTATTTCAAAATTGCCACCTATCATTTTCTGCTTGCTCTTATGGTTGCTGTGTTCAATTTTGGAGGAAGAATTAAGAATCTAGTATCATTTGAAAATTTACAGAGATGATGGGGCAATGTCTTGCAAATATGACACCACTCACAAAAATTTCTTCCAGATACTAAGTTCTGATTTTCTTTGCACACATTTTTCATTATTCTAATGAATACATTAAACCTCTATTTACAATGTTTTGGAGACATACTTTCTGCTTCCTGGACTTTAAAATGACTGGGAAAAAGCCTGCTCTTCACACTGCCCATTGTGAGGGCTCTCTGAACAATTTTATTCCCCACCGACTCAGCTGAACCACCAAGCTCTTTATCTTAACTTCCAAGAAGTACTGTCTTCTTCACATGGCCTACCTGAATCAGCGTGTCCAGCTCTAGCTGGGTTACACAAACATGCTCCCGAAGAAAGTCAGCCTTCTCTAGCGCAATTGTGTTCTTCTGCTTGCTTTCAAAGGGCTGCTCCAGGGCACGGAAGACAAGTCCTCCTGTCACCAGGTAAACTACCACCACGACAAAGATGGCCACCACTGTTTTCCACTTCATGACTGTCTGCAGGCCTTGAGAAGGGGCTTCCATGGTTGCAACAACAGTGGCTCGGGAGGAAACAGAGAGTCGTGGTGCTGCGTAATGCCCGTTAGTTTTGGGCTCGGGTTCACAAGCCGGCACTGGTGAGGGAACAGCCACTGAAACACAAAGTAAAAAAAATCTTATTTGAAACCAAATCCCTAAGCGTATGACCTTGATCTTCATATACAACTTTCCTAAATACTATTTCAAGACTCTTGCATAAACCATGTTATTGACATAGAAGCGATTCTTCTCATCTGGAAGGCTCCATGTGTGTTTGTGCATTCATACACAAGCCACCTCAAGGCTTTACTTCAGCCATTACCCCTAGAACTGGACAGGCCAGTTGCGTATGCAAAAATTTCAGAAGGATGCAGAAAACCGTTTATCCAATAAGAACACGAAAATTTTGATTAGTTAGGATATGTTACACAAGGTGGTGTTTGACGAGGGACACTGGCAGTGATTTATGTCCTTAAATCATAATACTAACAGTATTAATAGTGCTAGGAAATTGAACTGTTATGATCAGTGATCACTACCTGGCCTGGTATTGACAGAAACAGAAAATGCTTTGCAAACCACAATGCTGTTTGGCTCGCCAACATAAACAGGCCTGTATTATTTACGTGGATTCACAAAACCATCACTTCTGAAAATGTTCTTAAAGCCTGGCAGCTTCACAAATTTTAGCATAAACCATTCTTCAGCCAAAGCATACTAGATATCTGAGGTCAAAGTCACTCACATGCCAAGCGCAACGATGGACCTCCCAGCTTGGGACTGTGACACTGTATAGCGCACGTGACCTTAGCAGTACATCAGAGCTAATAAGCCCTGACTTCCAGCCAGACTTATTAGCCTGACTCGTGTGTCAAGCTACCAAGGCATCCAAATCAAAGCTGGCTCACCTCCAAATAATTCAGGTGTCTCAGCACCACACTCCCCCATTCTCTGTTACTAGTGTTAGCAATGGCAGGATGAGGCCAGGTTCCTCAGCATCCATTGGTATAATGGTACCACATGCAGGCTTTAAAGATGCTGGATTCATTTTGAACCAAATCCCTGCTGTAATCTTACCATGGTGCAGCTGTCACTGGCCTGTAATTTCTTTGAAACTGGATTGATTTATTCATATCATCAGACCTAATTCAGATTACAGTTAAAATAGTCACTTTAGCTGCACTGTCTGAACTTATTCCCAAAGTGTCTTTGCTGTTTTGCTCAGAAATTAAAGCAGAAGGATTTACAACATCTGATTAGAATGGGACCGTAAACTGATTCTATACATTTTGAACATACAACTTGATTAAACCTTGAGTTTGAAGTGGGCTACAACTCTGTCCCAATAGGAACCATTTTATGATACTGAATAATTTAAAAACTCAGCTGTTTACTAGAGTCACATTTTCCTAGAAGCAATACATCTCTGAAGCATTGCATTGAGGATAGAGCTTCCAGTTTACTTGCTAACCAATAAACTACAGAAATCTATAGTTGCTTTACACTTACAGTTAATATTTCTTTTCCTATGTGACTTGGAGGCTTCAGATACTGAATAGATCAGAAAGGATCCAGGATCAGATGAAAAGCTTCTGTGGTTGATCCCCTTTGTGTGCATCTCAGTTTTGCAACACCCTGTGGCAAAGCTGCTCAGTTTGACCATCAAAAAGTCATTATGGTTCCCAACAATTGTCAGCTAGGATGGAGGATACTTTCTCTTACCTCCACATATATTTCACATGAGTTCTAAGAACTTGAAGTGACAATACGGAGAAGAGTGACAGTATTAGAAAGAAGTCACATTTTTTGTGAAAAAGATCAATTATTTCATTCTCTAAATCTCCTGAAAGGAAAGGATTATTGTAATAGATACAGTGAGTTTCAGCAGGAAATACCACAAAAGTATTCAGATTAAAAGTAAAATAGAGAGGTTGTATGAAGCAGTTAGAAACTCACTTCCTCTATATGCAAATACCTTAAATCTGAGTCACAATGTCTCCTTACTAAACTAATCAAATTTGAGTATTCCCAGAAGTGGCTCAGCTGACGTAAATCAGTGTAACATAACTTCCATGGATTCCATGGAATTCAATCAATTTACGTTAGTTAGAGCCCAGAACTACTGTGTATCTTGTGAATCAACACAGAATCTGCAAGCCTGAGGGCAAAATCAGCACACTTGAGATTACTGAGTAAAATAGTCTCAGGATCCAAGGCTCACATGGTAAGGAGAGAGTAGAATTCATTTGACAGAAATGGCACGCTACAACTTTTTGAAACAGCCACCCACCTTACCATGACTGCCACAGTCTAGTGTAGGCTGGGTGAGCCTTCCAGTGGAGACAGGTGCCTGACTTTGATATCCCACAAATGATAAGTCAAGAGGAAGGAAGTCAAGAGCTGGTACAGTTAAACTACCTTTTGTGAGTTTTTTTTTTCCTCTCTGCCAGTATAAACTTTGTTTCTTATTCGTATCTCTGGCAAAATGTTAACAACAGCTTTACAGTAAAATCATGGCCTGTTTGATTCTGTCTCCAAAGGAAAATGTGTTGTACTGATTCAAGAACAAGATGGGAAGTTCAGGGTAGGGAACGTAAAATGTTCGTATAAATATTGTGTCACTTAAACAGCTCAATGGATTACTGTGCTTGGCTTGCTTACCTCTAAAATAAAAGATGGCTCTTTTCCAAAGAACTGTGTTAAAGTCTTGCATTTTCTGCTATTAGTAATAGCTACCCTAAGTGTGTGTAGAAATGTTGATCCTAAAGTATTTTATATTATATAAATTGATACACAGGAAGACTCTACTAAAGCAGGTAGTTGAGCAACTGATGTATAACAGAGACAGTCTTCTTACAAAGCTGATGCAGAAGGCACAACTGCAGTCAATACCCCAGAGATGTTTCAGGGCAGATTTTAAGCAGCAGTCAGGTAGTTGCCATCTAGCAACCACCTCACTCTTTACGACAAGAGAGTGGAGTTAGTGACTTGAGCACATGGTAAGAAGTCAGAAGGCCCGATTTCTAATTGGAACTCTGCCTCCATGAAACTGTGCTCTCAGAAAAGTGCTACAATTAGCCTTTAAACCATGGTTTCACCAACTAGAAAAGGGTAAAATACTGCTTACTTTTCTAACACGAGTGTCCTATAAGAATCTATGTCTGTACAATTTTTTAACAAACATATAGACATAAAAGCTATATAAACTTCCAGAAGTTTAACACATAGTTTTAATAAAATCAAACGATGGACTACAGTGGCAATTCAACAATGTGCAGAGATATACAAAGAGTTTAAGAAAATGAAGGACTACATAAATTCTTGGATTTGTAGAGATAGTTTAGACTATAGTTCAGGAAAAACATAGAGCAAAAGAGAAGAGGATACGTTTATAACAAATGCAGAACAATCCCTGTTTTATTTATCCACCTTTTTTCAAAACAAGCTGCTGCCAGAACAGGCTTTTACCAGACCACAGCCTCATCCAGGTGTGTTTGTTAAATCATATCTAAGATGACTTAATCTGCCTCAGTGAAAGCAATGATGAATCTCCATTCACATGCATGCACTAAATTAGTAGACAGGTAACCTCAAAGGAACAGGTACCCCCAAACGAACACACCAGTGTTTCAGCACAGGCCTTACCCCAGTAAGAGGATGCCAGTGGGGAAAGAAAGGTGAGTTTCCATTTGTTTGGATAAGCTTCAAAATAAAGCAACTTAATATATTGATGTTGCAAGTCAAATTAAAATGTTAGCATCTGTACAGTTGTTCACTTCCAAGACTGCCGCACTATCTGTCTTGATGTACTGACGAACAGTACAGGCAGGCCTCCCATTGACATGTGGGGAGCTTAAATACCTGAGATTTCTGCTAATATTGGTGAGAATTAAGGAATCAAAACTCTTACTCACTGACCGTCAGGAAGACCGGGGCAAAGCTTAACCCAGCATAAGCAGTTGGCAGTTGGACCAGATGACCGTTGCAGGTTCCTTCCAACTGAAATATTCTATTCTAAAGCAAAACGCTGTAATGTAAAACACTGGAGCTATTGAAATGATGCACCATAAGGCATTGTTTCAGGTTAAAAATTGCCCTTTATTACTGCACGTATGCTTTGCTCTAGGAGACTGAAGTTTCTAAGAATAGGTTAGACTAATTTCTGCCAGAAATATTTAGGTATAGTTGGCCTTGCTTTACAACAGCAGGGTGAGCTAGATAGCCTGTTATGACTAAGTTCTAATTTAAAATTAAAATCTCCAGACAGAGAAATTCAAAGTACAGCCACCTCAGAAGCACAGCTTCAGATAAGCCAAATTACTGAGAGGATGTGCACTTGGCTTTTGACTACAAAAACGTTAAGCATGGCTTTGCCACACTGACCTATATCCTGGCAACTATCTTACCCAATAGGCCAAGAACACAGGAGATACTGAAGAAACCTGGTTTTAGAGGAGACTTTCTCAACTGGTTTAAAGCAAATACAATTTTTTTCAAATTAACATGATCTCCTCTGTGCTCTTGCTGTGACAATTTTCACCTGTGAAAAAATGTAAGTAAGGTTTAATGGAGTGTCTTATTTAGTACTTTTTTTTCTTCCATGTTGCTGTGTTACATGAGCACACAGGAATGTATGTACATTTTAATGAGAGTATAATACTGTATCCTCGACACATCTGATGCAAGTGTTGCTTTCACTTGATTCAGCACAGAATTAGATTGAGGCCATATATACTTACGCATTCATAAACCCAGCAGCTGGCTTTAAGTTTAATACCCGAGTTGATAAAAAACGAAACTGGACATTTCATCTCCCATTTTAGTGGGTCCATCCAAATATGACAACAAAGTACTTTCAGCTCAAGTAAAAAAGTTCTTTGATGCGCATCTGAAGGTAAGTACCAGTATGTTTCTCAAAAATCATCACCATATGATGAGACGTTTCTTTAAAGAATGGAAATTATGTTTTTTTCAAACATTTGCAAAGTCAAGCACTCAAAATTTCCCATGGAGTCTTCCTTATCTTTGTCTTAAAATTAGAAGTTTAGTTTGAATTATAAAGTAATCTTCTCATGCAGTCCTGTTTCACTGAGAAAATTCAGGAGCAAATCATACTCCCTACAGCTTTTACAAGATCCTACAACAGGGTTATCAGCGCTTATACAGCTTTCCTGTAGTACTACTTAATAAGCCAGCATTTCCTCTTGAAGTAATTTAGAAGTACAATATTTTGTCAAGTGTATGAAGTTGCAGGACAGAGACCTGAAGCACCAAGGCTTGGAAACACCTGTGAGGTGCTAGAAAAGTCCACTACAGCTTCCCTGAACCGGCCACTAAAAGTAGGTGGATCTACCTTCTCTAAAATGGATTGCAAAGGACTGGGGGATGAAGGGACTCCGCTGGCCATAATTGTTTTAGCATCCTAGCAGAAGCATCATTTATTTTGTTTTCACTTGACAGAGTATTCTAGCTGTTTGGGTTCCCCCCCCCCGACCCCTCTTCTGAAATGGCCACACGCTGAAGTTAACATCAAAAGACTTCCCGATTGAACAGTGTGGAAAGGCAGGAAAATGAGCAG
This sequence comes from Pluvialis apricaria, assembly GCA_017639485.1. Taxonomy (NCBI): domain Eukaryota; kingdom Metazoa; phylum Chordata; class Aves; order Charadriiformes; family Charadriidae; genus Pluvialis; species Pluvialis apricaria. The sequence continues at coordinate 21,231,969 of CM030012.1, read as the reverse complement.
CCCACCAGTAGATAACGTATGATCTTGCACTCCAAGGCTCTGGCTCATCTCCAAACAGAAGTTCCTGGGGAATATGAGTATCTAGCATTTGCTTCCAATCTCACAACCTTCCCACAGACTCCCCAAAGTGATTTCAGCTACTGTCTGCTTGGGTTAAGATAGCAGGGCTGTGCCTGGAAGTCAGAGCAAGGATAAGAGGTATGTTAGAAGAAGAGCTGAGGCACTCAGTGTATTAGGCTATCAGCTATGTGAACTTCTTATGAATATGTCACAAATGGAAAATCCATGTGGGTTTACGGATGAAGGGAACTTGTATGTCCAACAGGAAGCGGATGGTTGCTATAGGCATGATGGAGGTAATGAAACATGGAAGTTTCTGTCCATGTGTAACCAAAAAATCATTAAGCCATTAAAATTTTGCATTATGAGGACATGGCTAATCATTTCCACCACCTGCTTTGCTTGCTATTCCAGCCCCTTCCCCACCCCCATTCTTCATCTCTGTCCATTGTGCATTTTAACAGGTTTTGTAAAGTAGAGAGAATCCATTTAACCAACACAATGAATGCTGGATTTTTACACACTGGGCACTCAAAAATCTGATGCTGGTTTAGAAAGTCTGGCTTTTAGAGCAAAAATCCCAGTAGACAATGATTGTGTCTGCCTTTGTGTTTGTGCAGCATCTTTGCATGATATGGGCTAATTAACAGGTGACATTTCAGCTGTGATCAAGAAATGGGAGACAAAATCCTGCCTGCAGGCTATGATTACATATGGGGCAGAACGCTAGTATCCCTGTGGCTGTTGTTCTGGATTGAGGTATAATAATAAGCACTGCTGTCTGGGGACCACGGAATCCATACAGCCATGGATCAAGAAACCTGCTCTCAGTGCTGACATGTTTTACAGCGGTTTGGCCCTGGTCCCTCTGCATATCCCCAAGGTGTTCAACCACAAAAGGGGAATTTCACCCTACTGTTTGTACAGCATTTTGCAGCAAACTGCCATTGAAGTGAGAAGCATCGCTATTACATTTACTGTTCATGAAAGCAAAGCTTGACATATCGTTTGTTGGAAAATGCACAGAGTGCCTCCGAGCATATAGCTTTTCACTGCAGCAGTACCCCACTGGTTAAATCTAACATTGTTTTCCCTGAAGTGGATTCTCTAATGCAGTATTAGCGCTGCTGACTTCAGCAACATCTCAGCAGTCTGCTGCAAACGCAGTCATCAGTGGCAAGGCATTCAACGAAGTGCAGAAAGAGAGACAGGTAAAGGCAGAAAGGGCAACATACATTCAACCAAAAAGATTGAATGTGCTGTTAGAAAGAAAGTAGCACTGATTGCTCCCAATTGCTCCTTTCCCAGAGTGGGGTGGAGAGAAGGGAGGAGTATGTTAGGTTACAAAACTGCATAAGAAATAAAGTCACTGTTTGCCTCCTATTATAGGATCATGCTAGTGAAATAAAGTTCAGATATTGAGTTCTCTCTGTTGGTAGGAAGAGAAATATCAGTAACATGTGCCAGAGGGAATTACGTCTAACCATTGCTTTGCCATCCCTGACAGCAGCTTTGGGGAAAATGTCATATAAAAAGGCTTCTGTAATTTTTGTATCATTTGTCATATAATTCCAGCTAGTGCTCAAAATTACGAATCTCGGTAAGTTTCCAAAAAAAAAAAATCTACATAATTCTGCTTCATCAGTTATAAGCGAAACATACTAATTAATAGCTCTTGGAATACACCAACTGCTTAATTGATTTGGAATGCAGTTATTACGAGAAAACAAAAAAACACCACTGTTTTATAATGCGGCTTTCATTCTTCCTCATTAGAAAACTATAGCTTAGGCAAAAATAAAAAATCTTAAACAGCCTAAATTGGAACATGGTAGAAATTAGATCAGTCTGGTTTGAGCTAAGGTCTCTCTTTCTGTAGAAAGATCTTCCCAACTATGAAAGTCTTCACAGAGTGGTGGTGCTGATGCACTGGAGATCAGAAGAACTAAGGGGAACTTAAGCCTCTTTTCTGTTCCTGGAGAGCTTCTTTAGTGGCAGACAAGAAACTTAGCTATGCAATATGTCATCAGAATGAATCTTGCCTTCCACTGAAGGACACTGTAACTCCTACTTGACAGCAGTTTCTTCCAAAGGACAAATCTTGTGGGAATCTTCTCCAATTTCTACTGTCCACACTGCCAGAGTATCGCTGCTTCCATTCTGTTGCGTAGCAAGTAACGTGACTTAAACCAGGTATCTGGTTCTCTGGTCTTTATCCTAAAGGACTGCAGCCCATAGGAAGGACCCATGCTGGAGCAAGGGAAAAGTGTCAGGAGGAAGATGCCACCTAGAGGAACTGTTATGATCTCACCACAACCCCCATTCCTCATCCCCCCTGCACCATGTGGAGTGGGGAAGAGGAAGAGGAGTCAGGAATGAAGGAGTGAAGTTGGGCCTAGGAAAAAAATAAAGGAGGAGGAAGGTATTTTAACCTTTCTCTTTGTTTCTCACTATCCAAATCTATTTTAACTGGCAATAAACTAAATTAATTTTCCCCAAGTCGAGTCTAGTTTGCACATGATGGTAATTACCAAGTGATCTCCCTGTCTTTATCTCGACCCATGAACTCTTCCATCTTATTTTCCCCCCCTCTCCTGTCAAGGAGGAGGAGCAAGAGTGTGGCTCAGTGGGCACCTGGCAGCCATCCAAGATCAACCCACCACAGACAGTTTGCACTGGGGCAATAAACGTAAGGACCAGCTCAGACTGTATTGTTCAGCACTGGTTTTCCTCTGAGTGTCACCAGTCATGGAGTGCATATGGATTTTGGTGAAAAAGTTGTAAGTCCATTACAATCATGCCCTGAGAATATCAATGTATAGATCAGGACTTAAACTACAGTGATGAACACGAGTTAGCTACAGAGACAGCAAGCAGCCTACCAACAATAATGCCTTTTTGTCACTCTCTGCTGGAGTTGGGTCAATATGGAACAAAAACATTCATTTGTCTTGTTGAGTGGATTTGATTTTTTCAGTTTTTATCATCTTTCATTCTCATTCTTCCTTCCCACATATAAGCACTTTATTTCACTCATTTTCTATACACATTTAAGAAAATGGATGTTAGCGGCATACATTTTCACATAAAGCTAAATGTCAAATTCATTAAATATTTCATGCCAGCAGGAAGAGCATACACTCTTAACCAATCAAGGAAAAGTAGCAATACAATGCGATATCTCTGACTGACAATTTTAAAAAATATAAGAAAATCACAATCTGCTTGCAGATGTTAAATGGTTAGAAATTGGGCGCTGGGTAAACTTGACTAGTTGGATTACTTATTAGTCTAGTGATTAGTTTAACAAGTGTGTAAAAGATTAAGAAGTCTATGCAATTACTATTCCTCTGTGCTATGCCATGTCCCTTTTCTTTGTTTTCAATGGATTTTGTGAGGCTGTTGAAAGACTTGCTGGTATTCTATCATTTCACTTTAGCAATTCTGAACCTAGACTCCCTAAAGAGATAGAAAAGAAGCATGTGCAACCTAATTTAATTTTAGTCAAGAAAGTATAGTAAGAGAGAGAGAGGAGGGTCTGAATACCATTTTTATACTTACTGTATTTCGAAAAGCCGCTGCCGTTTCTTATTGTAAATTCTTTAAAGCATGGAAGAATGGCAGTTCAAGCATCCATCTCACAAGGAGCTTTCAAAGTGGGGAAAGCAAAAACTCACAATGGCTGCTTAGGAAAATAAAAACTCTGCAGGACTACAATCTCAGTGCCCTTAACCATATAAAAACCAGAAAATCTCACTACGCCAACAAATCCAATCCTAAATCAGTTTCTGTATATGTCTTTATAAATAGTTACATATTATAATTCTTTATTTCATAAAGAATAAATTCTTCAGAACAGGGGCCCTAACATCAGCAGTGTTTAGAATGCAAGTGCCACTGCCTTGAATATATTACAAATAGCAATAATTACCATTTATCTCTGTCTTTCAAATCATTCTGATGCTGGACAACAATAATTTTTCTAAATCTTTCATGTGAGGAACTCAAAATTATTTTTTGGCTCCTTCTTGCAGACTGATCCAACTTTCATTAGATTTCACAGAAACCAGGTTCAAGCCAAGAAAAGCTGGGTAGCTTTGTTAGCATAGTGCTGAGCTTCTGTTTATAGGCCTAGCCACTCAGCAGGACATATTTGGTTCAAAACAGTGCTGTACCAGATAGGTGCAAGTTCACAGTCTCCTTGGGCTGGTCTACCTCAGACAGCAGCGTTCAACTCTCGCTGAATACAACTGTGTATGTATAGCCTAGACAAAACAGAACTCAACCAAGATCACACAACAAATGACAAGGCTGGAGCAGAAATCCACTCTTCTGCTCCCAGGCTTGTGTGTTTAAAGACCTATCCAAAAAGAGCTACTCCTATTTTGGATATCTGTACTTTATTTCTTTATCTTTATGTCCATTTTTGGCTTCCACACAACCTTTCATATGACTGCATATAGTTAGCAACCAGTGAAGACACGTTTTTCTTTCTTTAGGCTAATAGAAAAGGGAAGCAAACTCTGAATGGCACAGAAAAGGCTGCTCTATTCGCCATCTTTCTTCACTTCACTTGCCACCAAAATATTGAATGGTGACTAAATACTGACGTGCTTCAATGTAAGTGAGTGTTACGAGTACAGGGATATAGAAGGAGAGAATGCGTTAGCAAAGTACAGGAGGCAAATACTGCATCTGTATTTAAAGAATACGGGAAATATCAGTCTCTTCCTTCAATCAGTTTTGACTGATCTTTTATCTTGGTTTGAACCACAGTAAATCAAACTCCACCACATATTCAAATGTCATTTGTCCATGACTCAAAATTATTATCAACGCAGTCATCTTTTCAACATCCCACTGTGATTTTCATTGCAACTTTCCAAAGTATTATCTTAACATAAATTAAAATGCTGTTTGGACTAAGTGTAAAAATGTGAACTGTAGTCTCACAAATGAAAATAAGACACTGACTAACTGAAGACAGTGAGGAATGCTTCCCTAGATCTCTTAAGAATAGGGCAAGAAATAACTGATTAATCTGTACAAAGGAAGTAGGGGATTATATATTAGGAAAAAGTCTGGCTACAAGGATAGCTAAGCATGGGAACAGCTATTGCAATATTGAAATCTCCTTCATTGGAAGTATCTAAGAACAGGGCATAAAATCATCTGCCAGAAATCATTTAGGTCAGTGTTTTCAATATGTGCCCTGCATATCCCTGTGGACCCAAGAAGAAAAGCTATCAGTGAAGGGTAACAAAGAGAAACAACTTAATGTTGTAGGCTTGTATTCATCATCCAGTTTCTGTAAATAAACTGCTGAAATGTTAAGGGTATATAAAAAAATTCAGAATCATTCATCTTGATATTCTAGTCCAAACTCACACCAGGAAAATGCCCTTGAAATCCTTTCCCTCCCCTTCTGTGTAAGATAGTCAAACACATCTCATCATGCCTCTTTGCATCAGTTGTGCCAAGTCTGTAATAATCTTTCATGATCATCTAAATATTTCAAAGCGTTTCACAAATAATAGAAAAACCCCTGTGACACTGAGGAAAAACAATATCGTATGTGTTCACAGTTTGTCTCATGTAAACACTGCCACGGAAATGTTAGCAAATTAATTAAATTCAAGAGTAATTTTGAAACGTGATTAAAACAAGGTCTTTGTCATACGTGCATCAAGCAGATACAATGATTTGTCATCACTGCATTAGCAAATCTTCAAGTTCTTTTAGGGGACACGCTCTTTTCTACTATACATGACAAAAGGCTGGTCTGTCTGTTACAAGATTAATAGACAGCCATAAATCAGATTCCTTTCTTTGTTGGTTATGAAGGAAAAATATGATACCCATGTGTAAGCTGCTCTTGCTAATTATTTACAAGAACTTCCAGATTCTGATCCAGCCCCTCTGCTGTCAAAACCGCAGTCAGAGCCTGCCCACGAACCTAAAATGGAATGCCCAAGAGTTACTCTCTTGCAAACACAGCCTTAGAGCTCCTGCCTACTGAGGCTTTGCAAATGGCAGGGAAACAACAGGAAGCCCAAGGCTGGCTTGCGCAGGTATCAGCCAGAACTTATCCACTGACATTAAAAAAAATCTCTGCAAAAGTCACGGTCATGGGATGCTGGGATATTTTCCCCTCCCTCCTCCCTCTCCCATGCACTGAACTTTTCTAAGGCATACGTGACAGCTCACTGGTGAAAGAATGGATGTGCTAAGGCAGGACGTGAACTCCAGGAACAGCTGAAAGCATCTTCGTTTTTTTCTTTCTGGTTTGGCTTCAGGACAGCAGTCCTCAGGGGGTTCTTAGCTAACAGTTACTGGCATTAACATGAAGATGCACTGCTACTGACACCACCTGTAGGCACTACTTACAGAGCTGCCAAGTCCAGATGAATACTTGAGGGAGGTTGGTCTTGTGCTGGAGTGAGATTGCACACTGCTGGAGGGCAGTTCGAATTTTGTTTCCCTTGCTTTGCTTTCTCTCTCCTGACCTCTCTTCCACCCTGCCCTCCTCCAAATCCATGCATCTGCTCTTGTCCCTCACTTGTCTCCAACCATGCTGGCAGCGTGGGAGGCAGCATACCCGTAACTCCCTGCTCAGTTCCTCTTCTCGGCGCTTGGCACTCAGCTACCCTCCCCGTTGCCTCCGACACTTGAGCCTAGAGCAAGAAGCCAAGCACATGTTCACATGTGACGGGACTCATCAATGAACTTCAGATACTGGAAAATGTAAAATCGAGTAGAAGAGCATTGCAGTGAGGAGCAGGAAGAGTAGAGAGTAGATTAGAAGTGATTGACAGGGGCAAGTCCCAAATAAGGAGCCCTCCTGCTTCAAGATTGGTGACTGTGTTTGTTCCAGCACACTCACTGGCAGCAGTGCCATCATCACGGTTATGAAGCTATTTATAGAGAAACTGAATATGCAGAAACCCAAGAAAAATTCTCACCTTTCCCCTTCTGAAATAAAACTAAACCAAACAGATCACTGCTAAAACCTGTTTCCCCAACATTAGATTAGTATTTCCTTCTCTTGTAAAATTGTGAGTTCTAGACCATGCAGGTCTCTGCTCTGTCAAGAGCCAAATAGGAAGCAACTGCTTTTGGCTCAGGATCTTGGGGTATAGAGATGACTTTGTAAAAAAGAGTGCCTGTCAGAAGACATGAAAATACCATTGAACAAACCATTCTATGATATGATATTGTTTTTCCTTATTAGGTAATGTATAGGATAACTGCTTTCTTGTCAGTATGTCACAAGCCTCAAGTACAAGCACCAAGGAATAAACAGGTGCTCTCTGGTTCTCTACAGACTTCACCCGTCGATGAACAACAGACAGGTTGAAGCAGTGACGCTCCTGCTTATCCATAATCTTCTTTTTACAGACTAATAAAAAAAATTCCACTGCACCATGACATGCCATTGCATGAAACAAGGTGACTACTTTTCCTCACCAGGAAGTGTCCCAAGATTCTAGTAACATTTAGGAACAGTCTGAATCTCACACCACAGGAGTTCAAGGTGTTCCGCTTCGAAGTGCTCATAGGATGACGCAGAGTCAGGGTTCTAGCCAGTGCCCTTCTGCTAGAGCAGCTGGACTGGGATCTTACAAATATCCAATCTCAAGGATTCACCAAAAAAAATTACGCCATGGTCTCATGGCCAGACCAACCAGTGAAGGAAACCTAAATCTTGCCACTTAGCATTAGAAGGCCTATGTACAAAGGGAAGAACATTCTTATTGACAGAAACCTAGTGGTAAAACAAGCAAGTGGAGGAGACAAACAACAAAGTAAAGATTCATGCTGGCCTTCCTAGCAGGCAGCTATCTAATCTGCATTTGAAATGTGATTGATGCTGGCTGTCTGCCAGGGGTACAGCCTAACAGTGGAGTGAAGGAATCTCTTGATCACCTCAGTCATGCGAAGGGGACCTGAGCAGCACCACTGACTATAGTATAGACTGGAACTGCGAGACGCCAATACACTGCTCAGCTGGGGCGGTACAATGTCTCCTGCAGGACTCCCTTAGGTTAATAGCCAGGGAACAGATCTTTCACATATGAGTAAGGCCAGAAAAATACATGCAATATAACCTCTAACCCCAGAATAAGAATAGTCTCAGCATGAATTGTTCCCCTTCAAAGACTTCTTTGGGCGTCCTTACGGATGCATCTTCACATCACTGACCATACGTAAAGAGCTCATACTGATGTTTCTCTGTAAAAACAAGAATTTCTGCATCAGCCTAGTGGCATCGTCCCCAACCTGGCTAATGATTGGAATCTACAGAAAAATACTTTGAATTCAAGCAAACCTCATTGATGATCCACCACTTCAATTCAGCGATAATTTTTCAAATTTTCTGGGCAACAGCAATTAAAGTAGATCTTTCATCATGTGGTAACGGTAAGAAATCTTGTAAGAAGCATATCAGTTGGGCTATTTTTTAGTTCACTGGAGCTATACTATTTGCATATCCTGAGGATTCAGTCTATTTAGCAGTCCAAAGTTCCTATACACTGTAACAGTCTCAGTTAAAGTGAGCAAAGGCTTTTCAATACTTTGAAAACCTATTCTGGAGCAGGACGAAGAATACATATAATATAATCTTCAAGGTCCCTTCCAACCTAAACCATTCTATGATTCTATGATTCTATGATAAGATAGCTACTTCAGAATTACTCTGTGCAGAAAAGATCTTGCACAAGGAAGAGAAAGTTGTTGTTTGAAATGCACTTGTTCAGTATAGCCATTTTTATTTTCTCTTACTCTGAATTCTTTGTAACATACACATTTTTCTTTTACACTTTTGGTGTGTAAGTTGCACCAGTAAAGTCGACACAGTCAGAATGATTTACTTGTCCAGTCTGCTTGTAAAACAATTATTAGAAGGTGACTGTGAATCAAAGAGAACTAAGGTAAGCAAAAGGACATAGGTTAAAGAGATTTCAGACCCATTGCACTGCTCACAGCAGTATATAATAAACAGAGCAGATGAACAGTGTCACTGGGAGGCTGGTCGGGCACACGGAGCTCCAGGTCAACGCCAGGCTGATTCTGGCTGTGCAAAGCTGGCCTGGAGTTTGCTATATACTACATAATTTATGGTACCTTAGATGATAAGGAGTCTGGTACAACAACAGAATTGCACAAGACTTCTCTTATCTCATGCTCAGCTTCTATTCAGGTAATACTGTAGAAATACAGTTATAATTTGAACAATGATAAAACTTTATACCTACATAAGGATGGCACCTACTGATACAGTATGGCTTCTAACATCTCACAGTAGTTCAGTGTTGCCATACTGCATCACTGACAAGTAGCTACATGCGTTCATGGATCAGACTTCAGAAAGAGACAGCTGTGGCCCTCTAATCAGTTTTGCTCACAATTAAGGTCCACCTAAGCAAAAGTAGGTCTGCACAGCATATAGCAGGTAGACATGAACTCATTCTCCTGTGCCCAGAGCTGGTGAAAACAAATGAAATCACTGCTAATAATGACAAGCTCAAAGCAGTGTTTTAAAACTTTCAGCAGAGCTGCATTAACCATGACAGTGTAACTTCTTGTAACACCAAAGCATGAACAAATTGAGGATGAATCCACCAGGACCCTCCTAGCGAGAAGCTACCCAAAGCTATTTAGTTTAAAATATGAGCGGGAACCACCCTTGTCTCTTTTCTTTGCTTTGCTGTAACTTGGAGTACATCCCAGTAGAGTCAATACAGATGTGGTCCAATTGGTCAGTGCAGCCTGGACAGTGATTCTGCTGACCTTAAACCAGATATCTGCTTGAAGTTCTCCACGGTCCATGAATCATTTGACTATATCTCCCCTAACCATGGCGGGTCCTTAGAAACTTAGAATACTTCTGTATTTCAGATCCCGGTTTTATTCTCCAACTAAGTCACACTCAAATGGCGTAATTCAGTTGCCCATCCATATTATATCGTACCAAGTGAGAGGTCTTAGGATATCCTAATTGGCCTTAAGCTGTTGTTCCAGAAGCGCAGAGGTCTCCCTTAGGTCCATTATCATATATACCAGGCCTATGCAAATGTCTCTGCTGCCTTACAGTCCCTTAAATGGCAGCAGGCGCCTATTTTTAGAAAACTGAATCAACATATAATGTCTGGCAGCAATCAGAAATTCAGGTCACAAAGTTACATGTCAGTATATCATTGGAATCCAGTAATGAACTCTGCTTCTCATGAAGGCAAATTAGTATGGTGGCTGTAGCATCAAGAAGACACAGCTCTGGTGTTGTTTCTGTAGCTGTCATGATTGCTGCTACCCAAGGCCTCTCTGCACCACCCTTTCTTGTGCAATTCAAACTTAGTAGTCTTAACATTTAAGTAATCGGTGATGGATTGGAGTTAACCTAAAGGAATGTCTTTGAGATATGTGAGCTGCTTCCTTCATTTCAACTGTGAGTTTCTGCAGTACCATTTCTTTTCTAATTCTTTCATCATTGAGGTTTTTCACACATACTAGCTAGTGACTGCCTTTTGTTTCTTTAAAATGAAAAGCTGAAATTTGAGAGGATAAAAGCCCTGGACAAGCTGTCAGTATGTATTTGCTGTTTTCAAATCATGCTAGTACTATTATATTACAGTATTGAGTAAGAGAGAAATAATCCAAGCACCCTTTAACAGCATATTGCCAACTCTTAGAATCTCAGTGGCACAAATTTAAGGTGCCAAAATCCAAAATCCTCATCCAGTAAAGTCAGTAACATGTTGTTTTTTCTTCCTAGGGAAGAAAAGATGAGTCAGTCCTGCTGAGATATGAACATATGGCTCTAACAAATCTAGGTACTCAAAGCCTGATCCTTAAAGCACTGTGATGATCCTGTAGGACAGTGATACCAAAATAACTTGTATTGCTTTGTAAGATGTTTTGTAGGGTGTTAACTTTTGTTATCCCCTACTAGTTAAACAGTCTATTGTCTTCAGCAAACAACAGTCACACAGTCACGCATTATCTATGGGTAATCAGAAAGACAGAGAACTGAATCAATATAAAGATCTATTGAATGCATCTTTTGGGGGGCAGAATTGAGGAACAAACAGAAGAAGCATAAGCATATTTCTCCAATGAAGGACTAGTCAAAAAACAGATCATCATCTACTAAAGATACTTCATGAGACGAAGACATTTTGTAATGTGTCCATTACTGTGCTTTAGTTTTGCTTACAAGGAAGAACCTGATACATGCCTGAGGAGCCAATAGAGAACATAAAGATACTTTAAAAAAAAAAAAATATGCCCTAGGATACATGCTTACTTCTAAAAGGTAGACAGAACTTCATGTGCTTGAAAACAGTGAATTCTAGTTGGAGGCAGCCACGCTTGTCTTCATGTCCACCCATATTTTTTCAGAGCATTTTTGGCCTTACCACAGGTACACTCTTTTCATTCTGCATTTTCTGAACCTCTGGCAGCAGATTTGACCCTGGCACACTTTGGGTCCATTCTTTTGTAATCTACATTACCTGAAACAGCTTTCCTTTGTCTCTCCTTGTTAGGTCTTTATTTCTTTTCAAACGTCCTCTAAAATTTCAAATTGCTAACACTAATAAAATGCAAGACCTAACTATGTCTGGACTTTCTTAAAAAATTGAACCCACTTCCAGACTTTGCAGCTGATCACTACCACTATTCAAGACTCCAGATCCTAAGTGCAACGAGTTTCAATCCCTTTCATATATTTTATGTGTCATGCCCCTTCCCACAACTCCAGCTTTCAGTAGCATGATCCCCTTCCATTTTAAAAATAGAAAAATAAAGTGAAGCCAAGCTTGTATATTCTCTTCCACCTTTTTTTCCCCTCTATCCAGGCTTTGATAGGTTCTATCACCTTACTGACTTTCATTTCCATTTTCAACACCGAGATATACCCACACTGAAGTTTCCACTCTAACCTCAAAATCTTACCAGTGATCTCCTATGCTTATACTTTGGGACATCTGAATAACGCACGGTAGTACATGCATTTGGGACACTTTACCAATAATAAGATTTGTAATAGCATAAGAATTGTATTAGCAGTTAAAGAAAAAGTTGAAATCTGAATTCTTGGTCTCAGCATTCCCAGACCAAGGAAATATTCCCTAAATCCTATGGTTCATTAACATGGTAAAAGATTCACAGTTCACTTTTGAAATATCATTTTGTTTAAATAATCTGAGTTAATGTTTGATTGTAACTGTGAAAAGCAGCCCAGAAAGTATGCTGGGAGAATAATAATGGTCCATGAACTAAAAAGGATTGGTACTATCACCCTAAAGTACAAAGGTACATGACGTATGCTGTTCTCACTTGTTTTATCTAATTGGGGTAACCAGTGAGAACTGCATGGCATGTTATTTATGAAAGTCAGCAGGTTCATCTTAGAGCACGTTTTCCATTATAGTTAAAAAGTTTTTCATATACATTCTCTATAGACAAAAAACAGATGTGTAACTGATGCCTCAGGAACCAGAGCACAAGCAGCCTCTGTCTGACAAAGGCCAGCTTCCAGGATGTTTTCAGTTTCTTACAAAAAACAAAAAAAAACAGAGGCACTCCTATAAAAAAATATTTTAAAAGGTAGTATTTAGCTTTTTGTTGAATGTCACTTCTTTACATAAAAATTCCATAAAAAACAGACAACTGTTCAGCATTTATATTCTCTGTTTTGACTTTTGCAATTACACTGAGATTATTGCAAAATAAAAGTTAGGCATTCCTATCACACTGAATTCTGTGATACTTTACTTGTTGAATAGCAGTGTGCTTGTTACCCCTTTCTTATCTTGACCTCCTCATTGTTCCCTTCTCACTTCACTCCAGGTACTTACCCTATTTACAATACAACATCTAGGGCCTCTGTTCTCCCAGTGATTCCAGGCACTCCTTTACTTTACTTTACTCAGTAAAGCCTGCAGGGACAACATAGTTTTGATACTTTTAACGTGAAGAATCTCATGATCTTTGCATTGAAGTGAGTGGTAAAATTCCTAGCTCTGGATTAAATCAAGAGAGTAAGAATTAAACTGTATCACCATATGTATGCACTCCTCTGTCTCAAACTGATATCGTCCACATGCTAGCTGCATAAATCCACATAAACGCCAAAAGCTGAACCAAAAGCTACCCAATTACAATTAATATCATATATATTTCTCCCAAAAGCAATCACCATCACTTCAGGTAGCATCAGTTTTCAAGTGTTGCCCAAGAGACTTTTCAGTCCAAAAGCCTATTAATGGGTTACTCTTGTACATATGCGGCAAGAAATAGCATTGGTAACCTTCACTGAAATAATAATTCTGCCTTAACCTCTCCCACTGCTGACAATTCTACTGCTGTCCCTGTCTTAGACTTACAGCTTCATATTGCCTTTGATTCTTTTCATTTCCTTTTTTTCACAGTACAGATGACATCTTAAGGATACCCTACCCTTCATCTTTCTTACCTTGACTGGAGTTCAATCTTTTCTCGCTATTACTAAGAAAGCTGCTGTCCAGTCTTTTAATCTGACACTTTCTTATTACTAACTTTACTTTCCTAATCCTTACTATTTCCATTTCCAGGGCATCCCAAAAAGAACAATGATGAAACTAATACCTCTCTGCTCTCTTTCTTCCTCTCCTGCTAATTCAATCATATCTTCCTATCTCTTACCATATTAGGGTCCACAGTATTCATCTGCATCCCCTGCAAGCTCCACATAGTCTTTAGTAAAAGTTCTGATTTCTTCATTCTCATTTGTTTTCCAAACTCTTCAAATTTTTCCACCTTACTGTATTTGGCATTATTACGCCTACACCATGCACTGCCAAGAGTGTCCTCCTGTTTATCCAATTTCTATTCTCCTTCAAATCTCTCATTAAAATAAACTCCTTACAGTTGTTCTGCAACCCATGCTAATTAGACACAGCAGAGTCCTGGTCTACCAGACGGATTCGTAGCCAATATGATTTTGGGATACAAGTAGCACATGGTCAGTATCCTGCTGACCATGGGTCATTTGCTGGGATCACAGCTGCTTTTTTACACATTATAGGTTTCCATAGCAGTCTTCTTACACTGAGCTAAGAAATGACTTAGTAGTACAGAAAGATATTGTCTAGCTAACAGTTGCACTCCATTTCATATATCTTTTTGAAAACAGAGGACAGAAATGAACACCTTCATTCTACTCATCTGTGCCTTTAAAATCAAGTTTGCCTTCTGCATTGGTCTCTTTGAATGAAAGGACAGAAAAACAGGAACTGAAGCAGTTTGTAACAATGCAGGCAGCCTCAGTTTAATTTACACTGAGTAGCTGATGCTGATTTTTCCAACAAACAGTCATCAAGGGATGATCTAATCCTGATACCTGCATGAAGGCATTTGAGACTCAGCTGGGTTGCCCCACATATAGGTGTCCAGTGGTACTTGAGGTGTCTCAGGTGAAGTGAGAAATCCTGTGGCAGGTGACACAGGACCTATGGAAGACTTGAGCCCCTCTGGAGCCGCAGCTGGGGAATATGAAATGTCTCTAGATACCTCTAATGGGAAACTCAATTGAGTCTTCAGTGTCTGTAAAGAAGCGCAAGAAATACTAGTTTCCTCTAGTTGTAAAGTGCAGAGATAACCTTATTTCTTAATTGATGTGATCTGTGTATGATGACAGGCTGTTTTGCTCCCTCCTAATTCTTTTAGCATTTGATTGCAATACATATGCTCTTCTTTCAAAAGCAGATCTTAGATTGCTCTAAACAAGTTAATTATATTTCACAACACCCTTGAGCATTAGGGAAGTATTAATATTCACGTTTTGCAGTCAAGGAAAAAGGGAGGAAAAGAAAGGGTAAGTAAGTGGCTTACTGAAGGTTAAACAGTAAGTCAGTGGCAAAATCTGAAAAGGAACTCCAGACTGTCAACCACAGCTTGAATTCCCCACAGACCACTAACTCCCACACTAAATGGAAGGATGATAATAAATGCATGGGTTTAGGGTCCCAAACTGCAGAAAGCCATCCTACACAAACAATATCTTTGTGAAAGGACAGGGGAACTTGTATCAAAACTTCAAAGTTCTGAAAGGTCAGTGTAGAGATAAACATCTACCTGGAAATTCAAAAGGTTTTCACAATCCATATCACTGCAATGACAGCAAAAAACTGCAGGCACAAAGAATGGAACAAGACTGAACTCCATTTTCTGCCTACTAAGAGCATCACCAAGATAGACATCCTTCTCTTAGGAAAGACATCTCACCATTACCCTGCAAGACAGCCATGCTTGGGGATAATTTCTGAGCATATCGGAAACAGTCTCATCTACCCTTCTTTTCTACAAAGAAACAGCAATTTTATGCAGATAATTTGTAGAAAAAAATCCAACCGATATTGCTGAAACATCCAGATGCCTCAGTCAGGATAAGGGACCCACTGTGGTTTAGGTACTGTATAAAAATATATGTGCAAAGGGATTATAAGCCAATTTAAGCACAGACAACAGGTGGGTGTAACAAACAGCAGGAGGAATGCACAAAAGAGAAGAGATGAGAACAACAATTACAAGAATTAATGTCTTCATATGCTGCTATAAACCCAATCTTACATTCTGAAAAGTATAGATGGGAAGTTGCACGAGATATGAAACTAAAAATCCTGTCTTTAACTAATTCCAGTTATTATTGCTTTACCTGAATTGCACCAAATGGGAGAAGCAAAAGTAAGTGAGAGGCTGATCAAATGTTTTATGATTGTGCATATCCAGGCTGATTCCACCAGTAACACAAATGGCAGGCTTGTTTTTTAAAATGTATGGCCAGATAGTGTGAGATCCTGTGCCCCTAGACAATGTGCCCAACTCTCCCTAAAATATTCTTGAGGTGCCTGCTTGGGTCTTTTACGCATTTCTTATTCCATTCACTCACTGTGTATGAACAGTATGTTTTTTAGTCAATATATACGAGATTCTAGGACATATTTCCCTCCCTGGGAAGGTTATGGAACAGATCATCCTGGGTGTCATTATGTGGCACATGCAGGACAACCAGGTGATAAAGCACAGTCAGCACAGTTTCATGAAAGGCAGGTCCTGCTTGACTAACCTGATCTCCTTCTGTGACAAGGTGACCCACTTAGTGAATGAGGGAAAAGCTGTTGATGTTGTTTACCTGGACTTCAGTAAAGCCTTTGACATGGTTTCCCACAGCATTCTCCTGGAGAAACTGGCTCCTCATGGCTTGGATGGGTGTACTCTTCGCTGGGTCAGAAAACTGGCTGGATGGCCGGGCCCAGAGAGTGGTTGTGGATCCAGTTGGTGGCCAGTCACAAGTGGTGTTCCTCAGGGCTGGGTACTGGGGCCTCTTCTCTTTAATATCTTTATCAATGACCTGGACGAGGGGACTGAGTGCATCCTCAGTAAGTTTGCAGACAACACCAAGTTAGGCGGGAGTGTTGATCTGCTTGAGGGCAGGAAGGCTCTACAGAGAGATCTGGACAGGTTGGATCAATGGGCTGAGGCCAATGGTATGAGATTCAACAAGGCCAAGTGCCCGGTCCTACACTTAGGTCATAACAACCCCATGCAGTGCTACAGGCTTGGGGAGGAAGGGCTGGAAAGCTGCCCAGCAGATAAGGACCTGGGCATATTGGTCAACAGCCGGCTGAATGTGAGCCAGCAGTGTAGCCAGGTGGCCAAGAAGGCCAATAGCATCCTGCCTTGTATCAGAAATACTGTGGCCAGAAGGACGAGGGAAGTGATTGTCCTCCTATACTCAGCACTGGTGAGGCTGCACCTTGAATACTGTGTCCACTTATGGGCCCCTCACTACAAGAAAGACACTGAGGTTCTGGAGCGTGTCCAGACAAGGGCAATGAAGCTGATGAGGGGTCTAGAGCACAAGGCTTATGAGGAGCAGCTGAGGGAACTGGGGTTGTTTAGCCTGGAGAAAAGGAGGCCTTGGGGAGACCTTACCGCTCTCTACAACTCCCTGAAAGGAGGTTGTAGTGAGGTGGGGGTCAATCTCTTCTTCCAAGTAACAAATGATAGGACAAGAGGAAATGGCCTCAAGTTATGCCAGGGGAGGTTTAGATTGGATAATCTGAAAAAGTTCTTCACAAAAAAGGTTGTCATGCATTGGAACAGGCTGCCCAGAGAAGTCATGGAGTCTCCATCCCTGGATGTATTTAAAAGATGGGCAGATGTGGTGCTTAGGGACATGGTTTAGTGGTGGTTTTGGCAGAGTTAGGTTGATGGTTGGACTTGATGATCTTCAAGGTCCCTTCCAACCTAGACAATTCTATGATTCTATGATTTTATTTCACAATGAATTGTTAGGTACAAGTCCCAGTGACTTTTGGAATGGAGTTTGACCTGTTAATATGGTCAAACTATATACTATATTATATACTATATACTTCCAGGTTTATGAAATATTTGGTTTATCTAGAAAACACACTCAGCATTTACAGGGAACACACAGATATAATCTATACCCAAGACAAGTGAAGATACTACACAACAGGACAGTTCAGTCTCCACGCCCTGTTTGTTCCAGTTAAATGGCTGAGAAATCAGCCTCCCATTAGCTGTCTGTCAGACAACATCCCTCATGTCAATTCTATTCTTTTAAACCTGTTCTCTCCACAAAGTCTTTCTATGGTGTATTGATCTTTGCTGATGTGAACTGAGAATACCAGTTTTATGCCAGACAAAAGCTACCAGCAGACTCTAATCTATTTATCTATGTAAATATTTATAGTTCAGTCAGCATTACGGAGTTTGAGAATTCATTCATTTCAATAACTATCATTCTGACCTGGGTTCAAACCAGCAACATAATCAGTCCCAAGCAAGCCATATCTCCACAAGGGCACTGGCCTTTAGAAATGTGTATAGTTTCTAGAAAATATTGCCTGGAATAATCAAATCTAAACAATCTTTGAGATACTGTAGCTCTCACTTACATCATTGGACTGCCAGCTTGCTTGCCAGGAACATCAGTTGATATATTTCAAGTACTGCTAGCCCAAGTTAGCACAATTCCTACTAGACAAAACTGTGGAAACTGCACGTTCTCTGTCTGACGACCAGAACAGGGCATGATCATACAACACGTACTGAAATGAGCCTCGTATTTGTGTGTGAACATTAACTGGACAAGAGCTCTGCTTTTAATACTTAGGACTCTCTGTATCCTTGCACCACCAGCTTTCTACATGTTGATCTTTGTATCTAAGAAAAGCTACTTCAGTTCGTAACTCCAAGGTTGTCACATAGAATGCAAAACATAACATCATTCTTCACATGTACATGCAGAGAACAGACTACATATGTGACTGTAAATCAAATTCATTTTAGGGCTCTAAGTAATTTTGTGTAGATCTTTTCTAACATATCTACATAAATATATTTTCATTTCAAAAAGAACAGAACGCTGATCTACCTTGTCTTCTACCCACATCACTAATTCTTCAGTGGGACTATGTCAGTACATCATTGCACTGTTCCTCTACTGGTTAAAGGATTGGGCCCGAGACAACTTTTCCTTACCAATTTGCCTTTTTCCAGTACACCAAATTTTATCTATTTCCCGAGTCCCTTGGAGAATTAGAAATTAACATATTTTGCTTCCTTCCTGGCTATACATTAGCATCCTTGCTGCCTGGCTAGCAAAGTCAATACACTGAGGGGAAATAACAGGTAGGATTCTGCAGTCCTTAGCAGGGATTCAGCTTGACAGAGAGGAAACCTGCTGGGTTGGAGGTCTTTTACCTGTTACAGTACTCTACAGTTTTGGACACATTAGTAAATTGTGCCCAACCACCTGTTGGATCCATATGCTTTAAAGCTGATTGCCAAGCAAAGGAGCTGCATGCAGAATGCCGTCAGCACAGCCTCCTGTGTGCCTTGTCAGGGAAAGGGAGGAAAGGGCTTTTTGCATTAAAAGACATTTTGGAATACATAAAATAAATTAGAATGAAGTAACAGCAAACACACATTCAGAAAAGCACCTGGGAAGAGCAAGTTTTCACCACACAGGATTTTGACCCTAGGATAAGAAATACAGGATTATTAAAATAATCAAATCTCTGATAGCACGGCTATCCGTGTGTTCATTGTGAAGCTGAGGGCGGAGGAGGCTGATGTGTCGATTTCAGCCTTCATCATTAAAGATGTAGTGAGACTTAAACTAAAGCTTAATTGTGTATACTATTCAAACAGCACATCAGATCTGCTCAGCAGAAAGATGTCTATTCTGATGTTTTCCTTCTACACCAGGAGAAACTGTTTCTAAGGTTTCATTTTGTAGATGTGAGGGCACAGAGGATGACAGACAAATTGACCACTAAAACCAAACCTGCGGAATAAAGATGAATAATCAAAGCCCGTGCTATCACTTCATACTTCCTGCAAGCACTGCTGTACAGTGACTGGCTGCCAGCAGTTCTGCTGCAAACCTGAGCATATGGCTTCAAGTTGCTCTGCTCCTGTACCGATGCACAGAAATATGACACACCAGTGTACGAATTACCAGTAGGGTTTTTTCAGTCACCTCTTGTGTAGGTTGCATGTGAACCTCCTCCCCATGCCAGGAAAGGAGAGCATTTCATTATGGTTTATTTTAAAACACCACTTGGATCGTTTTATTGAAAACCACTGCACTGGCGTAAATCTCCTTCCACCATCACACAAACACACTTCGCAAGACAGGCTCCAAACCTAACTATAGAGTTAATGAAACTATCCACTTGGGCTGATCAATTGTTAACAGGACGGAGTAAAGAGTCAAAAGGTCCCTTTGGGCTCCATTATTTAATGTGTCTTTTTATACCGTTGACACTATGAGTTATATTGCAGCAGCATTTTGCTCCAGTTGCTTGCCAACAAACATTTGCCATCGAGGAGCCCTGAGCAGTCACATCTGTGTCCACTCCTGTACCACCCATTTAGCAGAGACAATGATCACTAGAAACAACAAAGGAGCCACAGATAAAACAAACAATGCTGTGAGCCAGAGATCACTGCCATCCCAGGCAAGTTTGCCATGAAAATACTCAAAAAAAAGGGAGGGGAGGGAAGACAGATATCAAATATAGAACTATAAAACTTACACATAGAAGAGGTTTTACCCACGCACCCACCCAACCCCACGTCTGAGGAGCATTTTCTAACGCACTGCTAGGATTGAGCAAGAAAGACTGAGCAGTGCACATGGGAAGCAGACAAGCATCCAATGTCTCCTCCCATTTGGAGTCAAATAGTCTCCTACAAGTCACTAGACACAAGGAATAATAATTGTTATTATTATAGTAATGATAGTAATAGAGAATCACCAACCTTGAGGATCCCAGTTCACCTGTTTTCTTGGAGTCTCGATTGGAAATTTCATCGCTTCCTTTTTGCACAGGGAGGAAAAAGAATTAAATAAATTCCCAACCTTCCTGTCTCAATGCTGCAGTCAAACAAATTAATTTCAAATTATAGGGAGCCTGCGCTGTTTGACTGAGGGGAACTGGTGGTTGCCAAGGAAAGAAATACACAAATAAATCAAAGAAGGTGGGGAGGGGCGGGGAGGGGAGTGGAGTGGAGGGGTTTGTACCGGCGAGGTGAGGAGGGGTGCGAGCACCCCAGCAGAGAGAGGGGGCGAAGGGATGGAGTGAGGACCGGAGAGGGTCTTGGGGGGGGGGGGGGGGAGCGGGAACGGAACAGGCTGAGATGGGCAGCGAGGTCCAGGGTGCTGCTGCCTCCTGGGGAGGCTCCCGCAGCTGACTCGCCCAGTCCACCTGCAGATGTCAGGGTGGCGGGGTCCCCGCTGCAGCCCGGCCCCTCTGCTGCGCCCACCTAGGGGGGGCTTGCAAGGATCGGTAGTCAGCCAGCCCCCCTCCCACAGCCCCAGGGACACCTCCCACACGCGCACACGCTCTCTAGCCTCAGCCACCCCCCCAAAAATGAGCCCACCTCAGTTCAGCCCCGGGTACTAAGAGGGGTAACAAAAGTCAGCCGTGGGGGGTGAGCCGCAGCGGCATGGCTGGGGCGAGGCTGGGGACCACCCCGGCTGAATGCAGCAGCAGCCTGGCTCGCCCAGGAGAGCCGGAGCAGGAAGAGAAGCAGGAGCAGGAGGAGGAGGAGGAGGAGGAGGAGGAGGGAGCCACCCTATAGCTTTGGCGAGAATCCGCGGAGCCCCTCTCTGCACTGGTTTAAAAAGGGGGTGGGGAGAGGAAGCGAGGGCAAAGAGGCTGCGAGTCCCTTTGTAAGAGGCGGTGGCGGGGTGCCCTAGGGAGGGGGCAGGCTCCGGCTGGTACTCACTGGGTATCCTTCCCTGGAGGAGGATGCAGGCTTGTTTGGCGGAGTTTGCAGCCGGAGACACGCTCCGCTAAGCTACGAGCAGCAGTAGCGGCGGCGGCAGCACATGGCAGGAGTACGGCAGCATCCAGAGCCTCTGCGGCGCAGGGGGAGGGGAAGGGCAGGGGATCGTCCGAGCCCCCGCAGGCTCCGGGGGACCGGGACCGGGCACCCCGAAAGCCAGGGGAGTCCTTCTCGCCTTTCTGTCGCCGCTCGTCTCCGCGCTGTGGACAGGGACAGACACCTGGCGTCAAGGGGAAGGCTGGCACGGCAGAGCTGAAAGAGGTGGCCAGGCTGCGGGGAGGGGGCAGGAGGGCTGGGGGGGAGGCTGAAGGCCTCTCGGAGCCCCCCAAACTCTCGGTGGGGTCGGGGAAATGGAGGACACTTGCCTTTACCTTGTGCAATTACCACACACTCGCTGCTTTCCAAGTCTGCATTCTCCCTCCTGCTCCAGGCTTTCCCTCAAACCCAAAACAGGCTGGTAACTGGTCTCCAGTTCCAGTTACAATACATGCCCCAGCTCCCCTCCCTTAGCCAGGAAAACAAAACCCCAGCCCCTCTGGGGGCCTGAAGGAAGACTGTGCTGAAGACTGAAGGAAGAGGTTAACCCTGTCCTGCCTCCTCTCTTCCACAGTGGAAATCAACTCCTTGTGTGAAGGGGATTGTTGGCTAGGGATGGTTTGGGTGAGACATCCACAAATTCACGTGAACCATGAGTCAGAGACAGAATCAGTCCTGAGTTCCACAGCCAGGACCTTCCGAATTTTCAGGAAACATGCTTGTGACCTAAACTTGGTGCCTGAGACAATTTGTTCCTTGCCTTTTGCTCAACCGCCCTCTGTGTCTTGCTTTCCTATCTGTTGCTCCGATGTTAGTTATTCTTGTAAGACGAAAAGGGAGAAATTTGCCCTGGTGAAAAAAAAAAAAAGCTGTCTGAAATGTGTGGCTTTCCTCAGGGAACTCTCACTGTGGAGGCTGGCACACTCTTTTCATATCCGCATTCAGGAGCTAAATAAAGACACACGTCCATGCTTGTCCCCAGTCTTTGTTCAACCCTAAACAGGAAGGGGAAATCAATATTTGTGAATCCACACCTTCATTTGGTGTTGGTGCGCAAGGTCCTGTAAAGCAGTATGTAGTTTGAAGGAACTGGATGGAAGTGGTGCAGCAAGTTTTCTTGGGGGGAGGTGCTGGGTGTCTCTCCTTTCCCTAATCCACGCACCCCCTGTGGCTCTTGTTTTGTGCTGTACTAGCGGAGGCGGGAGAGGCTGCTCTAAGGGAGGACATGGTGAGAATGATAATGAGCCTGCTCAGTCAGACTTGAATTTGAGATGATTGCAATGATGACATCAGGAGCACAAGGTATTTCCTTTGCAAGCAAACCACGATGCATTCTGAATAGGCTTCGGGATTCCTGTTGACGTTACTTCTGCAAACTGAATGGAAACAAAAGTGAGAGCAGGCTTTGCTAATTGTGCTGTGCGATCACTTGAATCATGATTGGGTAATCTTTTCATTATCCTAATAACCAAAAAGGCTTCAAAGAAGGCTTCTGAACCCCCCGAAAGATCACTTGTCAAATATGTAAGAATAAGGAACTACTTATATACTTATACACACAAATATATCATCTATATATGCATGTATGTAACTTTTCCTCAACATTCAAAACAGTTTTCAGTTTACTTGTATCTTCCTTGTACATTACTGGGAAAAACTAACATATAGACATATATTACTCAATTGTGATTTGGAGCTCAGTCACCCTAATGCAAGCACTACTTTGTGTTTGTGCCATAACTATCAGCAGTTAACTGATGAGGTGGGTATCATGCCACAGACATCTGTCCACTGAGAACTCACCTAAGATCACCAAACTCAAAGAGACTACTGAAAGGCCAACAACATTAAATTCCTGCTAACGTAGGCAGGAAGTCTATGGTCTAGAGGTGCAATCTTCAGGTAGTTCGTGACCAGAAACAGGTCCTTATTGTTTCTGTCTAAAGAAGAAGAATTTTCACGTGGCCATATGAATCCTTTATTATTAAACTGACCTTAGAAGGTCACCTCATATTTGTTTGACTTACAGTAACACTAGGTAGATAATAATGACACAATACCATATTCCCATATTTTTGTATCATCTTAATGTTCCCATATTACCAAAAAAGTGTCTGTAAGCTCTACATAAACATTTGCTCTAGCTATATAGTTTAAAAACCTTGTGGAAAATCAGTTGTGATCTGTCAGGTACATAAATGCATGACATCATGTAATTGTTTTGCAATTTTTTACCATGTTATGATCATGGAAATCTTGCTCAATTATTTCAATGCCTCAGACCTGCAGTTTTATCTAGTGGGCCAATTTATTCCCAAAGTAACTCATTTAAAATCAATGGGGTTACTCCAGAGATGGATTTGGCACAATGAGCGCATCTTTCACTGACAGCACAGCTGTTGCATAGAAACGTAACTATTATCTTATGCAAATAAAAGGCCTTTCACCCCTCAGTGATGTCGAATTCTCAGGATAGGGAGAACTGGTGCCTTGAAGCTATAGTGTTTCAAGCTGTTACTCTGTCAACTTTTATAAGCTAAGTGGATTCAGTAACTTTTAATATTTAAATGAAAGACCACCAGGACAAAAAACTAAATACAGCAAAATCTACTTTAGTACCTGCATAAGGATTTTCAGGACTCAACTAGTAGTGCTATCAGTAGTTTATCAAACTGGTCTGCTTTTTCATTTAGAGCTTATTGTTCAGACTTAATGCCCTCAGAGTTGGTGTTAGCTGAGAATCAGCGCCTTACAGGACTGGGCCTGTGACAGTCACAACACAATAGACAAGAGGCTTTCTATTACAAGCAATCTCACTGAAAGAAAAATAAAAAGCTAAGTGCCCTTTTACTGTTCATTAGTAACATGGCATGAGTGATTAAGAAGCTGCTCTGATGTAACTCGAAGCAAGCCATAGCAGAACAGATGAATAAATACTTCTTATACCTACTTAAATCCAGTGAGCAGGAACTGAAAAATGCATCAATAGTAGATAGAAATCATCTGTAACTTTCATGTTCCATTTCTTGGATGCACTGAAGAGATGAGACATGGTTAGATGGAATTCTATACAGTCTTCGTGTATCACTTTGCAATATGATCATTTCTGTATGTAACTATTCAGTTTATGCTTAAGTATATGGTGGTTTGAAATCTGGTGTTTCTGTTTGTGAAGATTATTCTTCATTCAATTTATTGCCATGGAACTGCTGTTATTTACACTCAGACCAAGAAAGCCAGAGAATAACCCAAGTGAAGTGCATCCTGTTTATATACTATTGACCCATCCTTCAGTAATATGAATTTGGACAGGATCCAGTGCAGAATCCTTTCATAACTTCTTTATTCTCTAGGAAGCCTTCTGTCTAAAAGGACATTTAAGGACTTCTCTCTAGGATAACCTGAAGATCTTTTTTTTCAGATGGCTTTCAGAAGCTTTAGTGTAGTTAGGAATCAAGTTAACTAAAAATCAGGACTACTATATACTGTGCAAGGAAAAACAACATACAATTTTTATTGTCTTCTATTGCATGCAGTTTCTCAGCACTTCTTAAGTCATAGCATGCAGTGCTGCGTCTTCATTCATTCAGGGATGAATCCACAGAACAGAAAATTTACTTATTGGCAGAAATGGTTTCAATGAAATCAGTAAGTCTACCCGAGGCAACTATATCTCAGTAATAATCTTTGCCAGGATGGTATCTTCTCAGATCTGACCTGTTTGAGTTACCACAGCCTGTCTGGAGGTTCCTTCAGCCAGTGACACTGAACAGAATACACTATGAATCCTGCCTCTCATATCCTAACACCTCATTCATATCCTCAGATCCACTTTAAGCATGCCTACGCTAAATGTCAGAACAGGAGAGGGGGTACCTGGTTCACAGTTTGTAATCACCTTCTTCATCCTCAGTTCTTTTCTGGAAACTATTCATTAGCCAGACTGCAGATTTCAGACAACTGTTATGTCAATCCCTTTGTATGGCCAGCAAGGACTACAGTGGAGTAGTTACCTCACATTTTTATTCTATCTGAAAAAGTACAGTACATGCACGTTATTAGTGTTATAGTATAATGTAGCTTCTTTTTTTTTCTGTTAAAGATCTGCCATGTAAGAAAGTATTAACTCAAGCTGCATAGTATTGCGTCTCTGAACCCACTTACATCTGTTTCACATTAGTTTAATTTGACTTCAGTACAATTACTCCTGAATCATAGTCATGGGAGAATTACAATCTGGCTCTTAGTTTTTCCATGATGTCCCTGAAGAATCCTCATAAGATCAAGGGCTGATATCTGACAAAAATAGCAAGCCTGATTAATAAAAACAAGCCGCCAAATTCATTTTATAGCAGTACTATTCTCTTCTCTCACATCATTTTTTTAAGATTTCTTACTAGATAGATACATTATGCTTTACCTTAGCAGGCTGATAACTTTCCTCTATATTAAACAGGAAATTTGGGGGTTAGCTTTCGGAGATACCTGTGTTTCTTTGACATTCACACCAGTAGCAGTTACAAAAGGAAGGGTACAGGCAGAAGTCAGCCCAGCCTGCTGACGGCCTTCAGCACCCTGGACAGTGGCGAGCCTGCCCGCTTACCCAGCGCTCTCGCTGGCGCCGGGGGTCTGGGCCGAGCGCGTGGGGGAAACGTGGGTACGAACCTCCCTGGTGCATGAGCTTCCTGGCCCCATGTGAGAGTCTGGCCTGCCAAGGTGTCGTGGTTTAGGCCAAATCGGCCACTGGGGACATAGGGGACCCCAGATGGGACCGACAGATGCTCCCCTCTACCTCTCTTCAAAGAGAGAGGTAGAGGAGGAAAAAGAGACTTACGAGTTTAGAAGGATCTAAACTACTTTAATGAAATATTAATAATAAAATAAAAGGAAATAATGAGATATATACAAAACCGTATCAAGCTCCCAGGATGACAATCATCACAGCGGCTGGCACTGGGGAAGTCCCAGGCTGGACTCAGTGATGGACGGGAACTGGATTCTGGATCTGGATCCAGGATCGGGACCAAAGGCAGACGAGCAGAGAGAGTCCTCCTCAGACGTCGGCCATTGAAGCAAGAGAGCTAGTGAGAGCTGTTTGATCCCTCAGCTTTTATACTGAGCATGAGGCAGATGGGATGGAATACCCCGTTGGTCAGTTTTGGGTCACCTGCCCTGTCCGCTCCTCCCCGCAGGTGGGACCCCACTGCGCTTTTCTGCTTCCGATCCTCCAACGGGGCAAATAACAAAGTTGGCTGGTCTTGGGTGTTATAGCAGTAAGTATAAGCAAGAGCCTCTCTGCATACCATGCCTTGGCATCAGCTATAAACATAGGTCTTATCACTCTGAGAGAGCAAACATTGTCTGCACAATATGCTGTTAATTTCAGTAGTTAGAAGAGGCCCAGCTAAGAAACAAAGTTACTGAACAAAATTGGTCCTGTTTTACCTCAAACCAGGACCCAAGGAAATGCAGTGTCGATGCAGTGACAATGCAGACTTTGTAAAAGAACATAGCAGCAGGCACAGGGGAAGAGTAGTGCACAAAATATCTGGAGAGGGAAAATGAGGCGCAGGAGATGAAGGGCAGTCAATATCAGGAGCATACTGACAGAAGTATGGGCAACCATGCTAGTGACGAGGCAAAAAGGGAACAGGAAAACCCCAAAGCCTGTGATACAAATGAAGGGCTGGAGAATAGATGGCCTTGACATGAAAAGGATAAGGATAAATGGGTGGGACACAGACCCTATAGCTTGAAGGCAGAATGAGGGGATAAATGAGTGGAAGTGCTTAATGCACTACAAAAATACATTAAATCACACCTGCACACATAGGAGTCATTCAGAGAGTAGCATAAAATTGCACTTATTGAGTAGATCAAGGAAAACAGAGCCAAATAACAAGGTTTTACGTATATGCTCATTGCTCTAATGCTTTTTTTTTTAGTGCCTCAAGATGTAAGAAATACACTTACAAAGCTTTGTACTTAGAACACACAGGGATCTTGGGCAAGACTTTGGATTATTTTCTGTATTGCTGCATAGCCTCACTATTTCCTTCTTAATCTGCAGGACTAGTAGAACTAATTCAGCCAAATGGAAGAATGTATATCCTGTACTCTGACCTTACTTCCCGGAGACATGACAGCAGCCTTATCAGCCAGTAGGGCGGGGTCAGGGGCCATACACACCAAAGATGTTAACGCTGCTTTCAGAAGCATTGTCTTACCACCCATTTTACTGAAAACTTTCATCATTTCTTAGAATCAAGTGTGCCACTAACTGCAGCTGTTCATGTCAGGCTTTTTTCAAGGCAGTATGTTGTCTCGGCAGCCTATTAAATGCAGGGATTAATGCAGCTATAGAATAGTTAAAGTAGTGAGGAACAGTCTGCACAGACACCATTTGCTGTTACCAGTCCTCCTATAGCTTTCAGTTGTGCCTATTTCTTTTCTGCTCTGAACAGCAAGGGAAGGAAGAAAGAAGCTACACTGAGCATTTAAAGGGCTGACTACAACTCTTGCATTAATCATCATCACTTTTACAGTACTTAGAAGAGCTTTACTACTTTCTAAATTAAGTAACATATTTCTCACACGGCTCGTGTAGTAAGAAGCTATTCCCAAAATATGAAAGCAATGGTATTTAGTATGGAGCTGTGGAATAAGGAACGAGACGAGGCTTTCCTGTTCATTTTCACTCTTAGCACTCTCCCTGACCTTCCCTCAACTTTGTAGCCCAGGACATACATCTTTTCAGCCACACAGATGTAGAACTTTTGCAACCAGTATTTTAGCCACTGTTTGAAAGGCCAGCTCTGAATTGCCTGGGTCTCTGTACCTGCACACCACTGGCACCTTCAGTGCCGGATCCCTCAGGGGAAAATAACTTTGAAATAGGATGGTATTTCAAGGAAAATCGAATCAATAATTTATTATTCTGT
Organism: Pluvialis apricaria; assembly: GCA_017639485.1. Taxonomy (NCBI): domain Eukaryota; kingdom Metazoa; phylum Chordata; class Aves; order Charadriiformes; family Charadriidae; genus Pluvialis; species Pluvialis apricaria. The sequence continues at coordinate 21,203,560 of CM030012.1, read as the reverse complement.
TGTAGGATGAGTGGGGGCTATGTTCTGAGTGTAAATTAGAAAACATTAATATTAATTATAGGAACAATGTGCCAGGCACTGTAACAACAATCAGGAAAGCAGTTCTTGACTGCATGTCTTAATATACTAGCAAGGAAAAAGCTATTCCTGCATTTCTGAAGATGCGTAACCTAACAGTAGGTGCATCCCAATTTGAGTTTCTACATAAATTGTACACGCACATACATATATAGTCATGAATAAGAAACAGAAATACAAACCCGTGAGTGGAATCTAGTGGACTTGGTAAACAAGAAGGCAATTAAAAGACTAGATTCATACTGGTATATAACATGACCTTCTACAACAACTACCCCGATGAACACATTCTCCATTTCATTAACTGTTTCATAGTATTTTGTGGGAGAAGATATAGTGGAATTACAACAGTTTAGATGTAACATGGCAAGAGACTGCACTGTTATTCACACATGGCATACTCTCAGCAAAGTGAGAAGCTCACTGTGAATCAACCCATAGGCAGTGGCTTCTCACAGTCAGCAGATCCACTACAGCCTACAGACCAACAGGTGACATGCATTTCACTCTGCCACCCAAGAAAAGAAATGTGTTACCATATATAATTATAGTAACATTCTGGATTATATGTAGTCTGGGAATATAAAGGCAATGAAGAGATTATGTGAGTTGGGAATTGTACTGAGATAACATATCTTTATGTTGAAGAATGGAAGAATGTGATGAACGTTAACTTCGTAACAAGCTACCAGTTGCAGAGTGTTTATAAGCAGCCTCCTTTATCCATTTACATTTTGAATGCACACATTCTTTAAGCCTTTTATGGAGTAATTCAGGAATGCATCCTTACAGCTCTAAAACAGCTGCAGTCACTTCTGTATGTAATACATATAAAAGACTTGAGATCTTCTGTTTAAAAGGAACAATATAGACCACTATATATCTTTTACATCTTTACACTGTATTTGTCTATAAAAATCCCATTTAGTAGTTCTAATTTGCTCCCTTACTCTACAAAATAGTACGATGCAGGTAATCTCCAGTTCCCAGTGACTTAACATGGTTCTTGAACAGTCAGATCAAAATTACTTGTACTACAAAATCCATGTACAATTCCAATAAGTACTCTGGGTTGGTTTTTTTCTTTTTTCTTTTTTTTATTGTCACAAAGAAATAGTTTCACAAGGCTGTCTATTAAGGGAAAGACCTCCCCCTCATTTAGAACACTTCTTTGAAACACTAAAGAGTACTGGGGATTGGTGACTGTTTTATTATAGCAGCTGTCAACCAAAGCTTTCAAATGCGACAAGTGATTTTCCATCCCCAGCTGAAGACACCTTGAAAAAAAAACTTTTCAGACAGTGCTGAGTATTCATTCTAAGAAAAAGATGCCCCTTTAAATCATCTCCATTTGACCATTCAAGAACTGAGAGATCCAAAACAATTAGTCCTGATCCATAGTTAAAAATTACTATAGCACAGGTTCCCAAAGATATTTAGGCAAGCAATTCTGATTGAGTTAATGGCAGTTAGGCACCTAACTATCTTGTGGAACCCATTTTAAGCACACACCACCCAATCCATCAGTACAGTAACCACACTAATGGAATTAAAGAAGAAAAGAATTCAGCACAGAACTATGTTGGCAAGCATTTTGAGTAAAGGAAGGAGATGGAGTGAATGAAGGCTGTCACCATGACAATTAGCTATCCACACAGACAGTGATAAAAGTGGACTCCACAAGAGTCCAGAAAGAGTGCAAAAGCATACATTTATGGTGCAAGTTTTCTGAATGTCAAGTTGGAACTCAGAGCAGCTATGGTTATTAAAATATTGACAGAAATTTGACTCTACTAGCATTAGATGCCGCTAAATATATAAACAGGTGTGGAAGTTTGCTATTACAGACCCTTGCTAGATAGATCAATAACTTGCTTTTGCCAATGCCTGTACTTGATATTTCAAGGAGAAACATAATACAGCTAATTCTATTTTCTTTAGCATCTTCCAGCTGAGTATCTGAAAACACTCTACCAACAAAAGTGAATCACGGAAACCTTTTAGAATAAATATTATTATGGCCATTTACAGATGAGGTAATTGGTGTATAGAATGGTCTAGCATCTCATCTAATTTCATGAGAATCCTGAATACAGTGAAAAATGAAAGTGAGATTTTCCAAAGCCCAACCACTTAATCAGGAAAAAAAAGGTAATTTTATGACATAAGAACCCAGACTGGTATACTGAAAAATATTGTTGTTAAAGAAACAGGATAAGAATCAAGACATATACATATCTGTTGCTATCATTTTGCTTGGTAAAAATGTACCTCTTATTCCAGTAGTTTATTCTATACAAAATCTTTGCATAAACCCATCCTCCCTCTCAATTACCACAAACATCTATAAATTATACATGCTGGCTATTTGGTTTATAAATCAGCATTTCTTATTGCTTTCTGGCAATATAGCATCATCCTTTAATTATAACAAATATCTCATTCTTGATATTGTAACAAACCAAAAAGAACAAATCATAAAGGCTTTATAATTTTTCATTTTGTGGAATCACAGAAATCTATACCTGTCAATTTATTCTTGTATGTCAACTTCCTCTTTCTCACTCCCATAATTCTCTTTGTCTTTTTGATCTTCATTCTGCTGTCTTGAAAAGCAGTGGCGAAAACAGAATGAAACAAACATATGTTCATTAAAGATTTATTGCAACTTTATTTAATTACAAATGAAACTTTTTTGTGTTATTTTCCATGCTTTTCAACATTGTAATGCATTTTGTTTCTCTAATAACTGGGTGAAGACATATGCTCAAGGCAAACTACAGAAAAGCTGGGATCCTATTGTTTCTTGATTTCTAGTAGGAAACTCACTGAAGCACTGAAATCAGTACTTGCTTAAGCTGTGACAACCTCTAAAACAAATGAGATGATATCTGGCATTTGATTCTTCAACATGTTTTTTCTGCTTCAGAGGTGTGCCATCTTCATGGCAGATAGGACTTGATTTGGTTCTGCTTCACTCTGATTTGGGATGGATATTTAAACAAGTGGGGTTTTTTTCTTCGTTTATGCAACAAACACAAAACAAGTTTTGAGACAGAATGAATAGGTGCTTTGTGCATGAAAATTCTCTAAGATTGTGGCTGTTTGTCATGAAATTTTCCAAAATGAGTAATATTTCAGTTTTGGCTTTAGCAATGGTGCCATTAAAACAAACATCTATTTTTGGTTTACTTTATCCTCTACCATGACATTCATTATTCATTAATCAGGGGTTAGTAATAAAAGGCAGACAACTTCCTTTTGTTAGTTGTTTCTGATTCACACATAGCGGTAGGAGGAAATCCAGCTGTTGCAAACATCGGATACACAACACTCTGACAGCCCATAGGATCTTTAGAGCTGAGAGGCTGCCATGGGAACTGACAAAAGTAAACCAATACAGCTATACCTTTCATTATTTTGGAGAACCAAGTTTTCAAATCAGTAACACTGCAGCAGCCACAACACAGCAAACATGAGCTAGTTACCAGTCATGTAATCCTCAAAACCTACAGAGATCCAAAAGAAATGGCCACTGAAATCTTCAAATGAAAAAAAATTATCGGCAGCCAAAAAAAATAGGCAGCCTAGCTCTCTTTTCAGCAAATGAAACAACAATCATTTTTTCTTACACACAAAGAAAAAGCAGCAGAATTGCCGTGGCTGAACTACCCCCTTCCCCATTAGTACTTCGTAAATCCAAGATTTTTGCTACCGTCTCAACTTCTACTAAAAGAACCAATTTCCAAAGCAACAAGGAAAATGTATCTCCATATCTGCAAATCTAAAGACAATGGTCTTACAGGGAGCCTTGCGGTCACCTCCATTTTGAGGTGAATCATGAGTGCTTTGTTTTATGTGTGTCATCTTCCTTCTCAGATATTTCATTCCACCTAAAAAAATGCTAATGTTGTTAAGGTCAAGAACAAATGAGGCTATTTAAAATTTGCATTAAACTTTAATCAATCAAGTAACTTGTGTCTTAAACTGCTATCTCCTCAATCCCCAGACTTAGAGACATGATTAACAAACACTATTGAGAATCAAATTACTACACCTTCAGTAAAGTGAATAGGAACTCCTTCCCCAACACTTCTGCTGAGGTGGAAAGAACCTGCTAATATTTTCTAACTCATGGTATTAACGTATAGTTTACTGGGTACTTACTGAAGAGTGTGTTGCCTTATGGTTGTCAGGTGCCTAAGCCCTTTACAGATGAAGGTGAGGACACTGGTCCTTATCTATCAGACAGACTGAGCTTAGGAAATTTCACAACACAATGAAGTTTCTCCAGAAATGCTTCCATAGTTCTGAGAAATCTGAAAAAAAGGAAAAGAGAATTGTATGGAGGAGAGGAACATGACTAGCCACAACCGAGCTACCATGGTGATACCAAATAACTGGAAAACTTTGAATATATTTTGTGTAATCTAGAAAGGAGGAAAATGATCCAGCTAGTGACAGGCCTGCTAGTTTGACGTCAACACTCCTCAAGGATATATTTTAAAGAAAGCAGAAACCAAGGGCATGTGGAAGTAATTAGTAAATGCAATAAAACCTAATAGGTTTTATTAATCAAATGGAACCTGAGAGGTTCTTGAGATGCGCTTAGCTAGAAGGGAAACAAAACAGTTTTTCTTGATAGGTAGATTACAAGGAATGGAGAGAGGTTACTGGTGATGATCCTGGAAGACAAATCTTGGAAGACTTTTGATATTTTCACAGTACATTTTGTAAAATAGCTAATTGTTCATATTTCTAACGTATGGGATGTGGGAATGACAGAAGTTGGAAGGTATTGCCAATAGCAAGAAAGAACAGACTATAATTTGGAAAGTACTTATTAATACTGCAAAATTGTGTGGTACAGATTAGAACACAATTAGTATTAGTATTACCAAGTGGAAAGGCATGCATTGGAGGACAAAGAATAATTGTTATTATGCACAGTAGATTATGACCCAGGAGGAAAGAAACATGGGAATATTAACTGAACACAGGAAGTCTTGGAAAATAAAATTCATATGAATCAGGTAAGTGTTTCCAGCACAGAGTTATTAGAACAGGTGAAGAAAAACATGAATTGGGGGAATGGGAATCCTAACTTCTGAAAAGTGAATAGAAGAACATGAGACTAATCCTGGTACAATATTACTTGAGTATACACTGATCCTTAATTTAGAGGTTTCTAGTCATCTAAGGAACTGAATTTTTGATCAAATTTTTAAAGACTGCTGCAAGAATAAAAGCATACAACTTTTAAGACAGAGACAGAACAGCTTATGGAAGAGATTTAGAATAGAATCATAGAATCGTCTAGGTTGGAAGGGACCTTGAAGATCATCAAATCCAACCGTCAACCTAAGATTGCCAAAACCCACCACTAAACCATGTCCCAAAGCACCACGTCTACCCATCTTTTAAATACATCCAGGGATGGAGACTCCATGACTTCTCTGGGCAGCCTGTTCCAATGTTTCACAACCCTTTCTGTAAAGAAATTTTTCCTAATATCCAATCTAAACCTACCCTGGCATAACTTGAGGCCATTTCCTCTTGTCCTATCATTTGTTACTTGGAAGAAGAGATTGACCCCCCCCCTCACTACAACCTCCTTTCAGGGAGTTGTAGAGAGTGATAAGGTCTCCCCTCAGCCTCCTTTTCTCCAGGCTAAACAACCCCAGTTCCCTCAACCATTCCTCATAAGACTTGTGCTCTAGACCCCTCATCAGCTTCATTGCCCTTGTCTGGACACGCTCCAGAACCTCAGTGTCTTTCTTGTAGTGAGGGGCCCAAAACTGAACACAGTATTCAAGGTGCAGCCTCACCAGTGCTGAGTACAAGAGGACAATCACTTCCCTCGTCCTTCTGCCCACACTATTCCTGATACAAAGCAGGATGCTATTGGCCTTCTTGGCCACCTGGCTACACTGCTGGCTCATAATCAGCCAGCTGTCGACCAACACCCCCAGGTCCTTTTCTGCTGGGCAGCTTTCCAGCCACTCTTTCCCAAGCCTGTAGAGTTGTATGGGGTTGTTGTGAGCCAAGCGCAGTACCCAGCACTTGGCCTTGTTGAATCTCATACCATTGGCCTCAGCCCATCGATCCAACCTGTCCAGATCCCTCTGTAAAGCCTTCCTACCCTGAAGCAAATCAACACTCCTGCCCAACTTGGTGTTGTCTGATGATGTTGCCTGTCATTAAAGAAACCATTACAACACAAACGACTTCTCCCTATCCTAGTCCTATTTTCCTTTATTTCTACATTCTCTATCTGATTTGCGTACTCAGAGTAAACTGAACCCCTTCTAGTCTTGTATGGAATTGCTATACTTCATTACACTATCCTCTTAACAACCACCAATATTCATGTTTCATATTAAAAATCACTGGCCCTACTGACTTCTGTGACATTAGATCAGGGGTAAATATTATTCTGTGTTTAGGTCTCATCCATATGATGTAATCTGCAGTTTTGTTATTTTTTATTCAAAGCATAGATGTAATTTCTGTTTCTATTGATGATAAGCACAATGCAAAAAGACTCATCCCCAAAATGCAGACAATTGCATTAACTCTAAGTGTCTACAAGTCTACAATTTTACTACCAACTATGAATCACATTAAGGGGATTTAGACTGCAGCCTACTCAGGCACCCAAATTGGTGTACGCAAGGTCACACAAGTCACTGATAAAGCTATAAACTGACCCTGAGCATCCTGACTCTTGGGCCTATGAAACATCCATCAAACTGAAGTCCCCTTCTTTTCTGATGCTTGTAATGTGTTTATGGCAAGAAAAAAAAAAAAAAAAAAAGGCAGGTTTATACCAAATTTTAAAACAGTAAAATTCAGGTTCTGTGTAAATCTGAACATGGATATTCCTGAAGCCTTATGATGTCAGTATCAACATACAGATTTAGTAAGTAGCAGATGTTTTCCTTGGAATATAACTTTTAGCTGAATGGAAGTCCTAGACCATGTAACAGAAAGTACTTATGGTAATTCTTCCTGAGACTTTTTTTCACTATTAATTATTCCACAGAAAAAATTGTATTAGCGGATTTCATTGCAACAGTTAAACTTCACACCCTCCATTTTGATTCCTGTCATCTTCTTGCCCATTGCTTTCTTTCACACATAGTTACAAGTGGTCAACATGACCAAAATTACTGTTACTTATGAAACACAGCATGCAAAAGATTTTCTCAGTCCGTTTCCTTCATCTTCCAGTACACATAAACACAGAGGCAATGTCATTACAGTACCTTCTTAAATCAAAATAAAAACCCCAAACTCTTACAGTTGGGAATTTCAGCCTATTTCTAATAAAACTGTATTTCACATTCACTCAGATACTAAAAGTGTATCAAAGTGGAAAATCAGAATATATCTGTATTGTCTTTTGTAGGCAATTCTAAAGCTGCCCTCAAGAATTCCTCCTCTTAACTTTGGCAAAGCTGAAGGAACTCTCTTCAGCACATAGGATCACATTTGTTCAAGCATGTACATGGATTAATACACTGCTAGGCAAGCATTAGCATGCTGCAGTAGCTGTGTAGAGGGCGGATGGGCTGAACAAAATGCCACACTTACATTCTTCTCTGTGCCTGCCACAGGCTGGGTAGAGGTAGACGATCCATCTCAGACTAAGCAGGAATAGCTTCACTGGATTTAATGGAGTTACATCACTTACATATGTCTAATCTGAATTCTAATTTTGTGATATTGATTGAAATATTAAAAATATGTTTTCATTCTGTGTCTTATTAATTACTATGAGTAAGCATTTCCATGTGGCACAATGGAATCATAGAATCAATTAGGTTGGAAAAGACCTTTAAGATCATCAAGTCCAGCTGTTAACCTAGCACTGCCAAGCCCACCACTAAGCCATGTCCCTCAGCACCACATCTACACCTCATTTAAATACCTCCAGGGATGGTGATTCAACCACTGCCCTGGGCAGCCTGTTCCAATGCTTGACAACCCTTTTGGTGAAGAAATTTTTCCTAATATCCAATCTAAACCTCCTCCGGCGTAACTTGAGGTCATTTCCTCTTGTCCTGTCACTTGCTACCTTGGAAAAGAGACTGACATCCACCTTGCTACAACCTCCTTTCAGGTAGTTGCAGACAGTGATAAGGTCTCCCCAAGGCCTCCTTTTCTCCAGGCTAAACAACCCCAGTTCCCTCAGCCGCACCTCATAAGACTTGTGCTCTAGACCCTTCACCAGCTTTGTTAATAAAGCATTTCTTATGGTCTAGACAACTGAGTTACAACATTTACATAGCTTTTTCCCTTTAAAATTCCAATTACTCCATTAGTTACTGCAGTCTTCATTCTTTAATACATAATAATTCAAATAAAGTAATGAGAAAAGAACGGCCCTCAGCAGTCAGCCCTAATAAAGGACAGTTTTTCACATACAAGCCTCCGGTCTGTGAACTTCCATGGGAACAGCATATAAACAGAAAATGACACGGTGTAAGAACAAATATAAACAGATCTTGAGTCACCCCAGCTACTAGGTTTTGCATTACAGCTGTGAAAAACATCTTATACAATTTATAGAGGTTTCTTCCTTGCCACATTTAAAAATACTCTTGTATCATGGGGATAGATGCATTGTAAGGCTCCTATAGATCTGAAGAGAAACAATAGTGGTACAGAGTGCGTCTGCACAACAGCTTCTTGAAGGGATTTTGGTAGTAGTTATTCATACTGCAGGGGAGACTTTTTCTCCTAAACTGATAAATAGTATGGCAGTTTAACACTGTGCTCATAGAAACCTTTTGTCATAATACATTCCTATAGTTCCCCTCATCTTCCCTATTGCATTTCCTCTTACTTTAAGTTAGCTCCCTTATTGCGTTCTAAACTACACATTATTAAAGCCTGCAGTTTTTAAGACATGGACCATCTCCTCTGAATTGTTTTTGCATCATCTTTCCCACCGGAGCCCTAGCTTTACAAAAACCTCTACTACTGCCATGCAGACAATAACAAAACAACTAAATGCATTGCCATGAAGGGAAAGAGTCTCCAGCCCTGCCAGAACACATAACTTTCTATCATCTAGAAAGTTGCAATGGTATTTCAAGACGGTACATGATTTTAAAAAACTCAAAGAACCATTATGACCAAAGAAGATGCAGCAAACACAAGGCAGAAAAGAATCCACCATTCCTCCTGGAAAAGTATGCTTAAAAGACCCCCTATTTCAGTAGTTATTAAGTCTTTTCCTTTTTCCCCTCACATCAGCTGCATGAGAGCTACTCCAATTGTTCAACAGACGAACTTTCTAAGCAGGTAGGAAAAAAGCCTGCTCAGACAGCCTGTTTAAATGCATTTAGAAAGCACTGCCTCTTCTGATCTTTCAGGGAAACGTTTCTCATTCCAGACAGTTGTAGAGGAACAGATTGCAAGGTTAATGGTCTGTATGTGCTGGCTGGGGATTGCTGCAAGCCAGCGGCAGCCCGCTGCAAGGAGCAGCGAGGGGCTTGGAACACTGACACCCAGAGCCACAGGTGGGTGACAAACCCACACTGAGAAAGGGCACTGATGCCAAATAAAAACTTAAGTAAAGCCTGGAGATTTACTTCTATCATAAAATACACAGTGTAAAGAATTTAGGGCTTTTCTAGACTACTCTGTGAACATGGTGTGCAGATCTGGTTGTTGGGATGTTTCCTGCCTGCACATGTAGGCTTACTTTGATAGACAGCTGTAAGGAAAAGCAAGCATGAAAGAAAATAAATGGCTTGAAATAAGCAAAGACTCTCCAAAAAACTGCAGATCTGAATTTTCCAGTACATACAAACTATTTTTACATGAAAGCCAAATCCCACAAAGGCAGAGTTCTGATGTTATGAACAGACCTCTGTCCCAAGTGAGCAGGTAACTGCTTGAGGTCCTGCCAGTCTTTTTCAGAGGAAATTTGTCCTGTCTCTGGGCTAAGTGTGTGACATAAAAAGGCCTAAGCCATAAGCCTCGAACCAAAGCTGACTTCTGAATGAACCTAGAAGTTGACTTCTGAGTCAATCTCCTGACCAGAATCATATCAGCATGAAATACCACCATGGGAAAAAACCCTGGAAACCGTAAAGGGTAGAAATAGAACCCTTTAAACCTAAGCCAGGAGACAGGAACTCCTCGGGTGTGCCCAGGATCCTGACCAGATCCTGGATGTGCCCGAGTGAGGCAAGCCAATCCGCCAGATGTTTCTGTGCATTTTGACATATAGATTTGTTTGTTAAGCTGTATATAAGCAGGACCTTCTCACAGCAAAGACGGAGACCTCACCTACAAGTGGACGCACTGCGTAGGATTTCCCAATTGCCGGGAGCGGTTCTCCGATCCTTCGCTGTGACAGGGCTCCCCAGCTGAAGCACGGATCTGGATGATGGTAAAGTATCAGGGCAATTGGTGATGTATCTTTCTTAATCACTGTAGTTAACTCTATGTAGTAATGACTAGGTGCATTATCTTGCTTATTCTTTGTGCTGCTTTTAACTAAAGTAAAATAAGCTTATCTTTTTAACTTGGTGTCTGTGTCTTTTCTGCTGACCCCGTCTATTGGCAAAACAGTGTGCAACAGAAAGTGGGCATCATATGTGGTATTTCCTTTTTTTTGAAATCTTTTTCTTTAATGACTTTGTTTCTTCCACAAAAAATAAACACTACACTGGTCTTAAAAATGCTATTTTGTTGCTGAATACCATTAACTGTACATTTCCACAGAAGTTAGGTGTCTACATTGGACGATACACAGGGCAGAGGTAGCAGACAAGAGGGCAATAGTGCTGTAGGTCTGTGTCAGCGCAGGGTCGGATGCCCATCTACACTCACAAATGCGACTCATAATATATTCCTGCTGCTTTCATTCCCTCACAGTGTAGGTGCATTTTAAAACCATGTTCTGTTTTAATGCATTCCAAGGAAAAGGGGAAAACGCCCTGCTGAAAAAGACAGACAACAGCATTCAGTGCTGTGTCTCCTCTTTTCAAATTACGAAAGGACAAGTTTTACAGGTTTTGTCATGTTATTGCTTCTTTGACTATGGTAGACTCTCTGCAGCAATCTGTGTTATTTATTTCTATACTTGTTTGGATGGATCAAAGTCCAAGACTGATTCAATTTCTTTTAAGGCTTATTTTTATTTAGTACATGTTACAGTCCTTACTGTGTTACTGCATTGCTATACATCTGGGTTACTTTTTAATTACACTTAAAATATATATACTCTCACAGACCCAAGGGAGCCAAAGGCCAAAGAACCATAAGTTAGACCAATTATAAATACATAAAGCTTTGGTATGCGTTGCCATTGGAGGTCAAAAATTTCAGAGCCCGGACATCTCTAGGATGCTGCGGCTGCTGATTGAGAGGAAACAGTGGAAATCACTACATGCCCTCAGCGTTGCCTAGAAACCAGGGGAATAGTTGTGATATGTTTCTAAAAATGCTCACTTACATTTGGGTGTTTTAATTATCTACTTGGTGGAAAAAGTATAGGAACAATAGGGAGGAGACTATGAGAAATCCATCATTTGGGTTGGACAGAACAGCCTACTTACTGCATGTTGGGTACCACACACCAAGAATTTGGGAACCTGAAATTCAGAATTCAGACAATGAAACAAAAATATTTTAAAAGTATAAAAATATTACTATGAGCAGCTTATTTAAAAAATAAAAAATTAAAAAATAAAATAAATAATAATAATAAAAAAAAAAAAAAAAAAAAAAACAAAAAGAGAGAGAAGTGTTTTCTGTAGCATGATCTCTGCAGCCAATAGAGAGTATTACAGCTAACGGTTAGGATACCACATAGAAGTGGTAATGTCATGCACTTATATTCTCTCTAGTATCTTCAGGTACCTGCAGTGGAAACTGTCTTAAGACAATGGCTACCTCTTCAATCTACGGATTTAACTATGGATTATATCAAAGAAGTCTAAACCAGAGACCCTGAAACACAAGAACTATGGAACTAATTTCCTGAACATCTTTCCCCAAACCTCTAGTTTCACATACAATCAAATATCTGCTTTAGAACACCCCCACCCCCACCCCACACCACCACCCCCCCCAAAAAAAAAACCCCAACCCCCCAAAAAATAAAACCTGTTGGATTTGGAGCTTTCTAGGTTTGTAGATTCTGTGTAGAGGAGTCAGGAGAACAGATACTCTCCATGATATTGCCCTCACATCCAAGAGACATAAGAGAAAATAACAAAATGCTATCAAATTACTTTGTTTTGATAAAAAGGTAAGGTATTTGTGGCATCATGGTTGATGGCAGTTGAAATGCCATGGGAACAGACGCTTTATAAAAATAGCAGTCAGAAGGACAGAGGACCACCAGAAGACTGAGGACTTACAGGTTTCCAAGGCATATATTCTCTCTCCTGACCTTGCCCAAACAAATTTAGCTCCAACTATATTTATAGATAATTTTACAGGAAACAGAATTAGACCACCAAAATGATCACTACAATGCGGAGCACGATAACTTATATTCAAAGAGTACTTTATATAGCTAACGGGAATATCTAAAATTAAAATGGGAGTCACAGGCTGACCACCAAGAGCTAAGGGCTAGCAAGACATTTCAGTTAACATTCAATAGTCGACTGCTAAAAGGTTTTCAGAAGTATTCGTTAGAGTCTACACAAAAGTACTGGGGTAGATAAACTACCGGTTTCACCCATCATGAATGTCTGTGTGACTTACTGGGAGCTTTGAATGAGGCAGAAATAAGGAAGAAAAATTGTTTTAAAATATCATCTCCTTGATTTTGCTATGATTTTGAACTACATTCAAACTATTTTCCCTAGCATGCAAGGAAGGGTAGCAAATCACACAAAAAAACTGTATTTAGCCTATAATTAATAATCATTTCTAGATGGTGAAGGGGAATGTCCCTCCAGCTGGGACAACACGAAGCCCTTTTTGAGGTGTCTGGCTATGGAGGTGACTGCAGTACCATCCGATCAGTGGGAAAAAAGCTTCATGCTAAAGGGTTTTCTTGCAAAAATCCTCAGAGAATTCAGGTTAAGGAAAATAGCAACCTGCTGCTTTTCAGTTTACTTTTGTGATTCATTTCTAAGGTGCTGTTCATTTTGAAAGATACTTAGAATGAATTTCTTCAGTCTAACGCACTGGGAATGCTTTAGGCTCTCGATTTATCATTTGCTCCTCTGAAATATGAGCAACTCGCCTTAAATCGCTCCCTGGCATCCATTATTCTTCAACTTCCTGTCAGGTTAGAAGAAAAAAAGGCTTAAATAATTAGGGCACCTTTCACTAACGGGGCGAAACTTTCACTTGGCCGCAATGCACCGCTTGAAGAGACATCTTGGGGCCGAGCCCGAGGGGTGAAGGGGAACTCCGCGCCCTGTGCCTCCGCCACCCCGCCAACTGCGGGGCCGGGGCTGCCAGAGCGGGCACCCCTCACGGCGAGGCCCGGAGGCCGCGGACCGGCGCCGCGGGGGGGCGTAGGCCTCCCCGCCCGCCGCCGGAGCTCCCGTGACCATGGCAACGCCGAAGGCGGCCGGGGCAGGCCGCGGCGGGCCAGGCCCAGCGCCTCGCCTCGCCCCGCCCGCCCGCAGCCGGAGACGAGCCGGGGTTGCCGCCGAGTCGAGCGCCGGGCTGCGCCGCCCCTGCGGGCCCGGTGGGGAGCATGGGGCTGAGGATGGAGAGCGGCAGCAGGCGGAGCCAAGGTGCGGGGGGCTCGGTGGCGGCTCCGGCGGCCGAGCGGGGGACGCGGGAGGCGGCGGGGCGGGGGCTGCCTGCCTGCCGGCGGGGAGCGCTGCCACCCGGACCCCCCCGTACCCGCCGGGCGCGGGGCTGCCGGGCGCGGCCGCTCTCCCCGTGTCCCAGGCGGGGCTGGGGGGGGGCGGCGCCTCCCCTTTCCCCGCCGGCGTGTGATGGCGGGCATGGCGGCGCCGCCGGGCCGGGGGGGCCGGGCACGGAGCCTGCCCCGGGGCTGCGTGGCTCTTGCAGCCGGCGCTGAGGGAGGCTGGGGGCTCACTCCTCTCACGCTCGGCTGCCCTTACAGCTGTGCCCCCCTCTTTGTCACGCGTGGGGAGCTGGGGCCGGGTTGTGTGGCGGGGAAAAATAGCCAAGTGCAGGCGCTGGCCCTCAGTGAGCACGGCTTGACAGCTGGGGACATGGAAGGTTACGCATAAAACCCCTGAATGGTTACAGTCCTCCTAGAAACGTTTACACATAAAACCCCTGAGCGGTTACAGTCTTCCTAGAAACGTGGCCTTACGTTGTGCCGCTTACAGCCGTCATCAGGAGCGCACATATGTATTTTAACGGCATTTAATGCTGCTGTGGTGGATGTTTCAGGCTGCCACTGTGAGCCGCTTCATTTTGGAGGCCTAAATTTTGGTGCCGTTTGGAGTCAGCTTTTTTCCTCCTCCAAAGCTGGTATTCCTGGGTCACAGTGGGTTTTAACCTGTGCGTAGAACATTGCTTACACGGCGTTTGGATGTAGATCCAAGTTTTTTGTTTGGTGGGATTGTAGTGCAAGCGTAGTTGAAAAATAAAAGACTCAAAAGCTTTGAAGTTCTTAGAAAGTGATTCCTTACCCAGATTTAACCAGCTGTGGGCCGCTGTTGTGCTCTGTTCCTATGAATAATCTTAGGGACATTTGTGATTCATGATAAAAACAGGCATAAACATGCAAAAATGTTTGCACGAGCCAACTCTGGCTTGTGGAAAATACCTAAAATATTTTTAGATCTGAACTGGGTAACATGGGTAATATAAAATAATGGTAGGAATTATTCAATGCTGCGCTGTAATGTCAAAATCGTACGTAGCTGCATAAAGTCAGATCCTTTGAGATAACATTATGCTTTCATGTCCCATCTCGGTGTCAGTTCCAGTCTTTGGAGATAGTGACGGATGTCACTCCAGAAGATGTCTGATATCAAAGTAGAGTTTTAACATGTATCCTAATACTACACAGGAATATGAAATTCAGAGCAAAAACTAGTATCTTATGCATCCAATTTTTATGCTGTCTTATGTAGTATGAAGGCAATTTTATTACACATTTATCCTTTTTCTGACCATTCTTATTTTTTATTCTCAAAATATTTTATAGACAATCGGGAAATACATGCTGATTGTCTGTTGACCATAAAATGAGAATAAATAGGATGCAAAATCTGAATTGCATTCAGGTTGTAGCAAACTCTGTGTGAATGACTCCTGTATAAAAAAAAAAAAAAAATCAGTTCAAAAGTAGGAAGGAATGAATGTGTGTCTGTTTGCACGGGAAGCTATTTCTTGTCTGCATAGGAAGTTATCATAGAGTCAGTAGCATGTGAATGGACAGCCCAATATCTAGTTTCACAGACACACGGGAAGAATCCTTACAGACAACAGGGATTAGCACAGGCAGAGAGACTAATTCCTTATGGTGAGCTAACCTAGAAATCTGTGTGCCTTGACAGAAGTGTGGCAGAACAGCCATTGGATTGCTTGCAGACAGTTTATGAAAGAGGCAGAACATATCATATTTGTGGTTTCTCTATAAGACACTTGTGTCTATGCACTGTTTCTCCAGAACATTAGTACAGAAGAGGTAAGATACCCTGTCTCGTGTCCTAGTGTACTCCATGCAGAGTTTCTTGTTCAGACCTGGCCTTGTCATTGTAAAGAATGAAAATTTTATACTTGTTTTGTATCAGGGTTTCTGTTTTGTCTAATGAGAATACTGAGCACAAAGAAATTTTTTTTTAATGTATTGGACTATATAGGATTTGCATGTAGGCCTTTTCGAAGTTCAAATAAGGCTGTGGTTTTCACCCCATAAAAATGTTGAATTAATCCTTTATGTTTTTCCCTAATTCCAGGTATAAACCTTCAAGTTATTTACTGTAGTATTTTCAGAAGTCGGTTAATATAGTCACAGATATATAGTATGACTTCAAATAATCTGAATACTGTAATTCTAAACCAGCTTTGTTGTTTAGATCCAGTCTTCTGCATTGGGCTGTTTAATTCCCACAGACGGTGATTGGCACATACCTGAACAGCAATGAAATCATATGCATATTGTTAATCAATGACACACATTTGTGTCGCTTTTCTTGTACAACAATGGGGAAGTCATCATTGTTGCTGTATGGAGGCTGATGTTAGCTTTAGGCAGTTTGCACAGGCTTCAAAGATTCTAAAACAAAATTAAAATACTTTGCATATTTACAGACAACACCATCTTATTTAGCTATTTCCTGCATTGCGGGAAATCCTTGCACTAATCTGACCGTATATGAAACGGTGTTAATACACATCTGTGACTTCTGAACTGCTTTTTTTTTTTTTCTTTGTATTCCTTCATTTGCCACTTGAACAAATAGCATTTTAAACTCAAGCATTAGTTTGGTAATACCAATTCAATTTTTCAGAAGCTGAAGTTGCCTTTGAGCAGCAGGGAAGCTGAGAAAGAATCTGTATCTTCAAAGAAGGAAGGGCGCTTAGAAGTTATATTTGAAACGTAATAGTACATTTTAACTGAAACTGGGAAATTTTAATCACCATCCTTAACTTTTTACCAAATTAAAACCTTGGCTCAGCAAATCACTTAAACCTATCCTTAATTTGACCATTAGTCAAATAGTCTGTTAAGTGAGTTTTAGTCACTTAATGTGACTAATCCCATCTCCGTTCAGCAAATAGTTTAAATTTGTAATAGGACTTAAGTACCTGATCAGTCCCATTTTGTTGAAGATTTCTTGCATGCTTCAAGTGAAATACATGCTAAAGTAAACAGGATTCAAGTCATTAACTGTACTAGCTATTTTGCTCCAGATTATACCCTGCAACTTTTTCTGAAGCGCAGTGGATCAAGTTTTCTCTGCTCTCCATTCTGGTTGAGACAGGCTGTGCATTAGAATTTTGTTTATGTATTTTTAGTTAGAAATATGACCGGGTGGAAATTAATAACACTAATAGGGAGGGCTTCCTTGTAGGCACAGATTATACTAACAAAATATATTTTTTTCAATATGTGTAGAAGAATCTAAATATGTTGTGTCTATATGTTTAGACATATATTTTATCTGTTGGTCAGTTTGACACTAGATGTTGAAACACCTTCAAAATGCACATTCATGGGGTGACATAATGTTGAGTTCCTTGTAGCAGTAGAAGCCAGCACGTAAGTTTGTCGCGTAGGACGTGCTCGTGAGCTAGTGTTCTGTCACCCTTGTATATACAACAGCACCATTCCCCCAGGAGAATTGTTACAGTACATGGTGGCATGTGCTCCTGGATTACTCTGTGCTGTCTTGCACAGTTATAGCTGTCTGGTGAACTCGAGTTAGCGCCCTTTTAGCCAGAAGTTTCTAAACTGTGATATGAGTATTGATAGTTGTGCACTCACTCCAAAGTAGCATACAGTCACTTCTGGAACACCATCTTCTAGAAAACAGGAAACTGCTGGTGCCACAGCTCACTCTAGAGGTGCTGCCCAAGCAAATGGTGATGGGACTGACTCACGTTCATTTGCTTCTGCCTGCAGTTTGTGTCACAAAATGTGCTGCTGACACACACAGCTGTTTGTTTCTGCTTTTGGAGTATGAGTAGAGCAATAACGTGCATCGAAAACTTACTGGTCATGTGAAGCCTGTAGCTGGGAAAATTGTAACAAGTATTTTTCAAGAATTGCTTCATCAAATGTGACTCAATTAGCATATTTTAAGGCTACTGTACCCTACTATTTCATTAGATTTCTTAAATTTATCAGAGGACGGTTTGACTCTTGAAACTGAAATATAATTTTGGTTGCATGGTTTTAATTTATGCAGAACACTATTAGATTATGAGTTGTAAAGGACTGAGAGACCTAACTCTTAGGTATTAGGAGTAGGTGTAAAGAAGAGCTTTTGTGTAATCCAGCATAGTAAGTGTATAAATAGTGCCCATCTAATTAATGGCTTAGAAGATTATGTATGGTGCACGTCAGGGAGTGATACCTTGTATCACTTTCATCATATTTTGCCTCTGACACAAATGATACCATGCAAAATTCAGATGGAATATTTGCGACTTTATTTCAAAATAGGGCTATTGTAGCTTCTTCGGGCTTCATTCATCAAGTTTTGCTTCAGAAAATTTAGAAAATAATGACTGTATTTTTTTCCTGTTGGATTCTGCCATTTCTTAACAAATCTTAAATGTGGTTCTGTTAAAGCTGCCTTCACATCTAAGACTTTACACTCTCAAAAATGGTAGGAGTTTTGTTGTCCCTGAAACTAGAAATGAGTCCAAGAGGCTTCTGTTTCACTTGCACGAACAGGAAGAAAATACAGATGTGATTATGAAGTGCTCAGTTTTGCCCCACTGTAGCTTTCAAATAAAATGGAATACTGTTTGCATTCAGTAACCAGCTAAATCTGAAGCCATGTTTGAAGGTCTCTTGTGATTGCATAGATGCTGCAGAAAAGCAGTGGAGACTTGCCATGTTTTAACCTGTTCTCCTAAAGAAGGAATCTGTGAGTGCGTCACTGCTCTCTGCTGGCCTGTCCCTCTTTCCAGTTCTGCATCTATTAGCCAACTTCACCCATTTGTGAGTAAGAAGTGGGAGTCTTAGGGGTGCAAAGGACAGTGGCTGGGTAGGAGAAAACCCGACAAATTAACATGCATTTTTTAGAGAAAGTAATTTAGAGAAGTGTTCATTCCCAGATACACAACCAGGGGATAAGAACTAGTCAGCCAAGGATAAGCAACCAGAGAAGCTTAAACTAGATGACCAATTATAACACTGATAGCACCTCCTTAGCCACAGCTGGGGATGTTAGAGTGGCGGGGGGGAAACACTGCAGGTAAGGAAAAGGCAGCAAGTTGGGGTAATTGAAAGGAGTTTAGGGGGTATGGGAAGATGTAAGCTTCATCAGTAGGAAAGCAAGCCTTATTAGTAGTACTACTAATAGGGCATCGTATTATTATTTTTTTAAGGTATATCATCATGCTAATATGAAAGAAACATAGTTAAAAATAGAAAAATTAGTTTCTTATTTAAATAAGTTTAAATCCAGTGTGGATTTTTGTAACCAGGTTAATCTCTTAATGTATTTTAAGATAGCAGTGCTTACTCTATGTATTTCTGTGTTGTATTCATATGCACAATAATTTCTGTAGCATAAAGAGTTAATGGATACTTTGATTTAAAAATTCTCATAGTACCAAAAAGAGAGGAACCAGTATTTCAGGTCCTAATTTCATTCCTTTAAATAGGACCTTTTCAGATGTGTTAGATTAGATGCTTGAAGGGGTTTCCATCACTACCCCTCAGTCATCCGGGATTTCACAGAGATAATTTAAACCATCTCTGTTCCTTCCTCAGCATGTGTACAGCATTAGTGCTGTAGTGTACTGTTAGTGTGCACAGAGTTAGAAGAGTGAATCCATAGCAGGAAGCCCACTGAAAAGATCACTAAAGTAGTCAGTAGAACAGGGGTGGTAACGATAGAGCATCCTTGACTTGTATTAAATTCACAGCACAAACACCCTTCTACATGTAGTTGCCCAAGTTACCCAGCTGGACAAAAGTGTCCCACTAACTAGTTTTTGTTTAGAGCATTGAGGTATTGGGGAAGAAGAGAAGAAAAGGAGCTGGTGGTGGAAGAGGAAACACCAAGCCTTTATAAATCAGTGTAGTGGCTAGAGTGTTTGCAAAGCATTTGTCAACTTGGGTTGAGCGTCCTTATCAGCCTCAGGGAGATCAAATCCCCACATCTCATGCAGATACTGCAATTCTAGTCCGTTAGAGACAGGGATGCTTCCTACATTTCCAGCTGAGAGGAGGCCACTGTTCAGCCGGGAATGCAAAGGTGCTGGAGACACCAAAAAAACAGTGCATAAAAGGGTTGGTGCCTTGGCGGAGTGATGACCATATTCCTCTGGGACAGCTGGGGAGACCTGAGGTCTAAATCCACCTGGGGCTGAGGGTTGTTTGAACCCAAGCTAAGGTCTGGGAGCCGCTCTTTGGAAAATACAGTATTTGTACATCTCTACACAGTTAAGTGGAGGTTTTGTGGCTCGTGCTGGATTTTGTTGCCTATATCCAATATCCCACCTGGAGTCTCTGTATTTTTTATGGATTATCTTTTAAGTAACAAGTCTTGGTGGGTAAGGACAGCCTGATTGGATTTTTTCAGTATTTTTTATTTGCTATGTCTGAAGTACAGGTTCGTATGTAATAGTATGTCTAATACTTGTGTTTAAAATCCTTCCTATGAGAACATTGTAATGAAAGACTGGGCTTCTTTCCAGTTCATATTCATATTCCAAATCTGAAATGGCTTTGTAGAAAAATAATTTCTATAAATTCTGGATATCCACTAACAACTAGGAAACAAAGTAACAAATAGAAACCACCAATTTCCATCACTTTTAAGAGTGTAAAATTAGAAATAAAGATAGGATGCATTTTAAATGAAAATGAAAAGGTAATTTAAATAAAATATCCTAAAAATCTCTTTAGAATAATATAATTGTTACTTACCTTAGATACCAGCTCGAAAGAATTACAGGGAAAGGGTTTTTTTCATTTTTTCTCTTCTTTATTGTGTAGTGTTGCACACTTGCAGGCGAAGCTTACAACAAGTAAATAGAAGCATTAAGAAGAAACTAAAAGATCTAATTAATTTTTAGAAATATTTAATTTGTTTGCTCTCTGTACTTTAGAAGAACACACAGTGTGTGAATCCTGATTTTATATTCGGTGTGGGAAGTCCACTTACATCTATAAGAAAATGTATGTTTAGATCACATACTTACAGGTATAGTGTATCAAATATATGAGTTCCTTATAGATCTCAGTTTCTGAGGTTTAATCTCAGAAAATAGTTTCTTAAATGAAATGAAATTATCTTAAAGAGTTTCCAGTCCAATGCTGGAAATGTATTTACATAGACCTTCAATTTGTGACTGGAAGTTTTTTATTGCAAGAAGTAAAAAGTGTGCATTTTAGTCAGGAAAGATAATTATTGCAAAAGCTGCTGTAGTACTGCAAGTACTGGGATCAGTTCTCCTAAGTTCAGTTCAGACAAGTCCTCCTATTCCCAAATAATTTATTATTTAAGAACCACCAAAATCAGTAGAAAATTTATCACTGAGGGAATTCTCGCTCACATTTGCTGTTCTGAAAAAAGAGCTGACGTAGCCAAAATACATACTACTTTCACTCTGCTTACAGTCCTAAACCGATACAGCTTCCATCACTGCTGTAGCTATCCAGGTGCTCTAATTGCTATGCTTTGTAGTTATCATCCTTTTGTTGGATTTATATTTGGTTACTATGTAATTTGCTGAAAATCCTACCTTCTCCTTCAAAATTCTGTTGGCATATCTAAGCCTTCAATTTAAGTTTAGTTTCTGCTATTGTGCAAATAACTTTGAAAACACAGACTGAATCTAAACAAATACCTGTTAAATTCAGTAAACAGCCTGAAATTATAGTTGGGAAACATTTGAACATTAACACTTTCTACCTCACTTCAGTTGTTTTTTAGAAACAGTGAAATACACCAGATACCCTCCATGTACCAAATCCTCCGGTTTCTCCTGTGGCATTAGCAATGTACATCTTCATTGTAAATATTTGACACTGTAACAAGTGGTTTTGAGTTTCAAACTGAAGATACAGGGAGGGTATTGTAAGTTGAATTCAGTATGGAAATTATACATTTGGTGGAACATCTACGTGAAACAGCTTGGGATCCTAAGAAAGCAAAGATTTACTTAGTCTTTGCCTCTTTTATTTTCAATAGTGCCGAGCATTATTTCAGCCACGTTGCTGTCTTTCACCCGTTTTCTGTGATAAATTTTCTACATGTTTTGTGAAAACAGGTGGTTCACAGAGAGAGAGCCTCAAATGCCCTCCTTGATGAACAGGTTACAAAAATATCTCAGTCACATTATTTGGCACAAGAGTCAGAGAGTGTAGGAGCAAGCACCATGAGATACCATGGGAGGACCATAAGAAGCCTTCATCACAAGTTCTGCTGTTTATGGGAGTATTTTTAAGTTAAAGACTGTTCTGTTCTTTAATTGAAGCTACAAGAAAATGTACAGTTTGCCAGGATAGAGCCCCCAGAATCCAACTAGATATTAAAAAGAAAGCTGTTCAGCATAAACTTTTGCTTAAACTGTTTTAAACGGCAAGAAAATGTCATTTGTTAATGGCATGAAAGTTTTCAACTGGTCTAGGTACTAGTGAGGCTGCAACCCTGACATTTCAAGGCTATCTTAAAATCTGAGCAGTCAGGAACACTTTTATTCAAGGCCCTCCGCTTCCCGGAAAACGTGTCAGTATTGTAATGGCCTAGGTATTTCCTAGGGGAGTTCAGCGATACCTGTGAAAGCACTGAGCCGTGGCGTTACCCTGCGATTAGCAGGAGCTGGGTGGCAAATCCAACTGGTTGCATCGGGGACTTGAAACTTCCTCGGTGACACAGGAGTTAGAGCATACAGGAGGAACTGAGGTTTGGGAACAGGACAGGGACATGAGCGCCTGCGCGAAGACCGTGACTTCTTGACAAATGGTGTTGTGTTTCCAGTGCCTTTGGGACTTCTGCAAATTGGGGGTTTCTGCATGGGTTGAGAGTGATTTCTGTGCTATCCGTGTGTCCGTAATCAAAATAGTGGAGACTGAAATATTTTAATTTCTGCTGACCCTTTCTGATAGGTCTTCTTGCCTATGAAATGATGAAGCTGGATGGGAGGAGAGGGGGGAACTGACTTTTTTTTCTTCCCTCCCCCCCCAAGCCTGATACAGATTAATTGTAAAAGACAAAAACACTAGACTGACTTTTTTTCGATAGCGTTTATCGGTGTGCCATCTGCTGGTGACTCAGAGCAAGTGAACATTTCAAGTTCGTCTGTAGTGCTGAACAGACGCATCTCCAGCTGAAGGCAGTAAAAGCAACAGGTTTCTGAGCATCTCTGATCATCTTTAACTCAGGACAAACTCATTTAGCTTACATGAAGGGAATCAAGTGTAGTTATAACAATGTCTCGGGTTTTTTAAGATGCCCATGCTTACCTCTCTATGATTCTGTCAGATAAAAATGAGTTAGAGGTGGTGGTGTGTGTCTCTAACAGTGCCGCACGTGTCTCCTTCTGGTATTATAGCCTAGCTCTGAAATACAGAAAATACTGGAATATTTACGTTATTTTGAGCAACTGGGAATGAAACCATTCTGATTCTGAGGTGTCTGCTATAATCTAGGTTTCTGGCATGTATGTGGTGTTTTTTACCATTAGGACAAACTTATCAATTGAAATGTTAAAGTTTAATGTTCAGGTCCTCCCAAATACTTCCATTTGTTAAACATGTGAACATTGTAACTTCAGGAAGACAGAGGTTTCAGGGTGGGTATCCAGCTAGACTGTGATTACTGCTCGTATGTAACAGCATGTGGTAGAGAAATAAAATATTTAAACAAGAAAGGAAGCCATTATTGACAAAGATTGGCAGTCATTATGGAGACAGTCATTCTAAATGTAATACATTCTTTCTGTATGTTTGGAGTGTTAATATTTTTGAAATAATTTAGCATTGTTTGTCCCTATGTATGCTTAAATCACAAATAGAGATTAGGAAGAATTGCACTGTGAGAGGAATTTAAAATGAGTATTTGAAATTGATACAGATGACAAGGAACGTTACCCTTTGGCTTTAAAGAAAACAGTATAAAGATAAAACAATTGCAGGACAGGGCTGAAAAAATCTGCAGTAGCATTTTCTCCTTTGTTTTTTTTCTTGTCCCTTTCCTACTGCTGGTCTGGCAAATTCATAGCAAAGAGTAGTGGGAGCATTATTATTGCAGACACCACCTCTGATATTGTCAAGCTGCAGAAGCCCATACTGTATAAAGGCCGGCTTTTCTAAGTGTAAAATCCTCATACTAATTCTAAATTGCCTTGATATTTGTTGGCCTATGTAAAAGTGGAGATTGAGTTTATTGATGCAGTTTTGGCGTAATTTCTCAACAGGGTCCCAAGAAACTACTCTGCAAATTTCCACATATGCTAATGATTTTAATTTTATTTATTTTCTTAAGACACATTTTGTTGCTTCCCAAACTAATGCTAGTCACTTGAAATTTATAGGGTCTTTTTATAAGGCCTTTGGGGAAATGATTTTAAAACATTATTAAAGGAACGATTTGTTTTGCTGCAATCTCTACTAATTAATACTCCGACAGCGTGTTAACCATCTTGTGCAACATGCTGTTGAACTTAAAGTAGCGCTACAGAATGTAGTAGTTATGTACATAATTGTAATAGTATTGTTATAGTCATTAGATAACAGTGGGAAATAGAAAGAAAAATCCTGGAAAGCCGGGTGCATGCAGGAGGTAAGAAGCCATGAGAGGTAGAATTAAGGGGCTTTTAACATGTGTGGCATGGCTTCTTGCACCCCCCAGTCAATTTGTAATTATGTGAGCTTCTGTTGACCCAGCTGAAGGCCGCTGAGAGGAGATTCCCACTCATCTTGGGTAGGTCCAGCTTGCTGCTTCATCTGATGACGGGTGGAAAGCTGGAGGTGGCCAGTAGGTGTAGAGCAGTAGTTACTGCCCCAGAGCTGTAGTGCCTCCAATTGCGAGGAAACGCTTACGTGGCAGATTGCAGACTCTTGAATCGACAGATGAGAAGTAGGATAGGACTAGGAAGACCATATGGACCTTGATAGTAATAATAAATTTGTAGAAATTGGCTGCACGGTTTTATAATTGATGTTAAGTAAGCATGCTATATTCACTCTGTTAATCATGTTTGTTTTGCTTTACATTTTAAGCACCTTAAAGGAGTGCTTTGTATACACTAGTATTTGTAGTAGTAGGATATCTCCTGTTAAAATTTGCTCTAAAAATGGTGCAGATTCTTCACTAATTCAGGCGCAGATTTTTAAATCGTAGGTTGCATAACAGACAGCGGTTGTGAGCCTGACAGCACAGCATTTGTTTTCAAGGAGGAGATGTAGAGCTTTTAATTCACATTTCTTCATTTTTCAGAACAACTGGTTGTTTAAGTTTTGTCAGCATCTGCACTTGTCTATAGAGTTCCCAGTCTATTGAACTGCCGGAAGATTAAATGGCAAACCAAATTCCTATTACATTAACAATAGATTTTTGAAACAGTGTGTTGTCATTGATAGGATGATTTTCACGGCAGCGTAATTCCTTCAATCTATTAAACTTGCATTTTAGTATAACACTAACCACAGTCATTGTCTATGCACACAACATTTTTCACTTTAGTCATTTGACATAATGATAAAATTTGATCAATAAAACTTTAAAACAAATGGGAGGTTAGCATAGGTACAAAACTGGCCATCTCTGCGAGCAGTTTAATGACCAGTGTAAAGTTCAGACTGAAGTCATCTAATGGTTTCTTCCGCTGTTTAGCTCCCTGAACCAGTGAAAGTACTACCATCGTGTCTTGGTGTTTAGATTAAGGTACTTAACTACACTGTTGTACTTCAGTAACAGTATAACGTTTAAATATGATTTTTTTTTCCTCTGTGAAAAAGGTCTGCTACAGTCATTTGTGAGTTCTTTGGGGAAGGATTCTCTGCTTTATCTTGTCTGTCAAAATATGTGTTTTCTTTTTTCTAACATTTGTTTTGTTTTGTTTGACGCTTTATTAAAGTGAATGAATACCCAGCTGTTGGTATTCCCAGATGTGGTCCAGCAAGTCCATTTAAAGGACACTTGAGTACTAAGAGTAATGGTAAGTAACACATGTGCTTTCATCAGAAGGTTGACATGGTTCCTTTTATGTGAATTCATTGATTCTATGATTAAAATGTTTTTATAATTAAAACCTTTGCATTGAGTTCCATTGTTGAAGTTTAATAATACATTTAGTATGCATTACTGAAAATAATTTTGAGGAGTTTTGCCTTGACTGTGCTGCTAACTAGGAACAGTTAGCAAGGTATCCATATATATATAGATGTCACACCTATAGTAGCTGGAATATAGATATGGTTACTGCTTTAAAGAACCCTTGAGGTTAAACATATTCCTGTACAGTCAGTAGTTTACATGTTTCTGTGCCATACTGCCACCTCAGACACTTTTTCAAAAGAAGGTAGAATAGAGAAACAGGAAGTTTCCGTGCTGACATTTTCATAGTCCAACTTCAGCCACTTCTGTAGCTATTTATTGAGTTAATGGGCTCAGTGGGGTACAAAAAAACCCAAAGGAGACAGGATGATTTCATGTGATAGTAGCTGCTAAAGAAAAATGACTGCCATTGGGCAAAGAAGTTAAGCACAAAGTAATTTAAAGTTTGTGGCTTTGAACTGTGGTTAATAACTGTTCAAAATTTTAGCATTCTTGTGCCTGCTTTTATAATGTTTAAATATATTTTAATCTTAACAGCTTTCTGCATTGACTCCTCCCGAAATCTAACTAGCCAGTACCTGATCAGAGATCACATGGTGTTTCATTACAACAAAATCCTTTCAGCCAAAGGTAAAAATGTGCATATATGAATGAATTTTCTACGCCCAGGTTTAGCTCGTTCTTTCAGAACAGGCTTATATCAGGGGATGGATTGGATTGTAGGAAGTGTAGTTTTCTTCCTGTTTCATACTCAGACTGATGTCAGCAAGGCGATATGGTTGCTACTTAATAATACTTTTGTATTCTTAGAAGGGGAAGTTTTGCATGAAAACATTTTCCTTAAGTGCTACCAAAGATACTGCTTTAATTTTAGGGCACTTTGTGCTGTGTTCTCTTTATTCTGCTTTTGATGAAATAATGAATTAGGAAATAATATGCTGAACTGAAAATCATGGGGATAGTCACAATAGCAAGTATACAGAATTTATTTTGGGAATGAATGCAGAACATTTTCAGTTATATTCAGACCACCATGTCTTCTTTTTTTCTTTTATTTAAAATTGTTCATTATTGTTTGTTTATATTTCAGTCAATGACACTAGGTATTTTTAAGGACTTTGAAAATTGCCCCATGTATTTGCAAATGAGAAAATCATGTTACTAATCTGTATTACTGAGCACTAAATATGTACATGATTTTTTTCACATATTTCACTAATATTTCTCAAAATACAAATATTATGAAATCTGAAACTTGAAAGCCTATTGAATTTGTACATGTTTGTATGTTTCTTAATTATGGTGAGATCCTAATAAAAAAATTTTCAGATTTAGAAATTTGTGTTTGGTCCACTATGAACTGACAATACCCCACTGTCAGTGCTATAATTGAAAACAAACTGTATTACAGCCAAAGTTGTTTTTTTTTTTTTAAGGTCATATAAGGAGTGTGGAGTATGTATTTAAAAAGTTAATATCGTGCACAGAGCTAAGAAAAGTCTGTAGATAGTTGTTAATGCTGTTTACAGATCACAGCCTATTTTCATTTTTCATGGCATAAACTTGTCTTGGGGATCTCAGTCCTAGAGATATTAATGCCAGGGCTTGACAGGATGTCCTGAGTATTTAAATTAAATGTATAAAAGTTTGCAGGGTATGAGTTACGAGATACATGTTTTTTGAATGCCTCCCAAAATATTATGCAGTCTTTTTCTAGGTATTTTCGGAAATAGGGTTTTGGAGGTAGTTCTGCTGATTCTCTTCATCATCCCTCCTTTTCTTAATATCTGCTTTAAAGAGAAAGACAGCGGGGCTTTGGATTCTGCCAGAGTCCATGCTCACAAATACGCTGTCATCTTTCTACCATGTGACATACTTGGTATCCTCAGGTGTGCAGTTAAATGCCATCAGCACAAGGTGTATAGAAACTTTTTGTAAGAAATCTTCATTTAAATGGTTCTTCCTTCAAATATATATTTTACTTTAACATCTTTATCTTGAAAATTCTCTGACTGTATTAATATCAATCTAATATTTTAAATACACAGTAACTAGCATATTTTAAAATAGAGAAAAAATGCTGTGTTCAAATTAAATTAGTCTTTGTTCTGTGTTGTTTTATTGCTACTGTTTTCCTAGCCACTGCAAATATTAAGTAAACATTGAATCACTCACATTTATTTTTTTCTTATTTTCAGCAGCTGTAGACTGTTCAGTGCCCAAAAGTAGATTGGCCAGCATCAAACGTAAGTATTTGGGATATGTTAATTCTGCAAAAGCTTCTGTAAAACTAACTTAAAACAAAAGAGCCAAAGGAAGAGTAACAACAGGATATAACCTTTAATAAAGCATTCATGTATCTGCTTGTTTCTTCAGCTTTTCGTATGCTGCTCCAGCTATTTGTAAGAGTCTGCAATGAATGTAATGCTAGTGAGATCGACCTGGTCTGTTAGTGATTAGTTGTGCTTAGGATCACAATTAATTTTGCCTAGGATTCTTTTCGTCCACACAGTTAATGGAGCACGCAGGAGAATTTCAGCGTTTTCTCTCTCCTTTCTTCTGATACGATGTGAGCTTTAACTTTCAAGAAGAGAGCTTACTAGTGCAAGGTCAAGGGGAATTTTGTGAATGTGGACACCTGGAAACCAGGACTGAAATTTCTTGTTCCATTTCGCAGAAAACAGAGCCAGTTACAAGTGCACAGCTCCACAGCCTGGATTAAATCGCAGTTACTTTTTCTGGGAGTTGTCTCATTTCTTAACCCTCTTTCAAGATATCAGTACTGTAGCCTTATTTCATAGTGTTAGCTGAAGGGCAATACTTTGAAATCATTGATTTATGGAACGCTAAATGAAGTGTATTAGTCAAAGAGGGTAAATAGCAGCTGTTTGTTACAATAACAAAGGTATATTTCTGTTACCTGTCTGTCTTTTTCACTGTTGCAATTAGAGAAAGTTCTTTTTTCTCCAATTCAATATTTAGTTACAACTGCTGAAGTATGGGGAAAAAATTAAAGTGTTCATTTAGGATGGAAAGATAAATTTTCTGAGGGCAGAATACTTTGTGGTTAGTCTCAAATCCAGTCAAACCAGGGTGATGCTGCCTCATGAAGTGATCAGAGTAACTAGAGCTGATGCAGGAAATCAGTCAGGCAGTCAATTTGGCAGAAAGACTCCATTTCATGCAACAAGGTGCACCAGGATCTAAGATGCTGTATGTTGACTTGCCTTTTCCAGCTTTCAAAAGGTGCAGCACAAGCAGCAACAGTATTGCAGGGCTATCTAGAGTCTGCAGGTTGCAGCAGGAATTTTGGGTCACCTGTTCTGCAGAGTCATCTGAAAAAAGTCTTCCTTCTCCTGGTCCAGCTCTACCAAGATTTGCTTTGAAACAAGCATGAAAATACAGGGTTGATGTAAGAAGAAAATTTACACCTACATGTTTGTGTAATAAAACTCTCAAGTAGTTTTTCTTTCTGCATCTGCTAGAATCTTTCTTAGGTTCCCTAATTAACAATTATTCTTCCATAACTTTTCAGGTCTTGGGTCTTTCTCAACACCAACAAATGCCCATTTATTTTAGAGTCTGCTGTCTTTACAGATAAAATGCTTCTGAGCTGATAGCTTGTGTGTTTCACACGAGAATGAGTTTCCCTGAATAATGAGTTCATTTTGGGAGACAGGGACAGTGCCTTAACCTTAACAGATAATTGTCATGACACTGGCAGGTGTGCTCTGTAGTGAGGAAATTTCCATTTCAGGTAGCAAGGCTTTGTGCAATATGTTTCTCTTTCAGTTCATCTTACTCAGACTGGTGTCTGACTATGTAACTCTGTCCTGGTCACAGACAGAACATTAATCTCCTATATAGGGTGTGACGGAAACATTTCACCTCGGTTGCTGCTTTTGTTTTTACCCATCTGTTTGATAAAATTGGTACACTAAATCCTCGCTGAATTACTCTTTCACCTATTTTCAAACCGGGCTGGAAAAAGCTGCGGCTGTGTTTTATCTTACTAGAACATGCATACAACCAACGGAGCCCTAGAAGGTGTTTCCTGCTCACAAAAGAAAAAATCTTAAAGCTAGCAGAAAAAAAAAATAAAGCCTTTGATTTAAAAAAAAATCCTCAATTTATCTACTATTAGTCTAGCCTAAGGCTTGGGAGCGCTAATTGTTACTTAGTGGAAATTTATTATATTCCCAAAATAGAGCTAGCTCATAAAGTGAAGCTGAGCATCATAGCTCAAGGATTGGGATCCTAGTCAGTAGTGCAGGATTCATTTGGAAGAAATGTTGGACTTACTTCTCAGTCTCCCAGAGCTAAGTATCCAGTGTGATTAAAGCTTTTTACCCTTAGATTTAGCTAAGTTCTGAAATATAGTTTGTTTGCTTGGTGTTCTGCACTGAGAGGAATTGTGCAATTACAAAGTGACAATGAATTTGCCATTTTTAAAAATGTATTTAACAAAGCAATAAATAATGTTGTATTTTTTTTTTCCCTAAAAGTGGCTTCTCAAGGCAGTATTATGTCTCTGCCCCAGTTTTCAGGTTTTATTTTGTGAAGTGCTTCACGTTCTCTATTAAAAATTAGAGTGCCAAGTTAAAGGTAGAAAGCAAAGTAAGAAAGCAAACTTACGTAAACAATATCTTTTTATTAGAATATTCCTCAACATAGTGTTTTTACTTTGCAATGCTGAAAAATGTTACCAATTACATTTTCATCTTAAATTGTCTGCATAAAATGCTACAAACACTTATTTTTCTTGCAGTAGAAGATTCCCTTTTTTTTTTTTATGCAAAAGTGGCAGAAATGTCTCAACATCCGATTTCACTGGAGTTCAGCACTTCCCCAGACATAGGGCTATAAGTTACATAGCTTGCTTGCTGGTTCTGTTTACAGTTTCAGAAGAGGGTCTTCTGAAATCTGGTTCATAGATTTCTTGTCTAGTGATTTCTCTTCAACAGCTCAGTATGCATTGTCAGTCACAATGTGTGCATTGTCATTTCTCCTAATGTTTTGGAAGCTCAACTTCTGTCATGGACCTGCCTTCATGAAGTCACAGAAATGTTGGTTGTAAGGCACCTTTGGAGGTCATTCAATCCTCCTTGATTTTCCTGCTCAAGATAGGACTTCTGCCAACACTAGATCAGTCAGCCTGGTCTCGGAAACCTCCAGGGGCGGAGGTTCTGCAAACTGTGTAACCTTTTCCAGTGTCGCAATATCTACATAGCTAAAGGATTTTTTCCAGATGTCCAATTCAAACGCTGTCAGGATTAGAACTGAATTTACTTGAAAGCATTTATCCTGTTAATTCTGGTTTTAAAAGGCAAATTTTGGATGGTGGAATATAAGGGGTTTAGGTGCCATAGTTGAAATTGTTGTTTTGTGATGGTCAATGGCAAAAGTGTCACAACTGCAGTACATCGAGGATTTTCATGTATGTGTTTGTACCAGATATTTAAGATTATCCTTTCTTAATACAAATCTTTGAGGATTAATATCTGTACTCAATGTGTGCATGTAACTCGTATTTTTTTCTAACCTGCTTTCTTCATATGTTTTGTCTCCTGACTGAGATTACTTTATAAACTGATAAGAAACTCTGCCACAGAGGCTGAAATTTGTGCAGAGTTAGCAAAGGGATAGACAATGGGGCGCATCTACTTTCAAATTTTTCATTATTGGTCTCATCGACTTCAAGGTATTTAAGACTATTCAGGCATTCCTTGTCCAGTATCTGCACTAGTCTTATAAACTCTAGATGTTTAGAATGAAATTGAAGATTATTTCAAGAGTGGTTGGCTATTTTTCCTACAGTTCTATGCGTTGTTCATCAAGAACTACAGATTTCTGTACTGTAATAATAACACAAGCAAGTGTTATGTGTTCAGGTGTTAAGCTCAGTGCAAGGTATCATTTGTAGCATCTCTGGCAATCCACTGGAGAACAGTTTTTCTTCCTCTGTCTTTTATGAAATGGATTATGTGGAGATGACAGCCAATAGCTCAGGCAGTAAGAGTACTGAAAATGTACTGAAGAAGAAAGTAAAGGAAAAGGATTTTTAAAATATTTCCAAGCTAATTTCTTTTTTTCTTGCTGGAGATGGGATACACAATTTGTCCAGGCACAGTTGCAACACCAATATCAGTGAATATCGGGGAAATCTCTGTAGTCGAGGGGTTTACAGCTTTATTCTTCCAGCAGTTGTGTGCCTGTCATGGCGTCAAATGAAGCATATTACTACTTTTTTCTTTTTGTATTCCTTGTCTTATTGCATCCCAAATAAGGTTTCCATTCCCCCTCTATTTCAAAAGAGGTTTGAGAAGGGGGGTAAATTTTCAGTTTGAAATGCTAAGATTTATTAATAGCATAGAGTTACAAAACAGAATTCCTGCAGACAGTGTTAAAAAACATCCCCTGAAAATGTGCTTCATCTACTGCTAAAATAGCAGGTGAGTATTTCCCTTTGGGGTTGTTGCCATGAATCAGTCATTAGCGTTTAAGAATTAAACATGATACTGTAGTTGGCATTCTCCCTGGCCAACTGAATGTGTTCTGTCCTTAAAGTGGATTTAGTTTCCACTGTTCTTTTCCTGGTATCTTCGCTGGCAGCAAAGTAGGCAAGCTGCCATGCCACTGAGCTAGCAGTGAGCGTGTTCTTGTGTATTAGATCAGCCTTATTGACTTAAAATAGTTGTTAAAATGTGAAACTTCTTGAAATGTGAAACTTCTATGTTCAGAATTAGTCCAAACATGTTGATTGATACCAGTGGCCATTAGAAGTCTGTGGTTGTGGAATTTGTGCCAGACAACTTGACAAAAGCTATGCCAAGTAAGACAGCTGCTGCTACACATGCCTGGTTTCTAACAGTACTAACTTTTCAACCCATATGTTTAGAGGTTTTTCCACAGGGCATATTGATAGTACAGCCTGAACCCAGTGATTAGCGTGCTTGGGAATGCAGGTCTCTTTGATACCAATGGGGGGGAGGGGGGGGAGAAGAAGGGAAAAAAGAAGTATTCTGAGAAGTTACCCACCAGAAATCTATTTTAGCCTGGTATCACTGAAATACTTGGGAGGGGGGTGAGGGATGGGGAGAGACAACAATTCAGACTGATGAGTAATGTTGTTTTTCTACTTTTTTAAGGGGTTAGGTTCGAGTAGAAATGTCAAGAAATATATGTTCTTATAGAACTCTATTTAAATTTTATTTTTCATGTGATCACATATTTTACATTATATCTGTCTATGCTTTATGCTATGAAAAGCAGCCTTACGTATTTTGTTGTTGCTGCTGTTTTACAGGAAGCTTTCACAAAATCTCCCCATCTTTGATTCTCAACTTTTCTGTTGAGTCTTGTCCTTACATATGCATTTCTGAAAATGAAAGTTATAAGCAACTAATATAAGTTCTTTAAAGTCAAACACTCAGCTAATTCTAACATGTGTTTTCAGGTTCAGGTGTGTCTTTGGAAAGATGTTCTAGGATATTTATCAAGTCTGAATTTTTGGACAGCAGGAAGCCCGCTGTGTAAAAAATCTTTATGAACCTGTACTTTTAACTGTAGCAGTTTCACTTTTTGTGGAAGTTATTTGCTTTAAAGTTTCTTCTACAGAAAGATTTTCTTTCTTTTTTTATTGAGAGGTAATTCATTTTGGATATGTATTCAGTACATCAGATATACATTTTTCACAGAGTTTGCATTTGGGAGAAGACATTAGGTCATCTAGTCTGACATAATGAGTTAAGCAGACCAAAGATTTTATCCAGTTGTGCTAATACAGAACTTGACAACCATACTGAATGTGGTAAATAAAGCACATAAACAAGAAAGGCCTGTAGTCTTGACTGGTAATGGTCAAGAGATAGAGAAAACATAATTTCCTTTTGTAGTTGTTTCAGTGGTTAATCATAATTATTATTGAAAATGCGTCCCTGGTTTTTAATTGATTTGACCCAGCTTTACCATTTATCCACCAGGGTGGTTGTTGTTTTCATACCATTTTCCACTACTGAGGATCACAAGAGAGCTGTAGCATACCAGAGAACAGGAATAAAATTACGCTTTCCACTTACTCTCAGCATTAGCTCAGTACAATATATCTAAATTGTCCTTGGGTGCTGCCCCAGTGGTACCCTGAGACAAAATCCACTGTCCAAGCCCACCTAGAAGCCACATGCACCTCTCTCTAGGGTACTGGAATGGAGGTTTACCTGAGTAGGCTCAGAAGTTTTCTTCAGCGTTGGTGCAGCATTTCACAATTTCCGTGTAGTGGGCTGTGTACGGGCTGCCGTATTCTTCATACGGCTGACAGAAGTATCTATGAGATGTCTGTCGGATGAGGACCCCATACAAGGATCAGAAGTAGCTGGGTTTGGGATAATCCTGTGCTTCTAGCCTCTCCTGAAATTCCTCTGAAAGAGTCATGTCTCACTGTTAGGCTTTATTTCCAAGCCTTAGCAATAGCCAGTTTTTGCCATTAGTAGCTTTGCCAAGTAGTATCACGTTTCTGAAGTACGTACCCTGATGCAAACATTACTTTCTATTTGATACAAGCAAGGCTGTAGTATCGAGCCCTTAATAAATCCTTTGTCATCTTTTTTTTTTATGGTGATTCCTCCCTTATTTGATG
Organism: Pluvialis apricaria; assembly: GCA_017639485.1. Lineage (NCBI taxonomy): Eukaryota > Metazoa > Chordata > Aves > Charadriiformes > Charadriidae > Pluvialis > Pluvialis apricaria. The sequence continues at coordinate 21,168,958 of CM030012.1, read as the reverse complement.
AAGCAGTGCTACTGATAGTGGATGTGAAGGACTGCAGAATTGTCTCTTAGAGTTATGAAAATCAAAATTTCTGTGTTAAGAAATCTAGATTTAGACTTTGAGAAACCCAAACTTCACACCCAATGGCAAAATTCAATTTGCATTTGATGTGATCTCACCCCAGGTGCTTAAGTTATGGTGTATTGGGATTTGTGTAGAGCTAGGAAACTGATATTAAAAATTCCTACAGAAGGAAATGCTTGCTTGCAAAAGTAATATCACCAACTTACATGCTGAACACTTTAATTATGGTCACTGCAGGTCTTCAAGCTCAGCAGAAATGAGGTTGATGTTTGCATTGTTTATCTAAGAGAATTCATAAGGGAAATAATAACCAGAAGTGTGTTACTGCAAAAATAGCTGATATAAAAACACAATGGAGAAATGCTCAGTGTTGGACAATTCTTTTGAGATACATTGTTTTGCAAGCTGAACTCAATTTAAATCTAACTTAATATTTCGTTGTCTGCCATGGATTATTTACATCAAAAATGGAACAAATTGAAGGTTAACTGCCAATTGTGCTGTGATGTGACATATGATAAATTTAGAGATTGGAAATTCAGAGCAAAGGACAACTGCTGGCATTCCAGATCATACTGTCCTTATAAGCACAGAGCTTTCAAGCAGCTTAGGAGTGTGGTACGTATGATTATTTTGTTTCTTCAGGTTTATGACATTTGTTTTATAACTTTAAGCGTGTGTCTAGAAATACTGCTGCAGCCCAGGTTTAAGGAAAAAAGAATCAAGCCTATAGAGGGAGTATTCTAATAGGAAAATATAATGATGTGATCTCTGCTTTGGGAGTGTGGTGTACTCTTTGCAAAAAGGGTATTTGCCTAGGCAAAAGTGTTACTTCTATGACAGATTGATGAGCGTTTTATAGGTAGCTCTTTATGGAGAATGCTGCGGTTTAACTTCTAACATTCATGGTCTTTCTTGTGCTTCCTCTCATTGACAACAGAATTAAGAGAACAGATTCATGGGGTGGGTGCAGTAAGTTATGGAATTTAGTTTCACAGACTCTGAATTTATCTGATATACAAAAATCACTACTTTGTTTATATTCTGATACATTTTCTCTTTACTATACTATAAATCTTTGTGGTGGTTTTGAGCACAGGAGTTAATAAGATGTAATTAATCTCAAAGTCCCTAATAAGGCTTTAAAAGGGACTCATGTTATTTGGATCTATAGACTGTATTTTTTTATTCCTAAACATTTAGTTTTCCCTTTTTAAAGAGAAGAAAAAGAACCAGTGGTTTTCCTTTTTCTTTTTTTTTTGTCACAAGATACTTAATGTCTTGAACTTTTCCCGTATTTAACTCTACAAATGTGATATGTTTTTGGAGCCAATGTACAGTAAAAGCTACTTGCAGTGAAATTATTAGGTATGTGTTAACAAATGCAGTTGATGTTTACTTCCCACTAGTCTATGACAAGCGCAGTCTTGTCAAATTTAGTTTATTAATCTCACTGAAAACTAAAGAAGCTTTATCTGCAGTTGATTTGAAGCAGATGATACCTTCAAAGGTGAGCAACCTTTCCAATTAAAAGATAAAAGTCCCTTTTAAAACTGCGTGTTTCTTCCTGAATGCTGGTCTCATTCTTTCTGCGTTTAATATATTCACAGCTGCAGGACAAGTGGTTATGTATGGCAGCCTTAAGTATCTTCAGCTCCCATCAGGAGTAATATTGTAATTACTGCCTTAAAGGTTCAGGCCGTTTGTATACCATTTTCTGTCTGGCTAAAGTCAAATGGAAAAACTGGATTCTCCAGTCCCTGCTTGGGGAAAGGACATGGGAAGTAAGGGGAGGTAGGCAGCATGTGTGGTTTTGTCTGTACCTGCACCCTTGTCTGTGTTCCTTGCTGTCTGCCTCAGGGCTGTCCTAACTTAGATCTAGCTGTCTGTTTGCATCTCCATTAACTCTTTTCAAGAAAGATTTCTTTGTCTCTTGCTTTGCTGGTTTCGCAGCTCCTACCTTTTACAGCTGATCTACCCTGAAAAATCCCTAATTTGGCAACAAGATGGGTACATTGCTGGGATTTTCTGCTGTTCTGTTTTGCATATGTCTGCTCTCCCTTTCAGTATGCGTGAGTGACTTTATAGCTTTTGGAACGCACTTAATGGATTAGCTGAGCTAAGCTCACTGTATGACTGGTGCAAGGCAAAGACTTTACATTTCCCATGCAGGTGACAGTAGTCCCAGTGGGTCGTTCTGACATCCAAAGATAGCCGTAGCTGGCATACTTACTGTTCTGTCTTTCTTTACTCATGGGCACAAGCTGTGCTTTGGCTGAGAAGAGTCGTAGCACACAGTCGTGGAGGAGTTTTGTAGTAGTGGGCTTTTATAGCTTTGAACACCAGTAGTAAAGGCAGAGTCTGTCCATGTATGTTAAATCTGGTTTTTATTCTGCACTTTACAGAATAAAGTCTAACATGAGAACTCTATTTTGCAGTAAGATTCACCCTGCTTTGCACTTTGCCCAGAAACTCCTGTTAAGCCACGGTATGCAGGTAGAACATGCAGGAAAGTGATTAAGCATGTCTTGTCTTAGACAAACCCACTTTCCACCTAAGCACTTGAGTGTACGGAAATTTCTGTTTCAGGCATCTACTTGCACTTACAAAATGAGACACCCATACTTCTGTATGATTTGCATTTTTACTTTGTAGAGCTCTCATTCGTTCATTGTTTCCCTAGATATTTATTCAACCCTCATTTCAGCCATCACCATTTTACCTGAGCAGCAGGCAAGATGAGTTTTTACAGTTTCCATGCACGTGCACACACAGACACACACTGTTGGCCCAGCGTGAGTAATTATTTATCTCAAACATGTAAAACTTCTGACCTGTAGCTAATTTTTGGGTGTTCGTTTGTAACTTTTAAGACAAACACAATTAGAAATAATAGTAATTTAGAGTAGCTACATAATAATAATAACTTAGTCCAGGAAGAAGAATATTGAGTTTTAATTATCTAATAGTACAATATATTTTTTCCTTCTGTTATGAGGCATCTTTTTAATTCAGAATTGTAGAATTTAGCATATCTTAACTTCAGCTAATGTTTTTCCAGTAATAAAAGCAACTTCATATTTTAAGTACTCTAATGGAATATGCTGAATAAATCAGCAGCCATAAAAGAAATTACCTTGTATTTTACATATCAATTGAAAGAATTGGAAAAAAGAGAAAGAGGGATTTCCCTGAGGAATGAGAGCAAGGACTTTGCATCTGAAAGAATAATTTCTAGTTTAAAAGAGGACTACAACATTTAGTAAAATGAATACACTGACTTAAATCATTCCTAGAGATTAACATGTCTGTAGGGTTAATGTACACAGATGGATGTATTTTAAAGGTTGATTAAATGTCGTCAGATTGCTGTAGTTCTCAGCTGTCTAGAAGAATGTACCATACCAATCCACAAAGTTATTTACATTTCCATGCGTTAAGTATAGTAGTGTGTGTGAAGATTGGGGTCTGCCAGAGTATGATATAAATACATTATGAAATTGAAGAAGAAATCTGCAAAGGCCTTTCTGTCTGTATGTCTGTATCAAACAAACCATTCATACGCTTAGGTCTGTGTTAAGTCAATGAGAAATGTAGTCAAGAGTTAAAACACATTTCATTGTGTATACAGACCTCAAAAGTATGATTGCTTATATAAACCCTCTTCATTCCCATTTGGAAATGAAATTATTAAGGTTTTTCACCAACCTCATTTGGATTTTTCAACTTTGTGAACTTCGTCTGTGGCACCTGAGTGCCCACAATATACAAAAACTTTGGGCTGTATTATGCAAGGTATCAGATGTAGGTGACTGATAGCAAACTTGAACACAGAAAATTTATCCATATTTTGGGCTCTTTGTCTGATAGCAGAGATACTTCACTCATCTTCTGTGCTACAGGAACACTGTGAACAAGGTCGTGGACTGTAGACCCCTGCAGACTGATGACATTTCTCCCTCTTGGCTGTGGCAGTGGCCCTTTCACAGTCTTTGCCTTCATTGTTTATCTTCTTGGCGTGAAGATGCTGTTTTGCTGTGGATTTCTGTACTTGGGAGACTACTCTCTATTTTTCTACTGTTCAAGCATGGATTTTTTATATGTCAAATTTACTGACAGTGAACATGTTGGGTTTTGCTGAAATACAGGGTGAGAGTACAGGCAAAGGAGTTCCATCCATAAAAGTCTGAGAGCACACTTGGGAGTTTTTGAGCAGAGTGCTCTGTTAGCAAAACTGATCTTGGAATCCTTGCGTAGTGTTGCATTAGTTGTGAGAGCTGAGAATACTTCAGGGAAGCTAAGGTACAGCTTCAGCTAAGGTACAGTTTTAGCTACCAGTGTATTCTAATATTTTCTTCTAAGAATAGAGATAATTTTTCATAACTGCTGTCTGACTTTGCTGAGCGACTGGAAACCCCTGTGACGTTTTCAAATCACTTAAGACAAAAAAAAGAACAAGATTTCAGTTTGCATCTGACAAACTTTGTCTCTTTCCTAAGTTGCTGACCAGCAAAGAAGAGAGAAACTGAAAAAGAAGATAGCCAGGTGTGAAGAGGAAATGAGTGTGGGTAAAACTGCCTCCCGAGCCAGCTCAAGAGAGAGTGGAAGGCTGCTGCCATCCTCTTTTGGAAAGGTAGATATTTTAATTTTGTTTAGCAGATACTATAGTCTACTTGCATCCCGTAATAACAGCTAATCCCTGCTGTGCAGCAGCTCTAGAGGGAGGGCTGGCATAGTTTAAGCAGCAGAAAATAGACAAGGGTCTTCCTGGCGTGTGCCCAACACCAAATGCACGTCTCGGCCTTCTGACAAAGATGGCAGGTATCTGGGTGAAGAGTGCTTGTGGTAAATCCAAGCTCTAGTTACCCATGAATTTTCTCGCTTTCGTCTCAGCTGAAATTCCCATGTCCCATCTGTCATTCCAGAGCTTTCTACCATTTCCTAAGGCAGAACTCTAGTTACCACTAACCTTCATAGCAGAAGAAACAAGAATCTTCTATTTTTTTTTCTTTATCGTGGAAGTCCTACTTTGGAAATACATTTCATATCTAAGAATTTACTACATGCTCAAATTGCAGTTATTGAAAGTGAAAATAGTACTTAAGCCATCAAAATAAGTGCTTTTCTGTCTATACACATAGGTTCACTTATTTTGGCTGGCATTTCATCCAGATATGTGATGTATATCTTCAAATCATGAATAAATAAATAGCCTAATAAAGTACATTCCCTTGTTCATCATGGTAAAGGAGCAATTGCAACTTAAAACAGAATGATGTTTTAACTTTGTTGATTTTAACAGCAAATGCTTCATATGTCGTTTAAGTATCTGTAGAGCTGGAGAACATTTCCAGTTAGTACAGAAAATTCACCATTAGTTTCTTTCTGTGTGACTGGTTTTTGCAACAGGCAGTCTTGAGTGTGACCTTATTGCAGTGCAGAGAAATGATGCTTTGAAATTCAGTACATGGCTCTTACTTATGGATGAAAGTGCAGGCATGCATAAGAAAAGGGAAGAAATGTCATATTTAAAATCCAAATTTTATTTTTTATTAATACCAGTTTTGTCTTTCCATGTTATTTTCTGCAAACCGGGGGCAGGAGAAGTTCCTTAAATTATTTCATCGCAAAACCAAGCAAAGTGTGCTTAAAAAGTATCTCTAATTACTTCATAAACTCTCAGTTTTAAAATGAAAGGATGCACTTGTGGTCTTTAATATAGCATAGACTGTCACTTTTTTCCTTTGTTCTAATCTTTTGCAAAACAAGGTCTTTCTAAAATAGTATCTGTCCCAGTTCTAATTACTTACAGGTGCCTTCCCACCAACATTTGTTCTGAAACTGTGGTCTTCATTATGCCAACAGAAACTGCGCCTTTCCTTATGTTTGCTAGCCTCAGGGTGTAACTCAACAAACTGTCTGAGTCTGAATTTCAAGTTATCGACGGAAAAATATATTTTAGAAAGTGATGTTGGGAGACTTGCCAAATTAATGTTTAACTATACATAAAAAGTAATTTTTTCATATAATTTTTTTTTTTTTTGTCTCTAGGGTAATTTTTTTTTAAACTTTACAAATGCAAAGAGTAATCTTCACTAAAATACTATTTGGCACTTTGTTAATCAAATCATTGATTGGTGGACTTCCAAAATATATTTCACTGTAGCAAAAAGAAGAGCACCAGTGAGTCAGTAAGAAGTGAAAATCTGTAAGTGAGCCTTCTGGTAGAAGGGTAGGCAGTGGAAGTAATTGGGCTGTCATATTTTTGTGCTAAAAATGAAGCCCTATTTAAACTTTACTTCATTTGCCAAAATAGACATTGATTTCCTATGCTGGTTTATACACCAAGGGAGGATTCTTCTACTTCAATGATTAGATGTCCTCTCATGCATTGTGAGGCTGAGTCAGCCATTTTAATTGTATTTCTCTAGCCATAAGGATATATTGATAGGTGACAGTTGGAAAACAAATTCCAAGGATGCCTATTAAATCATATGATAATATAGAGGACTTTTGTCACACAGTAATCATATTATTGCGGTCACTATTGCCATTAGGAAAAAGCTGATTATACGTCCTCTATTTGTGGAACTGCTCCAAAAATTGTTTTGTTGAATTAGGATATTCTTGGGTTGGGATGGGATTCAGCACAAATTTGAAGCTGTCAACCTTGGAACGCTGCAGGTTTCCCAGGAGGTAAAGGCAAGAGTAGAATGTGGTCCTGTGCTTAATAAGCATCTTACAACATTACAGGAGGAATGTAAGAAAAAGAGACAAGCAGAATTCTCCTGGCTTTGCCACTGTTACGTTTAAATGTAAGAGTACAAAAGTTAAAGAAATCACTTTCATAATGCATCATTTCTTGCCTAATAAAATGTGGCTTTTGTAAAAATCAATTTAAGAGTAATATACATACATATATATGTATATAAAAATATAATAACCCTTGTAACTCTGACAAGGTCAATGTCTGACTAGATTATAGGCTACATACGTGCTAACCAGCTTTGATATATGCATCTGACTTTCTGTTTTCAAAAGGCTTCATTCATTAGCATTCACTTTTTATGCATTCTGGTAACTCTGGTACCTTTATTTCATCATTTTCATTTTTCATGTAGCTGCATTTATTATTATTTAATGCTGCTATAGAGCATAGAAGCTGCTTTTAATTGAGACTGTGCTTTGTGCATGGTGAAACCAAAAAGAAGTAAAAATAATTCCTCTAAATTATATAATACGTTATACATTTCTTAAAACCTCTGTGATTTAGTCAGTGTATTTTATTATACACCAAGCCAACTAGGAAGCTGAACAGCTATAATGTGTTTTGAACCCGAGTGGCCTGCTTTTTGACTGTTTTGTACAAGGGTTTAAATGCTCGAGAACAGTGAATTCTTTATCTGTTATATCTAGGTATAAATGTAAAGTTACTGTAATGTGAGAATCTACTATGATATGTAATGAACGGAGAAAGTTATTTCTGTTGTGGTACCTAGACTTCAGTACTGACTTTTTGAAGTAATCAGTGATTTTAATCTAAGAGAATGTTTTGATCACAGAAATAAAAGTATTCCATCTAGAGCCAGGGGTTAAGATGTGACAGATGTTTATGGTGTAACAGGAACATGCATTTCTCTACTTTGAGCAGAAGACCTAAGTGAGCAGCTAAGGAGCAGGCTCATTTTCCAGTGGCACAACGGAGCAGTCTTTGGGTGGGATCGCTAGCAACTAAATTACTTCAAGGACAGTGGTTTACTCTCGCAATCCAGTAAAGGGGCAGGGAAAGCAGTAGATGTCCTGGGGACAGCTGTACTTTTCTTCTGCTCCTCTCTTTCCATGTAGCGTAAGAATGATGGTTGACAACCATGTGTGCAAGTTAATCTACAGATACAGATGCTGAAAGGGCTGCTAACTTTGTGTTTGTGTGTCTTTGTATGTAACTTTTAAGCGAGTGTTTAGAGGCTTATTTAGACTGAGGAGCTTGAGGATGGATAAGCAGCACATTTGTGGGTATCCACTCATTTATCTGTGAGCAAATTACTTATATACACTCCTCCTTTAATGAATTATTCTGAAGTTTGCTCACAATAGAAAAGGCTGTTTGACACAGGCTGGAAAATACCATGACGTTTGTGCGTAGAATGCCATTAGCATGAAGTCTTTCCAAATGCTGCCAGGGATGGAAAGCTATATCCTAGTGAAATCTCTAGATTTTTAATTTTTATTTTTCTGTACAAAGCTGATTTGGGTTTTTAAACATTCATCTGAGTGATTCAGTGGATCAAACTGCATGAAGGTCAATATGACTTACCTCTGAAGCAAGAAAACCTGAATTGAGCTGGCCATGAGTAAAATCGCTGATTTGAGCAAGACTTGTATTTCATATCCCATGTTCAGATAATCCTATTAATAGGCATTTCTGGCTGCTAAGGAAACTTTTTAAAAAAAATTAATCCATGCCAAAAGTCAGTTGGGGGGAGGCTGCTCCATAGGAGGGTAAATTTTCTCTTTTAACCATTTGAAGTATGGTTGTCATTGCCTTGACATTTCAAGATCCCTTTTAGCCTGTTTCTTGAGACTTTTTTGATTTCTTAAGAATGACAGTTATGACCATCTGCCTGTGTATATGCAGTATAGATTAGGAAACACCATTAACTGTTTCTAATCTCTCTTGTTAATTTTGTATGCAGCACGCGTGTGGCTATGTGAATTGCCTACTCAAATGCTTTATATTTAATGATTTATTATACTGTTATGATATTAACAGTCTGAAGATGTATTGTGCTTGAATTAGTTCTGTCAGAATGAGAGATGTAAGTGACTAAAGAAAGCAGAAGAACCTTCTGAGCATCAAAGAAAGATGATTTAATCAGGAATGTTCGTTACAGATTTCCTTTCAGGCTTCATAGTGACAATCCCCTCTCATGCTGGTTCTTTGAATTAATACATTTCCATATGCACATTCAGTAATAGCCCTTATTAATAACATCACAGTATTTGATGAAAGTAGGAGCAACCATATTATACAATTGAATACCACACACACACACAAAAGGGAAGAATGTAACGTGAACAATGTTTTGAACGAGAAAAATGGTTATTATTGATGCCAGCATGCAAACTGATTATATTCATACAGGTCTTATGCAAACTGATTATATTCATACAGGTCTTATTTGTTCACATATTTGTGTGAATTTTCTCTCTTGCCTTTCTTAATTCTTAAGTAATTATCAAAGTGTGTAATGAAATGGATAGATGCCATACAAGGGGGTTACGAGAGCAGCAACTGTAAAGGCAGCTTGTCGTAGGAGACCTTTGCTTTGTCCAGGCAGCGGAGGGCAGGCGCTCAGCCCACTCACAGCACTGTTAAAGTGGCTTATAAATTGAGCTGTCTTGAGTTAAAAGAATCAGATGCTCATTTATTACAAAATCGCAGCTTCTGTATCTTGACAGTGCAGTTCATAAAGTGTCTCTATGATCTCATTTTACAATGGTAGATGAACTATTCTATTGGAAGACCTTTTTATACAAGAGCAAGTTAATTTCAAGACTTAAATTCATCTTGGTGTAACTTCAGTGACCCCAGTGAGAGATGCATTTCGACCTTTTATGCAAAAATAGATTTAGCAAGCTTTCTTTTCGAAGCTTGGTTTTTGTAAGGCGGCTGATACCACAGTGGATTTTGAGTTGAGAAGCTAAACTTCTTTTAGAAAGTAAAAGTAACTTAGAGAGAAATCTGGATTCTTTCTCTGTGTTACTTCTCTTGCCCATCAGATGACAGCCGTATGCTTTGATCTGTTTTTATTGAACTTTCTCTCCCACAGACTCCATGAAGATTCAGGGGTCCTCTCTATACAAGTTTGGTGCAAGTAATGTTCCATTTCCCACAGTTTTGTGACTAACAAAATTGAAGCATAAATATGTAATTTATTAAACCTTTTTAAGGGGTTTATATCACTGAAATATATAATTGAGTACCTCTTTCAAAACAAATTATAGTTGATTGAATCAATAGAATAGGAACATATATTGGTAAGCAAGATTACATTAGTGATAGTTCTTCATAGTGCTAATGTCGAAAGCTATGATACTTCCATGGAATTTTTTTTTTTTCAATTGTTTCTGAAAAATAGAGCTAAAAATCTTTCAGTTGGTATGTTACTGTGTATTCGTAGGCATGTGTTTGTCTTCTTTTTTTTTCCCCAGTTAAACATCTGATGTTTTTATAGATACTGGTTAGACAAGAAAATGAATATACTTGTTTACAGTTAACTTGCCTATACCAATGCAGGTGTACAAATAATTTTCTGAAAGCTTAGTGACAAATTGCAGACAAACAGCATTCTCTGACACTCCTTAAAATCTTTTTGAAGTCACCAACATCATTCCCTGTTCTTGATACTGTTTCTTTGTGTATCTGAAGGCTGAACTGCCCACCTCTTTGGGCAGTAAAGGTTTACCGCAGGATAAGGGCTTGAAAAGACATTCTTCTTAGTACATCTCAAGACTGACACAAATATGGCTTTACTTTGCAGTTCTACTGTCTAGTCACTGCCTTAGCTACTCAGTCTGTTCTACTTATCATACGCATAAGGAGCAGAAGAAGAGAACTGCCCCAAGCTTCCTCATAAGTAATGTTTAAATTTAGGATATTGCCATGTCTACCCTGTCCCTTTTTCTTGTTTTAGGATCAACTTGGCTGCCTCCACAGAACAGAACAGAACATGTGGCTTTCATGAGGTGTAGTTGTGTAGTTGGCAAATATCACTTAATATCTTTTTTTATTTATTATTTTATATGTTGTGAGGCACCAGTCATCATGTGTTCACAAATGCTTCTACGATCTGATTTATGTTGCAGCTGCACAAACTGTTTTAATCACTGAGAGTAAAAAGTATAGAAGAAAAATTAAGCTGTTTATAATACATACTGAAGGGTATGGAATTAGCTTTTCAAAACATCTATATAGGGGTGGATTCTGAAACTTTCCAGCCCTATCTGTTTTCTATAGTGCTGAGCTACCACCGCAACCACTTTATATGCAAACAATCACACTGGTAAGCCTTATTATACTGCTTGCTAACACAGGCATTTGTTTGGTATTGTTACTGCATGTTATCAGTTCAGCATTTAATTATGCTGTAGTGGTAAAATAAAGTTGGCTCACATGAGACACCATCAAGAAGGGCTTATTTTGGCTCAGCTAAGTGAAAAAAAAAAAACCTCTTTGCATTAGGTATCTGCAACTATGAACATTTTGAGTTACTGGAATAGCATAGGTAGGTCTTACTGATTTGGGAGGAAATTGTGTGGAATTGCTGTGAAGGAAATATAAGTTATAACAGCAGTGTGTTCTGTGACTTAATTTTGATGGTAAATGATCTGCATTTTTTAATCCTCCAAATAGCATTTACTGCATGCCACAAAATGTATATTCATTTTATTGAGTTTCAATTTAAAATACCAAGCGGTTCTGAAAGGCAAAAAATGGAATAGTGTCGGTTCAAAGCAATAACATATAGCACTGTTATGAGAAAATGCAACATTTATAAAGTAGAAGTCATATTGCATAGAACTTTTAAGAACACCTTTTTTTAGGAATTGAATGATAGAAAATCTGTGTATATTTACAATCTATTGTATATAATTCTTTATATATTACTATTTATATATAACTACTAGGATAATATACTATACTATATATTACTACCTTGCTAGTAATATATTACTATCCTATACTATATATTACTAGGATACAGTGTCATGAATTTTCAACAAATGTACAAGGATTTCCAAATTTCTTCTTTTTTAATTTTTTCCCTTTCCCAGTAGGAGACTTCAAAAGTCTCACAAGCATTGTTTATCTTGCAGAATTCCCACGGGTACTTTATTTTACAGTTGATTTTGCTGCTTTTGTTGGCATTCAGTCCATTGTTACTTGCTGGTGGGGATAATTACACATCCAACCACTGGAAATCCACTGAATCTGTGCTTCAGTCTCTCAAAATAATTTCCATGTGGATTAATTATAAGATCATGATGGGCTGCTGGGTGAATCTGTGAATCTTTTCAGTTGGAAATTAGAATAGTATATCATAAATAAATGCATATTGCAGCATATGTTTTAAGTAACATCATACTGTATCCACTCTTTCTCAGGTTTTCTGTAGGGCAGCTATTCCTTCAGTGACTTCAATAATATAATGCTTCTACTTAATAGTTTTTACTTGTTTGATAGAAGCATGATGAAGAAATGAATGGAACGTGTATGGAAATCAACTTTCTCCCTTTTGTCACTGCAGAGCTTTATGGCCTGTTCAGGTCTCTTCTTATCTTCCTGTTCTTTGTTCAGATGCTGGAGGTACATCAGCAAGCTCATCTGTGTGTTACTTGGCCTCAGAAATTGAATTTTTTTCTTAGGAAATACGCTTACTTGTATACATACATATAAATCTCGCAGCACTTAGCTATATAGCAACATCTTCACTATGTGAGCTGCGTGAGTGTAAGGAACAGTAAAATTATTTTAAAAAGTCTGACTAGTTAGTTAAAAATGAACTGAATTGATTTGGAATTCTTAGCTGTTGATATTGAATTGGGTTTTCTCAGATGCCATTTTATTTTAGCTGTTATTTTGCCTTGTGTTATACTGATTGCACAGTATGGCAATGAGATTTTCAAGAATAACACTGTCCTCACAGCTTGTCTCCCTCACTGTTGTAGGACCGAGGTGCAAGCACTGTCCCTGGGAGCTGTATTGCTAGGTAGTTTGAGTACACACAATATGTCACCTCTTCTCCGTCATACAGTTGTGTAACAGAACTTGAATTGCATAAATAATTATACACGTGGATGAAATAAATTAGTTTATACAAAATTTTGAATTGCTTTTAGGCTTCTGTTTTAATCTTCTAACTCTGCAATATGGCTGTCCTTGGAGATCGTAAAATGTCATGCATACCTTTCACTGACTGACAGAATATTCGGTGGGTGGCCGTATCCTAGATAGGAAAAGGATATACAACAGCTGTCTTGCTAAGATGCTTCCTGACTTTTCAGACACATTGCAAAGCACGTTTACTAGTGCACATACCCTGTCCAGGTATTTATGCTCTGAACTTGCAAATTTTTCAAAATTCTCCCTAGGACAGAAGTAAATTTCTTTCTATTGAATTGTTCTTTTTCATTTCACACACCAAAAAAAAAAAAAAAAAAGCTTAAAATGTCACTTATATTTAGCTGTGATTCTGTTTTAGTTGTCTTTGCCACAGTGTCGTAATACAATTCAGGAATAATGTTGAATTTTTAAGCATTAAGATTTTATTTTTTTCAGAAAGCAGAAAAAATAGCATGGTCTTTCCAAATAATTCATTCTTCAGCCTTCCTCAACGATAGGCTTAGTTTTCAAATTTTGATTTTTAGGTTATCAACTGTTTTCTTATCCCTGGCATTAACATGATGTCTCTAAGACTGAGCCCTTCTAAAATTGAATGTGTTGGAAAATTCCCCATCACCTTCCATAGGACAGATTTATATTCATGGTCATCACTAGTCTCTGGTGTACTTGGCTTCTTCTTTATTACTTTATTACTTACAAACTACTTACAAATAATATTTGTTGCAGTGCTTCACTTCACTAACTTCTTAATTTACTCGAGACTTAAAATAACCGTACAGATCTCTAAGAGAAAAGGAAGAAATGCATAGATAAGCTTTTGCTGTAAGATTTCCCTTTTTGTTTTGACTGTCCTCCACATCAGTGAGGTTTGTTTGGATAGATCCTGTACCAAATAGATGGTTACTGAAAACTGCAATGAGGCGTTCTTACTAACTAAAGATGACACACCTGGACTTCAACCTGCGTATACAATAGACTTGTATTTTGCTTCTTTTGGTGAGGAGTGAGTTAGCTGACCTTAATTTTAGTCTGAACCACACACTGCCTACCTCTTACCTTAGCCATGCCACCACGTGCTACTGATTTGTCTCTATTAGTTTGTTTCCTAACTAGTAGCCTTTTAACTGTAGCCTTTTCAATTAACACCGAATATGAGTTTTCTTCTGAGAAGTGAAGTACATTTTAAACTCTAATGTGTTGAACAATTAAGAAGCAGGAGCCGTACTACCATTTCTCTGCCATCACCTGAAACTGAGTATATCTATCCATAAACTCAGCACGTTGTTGTCTGTCTGGTTTAACTGTAGTAAGGTAACTACTTGCACTATTGGCTTTCTGTAGTGTTAGAGGGAAAGTTTCGCAGCTGCCTGTGTATCTGCTGAGGTGAGAAACCCAAAGGAGAACAGGATAGAAACATGACATAGAAACATGTCTGCTGGAGGATATTATAATTGTTTGTATTATCATAGCAATAGGACATTTCTCATGGAGCACGTTACCACTACACAAGGTAACATCCTGTGTTTCTACAGCCCTACCGAAGATGTGCATCTCCCACCTACAGGAGGAAAAGGGCCACACAGGGAATAAACAGTTAGTTATAGTTTTCTTATTCTGTGTCATGAACCACATTATAATAGTTTCCATGTCGGTCCAAGTTGAATCAGTGAGCGGTGCCCCTTACAGAATATACATCTTACAAAGACCTGGTATGTGATACGCTTTGAAGCTAATAGGATTTGGAGAGAAAGGCAACAACTCCACACTTGAAGAGAGTACGTACTATGAACTAGTCAGTAGGATAATTATAAATAATGTCTACCTTACCTTGCCCAGGTGGTATGAACAGAGCATACTCAGATAAAATAATTTTGAAATGTATTGAGCCTTTGGACTAAAATGATTGAAACTCTTGGTTTGATGTAGCCATCAATATTCTCTAACAAAGCACCAACGTTTTGCTACTGAAGCAAACAATTTTCTTATTACCCTCTCATTTCCAGTGACTAGGTTTTAAAATCTGTTTAAAATCTGGGGCTGCTCTGAAACCAGTTTGATGTTACAAAAATTGAGGGGTTTTACATAGCAAATACTGCCAAGTTGGTAATAGTAATAGCTGGGAGTATCAACTTGATCAAAGCTGGTAATTTGCAAAGCAATCAAATCTTGGTTTAATTTTTTCTAGAGTTTCTTGGAAGGAGAAGACAAAGACGGTCATTTCCCCTGTGCTCGGCACGCACAGTACCTATCAAGAGCGCTGTCTCCTTATGGCGAGCATGGCTTGGTTCGCTCCGGTCCAGTAAAATATGCCAGAAGAAATTCTCGGAATACATCTAACGCATCTAACTCAAACTCAAGTGTCACTACAACAAGTACACCAAGAAAACGCTCTGGACTTTCATGCAGTTGCTCCACTGATAGTTTTGTGAGCACTAGTCGTTCCCAGAGGCATCAAGGAAGCAACTCTAAAGTTTGCAGTGGGGATCTTCTGGACAGGCACTCTGAATTCTTTACTGGTAGCCGAAAACCTTTTACTCCACGCACCTTAGTATCGGATGCTAAATCTTTCCTGTCAGAATACAGGTATTACACTCCTGCTCGAAGGAAGAGGAAAAATCACTGCAAGCAGCATGTGGAAGCTCAAACACAGACTGATGTGATGAGGTACAGAGATTAAAACTATTTTGGAATTTAGATGTTATCGTAACAGTATCTTCATAAAAGCAACATGTTTTGCTCTCATTTATATTTGTATAAAACCAGAATAATTATTCAGAAATTATTCTAGATATGATATAGCAGAAGCTGGAACAGAACGTGATTTTCATTTTTTCACTGGCATATTTTGTTGCCTTCTCTCTGGAGCATCTAATTTCTCCTATACAAATTGGATATAAAGTGCCAGTAAATCCAGACTGTGGGATCTCACATCTGCTGGGGATAGTCATTCCCTCTCTCTTTTCCTTGCTCACTCTGGTGTATAGTTGTGCTTTCTGTCTCCTAAACAATTAACCACTATAAGCATGCACGTAGTTCCCCACTGTTGGCCCTGTAGTCTCATACTATCCAATTCGTTAATTAATACATCATGCAAAGATCCTTTTTTTTAAACTCTCGAGTTTATTGTATTTTTATCATTTTAATTTAAATGCCTTCAAATGTATCCTGTATGAAGTATTTAAACAAAATTAATGTCCTTCTCTTGCATTGAACTCCTTCTTAGCATATTAAAAAGTTTCGATTTGGTTTTGTTTTTACTGATACTGCCTCATAAAAAGAAATCTTTTCTCTTTTGTATCCTCAGTGCCTGCATGTCTAACTTTGGTTTTGTCCTAGAACAAAGTAGGAGTTTCGTAAGACTGGAGTTATGATAGCTTCAGCTCCACATTGCAACTGTTGATTTTCTGGCTGTGGGTCACATATTTTCCTGGTACGCTTTTAATGTATAGGATCAGCTCCATTCTCAATTCAGAACAATTATTTTGGATAATTTAGCTATTCCCTGTAAATATGCAGCCAAGTAATGGATTTGGATAACCTATGTATGACTGCTGTCATCCTTCAAAATGAACTTAGTTTTCTTATGTGAATGGAAGCCTGGCAGAAATTTTCTAAACTGTCCAAGACATTTTTGTACTAGGTCCCGTTCAGATTGATGGGAAATTTCCACAGTGGCACTGGTATTCTCATCCTGCGTAATTTGAAAGTAGCCTTCTTGGAAATCTAATACATCTCTAAATTTTGTAGCTTTCCATCTGCAGACAAAGCGTCTGAGAGAAGAGTTCTGACCGAACAGCAGAAGATCGCACTGAAGGTAATACAATCATCATCTCTCAATCATCTGTGTACTCTTACCACACCCTTCACCATCGTCTCGGAGTGCATACTTCATCTCTGCCACAGCAGTATACAACTGATTTAAGTTTCATTTTCTTTATTGTCATTAGATGAATTAGTTCTGTAGAGGAGAGAGAGTTTCAAAAGAATCAGCAGAAACAGTAAGAAAAAAATATTGAGGCATGTGAAGAGGCCTTAGGATACTACAATTTTTTTCCAACAGTTTTTCCAAGTACACTATTGCTTAAATATCTGCTAAAGACATAGATCATTGGTACCTTATTTTTCAGCAGAAGAGGGTACCTCTTTTTCAAGGTTTTTTTTCCTTCGTTTTTACATTGGATAACATACTCCAAATAGCCCTTGACAGAGGAATTGGAACCGAGGAGTCCCTTTCTCTGAGGAAGCACCCAGACCAGCGGGTGGGGAAGTTTTCCTTGGTACTGTTTGCTTTCTGTCTTGCTGAATGTATAGGGACTGCTTTAACGAACAATCACACCGCTTCAAATTCTACCTGCTCCTGGTATTTTTTTGTCAAAGTCACAGAAATTTTTGCGTCCCTCATTTTGATTTGAATTGTGTGTTCATGTCAATTTAATTTACCTGTTTGGTTATTTGGACTTTCAGAAATTGCCTTAGTGGGTGGTGGTTTAAGATTATTACATTTTAAAGATGAAATGGAGTACCAGCGTCTTTGGGAGGCAGAGGGAAGCAGGCAAAAGACCTGAAATATTTCTTCAAATATGAAGTTATTTTGTCTTAATTTGTACTATCATTTGCATGGAAGAGCTTGATCAGAAGTTAGGTTCTTATTTTGTGCTTTACCTTGTAGCCACTATACAGACAAGTCCTTAATCAAACAAACGGCCCTGTCAAACAGAAGAGAAGTGCTTGAATAACTGTAGACTTTCTTCCTGAATAAAGGCTACCGGGTCAGACTCTTCATGTCTCTGGCTTAATAAAGCAAATAATTATGGTTTATTCATTGGAGGAGAGGGGTGAGAGAGAATCTGTATTTATAGCTTTACTGAAAATAAGAGTGGCTACACCTGAATTGATCTGCATCTGCAGTTGACCTCATTAAGAAAATGTTAAATGATTATTCAGAAGGCTTCACTTCAGTTCCATGAAGAACTTCGGATTTCATTTCAAAACTGTCATATTTGACTTTTTCTTTGGGTGTTGTAAAAGTGACAACAGTAAGTCATGGCGCTTTACAAGGGCCCTTTCAGAGTGTTATCATTTAAATGCATTTTAAATTGCAGTTGGCAACTTCACCTTCCATCATTTTTGTGCAAGCAGCTCAAGAGATGTGATTTACAGTGCTGGTTCCTATTTTTGCATACAGAATTTTCTCCTATTGGTAACATGAACCCCCTTTGGCTTTTAGAGGATTCCACATCTCCTGTTGCCCGTGGCTAAAATTTTGGATGTCAAAGCTGATGGCCCTTTGCTGCCATGTGGCTCAGCTTACCCCCAGAAAAATTAAGGGCTGCTTAATCACAGATACTTATTAGGCTAATTTTCATGGTACAATTTGCTGTGTGTTTGCACTGATAATAAAGATCTTACCTCTGTGTTGTAGGCTGAAGGCAGAAGATACACTGTGGATGAGCCTGAGAGAGAAATAAATGCTTTTCCATACTCCTTCCTAAGGTGACTGATTTACAGCAGGAAGGAATGAATATTTGAAGCATTCCTTCTTGCTTTCTATGCAGCTTCTTCTCAGGCCATAAGCCTTCACTACCAAGTCTCTTCTGTAGGACTTTTGGTTGTTTTTTTTAGATCAATGGCCTATTCCAACTTCAAAATTCTTTATTTTCTTATGATAAGTTCCACGGGGAAGCCATTTGAGAAGGAGACTGATGACACATTAATACAGCTGTTAGTTCTATCCATCTGAGCTTAAAAAACATATATTTTTTTATACAGTGCTACAACTAAGTAGCGGATTGGTATTCCAATTGGTGTTTCCTTTGAGGAAAAGGGGTCTCCAGGCACCCAGCCTTATGAATCCGTGATTTGCCAGAATTGCAGACCGGAGGCATTTCCCACATCTTTTTCTGAAAATGTAACACTGAGATTTAGAATATTGTCTACGATACAAGAACAGTGTTGGAAATCAGGCCAGAACCCCAGGCTCCCAGCTGATTCTCCTCATTGCTGACCTAAGTATCACACTTGACTTGCTGATTTGCTCTGTGGCCTTTTCATACAAAGGCATTTGTACCCGAGTAACAATTGTACCCGGAGTAAAAAAAGCAGTCTTATGGGTAGTGGAGATCTGTATAGCATCTGAAGTAACACTGAGGTCTTTTGAGGTATTAGAGCACTGCATCTCATGAGGTGTTGTAGTAGTCTTGAACCACAGTCTTTCAGGCTTCAGTGTAAGCAGTGGCTTTTGCTACTGGAGCAGGGTTTGGGGTGTTCTGGTGGGCTTTTTCCAAGAGCAAGTGGGATAATGGCACAGCATGGCTCCAAAAGAAAGTGAAACGCAAGGTAGCGTAAGGGGTTTTTTAGAATGTTGCTTTCTGCTCTTTCTTACCCTCTGATTTTCTGATTAGAGAGACATCGTTGTATTCTCAGCAGCCTTCAGCAAGGAGGACTATTGAGGATGAGTAAGTATGCTTAAACTGTTTTTCTGCTAGTTTGCAACATTAAACTGGAAACCCTTCCTCAAAACTGATGAACTTGAAACAGTAAATGAGGACTCAGAATAAACTGTTGTTCACAAGCTACAGTAGAATTGACATGACTATGAATTATATAATACTTAACAATTTCCATGTGAATCAAAAAATGAATTAAATTCATTTTAACTTTGGAAGAAAGATAGACTTCTCTTATTAACCAGTGGCTATACTTTAAATTTTCCTATTTTGGTCTGTAATTTATCTGAAGCAAACATTGTCCAGATAAAATATCAAGTTTAGGGGCGTTCTTACCACATTTCTGCTCTGAAATTTGATGAGAATCAGGAGAGGTTTGTGTTATAGTCAGAAACACTGCCAATGCTTTATCGTTTGACCTTAGGAAAGTTGTCTAATTCTTTATTCTTTGTGCTTTAGGACAGTCTTGTTCTTGCCTAATTTCTCTCTTGATGATAGGGGGAACCAAAATGACAACCTTCAGGCTGGATGAAAAATTTTACGTTATGAAAGTCATGCAAGATGTATCCCGATTTTTATTTTCTGTTTGCTAAGACTGGAGGATGATTCAGTAGAGCTTGATTGGATACTTTGGGATATTTAGACAGATGCTATGAAAGAGAAACAGCACTGAAATCTTTTCTTTTGGGGTTTTCTTTCTTGTTTTCCAAACAGAACTCCAAACTTTTGGAGAGTCTCCCATTTAGAGTGATTGGCATCAAGGCTTTAAGAGGTATTAAAATACAGAGAAATTTCATCAAAGAGGTGAAAGCCACATCTCACACTAACAAGGATTTTGTACATCAAAGAGTTGTTTGAAAGGAATGGAGGTTGTCAAATAAGCACTTAGATTTTTCTGAGCTTCCACTGAGGACTAGCAATTTTCAGCTGCTGTCAGATTCTCTAAAAGCCCCTTTGGGAGCCTTTACTGAGAGCATGAAACTGCAATTTTACACTTTCTTCCCAGTTACCACCCCTTTCTTCTTGAGTGCAAAGCAGGTTCTGAACGCTTTCCAAGATTTGCCAATTTCCTCACTCAGGATCTCTGTGCTAATTTATATCACAACAGAAAGTCAGCATAAACCTGAAGCACCATAGTGACCTTTCTAACACTCTGATATTTTACACAGGGGTTTTTATTATTATTCAAATTGAATGAAAGGCTTAGTTTTTCCTGATAGAATTACCTTTTTTGAAAAATAGCAGCTGTACAATCTTCTTAATGGCATCGCCCATAAAGGTGATTGGACCTACCGCATTGTGTAATACTTGTCTCTATTTTAAAACATTTAACATTGGGTTTTCTATTCTCCCTGCAGAGAAGAAGAGCTTTTATATTTAGCTTTCATTGAGGATGTAACAAATGATATTCTTAGCCTTGGGCTGTTTTCTAACAGGTAGGTTAACGGTTGTTTTCAAATTTGTAATGCTGTGTCAGAAACACATGGACTCTGTGAGAAAGGGAAGTAGTGTTTCGTAATCATTTCTTTGCCTTTAAGAACATGTAGACACACAGTTACCTCTTGCTTGTGTTTTGTTTCCTTTTCTTTTTTCCTTTATGTAAGATAGGAGAACTAGGAAAGACCTGTGGGTCATCTCCTTTGATCTGCTGCTATGTACCATGAGACAAAGCCTCTGTTAGAAAATGACCTGGAACACTAGGTGGAGTAATCCTAAGAAGAAATCATTTTACTCTGCAACATCTGCTTTGCTAAATAGTCCAAGTTACTAATCTTTCACACAACAGATCCTCCATCTCCCTTCTGTCCTTACTCCTGTTCTAATATGAATTCAGTCTTCAAGATGGGTTGTCAGGATTACATACTGTCAGATAAGGGTTCACCGGTTGCTAAATGGCATTTTTTTTCAATAATTAAACAATAAGTTATGATACAATTCTTGTATTTGAGTAGTACTCCCAAATTCTTTTCCATATCAGTTACTTCTGATAAAGAACTCTCAGTTTATAGCAAAAAAACCCAAACCCTGCAGTATTTCTGATACAGAATTTTAACCCATTTTTGCAATTCCATTTTCAAGGCAGTCTAATTTCAGCATAATATTCTGATCTTCCTCCGGGTTGATAATGTTCCCAGCTGGTTTTCTATTCTGTGCACTCTCATTTTTTTCCACATCAAGGCTGTCAATGAGAAAGTTTAATACACTAAATGCAAAAACTAATCTTTCAGAACTTTCAAGAGCAGTCTCCCTCTGGTTCTTTTTTACAGTAATGTTGACTTCCCTTAAAACCCTTTTTGCACTTTTTTTTAATAATAATTTCTCGTGTAAGCTAAATCAAATTCACTTGACCTTCTGGAAATCTGTTGTAGTGACTGTGTACCTTAGTTGTCACAGAACACTTCCTCTGTACTGAATTTTTTTTCTCCAGCATAAGCAGTGGAAGAGAGCTTTCAGGACTGAGGACTTTTCCATGGCTTTTTTTCTGAAGCTGGGTTTTATTCATTACTTTTACACTTGAGTAGATCAGCCACTATGGTGCACCTAAGAGATTCTTGGATCCTTCAGCGTGCCAGCAGAACCACCACTGGATTGTTAGTTTCTCCCACTGCATAGACCCACCAGATCAAACGCACTACGAATCACCCTGTGGTTACCGTGGGCTGCCCAAAGCTGGGCCTGCCTGCTGCGCACGTGTGCAGCGCGATACCGACTCCGGGGAGCCCTCTTGGTGGGAGAGAGACACAATCTTGGTGGTCCCATTCAACTAAGAAATGAAAGTAAAAACCTAAGGTCATTAATTTATATGGATCTGTTAAAAGTTTGTTTTCTTCCTGTTAAATCATTTAATTATTCATTTGTAGAGTTCTGGAAGAACTGTTTGAGTGTCACATACAAGAAAATAAGAACCGTTTGGATGAGGTAGGTGCTGCCCCTGTCATAGTCTCCCTTTCTGCAAATGACTTCAGCAGTGTTTCCAAAGCACAGTGGAAACGCCCTGGTGTATTTGCTGGTAAAGGTAACCAGAATGCTCATTGTGGAGCGTCTCCCTCTGTAAATGAGATTTGCAGGCTCCTGATCTACAGTGATCCATGAGTCACAAGCACAGTCACAAAAAAGTGACAATAATCAACTCATTTTGGTGGCACTTACTGTATAATTTAGTCACTTGATTGTAAGCAGCCTCCCTTTCCTTATGTCAGAATTAAGCCCTGAGTTCTTGGTCGATAGGAGCCATGGGGCTGGAGGAGTGTCACCCCTTTCTTCCTTCATCCTCTAGAGCAAAATGCGCCACTTGCTGGATGTACTGAAAGCAGACCTGGGCGGCAGCCCGGGCAGCGGTGCAGAGCAGATCCACACAGAATGGGAAGCCTTTGACTCGCTGGATCTCCAAGCGTTTGATACGATGGGAGAGCTCGACTTTCCCTGTAAAAGTCAGAGGCAAAGAAAAGCTACAAAAAGTGAAGAATTCTTTGGGACCGTGGAATTGCCATTAAAGGAACCAAACAATTGTGAATCACCAGTATACAGGGAAAGTTCAAAGGAGACACAGAACAAAGATGACTTTTCAGAAGATGTCGCTAAAATGATGGATGTTGGGACAGAGTCTCACCCTTGTGTGAAAGCTGAAGAAGACCCAGACACTTCTCCCTCATGTGAAGCAACTTTAAACTTGATTACTGGTGACAGTGATTTGGAAGCCAACAGGGAACTTGATGATCTTGAAGAAAACTTTGCAGAGGCCCTTCAGATCTCGCACGACGATTCATAATAGTAGCCAAAATACAGCTGTTAAAATAGGGATGGAGCTAGTTCTGTGGAGAACTGCCATTTGTTAAAGACTAGTAAATTATTCATTTTATTTTCAGTTTACTTCTGTTTAAACACTGCTGAAGTCTCTCTAGCAGGGTATTATTACTTGGGCATTAATGAATCTCTTTAGTAATGTAGACCATAAAAGGTAAAGTTTTGGTTATCAAAAAATTTTGTATATTTTGTCTATGATTGTATAACTCAGAACTAACTTTTGAGAATATTGAAATAGAGGTATATTTTTAGAAAGCTGTAATAGTACATTATTAAATATTTATTGTTTTTTATTTATAATGAATAAATTAATTGGTAGCACATTGCTGGTGCAGTTGTGGTCCTGCTATAAAGACACAAGATTTTTTTAGCCTGCAAGAATTCAATTTATCCACATCAAAACATGGTGTACTGCGTACCTGCAGAGCAGAGGTGGAACTATTCGTCCATCCCGGAAGAAGGCGGCATTTTTTCCCCTCTCTTAGTGTTCAGTCCATTTTTTTTTCTGTTAAATCCCATTGAGGCATGAAGTTCTTATAATCAACTTTTTTTGCTTTTACAATACCTGTAGAGCATAAGAAACATACCTTTTCCTTGCATTACCTGGGGTGAAATAAGGAATGGGTGTGGACAGGCAACTGTCTGAACATAAGAATTTCTTTCGGTGGGTGTAGAGGATCATTCGTTCTTCAGCCCTCAGCCATGGATTCAATTGTCTTATTCCTTGTACCAAGAGGTTTAAAGAGGCGGTGTGCAGTATTCGCTGCTCTCAGTCTTTGCCTAACCTCCTGTCAGCTTTCCCGCCTGAAAAGGACATTCGTCTCTAGCTACTGCATATGGCAGCTCTTGAGCTGTTTAATACGCAGCTCTTTTGGTTGGTTGGTTTATACGCAGCTCTTGAGCTGTTTAATCCTAGTTGTCCATGATTCAGCTGGTGTTTCTGGAAAGTGAAGACTGCAGCAATTTTCAAACTGCACAACACTAAAATACATGGTTTAGTTTCTTGCATTAGTGACAACCTTGCCACAGCATTCTGCATCAAGCTTTGGTTTTGAAAAAACATGAGTTGGGTGCCGATTAATGACTCGGGCTATCTAGTAGAAGACATCAAGCATCTTGTACAGCAAATGGAGAAAAGGTGGTCTATTTTATGGTTAAAGTTCACACCGAAGTTAGTGCATGCGTTGCACAAAACCAGCCCGAATTTCTTTGTCTAATTGAAGTACAGCTGATACCTGGCATTCACGTTACTGGCGAATGAGCTTAACAGGTTCTGAGGAAATGCTGGGAAGTTCTGCTGTCTTGCAGTAGGTGAGGAACTGTAAAAAGCCTTGGGAACGGGATAAAGCCTGTCCCCAAATGCCTCTTCGGTTTGGTCTTAATCTGCTTCCTCCAAGGACGCACCCGAGTGGTTACAGCTCATACAGACAACTGCTACCGCCGGCCCTCCCTGTGGCCCCTGAGCTCTCCCAGAGCCTACTGATGCTGTAAGCTCGGTGACCGACTGCAGCTGTAAGTAGCTCCCATAGATGCAGACCACTGCTTCGCTTGTGAAGCATAAACTTTTGGGGGGTGGGGGGGGGGGAAGAAATCTCAAAAAAACTTTATAGAGAAAGCCAATCAAACAAAAGCAACATTTCTGGTACAGTCATCAGCATTGCACTGCAGAACATAATTCCCCCCAAAAAAAAGCAGAAGGCGCTTTCCTGGCTGCCTTGGCCACAATAATAAATTACACTTGTGACAATGACAGCAGAGGAGGGTGTGTTTCAGCCATGTACGTGCGGCTGTGCAGATGGGCAGTAACCTTTCATCTGCGGCGCTCAGCTGGCCGGCTTGCAGGTCTGGCCTGCAGCCCGAGTGCTCGGGCTCACTGAACAGCGGGTAAGGTAACGTGAGGCTTTTGCATCCCTCCAGCAGAGGTTGCCTTGTCGAAAAGACACACACGCACAGGACTGATGCGGTACGGTGCAGGGATGGTTTGTCCTAAACCACAAGTGACCAAAGCCCTTCT
Source organism: Pluvialis apricaria (assembly GCA_017639485.1). Lineage (NCBI taxonomy): Eukaryota > Metazoa > Chordata > Aves > Charadriiformes > Charadriidae > Pluvialis > Pluvialis apricaria. The sequence continues at coordinate 21,143,727 of CM030012.1, read as the reverse complement.
CCCATCCCCGAGGAAACTCCCTTACCCCCCCGAGCTGAAGGGCAGGCGGCACCGAGGGAACTACTGTTTCTAGTGTAGGAATAATTTTAACACAGAGGGACTGCTTAGAAAAGTAAAGAGCGTGGTTAGACGTATCCGAGTATAAAGCCTGTTTGCTTCTCAGCCAGGACTTCACCCACTCCTGGGGCCCTCCACTCCGAGTTCTCCAGTCTTGCTCAATAATGGAATTAAGGGTTTTTTTCCCCTACGTATCGCTACACTTGTATAACTTGCACATCATAAAAAAGATCTCTCAGCAAATTGGCTTGCGGTCAATGTGAGTCTGATTAAAGATTAATAAGAATGTCACATTTAAATTCCACAAATAAAAAACCGTGAACACCACAGCAGTGAAAGTGGTCATGACATCACCTCAGAAAGGTGCAAATAAGGACATACTCATTTCCTGTAGTATGAGTAACACAAAAATAAACAAAACCAGTTCCTTGACTGTATTTTCTGTTGATGAGCTGTCTGAACATCAATGACATTTTTTGTGGGTAGATGGAACTTAAAAGGAATAAATGCATGCATTAAAACAGACCTTTCACAAAGAAAGCATCTGTCTGCCTAAACCATAACTGTGAATGTTTCTTGGATCCAGAGTGACATTTCTGGTAAAAAAACAGAAGCTCGCACACTTCCAGTATCCCAGCAGCTGGGGCAGTCAGCCCAGCCCAAGGAACTGGTTTCTCATTGAACAGCCACTCCCACCGGATAGCAGGGGAAAAAGCATTCTAGAGGTGTTATCTATATAAAATCAATTAGTTTATCTACAGATCCAAACGCAAACTCAGGCTATCCAGGGCTTAAGACTTTCTCCCTTTTTATTCACATTTACTTTAAGGTGGTGCTTCAAACAGAAGTTGTTTAAGCGGATTGATACGCAAGCCTGACCCACATCACTGTTAAGATTAATCAACAGTGCTTTGGGGTTTTTCCTGAGGGTTTTTTGGTTTGGGGTTTGCTTTTTTTTTTTTTTGTCTCATCACCTTTTACATGGTGATACACTCAGGTCTTGGCACAAGCAATAGCAGAACGAGGGAGTCACGACACCAGTACAAATCTGAATGCTTCAGAAGTAACAATCTTAGGAGCAGTCGGCAGCTGTGATCTGCACCGTAAAGACTTATTTCTGCCCAGATTTATGTGGGCGATGAGCACATGCATAACATCGTCGATGTTTACTTCAAATGGACAAAAGCCTGCTATCGTTACTTTGCTTTGTAACAAACCGGTCTCTTATCTTTAAAGCCTACAGTTTTGTCATCACCGCTCTTGTTTTCAAAGGTAGGATTCTGTTTATTTACTAAGCAAAGTGGGGCTTTTGGTCATTTGAAGTAAAGATTAACGTGATGAAAGAAAAAGGAGCTTAGGTGTCTTAGGGTTAACCAGAAAACAAAAACCTGCAAGAACAACACAAGCTATTGTTTTATCCCTGATTGCCCCCATGCCTAAGACAACTACACATTTTTCATTTAGGCTTAGCTGCGGAATGACTCCGGGGTCTGCTGCTTCTCTGCATTTCTGTACACTTTTACATCATTTATAGCTATGCAACAGTGGTTGCAGAATGATACAGCGCAACTGATAACGTTTTATAATTCCAGTGGAAATGTCTCCATCAGACAGTGGGGGAAAAAAGGGCTACTTTTTTCTCAGCAATGACCTGTGTGAGGAGTATGAACAAGAGTACTGAAGCATTAGCATAAATAACAATTAGGTCCAGGAATTTCATTTGTAGCACCTAACACAGGCTGTTTGAATGCGGTGACAGCACAGCTTCTAACCAGCAGGACAGCCCAGTAACACCCTTCCGTGCACTGCTACTGTTCCTCTGTGCCTGAGCCCCAGCGAAAGGTAGCACTGCTGGGCCACAGCCTGGGGGAAGGAGAAATAGCAATGGAAAATGAATTTTAAAGGGAATGTAGGAAGAAAGGAAAGGGGAAATTGTTATTTATTCCCCCTTTTTAAAAGTGGCGAGACCTATTATCACGTAGAACACAGGTGCTGAGTAGAACTTTAGATGCCACTTGTTAACATCGGTCTTCAAAGATATTTTACAGCTTCCTCAATTTTTCCACCTTTGTGGAAAATTTGTATTTGCATTTGTATATGAGTATTTGAGACCTAAAAATTAATGAAAAAGGAAAAACCCACAAAACTGTAACTCAGGGTGTACTTCAGGGAGCTATGGGAAACTCCAGCATCCCACTTTATTTTTTTGCCCCCCCCAAGGCAGGAGCACACCCCGATAAGCACGCACAGGCACTGCAGAGGCAGGACATCCCTAGAGCCACCAAACCTTTCTCTCTGGCGCTCCCCAGGCACTTACCCTGCTGTTCCCGTGACTCAGGAGCTAACATCTGGTACGTACGCAGACTACAAGGAACAGACCAGCAACCAGTGATTTAAATAAAAACAATTTCTCGCCCTCCAAAACAACCAAACCAGATACCCACCAGAAGTCCAATCTTCCCGTTTCCTTTATCGATAGTGAAATCCTTTTCATTCAGAAACAACCATCTTCAGTTTCTATTCCAAGCAGCAAAGCAAGTGATGTGCAAACAGGTGAGCCGTAAATTAATCTGCCGCAGCAGCATGGGTCACAACCAGTCAAGGGATTCAGTTTCAAAGCCTGTAGCGGGTCGTGGGCCAGCGGAAGCTGAGCATGTCACGGGGATAAAGCATCGCCGGGAAGGGAACGAAGAATCGGCAGTTATCACTGACATGACAAATCATCGGTTGAGCTGTGGCACAGCCGTAGCTCATCTCCATCTCAATCACCTTCAAGAAAACCTAGGAGGAGTCCAGGATGTCAGGCAGTCCACGAGCAGCAAGAAGAAGAGTTAATCCAAGTGAAGGGAACCAAAATTAAAAATGCTGTGTCTACTGCGCATGGGACTTTCTGTTCTCTGTAGAAAGCCTCCAGAGCAGCTGGGCTCTCTCTTCAGGCCTCCTAAAGGGACTGATCCCTTTTAGCTCACCCACTAAGCTAATTCCAGCAGACAGCAAAGGGCAGGAGGTGTGCCGGACACTCAGGTGACAACAGACAGACGTTTGCATTCATCTTTTAAACGGTGAGACTGGCCTGCAAAAGGCGTGGGGTCTCAACCCAGCACCGCGGTTCAGGCTGGAGGAATGCTGGAGGCACCCAACACCCATCCCCACTGGGCGCAGGCACGGGCTGCTGCTGTGCCCTCCTCTGGATCACAGGCTTCGGCACACGCAGTCTCCCCTGCAATCCTGCCAGCCCTACCGCATCGGGGGGATGAAATCAGACCTTGCGAAGGGCAAGTAAAGGCTACATAAATGGAGTAGGGAGGCACATGAAACTCGAGAGAGAGAGAAACTCGAACACAGCCTCAGCCTGGCAGGCCACAGAGCTATGCTGTCCCATTCTCACAGAGGACGGGCAGCGTGATCTGTAGCACGAGGTGCAGAGTGCTCTGCAGTTATCCCAAGAATTCAGCAAGCCCGTAGGACTCCCCTTACAGTATCTGCGCGAGGGCTGCAGCATACCTTACATCTCACAGCAGCCAGAGATGAGTAACAGAACTGTGAGGTGACCCCAGCTCTTCCCAGCTATCTGTTTCTCTCACTCACAAGCATGCTCGCCTGCCAAGTAAGAAGTGAAGCAACGTGTCAAAGGCCATCAGCTCTCCTGTCAGCCTGAGAATTCCTTGCAGAACCTCAGAGGTGTAGCCTCTCCAACCAGAAATTCAGCTCAGAGGCATTTGGCACCCTGCTTTTTCCTGACGTTTGACACAAGCAAGCCCAGAGATGATACAGATAGCATAGGTTTGGGAGCTGGCTATGAGGCTTCCCAAATGCTGGGAACAACCATCTCAGATAACAGTGGATTGTCAGAGAAAGATAGAAGAGCTCCTCGAGCTCTCATCTCAGTTTCCCTTTCCCCAGAAACAAGCTTGCATGATGAGTCTCCCCTCCCACCTTGAAAGTCTTAAACCTTACACAGGGGCTTTTAGCTTAAACGTAGGTCTTCCAAAGGCGTCGCTGTAGCTTTCCCAGAATGTGTTTTCTCCATGGCTGTTCCTCAATATTTGAACTTCTCAGAGCCTCTCTTCAGTTCACTTCATGGTGCAGTCAGATCTCTCCAAAGGGTTCCTGGGCACATCTCCAGAACCAGCTCCTTGTTGTCCATCCCTTTACCCAAAGAAGCCAGTGACAGGTGAGAGCACACCCCTGCCATGACGCACCCATGATGCAGTCTCAGGCATGCTGCAGTAACACAGCTATGGGGCAGGTGAGCAATGGGACGCGCCAGCTCACGGCCAAAGTTAGCTTCGCAGGTATCAGGACAATTCAGGCTGTAGTATTAGTGCAGTATTCCTCGTTTCTTTCAACAGAGAATGTAAATTAGCCTCAGTTCTGCTTATTTGTCATTATTTAAACACCAGCATTGTGCGGAGGGATAAGGCTGACCTTTTGTCCTGAAAACAGGCTCAAATGGAGCATTTTATTTCCAGCTTGATGGCATAAATGCACTGAAAGTGCTAAACTCACCTTGGCAGCCCTCCTAACTAACACCACGGCACTACGGATAAATTTTGCTCTGACTGCAGGGAGCGCATGCACTCAGCAATGCTCCTTATTTTAGGTAGATTGTTTTTTTCCACAGCGCATCAAAGCTACTGCATCTAATAAATGCCTGTCGTTTGCGTTCCTACCGCTGATTCTGATTGAGGTGGCTGTGGAACAGCTCCTTCCGCCCTTTAAAACCTAAAAGGAACTTGGGAAGAAGACAAATCCTTCACCAACCATCTACGTTTGTTTCTGTTTTTGGTGAACAATTGCACTTTCCTCCTCTTTCCTAACTACGTTTTGATCCTGACCACTAACATAGTGCAGCGTTTCCCCCTTCCTTATGAAGAAGAAAACAGACGACCTCGTTTGGGCAGGGTATTGCTACAGGAAGCTGTGCGCTCTAGCAAGAGTCACGGTGCATCTACAGGAGGCGGTAGGGATCATTTTCAGGTAAGGCGGAAAGAGCCATCCAGCAGGACAGAGGAGGAAAGAATCACCTACCAACATCCTGGAAGGAACAAGTCCTTGGGCCAGCGTCCCAGGGGGCTGTTTCACCATGACAAGTGGGATCAGCCGGCCAGCTGTCTCAGGCTGGCTGAGCCACCCTGTTGCATGCAATTTTCTCCTTAAGTGTTCTGGGGCTGCTGTCAGGAACTGAATCGAAACCCAAGTTTTGATAGACTTGATGCTTGCCTATATACTTCTCTTTTTCAAGCCAGAAGTCACCCTCAAAGAAAATCTAATCAGATTTGCTAATTATCACAGCTGGCCTGCCTCTGCAAGATAGCTTTCAGGACCACAAGAATCAGGAAATCAAAATAACATCATATTTTTAGTGTGTCAGTTAAAGGATGGCTTAAAAAGGAAAACTGAGGCAGTACAATTCCCTAAGATTTATAGTTTCAAATTAAATTGCTTCTCCTAATTCAGGGAGAGAAGTAAACACTCGGCGACTGATGGAATTTAAAGTGATAGAGACCTACAGCTGCTGGTCTTCAGGAGACAACTCAAATTTTTGAAATTCAGAGTGAGCACTTGCTATTTCTGGAGGCTCTGAGACACTCATTTCAGAACAAATGAATTTATTTCTATACTGCTATGGTGCAGGAAACTCAATTAAACCCTGATAAATCTGCTAAAATAACATCTTCCACATTATCAACCTAAAAGCAAACTATCTTCTAATGTCCTGAAATCTTTTGCTAAAGATTTTGTCAAAGAAAAGGCATTTTCAGCTTCAACCAGTCGTGAGCAGCACAGCATACAGACAGAAGAAATCAGATCCACACATACACACACAAAGTATGCAGTTCCTTCAAATCACTGATTATCAGTATTAGCCAGGCTTGACAGGGGCTTTCTTCAGAGGTACTTAACACCAGTGAAAATTCCTCATTCGCCTCTGGGTATGATAATTTGGGGTCTGTTCGTGGAAGGATTTGATGTCCTTCTAAATTTACGTAAGGCACATGATTGTCATTTTAGAAATGGTTAATAATAATAATAATAATAATCTGAACCTCATCTGCAAGCCCTCCAAGCCTTTTCCGGTTGTTTTGTTTATTACAGCAGATATTTAAAACCCATAGAATAAGCAGGGCAGCAAATAATACTGGTTTGGTATGTTGGGGACGGCAGATGTTTGGTTTAAACTTAGGTGTCCGGCTGAAAGATTGTCATGCAGATCAGTTTGGGACATGTGGCGATTGATCAGAAATGGGACAGAATTTTCCTAAACTCTACCCCTTCTAGCTCCCCCATCTATGTTGTGCTCTTTTGCAAGAAGAGAGCCCAAGAACATGCATGTGCCCTGAAGTCCTTCATTCAAAAAATCTCCCCAACAGTGCCATGAAGTCAAATGTTACATGTCTTCGACCCTGTGCACCTCAAAGATAAAGAAGTTTTCTGGTAAAATAATCCCAGGCTCACCCATATCCTACTCAGACTTGTTTTTTCTTTGAATTAATGAGGCTAGTTTAAAGCAATTGTAATAACAACAGAACTAGATTTTCAGTATCAGAACCACCATTTCCCTAAGCATTATATTCCACTGGAGCCACAGAACTGCCATCGCTCAAACGCAAGTGCTGATGGCAGAAGGTTTAACTTGCCCAAGAGCCAGACTGAGCCAATGGGATATGCAACGATACGAAATAACTTGCAAAGTTCAGAGCTGATGAGCGTTCACCTGTCACCCAGTTCTCACTCAGCTCCAACTCTCCTGCAACACCATTCTCCTGTCAGTACCTGCGTAAGTGACATTCCCATCATGCTCGCAAATTGTCATCATCCACAAGTAGCTCTCAGGCTGCAGGAGGTAAACTGGCAACGTTTCTGTGGCACTGGGCAGCTTCCGTCTTCATGCAGAGTCCAGCCTTCCAGGGGACGCTCATAAAAACAGTGGAAAGAGAGAACACACTTTTATATGCTGTCATTGACCACGGAGGGGAAAGGAATGGGTGTAAAAAAAAAAAAAAAAGCCATCAGATCCTAAAGAGAGCAACTGTTGCATGTAAAACTTCCAGCTAGGTACCTGGCACTGCTGAGTTTCACGTAACCTTCACCTATCCACAGCCATTCCGGATTTAAACAACCCTAACAGCTGAATGAGAGCTCCTTCTGTTCCTCTAGCCAAGGCACTAGGCGAGGAGCCTCTCTCATCAGCTCCCCTAAGGTTCTCTTCTACAAAGTCCTGGAGCTCCAACCCAAGAAAGCTGCTGGCCGGCTGTGCCAAACCCAAGAATCAAGCTGCTTCCCTAACAGCCAGTTCTGGCCACCAGAAGGCTCTCATGGGGATTTTACAGTGGCTGGAAAATAACAGCTACAGTTTACAGCGATTTGGATTTCGGGGAAATTTAGGTTTCTGAAGAGACCTTTGCCTTAGGTCTAAAACCAGTATAAATACTAAGTCTGGTCAGAACTGCTGGGTGTTTTTACCATGTGCTTAGGACACCAGGAAATCACATTTGCTTCTTCTGATTTTGAATCCACGTTAAATAAAGAGAACTTCACCCACACTGAACATCGTACAGGACATTCCCCAGGATTTGGGAACTGATCAGACAAGTACATAGATAGCTGGTATGTCACTGTCTTACCTTAAGTTGATTAATGCCATCAAATTGAGCATACCTAGAAGACAAATCTTAGTTAAAAGCCTGGTTGTTTCAGATACAGTTAACTGGGCAGCACACTAGGCATTTAGCAAAGACAAGGGAAATGCCATTGCCCAGTGTGAAATTGCAATGTCCGGCGTGCAATTCATTTATCATGATATTATGCAGTCTTGTGCTGCCCCGGGTGTTATACAGCAAGCCTTTTGCACCACCTCCCTTTTTGACTATATATCAATTATAAAATGAAGAAAAACTTCAGTGTTAGTTATTGGAAGCAGCTCCAACGATAGTAAGTATACTATCAACTGTTTCCTCTCTCACATGCTTTTGGAAAGGGTTTTTCAACTTTCAAAACCTTTTTATCCCTCCTCCACTTAAAGATTACAGGGAAATTGAATGTTCAATACCAAAAATAGCTTTTAGGAACATTATAAACAATAATGATAGGGCAGCAGGCGCAAGACTTTCCTGCCACTAAGATGACAGCTATTAGAATTCGACAGTACAAGTTTTATCTTTGTACTGAGATTCAGGACAGGACTTGCAGTGCTTTAGACGGGGAATAGCACCTTTGTGTACAGAAGGTAAAGTCCCAGTTTAGGACTACACATGAAAACTAAGTTCTCTGTTTTTTCGTTTAATAATGGAACAATAAAAACTCATAGTTGCTTCAAATATTTATTTCCATGGCAAAAATAGACTATAATATATTCATTTCACATATATTACATTCAGTAATACAAGCTTTTCTGTCTATGAAACACAAATTTGTACATTGTTTTACAAACCAATTTCAGTTTTACAAGAATTAAAGCTGCTTTGATTATACATTTTTACAGTATTGGTGGCAAGACAGCAAAAAGAGATATGTTAACCACTAGCTTAGTACTAGAAAATAATACTTCATGTTTGCTACTGTTTAAACAAAGTCCCATTTAGACCCTTGCACACTGGCTCAAATGAAAATGAAGCCAGAGCCTGCATTCCTCTGACATTAAGGACTCAATCCTACAAAACTGCTGAAAGGACTTCAAACCCCCATTTGCTTTAACTGAATGAAGAGATTTCAGCAACGCGCAGGAGCGTACATACTTACTGATCTCTCAGATCAAGCCTCTAAAGTTTCCATCCAAGTCCCCCCAAATCACCCATACAGAGGACAGATACGTTGGGTATTTCAAAGCAATTTAAGAAAGTATCTTTGTAAAGAGCATATACACCTTGTCTGTCAGAATTATCCAGGATTAGCAAGGTGACAGACTGGAGGATTTTACATGGTTTTTCCTCATCAAGTTTCCTACCGTTCTAAAAGTTAACGGCATTTGCAAAGTTTTTAAAGTATTTTAAGAGTCTCCTAATTTTACCTAAATATTTCCAAATGGAAAAACAGCAATTAAATTCCCTTTATAAAAGTTAGGCACCTTCTGAAACTGTGCTCATGAAATTAAGAATTTGGTAGTTTGGATTGGCATATACCTGAACCAAAATAACATTATGGTATCTACAGATTTGCTCTCTAACTTACCACAGGCTGGATCTGTCCTAAACTCTATTCATTAGATTCTTTGCACTTCGTTTCTACCTTCGTTCCCTATTTAGAGCTGAAGAATAGACTTCTAAAGAACAAATACACTGGAGGTTATTCTTCACCACTGAACGCAGCATGTAGAAAATAGCAAAGAATAGAAACAAAGGCCATTTAGCAACTGTTTTTTGAAATGCTCTTTGAAGTTAACAAATCCTCTTTTTTTTTCAGCCCCTGTAGACCTTAAAGTAACATATGTGATGCCAACAGAATGCACCAAGTTAGCTGGTCCCCAACAGGATCTTACTATGATTTTCTTTTTTTTTTACAGAGATGTCTGCAACAGCTGTTAAAAGTTTAAGATTTTTTCCCTTACCTTAGCACAGTATTGTATTATTTCAATATCACTGTATTGCAAATGCTGCACTGCAACACAATTTCTATGCACGTGTTAAATTCCACATTTCAAGGGCCTGATTTTCAGCCTAGCCTTAACCTGGTGCAATTCACACCTACTGTAAACACCTGGCTGCATTCCTAGAGTATTTAGACTTTCAAATCATCTCACCTGCATCCATTAGAAATTATCACTACAAAACTGCATGTATGCCTATTCCCCCTGCATTTTGCATGTGTAAACCTGGAGACTGTGGTTTGAAAAAATCTGACCTTTAATAAGTAAACAGAAACTGAGCTACCAGATTGCATTAAATACATTTGGAAAGGTTATGTAAAAATAACACAGCCTCTTAAAAAAAATATTTGGAGTTTCAAAAATCACATTTTAAAAAGCCAGTAAAAATAACACCTATGACTACACATTCACTTACCCTACCATGCCATGAAAAACATACCATATGAATCAAACCCTTCTAGCAGCTCTACTGTGGATACAAAATGTTCCAAATCCTCCTCCAAATGCCTTCAGCCATGCCTCAAATCCTCGCTCTCTGCTTCCAACATTTTGTACTTTCACAAGAGAATTTCTTCCGAACTCTCTCAGCTACTTTTCCCTTGAATGCTGTAGCTTCATGTATGCACATTCCTGCTGCATTCTTTTTGGTTAATTCTTGTAATCTGTATTTAAATTTAAAGCAGACGTGATTATTCATGCTTTAAGGGCTCCAGCTTTCATTGGCAATAAGCCCATTTTAATTCCTACAATATCAGGAAGCACTGCAGGAATTTTGCATCTTGCAGGACTGGACTCTGGCTTTGCAGGACTTTGCAGTATTGCAAAAAAACCTCCAAACCGTAAACCCTAAAGCACAGAGTTCTTAGCAATTGAAGTGTTGTTTCTTTTAAATTAATAATTTAACTAACTATTGAAATATAGTAATGAGTTCACTATTTTTAAGTCTAGGGTTTTAGTAATGCTACTGATATTAAAAATGAGGTCTCATTACACAGCTAGCTTGTACAATAAACGACCCTGCAGTTCCCAAGTTTGGTCCAGAGGCAATTGAAATCTATGAGCCACTCAACTTTAACAGCTGCTCCAACAAGAAAAATGTAGCAGCAGCCTCAGGTAGTCTTACTTATTAAATTTAAGAAGCTATTTTTAGAGAAAATTGCTCCAAATGTCATCCACTTCAAAAAAAGATACATAGGACTACAAAAGGAGCCAAAAATATGTTTCTCAAAATGCCAAGATTTTTTTTCCATTTTAGTACACATTTATTTAACTTTTGTTATTACTTTACTTTTGTTTTTCTAAAAGTTGATGATAACTTAGAGCAGCTTTTCATCGACAGAAATTATAGGAACTCTGCCTTGCTCACCTGCTTTGAATTGAACATATTTCTAGATATAAACCATAGCACCCTGCACTTGTAGTTTTTACCGTTCACTTGCACAAAAGGTATCCCAAAGAGAGCAATACTAAGGCACAACTTTTCCCGCTGTTCATGGGAGACAGCAGAAAAAAGAGAGCACTGCCGTGCAAGCTGCAAAAAAGCTATGCAAAACTCCCCTGTGTACCACAGAGCTTCTCCCTCACAGAACAGGGCGAGGAGTGAGTTGCAGCCTACAGCTAAGCCAGTGACATCTTTGCAACAAACAGGGCTCTGACTTCTGTTCTTAGAGAAGAGCTACTAGCCCAAGACTACCAAGATTCACTGGCCAAAAACTCTCTCATCAGAGCAACCAAGAAAAATGAAACGTGCAGAAGCCCTTACTACAATTTGTGGGTTCTTCTCCATAGAATTGGATCCTAAAAAGCATTTTCCACCTAGCCCACAAAAGACAGTCAAATCTGTCTCTTGACAGTATATAGCACCTTTATTTATCCCTGAGAGCTCTGACATCCCTAGAGATCAGCATCATCTTTGTAATTTACTGCAAGAGTGTCTTCATACAACTTTTCTTACTAATAAAAGTCAGTTCAAATCTTGCATAATAACCTGGTTTCATCCCCATAAAAACAGAAGCACATTTGGCAAAATGGACAGGATTATTCCGGAATTTTAAGCTCCTGACAAATAAATCCACCTCTGACTTGCACTGTGACTGGATTTGGACAGTGGATGTTCATATAAAGTCCAACACTTCATGAAGCACTCAGCGCAACTATATGTAAAAAAACCATCCCTTTTCGAGGCTCAGAACAAAGCGCTAAAAACTGAATTTTCTTTTAAAAGTTAACTGAAAATCTAAATGATGGTTTAAAAATTAATTTTGTTACAGGATGTTGTGAAGTTTACTTTCATTTGGTATCTTTAGAAGAGAAACTGCTCATTTTCAATGCTCACTTGGAGCCATATGCTTACGTACAAAAGCAATCCTGCTATCTTCAGTAGGAAAACTCACATAAAGTCAAGACAATTAAGATCAAGTCTATTAATGCAAAAATGGACTGCTGATCGACAGAACTGAAAGCTGAAGTGGAGGAGGTAGCAGTGTTATGCTTAAAAAAATAAATCAAGAGTGTGACTACCAGACTAGAGAGCAATTGCCTCTATAAGTGAGTACTTCTTTCAGCAAGACAGAAAAGAAAGCCAACAGACACACATTTCCTCACCCACCTCAGATAATCCCATAAAATTTGGATTAAATTGCATGTTTTAACTGTTACTTTTAATGCCTCACAGCTGATATTCTGTCCCAGTAACTGATGAACAGCTAAAAGTTGCTGCTTGAAGTTGTGGGTGTATATAAGTTCATTAAAAGCTGCGTGTGTCAGGTTATGAAGATCACAGTCCAAAGTTCAGAAACGGAAATGGTACAAGCTACATTTTAGAGCACACTTTCCCATTCAAAAATACTTCTGAAGATAGAAGTGAACTGGGGCAAAAAGCAGCAATGTTTTTAAAACACAGCATGATACAAATAGCTAAGTATATTTGTTTCTTTCAATACGTTCTGTTAACACAGATACGTCAAATTGGTTTGGACTTCCAGTTTTACATTTGGCAGTTACTACTTCCTAGGCATTTTATAGTTACAAAAATAACAATTTTTTCCCCCACCTGAAATATTCAACCTTACTTTTACTGACAGTAGAACAATTCAGACTGCCTGAAAGCAGACCAAATGCACTAGATTAATAGTGTATTTTAAAGTAATACATTTTGTATAGAATGATATATTAGCACAATGTCATTTGGAACGGGTGTTTTTCTTTGTAGAAGTTGCTTATTACACAGGAAATTGAGGCAACCTACTTATTATTATTCTTAATTAATGTTTTGGGAGACAATTATTGTTTTGAAGGGGTTTTAATTATTCATAATAGTTTCCAAACCTTTGTAACAGCTCAGAAAAATAACATAATTTCACCAGTGATAAAAATGTTTCATTTCACTAAGCAGGTACCAAGGGAAATGGACACTTAAACATGCCTGCAGACTGGTCTACCATAGAACTTTCTTGAAATTAAACCAGATATCTACAAACTAATAGCTCACTTTTGAATAGGGATTTCCAACTCAGCATCTCAAAATACTTGAAAAGGCAGGTAAAACCACACTGTCCCTATTTGAAAACCACAGACAGAGGATTATTTAGGGATACTGTCATTAGACCAGACCCATTGGACAAAATGGAAACTACCAAAGGTACGACTCATCTTCAGGTCCATGCCACAGCCATTGCCTCAGCCACCTACACAGCTACAAAAATACCCACATCTCCAGTGTCACCTCTAAGAGCTCTCACATTCTTCAGGTGTTCTCAAACAGCTTCTGTGGATATTCTTCACTGCAATGCTGCACAGCATTAGCAAAATCTGTTCTAGTACTGACAAAATAATCTGAAGGATTCTACAGAAACTTCCAGTGCTTTAAAGGCTTTTTTGACTGGGAACATAAACATTTTAATGGTCATCTTTGCATTCTGTAAACTAGCAATCATAGCTGCCACGCCTCCTCCATTATGTTTCATACGATCATTTCCGCTTCGCCTCTATGCACCTTCTTACTCCAATTTTGGTTCTCTCACTTCATCAACTTAAAAGGCTCTTCCTAAAATAACAGGTTAGTAATGGTGTATTACCATATGAAACAACGCGTGATTATAGTTTCTATGTTTAACTACATAAATAACAGAGAAAAAAAAGTGCTTAAAACGTTTGCATCCACTTTGATTTCAGCCAGTAAAATCAAACTGTCCTCTAAATATATGAATAATACTGAATATGTACTTACTCTCATCCATTTGTTTCCAATAACCTTGTAAATAATTAGAATATTTTTCCCCTGCTTTTTGCAGGCAAACATGCCTCTGCTCAAATCGAAGTTATCAACAGTTAACATCATCTTTCACTTGTCAGTTCTATTACACGGCACTACAACTAACTACCAACAGCTTCCCTTCATACTCTCTGCATGATTTCTGAAAAGTTAGTTCAAACATTCTCAGTCTTCTGTGAAAACATTATGCTGTTTAAAAAGTTTTGGGTTTTGGGTTTTTTTTTATTAAAAATGCTGAACATAAAAGTAACTGTCCTTAAAGCAACAGCTTAAAATATCTAAGAGCTGCTGATTTTGCTGAGTAAACCAGAGGAACCCAAAAGTTCATTTTAAAAAATATAGATGTATTGTTCTAAATGTAAAATTGAAAGCAGAATGAAACTGCATGAGACCTTGACATTCCCAAGGAGCAGGTTTCTCACCCATGTGCATCTAGAGATTTTAGCTTTTACACAGTTATCAATTATGTTCTAAAACATAATGTTAGTAAAATTGTGCCATGTACTTCCATTCCGTAAGACACCTATTTTGCCCAGAGTAACACCACCCTAAAGAACGTATGCAAGTACTACAGGCCAGTACAAGTAAATTCATTCCCTAATATGACTGCAGCTGAACATGGGAAGAATTTAGTCCAGCGAAGATCCTGCTTTGCAGGGACTGTTACACTGACTCGCATTTAACAGTTGCATACCAGCCCTAAAAGGTAACTGTGATTCATCATATGAAGAAAACACCAGTGAGAGCAGGTCTGCCTGGACAACTGTAATTTTCTTTCTGTAAACTCTTGCAGGGTCCCTTCGGAAATGGCAGGGATTATATAAGTCTAGAACTTTTGAGAAACTGAATGAGAACTCCATAGACGAAAGTGTATTGTGAAAGAGTCTGCACCATCATCATTCTCTGCTGCCTCAACTTGTCCAGCACTCGTGGGATGTCCAGCATCTGGAGGAAGAGAATAAACCATTACAAGTGACTGGTGAGCAAGGAGACTGGCTTGTACTTTCTCAGCAGGAGGTTCAGAGCGATACTAATGATCTAACGGCAGAATCAGCTGCTCTAATTTCAGCTCTGACAATTCATTGCCCATGCCTGCAGTACGGACTGCACTACACTGCTGACCATGTCCACCTCCTCATCTGTGAAATATGCATAACATTAAACTTGCCTATCTCATGAGGTATGGGTCTTCACGTTTCTAACGGCTGCAAAAGTCTGTCATAGTGTTACAACAGGGATGCACAACAAAACAATGTTTGTTGAGTTTCAGCTGGCATATTATATTATTAATAAACACTTTACAGCTGTTCACTTCTGGCTAAAAGCTCATAGGACCAGGTTTTATTCTATTAAACTACCACTTTGTACTGTGTTGAGACTGATACTGCAAATACACTCACTTAGGAACAAAATAGTTAATAACAAGCACAGAGACTGGCTGCAAAGCATGTTCTTGAATATTATCCACTAAAACTAAGGCATGAAGTACAAGTGGTAAAGTCAGGGTGAAATCCTAAAATATGCTTAGTAGCCTAGGGCACACCTTGTTCCACTCAGTGACTCAACATCTTATGGAGCCAAGAACCCAAATGAGCGTTCCAGTACACAGTGTGTAAGTGGGCAACTCTAGAATATTATTAACTTCTGTTGAATTGCCAAGAGCTCTATCACCCATAGTTGTAAGGGCTCTTCCAAAGGACACATCTTGAGAAAGCTCAGATGAACAGCCATAAAATATTTATTAGGCAGGTTCTTTACTCTTCCACTACCTAACATTATTTAAAGCACAAGAAAGAAAAAGAGATCACCTCATTGTGTTCCAAGCAAGCGATCATGATCTCTGACAGTATGACCACTCCTGTTCGTCCTACACCTGCACTGCAATGTACCAGTACAGGAGGATTAGAGTTTTTAGGATCCGCAGTGCTGTTCGTATGGCGCCGCACTGACTGTATCTCTTCCAAGTATGCTATTAAGTTCAACAAGATAAGAATAATAAATTTAGGAGATGAAGCCTCATAAGCCATGCTGTTACGCTGTACGACCTCCAGAAAAGTAGTAAATTAATATATGACATCCCACAGAAAAATGATGCATTGACATCACAAGTCATATCCAAACAAAAGCAACACAGATCAATAAAGGTCATCTAACTTTTGCAAGGCTTTCTTTGCCTTGTTCCCCTACTCCCCACCACAGGTGGCTCATGGCCATCTTGCTACTCCTAGAACATACTCAAATGTGTAGTATGTGATGCAATTATGTTTTAATCTATATGAACTTTTAGTAAATTATATATTTGGCTTTAGATATAAACAGTCACTTTAACAAACTGGCAGGTATATTCCTGCCAAAAATGTAATTCAGTATCTCTTGCTGGTGTGAAGAAACCTTTTACAGCAGAATGCTGGGCATATTTATCACAAGCTAATTCACGCATAGCAGCCATTTTAGGAGGTATTGAAAACTCCACAACCAAACAACACCAAAACAAAGCTATTAAATACAACTTACAGAGAAATCCCTTTAAATCCTCTGGACAGCCATGCTCTGGCCAGTCAGTATACTGCAGATGCCAAACTGTTCTCTCCTGTCCTGTGAGAAGATGTTTAATCTTCAAACCCGTAGTTGCATAGCAGCCGGAGTCCGTACGGAATCGTGTGGTAATCTTAAATCTTCCATATGTTACAGTGTTGTGTCTTGAACCAAGACGTGGCCAGTATCTGAAGCTTTTTTCTCGCCCGCTTTCCTTAAAAGTAAAACACTTGCTGAACATGAAACAGAAGAATACTCATACAACTAATGCTCCTGTAACAACTATCTCTCTTCTCTATTAAGTATTACTACAGTGTTACAGTTTCTCACTGAGTAAACCAAATTTCCAGTGGAGTTTGCAAATTTACATCTTTCTGCCAAGGAAAGCAAGACAGAATAGCAAAGGGGTCACTACAAATTTATCTTCGATTGGTCTTTTTGTTGGAGCAAAGATCCCCTTCTTCTAACAGGTCATAACAAAATCATTGCAGAATTTCTGAGAGAAACCTGACTCAGTTTATACTCACTTCCTCTGCCGTCACCATAGCTATGATGGCAATCCCTTGTTCCCAGATCATCTGCCAGAAATCCTGACATGTATTCTGCAAGGGGCCCTGCGTAGCAATGTAATCCCACTCTATGCCGCCAACAGAGATCTGTAAAAAGACAGACGTTAGACCAGTAATTACTGAAAACTTCCTTCCCCCAATTCTTAAGTTGGACATTTGAAGATGCAAAAACTGAAAAAAGACAGCAACACTGCAGAAGTAGGAGCCCATTGTGAGCTATGTCTGCCTCCCATTTTTTAGCTACATCTTGTCACATGAGATGCAGAAGAGACAAAATGTTTAAAACTGTATAGCTAAATAAATGTGTTTTACATGATAAGCATAATGTAAAAGTGAGTAAATAAAATTGTATTTCTCTCTTATGAAATTAAGGTATTCTAGCCAATTTGGGTTTAGAGAAGCTTTCACGCCCTGGTGCTGTAAGTGGTATTATATGCACTAAAAAGTCAAAATTAGCTGATGTTTCCTCAAAAAAATATTATCTTACTTGTTTGAGAAGGGTCAGAAGAGTTACTCAACATTTATGAATGAGCTGAAGTATAGAAACTATGGTACCATGTCAGTGTACAAACAGATTTATTAAAAAAAAGACCGTAACACAACTGCAACTGCTGCTTGGATGATCTCAGCTCTTTTCAGAGAAAGCATGAAGCCAATTGTAGTTGCAATTTAAGTAGGCAAATTCAAATGAACAAACTGCCTTGAAGGTTCTTGAGGTCACCCAGTAACTTCTTCACTTTTTAAAACAGAGTTAAAAGAGCTAAGGCTGGGGGGAAAGGAGGCAACTGAAGATTATGAAAGAGCAGAATTCCCCCTAGCTCCATCTGTTCCTCTAACCATCCAAAAAAGCTTAAGCTGGGAGCTAGCTTACTGCCTGTTGTGGATCTAGTCTGAGAGTACAGAAGAGGAAGAAATAATAAGGATTGACACTGCAGTTCAAAAATATCATAATCAATGCAAACAATCCCAGTTTGTTATAAAGCTATTTGCCTTCTCAACTCTGGGAAGAATGGACATGCCCTTCTGTTAGCACCAGTCCACAGAGAGACGAGACAGAGAGAGAAAGAAGACAGTCAATCAATACAGAAGGGAAATGCAGAAGACATCTCCAATAATTAACCCTCCATTATTTTAGGTAATCAGGCAAAACAGGTTGCTCCTTTCCCCAAAGAAACCTCTGCAGAAGAAGGGAAAGAGAGAGATGGAGGTATTCTCATTCATCTGACCAAACCGAAACTGATAGCCAAATCCATATTTAGTTACCGCATGAACTGGAAAATATTTGTCCAACAGTAGTTCTCTCACCTTGATATGGGATGCATTGATGTAACCCGTGTTATTTTCTTTGGTTGGGACTAGCTCTACTCTGGTATCATCATAAGGAAGGACGTCCTGGAACCGGTTTCTTTCAGCATTTTCAGGAAGCCGAGCTATTGAGCACTCACCATCTATAAGTCTTTTTTTCTGAATGCGCTCATATTCAGTAAACACCATCCCCTGCTCTAACCGTTGTTCCAGAACTTTACACTGAAAAATAGAACACAGATAACCATACAAAATCATGTTCTAAGGTGGGTCTATTTTAAGAGAGAATTAATGAAGGATAAAATGTATTTTCCTCTCCAACATACTTTTTCAATGCTTTTCCAGCTATTAATGTTTTCACACACATACCAGAATAAATTAGAAGCAACCCTAAACAGCAGAAATTTTGTTCAAGTAGAACTAAGCAGCCTGTTACACCTCATTAGGTCACAAAGACTGTGGATACCACTGGTGAAAGAAAAATTACATCATAGTTTCTATAAAGACAACCCAGTTGGGCAAAGAAATATTTGACCAAACCAGATAGCTATGCTATACTACAAAAAACCTCAAATACCTTTGAACAAGAAATACTCATTAATCCTCCTGCTCCATATAGCACGATAGATTACATCATTTGCAAAGGCCTCCTTTAACCTTGTAATCCAAAAAAAAAAAAATTAAGCCAACTGTCATTTGGATGGAGAAAAACTCTAAAAATGTAAAACAAAACACTTGCCTTGGTCATTGAGCTAATAATTCACTACCAATATTCTATTTTCTTAGGCTGAAGATACTAAACTTTGCATACGGCAGCAAAGCCTTCTTAGAACCTCTGGCTGCAGCTGAGGTATAAATCCAGGATTTTTTCTACGAGTATAATTCAACCTGTTTTATTTAATAAGCTGCTGCTTGCTCCCCCCCTCCTCCCCCCCCCCTCTCCCCCCCCCCATTTATTCTTTCAAAACCAAGTTCTTTCTAAATCATAAGACACTTCTGGAATTTCAGCATAACTTTGCCAACAATAATTAGAGGAATAATATGTAAGATTTCAGCCAGAAAATTTCATCTATGTCACATGTCCCCAGCCTCTCACAGCAACTGCTCTGCGGTATCAGGTCAGAAAATTGTCTTGTATCAAATAACCGCAACACTAAATGTTGCAGAGGAAGGGGTAAAACCACAATCATACGCAATTTGCACATCAATACATCAATTGTACAAACTCCTTTATTATCTTCAGTCTAAATTCCCTCATAATAACATAAAGCTGAGCAATGAAACAGGCATTGAAAAAACTTTAAAGTTGCCTTCTAAAAAAATATCTGCAGTCTGGACTGGAAATCCAAGAAAAGAGATGGCTGTAAGTAAGAGGAAATAACCACCACAGGTACTAAATGTAGAACTGTATCTCAATAACACAACATTAATTTTTGTCCCTTAGCATCTTTAAGGAATGTATATATAGTTCAAAAAGAACTTCAGCTGTGTTGAAATGGAATAATCAAATCTCCCTCCTATGGACCTCACTCCAAGCCTTCCAAATCCAAGACTGAATTTCTATGGTGTGACTTGCAATTAATTTTCTTGGCCTGTTCCTTAAACTGCAGCTGGTGAGAGCAGGACTGTTCCTTTAGGTTCTAATCCCTGCCCAGTGACTGTCAACACATTGAGCTTGAGGGGGTCTGCAGCTGAGGATGTCCAACCATGCTGAGAACCAGATCCTAAAGAGACTACTGATCACAGAATGTACAATAATCACCGTAGACCTTGGTATTTCTAGTTGCTCCCTGGTCAGATGTGTGATGACAGCGCTGTTCTACATAGCCTTCACAGGCTGGATACTGACTGTATTTCACTTTCCTGTACCTATTTAATGACATACGAGGCAGGCTGAAGTATATTTACTGACGTTGTTTATCGTGACACAAGCAGATGGAGTCTTATTATTTCTCCAAGAATGATTCTCAAATTCTAGAACTGGACATCTTCTCAGTGATCTGAGAATAAGTGATCTGTACCCTGGCAATGCAATTTAACTACAACATTTATTGTAAAATTTGTATTAATTACTACTAATTACAACTAAGTTCAATCTCACACTTGGAATTTTAATTTTCATACTTTTTCAGTCTGGAAAACCCCAAAATTAAGAGGGAAAACAGAAAGACTTGGCCCAAAAATGTATTTGTAGACACTAGTTAATTTGCTTCCTGTATGTTCAAAGGGTAAACTATTACCTGAATCACTGTCATCTAAAATCTTAAAGAAAAATCTGAGTTACACCCATACTTCTAGCAATGACTTATCAATCAGAAGTCTCATTCTTCACTTAGTTTCTATTCTCGGTATTTGAGTTACTTTGAACCTGAAGCATTTTAAAGTCAACACAAAGCACCATTCATATGTACCACATTTTGAAAAATAACTACTGTAAAAGAGAAATCAAGCATTAAAAAACTTCAACATACCCGTTCATCATTTGTTGCTCTTGTTGATTCTTCCTTCCCCTCATCTGGCAGAGGCATTCTAGTCAAAGCTAGTCCATTTAGTGCAGCTAGCTTTAGAGGCCCTATTTTTTTTGCATCATTTTTATTCTTTTTCATACCCTGCAAAAGAAAAGCTAAAACTTGTAAATATTCTTAAGTATCTGATGAAGTTATAAAGCAGAAACCAGATGAGTTCAATTAAGCAAAGGATACTTCTTTGACCCCTTCTGCAAACAGCTTTGACCTTTTTTTTTTTTTTTTTTGATAAGCACTGCAGTGAGAGATTAGGGTGGTGGGACTACATTCCTCCAAGGACACAACACAAGTCTGTCTTCATTCCAAACAGGTTAATGAAACTGCATGAGAATGACAAATATTGTTCCCTCAAAGAACACAACTGAGGGTGTGAGGTGACAAGTCTGGATAATTAACATTCTTGGACAGAACTGAAATCACTTCTCAACCCCCAAAACACATAAAAACGATTCCTTACTAGACTATTCAGTTTGCAGGATCTTTTCTTCCCTACAAGGAGGCGTAACAATGAGCATATATAGATCCAAATATTAAATGTTAAATGTTTAACTAAGTTTGCAACAAACTGCACATACAAAATACGAACACAGAACTGCAGACAGATATGAGCCCTGAACCAGGCCATGAATCTAAATTATTGAAGTTACCATTCATTATTTAAGAAAAATACCAAAGGGGGATTTTTATGAAAGAATAAATTCAAATGATTCTTTTAAAAAGTGTAAGATAAAACTTCATCATTCCTGCAGTTGCTAAGTTTGGCTGTCAACAAAAATACACTGAAAATGTGAGTGTATATGCTGTTTGAATGATAAACAATGCTTTCAAAAGCTAAATGGTGGTGAGGAATAGGAAGACAAATCTAAGAGGGTGAGACCACAGTTAAAACTGAAGTGAACACAAACACAACAGTAAGGGTTTATTGAAAAGCAAAATATGCAAACACTGGTAGAGGTCAGCTTTGTTACCAGGATTTTCATGTCAATATGGAATACAGAAAGGTCATATTCTCGATTATGCAATGGCATTCTTAAATGTTACTGAGCTAGAAAGCATTTTACGGAATACTTTCAGTGAAAAAGTTTTAATATCGATTTCATTTCATAGGTTGATTTGAACATTTACATAGCTATCAGCAGGAAAAGGCCGAGTATGATTTTGGTAGACACATCAGGTCTGAAAATGTATCTTTTGGAGATCAAACTGACTATCTAAATGTGAACAAAAGGAGAAAGGTATCATCTTTTTTCCTTATATCCACATAACAAACAGGAGGAAGGAGATTTAGAAAAACATATACAATTACAGAAAGAACTGAAGCTGATGAAGATTCATTTAATTGTGTTCAGCTCCATGTATAGCAAGTCTAACAGACAAAAAATTGTAAGACTCGTAACTATTTACATACACAGCTTTTGCATAGGTTAGCTTTTGCACCATCAGCTGTAACAGTTACTACAGCAGTGGAAGTTATATAGTAGTTCCACTGCAGTCCAATTTGTGCAGAAAACTATTTAACACTAACTCAGGCAGGCAAAATTAACAACAATCAATTTTAAAAGACAAAATAATAATAAAAATTATCTTCCTCCATTAACAACTGAAATATGCCACAGACTACATAAAACTGAGCAAAAGTTTAAAACAAAGTAAGTGGTAAGGACTGCCAGTGAAATTGTACAGTCCCACACGGACCTTGATGTTTCTACGAGGTGGGAATTACAGGGAAGGTATAGAAATTTGCAGTTGTTCACTATTTATGGCTTCATAAGATTGGAGCAGGAGAAAGAGACATGGCAAGCAAGAAGTACCTTTAGTGGGATAAAAGCAGCTTGAAGAGAAGGCAAAAGGAAAGGATATGAAAAGGGGAAGGGATGGAAGAAACAAGAGAATGCAAGGAAAGAATTTATTGCATAATGTGTCAGGTCTCCCTCTTAGGTCAGAAGAAGAAAGCAAACAAATCAAAAAAAGTAAACATTCCACTACGTCCAATTTTTCTGTGAGAGGAAGATTAGAAAGCTGGTAGTGGAATAGAAACAGTTGCTTCTGTTCCAGATAAGGACAGGTAGGGCAGAATGTGGGATCTAGAACTGACTTTAAATTCACTCATTCTACAGTTGCCAGCCAGGTTAGGTGTATCGGACAGATGGAGGCTGCAGACCTGGATTTGTGTGAAGGGACTATAAAACAGAACTCAGACATGGCAGAGAAGCAGATAAAAGACAGCTAAGCAAAGTTAATCAGGGAAAACAGAAAAATAAAGGTAGCTTTAAATTCACATGTTTTAAAAGCACCTCAGGTTGATTAAAAAAAACCCCAAACAAAACCCCCACACAACTCCCACTACAAAACAACCCGAAACAAGAGGAATAGCATCCACTTACACCTAGTGGGGGAAGGCCTTCCACAATATTCTTCTTCCCAGACAAAAGATCCGACACAGGTCTCTTCTTTACTGAATCTTTCCTTACTCTGTATCTCCCTGATGTTGTAAGATCAGATTCCGACATAGATGGAGTAAGCAGTCCTTCCCCTCTTCTCTGTACCTGGCTTTCTACTAGTAAATGAACAGGGCTCATATCTTTCATTCTCTTTTCTGTCTCTGTAATATGTAATTTAGGCTCAAGAATATGCAAAGGGCCTGCAGATGAAGCAACAGAGCTATAAGGGTAGTTTAGTACTGAATCATGAGAATAACCACCCATAACGGATGAAAGTTGGGTTTGATCTTCAGGGAGAGGAGAAAGATTTGTACTAGCCTTGTTCTCTTCTTCAAATTCTTCTTCTTCCTCACTACTGTGAATCAGCATAGTGGCATCTGAAAGGGTTTTCTTATGATCACAGTTCACACTTTCTTCTTGCTCACTTTCTTTTTGCTTTGTTCTCTCCATCAGAATGTTGGCCTGTGACCCTTCTGAGATAACCCTTGGAAGAGCCACATCTGCTGCAGAAGCTGACATGGTCCTCTCTTTAATTCTTATTCCTTCAAAGCTGGGAGTCAAGCCTGCTATTTCAATACTGTTCCTCTTCTGCAGCTGAGCATGGCGTGCCGATGTTAGAGGTTCACTGACTTCCTGAAGAGAATGTGCCACAGGCAGGCTGTCTTCCTGAAATGTCTGGACAGAATGGTGCACTCGCCTTGTGATAAGATCTGGATTGCTGCTGCTAATGTAGATATGTCGTGAAAGGTCTGGAGTACTATTTGCAGGTCTTGGGTACGGGTACGGGGGAGGTGGTCGATAGACTTGGGTCTTCATTATATTTGGTGCCGGATAGTCCTGAGCCTGGAGCTGCACATTTGTCAACTCAGGCACACTGACTGCCCCAACAACTGGGCGCTTTTCAGCCGGATAGGGATAGGGGGATTGGCTATGAAAACTGTAGTTCAGGTTAAATGGGTAATGGTTAGATTGTGGGGAAGCAAAGTGAGCATGTTCTCGTATTTCAGGTTGACTGTAAACTAAGGCATCAGGCCTGCTGTAAGCATATGAATTGCTGATGTTAAGATTTCTCATTGAATGACTCTGCCTATCTGTGTGCACCATTCCCCTGTTGAGCTGTCTCATCACAGTTTCATAGTCTGGTGTGGGGCGATAAGAAGGTGGTATTAGTGCACTATGTCTATGTGACGGGACATAATCAGTTCTGAGGACATCGCTTCCAGTAATGCTTGGGTTAGAGGACATGGGGGACGGCTGCAAGTAATGCTGTGGGTTGTTCAAGGAGTTTGTGCTATGTGCACTATAGACACTACCATTGCGGATCCGACCACTGTAGTCATGAGGGGCTCTATCCAAGCTAGTCTGAGAGTGACAGTAGTATCCATTCTGACTGCTCACAAAGAGGTTATCTGAAAGTAAAGTTTAAGAACAATCTTTATGTCCAAGATATCAAACACAGATACCCTCTATTGAGACATAGCTAACCGATGTTTGAGACTTTCAAAATCTGTTATTCCTACCTATATATTGAAATGGGAAGGAAAAAAAAAACCACCACCCCAGCTTTTTTGTTCTTGTTGATACCCAAGGTATGTATACCAGAATAACCTATTCAGTTCATTTAGATGATGCAAATTCCTATTGGAAAACATTCCCTCAGTTTAAGAATGGCTTTCTTCTGTTTGGGATAGACTTGCTAATTTTCAGTCCAAGTTAAACAAAATCCGTATCAATCTTAAACCACACTAATTGAAAGAAAGAACGTCTACACCAGGGTTTGGACTAATCTAATGAGATCAGTTTAAACAGCAAGAAAGAAAAAAAAAGCACAAAAAAAAGCACAAAAAACCTAAACATACCCCCACAACTACCAAACAAAAACCCCTCACTCTTCTTCTCCCCCCAGGCCATAAGCAGATATAGTACCACAAAGACCTTAAAATAAATAAATAAATAATTATCAAATTAACTTTTCTCCAGAAATTTTGGAGACAGTTTAAACCACCACCATGTATTGTTTACACATTAACATATACTAACTCTGATGGGTAAAGAAAATGATCTAAGAGTTTATACATCTGATATACATTTAATAATTTAACCATTACTTCCTTGGAGGTAATTTGTGAAGCTCCAGAAGAGAACAATTCAGTCATTGCTTTAGATGCCTTTCATGATTTAACTCTTCAGGCTCACCAAAATAATTGCCACACTTAAGCTAATGAATTTGCTGACAATCAAACATTCTTTTCTTTGGGAAAAAAATTGTTCAAGAATAAGACGTGCAGTAGCAAGTATCCAGCAATAATTCCAGCACTATATTGGAAAGAATTCAGCTACATTCTGACTTTATATACCTGTACCTTCATGAATACTTGTGTACTTCTATTTAGATAGAAAATGCGCTTATTCCCTTACCAGTGAGTTGTTAGAGTATTTTTTTTATGCAGCTGACTTGTAGGACTGGATGGTCACTATCAAAACTGAGTCAGCTTTGCAAAAGATTAGATTAAGCCCTTCACAGCAGCAACTATATTAATTAAAGACACAATGTGTAACAATCAGAAAAAAGGAGAGAAAGGAGCCATGACTCCACTGTAAACCACTTAGATTAGGATTGTGCATTTCTTGAGAATTCTAATTAGGGTTTGCTTGGGGTTTTTTTCTTTCCTTTTTTCAATGATATGTATACCAATTCCATAACTCGCAGGCTTCCTTAGCCTTTGAATTCTCCACCACCTTGTAGCCTAGTGAACTCTGAGAGAAACTTCTCTCTTCCTGAATCCCAGGTTTAACAATTTTTTTATTTTTTTAACTGTCTGAATTGTCTGGGGGCTCAGTTACTCTTTGCAGCTATTAAGATCAATATTGACAGGGGTCTCACAATGCCATAAAGTACCAGTTTGGTACATGAACCAAAAAAATGATGATCAGCTTAAACTCACACAAGGCACCACAGTCTATAGTTGCTGTATATGATATCGTAACTAACTTTGCTCATATCCCACAGGAGAGCATATGGAGAAGGAGCAGCTGAGGGAACTGGTGCCATTTAACCTGGAGAAAAGGAGGCTCAGGGGAGATGTCATCATTCTCTACAACTACCTGAAAGGAGGTTGTAGTGAGGTGGGGGTTGGTCTCTTCTCCCAAGTAACAAGGACAAGACTAAATGGCCTCAAGTTGCGCCAGGTTGAATATTAGGAAAAATTGCTTCACCAAAAGGGTTGTCAAGCATTGGAACAGGCTGCCCAGGGAAGTGGCTGAGTCACCATCCCTGGAAGTATTTAAAAGACCTGTAGATGTGGTGCTTAGGGACATGGTTTAGTGGTGGACTTGTCAGTGCTAGCTTAATGGTTGGACTTGATCTTAAAGATCTTTTCCAACCTAAACGATTCTATGATTCTATTTCACATTAGCTTATATGCCTATAGTAGCAGCAAGCGCTTCAATGAGTGTTGTAGTATGAACCTATCCCACATTCACCCTATGAATTTATTCAGCTCTAGCTAAAGTAGCTATAAATGCGAATTAAAACTTTTACCTTCTAAAGTTGTGTAGTGTGGGCTTGGATTTAATGAACTTACCTTGGGAGGATGCATATGGTTCGGTATAATGACCATTGTAATGCAGCTGAGGTGGTGGAGGCATCATATAAGGCTGAGGCTTGGGCTAAAAAAGCAAGCATCTTATTGTTAGTTAAAAACTAATAATTTATTTTAAAAGTGAGTCAATGGATTTTTTAATATGTAATATATAGTATTATATATAAAATAGATAATGTGTAATACACACACACACACACAAAGCCTTAGTCTTAAACCATTTCTCTAAATCCACAATGTAAGTTTCTCCTGTGAGGTCATACAAGAAATAACAAAAAAGAAGGAAACAAACCCAAAACCACACATCACCAACCCAAGACTGTATCTTGCCATCTGACATCTAGGAAAGACAGAGCAATCAAACTGAAAATAGAAGTGTTTAAAATATTCTTCATTGCAATTATTTTAATGCTATTATTCAGATATTACATAGCAGCTTTTTCTACAAGTTAGAAACAGTTTCTCACATACCAGACTCATCTTTCTCACTATTCCTTTTATTTCACTGAAGGAAACTAATGTCTGATTCAAAGTTAATTGAAGCCCATGAAAATACAAATATAAAACTATTTGTTCTCCTTACCATAGACATCCTGGACGAAGACCGTCTTCTAACAGGATTCACTGTAACAGGCTGGGTTTGCCTACAGAAGAAATTTTATGGTGAGAAATGATTCTTAACACCACCAAGATCAATTTCAAACCTTGGAAAGTGCTCCCAAGTTCAGTTAAAAATCCCTTCAAATTTCTTGGAGCCAGGCCCTGTGTTAAATAGTCCTCCCCAACAGTCGCAGAAGGAAAAAGCTCTGTGCATAAACCACCGTTGCAGACAGTATGAGCAGAATCACAAAAACAAGATCAAAATATCTCAGTTATTTCTTTGCCTTCTTTCTATGAGACATAAAAAGGAGACATCCCTGAAGCACTGCAGCAGGGCAGAAAAAGCAGCAGAGTAACCAGGGACTAGTTCCAAATTTGAACCCCATATAAAATCTCATCCTGTAAGTTACCTGTTCTACATGACCAGACATAAAATTGTTTACAGAATGTAATGTTACAGATGTTATGGGAACTGGAAAGCACAACTATACTACGTGAGCATTTCTATGTTCTAACATTAAAGCTAGCAACAACAAATTTTCGTAAGATGTTGGATTGCCTCCAGGATTTAAGGTTCTGAAACCTTAAGCTCCTTTTTCCCCACCCTGCTTTGCACCTGTACTCTGCATCTTGCAGGTGTCAAAAGACAGCAGAATAATACAAATGCAGGAACTGCCAGATTTCAGAAAGAAAGACGATTTTTCCGCTCACCCTTTGGGAAGTGAAGGACGAGAAAGGATTGGAAAGCGTGGAAGGGAAAGAATGAGGGAAGATTTCTGAGAGCCCTCCTCAGGTGGAGAGTCCAGGGAGTCTCTAAAGACAAGGCACGTACAGATAAAGAAAAAAAACAACAACCTGAACTTAATACAGGCATGCATAAGACAGTTTTCAGCAGCAGGACCAGATGACAGGGAATCTTAGAGTAATCAGAAAGGTTTTTTTGAGGACTTCATCTATCAATAAAACCATGTTGTGGTGAAAGGGTTAAAATAAGTAATCCTAGAGACTGGCATTCAACACTGAACTACAGAAGTGACATTATTCAGACAGCAATGCATAAGTCCCACAAATGCACTACTTCTACCAATATTTCTTATTCCTCTCAAAAGGCAGCCATGTTTACAAGCTTAGAAGTATGAGGCCTACTTTATTCCAAATTAATCTTATTCTTTTAAAATAAATTAGCATTAAACACACTAGCGAGTCATCTGTGGTAAAAAATATTCCACTATCTTTCCACTGGCCTCAGCAAATTTTTGACCAACCCCCCCCCCATACCTATCTTCTCATGTACAAGGAAGAGGAATGGAACATTTGGGAATCATGTTTTTTTATGACAGACTATTCAATGGGTCTAATTCTCTATTCTTTGACTGAAGTAACTTAACTGAAGGAAAGCTGTAGCGGTGGAGTAGCTCAAATTCCAGCCTCTGATTTACAAGCTGGAGACCAGCCCATTTAAATTTAATTTGATGAATTGTATTAAATTTACTTTGCACTGGTGCTACTTGAGCTATACGGATTCCATGGATATCCAAAGGACCACATACCTCTCAGCTGTCAATCCAGCACATTTCAGGAGCGCTTCACATACACTTCCCGCCCTTTTAAAGGCCTCTAGAGTGTCCTTTCAGAGCAGTTCACCCAAACCCAGGCCAAAATCCCAGTGACTCCAGAAGCTCACAAACATTCTAGCAATAGTAGCTCCCAAAGCAACTGAAGTCTGTCACAACACTGAGATCCAACAGCAGGGGCCAAACACTATTACTTTTGGTAAGATTTCAGTATTTAATATTGTCCTCCGTTGTGACGCAGAACATGTTTAAGAAACTGGTGATAAGTATTTTTCTCGAAAAAGATTAAGGAAAAAACCCAAGTCATTAATTACTACCATCTAAAAAAGGACAGTAAAGACATTACAGAAATTATAAAAGATTTCACTTCCCAATGGAACTTTCAAGGGCACCAAGAGTTCAGCTAACATATTCTACTTACAGGCTGCATTTATTTAGTCTGTAAAATTTGTGCCTAGCCACACACATCCTCCACACATATTTTGCTGTTTCCATATCTTCCTGCCAGAAAACAAAAACAAAATTTGCATATTAGGCCAAAATGCATACTCTTCACTTACTGTCAGACAAGACACGGATTTTGTTTTAATATAACTTCATTACTGTCATCAGGTTTTCCCTAAAACTGAACTTTGTGGGCCTGAATATGCACTCTAGCCTAACAATTTTATTAGATTTATGAAAGTTGAAAGTAGAAGCCTTGTGTTGAAGACACTCTTATCAGCTATAACACTAACACAATTTACAGTACATATACATATCATGCCATAAGATTGTCAACAGCTGCCTTCTTGACAAAGGCAACTGGTAAATGCTACATAAAATTAATTCTGCAAGGAATGCCGTGGCCCATTCCAGCAAAGTTCTAAGACCATGTTTATCTTTAAATGCCACTGATTAAAAACCACCTAGACTTTAGTAAAGCTTCTGACACCGTTTCCCGCAGCATTCTCCTGGAGAAACTGGCGACTTATGGCTTGGATGGGCATATGCTTCATCGGGTAAAATCTGGCTAGATGTCTGGGGCCAAAGAATTGTGGTGAATAGAGCTAAATCCAGTTGGTGGCCGGTCACAAGTGGTGCTCCCCAGGGATCAGTATAGGCACCTTTTCTCTTTAATATCTTTGTCAACAATCTGGACGAGGGGATTGAGTGTGCCCTCAGTCAGTTTGCAGACAACACCAAGTTAGGCCGGGGTGTTGATCTGCTTGAGGGTAGGACAGATCTACAGAGGGATCTGGAAAGGCTGGATCGATGGGCCGAGGCCAATGGTATGAGGTTCAACAACATCAAGTGCCGGGTCCTGCACTTGGGTCACAACAACCCCATGCAACGCTACAGGCTTGGGAAACAGTGGCTGGAAAGCTGCCCAGCAGAAAAGGACCTGGGGGTGTTGGTCGACCGCCGGCTGAATATGAGCCAGCAGTGTGCCCAGGTGGCCAAGGCAGCCAACAGCATCCTGACTTGTATCAGAAATGGTGTGGCCAGCAGGACTAGGGAAGTGATTGTCCCCCCGTCCTCGGCACTGGTGAGGCCACACCTTGAGTACTGTGTTCAGTTTTGGGCCCCTTACTACAGGAGGGACATTGAGGTTTTGGAGCATGTTCAGAGAAGGGCAACAAAGCTGGTGAAGGGCCTCGAGAACAAGCCTTATGAGGAGCGGCTGAGAGAAGTGGGGTTGTTTAGCCTGGAGAAAAGAAGGCTGAGGGGAGACCTTATCGCTCTCTACAACTACCTGAAAGGAGGCTGTAGTGAGGTCAGTGTCAGTCTCTTCTCCCAAGTAACAGGTGATAGGAGCAGAGGAAATGGCCTCAAGTTGCACCAGGGGAGGTTTAGATTGGATATTGGGAAAAATTTCTTCACCAAAAGGGTTATCAAGCATTGGAACAGGCTCCCCTGGGGACTAGTTGAGTCACCATCCCTGAAGGTATTTAAAAGATGTGTATGTGTAGTGCCAAGGGACATGGTTTAGTGGTAACTTGGCAGTGTTAGGTTAATGGATGAACTTGATGATCTTAAAGGTCTCTTCCAACCAAAACAATTCTATTATTCTATGATTTAAAGGTCAAAAAAACATGCTAGAAATTTTACCGGAATGGATTCAAATGTTTATGACCACCTGAACCAAACTTGTCAATGGACTCACCATAAAAAGTCAGATTTTTAATGCCTTCTCATAGAAAGCTAGACAGAGACAGTATTATTACTTTTGATTCACTCATACAGTTCAAAGTTTCAAGTTAAATTAGCATTTTTAATTTGTGTTTTTATTTACCGATGCCTTAGTTAAAAAATAAAAGTAAAAATCTACTCACAGTTTGGAACTGGATTGTCTCTTCTTTGTTTGCCAGCTCTAATGCGAAAAAGGATTTGTTGTGGGACATGTTGGCAATATCATGCCACCTGCAGACAAAAGGGATAGAACAAGGCTGGCAAGCTTTGATTTTCAAACCACAGAAAATACAACTGAAGAACAGAACCACCACCAAGAACATGGATAAAGGACTGAGGACAAATATAAAGTTCATCAATCTATCTGAACAAGTTGCAGACCATCACTTCCATGTCCATTAAATGACTGCTGAAAGGAAAGTATGTATACAACTAACTCTTTTGAAGATGTGCAACATGTACAGTAGTAAGTTTATTACTTGTCCTCCACTTGAAATTCTTTCAAGGGCTATTTTTATTTAAAAAAAAAAAAAATTAAATTTGGACAAAACTAGTTCTCAGTAAATTATAATGTCCCAACTGCTTGAAAGCAAAACATACATTCTAGGGGGAAAAACAATAAAATCTACATTAAACAAAGCCATTAAAGCATTATTATACATATTTTCTAGAACTCTCTTGCATATTGACAAATGAGAAAAAGTTAGATTGCAATGCTGTATATTTATTCAACGAACTTCTTAACTATAAATGTAGTTTGATCCATTAGTATTATGGTAGAGTAAATAAAACCTATAGCATTGATTTATTAAAACAATATTTTGCAGTGCACAAACACAGGGAAAAACCATGATCTACATACAGGACGCTCTCTGAAGGTATTTATACAACTTCCGTTTTTACTATATAGATGTGGCTGATAGCATTTTCTATAGCTGCTCATCATCACATGCGTGAGGTAGAGAAACATTAGTAACCCCATTTTGATGTAGAAAAAAGACCCCTCAAATTTGAGGCCTTAGTTCATAGGCACTTGTGGACGCAATTATGAAATTACTTGAACCAATCTGAAGCATAACCCAGCCTTTGCAAATTGTATCAGTGGGTCATTTGTCTATGCTTTTTTGCCACCCAAATACCATGATATACCTATCCCTGGTAGAACTGCCCGTAGTTATACAACAACTAAGCAAAAGGGCAGAAAACTAGATCCTGGAATTGGAATATGAATACTTTCTGATGCTTTCTGATGTGCAACTTTTTTCTTACGTTTACACAAGACACTGCATTCACAATTCTTTGGGAGATTATGTGAAATGCACGGAGAAAGCTTTATTCCTCTCCCCTGCATGGCTGGAATGTCAGACAGCAGAGCTGTTGTTGCTTCATTCTGCAAGAAAGCAGAGTAGGGCACTTCTACCACTCTAACAGAACTTGGCATCAGCTCTCCTATTAGCAGCAGAGACAGAGATTTTTGTGATGGACAGTTAACAGTACTGAATTTATAAATTCTATTAAACAAAACCACTAACAGAAAGAAGCACAGCTGCTATTTTCTCTAACCCCAGAAATTCACCACAAGTTCCAGTAACTGCTGGACCACAGGATTTCAAGATTCTGGTCATATTCAGGTGAAAACTCAATTCTAGAAGATTAAAGTTCACTAAGAATAAAGCCTTTCTTGCTCTAGCGATACCTGCAGATTACTAAGACTCATTGAAAAAAAATAATTAAATCTTGATATGTATTTTTTTTAAATGTACTCCAAATTCTGTCCGAAGATGCCCATGCCCTCTTGAAGTCAGTGGGAACCAGGTCATTTCACATGAGACTGAATTTTAACTGTGAGGTAAGTTACAGACACGCCTATGTCTATAATTCAACTATCAGAACATTAAATAAACTAAACCAATATATGAATCCAAAATAATGAAACAAATGTTATCATGTGTCTCTCCTCTATGTTTTTTATAGATACTATATGAACGGAGCTCCTGGATAATTTTACAATTGAAAATTTCTAAGTAAATTGATGTGTCCATCTTGGGACTTCAGATATTCTGTGTGCAGAGAATTGCTCCTTTTTGACTCAATACATGTTTTTGCAATGGAATGTATATTCTATGCTTATCTCTTAGAATTGATCTGGCTTAAAGACATTCATCTTGCAGTCAATACATTGAAAAACTCCCATGAACTTCAGTATTGACTGTAGCATGACGACTACAAGACTATGTTCTGGTTTATCAAATGATTAAATACACATCATATCTAAGAGCCATTCATGCTAGTGAGGAACACACATAAAGTGTGAAGTGCACGAAGGTATTTTAAGACAGAACAATACTAACCTAAACACAACAGGAGGACGACCATTTTTGTGTTTCACAAAGATACCATCAAGACATGCTCCAATGAATATGTCACTTCCTTGGCTGTCCTGTAAGAAGTTGCAAAAAATTATGCAAATACAGAAAAAAGTCTTTGAAAGTGAAGTTACATGAGAAGCAACTACTTTTACAATTCCAGGGGAGAAAAAGGGTGGTGTGGTTTTAGGCTTTTATTTATTTTTGGCAGGAATTAACCCTTTTTACATCGGGGAAAAAAAGCAACTGAGACAAAGGTCAAAGCCCTGTTTACCTTTGCAGGATAGGTCTCTTCACCATAGCCCTCCATTCTCTCTACTTCTTGCATGTATAACATTTCTGCATCAGGAGGAGTAAGGCCTCTACAAATGAAAACAACGATCAGCTAGTACTGTCAACAAGAAAAAAATCTTTGTTTTACTCTGACTGATACTATCAAAGCTTGAAAAGCATCCCCAAGACATCCAGGTAACCACCAAATCATGCTATTTTCATCTGTACCAATGGCTGATATATTTGTCTCAGCCTTTACACTTTGATTCTAGTAACTTCTTTCTCTTAGGCATCTCTAGGGGTAAATAGCAACAAAGACCAGTGACAATCATCATCTCTGATCATGGCAGACGATTATCACATTCTTCTGCAAATCCATCATTGTCACCATACTTTCTCGCTTTATCAGAATGATTCTTCTGGCACATGTGTTAAAGACCTGAATTTATCCTATTGCAGTATATATGTTGAGGACCACTGTGAAGTTTCAAGCTTCACATTTCAGGAGAGAGAGTCTCATTTTCTAAATGCTGACAGTTTTAACTGTAATGGTTTGAAAACATGAGAAGGACAAGATCTGTAGGTAAAGGTAATATTATTTTTTTTATTAGATCAACTGGAAAAGACAGTTTTCTCACAGACTTGCAGTAGTGTCACTAAAAGCTTGTTATTTCCCTACCTACCTCAGTTGATCTCATAAAAGACATTAACTCTATCTGGAAAATCCTGTCATGCTCATTCTTATGTCTCTCAATATTTTTTCAATCATCAATCTCTCTGTTTCTTTACTTTTTCCTGATGTTGTGTAGATTGTTTTCTTTGCTGAACCTTAACCCTGCAATCTCGTTACAAAAGCATTTCAAAGATAAATGGATTTGAAATTTTCAAACTGTTGTTTTAAAGTAATACAGGAAAAAATGAGTATTAGTCACATAGTCACAAACATTTTTCACTTACGAACTGACAACAGAGAACTTAACTTTCCTTTGTCTTGGACTACTGCATCTCAGCTACCTTTACTTAAGATCATAAGCATTCTGGCACAGTAACTGTCTCTACGCTTCTAGTGCCCTCAATATCTGCCAATGTTGTTTATTAAGAACCATCCTTACTGAGGCCACAACTTCATATGAACAAGTTCCAGAAACATTATACAGCTGAAGGCACACTATTTAATTGTGTTCTGTGCTCCTAATTTTCATGCAGAATCTTTTAATTTATTTTAGTGGTCATTCTGTTCTCTTTTCACTTTCATTCAGCAAAAGTTCTTGTAATTTTAATGCAGATTTATCAGTGAAAAACTCATTTAAATGGGAGGTGAAATTAGTTCAACTGTCTTCTGAGATTCCCAACTTCCTGAGCTACTGAAGCAATCACCTCAAAATTAAGCAATAAAGAGTTTTAGAAATGTTACCTGTACTTCTGATGTAGCAAGGCAACTTTCTGTGTCGCTTCTTCCAATATTTTTTCTTCTTGTAGCCAACCCTTAAGGTAAGATAGCATTTATAGAATAAAATACCAAAAATTCTACAAAATTAAATGGCTATAGTTTCTTTATGCAGGTGAATCAACCCTCCACTCTAGTCTTGGAGCCTGGATGCTGTAATATGCACACAAACAAAACCAAAAAGCACAAGTGGTTTTACTCACTTTCCCGTCTCCATCCCAACCTTCTTTTCAGTGTAATATACAATAGAATTGAAAGGATCATGCAACATCTTTGTTCCTGTGTAACACAAGGCATCTTATCTCACTCCAGTCTCAAAGAAAACCTGCACTGAATTTGACAAACTAGGGAGCAGTAAGCTAGATGAATCATTCAGTTTCTAATAATGATTTCCAATCTAAAGAAACATTTATATTTATCAATTTAAGAATTTAAGTTTATCAATTTAAAGTAAGTACTTACCACTGGAAACAAAGCAAATCTTTGTAGAAACTCCTGAGATTCATACTGATCATAGTCTCCAAAATCAGCTAAAAAATAAAAAATTTCTTGGATTCAAACATTTGTAACAAAATGATTCAATACCCGATTAATTGCAGCAGGATCTCCAAGTAGCAAATCTCCATCCTATTGAACTACGATCTGAAAGTAAAACAATGGAACAAACTAACCAGTAATGTTTATAAAAAGGAAAAGTAAAAACATATCCCATCTGTTTACTTTGTTCAGAAAAATTTCTAACACTCCTTGTCGATAGGAAAGGAGAAGAAATGATAAAACAATTGGGGTGCTGCTCCAAGTTCCTTAGTTCCTTGGGGTTTTATTTGTTTGGTTTTTTAAGCACAGAACAGTTGAGGTTGGAAGGGGCCTCTGCAGATCTAGCCCTAAGCAGGGTCAGCTACAGCAGATTGTCTCAGAGCCTTCTCTGGTCAAGTTTTGAACACAAGGGGTTTTTTTTATGTATTTTCAACTATGCCCATTGCCTGAGAAGAGTCTGGCTCCATCTTCTTTACTCCTTCATGCCAGATACTTAATTACTTGCAGTTTAGTGCTGGCAGACTACTCTAACTTGCAGCTGGACTCAAACACAGCTGGAGCACCCTTCTGCTCTCAAGCCTTCTACAGCTCCCTCCATCCAAACATGCAGAAAAAGTGGGACCTAGAAGCCTTCCCAGACTCAGAGACGTGCTCAGAAGGGACTTAAT
Organism: Pluvialis apricaria; assembly: GCA_017639485.1. Taxonomy (NCBI): domain Eukaryota; kingdom Metazoa; phylum Chordata; class Aves; order Charadriiformes; family Charadriidae; genus Pluvialis; species Pluvialis apricaria. Next base: position 21,107,197 of record CM030012.1, on the reverse strand, counting down.
AACAGTTTTGATTTTAATAACAGTTTTGATTTTATGTCATGCCAAAGGGCATCCCAAAGAATTTGCCTCTTTTTCTGTTTCCAGGAAAAAAACAGCCAATGTTTCAAACAAGAGAAATAAACCAGTCTAAATTGGAAAAGTTATGTACCAGTCTAAATTGGAAAAGTTATGTACGAGTCTAAATTGGAAAAGTTATGTACCAGTCTCACAGGAGAAAGTGTAGAACAGCAGCCTCTATGGAATGGCTGCTCCCAAAAATATAACCACAATCCCCAAGTATACAGATCTTATTTACATTACCACAGATTCTCGTCCATAATGGTCTAACTTTAGAGACATTTAGGAACCAACCTTGTATTAACCATTAACAATTAATATGCAAGTTATTTATGATGAAAGGGGAGAACTTGTGACACGCTACACCAACACAGCACTTCAGATAAAGCAGTGTTTAGAATTCTTGAAACCAGTTCACTCAAAACAGCGAACAACTGCTTCTGTTTGTTCACCAGCTAAAATTAACTAACCTACCTGGTATAAGCTACTTCAGTCATTGGAGCACATTAATTGAGAACCTGCATTTTTTCTGAGTTGTTTTTTCACTGTGTTATCAACACATACAGTTTCTTTCTTATACAAGACCGAAAAAGGAATGTGAAAGCTAAAAGGATAAGTATTTTCCATCTGGAAAGAGGATTATAGTGAAAGACTTCTATAAACAACTCACTGAGCAGAGATACTTACACTGCCCAGAGATATGAAAATAACAAAGCAAGATTTTGTCAGTTGAAGACCATTAAATCCTGGCTCGGATTAAACAGATTCCCTGGTATATAAACAAGGTACTAATATAATTCACCCTACTCCACTGCTAACCATGTTTTCAAAAAACATAATAATTGCCTTTAATGTGATACTACCAACACATATAATTAAAAAAGACAAAAAACTTAAGTTGTATGTACTGCCAATGATTTTAAGTCCCTTTCAATTTTGGCAGATTTACAATTGCTGTTAGATATACTGGAGTGGCATTAACTGTGAAGCAATATACAAAGACATTAAACAAAGCTGTTGCCATTAAGAACTTTTATTTGGATAGATTTAAGGTCAAACAAGCATGTTAGCAGGGAACACCAGACATGATCAGTGCAGACAGACTCAGGACTCGTGGTTTTCTGGTTTATACTCTATCCCATCTGACCCCAGTTAAGAAAAATAAAGCAGCCATTTTCATGTAGGCATCACAGAAATGGATCTTCAGGAGCAATTTGAACATAGAAATTGTTAACAGTCTTGCATACTAACTGGAAATAATCTTAGATGTTAGGATATTTGGGAGAAAAGGTGGAGATACAAGTATTACTGTACATTCAAATCTGCTTATTTATTAAAACATGTCTCTCTCTCGTGTTATCATGTCAGAATAAGGAGTCTTCATTAACAGAAACAGATGAAAGGTCTGTCGGTGTAAGCAGACAACAAAAGCCTTTGCCCCCAAAGGAACTCCCAATGTCTGATTCAAACCAAACTCCTGAAAATACGTGTTAGACGATACCCAGTTACACCTCTGAGGACTGCACAGAAATACCAGCAAGTTCGGGGCCACCGATCCCATTGTTCCCCCTCCTCAGCCCATATGCCAAAGTTCTAAGGAGCAAGTATTTCATAACTTACTGAATTGGGTCTTCCAGCGATAAATAGAAAACACGCAATATAAAATACATCACCAAAGTTTCTAATGCAACATTAGCTGATTGGCACAATTTCCTTACTTACCCTGAACAGCTAAACCAGCCAGATGTATTGCTTGTTCCAGTGTGCAAGGAATGTTGCCCTCCAAGATATCTTTCTTTAATTGCAAATAATACTGATACCTACATGGGAAAAAAAGAAAAAGCTAACATGTGCCTCTTAATTTAAACGGAGTGCAGATGAATATGCCTGCATTTCCCATTCCTCTCTGCATTCCTCAGTTTGTGTGGAGGGTAGTCTTCCTCATCATTCGAACCCACTATTTCATGGTCTTTGTTAACTCCTCCCTCCTCACTGCAGAATCAAATACCGCTACCTCTTAAAACAAAGAATCTCCACGATCTACTAACATACCCTCATCAATTATTTATTTTTACCTCTTCCTTCCTTAATATTCTTATTATCTCCTCTTCACAATGTTCAGTACACTGCTGCTGTGTTGCTGCATTCTCTTCCAACAGATCTAACATTCCATGTCCCTTCGATCACAATAGTGACTTTCATTTCTGCATTACAACTTCTGAGTACCTTTTCTTCTCACTTTCAAGGCACAATTTTTTTCTTCTAATGTGACTTTTTCCTAGGTCATGTCTTGTACATGCAACCACTACTAGCTGTACCATTTGTCCACGGTCTGAACCACTGTTTTCTTGAATTCTGCTGCCCCTTTCAGCCATCCATGGAACACCCTATCTTGAGCCCAGAACACCTCAAAACTCAAAAACGCCATTATAGCTACACAGACTTTGCCAAGAAGGACATTTGTCTTCCATAAGTCTAGTTTTAAAAGCTTCTTAACTTCCTCATATTGTAACTCTTGTGAAGTAAGGCATCAATACTGAGACATGGAAGCATGTGCTGCAATTCATTCAGTGATTAGAAAGGTCAGGTAAACGCCACACAAATTTTCATCAGGCTAAAAGACGGCTCTCTTCCCTCACTATTTAACAGCCTGTTAAATACAGTGACATTTTATAAATATTGTTTAGAATTTTCTGGATTCTACTACAAAAAAGCAGTATAGCATATGACAGTAGATAACAACCTTATACAACACAGACAAAACCAGCTGGGACTAAACCCAGGCATTAAAAAAAAAAAGAAAGGAAAAAGCCACCGCATATCAAGGCATTTGAGGAAACAAATCTTCATGCTGAAGCAGTAGAACATAAGCTCTTTCCACAGAACTGCTATGCAAAGTACACATATAGACACAAAATCTTGACACTACCTTGTGATAGTACAAATACCATCTTTTGTCTATGACATTTCCATTTCCTGGTATACATAACACATATCACAGAATCATAGAATACCAGGTTGGAAGGGACCTCAAGGATGATCTGGTTCAATCTTTCTTGGCAAAAGCACAGTCTAGACAAGATGGCCCAGCATCCTGTCCAGCTGAATCTTAAAAGTGTCCAATGTCGGGGAATCCACCAATGTCATTTGCTTAAACACGCTCAATCTCATTTATGTTGAAAAGGCCTGAAAAAAATCCACAGATTTCTGAAACTAATCCAGATTCCCACTATCATACATCAAAGCAAGCACCGTCCTCTAGGACTTGAGTATAAGGTTGGCATATGAATTCCTGCTTTCTACACAGCAGCACACTGTAAAATTGCTGTTATAGCTCCAGCATAAACATTACATTTTTAAAATAAATTCCAGAGAAGAATATTCTAGGTTTTTCAGGCAATTTAGCTATCCAATGCACACCATGACATTTATCTTACTCTAATGCATCCTAGGACACCAACACACAGACTCTGAACCAAAGATTTATTTTTAAAAAAAGAAAAAAGAACAATGAAAGACCACTAGAATGACTTGTTAAGCCAGTCAAATTGCTGAGAAAAAGCCCAAAACTTTAGAGTTTTCAGAAAGAAAATAATCTTACAGAAATTACACATAAAACAAAAACTAAAAGCTGCCAGGCATTGAGCAATACATTACAGCACCAGTGTCTGCACCAAGAGGCTTATCTCCCTGAAAAGCTTCCACACTACAATTAGTGGGCAAGGTGTCTGGTACGGTATTTTAGCACCAGAGTATATAAAGACAGTTTAAGGTAACCACAGAATAAATTAAGCTGGAAAGGACCTCTAAGTGATCATCTGGTTCAACTCCCCGCTCAAAGCAGGGGCAACTTGAAGTTACCAGCTTAAACGGGCTAATTAATGCAAGCACATATTTCTGTAAAAAAGAGATATATGTTTGTAATCCAGTTACTGGTTTTGTACTCATTTGCCCGTTGAAAATAATAATTAAATCAGAACAACTATACACATTAAGACACTGGAAGCCAATGTATAGGCCCATAGGAATAACTGGCCAGTATGTATGCTCAATTTTACTTTTCCCCTGCAGTCAGCACCACTTATGTGATGTTCCCCAGATTCACGGTAGAAATGGATATACGATATCAAAGCTAACATCCATCTTCATTGCCCAATGATACACAAAAAAATCACAAACTGAAGCTTAGCCTGTAGTTTGCCAATCTATTGTACTGAAAGTACAGAAAGTACTGAAAGCAAAATAAGGGAAAGCATGGCTCAATAAAATCTGGATGTGCTTTGTGCAGGATGGATGTCCCCAAAAGCAACATAAGGCTCTTCAAAACAAAAAAAAAGGGAGACAAGCATGAAGGGACTAAAACAATTAAAAGTCTGACCATGCAAGTACGCCTATTACTGAAAACAGGTTTGAACAGATTCCTAAGATCACCAAAAAGGTAGCTGTTTGCTTAGTTTATCACATATTTTAAATATTCGAAAGGGAAATAAATACACAGTTTGAACATAAATTCTGCCTAAAGTAATAATTTCCATTTCTGTAGAGGTAGGGGAGGGGAAAGTAGACGTTTTTTAAATAAACCATACATTTCAGAATGCTGAAAGCAAAATTACAGACACATGTATGAAGTTTACCTGGTAATCTCCTGCTGAAGCTGAGAAACAGTAGGCACATAGAACACTACTCCAAAATACACAGTTGGCTCCAAGGCATATTTGTCCAGCTGCTTTTTCAGAGGCTTGTCCAAATCTACCCATCTGCGCTGATTCTGCTTATTATAATACCACAGACTGAAATATGTAATCTGAAAAAAGAGGCATTTCAATGATGAAAAAAGTTAATATTGCAATATTAGACAAAATATAATGTATGAAAATCTTGCTACTTAGAAATAAAGGTTTTAAAACACTGACTAAGGCTATGGGTTATTGAAAAGTTAGAGAAGTGGAGAGACATTTAATATCAAAAGCAGACATTACTTCCACATGAGCAATCCACGTTAAGGTCCCCACCTAAAACACTACCAAATCTACTCTTTATTTGCAAGCAGTCCCTGACCCTGTTGTGGCAACTCACAGATGTTAGTAGTAAGCATTTATGTGTGACAGGAAAACTAAAGGAACTGAGGAAGGCAAACAGAAGATGACATTGGACAGCAGGAAAGCAAAGCATGGCTTCTCTGGGGAACTGGCAGGCAGGCTCACATGGGATGCTGAAGGACAAAAGAGCACAGGACAGCTGGTCAGTCAAAGACAAGCTCATTAAAGCACATGTATGGCTCATCCCATGAGCAAGAACATGACCAGGTTCAGCAGCAAGCTACCTTGCCAGAGCAGGCAACTCTTGACCAAGCCAAAACACAAAATACAGTATGCACCAGAACAGATTGGCCCAAGAGGTTGAGAGATGTCCCTCCTTGGAATGTCAAAATCTCACTGGACAACATCTTGAGCAACACAATGTAACTCTGATTAGATCTCCTCTGAGTATCTCACTCCACAGTATAGTTCTAAATCCACACTGCAGAGCCACTCATTCAAATTTCTCCACTATGTTTAAACCGATTAAAATCTGCTCCTGCAGTATGTATTTCTTTCAGTTCTGGACCACAAAACAGATGTGGATAGGAAAATATTCATGTTATTATCATAGCAAAACTAGAAATCATAATTACAAGTTTTTTTATTGAGGGAGGAACATAAGGGAATGCTACAAATTACCAATTACATCTGTAGGCATTTACATGGAAATTCTCCAAGTCCTTGGTACATACACATTGCTATATGTAGAAACAGTAGAAATACCAACACCTTTAATCCAACACTTTTCTTTATATATTTTCAGATGTTTTTAACTTACACAAAATAAAACTATTAAGGATGAAGTTTTATAAAACAATGGACTATTCATCATAATGATTTTTTTACATCAATAATTTCTGTGAATTAGACTTGGAAAAATTATCTACCTAGCAAAGTACTCACTGCTGTTTTCTCAGAAGTTCTAGCATTTTGATGCTTTGGAACACAGATTTGACATTCACTAAGGAGCAACAGCTGGTAGTAGAGAAAGGCCACTTTAGTACTTTCCTGTGAAAACTCACCCATATGCGCATCTGAAAATTCATATAGCTACATCTTCTTAGCTTATAGTCTAAACAGGATGAAGAGTCTACCCTCATGGGATTTTGGCTATCCCTTACAGTTCTGACAGGCTGACTATGCATTTAACAACTACGACATGGGCAGATATGCTCCGTCCCAAACGTCAAGGACAGCAGTGAAGTCAATGCTCCATATCAGCACAGATCATTAAGTAATTTTGGGCACAAAAGTCAAGGTGTAGCATTAAATTAATAAAACTATCTATTCCATGAAAGTATTTTCTCTGGGAAATTAGAAAACTGGAAAATTAGAGACAATTCTAAGGCATAATGTTCATTGACATTGCATACTGGCAAAATGTACTTCTTTGCCCCTCTTTAAATTAGCATCAATACAGTTTTAAGTGATTGTTGGTGGGTTTTGGTGGGGTTTTTTCCCCCAATGTTTTTTCAAAAAAAATCCTCTAAATTAAAATTACTGTTAGCATGTAATTGCAAACTCAGTATTCAGAAGATAAAAAAAATGTTAGGATGAAGTCTGACCATTTAACCTTAATTAAGATGCCTTCTGCAAACTCTAAGACAACTCTGGTCCTATTTGATAAAAAGGTAGGCTGCAATACAAAAATTAAATTGAATTAGAACTGCTCACAGAAGAAAAAAGCAGTTGTTCAGTGTAGTCGAAGACATCTGGAGAAAAGGCAGAATGCTGATATATACAAAATAGCTTCATGGTTGGGAAAGTTTAAAAATCACCATAGAGAAAGAGACTGTATTCCCACATCAGAAACGGCATTCTCTTGTAAAGCAAATCCTACAAACCAAATTTTTCACAGGTGGAAACTGTGTGGTCTTAACTTCTGAATTCTGAAAATCAAGAGTCAAATTTAAGAAGTCATAAATACTTCCAGTTTCAAGAGGACAAAAGGAATATGGCTCTGAATACAAATACTATGAACAACACTGTTTTCTAAATTTCTCAGTTCAGGTGCACAAAGTTTGCTGACACCTTAGACAGCATTTGCTTTTATTTCTGTGGTTCAATCCCCCAACCATAAGATTTAGCATGTGGCAACCTCTGGCACCCCACAAGGATATTAAGAAGACAGTATCTGAAGATTCCATAAAATGTTAGGAATTGTAACAGTAGCATGACACAAACTCCATTAAGAAAGAAATATTATGTAATCCTCCCCCTCTACTCTGCCCTGGTGAGGCCGCATCTGGAGTACTGTGTCCAGTTCTGGGCTCCCCGGTTCAAGAAGGACAGGGAACTGCTGGAAACGGTACAACAAAGGGCTACAAAGATGATTAGGGGATTGAACACCTTTCTTATGAGGAAAGGCTGAGGAACTTGGGTCTTTTAAGTCTAGAGAAAAGAAGACCGGGGGAGGGGGGGATCTTATCAATACTTATAAATACTTAAGGGGAGGGTGCCAGGTAGGTGGGAACAGTCTTTTTTCAGTGGTGCCCAGTGACAGAACAAGAGGTAACGGGCACAAACTTGAACATAGGAAGTTCCATCTTAACATGAGGAGGAACTTCTTTACCTTGAGGGTGGCAGAGCACTGGCACAGGCTGCCCAGAGAGGTGGTGGAGTCTCCCACACTGGGGACATTCAAAACCCACCTGGACACTGCCCTGTGCAACCTGCTGTAGGTGTCCCTGCTGTGGCAGGGGGGTTGGACTTAGATGATCTCCAGAGGTCCCTTCCAACCCCTATCATTCTGTGATTCACTGCAACATCACACACTGAAAAGGATAAAATGTACTGAATGATGACTACTCAATCCTTCCCGCAGACTGAATGAGGAAAGGAATGCATGTAAAAAGTTGTATTTCTCTTTCATTACAAGACTGTTAACATCATGCGCACAGTCATAGGAGCAAAAGTCAGACTGTGATGCTAACATCCTGTAACTTCCAAGTGTTATAAATGTAACGTATACATTCTGCAAGACGGTAAGTAAACTAGAGGACAAAAAAAAAACCAAACAAACCAGTTAAAGTTGAACTATACGTCATGAACTACTTGATTTCACTTGCTAGGAAGAACTCAAAAATGAAAGCCTATTGTGCTGGCCCAGCCCACCTGCCCAACAGCCCCGGACTCAGTGTGATCTGAAACATCGAACCACAACTTCTGGGTGAGAGCAGAGGCCACGGCACAGACTGAAACCTACAGGTAACAGCTACAGAACCAAAGAAGCACATCAACAAAGTTGAAGACTTCTATAAAAAGATTCCACACAAACACTTCTGGAAACCAACTAAAACTGTATGCAAAAATTTCTGAGCACCTGTTTGAAGAGCTTTCATCTGCAGCCTTGGTGTATTTAAGCATCAAAGCAGCACAGATATGTAACAGAAAGGTATGGAGAGAAAGAGCGCAAACTTCTGTTAACACCACCACCACTGTTTCAAACTCTCTGATGTAAGATACTCCTGGTTCTACACCCTGTAGTCTAAACTGCACGTATAGCCTATTTTTAAGGCACGATGATCGCTGCACTGGTCTGTTTCTTTAAAACACTAACCACTTTTTCTTGCCTACACACAGAACCGAGTAGTTAATGGCACAACAGAAAAATGTTTCCGTTTTTAAAATATTCTCTGGAATCCAGCATATCTTTAAAAAAGATTTTTCTGCCACGGTATTTTCCCTTACTAACTCTTCTAATCTGGACTATCAAAAATAAAATGAAAGCCAAACAAAACACTACAGACCAAAGCCCGTCTTCTGACTTGTATGCAAACCTTTCACTTGACTTCAAGGGCAGAATTTGATCCCGTGAGTTTTCAGAGGAGCTTATGCACCCTGGAATATTCGCACTCATTAAAATAGAATCCATTTTTATTCATTGCTAAAACATTTTATTATTAGCAGCTCAGGACAACACCCAATTCTAAAAAGAATGTCATGACATAATTCCTAAAACACGTTAAGCTGTTAAGATTAACACTACTTTGAGGTTCATTTATTTTAGTGGCTTATTCATGACCCAACCCCTTTGAAGAATAGAAATAAAAAGAAAATATAATTTCTGCAGTTACTTTCTACCTAGCTGCCTTCTGTCACTAGGGACAAGAATAGCAAGCATTTTTGCATAAAAGTTCAAGAGATATCAAGAACGCAAAAGTACCAAAAGCCCAACACAATATTACAGCTCACAAGTTGGTTGGAGTGGACTGACTTCATCTCTGAAGTCAACCAGACTTCCTGAGCTAAGCAGAGGAGCTTCGTCAGCTGTAAGTGCGACAAAACTACATTACTGTAGGTGACTAGATTATACCTTTAGGCACGGTGTATGATAAGAGCCAGAGAAGTGGGGCTGACCAGCCTTTAGAAGGGACTAAAGTAAAATCTCACCGTGGACTTCAAATTGCCTAAGAGCCGGCTATAGAGAAGATGGAGCCAGACTCTTCTTGGAAGTGCTCACTGCAACTATGAGAAGCAGTGGACACAAGCTGCAACGTGGAAAATTCCAACTAGATCAGGAAAAAAATTTCACAAGACTAGCCACACATTGGAACGGTTAGCCCAAAACGGTGTCAAATCTCTATCCTTGGAGGCACTCAAACTCACCCAGGCAATCCCTGCGTCACCTGATCCAAGCTGGCCTTCCTCAGCAAAGGGTGGGATCATGCAACCCTAAGATGTCCCTTCCAACTCAAACTATTACGTGATTCTATGCCATTAGAATTGGTGCTGACACAGAGAAATGGCTTACTGAGAAATTATTGGATGTAAATTAAGTCACTTTTTTTAAAAAAAATGTTCTTTTACGAACCCATTAAAAACCGAGCTTTAAATCTTGAAATTCTCATCAGTTTCCACATCTATTGAGCATACTTTGCTGTGCCTCGTCTGTTTTGTAATTTGAAATGGAATCAGTGAGATAGCCCTTCTTCCCTGTACCAACTACCTGCTACTTGTTAGCTACAATTAACCGCTGCATTTCATTTTGTTTTCCTTAATATGGGTGAGCCTCATCCCTAACGTAATTCCACTTTGGCTCTAATCTAAACATCATTAGCATATATCAGTTAGTCTGGTTAGCAGTATAAAAAAATGTTTTAATACAGAATCTCAGAGTCTATTTTGGTCACTATCCAGAAAAGAAATACAAATGAAAAATGTATACACCAGGTATTAAATGTGCATAATCTTCTCTGGAGTTTACCAGCATCTATTATGATCCTCAAACTCGACTGTGCCTTTTGTTTTCTGGCAATGTAACATAAAGAAAAAGTTATGTTCCCTAGGACTTTGAGACAACACTATTACTGACATTTGGGGGTGGGGGAGGGGAGGGAGAAAAAAAAAGAAAATAAAACTGATTCTCTGTAAACCCTCAGACTAAAAGAAAAAAAAAAAAACCACTTTTTGTGGATGGAAGCAGGGAGGAAAATAGACTTTACCACACAATTCCCCTGATGCATAGCAGTGTTCAAAGTTTACTTCGAACTTATATATTTAATTATATATTTCCCAGCGAATTTTCATGTCCTGTATTATAAATCTTATAGAATATCTCACAGGTTACAAATAGACTGGAAATAAGGATTGTTTTCTAATTGTTAATACAGTGCCTTCTAATTAATGCAACCTGCTACCTGCCTCAAGGGTACAGCGACCTGAGAAATCATCATCCTAACATGTGAGGCAAGAAATTAAAAAAAAGAAAACAATAACAAGGTTTACGGCAGAATGCAATCAAAATATATTTTCAGGCTTTTCCTCTTTTACACTGGTACATAGAAATAAAGCAAGCCATAAGCCTTTCCTGAACAGAGTGCTGAAAACTTCTTCTCATTATTGAAGGATAAGCACTGCAGTTGGACTTATAAAATCCCAGTTAGCCCAAGGGCTCCACTGCGTCCAGCTTTGTTATATGCTTGGATACAAAACAGTTCCTGCCATCAGGATATCACAGTTTATTTAAACTGCATGCAGGAGAACTGGGTCAATAATCTTGTACTATGCGCGACTGCCAGATACAAAGTGAAAGCCTTACCCTGCGTCCGATATTAAGAACTACAAAAGGACACAAGAGACCCTGAAAATTCTCCAGAAACTCCACCCTTATCACAGCAAAAAGCCTCCTCCACAAATCTTCCCAATCTCTAGGGAAGAAAGGATTTGGAGCAGCCTGGACTGGCCAGCATACAAGATCCAAGACTTCCTGAAAGTGGTGGAGAAAGAAACCTGTGAGTCTTGCCACGTACCAGCCACCGAGTGGAAAGTTGCACCCCTCTGCATACTACCACGACCAATTCTTTTTGCAGAAAAAGACGCTGGCTAGCATCATAAAAATCCCTCCCTTGAAGCTACTCACTTTAGGGTACTTTTGCTTATACTATTTTTGTTGTTCTAGTACTGACAAGATCTTCAACTGTAGCTGCAGGAGGAAGCATTTAGGTGCTATATGAATACAGAGAGAAGTCAGTCTTAAGTCTTAGTTCTTTCATAATGTAAATCTTTTTTTCCAACCCCCCCCAATTATTTTCTTCTAACTACTCCAATATGGGTTTCACAAATGCTATTTAAACAAAGCAATTACCAACTATATCTTAAAGCAAAACAGAGGGGATAAGAAATAAACAAACAAAATCAATATTTTGCAAGGTAATCTGACATATTCTAATTTATTAAAATTAAAACATTGCACAAATCACAATACACTGTGTTATATACACTTCAAATACCTTGAATAAACGGTCTTCTGATAGGCAAGGCAGATTCTACTCATCAGTACATTAGACAAAGGTAAACTGCTAATTTACAAGCTACAGAGCAATACCTTCATAGGGCATAGAAGACATTATATCCCATCAAGACAGATTTTTACCTCTTGCAGAAACAGGTCAGTTATCAATCAACATGACCAAGAAATGTAGAAACATTTTTTTTTAAATTGTGTTACTTTTTCCCCACCACTGACCAAGGCTCCAAGAAGGATGGACTCACATATCTGCTTCTGACTCGCACCTCACGCAGTACTGATAATAAAAGAAGTATCATTCATCAGAGGCTTAAATTCTCATTGCTTTACAACGGTAAAAGGAAAATTTCAAACTAGTCTAAAAATACTAAACAATAAACTAATGTCTTTGCTTCAGAAGTAAAGAAAAACTGTCAAAATAAGTATAAAACTATCCAGCAATTCAGAGACACTGTGACACCGAAAAAATACTGCGGTATATTCAAATTCTGACTTAACATTGTAAAAAAGCTAAAGAAATCAGAGGCTAGGCTTCCTAATTGCCACTATTGTTTTCACGGAAAAACTTTAATTTTGTGCTGTTCAGTGTAGTAAGACTAAATGCAAACACTATACCTGAATGTATAGCTTTTTTCCTTCAGAAAAAGGAAGAACTACAATAATTGCACTCAGGCAATTACTGATTTTTGGCCAAGTGTCCTGACCTTCAATTTATCTTGGCTCTTAAATTACAATTACCGTACACTTATAATTAATACACATTTTAGATGGAGTTAAGTTTGTTTTTCAATAAAGTAGCATCTTTTAAATTAATTAGATTACACACTGAAGGTCTGCATTTTTATACACATTCCTCTATGACAATTTCTCCTTTCCTAATTTTAACAAAAATTTGGTTCAGAGAGGCAACCACAGCAGTTCAACTATAAGCACTGCTTCTCTTATTTCTCCAAGCATTAGCTAAAATTTTGTCAGACTTTGATACAAGGCATAAACATGTTAGTGACCTCTCTGTCATGACTTGGCCCAACTTTAATTTGCCAGCCATTACATTTACTGATACATATATATGTAAGAATATTTATGGTTGCACTTGGCCTTATTTTAAAAACATTCTTTATGTATGCAAAACACACATTTAAGAAACCACCACACTGAACTAAAGGTTTCTCCAAAGAAGAGCTGATACATTAGAATTCAGAGCAAAGTTTTACAGCATAGTTCAAGCATTTCTGAAGCAACGTTTCACAACTTCAAAGTTATTCAGGACCCGGATAACCTTGATTCCTTCTTTCCTATTCACATCCAAAACAAACACAGGAACTTGCATATGCACAATACATACTCTCCACAGAAGTTCCCTACCATTAGTTCTTGTACTTGGGGCCAAATCTCTACCATGTATCTACAGTTAAGTCAGACTCTGCTCATACACAGTAGTAGAATTTGCCCCTTCTTTTTGGTTTAGAAGTTTTATTCAAAAGCAGAAATAAAAGAAGATCCAGCAAGAGAGGTAAATCAGTCGTAACATCTCCTGCCAAACATCCTATAGATATCTAGCTGTATTAACATTTAAAAAACCACATTTCTATATTTTTGATTTGTATACTCATGCCCTAGATGCAAGATGAGCAGCATTGCAGATACTTTTTAAGGTAGTTAACAATCAGAGCTCTGAGCAGTTTTTCAAAACTTGTAATTCCAGAATGGTTTTCTGCAACAAATACAGCGTTTTGCATAAATCAAGTTTGGTTATAGTTCTGTCACAGGATAAAAGCCAGGCTGCGCTACAAAGGGTAAGTAACTTATGTTCCCTGTTGCCTTTGGCTTCTTTCCCCAGTTCCTCAGATTAAGAGAGCTGGATTACATACCCATTTGCTGATGAGTCACATTCTGGGAATACCAGAAGATATTCTTCCTAGTTTAATGCATTCAATTCACTTTTCTCTAAAGTCTACCATTCAGTAAAAAAATGAAATTGTCAACATACTTAAAAGACTTCCTAAACCCTAACTATGTGTCCATACTAGTATACAACTTGGAAATGGAGAAGTACTAATTGGAAAACCAAAAGAAAACCAATGTTTAGCCCCACAAAGCATAATTTGAAGACTACTCATTTACATAAAGATCTGTTGAACCAAGTATCTTAAAAGATGGCACAGCATTAAAAATAAGCCATTCAATTCACCGTCCAAACTCAGTAATTGCAGACTATACTGGAGCGAAAGAGACATTTACAAATTTTACCATTCAATGTGTAAAAAGGTAAAGATCCCCCTCAGACTGCCTGCAATAAACTGCTTTGAAGGTGCATGGGAAACGCATGTCCTAACTGTGTAGCCCATACACAGTAATCCAAAACTGATGCCTTGGCTTTCATATCTGCGTTAAGTCTCAGTATTCAAATAAACAGTCATAACACTTTGAATTCACACTCACGCTTTAAGGACGCTTAGTGCATTAACAATATGCAACATCTTATAGAAAGTACTTAGTATTTTACAGTTTCAAGGACTAATGTTGTTTTTGCAGACCTAAGCAAAGTACTGAGCAAATTTTTCTTTCTGAAAAGTTTCTACCAAGCAAGCAGTCAGGAATGATCCAGTATCTGCTTGGCAAATCTGACTATTTAAAAGCAGAACAACATTTTTTGAATGCAAGCTCTGGAAAGTATTTTATATCACTACTTTCCATTCCCTTTTACTGCAACACATATTCCTGCCAAAATAATCCATGCAAGAATGCATGACTGAAGGAATCTGCTCAGAGTTCAGTAGTGTACTGTCAACTCCCTTAGTCTGATATATGACTTTTAATTGAGGCAATTGCCATCTTTCTCTTTTTTTTTTTTTTCCCTTAAAACCCAGATTTTTAGAAGTAGCTCCAAAGAAAGATAATGAAGAATAGCTGAAAAAAAATGCATCTCCAATGCTCTGTGACTAGTTCAATAAAAACTAGCAATCTTCATTCAGGAGGACAAAGCCTTTGCGTTTGCAAACCAAATATAGTAAAAATTCTTTACCTTCTCTTGGCTTAGCAGTGACATCTAAAAGTGGGTAGATAAAATTGACAAACTCCATTCACACAATAACTGAATTCTAAATATATTATATCTGATGTGTTCTAAGTAAACACTAAGGCTACAAGCGTAGCTAGATTCTCCTTTTGCTAGAAGGAGAAAGATAAAAAAAAGTCATTGTTGCACAGAATTGCATTTTTCCAAAATAGCTGTACACTAAAAAAAAATATTTGGAGAATCTACAAATGCATATTGGGATTGAAAACAACCACAGTAAACAAACATTTAGAGATTAATGGATTCACATCTATTTCATGTATTTATTATTCTCCAAACAGAAAAATAATTATTTCTGAAAACGACTGACTGTATATAGCATTTCGTACTGAGAAATCCTATGGTAAGGCACGCTGTGTACAGTAATAAATGTATGCAGGATTGAGTCCTAAATTTATTTGCTCAATATTTGAGCAAAGTTATAAGCAGTTGCCATTGCTTGACAATGAAAATATAACATTTCAAAAAATCATAGTTATTAGACAAAAATTATTTTCATGATTACTCTTATTTTGGTTACCCGAGTCTAGGATTTTCATTCTGTATTTGAATCCCATATTCAAAACACCACTATATGGCAGACCACATAATAGAGCAAAAGCATCTTTTCCAGAACAACGTTAGAACACTAAACTTTTACTAGAAGTTTCCCTTCTCCTGCCCACCAAAAGTGCACATGGTCAGTTTAATGACAACAAAATGAACTCAACCTTTTGAGACTCTCCTGGGAAACGTCAGTTTACACAGGATCCATAGCATTCAACTACTAAAATTATAAAACAATAACATTCCTTCCTCATATGTTGGTAATCTATGTAGATTTCTATAAACAACATTTTGCAGCTCAGCATTTCAGCAGTAATTCACTCAATACAGGAGATGTACAAATAATCACTAAGTGTGGGGGAGAAGAGCAAATTTCAGTTGCAAAAGGATTCTTCAAAATACCAAGTAATGATTTTTTGAGGAAAAGGGCAGGTTACACAGATATACACAGATTCGACTAGTGCAAACCATGTTTCCTCATGAGGCCAGCACTTGATCTAAATGACTATATGCTTGCTCCAAGACAGCGTCTGCAAACATGTTTGTGGTATTTGAACAAGCAATACAAATAGTTGCTGGTACACTTATCACATTTTTTGCTTTAGGTTCTTTTCACAGCACTAATCCATCAGAAAGAAATACACGCACACAAATAACACTCTTTCATATCCTAAGCTGAAAGTTGTCTCAAGTCTCACAGTAATTCTTAACCACATTGCTTAGGCAGAAAATTTTCTGTTGTTTTGTGTTTCTTTTTTTTTAAACAGCATTTTCAGCATTGTCAGGTTTAGAACAGTCACTTTGTTTATTGCTCTAATCTTCTATTCACCGCCACTTCTCACATGTCCTCCCCCTTGGGTATTACCTAGCTCTACAACGTAAGTTTTACAACTGTTTTGGACCAATTCAATTCCCCATCAACAAAGACCAGAATGTGAAGAAACAAAGGGAACACAGGATAGCTGCTCTAGTAAATAAACTGATT
Source organism: Pluvialis apricaria (assembly GCA_017639485.1). Lineage (NCBI taxonomy): Eukaryota > Metazoa > Chordata > Aves > Charadriiformes > Charadriidae > Pluvialis > Pluvialis apricaria. The sequence continues at coordinate 21,090,701 of CM030012.1, read as the reverse complement.
GCCCCAAATAATAAGGAGTCACCACATACGTCATCTAGCACCAGAGACAAAAATCACGCTTTCACTGGACAGTTCGCTTACCTCCCGCAATTCAAGCCTCTGAGCCACCGCTTCCAGACTTTCCTGGCCTGTGCTTTCCACCGACAGCGTGAACTCCACAAATTCATTGTTGAGCAGCTGGATCCGAGCCACTAAGCAACTCTTGCTGGATACTGTGTAACGTCGAGTTCGTTTCAATTTTAACCCAAAAGGTAGAGGCATCTTCTTTTTCCCGCACAGATGGTTACTGATAAAAAGCTACTGCCACTGGGACCTTGAGAGGGGACAAGTAGCTATCTCCTCTCAAAAGGTAAGGAGCTGTAAAGTCTCCAGAGATCAACCACCAGCAGCCGTATCCATTAAAGACAAGCAAGATTTCCACCAAGAGACAAGTAGAAGGGGCATCCACTGGAATCCTGGCAAGGAGTGAAAGAGAAAGAGAATAAATACAAGAATCAGAAATACTTTGTCTGAAAGGGGAATGGAAACATGGGAAAAATAACATGTATATTTTTTCTAAATCTAAATAATCAGCCTACTTTTCCAAAATGCAGAGCTGTTATGCATTCAAGTAATGAAATAAGCACCAGAATTTCTGGTTTTTCCACAGACGATACAAGTCTTTCGCAAGATGATTTTTTTTTTTTTAAATTTGCAGGTGAATAATGAGTTGTCATCAAATGCGGCTGCTCTGTCTTAAATATTTCTAAACTGAATCAATATTTAAATGAAATACCTCTATGAAGTCTAAGTTGCCTACGGTGTTTCTAATACTGAACAAAGCCTTTGCTCTTTAAGAGCAAAACCGGCAATCTGGCTTGTTTTTCAGAGCAGCGTGCAGCCTCAGCCGCTATCTGTTGGATTAAACACAAAACCAAGCCCCATAAACGGTTAAGCGGGGAAAAAAAAAAAGAAAAAAGGCAGGAAGAAAGGCATTAAAGCTCACACCTTAGCCATTTCCTACCAGACAATTAAAATCCAATTCCTCTAATTGTCCCTGAATTACAGCTAACTGTACCATTATTTCTTATGTCAAACTGCTGGACGGTGTTTCAGGTTATACTCTGCCCCACCGAGAACACCTGCGAGCTCTGAGAACCATTTATTTTCTAATTTTTCCTTGAAAAACATACTTATCCCCAGTCTAAAGGTCACCACCCATTTCCCCACCTTTGGCAAACACCTTCCGGGCCTCCCCTCCTGTCAACTCCCCAACGTACAAGCGTCGCCGTTTCTCCTCACGTTTCCTTACCGCGTGCACCCTACCCTGTGAAATTCCCCATTTTTAGTAGCGATGGTTTTCAGCAGCACACGCAAATCTCTAAATACAAGGGGGGGGGGGGGGGGTGGTGGTGTTGTTTTCTACAGAAGTAGGGGTGCTGAGGGCAGTCGTTAACAGTGAGGCTGGGCACTTAGGGCTACCACTGAAGTGAGAAGTGCTTCACACACTCGAGATACAGCCACCATCGCCTCTGGAGAAGGTGGTGGTGGTGGTGGTGGTGGTGGTGGTGGGGTCGTACCGCCTCCCTCACAGCGATGCGGCCCCCGGCCGTTGGGCCGCGCCGGGCCTGAGGGGAGGCCGGGCCGCCCCCGAGGAGGTGGGGGAGAAAACAAAACAAAACAAAAAGCTACGTTTCTTCCTCTCATTGTTAGCTGCTGTTTGGCCTGGGGAAGCGCTGCCTGGGACCTCTAGTGGCAGCGCCGCACCGCCTGAAAAGGGGAAAAAAAAACCCACCCCACAAACAACAACAAACAACAAAACAGCCACCCGCCTCCTTTTATTTGCGGGCTGGTATGTATTAGTAGCGCAGTTTGAAAGGCGTGATTTGATTTCTGAAGAGTCTCAAGAGTTACCAGACAGGAATAACGTGAGGATATAAATTTATTTTGGGGGGGGGGGGGGGGGGGTGAGAAGGGGTGCACCGGTTTTTAAACCTGTTCCTAGCGCACCTGTTTTTAAACTCAAAGGTATAGCTACAAACAGATAGCCGCATGCTACTTGCACACTTATATACATACCTAGAAATTTAATGTTACTCGACACAACCACAAACTCTTTTGGTGGAAAAGCTCTTATCAGGCTCCCTACTCTCTTGTAAACAGCAAGGCAAACAAGAAAGGGAGGCGGAAAAAAAAAGCTAAAAGCCTAAAATGGGGAGAAAGAGGAGGCAGCACGGCATTTTTCCTCGATGACATCTTTGCAACCCTACTCCAGGGAATGGCCATAAGCATACTTTATGACCACGTTTCTAATATTCTGGAAGCAGTTCTACCATTCTACACAATCCCAATCCTCAACAGATAACCACCAAAAATCTTAATTGAATCAAAAAAACCCTGACCCAAACACTAATTTATTTTTGGGTGCAGCAGCGGAATAAATAACAACTGATAGCAACAGGTTTCCCTGAAAAATTTAGGGATATGCGGGGACTCCTCACTTTATTACTCTCTCTGCACTTTGATCCTCCAAATCCTGCCTCCCCAGAGCAGCACGCAGGGAATGCTCTACAGACAGAACCTTTTAGTTTCCTGCCCACTGCCAGCAGAATCTCACACTGGGTTTATTCCTGGCAGAGAAACTTTTGGCTGACTGACCTCAGCTCACGTCCCCGGGGCCTGTTTTCCAATACATTCTGTGCGCAGTTACACACTTTCTTCGGTGCTACAGCAATGAGAAAAAACAACTTACTCATCTTTTTGAGAGCTGCAGTCAGAAGTGCAGCGCTGCTTTAATCTCAGTTATTATGTCGTACCAATATGGAAGACATTCAAATTTCTATGCCCCCATCAGGCTGTTAGAAAAGTATTCTAAGGGCATGGAAAAAAAATTTTAAAAATCACTAACCAGAGGCTGACCTGACAGGTGAAATTCCCAAACCATCTAATGCTGACATGAGGCAATCTCAGACTTTCAGTTATTTCACTATGCAGACAAGTAGCAACGCAAGCATAGGAAGAAAGTTTAGAGCAGAATTTTCAGAACGTGCCAGGAGCACTCTTCAGGTTATGATCTGTTGTTTGCATTTATTGCTCTACTGAGCATTTACTCTAAATGGTTTCATTTTAACTCGGTACCTGTCTGACGTAATCTTCATTACTTTTGAAAAACATTTATAACAAGGAAAACTTAAGTAACTAGCTTCCAGTCCATGTCACAAAAGACGCAACTCCAAAAAAATAATTCCTGTCATATAATAAATTAACATTGTAGAATAAAGGCAAGTTTTATGAATAATACTGAGGTATCATTCAGTAACTTCTACTGCTAGCCATGTGTACTTCTTGCAAACACAGCTGCACTGGCTTTATTCAGCAGCTGTGCATTCTGCAATGCTAAGTGCTCTCATATTTGCCTTCTGCATTACTTGAAATTCGGACACACCTGCGTTGTTATAAAGCTACTTTAGCAAAAAGAACTACATACTGCCAGGAGTTACAAATCCAATTGACAGCCTCTACAATAATAATGCTTTATTTAGCAAGCCTGGAATTTTCATGCAACAGCTTGAAATGTCTTTAAGTGGCCAAACTTTGGACATTTATATTTCAACACAAACATCTAGTTTCAAAAATGTTACATTAGAATTTCAGCAACATGGCCGTGACTGACACATGATTATTGAGCACTGTGGTATCTTCCTCCTTTACCTATACCTCCCGCTCCCCCCTCAATAATTTGCATTTTACTTTACAAAAGATCTTTTGAACAGCCTGCATGAATGACAGCGCGCAAAATAAAACTACAATATATGATGCTGAAAAAGGGTTCCTATTATTTCAAATGCTTAAAACACATGTATTTATTTCAGAAATATTTGGGGAGCCAAAAAAACCCAGAATACTCCATACAAACCCTCGTTTTATCAGTTAATCTTTGACATGACTCTTGGACTGAAAAAGCAGCAGTAAGTGCGTATCTCAAACCTCCCCTACCTCCAGAAGCACAGTGCTACAGCCTTTACTTTTCAAAAAGTAAATGCTTGAAACTCCTCAGCCTTAGGGAGCACAGCAGGGATCTCCCACTGTTATTTTCACTGTGCCTGATGTTTTCCCCTTACCTTTTGCAGCGATCCAAAGACACCGAGTCTCCTTTCACATACGTGTAGCCGAAAAAACCCCACAGCACTCCAAGACTCTTTCTCCCGGAGCCATCTCATCGGTATTCCTCGGGAACTGACTTACTGTGTTCCTCTTCTCCGAAACAGCTGCTATCTCGGCTAACCCACCTTCTTCTCAGATCACTCATAGTGAAAACATTCCTCACTTCCTGTCTCAAAAAACTTGCTCTGGATATCATTCCACTGGGTAAAGAGCTGGGGGTGGAAGAAAATATTACAACAAAATAAAACCTGTGCCAGCCAGCTTTTCAGGCAGCCTCTTTCATGTGACGCTGCGCTGCATGAGCACAAACTGCGTTCTCGGGAATATTTTCAAATCGCCCGTCTCCGTGTGCCCCTGTGTGTGTGCATTTAATTTCTTTTCCTGGAGGCGTTCCCCTCGCTCTATCCATGCGGAAGGATACGCTGAAAGAATTAAAGCGAAGGCCCGTATGCTTGTAGCCCATTACCTCAGAGAGTTGGAATGCCTGGCAGGGAGAATGTCAGCAATGAACAGCTGCTTCTCTGGCTACAGGGGCATTACAGAAATAGGGGTTACAACAAATAGCAGGCAATCCTTGCTTTTTTTAATCATATGATCATTTATTTTAAGCCTTTCCAATTAAGGCAAATCTCTTACCAAAAAATCTGTTGGTCTTATTTTCATGCAGCTTGGAAATATTTTCAAGGTTTAATCCATGTGTTCTGTACCAAATGACCTATGCACATACATTTATGTCTGCAGCTAAAAACAAAAGTCATTGAAAAGCTTCAGCTGTTGGTAATATACACAACAAGAAAATGCAGATTAAAGACTGATCTTTCAGCCCTTGCCTGGATTTAAAACTCCCAAAGGTGTCAGTAGAAATTATGCCCTTAATAACAGCTGTCTCAGCAAGCATTAAATGCATATCAATTAAGTAATACTGTGTTTAACCAATGCAAACATCATGTAAGGGGCTGCACTCCAGTCCCACAAATAAATGGAAATGTCTGTGTGTGCGTGTGCATGCGCGTGGGTGTGAAATCAGCAACTGTTGCATACAACGTGGAATTTTATGGCTCTTCACATTGCGTGAGCCAGGCAAAAGTATATACAAACTTGAAACAGGTCAGGGATGAAGAAAAAGGTAAAGTGAGTATGTAAACGCTGACTCATGACTAAAACTTAGAAAGTGTTTTGGTAATATAAAGTGCACAAACATGCTACTGTCTGAGCAGGTCTAACCTGCAGATCTGCTACGCAAATAGCATGTTACTCAGGAGGGCACTAATCTCCGCTGAAATATGTAGGTAATTTTGTACTATGATGAATTCTTCTGAGTTATTTCTCTTAGACACAACGGGCTTTCCTCTCATCAAGGGAATAGCTCTTTTTCCCTCCCCCATACATCAGCCATAGTTAGGATTAGCAGTCCATAAGCCAAGGAAAGAACTCCTTCAGGGGAATTTTACATTGAGTAAAATAAACTGAAATAAACTAAGCGGATACACTTTTTAATGGTATCTGCTACAGGCCAGAACTATGGTTAGTTGACACAGAAAACTGACCAATACAATGCATGACAAATCCAAGCCACGAAAATCCAAGGTAACAGAAACAACCCTTCCTATTTCTAAACAATTCATACTGGAAACAAGGTCTCAATTCTCTTATATGTCACATTTCCTATTCTAAATCATGATCACACCCATTTCCTGCCTGATTCCCTGCCCAAAAGTTGCATTTATTAGAGTTTTCTTACTTTCCATAGTTACTCCTTACTTTCTCTCTTTGCGCTTAAAGACAACACATCATCTTAAAAGACAAGTAGGACATTGTCAATATGCTCCCCTGCAGCTTACATTTTCTCTTTTTGAAGCTTATCAAACTTATTCCTGAATTAAATTTTTCCTTCTGCTTCCTATAATCCCAGTTTGTATCCTAACTTTGTGTTTTTCTGCACTTTCTCCATTTTGCCCAATCTCATGTTGTGCCTCATCAGCTCTCCGTTACCTGCTTCGCTCCAACTATCAGCTGTAATAAATAGGACAAAGAGACAAAGGCATCCATGAATGTGTAATGAACTCTGATAAAGGCACATCAATAAGACAGAGTGATTGCCTCAGGGCGCTATACAGTGCTTTGGCTTCTCCCCTTTAACCCCTGTTCAACACTGATGACATGCATGGGTAGAAACACCCACATCTTTTGCTCTACTTTTTACTCTCTTGTTGAAGATTATGGGAGGAAAAGACTAATATGCTACAGCTGAAGGCTGCAGCCCTTGTTTTGTAAGTACAGAGAAAAGTGGCTGCCTGTTGGGTTGAATACTGCCTGCCCATAGTGGAACAGGGGTAAACCTCCTTTGTTCTTGTTGACATCTTCCCTTCTGGAACAGTTTTGACTCTTTTTCCATCCTGGTCCGAATGCGTGATTGCAGTTGAGTATATCAGCCAACAGGGTGAAGGTTGACGCAAGTATTCACCTTGTTCCGATTCCAGGAACTCTGTCCAGCATCAGGTCTTTGCACTGACTAATGGCAAGACACAAAGTTGGAAGTGAGCCAAATAGGAAGCAGAATCAGTCACCCTCCAGGCAGGAAAGCGCTATGCACGTATATACTCCTCAGCCTAGTGCAGAGTTAGCCGTTTGTGATGAAAAACACAGGCAGGATAATCCATGAAACTACTAGTTAAAGGGGCATTCCCAGGATGCTGAAACAATGAAGAAGTCATGTGGAAAAGTATCTTGATTTACTCACTAGCCATGCAAAATAGTGACTTCGTGAACCGAAAAGTCAGAATACCTCCGATTCTGCACGTGACTCTTAAAGCTGTTCTCTGAACAAATTCACTTTATTCATCACTTCTGTGTTTTGGTTGTGTGTCTGAAGCCTCCCTGTTTTTTCATCATTCCATTTCTTATTTGTGAAAAAGCAAGAGAGAGCTTCATTACGTATTTCTTGATGGTACTGGAGAGAATGGAACGTGCTAAATTAAGGAGCATGCAATATGTCTATTACATGCTTGAAGCCTGAAATTTCATGTTTGCAAGATTCATTTTTACTTATAACGCACTGCAAAATGTTGAACCATGTTCTATTAAGTAACTAATTAAGGTTATAGAATTTTCCAAGAAGAAAACAGGCAGTTTTCCCACATGTAATGCAGTGTTGAACTTTAAGCAATGAGCTCCTGTTGTCATTCACAAAGGATACATTTTTTTTTTAAACACAGTATTTCTTTCTAAGGCAAATCAGTTAGTTGGTTATGAAATAAACTCCATTCCTATTTCTGTCCTATAACAATTATTTTTCTTGTTCCAATTATAAAGTAATACAACTTATTTGAAATCTTACGAGAACAAAATGTCTCTTGAAGGTTAAAACGGAATGTTGTAATTAAACTAATCTGTTACTAGTTGTATCTCACTGTAACACCAGTGTATTAGAAGTACAGTCAGACAAACAGCTCAGATCATTAGCAATAATTAGTCTAGGCTATTTCTGTATGAAGTTTGGTTTATATTAGGAGCAGTGATGCAGGAAGAGATTAATACAGCTGTTAACTACAACGCCTGGAGTTTATTTTACCCAGTGGCATTACTTGTAAAAGACCTTTTATCTGTAGGCTGGGCTTTCTAGAACGGTACTACTCACTAAATCAGCCGACGTGAAGCCGGGAGACTGGTGCAAAAGATAAACAGTGTGGCTCAAACACAACTTCCACATAGTTCTTCCTCCCTCTGCAACTGATCCCTTGTAGCAGGAAGACCAGTAATACGGCAACCTCTTTGTAAGAAAAACAAACCAAAAAAAAAACCCCAAACAAGTTGTTTTAAAGCTTCTTATCAGTCTAACGTGGGGGTCACAAAACTAAAATGTAATAGTAAAATACTTTTATAGTATAGCTGTAGTATGGCATTAAAAGTTACTTTGATACTTTGTGTATTCCCATACCATAATATATTTTGCTTTTAACAAACAGATATTTAAATCTTCAATTTTTGTACTTTTTAAGAAAGAGCACTAATATTGAAATAACCTCGTAGCTAATCTTATGGTATTCATGCTTACCTTAAGCCACCTGGCAGGGCTTTATAAACCAGTTTTAATAAAAACCAGGAATGAAGAAAGAGGCAGCTTTAAAAAGGCTGAATGTGACACTTGACTAATGAAGAGCAGACCCTCTGACACGCAACTATTTAGAAATACACTGAAAGATACGTTTATTGTCCTTACTCCAGGGCCGGACTCCCGAGCGCGCCCTGGCTGCCTGGCGCTCGCCGAGCAGGACAGGCCGCAGCCGAGGCGCCCAGCGGCAGTTTGCGGTGAGCCGCCCCACCCCCGCGCCCGCCGGCCGCCCAGCCGGGGCTGCGTGAGCCCTCCTCCCCGCCGCCGCCGCCGCCGCCGCCCCAGGGGTACGCCGGGCCGCCCTGCGGCCTGTGCCCGCTGCGGGCCAGGCGGGGCTGGCGGCGGCGGTGCGGATGTACCGCCGCCGCCCGGCAGGGGGCGCCGCAGGCAGAGGCCGCGCACTCTCCGTCGCGGCGCTCCTGAGCCGGCGCGGCCTACGGCGGGAGCGGAGCCGGGAAGCCGCGGTGGGAGGGGAGAGGGGACACGGCGCGGCGTGACGGGAAGGGACCGGGGCGGCGCCACCACCATGGAGATCGGCACCGAGATCAGCCGCAAGATCCGGGTGAGAGAGAAGCAGCCGGGTCGTTCCCTCTCCACCCGCGGCGAGGGCCTGACCCCGCTTGTGAGGGGCAGGCCCTGCCGACGGTTGGGGCGCCGGGCTCCCTCCGGCCTCCCCTCAGGCGCGGAGGTGGCCGGGGCGCTGCGGGCCCTGCACCACCGAGCCCCCTTCCGCCGGTGGAAGGAAGCGGCGGGGTGAAGCCCCAGCCGGGCCGGGGTTACCGGGAGCTGCCGGCGGCGGGTGGCCTTCGGCCTCGGGGCTCCCCGGGGAGGGACACGAGCGGGAGAGTGCTTGTTTTGGGAAGCGGAGTCGGGGTCCCACCGTAGCCCGGAGGCAGCTGCCGGCTCTGCCCCGGAGCTGGGGTTCTCGCCCTGCCACGGCCCGCCTGGGATGCAGGCCCGGAACCGGGGGCTGCCCGGCAGAGGGAGCAGCCGTAGCCGGGCGTTCTGGTGTGACCCCCCGTTACCGTCAGGTCTCCTCAGCTGCTCCCACTCAGCAGTCACCGTTTGAAAAACCTGGAAGGTTTTTTTGTTGTTTTTTTTTTTTCCCCTTCCCTTGCTGAGCCGGGAATGACCTTTTATCAAACCATCCGAGATTCGTTTTCTTTGCAACTTATGAGCTCGGGTGGTCGTTGCTTAATAAAGGACAGCTGGGGCTTGGAGGTTGTCTGGTAGCCCCGGGAACTGGTATATAGCAAATGCGGTAGAGCGGGTGAGATGCCTGGCGGTTTTTGCTGTTCTGCTGTCAGTCCCTCACTGTTACAACGTTTATATTATGAACAGCGGAAAATAGGAAAAGCAACTAACATGTTCAAACAGGTAATGGGAAAAGCTTTGCTAAGCCTCCCACCGTTTTGCAGTTAGAAATACTTCGTTGCTCCATCCCTTAAATGTTGTTTCATTATTTTTTTAGGGTGCTATAAAAGGAAAGTTGCAGGAGCTGGGGGCTTATGTTGGTAAGTTTTATCATGTGTTTAGCAATCTTCTTTAGGTTTGTTGTTGTTAGGTAGGAGACAACCAGCTAGTTAATGGAACAGCATATTTACTTATTATTACTTGTGTTACTGCGTACAGAAGCCTTAAGCATGGGATGAATTATCTGAAGTGCTGGACTAGTATGAAAGAAAAAGACTTCACAAAGTATGTATAATCTAAGTGTAAGAGGAGGCAGTATGTGAACATCCAAAAGGAAATAACTAAGAAGGCTAACAGTCTCCCCTTTCAAGGAGAAATGTTAGCAAGGGAATTGAAAGAAAAGCAAACAAAAAATGATGTGTCTGTGAATACTTAAGGATGTTTCTTTGAAGCACAAGGAGAAACGTTATATAAACAAGATCCTTGCAAATATGGCAGTAGTTACCTGTGAGCACTCTGAGATGGAGTCAGTCTTAAGCATCTTTTCAACAGCCTTTTGAATTCAGGGTGAGAAATTTGTTGGAATTAGGAGAAAGGATAAAGGATATTTAGGAGGTGGAAAGGCCATGTCAGAAACATTATGTAGGACAAATTTGCAAAATGGAAGAGCTTGACTTTTAAGGGGAAAACTAAGAGCTACGTTAAGCTAACATTGATGAAACATGTAACAGTCTTAGAGGCAGGGTGAGATTTTATTTTGGATTGTGAGGAGAGAGATATGAGCAGTGTGAATGTCTGTGCTTTTTTGTTTGGTTTTTTTTTCCTGAACCCACGATTAAATCGATATTGCACTTAAGAGCACCTGTTTTTAACAGCAGTAAAAGTTGATAACTTAACAGGGTGTTCTGCTGGAAGCAGAATACCTCAGTCCTGCAACTGCCTTAGTGTTGTCTGTGATAATTCTTGGATTTCAGGTGAAGGAAAGGAATTAAGAGAATGGTCCAGGGATCTCGTGAGTTGCAGGACCTAGTTCAAAGTTTGTAGTTTGATCTTGAATTCGTCTTATTTCCTATTTAAAGGGGGCCATTGTGTTTATGGAATAAAAATGTATTGACTTCGTAGAAGGGGATTACCTACAAGCTGGTGTTCTGAACTCAGCAGGTGCCAAGGAACCGCATTCAGAATTTTTTCATTGTAAGGTCGTCTTTTTTCACCATCTCAAAAGTTGTCTTTTTCAGTAACTTTTTTTTTTTTTTTTAATTATTATTCCAGGTTTCAGTTTCTCAGTCCTGGAGGTTTTGTCTGCTTTTTCCTGCATTTCTGAAAAAAAATCTTTCTTATATTTAATACCAAGATGCTGGTAGAATACCGTTAAATTTTGATTCCAACTATGGCTCATTATTCTTTCTTTGTTTTTCTTTTCTTTCTGTTTCCTGTATTCAGAAGACGATTCCCAAGACCATACAATGTCTGCACTTTATTCTCAGTCCGCTTCTGAACTTTTTTGAATAACTTTGTATTCTTTATTGCGAAGTCTGACTTCCTTTGGCCTCTTTTTTGTTTTTAAACCACTCTTTCCAAATTTCTGTCACTTTTCAGGTTTCTTTTTTTGACTAGAGTGTTTTGGACAACTCTTCAAGTAATGTTTTTCAAAAACTTTCTATTTCTTCTTTTTGGTAACTGGCAAAAATCCCTTCTCCCTCATTCTAGCCTCTGTGAGCAAGAAAGATGCTTTTGTTTCTTTCTGTAACTGCTAGTTCTTTTCTTTCAAAAAGTCTTCTACAACAGGACATGTTAAGGCTTACTTGTGTAGAACTTACAAAGGAAAGATTTGTATCTGTGAAGAAAAATATAGTTAAATATTCAACTATCACAATTTTCAAAAGGCTGTAGTTTTGCATACAATTTAAGTTGGCATAAGCCAACGCAGTCATAGAGAGCAGCAGTTGTTTTCTTTCTTTCTTTCTTTCTTTCCTTCTATCATATTGTTACAGGTAATTGTGCTAACTTATGTTTTGATCTATACTTAAAGTATCTTCTTTACTTTATCGTACGTTGAACCACGTGAGAAGCTGATCAGGTTTAAAAGTAGTTTGGCCAAAAAATAAAGTTTATTCTAAGTTCCTAGATCTGGGTATCTGTCCATCTTGTGCAACTTGTAGTTTACATTTAAAACAAAACAAAAAAAAGTTAGGATTTAGGCTGAGAATGTGTTATGTTGGAACACTTGAATAGTGATAATGGAGTGCGGATGCAATGTATGCATGTTAGTTCTGTAGTCTAGGGTACAGATGAATCATTTACAGGGTACATAGAGAGACACAGAAGAAAGGCAATTCCTTTCATTTGTATTTTGATTTCTATTTAAGATTTTTCATTTTTTAGGTCTTTTTAATATTGTGTACACACTTAACTTGACGAAATGAGTACACCTATATTAGTGCCTTGGTTCAAATTCACAATTTGAAGTGCATTTCCCAACTATCTTCACTTACTATTGTTACATTCATGTAGTGGGGTGGTATTGGAGAGCATTAGGTGTTTGATTAAACTAAATTGAAATATGTGCTCAAGAAGCATACCTAATGCCCTCGAGCAACAAATGAGCCATTCAGTCCTTCAGAGTAGACGAGAGCTAGGCCAAAGTAAAAAGCTGAATACCAAACTCCCCAAACCCTCAATGTATTAATGTTAGGTTCTGAGCACCTTCCTATCCATTCTGATGAGTAGATGTACCCTGTGCGAGCAGTTTGGCAAGGGAATGGATTTCTCCCTGCGTATGAAATTGCATACATTAGGGAATTAGAGAATCAGACCCTCGGGGTTGCTAGTTTGGTGTTGGTTGGAAAATCTTGATGGAAAATCTAGAAGATAATACAGTTTTGATTTGTTTAATGCACAAATCAGAAGGGGATATTTATCTATTTGGTGTTTGTAGCTAAAGGAAGTTTGAGAAGAATACAGTGCTATACTTGGCAATATTTGAAGTGATGAAAATTGTAGATGGTTGTTAGCGTTCAAATAAAAGGATATAGGCAGCAGAGTGGCTTTCTTTTATCTTGTCCTTTTACTCACTTTTAAAATATTTTGATCCTGTCTTCAGCATATGGTCTTGTGAAGTTGGTGATCTTTTATTTTGCACTCATAGCTGAAACTTGTCTTGAACCTCAGAGGAAAGGGAAGTCTTGTTAATTTGCTTACCTAATCCTCTGCCTGCAGTGTCTTTGTAGTAAAACTGGGAAAAAAAAAATCTGGTTACATGTTTAAGGATGTTTGTTGTGTCTTTTATGACTTATTATACTTTAAAACAACATATTTCTCTTTGTATTAGATGAAGAGCTCCCTGATTATATTATGGTTATGGTGGCCAATAAGAAGAGTCAGGAGCAGATGACAGAAGACCTTTCCCTTTTCCTTGGAAACAACACTGTCAGGTTTACTGTCTGGTATGTTTGTAAGCTACTTGTCACACTTCTTACCAGTCATCAGGACTGTTTTTTATAAGAGAAACCTGAGAATTTAAGAAGTTACTTATCTTCCCATTGTGTCATTTACATTAATCAAAACTTTTACTTTGCAGGTCTAATAAGTAAATTATTTTTAGTCTGTCAACAGTTAGGCTATTGCAGTGACAATTAAGTGGCAAAGGCCTGGAGGGCTTATATTCTTTGTTTGCTCATAAGTCCAGTCAAATTTTTGAATGACGTGTTACATGCTCAGGTAATTTGACTTTAAAAAATTATTGCTGCAAAGCCCACTGTGAGCATGAGAGCATTTCACACTGTTCTGTATGACATCCTTGTCTCTGAATTGGAGAGACATGGATTTGATGGATGGACAACTCAGTGGATAAGGAACTGGCTGATCATGGCTCCATGTCCAAGTGGAGACGAGTGGCATTCCTCAGGGGCCAGATTTAGGACCGGTGCTGTTTAACATCTTTGTTGGCGACATGGAGGGTGGGATTGAGTGCACCCTCAGCAGGTTTGCTGACGACACCAAGCTGTGTGGAGCGGTCAACATGCTGGAGGGAAGAGATGCCATCCAGAGAAACCTGGACAGGCTTAGGAGGTGGGCCTGTGCCAACCTCATGAAGTTCAACAAGGCCAAGTGCAAGGTCCTGCATGCAGGTCGGGGCAATCCCAAGCACAAATACAGGATAGGCGGAGAATGGATTGAGAGCAGCCCTGAGGAGAAGTACTTGGTGGTGTTGGTTGATGAGAAGCTCAACATGAGTCAGCAATGTGCGCTTGCCGCCCAGAAAGCCGGCTGCATCAAAAGAAGTGTGGCCAGCAGGTGGAGGGAGGTGATTCTGCCCCTCTACTCTGCTCTGGAGCCCCCAACATAAGAAGGACATGGACCTGTTGGAGTGAGTCCAGAGGATCTGGACGAAGATGATCAGAGGGCTGGAGGACCTCTCCTGTGAAGACCGTCTGAGAGTGTTGCTGGTGTTTGGCCTGGAGAAGAGAAGGTTCTGGGGAGACTTTATAGCGGCCTTCCAGTACTTAAAGGGGGCCTACAGAAAAGTCGGAGAGGGATTCTCTATCAGAGAGTGTAGTGATTGGACAAGGGCTAATGGTTTTAAACTGAAAGAGGGTAAATTTAGATTAGATATTAGGAAGAAATTTTTTACTGTGAGGGTGGTGAGACACTGGCACAGGCTGCCCAGAGACGTTGTGGATGCCCCATCCCTGGAGGTGTTCAAGGCCAGGTTGGATGGGGCTTTGAGCAACCTGGTCTAGTGGGAGGTGTCCCTGCCCATGGCAGGAGGTTTGGAACTAGGTGATCTTTCAGGTCCCTTCCAACCCAAACCATTCTGTGATTCCCTGTAGTTGTAAAACAGTTCTTCAAAGACAAACTTTGCTTTTATGCTAACAGTGCTTCAGTTTGCTGTTGTGCATGGGAATTACTATATCAGGACAGATGAGCAGTGGATCTAATTCTGTATACTGTCTTTGACAAGGCTTAGCACCAAATGCTTAGGTATTCCCACCTCTCAGGCTGTTTATTTATTACCACCACTCAGCTCTACAAAACAAAAGTAGAACCCCAGAATTATTGTGAGCAGGACAGATTAGCAACAGATGAACTCTTTTCTAAGATCCTGACAGCGTGGATTAATTTATGCTATGCTGTGTGACAGCCTTAGCCATTATATTTAATTTATGCTATGCTGTGTGACAGCCTTAGCCATTATATTTCTCATGTGTTTTCTAATACTGAATTTGACTTACAGTATAAACCTTTAATTAACTCCATGTTTTAGAGTATCCGAACAGATACTTCACTCCAGAGACTCTTCTTGCTTTTAGAGTTGTGTATATTTTCAAGTTAATCTTATTTCTGAGTCTCTAACCTAATGTAGTTTTAAGGAACATTGTTTTGTTTTGTATGGATTAGAGAAATACTACTTCTTTTTTTCTTTTTCCGTTTGCTTCCTGTGAAATTTTCATATTGACTGGTTACATTTGCTTCCAGTATTTCTTCTATGTGATTAGTCAAGTTCCCCTGTATTTGGTTAGGAGCTTTTATGCTATTAAATAGCAGAGAGAAACATCTTTGTAAGTTGGGTATGTTATGAAACCATAAACATAGACAAAAAGTGAAAGTTAGTTCCAGCTATTGCAATTCACTGTATTAACTATTTAAAATGGTGGATTTCCATGTTTCAGTGTTACTTGTATGGATATAATTTGAGTTTGTTTTCAAAGTTTTTAATTTTTTCATGACACTTGTCAAAAATATAAGAAAGGAGTGCAATTAAGCATGCACCCCTTTTTTAAAAAAGTACGCAGGCATTTATGTTCTTTGTTCCCTCTTGCGGCCTGCCTAGGCAAAGCTTTTGGGTTTCACTGTATCAGTAAGTCATACAGTTGTCTTTCTCATAGTAGTTTTAGGAATCAGACAAATTAGTGATGTTTACAAGTTGATGAGGGTAACTCCAGTACTAGGGTTTTGACTGAATCCTGATATACAATAATATGTAGCAGAAAACACTTTTATGGCTTTGTAAACAAAACTAAAACTTTATTGAAAAAAGTAGTAGAGATGTAGAGAAAGCAAATTTCAGCAGGGAAGAGAAATAAAGATTATTTATATATATATTTAGAACTGGATATCAACTATATGTAGATATTATATCTCCTGCTGGTTTTCACAACTGTTTAAATTCCAATTGTAATGAGTCCTTTAATCTCAATTCAGTATCCACATTTGCTTATAAATACAAATTCAATGTCAGAGTGCTTTGTCAGGTAGCGAAGTAGGTATTGGCTAAAAGAATGATGAAAAAGAAGACATGATGAAACCTGTGCAATAAGCTGTAGGAGGACTGGTGGAAAAAAGTTAAATAGCACTGTAGTTGGGAGTTTTATATGCTTTTATTTCTTCTAAAGGCAACCCAGAATGTTTACATTCTTAAAACACTGGGTCTCTGGCAAAATACAATACTCAGGAAGGTCTGCCTTCCTTGGTTTGTCTCTGTAACTGGTAATTCAGGGTCATCTGGTAAAAGTTTCACAGCAGTTCTGTGGCAGACCTGGCAGTCCTGCTGGTTGGCCAACACTTCTTACTCTGAACCAAGTGTCAGGTCACAGTTATCTGGAGGTCAGTGTGAAAACTGATATGCATCAGCAGACTTCAGCTGACAAAACTTTTAAGAGTGTTCTAGTGAAAACTCTCAAGGAGGTGAGTGTAAGCCTTCCTTAGACTCACATGGAGTCTTACTTTTCTCAGTTTTCAATATGTTTTTGTTCCTTAACTCCTTTCTAATACTCAGTCTAAATGATGGATTTTTTCTTTTTTTTTAATCTTTTTAGTTTCTTCTCACTGTAACGTGTGTTTATTTTTAAATCACCTTATTATTTTATAGCCTTTTGATTTTCTGTATTGCTTCGGCTTGGTACCTTTTTCACAGCCAAACAGCAAATTTGGTACCTTGCTGAAATATTTTTGCTCACCAATATGTATCAAAGAATATTGTTGGTATATACAAAGCATGCTGGAAGAATCCCGAGTATGTTAAATGCTGTGAATTGTATGTTGTTAAGGTTTGTATTTAGAATGATGTTTAACTCTGCTGTGTAAAGTCTCACATATGAAGTAAAATTCAGCTATGCTTTAGACTTCTAACTTAGGTTTTTTGAATCACTTTTTAAAGACACTTAACTCTTACCATTGATTGTAGTGAAAGAGTGGAAAGTGCTGGCTTTAATTATGTAAACCAACTAAATGCCAAAAGTAGGTGATGTGATGAATATGCTACCTACATGTATAAAGACTCACTGAAGGCAAGACACTGAAAGCCTCCCTTTTGAGGTTAAACACGTATCAGTTGATGGAAAGTCTTAGATAAATGAGATGCTTGTTATAGGAGGGGAAAGGCAGTTTGTTTCTGAAATATGATCATTCTTAATGTAAGTTAAAGTTCTTTTATTTCTCCTTTTCTTCTTTTGCTTCCTTCTCTGTCCCCCCCCTTTATTTCAGGCTCCATGGTGTTTTGGATAAGCTGCGATCTGTGACTACTGGTAAGTAAGAAAATTAGTTTTGAGTGAAAGTAGGTTTATCTCTTCTGTATAGTATTGTGTGTCTAATGAGTTTCAAAACAGGTCTTAGCTGACTGTTTTTGTTAAATTTTCAATTTATGTGGTCTTTTGGGTCCTGACTTTTAAGAAAATTGCTTTTTATTTTGAGATAAAGAATTTATTTCTGAGTCCAGAATTTATTTCTGGGTGTTTCATGCTGATGTTTGCAGCAGAAACAGCTTTCAGCTTGTTGTGTTTTCAGATCTGTGCGATGTCTTGTTTGCAGTTTCTTAGCTACATTTACTGCAAAATCTGTATTGCTGTGCTTTGATGTAAAAATGAAAGGTACTTGTCTCCACAGAACCAACCAGTGTAAAATCTTCAGAATCTAATATCTTTGAGAGCAAACTTCCTTCCAGCAAAAGCAGTTCATGTGTGAGTGATGAGAGGAGGCGTGAGGATGTCTTGCCACCCCTTGCAGTTTCCAGCACTCGGACTGAAAGAAATGACTCCAGAGTTTCAACAAGCTCACAGGAGCAAAGGAACACTGCTTCACGGTAAAGCTTCTGGTTACTTGCTAACACACATTCTGACTTTAGTAGTTGTGTGATTGTAGTAGCCATTCTGAAGAGCACAAATACTTGGAAAGATCAAAGTGGTTTTGAAGAGTAAAGCATTGCTACAATTTGTTGCATAAAAAACATCAAATCAGGAATTCGGTTCTATTTCTTTAAGCAACAGATGGGCATAGATTAATTAATCCAACTAAAAATCGTGATCAGTATGTTAGATTTGTATAAACAACAATATCTTAATGCTTCTTCCCTGCTGGCTTTGTTTAAAAGACAGTTCTCATTTTCCAGAACTTTATTTGCAGATGAGTTAATAGTTGGCAATTTCTTATTTTATCAGGCAGTCTTGTGAAGATGGTTCTGCATCCCGCTTAACGTCTACAGTCAAGCCTTTGAGGGAATTGTCACCTTCTGAAGCTGTAATTGACATTAAACCTGAACCAGATGATCTAATTGATGAAGACCTGAACTTCGTGCAGGAGAATCCTTTGTCACGGAAGAAACCTATTGTAACTGTAACTTATGGTTCTTCTCGTCCTTCTGCTGAAATCTACCGACCACCAGCTAGCAGAAGTGCAGATGGCAATATGCATGTGCACAGATTGTCACAACAGGGCAACTTGCAGGGGAGCCGGCAGTTAGACACACAAAGCTGCAGGTCTTTGGAAACAGGCCAGCTGTGCAGTCCAGAAGCGTTTGGCAGCTTAGCAGAAAGTTACAGACCCACCTCCAAACTTAGTGCTGATAAAGTAGGCAGTGAGGTTAGTACAATCTAAACTATTGCGATATTTTACGCATGCTAGGAACCTAAATAACTAGGTACGCTTCCAGTAAAATCTTGACCTTTGAGAAATAGAAGGACTTCTGTCACTGATATCGATAAGTTAGGGATTTCATTCTTTGGGTCCACTGATAAAAAGAGATTGCATAGTTTAACATCATCGCCTGACAGGTTGCTGCATCTCAGAGTTAATTAGCTTGTACATCTTCATGCCATATTGAGTTGGACTAATAAGTTAGCACGTTGTTATGATGCACGTGATGAATCAGAAATAATAATTTTGATCTCTGGATCATTGGAACAGCATGATCTTCTGTAAGTGCTATGTAAATCTCCAGCTTTACACAGTATCAGTATTCAGTAAATCAGTATTTTTGGGAGGCTGTTTATTTATACCTATGCTAGATATACACTAGTCGCTGAAGCCTGGGTATGTTGCTTATTAGGATTGGTATTATAATACTCTTTAGAACCATGGCATTTAAGAACTCTTTGGGATGGGTGTTGTACAAGGACAAACTGAAATGTGATTGCTGCCCTACATACTTTGGAGGCCAGGCAGGGAGATAGTCCTAGCCAATAGTTTTGAGACTATCCATATGAATTGGTTAAGAGCCCTTCGTGAGAGGAATGAAGGTTGTTATGGCTGCTAATGTTGTAATGAAGCAGGTACTACATACCTTGTAGTATCTGTGCGTCTGTATTTGTTACTGCTTATATAGTTCTCTGACTTTATACAGAACGAAGTAGTAGCAAAGGATAACAAAGTTTACTTGGAAATCTATAATGCTTTACAAAGATATGTGCTGATGTCTTTTTTTTTTTTTTAAGATGGGGAAGTGAGAGCATAGTGATTTGTTTAAGACTGTACATAAGTCATTAATGAATGACAGTTACACCTCTCCTTGGAAATGTTAGAAAAAGGTCTTGTGATAATTTTCTTCTATTACTACTTCATGAATAATGTCCAGAAGAGGGCTATTTCAGGCGTGTTTCTTAGAACTGTGGATCTTTGCTATATTCTGCTTTCTCTTAGACAAGTTCTTGTGCTTTGGGAAGTTTAACCTTTAAAAAGGTCGTTGAGTTTCTTACTGTATGAATCTTCTTTATCAGTGCAGTCCAGGTCCCTCCCTTAGGGTATTTCTCCTTGGAGGATATAGGATCGTTTAAAGGATGCTGTGTATAAACCTGGCATTCAGATGCCTCACTGTGCTCCTGTGTAGTGCTGAGTGGTGGTTCCTACAGGAGTTATTGACGTGTGCGTTCTCCTGTGCTTTTACACAGCCTAGTATTTAAATTTGTTACTACCATGTGCGCTGTGGTGGTGGGTGGCTGTGTCAGTACAAGGACCTTGCACTGTCTAAACTGGACCATCCTGGCTCTGCATAGCTATTAGAGTCCTTTGGAATATGTCAGTTTGCTAGAAATTAATCCTTACGCTAAGCTGAAATTCGAGTTGATACAGAGGAGAAAGTCAGTCATACTGATTTCGCTTGTCGCTATCAGATTTTCAATAGGTGCATCTTGAAGGGTAGTATGAATTTCTTTGGAAAACCCTGTTTTTTCCATAAATGTTGGATAAATTGTCTGTACTTTGGACTTTTTTCTTCTCATTTTCTAAATGTTGTTTACAGTTCCATTTTTAATGAGATGTATATCCGATTTTCATATTCTGTAGTGCTGTCACTTGTTTCTGCGGACAGTACAGTAGTTCTAGACTCATGCAACTTGAATGGAAGTTCTCCATCTTCTGGCTATAGGTAGAATCACAATGTTTTCTTTGCTGGCTTATTAATATGTGTTTTGTGCTAAATGAATTATTTTGGCTGCTCTGTTTGTTGTAGGAAGAAAGCTCCAGGAAGAGACGGTTGCCTGTTGTAAGCTCTGTAGTCAAAGTGAAAAAGTTCTGTACCGATGGGGAAGATGAGGAGGAGGAGGAAGACTATGGATCACGAACAGGAAGCATCTCCAGCAGTGTGTCTGTACCCGCAAAGCCAGAAAGAAGGTACTTCTCAGTGATCTCGGTGATTCTGTGTGGTTTGCAGAATGAATTTAATGAACAAAAACTTTGAAAGTGGAAGTTGGGGAAAACTGCGGTTTTGAAAATTGACAGACAAAATTCAGTAAGCATTTTTATATTTTTTGTACTATCTCACAGCTCTGTGAGGGAGGTGTCTCTTTATACCACCTTTTTTTCCTCTGTTTTTGTAACCTGTTTTTAGTATTGTGCATAAGCTGCAACAGAATGTGGGGGGCAGAGGTGGGAGGAAATGAATGGCAGAGTTTGTGCCTTTCAGGTGCAGCATGGTTTCACAGCAGCTTAAGCCGAGAGGTGGAATCATGCCTCTGGACTTCCGTTTTTGAGGGCGTTTTGTAGTTCCCCATCCACTCAGAGAATAGATTAAGAAGCTGAAAACAAATATGGATACAGTGGTTTTAGCTGATGATTTCTATCAATAATAAGCATAACTGCATTAACCTGTTGAAATGTGTTTAACGTGGATACAGTTGCTGTTGCAATTCATGTACAATTAATTATTTTTTTATCTCCCTTAGACCTTCATTGCCGCCTTCAAAACAGGCCAATAAGAATTTAATACTGAAAGCAATTTCTGAAGCACAGGAATCAGTTACAAAAACAACCAATTATTCCACTGGTAATTAACATTATTTTTGTTTGTGCTAAGCTATAATATTTCCAAGCCCTGTTTTATAAATCCAAGCTAAAGATAGCACTTAAATAAAACAGAATGTTAAATACTGCATGTTAGCGATACACGTAAGGGATTTTCCATGTCCTGTGAACGTTACATTAATCTTCAGTGATGAATTATGAAAGCATAAGCATGGGAGGGAAGAGTTATTTAAAAGATATTAATCAACATAAGTCTGTAAATTGTATAGCTACAATATGGAAGTGCCAGAAGTATTCTGAAGTTGATAGTTGTCAAGGTGAAAGTGTTCGGAATTAGGCAGCTATTAGTTTGAGCTGTTTGGTTGATCTTTCTTCCTTTCTGAGAGGGAAGGAGAAAAAAGCCAAACAGTAAAAAATCAAAATGCGCAGGATATAGGTAATAGAAGTGCAAAATAATGAGCAACCTACTGATTGATATATCAGTTTATATTGTTTTTAAACAGTGAGGCTGCAATTTTAGTTCAGTGGTTTTAGGTATTGAGTTGCAGTTGATACAGCAACTGAGCAGTTGCTGGTGTGTAGGCATTCAGTTCTCCTAGTTAGGAGAGACTTATGCTGAAGAAAGGCAAATCCAGCTGTTGTCCCGTGTGCTTTCGTTTCATTGGGTGTTAATAAACCTAGTGTTGTCAGCAGGAAGCATTGCACACTGCCAGGGAAGGAGCATTCACTAAACTACCTAAACCCTGACTTTTATGCCATCTGGAACAAGACTGAAAGCTATCCAAAATCTCTTGACTGCTCTCTCACTCAAAACCTGCAAACTAACTAAGAAACATGTATCTTCCTTTTACATTAACATATTTACAAAATGGCCATTGTGAACATCTTCCCTGTTTTCTTGTCATTACTTGTATTTTCAAGGTTGCACAGGTGCTGATAAGTAGGGCTAAAGGCATGGGATGGATATGGAGTTTTCTGTGTTCAAAGGCTCTTGAATTGGACGAGATGTCTGTGCGCGTTAGAAGTGGGATATAGAGTAAGCTGGTTTTAAAACAGAGTAGGTTATATGGATGACTAATAAAGATCGTTGCCAAGCTTAGAACTGAAGATAAATTATCTAAGAATGGTTCCAGTAAACTATGGAATTGCTTGACTCCATACAAAGTATTTCATACAGTAAATGAACTTCTAAAAGAAAATCATGCTTCTTCATTAATAGCAAATAACATAAGTGCCTCCCAAGTGTTAAGAGCTTACGTTCATTCTCGATGGTAAGCAAAACAAGCAGTTTGTTAAGAAAACAGGTAGGAGCACCGATACTAAGTTCTGATGCCAGTTATCCAGCAAGGAGTGTTTATGGTGGAAAAAGCAGCAAGACAGGGAACAGTACTTTGAGGTGATGCAGGAAACTCTTTCCTGTGTACATAGCAATATGGCAGGAAATAGAACATAGCCAGAAAAGTTTAAAATTAATTAAAACTCTTGATTTTTAATAGTGGTGATCTTGCAGTTTGACTTACCGACATGACCAAAAAGCACCACTTTGTGGTTTAGTACAGAAGTGATTTGTGAATTTTATCTGAAGCATCATGCAGGTTTTTCCACTTCAGAAGTAATATTTAATGTATTTTTTGAAGTATTTTGAATGGAAGTAAGCTAATTTGAAATGCATAGGTAAAAAGGTAAGATCGATAATGATTGATATCGAAATCTGATAACGATAAGATATCGAAAAATGATAAATCCATTACTGAGTGGTACCTTTTAGTTGCATGTGCCAGAAGTTGGGTGCTGATGTGATACTTAACCAAGGAAGAATATGCTTAGCTTTTCACACCCAGTTCTGACGGTCTTAGTAGAAGCCAAATAAAGAAGTCAACCTGTTGTCCTGCTACCCCCAAATTCCATGCTACAGCTACCTGAAAGGAGGTTGTAGCTAGGTGGGTTCTGGTTTCTTTTCCTAAGTAGAAAATGATAGGACATGAGGAAATGACCTCAAGTTGCGCCAGGGGAGGTTTAGACTGGATATTAGGAAAAATTTCTTCACTGAAAGGATTGTCGAGCATTGGATCAGGCTGCCCAGGGAAGTGATTGAGTCGCCATCCGTGGAGGTATTTAAAAGACATGTAGATGTGGAGCTTAGGAACATGGTTTAGTGGTGGGCTTGGCAGTGTTAGGTGAATGGTTGGACTTGATGATCTTAAAGGTCTTTTCCAACCTAAATCATTCTATGATTCTACTGTCATCAAGTTCTATATTCTATTTGCAAGCACCTTAGCATAGGCTACCTGGCACCGTACAAAAAGCACACATTGGTAATCCATGATTGTTTATATGAAAGGTGGAATGAAAAGTTACTTCAATACCATAAGAAGTGGATGAATGAATACTTTGCTGATGTCACTCTAATGCTTCTCATGCTGTTTTGTCTTACAAGTAGGTGTTCTCGCATGCCACTCATAGAATGCTCTATGCACATGCATGAATGTGATTTCACACTAAGGATTTTACAGGTAGCTAAAGATGCTTCTTGTGGAGACAGGTGCTTGGGATTTTTGTGTGTGTAGGAATTTATTAGAGTTATTTTAGCACTGTATGTAAAAATAGTACTGTTGTGTGATTTGGTTGTATGTAAATGATTTACCATTGTTTCTTTATTTGAAGTTCCACAGAAACAGACTGTTCCGGTTGCACCAAGAACTCGAATTAGCCCAGAGGAATCCCAGTTAGAAACAGTACATGTGCAAAACAGACTGCCTGCTCTGAGTTCACAGCTTCCAGTAGAAGAACCAAAGGAGCAGACAGTTGAAGGAATTCAAGGTCATCTGATAATAGTCTTTAAAAATTTATACCAGGGAATGTCATTTTACAGCAGGCTGAGCAGAGAAAAGAAATGCTTTTAATTTTTAACTTGGCATCGAAAGTTACATGTGGAAATGCTCTGGAAACCAAGAGGCTTTCTAAAGCATGGCTGTAAGGTAGATACGTGCACACAAACACATGTGTGCACGTGCACACACACACATGCAAAGCGTGGTGTAGCATTCTGGCATATCGCTGAAGAATAATTGTGCTAAGCAAATGCAATAAGCAAATGTAGGGGGATAACTTCTATTTTCTCCATCCTTTGCATAATATCTTGTAGGAGTAGTTCTGTCATGAAGCTTATGTGAGAGAGTTAAGATACTCTACATTTGGAATAATTTTGCAGCATATGAAGTATTAAAAGATTATTTCTGATATTGTTACCACACAAATAGTTCTAATATTTTTTTTTTAATGTAAATATTGGAGTACTATATCTGCTCTTACAGGACAGCTGATGTGAGGATAACTGTGTGAACAGTATGCTTTGTTTTTACTTCTGTTATGAAACTCCTGGAGGAAAATGGCATAACCTTTAAAGGCAATCGAAGTATCTTTTCAGCATGATTTTTTTACAAAGAGAGAAGCGTGTGTGTCTGTGTTAGTTACAAGGAAGCATAGAAGTAAGGTGGTGAAAAAACACTTCTGTAAGAAGTTAGTGTACTCTTTCTAAGTGTTTAAATATTTAGATTATTGAGTAAAACTTGGTTTGAGTAAGAACTTTGTTACATCAGCTCTCATTCGTTTTTAAGTAATGGTAAACATCTGTTATTTAAAAAAAACAAACTATTTTTTCAGTCTCTTGTTCCTCATATAGATGTATTTGGAATCTTTCTGCCAACATAAAATAGTTGAAATTGTATCTGTGAAGTACGTAAGAAGGAGCTTTATCAGTCTTTGAATTAATGTACAGAAGATATTTATGCTAAATATTTTTGCTCTTATGCCATTGAAATGGAAATGACAGCTTGCTTAGGAAACCTACAGAAAGCAAAATAAAATTTTTCAAACTGTAAGTCAAACGTAGAACGGTGCTACTCTGATTTGTTTCACTGCTTTTAAGAAGACCATATAGCAGTCCCTTGTAGTCAGCTGCTTTCTTGTGACTGTTCTCTGAATAGTCAACACCTCTACAAATGAGGAGGAAGAACTTGGCCTTTGTAAGTTGCCATACCCACAGACCCAGTATGTACTGGGCAATGGTTATGGGAAAGACCGGAGTCTTTCAGTATTTAGATTTTGCCATGCCATCTGGCTGGAGAAAACTTGTTACTATTTCAGAAACAATGAGAAAGGGGTTCATAACATTGAAAATTACTTTTTTTGTTAGAAATGTGGAGGTTTTTGTTGTTTTCTTTATCAAAGGAATTAGAAGAGTATGCTTCAGTTCTTTAATCTATAGTTTCATTTTGACATGCAGTAAAATATGCTTCTAATTAGTGTTGTTTTTTTGTAGGACCTGAACAAAAGGAGCTCTCTTCTCGGCTCCAGATTGATCCTGTGATTGAAGATACCTTGCAAGTGACTCAAGGTTAAGTCTTGTGATCTTTAATTTTCAAATTGAGCACTACTGGTCAGTGAATGTTAAAATATAGCTTCCTTTTCAATTAATCATACTGATTGCTAGTATTTTCTAGTTTCTACGTGTCTAAGGAATAAAAGCATTACATCAGTAGGTGTTCAAAGCCTGAGAGATATTGAGGGCATGTGGGCCCCCTTCAATGCTGTTTCAGCACGGCCGTTACAGTAACAGAGTTTCCTGGTCCGGCCTAAGATGGCCTATGGCTCCTGTCGATCCATTTCTGTGGAGTTAGCAAGTAAAAATGTTTTCTGGAAGCTACTAGTAAGAAACGAAAACAAAATAAAATTAGCTTATCGGCTGTTTAAATTGATATTAAAAGATGTGCTATAAGTTAGAGTACAACTACAACCTTATTTTTCTTCTTTTCTATGTAATTTTTCTCCCAATTCAGATTACTACGATGCAGAATCTATGGTCCACACAGATACTAGGTCATTTATCCTGAAGAAGCCCAAGTTATCTGAGGAAATAGTGCCGCAGAATCAGCAATTGGGAAAGAAGGCCACAGAGGCAATACGAGTACTCTCAGGACGTCTAATACAGACACGGTAAAAAGTTTCTTCTAGGACTGTTATTAGTCAGAATGCTGTCTGTGGTTTAGGTGGAATCATGCAGTTATACTTGTGCTTGGCAGTCCAGTCAGGATCTGTGAAATCATGGAAAACGGACTGACATTGAATAGCAGAGGAAAAAAAAGCAGGGGCAAAAAAAAACCCTCCCAGAATGCCTTCTAAATGGAAAATATTTCCAAGGGTCAACTGTAGCTTGAGCATATCTTTGATTTGCAAGAAAGAAGAAGGAACTGAAAAGTACTGCTCTCTTTTTGTCATAGCTGTTCAGATTTCTGAAATCTTAGTTAAGTAATAATTTTGCTTAAATTGCCTTTAGCTTTACACCTGTTTCACCCTGAGATTACATTTCTTAAGAAATGTCTTTTAAGGCAGTGTTGAGCATGGTGAATCCTGAGCTCTCAGTGCTGGAGATAAACCAGCGCGTTCTGCACGCAGGTCGCTCAGTACCCGTAAGCCAACAAACAGTTAAGTCACATGTGGGACAAGTGATTTAAGGCTCCTTACTGGTGAGTTTGGCCAAGAGAAGTTTAAAGTTCACGTCAGCTTCAAATGATGGGTTGTGGATGTTTTTTCATTTCTCCAAAGGAGCAATGGCCAGCGCACAGTCATTTTCCTACCTTGTTAGAGGTGTTGCCATTTACTGCTACCAAATAGTTTTATGTATCTTAACCTGTTAGAGTTAAAAACCACTCTGAACAATGTGATGTACTTCATCACTGTGGGCTGCTGTGTTTGAGAAACTGTTAATGTTTCCTTTCCACGAGTGGCTTTGAGCAGGCTGTGTTGATTAAAAATAAAACCAACAACGAGGAAACAAACCCAAAAGGATAACCTCGCAGTGTCACAGTTGAAAACTGTGACTGTGTTACAGGAGAGTGGTAACTTTTTGCATGTTTTTAATGTGTTGTTTTTCTCTCTTCTTAAAAGGCATTCTACACATGCTTAGTTGCTTTTAGCCTAATTTCAGAGAAGCAAAGTTTGTCAAAGATGAGAACTCCATAGTGCATTTCCCAATATTTAGAATCATGTGCCGTTGAGGAAATCCTTCGGGTGAAATGGGTGGAAGAAGACTGGGGAAAATGTACGCATCCCCTGTTTTTATACTCCCTCTTTTATCCACATTGACTACTGTCAGATGCAGGATACTAGGCTAGACTGATCTTTCCTTCAGGCTGAGCATCAAAGTGCTTAGTGTCAGTATTTCAGTTCTTTCTTCCTAGTCCTAAAAACTTTTACACTCACTGTTTCATAATGTGCTGCTCAGTATTTTTGAGGAGACACCTGTTCTGTGTGTTAAAAGGTTTGTGATTCCAAGAGTGGTATTTACCCTCTCTTTTTTTTTTTTTTTTTGTCTCAAAACTGGAAATTCCTCAAAAGATTAATCACTTTCCTTTAACTGTGCCTGTAAATGAGCTTTCAGATTTATCTGTTGAGCAGAATGCAACAAACTGAAATGTACCGGCCAAATTCTCTGCTGTATGCCTTTGAAAGCTGTATTTCTCATTAGTGCTCTAGGGAGACTAGAATGCAAACTGTAAATTGGAGTAATTATAGCAGTATTAAAAGAAGGCTTTTTATGGTGTGACTCTCCATAGATTGACTTGTGCTACTTCTGGTTACTAGTGCAGCTCACTTTTACTCAAACCTCTCAAGTCAGATAATCTATTGTTACTACATTTCTGTGTTTCATAGAGACCAGCTTGCACAGCTAGAGAAACCTGCTAGTCCCAAGTTCATCGTGACGCTGGATGGCGTGCCCAGTCCACCAGGATACCTTTCTGACCAAGAAGAGGAAGATATGTGTATAGCGGAAGGATTAAAGCCAGTTACCCAAAATATGTGTGCCGGCAGAGGATTAAAAGGCCTTCGAGCGCAGCAGATGCAAATTGTAACCAGGCAGCTAGAGGGCTGCGATGGTAATTCTGCTTACCAACAGGATCTAACGTATTGCGCGGGTTTGATTGTGGATAGAACACTTGGATATATCATTGTTAAGAAATCAAAGTGGTGGTGGTTATTCTTCAAATTAGAACATTCTTTAGGCAAATGAAACGTGGTATTTCAGTGGGGCCATATCTTTGGAAGCCTTTATCTTGGTAAAGTAGAGCAATGTGGCACTAGGTAATTCTCCACGCATCTCGGTATTGGTAAAATTTGTTTTTTTTCGTTTCAAAAGAATAGTTTGTCTTCATTGCCAGAAATCTGCGCTTCTGGTTGACCCATTATCATTTGTCCCCATACTGATGTACACGAGATTTTATGATGAATGTTTTGCTGTTCCTTGAATGTTAAAAACCATGTCAGGTGGTATTAACGTTTCAGTCTAGCTTTGCGATATCAAAAGGAGCCTGTTGAGTATAAGGTGTTGGTAGAGTCAAGTTGCTAGAATCTCTGAAAGTAGAACTTAAACAGTGTATGATTTTACTTGAAGGTTTGTGTATTCAGGGTACCTTTTGAATAACATGGGAAATTAATTGCTTGCTGAAGCTTATGTTTGAATTGTTTAGAACGCTGACATGGTGTGAAAAACATAGAGGATATTACTTTGTCGTAGACCTGTTGAATACTTGCCTTAAGGTCATGCTTGGATTGATTTTTTTTATTATTTTTTTTTTTAGTTTTCTTATGAAAATGGAGACCTTTATTTTCCATAGTAGCAGTGCATCCAAATTTTCTGAACTAAATAAAGAATGGTATTAGAAGCTATACAGAGAAATTTTAAATTTCATTGCTGGAGCTGTAAACGTGCAATACAATTATGAAAGAACCATGGGGGAAAAGCAAAAGATCTTTTTAAGTTCATGTCCTTTCGGTCCCCCTGGCTGCAGAAGTACTACACATATCAGGCAGCCTTGAAGAAGAAGGGAATGTTACATATCCATTGGCGTGTTTTTACTAGTACAGTTTAATATATATTAGAGTACTTCCCTTGCAAATCTGGGCTTTTACTAGTGCAGTCTCTTTCATAGTCCCGACTTAAAGCTATTTTGTACAGGAGAGTGTTGCTGGTACAGTTTTATCTCTGTTAGGGATTCTTATTTGATGAGCTGTGTTAGCCAGAAGTAGCAGAGGTGGGACTGAAGTTCACACTGAACCAGATCAGTGTGGAAGTGATGCGTACGAGCAGTGGGGTTTTACAATAGGATGGCATTGTTGGGCTTCGGTGCAGCGCAGGGAGAAGGCATGAATGAGGCTGAAGATGGAATGACGCTGGAGCAAGCGTGTCACTAGTGAGATCAGAGCGGTAAGTCTAGCAGTCCTGGAAACAGCCGAAGGTTTAGGCAGATGTGGGACAATGAGACAACAGTGACAGTATATGCTTAATTCCCTGAGTTTGCAGAATGAGGTTTTACAAATAATATTAAAAAGGAGAAAGTCAAAGTCCCAGGTTAGTCCCAGGTTCCTGTAAGAATAGTGAAGGTATTGAATGTTTCAGCTTGGAATTTCTTAAAATACTTTTTTGGATTGGAGTCTGGGTTCAGGTAACTGACGTGAACGTGGTGTCTCTCTGAGCAAATTACATGAAAGTGGTTCTTTTTTGCTGTGTGCCCCCATACTAATAAATCATATCTGATTAGTGTAAAAATTGATTTTTTTACTTTATCTCTTGAAATAATTTTCTAGGGCCAACAATATCTTGGAGAAAGGAAGCATAGCTTCTATCAAATCTGGTCTGTTTGACTTTCACACCTCAATTGAGATTTGTGAAGAAAATTAATTTATTTTGCTTGCAAACAGTGCGAGTTTGACCTTTCATCACTGAAAGGCAGCTGTCAGTCCAATACTATGACTTCTTTCACTTTGTAGTTTTGGAAATTTTCTTCAGGTTATATGATTGTACATAAATTTTTACTGTCATGACTTTTTTTTTATTAATAGAGGCTTATCAAGAATTGGGTTAAAAGGAGAGAGAGAATAAGAAATATTGTGAATTTCAGTTATGCTATATTGTGTATGCCAGATTGCATATAGAATCATAAAGGTCCTAGCTTGCTTTTTTCTTTTTTTCGTATTTTCTTTCCTTCCTAGTGGATATGGAACAGCTAAACATGCTGCAAAAACAGGAGAAGGTGCTTGAGCGCTGCAAGTACTGGCCTGCCTGTAAAAATGGAGATGAATGTGTGTACCATCACCCCACACTGCCTTGCAAGTGAGTAGTGCAAAGCTCATCCGCTTGATATGTTACTGTTCTTTTTATTTCGGTGCTACATATTTCCCTTCTGTTAGTAAGTATTCCAAGGCAGTGTAAGTCTGTTAGGGTAGGATCTGAGCTAAATTGTCACACTGTAATTTCTTCTGGTTTCCTCCCATCTACCGCGTGTCAGAACACAGTGATGGCTTTAATAAGCAGAGTCACAGCTTTGCTTGTGCAGAGGGCGGCTTAGGTTGGTATACAGGCTGGTGGGTTGGTGTTGCTTAGAGATGCGAGAATCGGTGTCGTCTTAAAACAAGAGGCACTCTTCTGCTAGCTGTCAATGCTTTTGAACATGTTAGGCTACATTACATAGTAATGCAGTCAATTGTTTTTTAATTATTTTTTTTATTTGAAAGGAAAGGCTAACTCTTGAAGGTGCATGTTGCCTTTTTGACTCCTCTTCCACACGCAGCAACAGTCTAGAAAAGCAATTTCTGTTTTGAGATAAATATTACCGGATTGGGTAGCTTTGTTTACTCAGATGTTTGAGTTTTCTTTTAAAATGTGACATAACTAAATTCAAAATAACACTTTCTCTTCGGTGAATGAACCATGTTACTTAGGGAATTCTGTGCCCCTCTGTGAAGGTCTGAATTCACAGTGCCTTTGCTGCTCTGCGCTGCACACTAAGAGTAACACGTCTTTGCTTGCAAGAAGTAGCTTGCTACTAAACTCCGCCGAGTGCGAGGTAGTTCGGTAATTTACTGCATGTGAAGAGTGTCCACAGGGAGAATGAGTGCAGATCTGCCCGTGTGCAGCTAGTACGCTCCGCGCGCGTGCCCTGCTTCGGAAATAGCCACCGCAGGTGCACCAGCCCTGGTGGGGTTCCGGCTTTCTGTGACATTCTGGCTTTCGTGCGCAGCAGCTGCTTGGGGGTTTTGCTCCGAGTATGGGCTTATGACTCAATTTCTTTTCCCTCAGGGTTTTTCCTAACTGCAAATTTGCTGATAAATGCTTATTCATCCATCCAAACTGTAAATACGATGCGAAGTGCACTAAGCCTGACTGTCCTTACACTCATGCCAGTCGACGAACCCCCCATTCGTCTCCTAAACCAGGTAAGCGCCTCATGTTTTTCTGAGCTTTAAATGAAGGTGCTGAAGGGAAAACGGTATTTTTGGAAGCAGAAACCAACAGTGGTGAAAAAATAATTTTTTGCTTGATTTGACTTTAATTTTATTTCAGCTCTTAATGTTGGATGAAGAATAATAATACAGTGTTATTGCAAAAACTGTTTTCAGAAATATCCCTGAGCGCTCTTATGCAAGAGTCCACATGAAACCTGTGCAAGGCCAAAGTGGTGACTTGCACAAGGAGCCCCTTCTCCTGGAGGGATTAGCCAGCAGGGCACTTCTACTCAATTTTGTTTATTAAATTGGATATGTGTTGTACCAAGAGCTTGTGACACAAATTGAAAACAGATTCCTGTCTTTGTATGAATGTTTTTTTTCTTTAATGACACTGTAGGAGTTAACTATGTAATGATGAGGTGACTTTCAGGGATGAGGTTACGCAGTGAAGGCAATAGCTGTCTTTGGATTACGGGTTGGTATTCCTGAGCCTTTGAACGGTGCCAACGTGGAGGGCCTTTACTCCACTGAAGTCACGATCTTTTTGGAAGTGGTTCAGCCCTTTAGTCATAGTACGATGCAGTTTTGCTTTGACAGAGGGCAGAGGACAATGTGCTGATCTCCTCTATCATTTCCAGCAGCTCCACCGTATTCTTGGAAAGTGCACTGCCTGTGCTTTTCAGTCGGCTTGGCTTAAACTCCGACAGAATTGCTGCTGCCTAAATTTAACATTTGAATTTCTCTGCCTACCAGAATCTCTGCTTGATTTGTTGGAAGCATTGCTATGACCTCACGTCCTGAAATGGTGAAGAACCCAGACTAACGATTACCTGATAGTCTCGGTTTACCCCAGGATTAAATCCACTTGGTGCGTTGTGATATGCTTCCCATATTTCCTGCAGAACTTTGGTGTATTATAAAATGCAATTTCTTGCAGAAGGATTGATAAATCTTAAGTTTGTGTGGAACTGTATTAAAAGAGCAATTTATTCTGACCCAGACTCACTTCCTGTTCTCTTCTTTTCTGTTATTAGCACCACTACCCACACCGTCTATATCCTCCAGTAGTCCGCTGTGCAAGTTTTTTCCTGCTTGTAAGAAAATGGAATGTCCATTTTACCACCCAAAAGTAAGATTCTCCTGTCTCTTCCCTTCCTTTCTAGAAATATACTTCAAACGTGTTATGTTGGGTCAGGAAATGTCACTACCATTTCACACTTTTTGCTTTTACTTTTCACATTTTAACTTTTAAGTCACTGCTTTTGCACATTCTGTTCCTGAGCTAAAGAATTTGGAAAATTATATTTTAAAATAATGTATTTTCTACCAGTGGGCAGTTTCAAAGAGGCAGACAGCCACAGCACTTGTCAAAAATCTGCCCAGTCAGGATGCTGGGGGCAGGGGAGGACATCTTACAGCCGATGTGGAAGGCATACGTTTCTGACTCTGGACCCTTCAGATGTGCTGCAATATACAAGAACTTTAAAGATTACCCAGTTACCCCAAAGTATATTAACGTAATTTATATAGTACGAAAGTTTGTAACTTGTGTAATTCTATTCTATGGCATTGTGTCCCTGCGTGTTCTTACCCCAGTAAGTTCAGCGCTTTTTCAAGCCCCAGCGATGCTGAAACTCGCTGGGTCGCCAGGACTCTGTTCCCGGGTATTATCAGCCGGATACTGGGGCTTCTCCTCTGCCCTCCAGACCGTGCTGTGTCACGCTCCTCACTTGTACGCGCACATCAGCTGAAACTGAGCTCTCTAAACCCTGAAAAGCGAAGGAACCTTCCCCCTGTCAGTGCAGTGGCAGTTTTGGAGCATCTCATTCATAATTAATACTTTTGAAAAAAGATTTCCTTCTGTCATTGGGCCGAACTGACTGCACTGCTCTCGGTAGCTGTCGATTCAGTTACCTATCAGATGTGTCACACAGTAACACAGATTTGGGCGTAGCACATTCTGGGTTGGCTTTGGGCAGGAGTTCGGGCAGCCGACTTTGAGCAGCCTCTTCTGAAACGCTTTCACTTTTAGCATTGTAGATTTAATACCCAGTGTACAAGACCAGACTGCACTTTCTACCATCCAACCATTGCCGTACCTCCACGCCATGCCTTGAAATGGACTCGAACTCAGACCAGGTGAGATGCTGTTTATTTTATTTTTCTTGGTTAGGTTTAGAGTGTATGTTGTGATTTATGTCACCAATGTAGTTTTACTCGCGGGAGTAATGCGTGTGTGATGAACAACTAAGATTGTATAAAGAAAGATACCTGTCATAGGCATCTTTCTTTTAAAGAGAACTCTGTACTGTTTGTTTTTTGTAATATAAACATTAACTAATGTGGTGCAACACTGAAAAACAAGTGCCTTGCAGCTGGGATACAGCCGAGTTGCTGGAATCTTGACCTGGACGTGTGTTTACTGAATTTTATTTGAACAAAGCTGAAAATCAAGCATCAGCTTTTCTTTAGCATTGTTTTATCTTGTGTCCAAGCTGTCTTTTCCGCAAAATGTTCAGCCGTTTCTCTGAGTGTTTCTGGCAGAACAGCCCCTGCCTCTCATCCATCCCCGATTTCATAAACTAGTAGCAAAATTCCCAACGCCACACTCATGGGCCCGTCTTAAAGACAGTCAAATCACGGGAGCCTTTCTCTCCCACTGCTCTCATCTGCAAAGGTCTTAATCGCTACAGAGGTAGGATGCAAATCAGCTCTCAGATGCCCTTCCCCGAGGGGCAGGGTTGTTACTGATGGGACTCTTTTTCTCTTTCCCCTCAGTGAATGATTATGATGCAACTTGGGCCTGAACTTTGCCTCCTTTGGACAGTAGCGGAAAAGAAGTTTAACCACCAGGGGCACAGGATGTTAGAAATATTCATGCATTTTGAACTTTTACTATACATTGTTTTCATAAAATGAGGTTGATTGCATACTTGAAATGTCTCTAATTTTCCAAGTTTGTAAGTTTGAGCAATTTTACATTTTTTTTACACTGTAAGAAAAAAAAATGTCTGTGTAAGAAAAGTTTTACTTTAAACTCCATTAAAAACTTTCAAAGCACATTTGGTGTTCCGTTTCTTGCTTAAGATTGGGTGTGTTGAAGAAGTATCTCATCAGAGGGTCGCCGAAAGCTTATTCCTGTGTTGGGGTCACACTAGGAAGTATTGGTACAATGCCTACAAGTGAACCGATGTCGTAGCAAACAGGGACTGACCCCTGCATCTGCTCCCAGGGAAAAAGAGAGTAAAGGCTTTGTCTTTTGGGTGTTTTTTTTCCATATGTAACAGTCATCATACCTCTGATACTTTCTCAAATGGGGGAAAAATAAAAAACAAGGGAAGCAAGATGCTTCATAAGCAAGAACAATTAAACAATTAAATTAATGATACTGTGCACCATTTAAAAAGCCTACAAAATTAAATACCACTTCACTTGAAAATAAATGGTTGGAGAGGACTCCATTTGTACGAGGAAGACAGAAAGTGCCTCCCTGGATCTCTGTCTGAAGAATCCTTTTCACTTCTGGGCGTACTTTGTAATTGTCTCACTTGAGAGAGTTCCCGTGAGTTACACTGAAAACCGCAGGGCGGGAGGTGACCAGCAGTGCCTGTAAGTGGTATGATAATGATGAAAAGTGTTGAGCAGTAACATAAATGCACTTTTTTATTAAATCTTTCGTAGCTTTTGGGGAACTACATTTTCACAAAAATATACAAAAGAATTTCTTTTTACAAATATTTACATTCAATATCAGAAAACGGTGTTAGCTACATATTTTAAACTTAAATTTGACAAATATAGTCTTGAATGCTGAAACTTAACACTCCAGGAAAGTGTTTTTTTAATTCTTTTTGTGAAATAAAGTACTCAAAGTTCATATTCAAATTTAAAAAAATCTTAATTAATGCAAAAATTTGACATTTAATTTATATATATATACTTTAAATAAACATACAACATTGTTACAGGGAGTAGATGTTCATGGTGGAAACCAAAATGGAGTACATTAAAAACCATGATCCTTATTACAGTAATACATGACCATACCTTTGGACTAGTTTAAAATACATTTCTTTTTTTTCTTTTTTTTTTTCGTTTTGTTAAAGCAAGAGGGATTATCTGACACACTCCATAATGAAACACAACAAATCTGAACAGACAACTGGATTTTAAGCTTAAAGAACTACAGTAAAGTATTTTCCTAAAGGTGACCTGCCAGGGGAGCGGAGGAGGAGAGGACAGGCTCTTGCCTCGCACGGAGCAATGCTGAAACGGAGTTCCAGATGAAAGACTGCAAATTTCATTAATTTTTCTACACTATTTTCCCAATGCCTTCATTAGCTGCCCTTTCACAAATAGCTGCCACCATGACGCTATTTTCCTTTGCAGTGTGAGATGAGGAGATAACAATTTGTAAGGGCAGCAGAAAACTAACGCTACCTCCATTGCTGAATTTCAACAGGTTTGATGCTGTATAACCTACGCTATGATGGTCAGCATAAGGCAAGCTGCTGCTTTTTCTCTGCTTAAAAAAAAAAAAAAAGTTAATAAACCAAGCCACAGAGCGAAAAGTGGGTGTATTTTTAAAGGGAATGGTTCTAATGCCTTTACTTAGATTGTTACATTACTTTAAGTGATCATTGTGGTCTTGAGTATATTCTTATGTAAAATTTTACAGTAAAAATGCATTAACTTTCTTCACAAATTAGTAATGCAGCTTTTCCGTTACTGAATATAATGTGCTGTATACCCATAACTGAACTAAAAAGCATAAACAAAGCTTATAATTACCAGATACTGCTTTTAAAAAAAAACAAAAAAGCTATTTTGCACCTATAAACACACCACCATGATAAGTAGTAGCAAGTAAAGGAAAAACAGACCAGAAATGTGCAAAGTACTACCCAACAGCACCAACGTTCACAAAAATACAGAAAACCATATTTTTTTTTCATGCAATTTGTGTCTGTGTTCATGCTTGGAGTTTCTTTAGAAAGCATATTGATTCAATTCCCAAAGAATACAGTTTAGAGCATGTGCTGGGGGTGATCGGTGTACGAAAAAATCATGGAGTTACGGAAGTACCATTTACAGCCCCAGAGCCAAACAGCGCATATTCAGATTTTAAGTAATGATGTGCTGGAAAAAGCTATTTAATTGCTTTGCTTCTTGGGAAGAATAAATACCCTATTTTTTTAGCTGCTGGGCACAGAAAGATCCCCCCCTCCTCCCCAATCTCAACGATTTGCAACTAAGTTAAAGAAAATTCACTTTCGGCAAGGTGACGCTTTCTATTGTGAGTCACCAGAGTAAGAGTAAAGCTGCGGTTAAAGGTGCTGAGCTCTCACAGCCACTACATTTGAAAAATATATTAGTTTAGTTTGGGGGGAACTTGGGTTAAGGGCGCCTGTGGGAAGGGGAAAAAAAAAGATTAATGGCAAAACCTAATGAGTGAATAATTGGAGGATATTACACGAAAAACTTTTTTACCCCCAAAAAAGGCTTATAACGCTGCAGAGGACTGAAACTAAAATACCCCTTCTACCTCCCTTTTTCAGAACCCACCAATGCAATACTTGCTTCAATAAGCTACATTTTTTTCCCCCGTGAAGCGCTCGTCCCCTGCCTGGGCCCCAGCGAGAGCAGCCGGCCATGGCTTATGAAAAACTGGCAAAGCACAGATGCCCTTAATCCCCTAGTGTAGAACACCCCTTCTGTCGGGCCCACTTAATAGTTAAGCGGGTGCCACTACCATGCTTCTGGGAACGTACAACGGTGTGACTCAGACGCATCCTTACCCCACTGGAATGAGAATTACAATAATTTTGGGGATATCTTAAAAAAAAAAAAAAAAAAAAGGTTGAGGTTTGTTGGTTTCAGTTTGGGTGGGGTTGTTGTGGTTTTTTTTGGTTTTCAGATAAGCTCTCCCATGACATCTGGGCCCAAACTGAGCAAGATATGTACTGCTAAGGGCACAATCACTCTGTAGGGTCTTGAAGTGACCCCACAAGAAGCAACAGAAACTCAGGGAACTCATATTTTGGCTTTTGGAAGGGAAATCCAAACCCACTGAGTGACAGGAACTGCCTCTCATGTCCCAAACTCCACTGTCCTCTAGCAGGTGGAAAAGCATCAGATTTTTATTTGTGCACAGATTTTACGTTTCTTACAAAGAATTGCTACAGGTAAAAGTCCAGTTCAGCCATCTAAGCGGCACCTGTAAGCAGTTTGGATTTTTTTTACATGAAGTTTACCTAAAGTCAATTATTTCCTTATTTTGTATTGGTTTATTACAGGATAAAAATAATGAACTTTACTAATTTATTTCTACTGATACGTATTCATAGGCCCACACTACATTCACCTTCCCTGACCTACTGTGCCTGTCTCTGGCGGGCTAAGGCAAGGAACCACCCAAGGAAAATTTGGCTCGTATGATTTGAATTGTCCCCTGCAGATACCTCTCCATCGCACCTCGAGTTACACTGAACAAATACCGGCCGTAGCTTTAACATCTCGCACCTTGAGTGTTGTGCACGTCTGGGAACAGACCCAAGAACTGCTGAATAATGTTTCAATAGGAAAGAAACTAAAGTGGCAGTAATTGATAGAGTTTGGTTTTAAAAAGTCTTCTAAAGTATAGTATTTCTTTGGCTTAGTATTTTTTGTTTAAAGAACGCATTTAAGCCCAGTTGCACAGGAAACTAAAATACGGATACATCACAAGAGGCCTATAAAACAATCCACGTTGGGTTTAGGTGGGAAAGATGGGGAGCATTTTAAAATATATCCTTAAACTCTCTTACTTGAGCTCTCAGTACTACTTAGCATTTTTATATTCACGGTATGTTCTTTGTTACCACCACGCGTGCGCTGCGGCAGCGGCTCATCTGCCGTCGCCACTGTACGTCAGCACGAAACCGCTGTCCCATAGATATGGAAGTGGAAAGAGCAATGAATGGGAGCAGCTGCATCTTCCCCAAACCAGAGCGAAGCAAGCGCCTGCAGCCTTGCCTTGAGCGCTCTCCTGCCCTCCGGCCCTTCAACTCCACAACCAGCCAGCCAGTATTTCCCATTTGAACCAAGGTGTCTGCCACAAAGCGACCACTCCTCACCCCCCACCCCCACGCTCGTTCTTTGGTCCTGCTTTTGCCTATTTACAGGCGTTCCTTCCCCTGGTGCCCTTTGTCTTCCTTTCTTTCCCCTTTGCTCTGGGTTTGTCTTTACTGGTTTCCTGTCACTCTCTCCATCCTATGCTCCATAATTTCGAAAAGAAGTGGAAATTACGAGAATTGCCTATTGTCACCGTGCTCAGACCTTACACTTTCTTTTTCTTGTTGTTTTGCTTTACCCTGGGGTGGGGGTGGGGGGAGGAGGGGGAGAACACACCTTCCATGCCTTTTTTTTTTTTCCTTCTCCCCGCCCGCCCCAAGGAAAAAGTGAATTGGTTGGCTTGCTGGTTTTACAGTTAACAAAAAACCAGATCAAGGTTACAACTGCTATGCTGTTGGTAATCTGAGAGGGGGATGGTGAGTGGTTACCAGTTTTAGCATCAAGTAGACTGGAGAAACCCCCCCACCGAACCCACCTACTAATTTGTAATTACTTATGAGTTATTTTGGCAAGGAAACCTATTGTGGCTTTAATGCATATTATATACCTAAAACGATTTTTTTTTTTTTTTTTCTGAAATAAGATATGCAGAGATTAAGTCTGCAGTCAAAGTTAATTGAAGAGCAGAAGCTGAAGACACCCAAAGAGACGGGCTGGGTGTAACCCCGCCACGGTGACGGGTGTACAGAATGCATGGCGGGCTTTGGCAAGCTCACGGGTCTGTCCACATGAGCAAAAAAAAATCGAATGGTGCTATAAACTTTAGGAAAACAGAGCAGATTACAAGGAAGCATAAGAAAACCATGAGAAGAAAAGAGTATGCAAATGCAACACAGCTAGTGATGTTAAAATCACTGATGTGGCAATTTATTTTGTGACTTGCAATCTTCCCTTTCGGTAGAGCCTACAGGATTGTCCTTTGTCTAAAACACTGCAAGATGACATTTGTCTATAGCTTATGCTAATAGATTTAAAAAAAAAAAAAATCTTTAAAGATTAAGGCTTGTCACATCTGTGACACTGATAATGAAAAAGGGAAATATATGTCACCTTGCCCATGTAAGAATTGTATTTGAAACCAAGATCCTTCGGCTGTCACGCTGCTACACCGTGCACAGCAAGTCCAACAAGGGGCTCCGAATGCACACGCCTGGGGTGAAATCCACGTGCAAGTGGAGACGTGAGCGCTGTTGGGTGCAACCCAGAAAGCAGGCGAGGCGCTGCAGGGGCAGACGCTCGCGGCTTGCTGAAAGAGGGGCACCGTTTGCCTTGGCAGAGCCGCAACTTCAACAGTGGGGCTGAGGCAGCAGCTGAGAGAAGCAGATCACAATTTTAAACTACGCCACTCCCGAATGCTACCGAACTCCTGCTCTTGGTACTGAAGTCCTTTATTTTGCCCCAGTTTCCAGATCCAGGAGATAATTTGTCTGCAACGCGTCTGCTTTCTGAGGGTGCAATTCCAGGTCAGCATTAACCCGGCTTGTATGAATTTCCAAGTTATTCTGAAATGAATCTTGTTAATATTGAAACCCCGATATTGAGCAAAGTCAGAAGCTACTCTGAATGCGTGCTTTCCTTCTGCTGTCAACAAGTGACAAAGTAGCCTTAATTTTCTGAAATGCTTTCTTTATCTTTAGTTTTATACCATCTCTTGCCTTCCCTATCAAAATCAGAAAGTCATATACGATGACTGCCTCCTTAAGAATAAAAAAAATTAAGATTTCAAGTCTAAACGATTGAATACATTTGGCTAATTTGTTCTCCCTCACCTAATCTCAACTGTGTTGCCCAGTTCCTGCACTATGGCAATTTTCAGTTCTAACTGTGTTTATTTTTAATTTTTGTTTGCTCCTAGGAGCTGGATTTTCCTTCTCTCGTTCTCTTTTTTTCTAAGCACACTTCAATAGCTTTCAAGGGCACATTTATTTTTTAAAGTGAAGCGTCATTTTGCTTCTATTGAATCAGTTCTCTAGTTTATTTCTTTTATTACAAAAAGTATTGCTGACTTTAAAGATCCCAAAGATGTATGTTTGCTGCTAGCCAGAAAAAGTTAGAAAGACAATTAAACTCGAGAATGAAATCACCCACTATGGGTGATTAAATTATGCAAAGAACTTTTGTCTCCCCTTCCTTGGTGCTGTATGATCACGGAAAAGGTTTCCTCCACCTTCAGAGCCCTCCTGCTCACATTTCTTCTCTCCGACGCTTCCAAACGAAAGGCTGTCACTCCTCCCTCCACATTCCGGCTTCTTCCCTGACCTGTCCTATGGGGTTACGACAGCCTCCAATTTTTCTGCTGAGCAACCGGTGAGGAGCTCCCGCTGCCTACCGAAACAGGCAGGCTGTTCCCGTACACACATCCCTCGAGCACGGGTGGCAACAATTAGCACGTTACTACAGTAGCATTTAATGTAAACAGCAAATGAGGCACAGTAACAAGCACCATCACAAAGACCAAAAACCCCACCAACACCTGCCATCCTTAGCCATGCTTACAGCCAGCTGCTCCCGTCCGCAGAGAAGCGCAGCTTGTCCTACAAAATATGCTCCACATCATTCGCAGGGAGAAAGCTGCAACTGAGGCTCTCCCCGCTGCCCTCCTCAGCAGTCCGGACCGTTCCCAGCTGGCCGACCCCACGTTCCCTGGCAAACCACCGAGCCGTTTGCCAGGGAAAATACCGCCTACCAATACTGGCTGCAACAGGAGGTACAAGCCTGGTGGTTTTGTTTATAAACAGCTCCTCAGCTTCCAGCTCCCATCCCAGCCCTTTACAATAGCGGTAAGGTTTGGGAGAGAGTGAAGAAGCAGGGAGATGGGGAGGCTCAGACTTTTCTCACTGCAGCTACCAGCCCCGCGCCGCCGAGGGCAGCCCTGCTGCAGTTCGCCCGTCAGCTTCTCCCTGGTACTTCACCGCTGGCGTGGCATCTGAGATTCCTCAGGGCAAAAGCACCAATGGACAAATGATCAGCGGAGAGGCACAGCGTCAATGACGGGGGCGGGGGGAGGGAGGGGTACATGACCAGCGACGGGGATCCGAGGAACAAACCTCTTGATAGTCCACATGGCTCTTTCACGGGGTGAAGGCCCACAGAAGAATCATGAGGCTGAGAGACATGGAGCCTAGGATTTTGAGGGGGAAACTCAAAGAGGCAGAAAAATTTGGACTTTGATCTGTCAGTCTGAGTAGGACAGACGATGAGGGAGCTCTGAACAGCCATCCAACTTGAACCGATGAAAGGCAACCTTAAAATAGAGGCAGGACAAATCTTACTTCAAGTCAAGAAGTCCTGCACAGATGTGTTTAATATGGGATAGAATCACAGCTATAGAATAGCACACTGCTACTGATTTCTCTGGCATAGATAAGATTTACATGCCAGATACTATTTTTCATACACAACAGGCAGGCAACAAGGTTATGAGACAGATCAGGTCTAATCTCAATTCTCACATGCAATTCCCCTAAAGTCAAAAACTTTACCGGCAAGATCTCCCTGTACACTCATGACCAAATCCACAGAGTTTTTGCTCCTGTAGAATAGCAGCTGCACGACTGGCAAGACTTTGCTAAGAACCACCATGCTGAGAAACCTGATAATTGTTTAGTTCATCAACTTCTTTAAAATAAATATTTGCTATAGCTTGATATATAAAATATATTATCTAAGACCATTGGGTAACTAGCTTTGTATAGCACATAACAAGTGTTTTTGGACCTAGGAGAAGTCTGGCTCATTAACTTTTCTCCCCCTTCCCTTCTATATGCAAGTCCTGCCATTCCCTCTATAACCACCACGCACACAAGACGCTTATAAGAAGACAGAGGTTGATTTCCTTTTTACTGTTATCCGGCGTAAGAGAATGCAAGAGGTGAATAATATCAAAGCCTACTGACTGACCTAAACAAATGCCATTGTTAAAGCAATGCTGGCTTACACAGAGAAAATGAGCTTACGTTCACAGCAAAATGTCACGATGAGAGTAGTGCTGACAATTAGTGACTTCTGTTTCCCTTCTATGTTGCATGAAAATTAACTGCACTGATTAAAAACCAGGTTCAGTCTGTAATGCATCTCTACGACATGATTTAGACAAACAGCTGATGAAATCTTCCTCACTTGTACCCGAAACACAGCTTTGTTCAGGTTTTCATTATCACTGACATTTTTTTTTTCAACTTACGGTCTCAGTTACGTCGCAGGATAGAATAAATGCACTTATGCTAGAGGTGACAGCAGGTCCGTTTAAAGAAGCATATGATTGGACACTTTTTACAATCGGGAGAGCAATCTGAGTAGAGACCTCTCCCAGCTAGTCCTAACTCTGTTAAAAAGTTCAAATGTACAAAATATAATGTTTGGAAAGTTTATATTCTCTCTGATTTCCCCCTATGATGCTGAGAAAATAAAATCACTTCATATTGCTATGAAATTCTATTTTTGCAACTGGTGACATCCCAAGCTTTCTCGATGATGAAGACTGTAAGATCCTCACCCTGATCCACATTTCCAGCATAGAGGCTCACAGCCCAGTCAAGTAACACAGCAATAACCTCTCTTCCACTGAGAATACTTTTATTCACAAGGCAAAAATTGGAGTTAGACTTTTAGGTTGTGGGCAAGGCACTCGCAAAGTGAGCAAATCTATTTTTGCTCACAGAACTAATTTAATGTTTCAGTGCAACAAAAACACTAAATTAGCCATGAAGATCATGCATATCCAACGGCTTTCACCAGACATGACTGTGACCCAGGCCTCTAAACACAGAAATATTTAAGTGCTAAGGAATCAGCTCTCTTATTTTCTG
Organism: Pluvialis apricaria; assembly: GCA_017639485.1. Lineage (NCBI taxonomy): Eukaryota > Metazoa > Chordata > Aves > Charadriiformes > Charadriidae > Pluvialis > Pluvialis apricaria. Next base: position 21,047,318 of record CM030012.1, on the reverse strand, counting down.
CTTCACCAGATGATGTTTCCTTTTGACCAGTCATAGAAATATCATTTCCATTATAATAATTAAACATTTATTAAAATACTATATATTTAAGAGTTAATATATGGTTTCTTTCAGTAATAAAATATGGAATACTCTTTTTTTTTCTATGATATTCAGACCCCAAACTTAAAGGAGAAACATTCATGCTGAAAATAGATCAATGTACAGCACTAGGTCAGAAATAACATCTCTCGATTAAAACCCCAGAATCTTACTGTGAAACTGTACATTGATTAACAATTCACTTTTTCCTTTTATCCACATATTTCATTTTCAACATCTGGCAGTGAGTGAAATACAAACCCGGATTATCTGATGCTGAAGCAACTCTAACGGCCTCAGCGTGTTTGTTACAGTCCATCCTTCTGACAGACTCCAGGTACTTGTCTTTCAGAGACAGACTGAGCTGTGTCTTGGATCAGCACCATTTCTTACACATGCACGGCACAGTAGAAAGTCACATTGCAATCCTGGGTGTTTCATGCCTGGTACTTCATGCAGCGTCCCCTCTGCAAGTCTCCATGTCTCTCTCAATGAGGCATATGCACACATTTCCAAACAAATAAGCTGTGTTTTCAAAAATATATTAATTATGAGATTAAAAAGACTGCAATATTGTTAAAAGAAATGGCTAATATAGTCAAAAGAAAAATTTCAGTTGGAAGCATGATGCTCTGAATACAGTTGTAAACATATTGCAATTCAGTAAATCTTAACTGTTCATATTTAAGATCTGGGCTATTTATTTTGTTGCAAATACGCATGTCTTTATATACAAACAGACAAGCAAGCACACAAATAAAAAGATGAAGACTCTGAACTTGAGCTTTATACTGTTATGGATTGTCCATGTCCACTGCTGTGTGCTTTTTGACAATAATGGAACAGATACATACCTGCAGTCATCCCCTCCAGCGCTGACCACGTATCTATCTCCACTTGTAAATCGAATATTAGTTAAGTGGGCAGAGTGACCTAAAAATCGTTTGTGTTTTGCCTGGAAAAAAACAACCCAACAATAAAATGAGAGTCTAAATACTCCGTGTCCTTCTAAATCAAACAAGGTGTGCGTGTTTTTATCTACCTTTTTATTGCATCACTTATTTACATCTTTCAGAATGTTATATAGGTTTTCGAACGTGAAAGATCTCCTGAAGGAAACCTACTATTGAGCTGCAATGCAGATTAAATTGTCACCAAATGACACAGCACCTGCAAATTGGGAACAATGCTCAAGCTAACGCAATAAAATGAAATGTATCTTGTCACATGATTAACCTCTAAATTTTGTATAGAATTCCTAACACTGAAAAAATTATTTTCATTGTAAGTGTGTAAGGAGTTAACACTGTGCAGTCTCGAATCCTGAAAATTAACAGTACTAGTGTTAGTGAAAAATCTGTAAACTCTTCATCCATGGAAATACACAGGCAGAACTAAAACTACCAGCATTCTTCCTCATCTGTCAAATGGAGATGTGGATAAATAAAACTAAAGGCCTTGAGATTTTCAGTATGAAGGAAGTATGCTAATGCAGACTGGCAGACAATATTAAGACCTACAAGAGCTCATAGCCAGAGCTGTTACACAAAATGGTAAGAAAACTTTGAGGTGAAGCATGCTTATGAAACTATACAGCTAAAGCTACGTAGATGCATTAAAAAGCTACAAATTTAGTGAAGGAAGTATTTCCATCGTACGTCTTCTAGCGAAACAATACAAGACCATAGAATCAACAGTAGTTCTTGTTGTAATGATGTAAAAAAAAAAAAAGGTTCTTACAAATTTTTCAGGACATGGAAAGTCAAACAGTTTGACCATGCCAAAATCATCGCCTGTTACAAGATTGATTCCCGAGTGAGAGACACAGGCACAGTTTACATCAGCTTTTTCAGCATGTCTGGACCAAATTCCGATTACTTCATCCCCTAGAACACTGAAACAGAAGAGCAAGAGATTCTTTTGAAAACTATAGCAAAAACAATAGAGCAAGGAAATAGTAAGCAGCTCTCATATTGTAACAATATTGTATTGTTTTATAAGAATGTAATTTTTACATTTTATTCTTACACATACACATGTTGTATAGGTTTTACTCTGTAATTAATTTTTGTATCATTCCATATTTGCTTCTGAAACTGATTCGGTGATATAATTCTCAAAATAACATGGCTGATGACAACACTAAGAAGCAGAGGTGAAATCAATAGTACTAATACTGCCCAGTGAGGCATTTGCCAAAAAATGAATAAACAAAGGACAATTAAAAACTGAAAGTACTAGCATAAACATTAGCTGAACAAGTTACAGCTTCTGGAAAATAAAAACATGTATATTATAACTATGTTTGATGATTCTGTAACATTTACATATCAATTAGATGAGTAGTTTAGTTTCCTTGAGTCCAGTGAAGATTCTTCATTATAACTAGAGGGAGAAACTGTCCTAAACAGAAAACATAATTATCTTAAGATCCCAAACCAGACATTTATAGAAAATTTCCTTTGAAAAGCCTTGTGAAAAGTTGCTTTTTATTCAGCTCTGCTTACAATGTATATGCATATTTCCAAGAATGCACAGAAAAAAGTGCTATATCATTTGTTAATAGGGGAATGATTTGGGAAATTTTCTGGGATTTTACCCCCCCAAATCAGAGCACAGTACACTACATTCAAAAAGGAATGATTACTGCAGACATTCTGAATTGGGTCAGAAAACACAAGTTTCTTATTTTCATATCAAAGAGGTGACAAAAAACGGATTACCCAAACAGCAAACAGGAAGCTAGCAATATAAGTTTTTCAGAGCCCTCTGGAAAGCTCGTAGTTTTAGTCATGTCTTGCAGTAAATAGTCAGGATTATTATTGTTTAAAGCAGTTCATATGTGGAAAATTTTCAAGTATTTATTCTCAATTTTTGTCTGAGGGTGCTAATCAGAGGACAGTAACTGAAAGAGGGCAAAGAAGCCTGAAATAAGGAACAGGAAATCACATTTGCACAGAATATAAGATAAATCATTTCCATGTGAAATAAAAATAAAACATGGTATCATTCTTCATGTAATTTAAGTCTATTTTGAACAAAATGGAATAACTTTAAGGTATTTAAAAGTACTTTTGTATACCTTTTAATATGCAAATGTTAATAGAAACTTTAACATACGGTGCATATTAGAGCAATACTGTAAATAAAACTTGAATTATCAGAGTCTTGTACTGTCTTTTCATATTTTGATATGTTTTAGTTTTCCCTCTACTTTTATCCCCAAGTCACCATTTTGAAGCAAATAGTCCAGTATTCCAGGTAATTTGCAAAGTGTAATGAAAAAACTACTGAGGCTGCCGGAGATATATCAAAGGAAGCGAGAGATACACAGTGAATAGAAAGGCACACATTAGTGAGATCAGTTTTTATCGGATGTCCTCACCGGTCAAACAGCTCATGTTCTGCTGAGGGAATCTGCTATGTATTGTCTTTCGCTGTACTGTACTTACCTGATCTGTTGCCACAGCACATGGGTGCGTTAAAAGAAAATATCTGACAGAATGAAGGGATGAAATATGCTTTCAAACAGTAGGTGCTTCTCCTGGAAGTTACAAGTGTTTTAACAGGTGTAAACGTGTGAATCATTTACCTTGTCCAAGTAGCCCACGTTATTCTGTCAATCACAGCCTGGTCCACAAGCTGCTTTCCTGAAGGCACTTCATAGACTTGCCTTTTGTAAGACCCAGTAGAGACCTTTGAGATGACCACAGAGAATTTAGAATACATGAACTTGTTTGAAAAGATGAAAATGTAGTTTTAAAGGGCTTTGAAAAGCATTTTTTTCATAGTTATCTTTTACTCTATAAGAAACTTAGCTATTAATAAAACTTGCTCAAGGAGTTGAAAATTCTCAAAAATCTACACAAGCATAAAGCAACAGTGAGAAAGCTTAAGAAATATTAAATTTTAAGATGTCTAATTCATAAAAAAATAATTGAAACATCTCTCATTCTGCACATACTAATTCCCTCTCTATATTGTGTGTGTTAGTGTGTATGTGAGTGTATAAATAAGGCAAAATGAACTCATATCTTTAAAACCGACACAAAGGGACTCCTCTCAGCCTGTAGATGTTGATTTGATCGTGAGAGAAGCTTATTCCTCCTCTCAGATGCAAACAAAATATAGAAAGCAAAATATGCCTAGTTTATTTTGATTTTAAGAAATGTCTTGAGCCCTGTGGCTGGGAGTTGTAACACCATGATTTTGGTGCTGCTCCACAAAGGCTAGCACTGAAACGATGTGTAATGCTACCATTCTGGCCAGGGATATGAAGAATTCATAGGTCCCGGGGCTTACAGAATGACAGACTGTAGTCCTTCCTCTTTTAAGATAGCCCATTAGCATCACAGAGGTGAAAAGGTAGGGAGACACATTACAGTGATTTTGAAATCTGTTTCTCATTCCTATGCTTATTTCTTGTATTTAACATAGGGAGAATATTATTTAATATAAGGTGAATACTTGCAGAGTATCTGTCATGAGTATGTTTTCCATTCAGTATCTTGAACAATTAACAACTGATACCTGGAGATAAGAGCTATCTGCAGAGAAGTCCATCTGGATCACAAAACTTGGGATATCTTTGCAATAGCTGACTCGATTTAGTGTGGGACCCAAAGTCAGATCATAAAAATCCACTGCATTCTCACTGGAACCGACTGCCAAATAACGAGAATCTGGGCTAAACCTGAACAGATAAGAGGTTTATATGAACATAAGTTGGCACTTACAACAGATTCTAATATTTGAGAAGCACAGGTAAATTTGTATTTCAAGTATCTGCTATCCAGAACTAAAAATGGAGGCAGAGTATTGTGTCTGCTAAGCAAAATAACTTTTGAAACAAAATTATTAGGGAATGTATATGCAGTAGAAGGTGACAATAATTTCGGTACAGCTGTCACATATAAGTGAACTGGGAACATCTCTGGAATAACCTTGTTCATTATCTGATCTCATTACCATCTCAAAGGTCTAACAACTTTGTGACACGCCCCTGATGACTTCGACTCTCTAACGCTATACTTACAAGGCTACAAACTAGAAAAATTAAACGCTGTAAATGAAGAAAAGCCAGACATTCTAGATGAAATGTACTGAATGAAAGGATGTGAAATCAAACCTTTCATCTGCCCAATGTGTATCTTTGCACAGTGCTTTCTTTCCTCCAGTTTTGCTTTAGTCTTGAAACTGAGTAGCTTCCTGAGCTAAACAAATTCCTCACAGCCCCTTTTGTGTTACTAGGGAAGTTGCTTTATTTCTATTACTTCCGAGACACACCTTGGGACAGCTTTCCAATTCCAGCAACCCCCTGACTCCTAGCAGGGCTCTCCTACCTTCCTGCAGCAAGGTTCCTGTTTGCTCATATTTCTCCCATTCATGCCACTTTGCTCTCCAGAAGCTTCCCTTACCTGATTGCGATCACTTTATCTCACAGAAGGAACACTCTTGTCCTCCACTCAGGAAACAGAAGCAACATTTTACTTGTGCTAACTCCTTTCTAACAAAACACAACGAAGAGCAAACCAACAGACGGGCATTTCCATTGACTGTAAACATCTTCTCTCATTTTATCTCCTGCACATCATCTCACCGTGCTCCTTTTCACACTTTCTCATCTGCCCCCTGGTTAGGATGGTCTCTTCCTATTGTCCATTTACTTCACCATTCACCTGAACTAATCCTTGGCAATATCATCTGACACTCCCCCTATGCTCGTGCCTGCTTTTTGACTCATTGCTATCTCTTATCTTCATGTACCTCCTCCTTCCTTTTTATTGCTGGTATCAGAGTAATCACACAAACTCCACAATTCACTCATTGATTTCAACTCTCTGAAATATCATTGCAATGCTCCTCAGAACATTAAACTGTATTTTTAAAAATCAAAAAAATACAGATTTTTAGAATACTGCAATGGACAAAGCCATTATATTTTCTGACCTGATATCTTGAATCGCTGATCTTCTGTCCCTTTTTTTCCCCCAAATTTTTAGAGAGGTCACAAGCAAGATAATAAATTCTCCATTCTTCATGCCAATAGCTACCATATCACCTTCTGGGCTGTAACAAACAGTACGAGCTGCATGTCCTAAGCTGACTTTGTTCAGCATCTTCTGTGAAGAAATAAATACCCAGAAGAGTAAATATTTCTATTTGTTCATATTTCAGAAGTACCTTAATGCTAACAGTTTGGCACTATCAGATCGATTATTCTCAGAATACATTAAAAAACAAGTTTTGAGTCCTCAACACCACCACAAGTCTAGGATTTTTAAAATTTTTTCCCCCAAACAACAACTGTTCTCCAACACCTACCTTTTCAGCAATATCCCAGAGTCTTACTGTGCCGTCTTCTGCAGCAGAAAGGAAAAAATCTCTGGAAGGATGCGTTGCTAGGCCCCAGATTGGTCCATCCATATGACCATTAATTAGAATGTTACATGCAGCGTTTTTCTCTCCAACTTCGATTATTTCAGCATTTCTTGTCCCAACAAGAATTTTCCCCTTGAACAGTGAAAGAATTATCTCTGATATAATACATTAACTACTCGTGATGAACAGTAATAAAGATATAATCCAAAGCTACAGTTCTGTCAAGAAGCTTTGCTGAAATCAAGTAATCAAATAACCAGAGATAATTTATTTTTTAAACTCCTCTATGATTTATTAAAGTACAAAACTATATATAAATCATGATGCTAGTTGAGTTATTCCTTTTAAGTCAAGATATTTGAAGCATGAAGAGAAAATAGAAAAGAAATCCTTAGTCTTTAATAAAAATATATACAGAATATTATCCTAAGTAAGACTTAGTAGATTAGTAGACTTAGTAGATTTTTTTCCTGCTGTAAAATCAGTTGTAGACACCTTCTTGCTCAACTTTTAATTTCAAATACTAATTATAAGAGAAAGAGGAAGCAATTTGTCATATATTTAATGATATAGATCAATCCACAAATTAAAAACTTTAAAATAAAGACACAACGCTTTCTTTACCTTGCCTCTACAAACAGATCGAACACAGTCTGTCAGTTGTCCTGTCTCTAGTCTGAAGGCACGACATCGTTTCAGCTCTTGATCCCATAGCTTAACTGCTCCTCCTTCCTTTGAACTATGAAGAAATCAGGAACAACCATGAGTATGATGGCTGGCACAAAAAAAAAAGACAATTAATCTACAAGAGACCTAGAGTATTTAATGGAATGTACTGTAAATGAGGCATTTTAGTATGTTTTAAATCATTAAAGATTCCATTTGTTTTTACTGAACCGGTGATGTTAATATGCTGAGCCTCCCAGCTAAGCACGAAATACTGATTAAAAATCCTTGTCGTACTACTTTACAGAACTAGTTGAAAGATGGTCATGGCTAAGCTTAGTCTGAATTAGAAGCTCTTAGGGAATTTGTATAGTCAAAGGAACAGTTAAGTGTGTGAACAAACTGCCATCTTGTTATTAAGACAGGCAGAGATTATCAAAATATAGTTGAGGGAAACAGGAAAGACGTATTTTACTACTGTGAAAAAAAACCCAGAAGATTTTAACTTTTGTGAAAATTTCACTATTTTCACTGCTGTGAAATAAATAACAAAGATACAGGAGAAAAATCACACAATGTTAAGATGTTAACACAAGATACCCAACTAATAAGTATTAATCATGAAAGCACTAAGTATTTCCCACCCACTTTCAAGAGTATGGGTATTTCAGTAAAGAACACATTAAAACTAAAAAAGTTTCTAAAAAGGAGACCATGTTTAATGAAACAGTTATAAATCTGGCCTTTCCAGTTGAGCTGGGACATGTTTTGTGTTTTCAAAGAATCTCCCCCAACAGAAAAGAAAATACAGTGTTCCACAATATTGAGCTGCCAATGTTACAACTTGGATTACTGAATGAACCCTGACAAAGAACTCCAGAATGTTTAATCACAATTACTGCTTTTGTACTAGCAATATTCTTTGCTTCCCAATAGCGCTGTTTTGACATATGATTGGTCATCACACTCAGCCAAAAGCTTTTATCAAAAGAGGCTGGTGAACTGCAATTAAGATGCCAAAGCAGAAGCAAACATGCAATTTTCCTAAATGTAGAATTTGTTTTGTGTACTTTCAAATCTCCATTTTCCCACAGGAGATGAATTATTGTTTCTTACTGTTATTCATTCCTATTTTTTTCAGGTCAAATACTAATTATAAAGAGGCTCTAAAGCTAAGTGGTAGAGAGACCATTTTCCAAATAAAATCACGGTGATAGTTTTACAAATACTAGAAGAAAATATTTCAGGCACAGGAATAAGTAAGTTTTCAGCGGGGTTTGAGTATCAACCAGGATGTTTAAGGACAAGGTAGTAAGTGGCCTGTGTCCTGCAAAACGGGGAACTATCATGCGATCAGACGGACTGTATTAGAGCTGAAGCACTTTTTTTTTTCTTTTATGATTAGCAAAGTGCTACGAAAAAATTGAAATTCTTAAAAAGATATTTTGCTTACAACCCCAGAAACAAATGATGTTGCTGTACCTTAGATTTGAGAGACTACAGCTTGCCTCTGCCATCATAACTAAACAGATCCTTCCTTTAAAAGAAGCTGTGCATTATGCTGTTATAATATTTATCATTCATTTATTTAATCACAATTGTGCAAATTACTTAGATTATCAATGTCAGTTCAACTTCAGAAAAAGAAGTGACCCACCAAGGACTAGTTAACTTTATAATGCTTAAAGCTATATTTCAAACATAATTTTTTTGCCTTCTCTCAAAAATAATACTGTTGTAGTAAATACCACTGAACCATTTAGTGGCAAGGTAAGGTGATTTCAAGGCTACTTTTGATTATAATAGTTCAGCCCTTTTCTGCTTAAGGAAGGAGAACTGTATCATCTCTCTGGTAACTCTGTGTTTGTACCTGGAGAAACATTACCTGACTGATGTAATGCAGTATAATTGAGAAAGCAATATAATTCATAATCTATTCACATCATTTATTTTACACTTGCCTATTATTTTTAACCAAAGCGATATAAAGTCATCATAAAATGCCTGAAGAAGTTTGCACATGCGCTTTAGAAAGATGACTGTTATCTAGAAGTTAAGATTATGAAGAACTACTTGTACAGCATTTAGATTCTGATTCATCCCCCTTGACTTCAGGTATTTAAGCAAGGCACCCAGGTCAGGATCCTAGCCTTTCTCTTATAATCAATGGAAAAAAATAGGTACTGGAACCTGCACTTTAGAGGTGGCGGCTACTTTTTTTTTTTCAGACCATCTATTCAGGAATCCGAAAGTAACTACTCTTCTAGCTTTGATGCCTCAACTACCTAGTGTTAGATGGCATGAATCCAAACCATTTTTAAAGTGCATGTACACGCAGAAAAAAAAAGGAAAAAAGACGACTCACGGCCTTTCTTTGCCTCCTGTAACGATCAAACCATCTCTTAATGTGGTATACATTGTGAAAACAGGTCCATTGTGAGCTTTGGCCACAATTCGTATCAACACATGATCTTTCCAAACACAAACATCTCCACTGATAGTACCTGTAAACGTCAAGTTATTCTGAAAAGGGGAAAAATATACTCATCATCTGATTCTGAGTAAGGCAGGAGAAAAACATTCAGAAATGAAGATCATCACTATTTGCACTTAGGCTAGATTGCTTTTATTTGCTGCTGTAGAAGAGCAAATTGTGGAAGGGGTAATAAGAACCTGTAGGGACACAACAATGAGCTCTTTCTTGAAGTCTGACCCATGCTTTCTTGTAGCTAGTAGGCTCTGCACTACAAGAAGAAATGCAATGACTTAAGCTTCAGCCATAGGGTTATCTATGTTTTCAGCCTATCAGGTGCGCAAATGGTGGTAAAAAAGTAGAAATCCAAGAACAGTTTTGACATTTCACACAAACAGGCAATTTGCACCCCCTTGCTATGTACATTATGCTTGCAGTCATTTTTGTTGCTAGGTGAAGTTACTCATTGGATTACAGTAACCATTAGTTTATGAAGAAAACAGTTTAACTTAAATCAGAACTAAAAGCTGCCTGTTCTTTACTTCTGCCTCCTGTTTTTGAAAGTTAATAAAAATAAAATTAATTACCTCTAAAATTTAAGGGCAATTTATTAGGATACAGATACACTTAAAACCTACAGGAACTGGTTATTGAACAAAACTGTTTTAGTAACTACCATGAACAATCCTCAAATTCAGTATCATGTGTAGTATTTTAGAGTACCAGCACGCGTGTATAGATTCGGCAAGAACACTTTCCTTGACTGAAGTGGGTTGATGTTCAACATCCTTTTTTTTAAGGGGGGTGTGTGTGGGGGTGCCCCAATAAACGAGTAAATAAAAAGAGGACTAGAAACTAATTTGGGAGCAGATCCTCTGATCATCCTCACAGCATAACTGTTGGGCTGTTTCCAGCTCCTGTTTAGGAGCACCTGAACTAGCTCCTTCTGAGACAAATATCAAGGAAGAAAAGCACTTGTAGAACTGATCCCTACAGGAAGTACAGAGAACACACCAGCTTTGGCTTTATTCAGTTTGCATAGCATTTTACAGAAGATGCAAGCTTTGCATCCTCAACCAACCTCATACCATACTCCAGGACGTTCACAATACAGCCTGATTTTCATGCTAAGAATCTGTCCCTCCATAAGAAAGTTCACAGAGGTTTTCCAAACCCAAGAGTTATGCCTGGGCTGTGCATCTCTAACAGTTATCATCGGGAAGGTAACTTGTTGCTTTGTAGGGCTCTCTCTTAAATCAGAGGTACCTGAGAGAGAGAGGCACCACTCTGTAAAAGAGATAGTCTCATGAAAAATGAAACCACAGGCCAGTTACAGTTTCAAAAATAAAAATTAATAGTATAAATTCAGTCTGGATGCAACAGGCAGATCAGCAAGGACAGGAACGCACACAATAAAAGAGAGGCATCACTTCACAAAAGAAATCTATGGCTATCTGCACGGCTGCAGAGATGACTGCTGCTCACACGGAGCAACTCCTGAAATGGCAAAGCTGTGGAACTTAGCAACAAGGCCTACATCTGTCAAAAAAACCCCAAAGCAGAACAAAATCCTACTGCGGTCGCCTAACAGTCATAGATGTTAACAAATGGCCCAGGACAATGCTGCTCTCAGATCACCCATGAGTAGTAATGCATACAGATTATAATACAATCACCCCTAGGTGGGCATAAAATTAGCCTTACTTCTACTGTTTGGCTCCTGCAGTCTAGAGTCAGCTTCGTTTTACCTGTATTAAATACCAAGCACCGTATTATCAGTCCAAAGCACCTATGCTTGCTTTTTTGAAAACATACAAATCCATAATCTTTTCTCTTTTCTGTTCTAAAGAAAGCTGGTATTAGTTCTAACTAGCAGGCAAGTATTAGAAACACTAAACTGAGTTTAATCAAACAACTGACACACTCATTAGCAGGTTAGAAAAGTCTCATTGAACTGAATAAAGGCAAAGAGTCAAAAAATTTTTGTTTGGATGCATTTTAAAATAGATCGTTAAGCTACGTACCGCTCCGAAAGCTACAGATAGCATCGTTTGCATTCGGGCATCTTCTATGGAGCTCAGCAGCCCTTTTTTACTAAGAAGAGCTCTTCCAGCCAGTGTCCAGAACCTCACGTGTTTTACTCCCACAGAAACAAACTGGGTATCTGAATCTGGTCTGAATTCTGCTACAAATATCCGCTGGTTATGACCAGCTCGGCTGGCAATTTTGGCACCTGTCAGAAAGAAAAATGGACATTTTGAATTTGCTGAGAAAAATATACATTTATGATTCAAAAAAATATAAAAATTACAGAGAATGATGAGTCATCAAAGACCACACAGGTCAGGAAGAAAAGCACAAGTTGCTCCTAAATGAAAATTAAATTAAGATGCAGATAAAAAAAATAATTTCATAAGACCCAGGAACAAAGCACAGCACCTAATGGAAGTGCCATCCACTTATAATTTCCCATTTCCTCAGGAGTATGAAAGAGTTAGGAACTCTCTAAGTTCTCTAAGTTATCGAAGTAAGTTTCCATCTCCTCTTAAATTCTTACAACTCCTCTGAAAATCCCAAACTCTGGACAAATTACAAGTGACTAACGAATGACTTCTCTGCAACTTTTGTCCAAAGTTCGAAAATATGCAGAAAATGCAGAAACTGACTTTGTTACATATGGTCTTAGATTCAAAGGTAATGCCTTTCCAGTCTCTTCAGAGGTGTTACGATCAGACATTTTGACCCACACGAAGATTCCTCATCTTCATCCTTAGCTGCCATGCTGAATCTGTACCAGCTCTGAAGGCTGAGCACAAGCATGTTCTCACTGAAATGGCAGCGAATTGCTGCATGGGCTTTTACCACTCATCCTTCATGCCACCTAAGATTGTATAAATACACATTTGACATTGCATCCAGCCCCACAGGATCTAGCAGATAAGCTGTGAAGGACCACTTTTTATTAACTTGACAGCTGAGACAAACTAGTTGATCAACGGAAATCTCCAATGAGAGAGGAAATAAACCTGTAAGACTGGAGAATCAGTTTCATACCCTGGGCATGGCTTTGCCAGGCAGAAAGGAGAGGAGGAAAGGAGCTGACCACATTGTTTTAGCCTAAATCCTGAACTCAGATCAAAGCCAATCTGAAAACATGTAGTATAGCTTAATACACCGATTACACAGCTGCATAGAGGAGCTGTACTGGCATCACATTTCTGCAATTTGCAATTTTGGGGGGGATTTTAGGAGTACAACCACCTCGTCCATAATCAGATGTCAGAGAAGAATAAAAACAGAGAAGAACAGAAAATTTCTTGTGGGAGCAAAAAAGATTTTATAAAGAGTTTTTACCAAGCAGCAAAGAAATTACTGAAATAAATAAAAAAAGAATGAAGACTACAATTTTCTTTAATTATTCTAACTGGAAATCAGTGAACTATCTTGATCTCTAAACAACAGTTCCAAAGGAGATGTATTTAGCCATTACTAGAATGGGTAAGTACATTTATTTTATCTCTTCTTGCACAGTGCATCATGCACAGCATTTATTGTAATAATTTCTGATCTGCTGACATTTTTCTGTTACAATTGCTCTTGACTCAAGCCAACATACCTCTAACAATATAAACACATTCTACAAGAACAATCACTTTCCTACCTTCCTGCCACTTCCAAATGGTAATGGTGTGTTCGGGATCCAGCCCTACGGAGAGCAGCAGTTTGCCAGTGGCACTGAAACTGACTGAGCAAACGCCCTTTGAATGGTAGCACCGCAGTACCGATAGTGTCTGTTTGTTCATTGCATCCCACACATGAATAGAAGGAGCTGTAGCTACACAAACATAAACACATGTCATTAGTATATGTTTGGAAAATGGCTAAGGATCAGCTTATTCAAGCAGTTAATATTTTGTAATAAGACAAACAAAATTGTTCTAGTCAGACAAAAAAAAAAGAAAGAAAGAAAAGCAAGGAGATGTCGGTCTCCCTTTGGAAACCAATTTATGGCAAACAGGATCATTAAGTAGGACTAAGAAGCTGGCCTCGTTACACTACTGGAGATGAAGACTTTGCTTAACCTGTTACTGGACTTCTGAAGCACAGCAGAAGTTCTGGAAGTAAGCTGTCTTGTCCTGTTTTTCTCCTAGTAAAACTTAGCTCAGCATGCTAACTGAAAAGCCTTCGTAAGTATTGAGTAGATCATCAAGAACGTAGTTTCTACATGGGGCTTTTGGAGAACTGATAGCTATAGAGAAATTAGTTTACAGTGCAAGACCAAAATCTCTTTTTTCTACAAAATGGCCATCTGTCTGAAATGCATGCTCTCTTAGGAGAACGTCAGCTGAATTATCTGTTTGCTTACTCATGTAGAAGAACTAGGGTATGTAATTTAGTTTGCATTGTTTAGACTGCAGGCTCTTTGCAGTAAGAACCGTCTTTCCATGCTTCTAATGTACGTGATTATTTCTATTATGACGACAGCTAGGTTTTTTCCAAATGCAACGCCTTCTCCAAAGATCTTGCAATCCATGTATAGTTTGCAATCTCTGAATAGCATCTAGGGCGTTTTCAGGACAGTAAGACTCTCTCTGAAACTTCTTTACATCTGATTTGTAGGAAATCTGACTGCAGAGTCTGGAAGTTACTGGTTGTTGTCAGACTCAGATTCACGTAAACTAAATTCTATTTCAGTTCCATGCCTTGCGCTTCTAATCAGCCTAACCTAGTCCCTCAAAGGCACACATATGATGGGAAACAGTAGGCACAGGGACCTAGGTAAAATCTGAGCCACACAGAATCATAGAATGGTTTGGGTTGGAAGGGACCTTAAAGATCATCTAGTTCCACCCCCTGCCATGGGCAGGGACACCTCCCACTAGACCAGGTTGCTCAAAGCCCCATCCAACCTGGTCTTGGACACTTCCAGGGACGGGGCTTCCACAACCTCCCTGGACAACATGTTTCAATGCCTCACCATCCTCAGAGTGAAAATTTTTTTCCTAATGTTTATTCTAAATCTACCCTCCTTCAGTTTGAAGCCATTACTCCTCATTCTATCACTGCATGCCTTTGTAAAAAGTCCCTCTCCAGCCTTCTTGCAGACCCCCTTCAGATACGGGAAGGCTGCTATAAGGTCTCTCCAGAGTCTTCTCCAAGCTGAACAATCCCAACTCTCTCAGCCTGTCCTCATAACAGAGGTGCACCAGCCCTCTGATCATCTTCATGGCCCTCCTCTGGACCCGCTCCAGCAGGCCCATGTCCTTCTTATGTTGGAGGCCCCAGAGCTGAATACAGTATTCCAGGTGGAGTCCCATGAGACCGGAGTAGAGGGGCAGAATCACCTCCCGTGACCTGCTGGCCATGCTTCTTTTGGATGCAGCCCATGATACGGATGGCCTTCTGGGCTGCGAGAGCACATTGCTGGCTCATGTTGAGTTTCTCATCAACCAACACCACCAAGTCCTTCTCCTCAGGGCTGCTTTCAACCCATTCTCCGCCCAGCCTGTATTTATGCTTGGGATTGCCCCAATCCACATGCCAGACCTTGCACTTGGCCTTGTTGAACTTCATGAGGTTTACACAGGTCCACTTCTCAAGCCTGTCCAGGTCGCTCTGGGTGGCATCCCTTCCCTCCACTGTGTCGACCACTCCACACATCTTGGTGTCATTGGCAAACTTGCTGAGGGTGCACTCAATCCCACTGTCCCATGTTGCCACCAAAGATATTAAACAGCACTGGTCCCAGTACCGACCCCTGAGGAACACCACGCATCACTACTCACCGCTTGGACACAGAGCTGTTGTCCGCAACTGTTTGAGTGCAACCATCCAGCCAGTTCCTTATCTACCAAGTGGTCCATCCCTCAAATCCATGTCTCTCCAATTTAGAGACCAGGATCTCATGCAGAACAGTGAAATGCCTTGCAGAAGTCCAGGTAGATAATGTCAGCCACTCTCCCCTTATCCACCAATGCTGTAACGCCGTCGTAGAAGGCCACCAAATTTGTCAGGCACAATTTGCCCTTAGTGAAGCTATGTTGGCGGCTGTCACCAATCACTTCTCTGGTTTCCGTGTGCCTCAGCAGAGTTTCCGGGAGGATTTGCTCCATCATCTTGCCGGGCACAGAGGTGAGACTGACCGGCCTGTAGTTCCCCAGGTCTTCCTTCTTTGCCTTTTTAAAAATGAGGGTTACATTTCCCCTTTTCCCCTCAGTGGGAACTTCAACAGACTGCCACAACTTCTCAAATATGATGGATAGTGGCTTGGCAACTTCATCCGCCAGTTCCCTCAGGACCCGTGGATGAATCTCGTCAGGTCCCATGGACTTGTGCACCTTCAGGTTCCTCAGATGGTCTTGAACCTGGTCTTCTACATTGGGCAGGACCTCATACACCTAGTCCCTGCCTTTGCTTTCTGTCAGTTGGGCAGTGTGGCTAGACCACTTGCTGGTGAAGACTGAGGCAAAAAAGTCATTGAGTACCTCAGCCTTCTCCATGTCCTGTGTGACCAGGTGTCCCATTTCCTTCTTGAGTGGACCCACGTTTTCCCTAGTCCCTTTTGTCACTGATACACCTATAGAAGGCTTTCTTGTTGCTCCTGATGCTCCTGGCCAGACTTACCTCTATCTGGGCTTTAGCTTTCCTAACCTGATCCCTGGCTACTCAGCCAATTTCTCTGTATTCCTCCCAGGCTACCTGTCCTTGCTTCCACCCTCCTTAGGCTTCCTTTTTCTGATTGAGATTGTCCAGGAGCTCCTTGTTCACCCGTGCAGGCCTCCTGGCGTTTTTGCCTGACTTCCTCTTTGTCGGGATGCATCGCTCCTGAGCTTGGAGGATGTGGTCCTTGAGTATTAGCCAGCTTTCTTGGGCCCCTCTTCCTTCTAGGTCTTTATCCCAGTGTACTCCAGCAAGCAGATCCCTGAAGAGGCTAAAGCCTGCTCTGCTAGAGTCCAGGGTAGCGAGTTTACAGTGCACCCTCCTCACCACCCTAAGGATCTCAAAATCCACCATCTCATGGTCACCGCAGCAAAGGCTGCCCTTGAGTGTGACATTCCCCCCCTCCCCCCCCCCCCCCCCCCTATTCTTTGTTGGTGAGAACAAGGTCCAGCACGGCACCTCTCCTCGTTGGTTCATCTATCACTTGGAGAAGGAAGTTATTGTCGACATGAAACGAAGTTTTTAACCAGAATTCCACAGCTGTTCCAAAACAGTCTTTAGAACAATCTTCCTAATTTCTTCTGTTTCCCATTGGAATTTCCGCTCATGGCACCAACATGCTGTTATCACCATCTTTTGAGAGATACTACAGCATTGTATAGACAGGCCATCAAAACAGAAAGGGTAGGGGTTGGCAACAACCGGCATGTCTCAAAATTTTCAGTGAACTCCTTGCTGTCCTTATGGAAAGTTGAGGGAAGAGAAAGCTTTATTATGGCCCTGAACTGTTTTTCCCTCTTCAGCACTCCCCTTGGTAAAACTCTGCATCATCCTTGACCTGTGCACCTCCCCTATAACCTTGGCCAAAATTTTTCTTTTGGGTGGTAGACACAAATTTTCACCTAGATTTCACGAATAAGAACTGACAAAATCTTTCAGAGCAAGATCTGCAGGACAGAGATTACGGACTCTTGAGTCCTCCTACTTGACCGTGTTCTTCATAAAGTCTCTGTCCTGACATTGCATCCCGCTTCTTGAGTTCTCCAGCTGCTCAACATCTGCTCTCACAAGAGAGATTTTCTAAGGTGTCATCTCTTTCTGGGAGAAGTTAGATAAAGCTACCATGAACTGGCAGGTTGAAAAATATCTTCAGTAAGATGGAGCAAATCTATACCAAGTCATTATGAAACTTAATTTCCCATTCCAGCCTATTACAAACATTACTGCTTCAAGGATCCCTGCATCATTGTAGACAACAGAAAATTGGAACTAGAAAAGCAGAAGTTGTCGGTAAGAAAGGTGCCAAATAATCATTGATAAATTTTAAGTGAAACTACGCAACTTTCTAATGAAGGCAGGCAGTAGCTTGGATTCCAGACTAATGGTTCCATAAAGAAGAAAAGTAACAGTGCTGGTTTCAGGCAGTGACAACAGAACTTAGTAATATACACAACCTCAAACTAAAGTTGCAGTAGGAAGAAGGCCAGTGAGAGAGGGAAAGTCTCCAGGCATTATATGCAGCACTAGAGATGTTCTTTCATATGAACAATCATATCATCACTGCTTCTTTTATACAAAGTGTGGGAAAAGGTACCTATATTCTTCCTCCCATCCTTAGAGCAAGCACAGTTTGGCATATTTAAAAGAAGTCAACACACATTAAAAATGCCATTGTACATTTGTTCTTCACAGAACAAGCTTTAGATCCACATGAATTATATACTTTCTAGGTACACATGAACACACATTTATGCATCTCTGAAGATGTGTCACAAGACAATTATGGCTGCTCAACAATGAACTCACTCACACATGATGGTGATGAATTTTTAAGATTACAATTGCAAAAACAACATATTAATAAAAAAAATAGCTCAGTGATGACTGTCAAACTGTCAAAGACCCAAAATGATACAGAAAAAATTAAACCGACGTCATAACAAGCATTTTGGATCACTGGTAATAACTGCATGACAATCATACATAAATGTGAAAGGTGATTGTTTTTTTCACTCAGTCACCTAGGCCTCCTCAATGGAATTTACTTTAGAAATGCGTATTTAAAACTATACTCAATTGAGCGTCTAAAACAAATGTTAATTGTCAGCCCCAACGTGTCTATAAAACCTGCAAGTGTACATAGGAATGCTACAGTAGCAGTATGTATTAGAACTCACTAATCACTGGGCAGCAAGAAGGGAGTATGTTACAACAAAAGTAGTTTTAAAGTGTGTTCTAACATTTTAATTGTTTCTATATTAACAATTTGCTAAACTGTTGTGGTTTATATTCAGTGCTGACAGTAATATGACTGATAGGGGGTTTTAATAAACTGAAAATGAATTCACATCAGTTATTGCCCTACAAAGCTGTAGACGGCTACCAGATAGGCTAACTACACCTAAAGATGTTAAAATTTTATTTCCCTTACCTGACATATCTGCTGAGTCTCCTGTAATGGAAAAGCAGCAGAAAAATAATTAGACCAGAAATAAGATAACTGCTAAAGAAAATATATGCCACATTGAGTGTAATTTCCTAACACACACATTGATGTAATCTCTTTGCATTGCAGCAGCACCAATACTGCTTTTAGTGTTAAAGAAGAACCATTGCTGATAAAAGACAGCCATATCAGAAATAAAAATTCGTAGAATGAATATATTTTGGTTTCCATTTTGAGTCACAAAACAAAAATCTAGTTTTGGTGTATCTAGTTTTGCTCTCTCTCTGCCAAACTAAATAAAAAACATACTTTACATGTCACTGACATTGTAATAAATTAAGTGGAAAAAAACCCTGCAGATTGCTATTCTGCTAAAAAGTAATGTTTGAGTCTGATCTTGACAAGTGGCAAATACACCCAATGTTCTTCTATAGGAGCATTAAGAAATCAGGATTATAAAGGTTCAGGTACTGGAAAGTATTACCAAGACTCTGCATAACAGCATTACAGTTTAAAAATATTTGAAATAATGTTTTTGTAAATCTTTTGAAGATTTAAATCATGATGGTGAAGCTATGTTTGTGCCAGTCATATCAGTAGGAAAAGCAGCAGCAGTTAAGTATGTTCTTTATGGAGTATGTGCTCCTTAACATCTGTTCAGAATCTAAAAATAGGTATTGTTGAACATATTTTGCTTCCAGCTCATATTTCAGATTTAATTCTCTCCTTAAAAATTAAACTACAAAACATATTTTTAAGTGTCATCTGCTCTTGATTTGTATGCCTTGAACCACATTACAAAACAGTTAAAATTGTTCTACTGCTAGATGATGTAAAAATGATTATGAAATAAAAAAAGCATTAAGGGTCCTGTGTTTCTTCTTGGGTAAGACGAACACTGAAGAAAACCCATGCAAAGAACAAATTTTCACATTATGCCTACATTCTTCCTATATATTCTATCATATGGAAAGGTAAACAAGGCCAGATTTAGAAATAAGATGAAAAAGCAAATTCCTAAAGACAATAAAAGGTCTGTAATTCCTGCAAATGTTCTTTCCAATCAAACCATAAGCAGAAGTCCACTAACAATTTTTTCAATCATCTAAATAATTTCCATTCCTCAAATTGGTGTGAGGCAAGAAACTCACCGAGAAATGAAGCTATTTTAGCTAAGCGGTTACAACTATCAATGAGTCAATTTTAATGAGACATGTACCTAAAAATCCAAAAGACAGAGGGAAGGCAAGTAAGAATCTCTGACAAACTGACCATATTTAGGTAAAACACCTAAAACAAACCTACAGGAAAAAAAAAAACTATTCTGGCTAAAATAAACTAAGGGGTTTTTGTATTCTATGCACTGAGGAAAACAATGTGTTTTGAATCTGCTGAGAAACAACTGAAGGTATGGAAACTGCAATTGGGTTATAGGACTACAAAAATGACACTATTCTGCAAAATTTAGAAACAGCAGTATTAGTTCAGCTATGCAGATGCACTGTGGGTTTTTTCTTTTTTTTTTTTTAAACCTGTTTAGTTCATAGATCAATTTTACTGTTACTATGAAACATATATATTTTCCCTC
This sequence comes from Pluvialis apricaria, assembly GCA_017639485.1. NCBI lineage: Eukaryota > Metazoa > Chordata > Aves > Charadriiformes > Charadriidae > Pluvialis > Pluvialis apricaria. The sequence goes on along the minus strand of CM030012.1, from coordinate 21,027,023 downwards.
TAAATCTACATTTCTCTGTAGGGAAACACCATTAGGGTTTTGGTTCTGCCTAGAATATTACAACTGTGTATTATCAAAACATCAAGTAGGTATTATAAATCTGCCTGATGAGATAAAACCTACATAAAGTGACATCTATTTTAAGAATTCTGGGTTTAGTCCATGTAGAAACGAAGGATAGCTCAATCAAGCTTCTTTGGAAGGGCTATGACTCTTTGGAAGGCCTAACACAAGCTGATAGTTAAATAAAACCAGACTAATTTCACGGGGCTTAACATTTCAAAAAAAAAACATTTTTGCTAACACTCCAAACAAAAGATAAGCTTAATCTTAATGCCTCAATGTTTTTTGTTCAACTTGATTAAATTACACTCAAAGAAACATATAAAGAGGACAGGTAACTGAGTAACACTCATACAAACGGAGATAGCATAATCAAGTATTTCCGTGATTTATCATGAACTCACAAGGCCCTAATTGCATGCTCTAATGTTAACTTCTTTTTACAAAAATACAAACATACCTACTTGGCCAGTTGCCACTATGTTGGTAAACTTGGGGTGCTGATTTACAGTGAGGCACAAAATATCATCATTGTGTTCTTGGTAAAAAGACTGAGAGCCTAAAAAAAAAATACCAAATTTAATTAAAACATTTATACACACATACACATGATTTATGTTTGAAAAATTTATATTTGTTAAAAAACAGTGTTATGGTGATGCTGCAGTTTGGAGCTTAAAACCAGGAAACAGAAACTCCTAATTTTAACACATAGCACTCAATAATGCCAAACTATTCCCTCAAGTTTTCACATCAATTTGCTTAAGTATCACAGAAACAAATAGCATTGTGTTACGCTTTTCAAGGTCTAAATTATCTAAACTAAATTGGTTATTGGGAACAACTGTGTGTGCTACAGATGACTGAAAAGTAAACCAAATAAAAAAAAATAAACTTAGTCTTAGAAAAAACATTAAATGACAATAACAACACCATTGTTCAGCTGTTTTAGTTTCTGTGGTCATTTAACAAGCAAATTTCAGAAAGCTAATACTAAAATAATCAAATCTTTACTTCCTTCAAATTTCAGTCACCAGAACCACTTCAATATATTTAGTTTGCTTATGCAGCTATTGCGAATCATCTCTACAGACTGAATTTTCAGCAACAAAAAATAATTAGTTCATGGACTGTAACTCCCTGTGTGTGAAGAAACATTTTTTCCTCAAATGGCTTTTCTCTTACCTGTTGCCACATTATACAAGATCCCAATAGACGCAGTATGATAAATTACATCAGCACCATCATTCAAATAGTGCACATTGTTTCTACAGTCCTTGCCACGGTACCCAAATACGAGCTCCAGAATTAGGTCCTAAAACAGATATTTAAGTCTATTAGATACTCAAAACCTTAAAGCAATCAAGAACTTTACAGTCTTTTCCAGGATTTTATTTTCAAATACATCCTCATGCAGTAAAGGAAAAGGAGTTTAACAATGTCTCAAACCAACAGAACCTGAGATTCTGCCTTCCCTGTCAGCTTAGACTGCCGCTCATTCTTGTCGTACGTGGTCACGTCATCATCTCTGTTTGGTGGATGCTGGAGAATATTTGTATGTGTATACACACACATGTATCATACACATGTACATAAATAAATAAATTACAGTGAGCCAAGAAAAACACAGCTCTTTTGATGCAGAAGATACTAAGAATCAAAGAATGACAAACGCTGGTCAACAATTTAACTCCAATTAGCAATTAAGAAAGCTGAATTACAGACTAAAACTTCTAGAACACTGATGGCAAAAGGCCACTTACTATGCTACACTGAACATTTTGTTTCACATCACAGAAAATATTTCAGTTGATATGAAGAACTGCATTTTTCAAGGTTAGATGAAATTTCCACTTCAGATTAATCAACAGTGAGTATATTTATTTGCATGGGCCATGCGACGAAAAAAACACAGGTGCCCGAGTTAAAGGCGTCATTAACAGATTTTTAAAAATTATTTTATCTTTAAAACGGTTAAAAATTATGAATTTTAAACAGTTTTAAAATAAATTTTAAAAAAATTTTGCAGTAAAAGATGCTTAGCTTTATTAGTGATAATACACCCATTAACAACTTAGTTATCTAAACAGGACATATTGCTTTCAACACACTGCATTTAAAAGGTTTTATTGTTACTAAGAATTAAGTTGTACTCCGTTTTGTTTGCAAGAAAAAGTAATATCAGGCTTCTTTGGGTTTACAAAAAGAAAATTATCTCCCACTTTTTTGGCTGTCTATTTACTCACTATTGAATATTCCCATCTTTGATACATTTAAAATGATTCAAACTTTTAGTGTGTCCACAAATCTGTCAACTTCTGGGGAAAAGAAAATCCTAAAAGAAGAGGAAGAGGAGATCAAGGAGATCAATGTTTTTCTTACCTCTATAGGTCTCTTTTTTTTCCCAACATTATTTGTTTGAAGTTTCTCCGGCTGTGGCAATGCCCTACTAACTGGTGGTCTGAAATAAAGAACTGTGAATAAGAGAAGGCTGTCCGTCACCCATTCCATACTAACACAGTACCTTCCAACTTGCTACTGCATATGGAAAACTTACAGCCCTATCCTGCTTAACTGATATTTGTATTCATCTTTAAAAGAAATACCTCTGTCAAAAGGGGGGAAAAAAAAAAAATCACCTTTGTTTAACATGCTAGGTTTTCTGACAATTCTTCAACAATCCATTAGGTTAATGCAAAAGCTTGTTTTACAATGAATGACCACTGATATAATATTCTTAGGTTTTTAATGCTGTGTTCTTAAAGGTGCTTCCATCTTCTTTGTAGCAATTTGTATTGGATAAACTTTAAAGGCTTACCTGATTAATTTAAATACTTGAGATAATCATTCCTGTTCCCACATGCCTTCAGTAGCCCCTAACTTTTCCTATTTTTGTAATAGTTGTAATAGTTTTGTAATAAATAATACAGAACTCCACATACACCTGCCCATTCACTCTTAGATCAATAGAAACAAGTTATTCATCAATGCTTACTTGGAAGTAAACCATCACCATGCAAATGCATGAATATCAGCCGTAATTTATGTTCCACTGTTCTGAATAGCCCAGATTTAATTAAGAAATCTCAGCTAGATATGTTTGATAAATATCTGTAACATATCTTTCAGATTAAGTCCAACTGCTCATACACAAGGAAACATACAAACAAGTAAGTTTTATTTATCGCAATTATGCAATAATTTCTAGTAATTTGCAATAGCCTTGGTTATCGAGTCTATATGTACAGCATAGGTGGCCATAAAATGAAACATGTAAGTTTGACCCTTAAAAGGAACAATGCATTTAAAAATAAATTCTACATATAGATTCAGTAAAATCCAGATGATCTAATCCAGCAGGCAGTGTGACAAACTAATATCACACATAAAGCATCAGGTCAGCTCTCTCTCATATTCCCTTTTTATTCCCTTATCTTCATTTCCCTTTTAATTCCATCTCTGCTCTTGATGCAAAATAATCACCGTGTCTTTTCTAAGACCAATAGACTATGGTTTGTTTGTACACTGTGTATTTTGAACTATACTCAAAAAGTTCAGTTATTCAAATAAAATACCATTTTCTGAGCTTTATTCCTCCGTTTTCGCTGCCTAATTTTAGTACAATTTGTAGATTGATGTCATATCACCAATGAAAAGATTTGTGTATATTATAATGCAAATTATACTGCAACTATAAACTGTGTTGTGAGATACTTCAGTTACTTCCTCTATGCTTAGAAGTCTGTAAACTACCTATGGAAAAAAAAATTACAGAAGAAAAACAGATGATGAAAAATTCCTGTCTCGTAAAGAAGTCTGTCGGATGCCTGGATCACCCAAACATGATCAAGTTTATTAAAACTCGCTATTGTGTTTGATAGGGCCAGAGGGAGGTACTGGAAATATTTAATTTAGCATCATAAATCTAGATTTTATGAAATGTAAAATCTTTACAACAGAAAATCCAAATCCAGATCTAAAAAGAAGTATTGCTACTTTACACTGGATAGTTAACACAATGAGTCTTTTCACAGGAAGGGAATATGGGCTGTACTAAAAAAATTCTTATCAGAGCAAAGTATGAAATAATAATTTAAAGTTAAAAACAAAATTCAAGGCATGAAGGAAAGTAACTAAGGCTCACATTTCATATTCATTCATAAATAAGTGCAAATTAAAACACAGAACACTAATTGAAGTACGGAGAAAGACTTTTACAATGTCACAAAGAATGGTAGTCTAACACTTGTTTTTTGCTACTCCAAAATTCTTACTCTTGGAAAACAGACTTGGAATAAATTGGCAGTAGAGGCAAAAACTGGGGACATCTACCATATACAGCAATGCGGGTCAGAAAAAGAGTCCAACGTGGATGTGCACTAAAGGTCTCCTCGCTCAGAGAAAATATTAGAAGATAGCAGCATTTAAATACACTCTTTCAGTCCTGCTTGAAATGCAACTGGTGGGAATGTACCCTCAGGCTCCATTCTCAAAGGTCCTCAGTTAGAGATCTTTTTTTCCTCTTAGCTCTCCAGTTAGAAGAAACTCACATACACCTTGAGACAGAAAAGCAAAGCATTTGAACTTCTTTTTCAGTTATAGGCTGGACTTAGCTCACAGGCATTAGCATCCTGTCCTTAGTCTGTGAAGATGAAAAAGTATTCTCCTAACTTTTTGGAAGAGGAGGAGAAGCAAACCAAGCATGGTCTGGGCTGCCCTCATCATCTATACAAGCATGCTGGCCAGTACAGGAAGTCAGGAATACATCTGATTTCTGTCAGCAATCCTAACATGCAATTTCATGACCATTCTTGAATCACTACTGTCTCTCAACCAGGTCTTCTACTTGATGCAAATTTTCTAGCCTCCCCACCTATTCTCCAGGTCCTTTCTTCTCTTTTGTCCTATCACCAATGACTCCTAGCATCCTCTCATCTAGCCTGTCATATTACAGCAATAGTATCGCTAAGTATGATTAAAGTTCTCACTTTTTAATTTTAAAAAATAAATAAGTTACACTTTTATTTAGAAGTTTCCAAATTACCAACAGAAAACACTCCCAATAGGTCACAATGTCGATCATATTAAAAATGTATGGAGAGAGGTTATCTAAAGTTTTGCAGAGGAAAAAATCTTTGGCCATATTTATTCCCCACCTTCACAGTAGATGAGCGATTTCAGTTACAAATACACTAATCAAGAAGTAACAGGTATCTCCCAGTTCCACAGAAGCCTGCTTATCAGCGTGTGCCACTCAAATTGAATCAAATCCAATCAAGTAAAACTACTGAAATGCACGAACAAAAATTGAAAGGTACAGATTCTGTATAGGGAATGGGCTTTCTGAAAGCACTTCAGTGACACAGAAAATAAAAACCTGCCATTATTCATTCAAGTAAATGAAAAGACAGAGAAAGAGAGAAACTAATACAGCCCAGGTCCAATTAAATTTGCTGGGGGGGGGAAAGATATTGGACAGCTTCATCAAACATCTGAGGTAAATTTACATTGAGATTTCCTCTTCTCTCGTAAAGAACAACTTTTTTTTTCCAGTATCTTTTTTGAAATGGTCACACTGACTTCCCGAAATATTAACAAATAAAGCTTTGTTTGGGTTTTGGAGTAGGTTTGCGTTTTTGAGGTTTTTTAGTTTGGTTGGGTTTTTTTTGCACATGAATATAAGTACTGCTTAAAACTGAACAAATTCTAGTGCTTACAATCTCTGAAGTTAAATGGCAAAATAATAACCAGTTCTCTGCCTGTGCAATCAAAAGTCTTTGAAGAATGAACAGGGTTAACAAGTTAAATGAACTGCACATACCCATATACTTACCCTGTTATTTTATAGCTAAGAATTATAGAATTATATGAAATATATCTAATGCCTGATTTGTGTAACAGGTTAGTGATATTAAGAGCTGCTAACCAGTTTTTTCCTACCTACAGTTTATAACTTTGAATTATAATTAGAATTCCTTAATTCCTTTTATACCTCCATAATTGCTGCTTATTTATTAGCTAACCAAGAGCACACTTATAAATGTAAGAAGTTCCTTAAAAAACACTTATACAAAAGTGGTTCCTTAAAAACCACTTACATAATGTTCACTTTAAATCCTTTTTTAAATTAAGCAAACACAACATGTCCCTTTCTCTTTTTAAACATGGAAATCAGGAACAATGCTGAAGTGCTGAAAATTGGAAGAATGTATACCAGTGATTCTGTTGGTCCTAACTGTTAGTTCCCCCAGGAATCAGAGAGGAGAGGGAAAAAGAGGAACCTATAATAAATGGTATCAATGTTCACTAGCTTTCCACTGTCACCTCTTCTCTCATCCTGTGCAACAGCTATAAAATCAAACAGCAAGTACAGTGGGGAGCATAGCAGAAATGTGAGACTGGCATGCTGTTAGTTGCGCATGCTGCTTCTACTCCCATGCTGTAGAACTCAAAAAGGCTTCTAGAGGAAAAAGACATGCAACCATCAATAACATATTAAGGACTAAAAAGAAAATCACAATGCCACCTTACTCAGCTGTGAAGCGTCAACACCTGAGATACGATTGCCAGCCTACACACACACCAGCGGAAAAAAATCCAAACCTTCTTGATGAAAGTAGAAAAAAAATATACTCCTCTACAGTTCCAGAGAGCCTTCCTAGCTGAGAGAGAAGCAGTACTCCAGGTGGGGTCTCACGAGAGCGGAGTAGAGGGGCAGAATCGCCTCCCTTGACCTGCTGGCCACACTTCTTTTGATGCAGCCCAGGATGCGGTTGGCCTTCTGGGCTGCAAGTGCACATTGCTGGCTCATGTTGAGCTTCTCATCAACCAACACCCCCAGGTCCTTCTCCACAGGGCTGCTCTCCAGCCATTCTATGTGCAGCCTGTATTTGTGCTTGGGATTGCTCTGACCCATGTGTAGGACCTTGCACTCAGCCTTGTCGAACTTCATGAGGTTTGCAGGGGCCCACCTCTCAAGCCTGTCCAGGTCTCTCTGGATGGCATCCCTTCCCCACAGCATGTCAACTGCTTGGTGTTGTCAGCAAACTTGCTGAGGGTGCACTCCATTCCACTGTCCATGTTGCCAACAAAGATGTTGAACAGCACTGGTGCCAGTACCGACCCCTGAGGAACACCACGCATCACTGCTCGCCACTTGGACATGGAGCCATTCACTGCAACCCTTTGAGTGCAGCCATTCAGCCAATTCCTTATCCACTGAGTGGTCCATCCCTCAAATCCATGTTTCTCCAATTTAGAGACCAGGACGTCATGCAGGACAGTGTCAAATGCCTTGCAGAAGTCCCGGTAGATGATGTCAGTCACTCTCCCCTTTATCCAGCAACACTGTAATGCCATCGTAGAAGGCCACCAAATTTGTCAGGCACAATTTTCCCTTGGTGAAGCTATGTTGGCAGCTGTCACCAATCACAATAAAAAAAATCTCTATGAAAAGAAGCACAAGAGCAAGTGAAGATCAAAGACGGGATCCCAAAGACAGCAGACTACTATGCATTACTACCAAAAAAATCCCACTTGATCTGAAACAAGAAGTCCAAACTGTAGGGAACTAAGTGCAATTCTTTTAGGACAATTCCTAAAAATCTACCCATAAAAACATTTTTATGCCCATCTTGATTTAGAGCTTCTAAGAAGAAAAAAAGGCATTCCCAGAAACTCTATTATTTAGGAGGAACAGTGTACATTTATCAGTTGGCAGAGGCCAGTGCTGTTTGACTGTTGTCGCAAAGATACACAAAAATCAGAGGCTGAGGCAGGACTGCATAGGTCAGGGGAGATTCAAGGGAATAAAAAGGATGCATCTAAAACATCAAAGGAAACCCCTGTAATTACATATTTGAGGTAAAGAGAATTAAAAGCAGGTTTAACAAGTTTTCCCTTGGGGGAAAAAAACAAACACCACCAAAACCAACCAACCAAACAAGAAAACCCCAAACCACCAAAACCAAGCTTAGTAGCAGCAGGAAACTTGATGACCACAGGTCATCCAGACAGCTCTGGAGTAGAAGTGAGTGACAATGCTGGTGCTGAGAAGGCAGGTGGAATGAAAGGGTTGCAGGCACCATCACTGGAGGTCAGTCCTGCTTTACAGATGGGGGTAAGGAAAGATTGAACAAAACTGCCCAATCCACTCCCTCCTCCCTCCAGAATGCTTCCAAATATCTTATATTTTTAATTTCTGATTTGTCAGGGACAATTGAGCAACAGTCTTATTACTATTGCTCTAGGAATTGATAAAACACAGCATAAAAAGCCCTTCTTCCACTTGTCACCACCACATTTGACCCAGAGCACTAGAGCCTCATTTCTTTCCTTCCCCCACCACCTCTTATTTCATTTATGTCCCCTGAAAGATAGAGGAAAAAGAGAGTTAGAGAAAAAAGAAGCGGAAAAACTAAACAGACCAGGAGAGCATATCTCAAGTTTCATGAAAGCAGTAAAAACTGAAAGGACATGGTTCTGGCACAGGTTTATGTTACTGGAAATGAACTGACTGGAAGTGATGATTTCTCAGCTGCTCAGATCTAGAATGTGGTGTTTTTATAACATTTGCTGTCTGCTAATCCCTTATGATAGAATGGGAGAAGAGGTAAAACAATCTCACATTATACAACCACTTGAAAAGACCATCTACACTTAAAGGCGGTACAGATAAACAGATACAAATATAGGCTCATATCCATCCTTAGCCAATCATTAGAGTATATTTATATTTTGTACATTACGATACCAAAGAATAAAGTGTATGTACACTGGTCAATAAGACTTGACAATTTATACTTAGCTATATTATCTCACAGGTCACCTAAACTATTTATACAAGTACCCATCTATGGAACACTAACTCTATATTGATTCAGAGCAGTGGAACTGGAATGCAAATTACAAGCACATATGTATTTTTTTCCCAATTAAGTTTCAAGACAACAACTTGTGCACTGAAAAACAGGAATGATGAAGGACACCAGAATACATTTTCCAAGTGCCTTTTTTAAAGGTGCAAAAGCTGAATGTATTTTTCATTTGCTATTTAATGCACAGGAAAGTGACTAATGGCATATAAAACACACAGTGGTCATTTACCCGCATGTATAACTGGCTGCATGCTCAAAAATTGTATGCAAAAGATGGGAAGGAGAGCATGAATAACATTTTGGGGTGAATGTGCATATGGATGGCTCAGTTTGAGTATGTGGAAGGAGAGTTCCAGCCATCTATCATAGGGCAAATAAATACCTTAAATCGGCACTTCATTTTCAAGATAAAAATAGAATCAGTATATGTGTTTTAATATTTCTTGTTACAAGACCATAAAAGCATTTTGAAGTAGTTTGTGAAACAAAGAAATCCCTTTTTCATTGTTTTAGACATAGTTTTAATATTCTTGATACTGCTACCCATGTTGTCTTGTATGATGCTGTTTTATTTCACTCCCTATTTTTATTACTGATACTGAGTTTCTGAAGTTATGAACAGAAAAAAGGATATCTTCTGCGGTTAATATAAACTGCCATCAATTCTTTGAGTTCCATGGTAACTTATGGCAATGTCAATTACAACATTTACTTCTGTTTTAAAAATCCAAATGTTATTTTGGGCATGATTTCATAGAGCAAATTACAGCTGTGGGTACAAAAGAAAAAGTCCCTTCCTTTAAGGGTCACCACAGCTGCACCTCGTACTTTGCAGGACTTGCAGAGAACTTAGAATCGATCTTGGACTAGCCTTCAGCATGAAGCAACTTTCAGTGCCCTCCCCAAAAGATGTTGGCAAGCATGAAGTAGAGAATTAATTTTAAAAGTAAGGAGGAGTTCTTTCCACTTACTCTTGGTAAGATTTTCAGTGTCACTTGTGAAATGTTAGAGGGTTCTTCCATTAGAAGATAATGAAGCCTGCTAGTCTTTAAATACTGCTTCTTGACAAGGATTAGCCATAATTATTTCCAAGTAGTAAGTGCCATTTTGTATGCACTAATGAAGATATAGGTAATCTAATACTTAAATAATTTAGCAACATATACACCTTGACATGTCAGGTGAGACTGTTCCATCAAACGTAACCCAATCGACTTTCGAGGTGGATAGCTGCCCACTAGGGACTGGAGAGAGTGCTGATCTCTGTATTTTAATAAATATTATTGGAAAATACTATTTGTAAAACGTAGGCAAGTTTAATGGTCCGTGTAGTTAATTTTATATTGGTAGGTAAATAAATACCTAGCTTATTGTATGGAACAGAACTACAATGAATATATATAAATTTAAAATTTATAATACAGCAATGTTCTGAAGAGTGATAGGTGCATGGTATAGCACCCAACATGACAGATGGCTTTTTAAGGAAAATGGGAATGATAATAAAATATGGACTAGATAGCAAAATAAAAGCATTACCTGGAACCTCTTTTCAGCAGCAGGTAGGAAAGAGAAAAGGATTACTTATCCAAGTTTGGCTGAAAGCTAGGTGTCAGTGAATTATTCATAGAAATAATTGGTATTGACTTTCTGGTTCATTTACTTCTTTGTACAACAAGGGGATTATTCACAACTTCATAGATTATGTAAATCTATTATTTGTACAGAACACTTCCATTCACGTAAATGGGAGTTAAGAACATGTGTTGGTATCAGAATATAATTCTTAGGAATGATTGCTACTGTAAACAGAGAAAGAAAGCAGAAGCAGACCCCAAACCCTCTGAAGTATATCAAGTGTTTAAAGAGTTGGCAAACACAACACCTGAATTACTCAAAGAAAGGTTGTGCAGGTTTAACTTTGCAAAATGAGCTGATGGATAGAACAGTCAATAGACTATTAAAGACATGTTCAAGTTCACTCATAAAAACACATTTAGTTATACTAAAATACAATTATCTCAGCTAGTCAAAATGCGTGGGGTGCTGAGCACTGCTGATATAAACGGAATTAAGTAATCATGAAGAAACAGTATATGTTGACTGAAGATATTTCAGCATCTGTTTCACAAATTTGTTGAACTGGATGGATTTTCTCAGTCAAGTGTGATGCCTACGCCTATACTTTGACTGCAAAAAATCATTATTAACCATCAGAATATATGGGCATGTACGGATTATTTCGTAATATTTGTCCTATGCATGGGTACTTTTCATTAGTCTGACTAGCAGGTACACCTCCTTTGTTCTGATTTGCCCTTTTTTTTTTTTTTTTTTTAAGAACTACCAAGCAATTCCACTGCACCAAGGACACTAGGTTATCAGTCTTTTTCACTTACAGGTGAAGCAAAAATAATTTTTCCCTTATCTGTTAGGGAAAACTTTCAAAAAAATTAAGAAAACAGTATTAACAACTCACAAATGGACTTCCCCCCCAGTGAAAATAATCTTTTACTGAATCTCTTCTAATTAATTCCGACTTTATTCTGCAATGCAAGACTGCCTGTATTTCTTCATACAGGAAACAGCTAAACCTTTTCTCCCAATACAATTCTAATGCATCTTGAGCAGGTTTTACAGTCAATGACATGCAATTCTTCAAGGACAATATCTTCAGATATTTTTCAGAATAAGCGCTGTGCAGGGGAAATGAGAGTTTCTCCAAGAATGGAACACTGTTTTCTCTTACAATTTTCCTGAGTCCACTGAACCAAATGTTCATATAGTCAGAGGAAAATTTTTAGCTTTCATTTGGCAGTTTCAGTTCTTTAATCTCCAATTCTAGTTTTTCAATCTCATTATTTAAGTATGGAACAAGATTTCCCACGTGGACCACATGTGACATATCTAATTATTAGCTGGCAAATATTTATATATATGGAGATCAGATGCCTAATTGGTACAAGGCAGATTTCATAAAAGGCTTTTGTGCAGTCTTCATCACTGAAATATGCAAGACATTTGGAGCTGTATTCAACCAATCTAGCAATATGCCTGTGTTTCAGTTATCCTTTTCTTGAGGTCTTTGACAAACGTATGTTGTTCACGTGACTTCTTAGGTTCTCTTGATAAAGTCAGTCTACACAGATCACAGCCCAAATATAAATCTTCCAACCCTCATCACTGGGCCATGCAATTGTACCTCTAGACATTTCTTTCCTGGTCACATCCGATTATTTTAGTTGCAAAAGGAATAAGTTTTTCTCCTTGCATTCAAAACAGGGTATTATTTGGTAAATCTTGATACTTTGGTAATTGGCTTTTTTATTTCCTCAAAGACATGAGTTTTAATTCAGCTTTGGGAGGAAAAAATAATTACCACACACTGGCAAAAGGAGACCATTCCTTTCCATAATGTTGTTCTTGTCTATCGCTAGTGCTCAGAGACACAATAATACAAGTAACTAATAATAATGAAATTCTTGCTTGTGAAGAATCACAGAATGAAATATCCAGAAATTTCAGGGGTTTCAATCTCAAGTTTAATGCCTTGCACTAATCTACATTTCAACGTGCAGAAAATGATTCACAGAAAGGTTAGCTTCAAAAAGCGCTACTTTCTTTTTAAAACTGTTTAAAAAGAAAGTTAACTTGAAATTTAAACTTTCCTGTAATCTAATGTATTCTGCAAACAGGGTGAATAGGGAGTGGGAAGAAGCTGCTAATAGAAAGTACCTTGCTATAATTTTTTCATTTTGATTCCTGGCTTCTTCCCTCTCCCAAATCACACAAGTTGACAGAGCAAAAGGAGAGGATAAAGTTGATTTTTTACAAAAAGAACTTTGGAATTTGTGCTATTTACATTCATATCACATGTCACTAGACCGGCAAGCAGAAAAATCTAATTGCATTCTGCTCATTTATCCAAAATGTACAGACGATGTTTACATAAAATCTCTGAATTACTCTTTCAGTGGCAATTACAAGATGATAATTGTGAGGTTCAGATAGAAGAAGCCTCATTTCAGTAGCTCCCTCCTTTTTCACTCCCTTGGAAGTACAATTTAGGTTTCTTTACTGTCTGTATCAGGTAAAAAAACAACAATTCTTCACTTCTGGATCAAAAAAAGACTAGTTTGTAAATAATTTGTTAGTACCCTTCCCATTATGAATACACAAGGATCTAAAGTAGGTTATGTATTTTTGCATATGTCCTTACACACGCACACAGACAAAATTTTGGAAGAAATTTTGCCACAATGTCTGGCTTTGAATTGCATCTGCAAGTACATGCAGAGCATCTAAAGAATTTTGAAAATGTATAAACCACTGGGATCTTCCCATACAAGAGATCTCAGCACGTGGACTGAGCAATGGTATGTATTAAGAAAACCGGATAGCGATGACTATGAGAGAGAAACTCTTTCAGAGGTTTTAGTTGCTTGCAAGTCTTTAGTATGGTAAATTTATGGTGAAAAATTAAACCAAAATTCCTGGTTGTTTAGTTTTGAGATCTCTTGGCACAGCCATTCTTATCTCAGGTACATTAACCACAGCATCATCCCTTTGACAGTGACAAATAGTGAACACTTCAGGGAGTACAAGAACAGAGTAAAAATGGAGCAATATTCTCCACATTCTTCTCCCAACCTCCAGTGATTTGCAGTTCAGGGAGTAGCTGAGCCAGAAATGTTTTCAAAATTAAACATCCATGATGGATTTTTCTTCTGAACAATTTACCTAGCACAAAATATACTAGGGAAGAACTTTTAGTAAAGGATAGAAACAATTTACCAGATTATTTTCGGCTGTTGAATAACCATAAAGCTATTACACAACCACATTAGACACATAGTAGACATCTTTTCACATAAAAATATTATCTTTTAATATTATTATTCAGAAATTATAAATCATTCAAATTATGGACATAAGTGCTGCCTCACAGCCAAGGGCATTTTGTGTTTTCAACAGAAATTAAAATAAATATTCCAGTGTCAATGATATATTATGGTAGTTTTACTACTAGAGAATGGGATATCATTAGCAGAGGTGGCCTTAAACTACACTGCAAACAGACCTTAAATCAACTGAATCTGAATGGAATTTTGAGCTCTAGCATCCAGAAGTTTTTCAAAAAACACGCCTGAAATTTAAGGCTTCAACATATTTCTATTCAGCCTATCAACTTTTATAGCACTAGCATCTCTTATTTTCAAAATATACCTGTGTCTCTGTCTTTTTCTTTTGAATACTGAATTGCTTAAATAAGATTGTTGCAAAAACAGTCCCAGAAAAAGTGGGGAACACCATATTTGTCCTAAAGGAAACAATAAAGGCAGTGCTGCCTAGAAGTATGAGTTGATGCAACTCACATCTCAAGTTAATGTGTTAGCCATAAAAATGATTAAGACACAGAAATGTCCGCTGCACCTAGTAAAACTGTACTGTTGTGAAGGGGAAAACAAAATTTTTCTTAACTTCTGCTACTGCAAGGAAAAAAAGTAATTTATGAGCAAAACGAGAAAATTGCAAACAGGACACTGACTCTGTTGGACAGCAAAAAAAATCTTTTGTTCAGATTCATGTTCTGGGAATTGCATTTACATTTTGAATAAAGGGTCCCTGGAAGAAAATTATTATGCTACTCCAAAAGCAGAATCCCATGTTCGATACTTCACACAGATGTTACCTACACACCAGACTGCAGTGTTTTGCAGCCTCTTTTGCCTATTTTCCCTTTCTGACCCTAGGGATTTTTTCATTCCTTTCTGAAGAGCTTTAGCAGAAAGGAGTAACATTGTTTTGACCCACCTGGTGATGTGTATTTGAATTTTTGATAGACTAAATGGCCTAAAACTCTGATTTCCTATGTCATCCTACCACCTATAACATAAAAAGTGAGATCAACTTAACCTTTCCAATAATATTAGACTCAAAATAACTTAATTGAATCACCAGTAGCCAGTTGAGTAATTTCTGACTCTAAATCCAGGCTGTGGTCTCAGACTACAACTCCTGGCCTCACAGATGTGCTTTTGTGAGACAGAAGTAAGAAACAGATTTCAGGTATCCTTTAGTGTTCTCCCATCGTTTATCTCATTTAATACTCTGGATACCGAAAGTCATATATCTTCTACATAGAGAGAACTTCACTACTCAGTTAGGGCTTATGAATTCCACTTCACCCGTCAGGTCCAACAACCTTAAGTGGTAACTACATTTTTAGTATGGTCTTTAAAGTTTTTATACATAGCCTTAGAGTTCAATTATGTGGTAGTATTTAACTCCGTCTTCTCCCAAAGAGAATTAAACTCTTCCTACCTTCAATAATAAAAGAGGTCGAGATACTTTCTGATAAGGAATCTCCGTTATACACAAAGTCAAAATTACTTGAAAGACATTCTCAGAAGTACATTCTACACTGGCATGTACCTGTGATCCTGAGAATACAAGGATTCCAATAAAGTGTTACTACAAGAAATGTATCTCTTCTAATGTTTGGCAGTCAATGTAACAAGCCTACATATTAACATGGAATGCCACAGATGTACTACCCACAGTCTGAGCAGTATACCCAAATATCTTGTAAATGAACAACCACAGAAGAAAAGTCTGTATAAGTTATACACGCTCTGTATAACTTCAACAGAAACACTGACTTGACAGATACACATTTTTTTAAAGCCTAAAACCAGAATTAATTTGATAAAGGTTGCTAGTGGTTTGACGTAAAATTTAGGTGAAGACAGTGGCTTTCTTGATTATGTCATGTTTACATTATATCTACAGAACGATACACAGAGTTTAACACAATTCTATCGTCTGTCACCACAGGGCTGTGATTTCTTTGTGGAAACATGGTCCAGGTAGGTATCAGAGGGGTTCTCCTTTCTTAACCAGTGTAGGTCCAAGCGTCCTGGCAGCTCAGTCTACAACTTTGAGGGGTGGCCTACAGCCTAAGGATTTGTTGTGCTACAAATGTAAAAGCGTGGGTTTGAGTATGCATATATTCTAAACAGAGTACATGCAAAAACTCATTACCTAATGCAGCCACCTAAGCTAGTGACTCTGCATGTCATATGAATGCTATGCGGACCTACCAGCTCAGATCCTTAAGTAGTATAGGTGCATTGGTAAAACGCTGCAGCAAAGTCAGTAATGCTTCTCTCGTCCCTGAAGCTTTATTAGCTCCAACACAGTGGTGCAGATGTGGTGATACTGCTCCTATAGCCACTTCAGGCATCTCTGCAACATGCTCCCTGCACTTTTTATTCCATGTTGGACATCAACACTGTGATATAGTCTTACGGAAGTCCACAAGAAGCTGGGCAAGCTCTCTGACTACAGCTACATAAGTCAAGCTGTTCATTAGCCACTCCAAAGTATTGAGGAAAAGAGAGTAAGGTTTGATCACCACCTCCCAAATACTCTATTTAGCACCTACTCGTGTCTACTCAGACTGAGAACTGGGCTTATTCGTTGTCCTTTATCCCTTTTCTACCCATTAACAAGCTAATATTTAATAGCAAAGAGTTAAAGTCTTCACTTCTATTTCAAAGTATAACTACTTTCCCAAGAAGCTTTTGTGATTAAAATGTGTTTCATCCTCGACTTTGTGTAAATGAACTTACCTCACTACCCCCTGCCTTCATATGAAGCAAAAGGGAAATAAAAATAAAATTAAAATTAGTATCTATGAAAGCAGACTTACTAAAACATTTACCCACCTTACACAATATTAATTAGAACAGAAGTTAAAATGCATTATAGTAACCATATTCTGGTTTTATTCTTCATAAAAACTTTTCTTTGAAGTTTCAGGGCCCCAAACTTTTAAACAAAGCGGGCAATGGAATTATTTCCTGAACTTTAATGCAACCTAGTCCTTAGCAAAACTTTTCTTAAATTGGTGTTGGTTTTTTTCTCCAAATAAATACCTCCACTCTTTTTATACATATCCTTTTAAGTTGTATATATATTCCAATATAATTATGTTTTAGTATTAGTCATCTTTTCAGATTGCTTTCTTGGCTAGAATTGTAATTCAGCTATTACCTTTCATCTAAGGTTGGCTCCTTTTGTTGCAGATGAGGCTTAATTCCAAACATTGGTCTAATGTTTGTTGATAAGGCTTTGATGGTGTAATTAATTTCATTTTCCCTTGTGACATCACTGTCATAACCTAACAAAATGAGAGTGCACAGTATCAAAACAAAGTAAGATACCAGAAAAAAATTTAAATCATAATTTGTGCAGGTTTCAACAGTGTACTGTACTACAAGAACAATTATGCCATGTATTATTAGTAACATAAATACACAACAGAAAGAAAGTAGCTGAGAATCATGAACATTGTTAATAAGAGACATTAAGAAAACTCTAAGAGAACTGGGGTTGTTTAGCCTGGAGAAAAGGAGGCTGAGGGGAGACCTTATCGCTCTCTACAACCACCTGAAAGGAGGTAGCAAGGTGGCTGTCAGTCTCTTTTCCCAAGTAACAGGAGACAGGACGAAAGGAAAAGGCCTCAAGTTATTCCAGGGGAGGTTTAGATTGGCTATTAGGAAAAATTTATTCACAGAAAGTGTTATCAAGCATTGGAACAGGCTGCCCAGGGAAGTGGTGGAATCACCACCCCTGGAAGTATTTAAAGGCATGTAGATGTGATGCTTAGGGACATGGTTTAGTGGTGGTTTTGGCAGTATTAGGTCGATGAGCTGGACTCAATCTTCAAGGTCCCTTCCAACCTAGATGATTCTATGACCCTATAATTTAAAGTGTCCCTTTGGTCATTTAGCAGATTTTAGTGAAAACTGGTTAGTTTATTACACAGAACTATTTAAAGAGTAGCAGTGATAGTCCAAAAATGCTTGAAGACAGAGGAATTGACGAGGAGGAAAAATTGCACTTGGGAACAGAGAGAACAAGTTTGGAGGCTCATGAACCCTTGGAATTGTAGCATGAAAAGGAAAACTTTACGTATGGCAAAACCAACAGAAGTTACTGCTACAAAATGTAATTAACACTTTATAACTATTGATATTATGAACTTGCAATATTGTTCCATATAGGAACATCAGTCTACCTCAGTCTACTACTTTTTCATGTTATAGAAACAGATGCTATAACATCAAGATAACCATGATCTCACATCATACAGATTTCAACATAGTTCCAGTAGAATTAGTGCCCAAATTTAAACTGTGATTAATGTACTTTTATATATAGATTTTTGGAAGTTACCTATAATTGGCACTTAGTATTTTTTCATTTAAAGATGCCGAGTCTTTTTTTATATACTCTTGAATCAAAGCAGTAAGCCAAACACTTCATTATCGTTTTCTTCACAACAGTTTATCAGTCCATTCCCCAAAAAGAAATTTACTTAATGTTTTTGAAGCATCTTCACTTTTTAAGATTAAAATGATCATATATAAAACTTGATTATTTCTAAATTAGCAGTTTTCCATTACTAAAGTCTTCTTGAGATAGCATAATCAAGCTAGTCTTATAAATTATTACTGACCTCCATCTTCTTCAGAATCTAGATCAGACTCTTCACTGTCACATTGCCTGCTATCCCGATGTCCTTCCATCTCGTAAGTCCACAGCATTAAAGAGGTGTCTGCTCCTCCAACAGTGACCAACAAACTGTCATCATAGGTCCAACGGACATTTGTTACATGGGTACTGTGAGCAACATACCTCTTAAATTTTCCAAACTTTCCCTAAAAAGGGAGAAAAATAGGCACAAATCAAATTTAACCAATCTGCTAGATAAAACTGAAATTAGTTGCAAGTGCACAACGTGTTCTTAACTTCTTCACAGTTTATGCTTCAGCTGTTTTGCATTTGTAGATATATGACACGATTTACCAAGTTCCTCTCCTATAGCAACTTCATGAAGTGTTAACCTTATTTCCATACCAAGCATGAAAGAATTTGTTTATAAACAGATCCCAGCAATAAATGCTGGATCATTTTTCCTAAGAGAGAAAATAATCTAATAGATTAAGAATAAAATGCACAAAGAATACTTGGAGTCAATACTTGTGCATTGTTACCATCCCGAGCATGGCAAAATTTTAAAAATTGAAGACATATTTACTGATAAATAACAGGAAACTAGAAAGGTTCTAGAAGAGCAGTAAAAACATAATAGACTTCTGGAGTGGCTTTTCTATGATGCATCATTAAATAATATTGAAGCTCTTTATCTTAGAGAAAAATGACTGAGGTTGGACAGAATGAAGTTCTATGAAATCATGAGTGAAATGAAGGTGAGGAAGAAATGTTCATTGTCTTCCAAAACAAGAGCTTAAGGGGCTAAAAATGACACTGATAAAAACCACACTGAGGATGTTAATGCCTAAGATATTATTAGACAGTGCCTGTCCCATTCCCATTCTTACAGTTTTTTCCTATGCAATTACGACTGTCAGTGACAGGACACTACAAGAGATGGCTCTTTAGTCTAACCTGGAACAGTCATTCTTACTAGCTGGAAATTTAATGTGTTGCTAATTGCAGTGTAATACTGAATGCTTTCTTTGATCATAAGAACAAAAGTATGAAAATTCTATTTTGTTCCAAGTGATGAATTTTTACAGTTTTGAAAAGGCAGTTTTATTAATCTTCTCCACGAACAGCTGAAAATTACTTACTTTAGCAGGGTATCGAAACAGTTTCACAAATCCAAAATCATCTCCTGTGGCTAATACTTTACTATCACTAGTGAGGCATGAAGCAGTTACATCTGTGACTTCACCAATTATTGGCCAGATTCCTTCACAGCAAGAGCCCAAAACACTTGTCCATGATGCCCAGCCAATCTTTTCTACCTATAAAAACAACCTGTTTGAGACAGAGCACTCTTCTTCCCAGGCAGTTTTCTTCCATACCTGATTTCAAGAAAAAGTCCTTGCACTAAAAGATAAGTCACATCTAAAAGATAATATTTTTACATATTAACCACTTATTTTCTGACTATTCAGGATTTCATTCAAGACCCTTAATTTTACCTCTATTAACTTCGAGTTCCAAAACTGCTAAAAGTATTTTAAAAATTTTGACCTTACCTGCCCTTCCAGGCTAGAGAAAACAAATTACATTTTTCAACACTGCCTTTCGATCTTATAGAAAATATTATTTGAAAATTACTCATTTTCACTCTCTGCCCTATGACTATGCTCTATGTCTGAGAAAACAAATCAGTATTATAGCTACAATATACTAACACTTGCCTTTGTATATTATATACACTATATTGCATTGTTATGTAAAGATAGATATGAGGTCTTCGACAGCAAGTTTAGGGCTGAGTAATCTGCAATAGGTTTTCAAAGGTGTTTAGGTATCAAAAGATGCATACAGAAGTCCAGTGAGATTTTCATGAGTGCATGTCAGCCAAATGTCCATTTCTTAACAGAAGACACAAATGTGATACCCTCTACGTATTTTATCATTCTGATTACATTAACTAATTGAACAGGTTGCAAAAAATGCTAAAGGATAACAAATGCCTGAACAGAAGCTTTTTCAACAGATCAGTTAAAATCATAGTTTTATACATCATTCCCTCTTACGAGGTATAGATAGTTGTAATTTGCAAACAAGTTAAGAAGGCAGCCTATTTCCTCACCTCCAAACTAGGAATTGTCTGTTTTTTCCCACGCGGAGCTTCAAAAAACAACTGCTCTTTAGCACCAGTGTTGACTTGCAAGAGCTTCCCTAGAAAACATATTACATATTGCGTATTAACATGAAATAGAAGATTCCATTAAAAAAAAAAGGTTATTTTGAAATTTTTGTGGCTAACAGCATTACACAAATTATTTGTTTCCATTGGAAGAAGTTGCATACATAAACAGTGGATCTGGAAGTATGGGCTTCTAAAGATCTGGGTCCTTTGACTCCATAAATTCACAGTCCTTCCTCTTTTCTTTGAAAACTGTAATATTGCATTACTTTTCTCTCCTGTTTATGGTTGTCCCATCAGACAGTAGACGAAATGTAGTGGATCTAATTCAGAGCTTGTTTGTGACAACTGGCTGACCAGTACGCATGTGTATGTGGGATTGAGAAGCACATATGCTGCCTGGCCAATGGCTGCTTCCAAGCAGCGGTCTTCTGTTTGCCTTTATACTACTTTATTTCTGAGGGAAATTCTCATTAATGTTTCTGTCCTCTTCCTGTTTTCAAAATTCTCAGATGAAGCTAACTTATGACACTCTTTCAAATTAAATTGGAATAAGAGCAGGAACTAAGAGACTACACAACTGCACTGCCTTGTTTTTTGTATGAAACAGAACTAAAGTTATTGTTTAAATTAATCATGTATTAAGAAGACAGCAAAGCCAGTCTTTCTGCTATTTTTGACAACAAGGATACGTATTCCTGAGTTACAGATGCGACTACGTTATGCAGTACATTATTTAAGAAGTACAAGTCAAACAATAAACATAGATTAAAAGAAAAAAAAAAACACACCAAATAAACCAAACTATACAGATAATCTATTTTACTTCACATTGCACAAATTCTAAATATATAAATAGTAGTAAAATTCATTTATTCAGATGCGGTGACCATATTCATAAACCAAAGAAACAAATCTGTCAGTGATACCATAAATTCATACTGTAGATTCATACTGTATTTAGTATATAATGTAATCAATCTTCCAGTCAATTTTTAGCATGAATGCTACTTACCTCTTATGTCCCAGTCCATGTGTGTGATATAGCTGGAGGCTCCCTTGCAGATTCCTACTCGTTTACTGCTCATTACATTGTAAATATCTACAAAGTTGTCACAGGATGCCACAGCTAAGTACTTTCCAGCTCCTAAAGCACATCAGTAGAAACACAAGACTTTTTCAAAAATTACAGCGCTTTGTATATTAAACACAAGTACATTCTGGAATTTAGCTATATGCAACTCAGATTTCTTTGAAATGAACTTGGTAATTTATACATAGTCCTCAACAGATTAATGTTCGTATCACATAATTAAAATCAGTATGAAATATATGACCATTACATCATTACAACTTCAAACAATAAAAACTATTTGATGAAATGTTAAAGATTTATTGCACTCAGAGAGTGCTAATGCTTAGGTAACCAGAAGGTAATGTTGCGTGAGAACTGGTATCAGTAATTTACATTAAATTTCTCCTACAGCAGAGTATTTTCACTGAAGTAGTATTAGTAGTTTAGAGCATACACTTGAGCTCCTACATAAGAGCTGTACTGTTTGAAAAAAAACCTTAGCCTCACTGGGAGTGCTAAGCACTGTAGGGGGAAAAAGAAGAAAGAGAAGACACAAGAACTTTCTGACACATCAGTTTCAAGCATTCTCATTAGCTAACAGTAACCTCAGTGAAGAGCCAAACTTATGCAGCTCATAAAGTGGAACCCTAGGGACCTAGGGAGGCTGCTGGATGTTCATGATTTAAACTTGACTGTTGCATTCAGGAGGTTACTGTGAGCAAACCTATTCCAATAATCGCATCCTTAAATGAGCAAAATTAAGACTTCACACCCAATATTTTTCAAAATGTTAATATTACTCTTGCTGATTTATTTGTTATGTGTAAAAGAGCACTGTAAATCTCTACTACTTTTATTTTTTAAAGTTTATAAACCTTGCTTGAACAACCTTGATATAAAAATCTTCATTTTAAATCACTTACCAGGAGAAAATCGGATCTCTGAAATAACATCTTTCCTGTGCTGGAAAGAGACTAGATCCTCCAGGGTATCTGCATTGACTATCAAAAAACTTCCATCATTGAGACCGACGGCTAATGCTTTTCCATCAGGAGAAAAACAGCAACATCTACCTCCTTTGAGGAATACAGAAATGGCATTCAGGTACATTTACAGTGCATAATCCCTCTTTTAGATTTATTTTTCCAGTAGCAAAGGAAAGCTATTCTTATAGTATATAGTCCAATGACATTTTTTAGATGCTGCCAAATTAATTTCCAAGCTCTCTTTCTGTCATAGCAGACAGAAGCTATTAACAAATCAACAAGTACACAATGCCAGAATCTTAGATTACATTTATTTGCATATTAATTGAAATACGTTCTACATTAGTAACACAGACTAATCACTAGTGTCTATATATTTTTAATTTGCTCTCCTTCTTACTATCTGGTGGCAGTTGTTCATTACCATTTGTTCTGGTAAGGAGAACACAGCAAGAAAAGACCTTCTGGACTCAGGGAATCCAGTCTTTTCCTATCATGGTCACTATGTCATACAATCCTTTTAATAAACATGTCAAGTTTCATTTCAAAAACAGTTTAATTTCCAATCTAAATTTACTTATGGTCAGCTTATATAGATTTGTTTCTACGCCAGGATTTTCCATTAGCATAAATACTTTTCCCTACTATTTGTTCCTCTGATTAACTTGTAGACAGTCATGCTTTATTTAGTTGACTCCATCACGAAGCTTCTCATTCATTATACTGTAGCTCCTCTTTCTCTGTACTCAACTTTCAGTTTAATTTCAGTCATCTGAACACAGATGAGAAGTGTACACCAAAATTCTGATTAGTCTGTTGTAAATTACATGCACATTTCATTATATCTCTAGTGGAAGGTGTCCCTGCCCGTGGCAGGGGGGTTGGAACTAGATGATCTTTAAGGTCCCTTCCTAAACCTAAACCATTCTATGATTCTGTGTTTACATCCTGTGAAAAAACACCTCACTATCACACATAATTGTCATCCTGCGATCAGCTAGAACATCCTGAGCCTTTTGCTCCTCAGTTACTCCTCAGCGACACAGACATTTTTCTTACAGTCATTGAGTCTTGCCTATTTTGATTACCAACTATTATCTCATTTCCATTACTGCAGTCTGCAGAAGTATCCAGCTCTTTCTGTACAGTACACAGGTACTTTTTAAGATTGCCAAAGCATCTCAAAATGTGTCTCATCAGCAAATTAAGTCGTCGCATTCTTTATTCTTCTGCCAAAACTACTCTTAAAACTATTATGAAATACCAGCTTTAAGACTTGAGCAGACCACAGACTTGAAACTTTCTCATTTAATCTCTGCTTGCGCCAGCTCATGACTCTTCTTACATTTACTTTATCAATCCAAATCATCTTCAACTAAGTTTCCTATAAGGTTCAGATCAAAATGCTTTACAGAACACCAAACAGATAAAGCCTATTGTGTCCCCTTGTATAGCAAAGCATATATACCATTAAAAGCTTGTTAAGGCCAGTCTGGTCTGATGCTAAAAAAAGTCTACTTATATGATGTTCCTTACAACAGATTTTCCACCTGTCAAAATAGAATTTAGTTATACAGTATACAATAAGTAACAATTTTACGACTGTTCTCTTTCCTTGACATTCCAGATTCTTCTAATATTCACAAAGAAGAATTCAACATTATATCTAAGATTTCTTCCAAATATTTCTAGATTCAAAGTCCTCCACTGTGCACAAAAGCTTGCAATACTACAAGCAACATGACTGATTTATGTAATTGGCTCAACCTTTATTGTAATTTCATTGACTTAAATATAATACCATTGAAAATAATCTTAAGAACAGTATTGCACAGAAATCTTTCATACAGATTCATTAGCTTAAGGGCTACGTAACTTGTGAACATAGCACCAATAAAATAATTCGAGCAAAGAAAGGAATTTATTCAGTCTTGCTTTTGAAAGATTCATAATGCTAGTAAATATCAACTGAATTCAGTTAAATATTTTTTCATACAAAGCATCTTACCCTTCTTCAATTTGCGAACAGCTAACATACAATGGCTAGGAGATAAATCCCATATTCTTAAGGTTTTGTCATCACTTACAGTGGCACAAATAGGTAAATGAGGATGAGTAGCTAGACCCCAAACTTCCCCCTCCATGTGACCCTGAAAAAAACACAATGAATCAGATGACTTTGTATTTTAACTGAAATATGAAATAATACATTTAAGGAAGTCTAAAAATAACCAGAGTGAGAACGTGCATATTGTTAGACAATAAAAATATCTCAATAGAAACACATAACACCTGGGAAAAAACCTCACCCTGCTGCATACAAGTAAAAGTGCAAATTATAGTATTTATTATTAGAGAAAACTTTTCATTGAGCAATAATCCTCACACACATCTATGTCAATGACATAGACTGTGGGATCAAATGCACCCTCAGCAAGTTTGCAGATGACACCAAGCTGAGTGGTGCAGTTAACACACCTGAGGGATGGGATGCCATCCAGAGGGACCTGGACAGGCTTGAGAAGTGGTTCTGTGTGAACCTCATGAGGTTCAACAAGGCCAAGTGCAGGGTCCTGTACCTGGATTTGGGCAAACCCTGGTATTAATACACACTGGGGGATGAAGGGATTGGGAGCAGCTCTGAGGACAAGGACTTGGGGCTACTGGTGGATGAAAAGCTGGATGTGAGCCAGCAATGTGAGCTTGCAGCCCAGAAAGCCAACCATATCCTGGGCTGCATCAAAAGAAGCATGGCCAGCAGGTGGAGGGAGGTGATTCTGCCCCTCTACTCTGCTCTCATGAGACCCCACCTGGAGTACTGTGTCCAGCTGTGGAGCCCTCAGCACAGGGAAGACATGGACCTGTTGGAATGGGTCCGGAGGAGGGCCACAGAAACGATCACATGGCTGGAGCACCTCTCCTATGAGGACAGGCTGAGAGAGTTGGGGTTGTTCAGTCTGGAGAAGAAAAGGCTCCAGAGAAACCTTATTGCAGCCTTTCAGTACTTAAAGGCGACTTATAAGAAAGGTGGGGACAAACTTTTTAGCAGGACTGTTGCGATAAGAGAAGGGGTAATGGCTTTAAACTAAAAGAGGATAGATTTAGGCTAGATATAAGGAAGATATTTTTTACAATGAGGGTGGTGAAACACTGGAACAAGTTGCCAGAGAGGTGGTAGATGTCCCATCCCTGGAAACATTCAAGTTCAGGTTGGACGGGGCTCTGAGCAACCTGATCTAATTGAAGATGTCCCTGATCACTGAAGGGGAGGTTGGACTAGATGACCTCTAAAGGTCCCTTCCAAACCAAACTATTCCATGATTCTATGATCTAGGTTTTTTTATTTACCTTAGGTTCTAATATATTCTTTAAAAAAATCTAGTTCTTTACATATTGCAGTGGCCACTCAGAAATGCGAATTAAAGATACACAGATTTTTATTTAAGTCTGAAAGAAAATCGTACGATGATACAATGTAAAAAATCTGTAGTCAGGCTTAAGAAATGCAGTCTGTTTGGTAACTGCAATGTTTTTTACATAATTTCAAAGAAAACCTAAAAATAAACCTTAAGGAGACAACTTTTAAAAATAGTAAGAATAATTAGTACTCAGAAAAAGTTAATACGGAATTTGGTGGAGGATCTACTGTTTCACACACTTTTGTACTTTTTTCTTTTTTAAAAACAGAAATATGATCTTGGTCTGTTTGAAAGGATGAACTTGTTGAACAAATTAGTACCTGAAATAATGTGATCTGTTTGGCTCAATAAAGAGTCATAATGGTCTAGCCTAGCCTTAAAAATCTATGAAGTGATAGTAACGCAGTAACTTCACTCGAAATTACAATGCTTGTTATTTCACAAGTCTTTACCTGAAAAATAAAATAGTGGGTTTGGTATGGTATATTTGACTGATATTTAGCATGTACCTGAACCAGCAGAGTTATTGGTCCACTTTTATCCACCTCCAATATTTCACCATTCTTTGTGCCCACTAAAATATGACCATGTCCTAAAGATATGGCACGTATAGAAGGATTATCTTCTAAGAGGAGACCTAGAATGTAAAACGTTAGAAAACAGAAGATTCTCAAGTATGCCTTAAAAGAGTATTTTTCACACATACGCACATTCCATTTTCACTGTAGAAAAAGATACTCAGTAGTAAACAAGTAAAAACATTCCTGCATGGAAGAACTTACATATTTGAATTCATTTGGGAGTATTTAGCAATTACCCAGCTGACGCTAATCTTTCTTCTCAACCAAATATCTCTGAAGTTTAATCAGCCCAACCCATTTGCAATCTTAGTGGAAAAAAAGTGCATGTGGAGTATCAACTATACTACTATATTGCTAGCATTTATGGTACCTAGCTTCTTATTAAACAGATATATGAATGAGATGCTCTGTAGCAGAATTTTTCAGTTAATGGGTATTTTAATTCATAACTTTTGAAAATCAAACCACATACATTAGAACACAGCAAATGTAATTTTAAGGGGGGGGGGGGAAGGCAGAAAAGGCTATCCAGAATGTGAAATAGGGAAAACAGCAAATCAGCACTAAGATCAAGAGATCAAGAATAAATGGAAGAAATAGGAATAATAGGAATTAACATGTTCTTAAATATTTTCAAGAGACGTATGTATTTGCAGAAAATTAAATCATAAAATGTACTAATACCTTACAAAACTACCCACAATTCTGAATTCCATTCCTCCTCCAAAACTAAAAAGATCAGACAAGATACTTCAGGATTAGGATTATAATAGGCTTTTTGGTTGCCACTTTAAAAAAATAAAAATAAATCACCTGGGTAGTAAGAGACTCAGGGTTAAATCAATTAATTCAGGCAGATAATAAGGTAAATATGTTCTGCACACACCGTATGTGCAGACACTACAACAGATGATTCCACTCCCAACAGAAAACAGAATAAAAAATAGGATAAAGGCTGGGTTACCTTTAGACCCAGGGGCCAAAGCAGCCCTTTTGATGGCATAGGTTTTGAGACAACGTTCAAAGGTATCGTCCCAGAGAGCTACTACCCCATCCTTTCCTCCAGTGACAAATCCCTGTGGGGGAGTGGGTGGGGTGGGTGAAGTAAGAAAAAGATAATCACAAGTTATAATCAATTACTACCTTTCCTTAATTTTTCAGTGATTTCTGCCAATACTGAAAATGGATTATATACAACACTGTAATGCACAGAACTACAGACGTCAGAGATGAAAAGATCAGGAGCAACAACATGATTGAATTCTCCTCCTGACAAAGTCAGCACAGCTCTGCACGGTCCATGTACATGGGATGGATTTAAAAGTTCTAACTAGTATGGTAGCTTCTACCATACTAGAAAAGCAATTTAACTGACATACTGAAATGTTTTTCTTGATGTTTAGCCTCAATATCCCTTTGGCATTTCACCTCATTACTCTAAGCCACTTATTATAACTCAAAAATTTGATTAGTGCTTAAATTGTTCAAATACATGCATATTTGTGCCATTCAGTCTTCAAAAATTATTTACAGCTATAATGAAGCAGCAGGTATACTTAAGACTGAAAGCACTAGTACTTCCCTTTGGAGAACTTACTTCTTGCAATATGACTAACACACGTTTTGTCCAAAGCTACTACACTGAAACTCAAATATTAGAAGGTGAAGTAACTTAGTCTAACCTAGCAAAACACAAACATATACATAACTTCAAACATACAAGTAATCTAACTGGAACATTCATTCACATTTAAGCACATGCTTAAAGGCTTCCCTGAGTCAAAAGAAGCTGAGAATCAGTAGAGAGTACTTAGTGATCTACAGATTGAATGCTTCTAATCGTAGACAGTAATTACAGCACAGAATAGTAAAAGCATGATCTTCTTCCTCTCTCACAAGCTCACATATTCCATTAAACTCACGGATGCTTAAATCAAAAAGTACTTCATCATAAAGTTACTATTATTTCTTTAGTAAGAGGTCATGAAAATTACTGAATAAGATGCCACTGGACCACAAGGGTTTGAGAAACAGCATGTTACTTGCATAAAACACTATTTTGAATCTGGACCTCACAAGGCTTTTCTGTAATGGAAATAAAGCCATGGATTCCTGAGTTTGGGAAAGGCCTAACTTCATAGACTTTTTTTTTTGTCCAGACATCAAAAAACAATGAGCAGTTTATTTACTTTTTCCAATGCGTGCATGCTGAACACAGGACCATCATGTGCTTTGACAGTTTTTATGAGAAACACATCTCTCCAAATACACACATCCCCCGTGGAGGTTCCAGAGAACACCATCTCTTCAGTCCAGCCATACACTGCACACATCATTGTATCGGTTCTTCCCAATGCACCTGTACAGCCCTTTCTCCCAATTAGTCCTCCACCTGGTTCAAACCAAAAACAAGTCATCAGATGTTTTCTTAGAATTCTTTTCCATAAACTATACAGTCTTACCCAGAACAAGTCTTTTTCTTCTGGTTCACCCATGCTGCTCAAAAAATTGAGCCCGAGAAGAGTTCTCACAAAATAAAATTTTTGTACTATTTGGCATCTTTCAAGAAAAAAAACCCCTTACTTTTAACTTACTACTTGAATCTGGATTTGAATATGTACATATACCCACACAGACACATGAAGAGAAAGCGCATTTGTAAACCCGCATCTAAAAAAAACCCTTGATATCTGCCACGCAGTTCATAGAAATTCCTAACGAAATTAACTTGAAAGAAAAAATAATATGTTTAAATCTTGACAATCCAGCCTTGACATGAAATGTTTTCAGCGAGAGGATTTCTGATTTTATTTTAGAGGTTTGCTATATTGGCCTCTGGATAATAGAAATATTACAGCTATAGAAAATTTAGAATTCTTTAAAATAGCATATCTAAAATCATTTCACAGGTATAACACCTAGTAACTTCTGGCCAGAAAGCCAGATTTATATTGCCACAACCCTCAGAGAAACTTCATGTGGTGAAACACAGAAGCCCCCCAGGATCTGACACTTGATACCTTTCCCGTACTGACAGAGGCAAGGTCTCTGAACCTCTCTGCCATCACTTGGCACTGACGAAAATTTAGTCCAAAAGCATATGCTCTGATGTCACTTCTCACATCACGTGCGCCTGCTCTAGTGCAGATTTCACAGATTTGGCATTTGTTAAGGTACACCGATACTCTATGCATATTAACACCGCTAAGTTTGTTTCACGGTGACTGCCTCGCCAGTGCACCATTGCAGTTTCGCACGGAGGGGCTGTGGCATTAGAGAAATTTGATTCACTGAGCAATGCCACAGAGAAAGATAGGCATTTTAAACAATTTAATTTCCTTATTCAAAATCACCATCTCCAGGCTTTTATCATAGTTAAGATCTCTTTCTAAAGAATTTATAGTAATTCATTCAGTAAATATTCTGACACACTTTGTTCTTTCTATAGAAAGCAAGCACAATTGTTAAAATTAATAATTTATATAGACTCCAACAGCTTGCTCTCAGACAATTCTGATTAATTTCTGTTGGAGCCAGAACTGAGAAAACTAGTGCCTTTTTTTTCGTCACAGACTTTTGTCTCCACAATTAATCTTTATCAGGGACTCATGTGAGTTGATGTGCATAAATTCTGCATGAATAATTAGAACATTCTTAGCAGATAAGCTAGTCTTCTGTAACACATATGTCTTTATACACATTTTGAGGTCTGAAACAATGAAGTTCACACTAATATCAGAGAATGGATTTTTCACTCTTCAAAATTTTTCAAGTAGATCAAGCTGTTTTATCCTGGTTTTTAATTGCCAAGTTCAACAGAGGTATCTAAACAAACAGGTCTCAACTGGCACATGTATCCTTTTCAATTATTTTGTGGATGTTTATAACCTTAAATTTATTTATATTTGTGCCTCTTTAAAACATACATGCTCTAAAGGTTCTTCCTCCAAAAACTATTTTATGAGTTTGGAGCAGCTCCGTAACATTTTCAGATGTGCTATATTATTATTAGATGTAAAAACAGACAGTAGGAAATCCAGTGTCCTTTCTACTTATGTAGCTCTAGCTTGATGACAAATTGATCTTAAAAGGAACTCCCACTACTGCCATAATACCAATTAACATCATTTCTACTAGGGCAAAGCTAACTTAAGAGAGATATAAAGAGAAAACATTTGCCTTTAGTGCCTGAAACATACTATAAGAGATGCAATACGTATGCTTCAAGTAACAGAAAATGCCATAATTCTGAAAAGTTTACTTACCTGCTCTACGCCAGAATTTCATGTGTTTAATTCCAACTGTAATCAATTTATCAGGCATATAAGGATTAATCTTAACAACAAAAATCTTATCTTTGCTTCCCCTGAAATGCAAAGAAAATATTTTAAATAAAAATATAACTATTCATACTTTTTAAAAGGTTTTGATTTAAGGTTTTTTTGCTTCTCCATCTGCTAACATTTACTTCCAAATCATTAACAATAATTTATTTTGAGGAGGAAGACAGACAAAGAACTAACATACTGAGTCCTGTTCTATTTTCATTACCCTTCAGTTTCCAAAGCAGGTGAGTAATTATGTTACTTAAGAAATCCACTAGGTGGCATTTTCTTTGCAGAAGAATATATATTTGCATTAAGTTTAGGTATATGGCATTTAGACCTATGACACATCATAATGAAACTTAAAGCTGCAAAGTAGTAAATTTTATTTTAAAATATCTCATTTTGAAAATAAATTTACATTCTCATCCATCTTTGAATTGATTTTTCTATTTTTCTTGTTAGAATAAACCATATGCTGCTATATCAATTTTAAACGGAAATTTCAGTTTCTAAAAACATTAAAAACTTATGTGTGTGAGACTTCTTGCTATGCTTCTATAAAACCAATGCCTTGCTTCAGTCCCATAGTTTGAAAAACAGCTTTCAACTATGTTTGCTATCTATGCAAGGAAAACAATGCTTACTGGCACATTTTTTTTTTCTTTAAAACACAGAAAAGCCTTTAATCCCTAATTTTTGTTCCCTGCTCAAGAGTGGCAACAATCTTTTAGTTTTGTCATTTTCAGACCACTAAATGAACTAGCAGCAAAAAGCATGAACCAGTTTCTTTCCAAACTCACACTGTAATCTTCAAAGTATAGATGCTGCTCTCAAAAATTCTATTCAATTCCTCTGCATAGGTAGGAGGAAAAACACTCCAGAAAAGAAATCCAGTATAAACTGGTTAAAGTTTGATTAAAAAAAAAAAAAAAAGAATTAAGTGAGATTGGTGTGTTCAGAGTAGGGGGATTAAAAAAGGAAAAGCTGAAAAAAAGGAATGCTCTATTTAAAGCAATAGATGCTTAGAAACAAAAAAAGTAAAAGTTTTCAAAAACATTACTCAACTTTAGAAATAAGCTTCTACCTTGTAGATTCAAACTCTATTTAATAAACGTATATGAAATAATCTGTGCAGGGTCAAAGAAACTTCCAAAATATTTATCTCTTGGAGGTTATTTAGTCCAACTTCCTGTTCAAAACAAAGCTAACTTCAAAGTGAGATCAGACTGCTCAGGACGTAGAAAAGAGAAGGAAAGAACCTTGAAGGAAAGAGTACTGAACAAAACTATTGCAAACTACTATCCCAAGAAAGATGTGATCTCTGATGAAAAAGATCTGAAAAGCAGGGCATACATCACCATCTCTGGGAGGGCCAACAGAAGTGCATGGAGTAAGTTTTAAAGAAGTTCTTTCAGAACACATCAAATAAACATAAATACACTTTGTCTTCTATGTCTTCTTGCTTCACCAGTTGAGCTGTCACTGTAATAATTCTTGTTGACTCTACCAGAGCTTCAGTTTCTTCTTCCAAAGAAAGTTTTAGGGCTGTGCTAAATAGTATTGCCTGTATCACTTAAGTAATAGAAACTGCTAATTTATTAGAGAAGTATTATTCTTTAATGACTGTATTTTGCTTACAGTCATTTGAGTAAATCCAGGTACAAATTTTAAAGCAAAGTTAAAATTCCTACCTTACTGCTGAAAGCTTTTCTCCTTTCTTCCAATCCCAGAGTACAATAGTGTGATTGTCGTCTATTCCAACAGAAGCCAATCGTTTCCCATCCGCTAGAAAAATAAATTTATGATTAAGAGAGTAGATAGATAACATTATGTTGCAATAATAAGGAAGCCATATTAAATAATATTTTAACTTCACAAATATTATAACAGCAATGTACAAACATGTAACTAATTGTATGACGTACTTAGAGGCATGTCTGTCATCTGTTTGCTTTTAAACTTGAGTGGTCAGTTGGATTGAGTTAAGGACTTTAAGCTACCCAGTCTAAAAATTGCACTTAGATTCTCTGTGTTTGTATCAAATCTTCGTTCAGCTAGGTGCTGACATAATTGCACAAAACCCTTCATCACAGATTGCACTGCGAGAATTTTCCATTCACTCTGAAAATCCCTGTTCATTTCTAAACAGGGAAGCATTGAAGCAATACCATGAAGTTTATGAAATATCCCTAAACTTAGTAATAGTGTGAAGTCTTTAAGAAGCTCTGACATGTATCCCGTATTAACTTCCAAGAAAGAAGTCATTTGTGTTCATTCATGACCAACAACTTTCTGACATGTATCCATCTCTGAAATTGCTATGCATCTGTGCCAAAATTTGGGAAATGAGATTCACGTCTTGAAAAAGGAGAACAAAAGAAATGTAAGAAGCATCAAAGACTCCAAACTACTCATCTTTGTGATTACACATCTTCACTGTGAGTTTAGAGATTTGATCTAGTAAATCCAAACCATTAAAGAATTAATAGAAGCCATGGAAAAGAGGAAATTTAACATTGGTACAGTAATTCAAAGTATGGGGTGCAAAAATACCAAAAAATTTAACTGACAGTCTCTTATGTTAGTTTAAGGTGGAGAGAGAGGCTGGGTTTCTCCATAAGTGGACTTTTTGAATTTATCAGTGTGCTACCCAATCAGCTTGCAGGATTTAATTAAGAAAAAAGAAAAAAAAAAGGCCACTCCTGAACACTCTGCTTAAAAATTTGCTTATACAGCTGTATTGCCGACACAACACTCCAGATCTATGGCCTGCCTCATGAAACCAAAATAAATTCCAAAGTGATCAGCCCAGCTATTAAACTGTTAAACAAGCACAGAACCTGTTCTTGCTTTCCTGATGTGTAAGACTCCACAGGAGCTCTTTTTAAGGAATGATCACTTTAAGACAGTCTCTCTCATTTGACATTGATCACTGGAAAATATTTTTAATACAAAATCCTCAGTATACAGGAATACCCAATTGATCATTAGAACTGATTAGCTTGTATTTTCATACAGAAAAAGAAAATTGTATATAAATAAAAAAATAAATACTTATTACCTGAAAAATCAACAGCACAAACACCGTACTGGTGATAGCCCTTTAATACTGAGAGTGGTTTTATTGTTTCTGTATCCCAAATGTGTATTGAGGAATCTCGACCAACCTGAAAGTATACATATTTATAACCATTTTTTTTCATTTCTCAGTTACTTCACACAGTTGTTTAAAAGCACAATATTGACAAATACTTTTAAAAGTATTACAAAAAATTTGCAGTGATAAAATTTTCATACTATTACTTCTGTCTGGCTAGCAGTATATTATTCCTTCTCCTGCTTCAGATGTACCACTCCCCAGCTGGCTCTTTCCTCCCTCCAAAGGGCTTAAGCACATTAATCACAATAACCAGAGTCCTCTTGGGGCAGAGGGCGAAGCCCTTCATTGATTGCACTGTGGCATATTTATTCCATCAATTCTCTATCAATCATTCCCTGTCTAAAAATAAAATGTTATTTTTATTGCTAGTATGTGAGCTACTCTATGTTTGAGAAATCAAGGTGACTTTTGTTGCTTTCTGGTGTCATTACAAATGCCTACAAGTCAGATTCTAATGCATTGATACCTGTGAAGTAATCTCCACTAGAATGGCACTAATGCAGCTAACTAGAACTTGGTAAGAAATGGAATATAAATTATTCTTTTCAACTATGTAAAACGCATTATTAGTCAATATTTACAAGATTATTTGCTATTCCAAACGTTTTGCATCTCAGTAAATAAAAAAAGGCTGCAAAACCACAAAAACACTCCCCTGTGTTTAAGACTGGAGGAAGGACTCAAGAAAAGTAGGATCTACTGCTGATATTGCCACAAACTCGGTATGTGATGTTTGCAAAGCTTTCCATAATGTCCACTGTCAGGAAAATCTGAACCAGCGTTGCACGGTTAATTTGATTACTGCATTACCTAATTTCTGCAGGTAATGTAGCATACAACAGTATATAATGTGCATATACAAAACAGTATATAATGGATTGCATCCTTCTGTTGATAGCATAAAGTATTTTAAAATATAGTAAATCCAGGCAAATTTTCATTCATAGTCTTTACTACTCCAAAATTAAATATAATCAATTCTCACATTTAGGGCGTTAATCTCTAAACTGACCTGCAAATCTATGTTAATCGTTCTATTCATTTATGTTAATTTTACACAAATTAAGGGCATTATAAGCAAAAGTTTATTTCTGTTAAAACTTTCTGTTCACTTGTTCTCCAATTTATTATATAATAATAATAACAACAACAATCATGACAATAATAACTAAAAAACCCTAAAACATAAAATCAAACCTTCAAGTCCTGGTGTATAAATGTTTATGGGAAGATATGTTTGTCAGAAAACACAAGTGAAAAAAAATTTACCTACAATTACTGTCTGGTGAAAGATAAAATGACCTATTATAAATACTTTAGCAAGATACATACCGTGTTGCATGTACAAACAGTAAATAGTTTGGCTATAGGTGATAACCAAAAACATAATGCATGAAACTGAAATGCCAGAATATAGCAACAACTGCTAACTTCAAGCTATGTAGTAATACGTGAATGTAATAATAACTAACTTCACAAGTAAGATACTAAAAAATACACTTTAATTTCACATTTCCTCCACCTGTTACCATGAAAAAGCAACATAATGCTGAATAAAAAATATGAATCTATTCTTAAATAAAAGAGAGGTTCACAAAAACTACCAACTAACGACTCTTATCAGAATTAATATACAGATCTGGAAAAAACACTTATGTTGCAGTTTTTTAACATGATTCCATCTGCAACACAAATGCAGTCCTTCACCTGAATAAATGTAGACTGGACTTCCTTCCTCCAAAATAGGCTTTTCTAAATTCCGTAGAAACAACTTCAGAGTCTTATTGCAGATAAACATGCATCCTACCTGGCCTGTTGCCACATAGTCCTTTAAGGGATGAATAGCAAGGCAAAGAATGTCATCATCATGACCTAGATAAAAGCGCTGCGTGTTCTGCTGTCGATTGTACACCACTCCCACTGCTGCAACATGGTATACAATTTCACCCGTCTGCGTGTAAAATAAATTGCTTCGACAGTCGTAACCTCTGTAACTAATTAAAGAAAAAAAGTTTGTTCATCAAGATCATAACCATATATACAGAAACTTTGACATAAAATTATGCAAGATGCATTTTGCACATGTAAAAACTCAGGTTACTTACCAATTACTGCTTTGGTGTTTCAAGATTATTAACATTATTATTAACATTTTCCCAAAGGAACACCAATTTATCAATTTCATTTACTATCCAGGTATTAGTAGTACTAGCATTAGTTTGAAAGTGGCTGCTATTTAATACCTACTCTCCACAACTAGTTTAGAAGAGGAAGTAATAGCTAGTAATTGTTCCAGACCACATGGAGAATTCAGGCACACAACATGTAAAACTTTGCACATTTTCTATCTCTTACTGCTCGAAAATCAGGCAGCAAACGTTTCCACAGGAATGTCGACAACACAGATATCATAAAACTGAAAGTTTCTTGAAACTTGCTAACAGAAAACAAATGCATAAATTTTCTTCCTGATCAGTTTCTTTTTTGAAGGAAAACCTGTCTCCTTTCTGTACTGATACAGCAACTGGCAAGAGCGGGCCAATTCCCAACTGAGGTCTGAATGCACTATCACAGTATACACATTTCTTCCTAGGTGTGATTAAGATTAGAGTACACCATAAAAATCAAAGGTGGCATTTTCAAAAAGGCTAGGGTTCTACTTTCAGAAGTAATTTAAGCAGCTCAGAAACCTAAAAAACATTAAACAAACAAGCAAGTTTTAAATTAGAGTTTTTAATAATGCTATCCTTGGCAGTCAACGGAGATAACATTAAAAAATGCATAACTTAAATTCATTCCTTCCTTTCTTCTGATATAAACAATACTCCATATATTCCTGACACATCCTGTGTCTATGCTATTAATTCCCCAGCTAACCTCTTCTGTTCTTACAGATCTTCACCAAATCAACTTTTAAATTATCCTACAAAGATGCAGGCAAAACATGGTTACATTTCTAAATAGATAGTTACATTTACAGGAAGGGAATAACACTTGAATGTATTTGAATTGGCCGTGAATTATCTTTATTTAGGGATCATAAGGCTCTACCTAAGTATTTTTGCACTCACCTTCTAATTGAACTAGTTGAAAAAAGCTCTGAAAATGATCAGCAAGTCATTCTTGGCAAACAAAATTACTAAACTTTCACCATCGGCAACTGCAAACTAACAGAAATCTCTAATGTCTATGTTATACTGCTCAATACATTAATTTCTTTACTTAATTAAAAACATGTATGATCAGAAAAAATTACATTATTTTTAAGAAGAAAACTAATACAGTATCTTTTTGCAGCAGTGCAGCTCTTTAAATTATTGCGTAAAGCAAAAATGCATCTGTACACATACCAATGTGTCACACACAAAAGGAATGGGTAGCATTAAGACAATTACTGCATACGAGACACTTAAAAAGTCTAAATGACACAGAAATTATGCAGTCCAAGCAGAAAAGTCTTTCATAAAACTATATATAGCTTTCCTTGCGTACACGGTGCAACCATATACTGGTCAAGTAATGAATTTTAAGGGCAGTTGACCAACTTTAGCTTAACAAATAGTATTCTGAACACTCCAGTCACGGATTTATGTTTGCATACTAGACCTATGCATTACTGGAAAACAAAACACAGCACATACCTGGAACAGGTTTGAACATGCTGTATTTCTGCTGGCTACACTACATGCAATGATAGTTATGTCAGATCATACATGATTAGAAAAAAAATTGCTAAAATCATGTCACAAAGTTTTTTAACAGACCAGCAGATGGTCCCGGTCCATTCCTCCCCAGATGCAGAACGCTGCATTTCCCCTTTTTGAAGTTCATGAGATTCCTCCCTGCCCAGCTCTCTAGCCTGTCCGGGTCCCTCTGGATGGCAGCACAGCCACCTGGTGCATCAGCCACTCATCCCAGTTTTGTATTACCCGTGATACTGTGAAGTCCAAAGCTGGGTCTCATTAGATCACGACCAAGCCAAGTGAACTTCTTAAACCACCAAAAACTATGCTAGCACAGAAATAAAAGCTTTTAAATAAGTCTCCCTCTAACCCACTGTTTAGATTGGTACTCACAGGCGGGTTCTTAACCTCGGGTTTGGTCCCAGCCCAGCAACTTTTCAGTGCCTGCTGAGTTATTGTCCCTTCACCGTCTCTAGAAAAATCTCTCTCTTTCCATTAAGTCTGAGGCTCAGATATATGTCTGCTCCCTGCCCTTCTCAAAGTGACCAACAATGTAGACTCACAATTCAGGTGCAGACTCTTCAGTCATGCTTCGCTCTCCCTCCATCCACATCCTTCACTAACAACTGCCCCCAGCAGCAACATGTATGGACGTTTTGAAGCTGATTTCAGACCGACCCAAAGTGCTGCCTGCTTGCCCTGCCTGGCTGCACCTTCCGTTGATGTTCAGCCACTACCTTTTGCAGGGACATAATATACAATGACCTACAATGTACTATGAAAAATAAACCAAAAATAACCTACCACAGTATGCAACATCAACAGTTTAAGGACATGACAAGGGTCAGTGAGAGGCAGGGATTATAAATGCAGCCACAGTGCCAAAGGAGATATCTGGACCTATTGTTGCTCAGACGTCATTTTCCTGTGCTTCACTCTGCACTGCGCTCTTTTAAAAATACTGGATTTACTTTGCAAGTAATGAATAATAAAACACAAATGCTGAATATGCACCCTAAATGACAATATTTTAAAAAGAAGCTACGAAAATATGCACACTGAAAGAAAGAATCCTTTAGAAATACGAGACATTGAGCATTTTCTTACAAGCTTAGCAGTCACTTATGAAAGTAAAAAGCATTAAGACAGCAAAAGGGTCTCAGATCCTTCCACCTGCAACCCAGAAATTCAGAATTTTCCCAGCTCTTGTCATAACAATTGCCTACATACCCTAAGTTAAGCACAGTGAAACTGAGTATGTTAATGCCATCTATCACAGGACTACCCAAAACCTCCAAAATGTATCCAGGATGCAGAAAAATAGTTCTTATTATCCACATCTATAACTTCTTATGATCGGAAGTTTGGATTTAAGTTCACTTTTTCCAGTTATAAAATAAAATAAATACATGTACAATCAGTTGTTTACAATTAAAATAAAACATATTTTGCCAAAATATCAAGCAATGCAAACAAAGACATTTTGTAACCCAGTTAAACACAGGCGGTCTTTCCCACATGCCAGGCTACTGACTCCCTGACTATTGGTACTTTTCAGCAGAAGGATAAAGTGATGGGCTTAGTCCAAGCAGAGATGAAAAGAAGCATGTTTCAGTGTAGAAGATTATTCCCTGAGAATACACTACACAGTTCCAAAACACTTACATCTCCATATTGCTAAACCAATTTAGAACTGAGATTATTGGCTAATCTCAGAAAAAGCACGAAGAGAAACAATTTCTTTGCATGCAGAAAACAAACCACAGAAGTAATTTACAAGGCATCTTGATTAGCAACTAGAAACTACATAATAATAAAAGCAAGCTCTGCAGCATAGTTACTGGACAATATATAACAAGACACAATAATCTTAACACTGCATTCTGCAGTAGCTGGTGTTTCAAGTGGTCTTCAGCGACAGCTAGCCAAACCATCAATCCAGGACTGAGTCAAGTTAACACGACAGTTAACTTTCAGAAGAAAAGATCACTACCTCAGTGCCATGTAGGCAAAAAAATTTGCCATTACCAAGGTCATGAAGAGCAGGGACTGGATTCAGTTTGAGATTAGGACATGTAAACATAGGTATTCACATCTGTGTTAGACATAGTAACACCTTATTTTAAACAACAGTGTTCTAGTCAATACAGCCAATGGAACCTGCAGGGCTACTCAGCTGACTGATCAGTCAGCACTTAATTTTACTTGAGCCAAATCAATCCTTATGCTCCACTGACTGGATCTCCATTGACTGTGATGGAAGTTTAGATACACACATAAAAACACCTACTTTTAGGCATACAATTGTAAATTCTTTAACCTGAAGCTGGATCCTACCCATACTTGCAAGTTATGCACCAATAACCAACTAAGGGGGAACTTCACAAGTAGTGTCGTCTCTGGGAAAAGAGTCAATGTCCATAGTTTATCTGATGCTGTAAGTCTTTAAAAATTTGTATGTTACTCTTCAAAGTATTCATGGGACATTTCTGAATGTAGTGCAAC
The DNA here is from genome assembly GCA_017639485.1 of Pluvialis apricaria. Lineage (NCBI taxonomy): Eukaryota > Metazoa > Chordata > Aves > Charadriiformes > Charadriidae > Pluvialis > Pluvialis apricaria. Next base: position 20,986,649 of record CM030012.1, on the reverse strand, counting down.
CCTCCCCAAAAATCTCTGGAAGAACCGAATGTCAAAATAAAGCTGGTGGAGGTCAGAGTCTTTAGCACAAAAATAGAGATAATTAAAAAAAAAAAAAATATATATATATATTTTCGCATGGCAATAGTGTTTTCTCAACAGGATTCACTCAGCCTACTCCCTTCAGATGCTATTTGTAGGTATTTGTAGCTGTCTAGTAGAAATCCATGCAAGGTGTCATAAAAATCTCATTTAAGGGCATGAAAATCCCATGTCATCTTGAAACCAGAACCAAATTTCATCTTATGATAAGGTCAGTTCAACGAATATCCAGAAACTCAAACTAGATTTTGCTTAAGTCCTTTGAATACTAAAAAAAATTTATGATTCTTGAGAGATCAGCAGCATAGCTTTGAGAGAATACAGGACATAAGTATTAGATTTGCACCCTTATTCCCTGCCAGCAAAAAGCAAGTATTATAAGCATTGAGTCTGAGAAAGTGGTTCCTCTGAGTATCTCAAAAGATGTATCCTTTTCATGTTTCTGAACCACCACCACTGTCAGAGACAGGACAGAAAGAAAATACAAGAACAGTCAAAATCAGGCCAAACTAGTACACCACTTTAATAACAGGTTTCTGATGATGATTGCATCAGACCTCTTAGACAAAGATGCACTTAAAGATTAACCTGTTAATAGAAGATGCTTTCTCATCCATATTAGTCAGTGGCTGGCTCACATAATCAGCATTATTGTTTTTATCCCCTTCCAACAGAGGAAGAGGCCGAGGTTTAGAAGATTTCTTACAGGATATGAAGAGATTTTAAAAACCTCATCTTTCAAGGCGGTTGACAAATTCAAAACACAAAACCAATGTGGTCAAAAACAAAGAAAGAAAAAAGAGCTTCCTATTTCCCTAGTTCAAAAAGCACCACTTTTTATACTTTCAAGGAACATCCAAGACATTTCCATTGCAGCTAAAGAAAGATGAAGCAAAGCAGACTTCCTGAATCAGAGAATATGCCTATTACTCACTTGGATGTGGGTCACTTTAAAGTTAACAGCCTGGACATTGAGAAAAATCTGTTGTTCAGCATGGATTCTTCGTTAGTTTCCTTGATGCCCATTGGGTAACCAGACAGAACTCAACTGGACATTCTACTTCTGGTCATTCCTGGATATTCTGGTCAAGCTTCACTTCTGTTGTGAAGGAAATAACAATAATCCCAAAGATCCAGGGCCCTTGCTTGTGCTACATCTTCTTCAGGATCATTTGGTTTGATTCTTAGACCGAATTTTAAAGACTACATACAGCTACCCACCTTAATGCATTTTCTACACAGATATAAAAATCTTCAACTGTGAATTCTCGAGCATCAAAAATAGAAATAAAAAAACAAGTCTGTACCAAGCTTCCCAGTTGTCATTATTTCCAAAGCTATTCCTCAGTCCCCATGTCTTCTACAGACAAAATTGCTGAGCTGAATGATTAACTATTCTTAGCCAATTAATTTATTAAGCATTCCATATGGAGCCCTTCTAAAATTGTTTCAGTGTCATTTTAAAGATAGACAGTATCAGTAACTTCTCTGTGAATTTAGTTATCTCCAAAAAGAAGCTGTATTCCTGCAAAGGCTCATTTTGAAAGGAACACACAATATTACCTGATTTCCAATGCCTTAATTTAATAAAGGCTTTGGTTTTGCTTTGTATCAAGGGAATTTATATTTCTGATCATTATTCTAATGTAGTAACATCTACTGCCAGTTTGCTTTAAAGCACCACATCTTTGTCCTGCTGAAAAAGTCTTCGCTTATGAAGAGTTACAGGAGACTACCAATCCTAAAGACGAAATCGTAGGATTTCAAGGATGCATCTGAAAGTCATTTTTTTAAACTCAAATTAGCACCAAAAAGAGAATGAAACTGAATTTTAACACACTTATAGGACCTATTAAGAATTAAATTTCATTCCTAAACTAACACAAGGAATGTGTAAATTGTTTCAGATTAGGTACAAACGGTTCACACTTTTTTTTTTTTTTTTAAATAAAACACTGATAGAAATACCATTTAGTACAGAACCCAGTCATCTTCAACTACACCAAGTTTCTGTCGTAGCTTCCAAAATAATACATCAAAAAGAACTATTACTTTCCAGATCTGAAAAATATAGGTAATAGCCAAATACTGTATTCAGTCACCTCTATTCAAATAATAAGTATCAGCTAAATTTCAGTGCGAATTCATTTCAGAATTCATATTCAGGATTAGTCTAGCTTGGCATCAAAACTTTCTAGTGTAAATTTATTTTTACAGCAATAAATAAAAACAATAGATCACAATGCAACTGACCTAAAAGTCATTCGTAAGATCATTAAATTATAAACACCAATCTACAAAACACAAACAGTCTGCTTGTATATTTTAAAGAATCCTAATTTTCATACCCATGAACAAAATGTAATCTTATACTGTTCCCTGGAGCTCGCTCTCGTCTCTTAGAAGCTGCACTTTTTCTTTTTTCTTTGCATTGCTCTTTAAGTTGAGGTAGATCTTCTTTGTAAACCTTTCAGAAAGAGCACATACATACATTAAGAGATTTGTAAGAAAAGCACATTTCTGAGAATTCAGTCACAGTTATCACTCACAAAAATGTTACACAGACATTATTGAAAAAAACGCCAATAACTGTAGCTGGTTATTGTGTAGCAGAACTTATTTTTGAATTACAACCAAAACTCTAATAGACCATGCTAGGAATATATGCATTCAGGTTTTTTTCCTTTATTGTATCTTAATATTTTGAATGCGTCAGATAATAAAAATTCTGAAGGTTTTGGTCAGTTCCTGCTGAGCTCTCAGTCTCTCCAGTTTTCAGATTTCAACAGGTCTTCATAAAAGATCAACTTAAACCCTGGGAAGCATTCCATCTGCCATTTAAACTAAAATCTTTACCTGTCGACGATAGGTGATCTGTGTCTCTTGTTCAATTTCAGAGTCCAGCTCTGGAACATCAGACTGATCTGAATCTGATTCATCACTATTTGAATCGACCAGACTCTCTGCCACCAAGAAAACAGAAACAGAAAATGAAGCAACCTAAATTACAAACCAGAAAGTGTTTAAAGTAACTGCTTAATGTTTCTGACTTGATAATCAATGCTTATATTAGCTGCAACATAAACTGCTAATAATTGACAGGCTGACAGACTCAATTCTGTTGATACAGTAGAAATAAGCCAACTTGTAAGTATGATAATTGTTTTTGTTTGTTTTTGGAAGCAAGTTAGTTTTCATTCATTAAAATTATTTCATCAGCATTAATGTTAGGAGAAAAGGAAGAAAGAAGATAACGAAGTAACGGGTATAAAGCAGAAACTAAGACTTGCAGAAAACTAACAAGAGAAGTAAAGGACTCCAAAGAGAAACTTATGGTTAGGTGAGCCATTGATGCAAGCAGCAATGCCCCACGTAGATTAGGGGAAAAAAAATCATATATGGGAAGGAAGTGGTAAAATTTTCAGTGTAGAGAAAAAGTGTAGTCATTTAATGTTTCTGTTTTACATCACCTGGGGAAAGTCAGATAACGTAGCACAGAGTTTCATTCCAACAGAAACCGAAAAGAATGTCCTGGCTGATAAATGATAATATATTTGGATCTTTCTGCAACCTTTGATTGAATATTGCACATTTTTTCATTAAGAAACCAGACAAAAAAATCAGTCTAGAACACAAATGAATTTTAAAAGATCTCAAAATGTAATTGCAAAGAGAGAATCACCACTCAGTAAGAAGTGTTTCTAAGAAATATGCAATAGACAGCAATCTTTGAAGCTCTACTACTTAACATTTTTATCAGTGATCTAGAAAAAACCAATATTGCTACCGATAAAGGTTGCAGATTGCAGAGTTAGAAAAGCCATTAACAGGACAATTATCAATAGTGTGACAAAACAGATGGATGTTGCACATACTGTCAGACAGCCAGAAGTAAGGTTATATATGCAGGAACAAGGAATCTAAACAACACAATATATAAAAATGTTACCTTGGGAAGCAGTAGCTAATAAGAAATTTAGGTCATGGGAAATAATTAGTTAAAAATTAATTGATACCATGAAGGATCAAAGCAGTTAAAGGCTTTTTGGAGGCTTCATCAAGGAGATGAAGATAACTATTGCTTCTTTCTGCATTTGGCACTGACAGGGCCAGCACTGAATCAGCATTCATTTACCTATTAGCTAGGTCCACACTGATAAATTTTCATCTGATCTTAGCAATCCAAAGGTGAAACAGTCTATTTAATTGTAACTCTATACATTTATTTCCCCAAAGGACACTCTAAATTCCCTTAGGAATTTTCAAGTGAGACACTCAGTTAATTGTTTGATTTTGGGAAACTCAGTCATGAGGATAATTGCTGTATTAATCACTGATGGTAACATGATCTACATTTTTTTCCCCAAATATTAAGCACCTATAGTCTGCTTTAAAAAAAAAATAAATCAATTACAATACTTAAATTACCATTGAAATACTTCAAAAGTTTTAATCTCATGAGTATATACATCTTTTTTTTTCCACTGACATGTGAGCATCTGTTTGTTGTTCATTTAGTAAAGGAGGATATGTACAGAATTAATAAATTCATATCTATGATACAAACTCTTAAATTTTCCCTTTGCACAGGGAACACATTGGTGAATTTTTTCATAAGCTTGCTAGACTGAGCATCCAGGATACAGGCAAGTATTAGGCAACGCTATCAGGTACTTCAGGCAGCTGCAAAGTTTAAAGAACAAAAGTTTTGTGCAGGCTGGCAATTCTGAATATTTATTTCTAATACTTGCATCAAAGAATTTTACTTCTCTTAGCCTCTCCTCCTCCCACACGTTTTTGTTTGTTTGTTTGTTTTAAAAAGTTACTTACCTTGAGGTGCTATATGAAGAGAATCCTTCAACTTTCGGTCAGGGACAAATTTCCACTGAAAGACAGAATGATCAGCTCCCCCAATGGAAACAACCCACTGGTGATCGTGCGACCACCTGACATTTGTCACGTGAGCAGAATGACCAAGATATTTTTTAAACTTTGCTCCTAGAACAAGAACAAAAATCTCTTTCAATATACGCGGAATAAATGTTTCAGGAGCACCACAGGAAAACATATCAAGGAATCCTTACAAAAAATAATAGTTTAATTAAGATATTCTAATTACTAGTAATATTTTAATTAATAGCAGTGACTTTATGCAGTATTCCCAAATTTTAATCTGTCTTTAAGATACATGTTTTGATTTGGATTCCAGGATATAGTATCTTTAACACGTCAAACACAAAAAGAGAGGACATATGATAGTGCTATATGAGGTGTATTATAGGAAGGTGTTTTTTTTTTTTTAATTGTATTTATTTTTTACAAACCAAGATTTTGCAAATTATTATTTCTACATTCAAAAGATGTAGTTATTTAAATGTTAAATGATGTATATTTAGCTCTGTGAAAACATTCCCATGTGTGCGCTCATAGCCCTGGTTCCCACTCTTTGTGCAATTCGAGTGCTAAGCGCTTCTAGCAATTCATACCCTCACATCTTCAGTAGCAGTAGTAGTATAACTACATCAAGTTCACTGACTACTTCATAATTACAACATGATCATTGGATCAGTTACTAACAGCACTCCATTATACAGATTCTTGTGCCTTTTCTTTGGTTTTATAATTCTAGTGCAAAATAGATAGGATAAAAAGGGAACAAATTCAGTCTCCTTCAAATGGACAGAAGACCGTTTTCAAGAAAGTAGTTTTGGATTTCCTCAAGTACCAATAAAATCCTTATCACTTCAAAAATAAAACTGGAAGGAGTGAAATGAAATGTTTTTTAGTATCACCTTTTACAAAAAGAGCTAAAAAAACTAGGGGGGAATATCAGTCATTTAAAAAAAACCCTAATTTCTTTAAGCACGTATTGCTTGAAGACATATCCTAAGACCCATCACGAAGATCATACGGTTGTAGCCAGCATTAAAAATGCAACGTTGCAAATTGCAAGGATGCAATGGTACAACTTTTTGTTTCCCCTTTCAAAATTTTAGAGATTTGATCTCGGCCCCAGGCAAACTTTTTAGGCTAACAGGACTCTCCTTAAAAGCTAGCAAACATTCCATAGGCTTTCTCTGATCATCATCACGTTACCAGCTGAAGACAGAGATCTCTATCATTGATAATTTGTTACGATTCAACCTGAATGGTGTCTAGAACCGAGTTCTTGGAACAGCTCTGAAAAAAGGAAGCCTTTCTTGTCTAAAAAGATATACGTCTCTCCCCTGTTCACTCAGTCCTGAACAGTAAACTTGAAAATTATACACCTTGCTTCAGTTTTAAAAATTTCACATGAGATTTGTCCTTATTCTCAGTAAAATTTTGAGGAAAAATGATTTGGAAAAGTTTTTAAACTTCAAGTAACATACCGTGGCATACTCTGATTACAGGATCAATTTGCTGTTCACTTATTTATTGCCTCTAATCATTTAGTAAAGTTATTTTGTCTAGTTCCCAGCCCAAATCTCCATCACAAATCCAGAGGAAGGAAGAAAACTACTTGAAGACCAAGATGAAATACTTAAAGATATCTACCTCATAAAAGGATAGATATTGCATCACCTCATGAAATTCTATCAAAAACCCCCACCTGTTTTACAAAATAAAATATATGTAAAACTTTTGGCTATTCCAAATGCAAATAAAATAGTTACTATTACAGTTGTCAATACACCAGCCTATTGTTGTTTTCCACCTTTGAGCTCAAACTAAACTTCTAAGAATAAATATTAGCCATTTACATGATTTTCAAAAACCCAGTTTTCTAAAAACTTTTTCTTGAACAACCAAAATTCAAAAATACATGTTTATAATTGAACTTAAAGGTATTACCTTTTCTTAGACATGGGTATCGAAAGAGCTTTACTATTCCATAATCATCAGCTGTAACCATAACTTGCCCAATAAAATTTGCATCCACAGAATTTATATCATTTATATCTGAATATTTGGGCCAGATTCCATTAACTTCAAGGCCAGAAACACAAGTCCATGATGCCCACTGAATGCCCTTTAATTCCTCCTTGTTTGTTACTTCTTTTCCACCTAAGAACAAAAATAAAGAGCTATTTTTCAATATTCACTTATGCAATTTTAAAGTACATAATTTTTTTTTAAATTCTCCAGAATCAAATCCAAGTGAAACAGAATTAAAAACTGACTTTTAAAACTGTCTTGATGTAATATACTCTATTATGACCAACAGTATCAGTAGTAAGGTTTCTCAAGACTACTTAATAGAAGATCATAGATTTGGTACTTTCCAGTTTCATTATTTCTTGACATCTGTTTGAGGCTGTGTTATTTTTAAATGTTTATCAAAAATACACGTAGACATTCTAAGATAGTTTGGAAAAATTCTGTTGCTGAACTATTCTAGAAACCTCGATTACTTAGAGCAAAAACTGAAGAACTCATTTAGATCTAGCCACTGTAAATCACTGAAAATACCATATGCTTAGATCCTTGTTACATTATTTCACATCAGCTCTATATGTAATAAGATTGTTCCAATCTCACCAAGTTTCAGGTAAGAGCTTAAGTACTGAGTCAGACGAAAGGCCCATTTAATATTGTGTCTTCAGGAACAGCCAGAAACAGAGTGCAGGAGCAACAAAAGAACAAGGCAAGGAAATGTAAAAGTTGTGAGTCAGACTGAGCACGTAAATATGGAACCTGAGCAGGACACTGCCAACAATTCACCTCTCAGTCTTCAGTAGTAACAAAACTGAAGGCAGCTGGGCTGGGTGTTTTCCTGTTTTCTTGCTGTTAACAGGATTCAGACTAGTGGGAGAGGATGGGATGGAATGTAGGGGAGCAGCCTCAGGTGTTGTAAGGAGGTAAGTTTTCAACAGAGGGATAGGGCAAGGGAGAACTCAAGTGGACTGGAATAAACAGAGGAAAGAACAGTCATAGAGAAAACATAAAGCAAAATGGCAAATAAATTAGAAAGGAAGACTTAAAAAAAACAAAACCAACCTGAACAAAAAAAAAACAAACAACCCACACTCGAGGAAAAGTTTAACCACTGTATAACCCTCCAAAAAGTGGAAAGGAACTCAAATGCCCTGTTTGAAGATTCTTCAGCTCTGACGAAATAACTGCACCCTTTGACAAGGTTTACCTTGTAATCTCTTTCAATCACTAATCCGTGTAAACGATGACTACTAATACTGGTTATATCCATGACTAAGTCCTACAGATCTTGTATTAGGCAGCTGTAAGTTCCTTACTCATTTATAGTGGAATTTCAAGTGTTGTATGATTGCTATCGTTATTTTAAAATACTTAGGAGATTCCTCTAACTTCACTGACTTTGCTAAACATTTTTCATAAACAAGCTTTCACAGTCCCACGTTCTAATATATCAAGAAACTCCAGGCTGAAAGCAGCCTATGTAACTCCAAATTGCTCCTCCTGTGTGTATGTATTTGTTACAGTAATTAAATTCTCACTTACTATCTTTTCTTACATATCTTCTCTCATTCAGTGCATAAAATAAAACTTGTGCATCGAATGAACTAGATGCTTCAGCAAAGAGAGTCACAAAAAGCTCCATGGAACTACGAATAATGTACAGTGCAAAGCATAAATATTGTATAACAAATGAAGAGACAATATAGTAAGTGGTGATGATAATAAATACTTAACTACAAATATGATGAGTGTGAAAATATAGAATGATATTCTATAACAAGTGTATACACACAGAAGAAACAAGTAAAAACTTATGATAAACACTGCCCTTGACATATTGTAATCAGGACTACTTAAATGTGAAGCTTTAAGATATACGTACTATGTGTATATGTCCTCTGCAGAGAGAATTGTCATGATGGAAACTGTTTCAAAAGCATGGGACACCTCAGTCAAGTTTTCAAGACAGTGTTGTCTTGAAAATATTTACAATAATGGGGTTGTCACAAACTTTGAATCTGAAAACTGTATTTTAATATTATGTAATATAATAATTTTCTTTAACAGTCCCCTGCCATAAATGAGAAAAGACACATTTGAACTTGCATTATCAGTAGACTGTCCAGCTAAATCTCATTTTGATGGTTGCATGATTGAATCACTTATTTATCACAGCTTCAATATTTCTTTTGTTTCCAGTGAGTAATTCCTCACATTCTGGCATCCTTACATCAGGTACTCCTATTTTCTCTACAGTTACCTAATCCCATTATACTTCTACACTTATTTGCATTCCGATTGTTTCTATCTGAGGATATCTCTCACTGTAAAAGCTCTTTTAAGTCAAATTCCTCAGTTCTGCTTCAAACATAGCTCTAGAAAACCAGATGACTCTTCTGAACTGCAACATACTGATTTTTCCACACATTTTAAAAAAATAGTGTTGATGCAAATGATAACCTATTTAACATCTAAGCTCAAAAAGTACAAAGCTATTAAGCTATTGCAAAACTGAATTTTTTATAAAAAAGTGGGAGCAAAGATTTATTGTTAAGAAATAAAATAAATAATAAGCCAGCATCTCTACCATGAAAAGATGCATTATAAAGAAGAGTAAACGTATAAGGATAAAAATATTTAAGTAACTTTTCCAGAAAATGCTGTACTTATTCAAATATAGCAAATATTTACACAAATGGGAAAAAAAAAATTCTATAAACCAGTGCTTTGATCTATATTTGGCTGTTTCTACAGAACTGCTATACATTCTTTCTGTATCAAGCAACAAATATCACAAAGGTAACTCGGAATCTTACTTGGCATCCTGTAAAAAAGTCTCTTCCCATTGCCATCATTGGTCTGTAAGTATTTACTGTCTGAGGACCAATCCATATGGGTGATGAAACTTAAAGATCCAATACATTCCCCAACTTTCTTGTATCGCTGAACAACGCCATATATATCCACAGAGCTGTCATTGGAACCAACAGCTAGGAAATTCCCATCTGGTGAATATTTCAGTTCATGAATAGCTTCTTTCCTGTCTTTGATATGAACAACCTCAGTCATATCTCTGCAGTATGAAAGAAAGCATGTCATAAGTATAGAAGAGCGTTATCATACTGTCAAGTTCCCAGTTTTAAAAAATGGACAAAATTGTGAAATAATGAAGTGGACTTTACTATCCTATATGCAAACACAACATTGCTACTTTTAAGACCTGGGTAGGGCTTCATGGCCAAAAAAAGAGAAGAGAACCGTGGCAGAAGAAGGTGCTGCACTGGGCTGAGGGAGAGCGAACAAAAGGAATGTTCAAGCCGAGTCCACAAAAAAAATTAATCCAGTAGATTACCAGATCTTTATTCACTTAGGGAAGAAAACCTCACTGACATGAGATACAGATCTCATTTTCCCTTTAAAACTGTGAGATCACAGCCACAAGGCAGCACTGCTTTTGTATGTGTGATGTGCTGACAACAGCATTCCAACATATGGAAACAATTTAGGAAGTAATGAAAATTTATTTCTTAATAATTCAAGAATAATTCATAAAGCTAAAAACGAAAGTAAAACACTTCCTAGAATACTGCCGTTCTCTGCAAATAGACCAATATACTTTTTCAAATGTGTTGTTCTGGAACAACATGAACACGTGCAGCGCACACATTTAAAAAATCTGAGCACCCTCAAGGTCAGTAATTTAAAACAGAAATCTACGTGATCTCCTCATGTATGGTCACTACAGTGTCAATATACATACAACTTATAAAAGCAATTAGATAACATGCTTGGAAGAGTTAATAATGTATTTATTTTTAATTTTTGTAACATACCTGACTCGAAGCACAGTGAAAGAGCCATCCTTCATTCCAAGAGCGAGATGGATTCCATCAGTACTAACCGCAGCACAGCGAATGGGTTCCTCCATATTGCACCGGGCAATCAGAGCATGGTCTATTAAACTCCAAATTCTAAAATAAAGTAACAATTAAAACTGTAAGGAATGGTTTGTAGCTGTGTCATAGAGAGCATGAACCCTACAGTTTCTGCAGAACACTCGAAGTGGTAGTGTCCTATTTTAAAATAATTTTCCACATGGAAAAGCTAAGACAAAAGTGTGAATTTTCCATACAGCAAAGAATATTCTTGTATTTAAAATACTGAGAAAAATATCTAATGAGAAAATGCAGAAACAGATTAATTCTATTTGACTTTCTGAATATAAAAAGAATGACAAAATATTACAAAATATACTTTTAGACGACTCCATGAAAATTCCACTATTCTGTTAATCATTTTAGCCAAGAAGAATGTTAAAGAATTAAAGACCTTGCTCAGTAAATATATCCTTTCCTATTAACAAGTCATTATTCGTAACTCCTTACATGTAACTAGATAATATTATAACATGTAAGTTTTTACTACAAGATGCATTACAACATCTACCATTTACAAGACAGATCTGGAATTCTAGAACATTATTTTATTAGTCATAATTCAACGACTGTTTTGCTTAACTATGTTACACTTAAGATATTTAACAAAAATGCTATCACATTTAATTTCTAAGAAAGAGAAAAAAAAGAAAAGATAAACTGGTAAAACGGAGCTATTTACTGGGTTTTCTCAGAGTATAGATTCTATTTACTATGCATGCATTAAGTTTGATGAAACTCTCAAATTAAATGTTAATTTGCAGCATGTGAAAAAGTTAATATGGTAAGAGTAAAAATTGTGGGGTTTTATTACAACTTTTTCCATTTTAACGTGTGAATGCCTAACATAACTCCTGAAAAGGAAACACTTATAGGATACTTGTGTATGAGTGCTTAATGTTAGGCAAAATGAAATTTGTTCAAATTATGTACATTTCATTTTGTGAAATATACATTTCCACTATATTTTATTACTGGAGAGCACTAATTTCATGCATAACTTAACTGGTTTAGAAGCACTTCAATGCCACATTTTAATACCTTTAAAATGCATACATTTCAATTAGGCTATCTACAAAATGAGCTGTTTGTATAAAAATGTACGCAGTTAAACAAACAAGATTTAACCTGACTGATCGATCATCACTTCCAGTCATTGCTAGCGGTTTTGTAGGATGGACAGCCAAAGCCCACAGCTCTCCTTCACAGTGCCCCTGCATTATCAGGAAAGGCTTATTACGCTCATGCACCACAATTTCAAAAATTTCACTATCTTGTGTCCCGACGAGTATATGGTCTCCTCTCCAGCAAACACTTCTTACAGACAGACCTGTAGAAGAGATTGTTACTGAGAGAGACAACCTCAGAATTTGTGAAACAAAGGTAACATAGCACATGAAGAAACATAAAAGCAAGAAAACGTCAAGAAGTATCTGTATACCTTCTCTTATTCCTCCATTTACTCCTTTTATCTATTCCATATAACACATACTGCCCTTGGAACATTACATTTTCAAGCTTAGTATTACAAAAATTCTAAAATAAAACGTAAGTCAATAATAAAGGACATGTAGTCAATTCTTGTATGACAAGATCTCTGACAGAGAGAGAGAATACTGACATTTGCATCTGAAATTACACATTTAATATCTTTGTATTTCAACAAAGGTAGCAGACAATACAAATTACAATTTCTGATCAAACCATGGACCTTAGTACTAGCTAGATGAGCCTAAATTATATGTGACAGAAGCATCACTAGAATATGCATTATGTGTAAGACAGTCAAAGAGTCCAATTCTCCCCAGCTTGTTTCCAAGATGCTCCCCCTAAAGCAAATCTTTGTAATATCTTAGTAGTATCTGCAATTATTTTTCCCACTAAAGAGTAAGTTTCCAGGCTTGCAGCAGAGATGAGCACTCACAGGCTGCACTTGTTTGTAGATAAGGTTGGGAATAATAAAATGGAAGTTAGGATAGGTGTACACCAAGAACCCAGTCTCAGGTGCCCAATTTTAGGAATATGCACCTTTGAAAACAGGCTGATAATGCAACTCAATTTTGCCAATTTCAGGTGTTGATAACCAGATGGCAGCAATGCCTAACGTAATTCACTTTGCCTGAACACTGACTGTGGAGAGTAGCTCAAGAATGATCTTTGAAAAACTACTCTGGATTAATGTGCGAGACAAATTTATATCTATCAGACGAAAGGAATATTGTAATGATATGAGCTGATGTACTTCTGAAAATATTTTTAACTATGTAGAGGGGGAAAAAGAGCCTTATGTCAATTAATTTACATTGGAAAAAAAAATGCAAGACTCAGAAACAGTGAATGGGTGGGTTCGCAGGCCAGTCTGGTGCATCTGCACTGGTGTTTTAATTCTGACAAAGCTAGCTTTCAAAGCAAAGCTCCTGATCATGCCTACTTACCATGCTCTGCACTACGAGATAGCTTTCAAATGCACAAATAAGACTCCCTCGATATGAAACAGAACTGAAAGATGTGCTCCAGCTGCAATAGAATGTTCAGTCCGCTGAATCAGACTAGAGCTAACGCCCCATAGATACCCCTCAAATTGCATATATACTATGCTACTCTAACCCTCCACACAAACTGTTTTGCTTTACAGATTTGTTCCTATTGTGCTGCACTGGTGAATAGGACCGCCTTACCATTCAGCTGTATAATCTAGACGTAATACGGCTATATTGTCTACAGTGATTAAAAAATAAAGAAAGAATCAACCAGAATCTTTGATGAAGGAGGATTAAAACATCTGTTTTAGTACTTTGGAACTTCTTATGGTGGAGGGAGATATTTTTAAAAGCAATTTGACTGCTTGGAGATATATCTAGAGTCAATTAATTGCTCTGCGAGCCGTTCACAATGATACAGAACTTGAGTTCGTGTTCATGGATAAAATTACCAAGAGGTGAGGTATAGTAGCAGCAGAAAATGCAATTAAGAAAATGAGTAGAAGGACAGGTCATAAAGGCAATCCTCAAAAGGATATAATAAGAAAAAAAGTCTGAAGGGAAAAGATTCAGCAAACTGCATTTATTAAAGATAAGATTTTTTAAAAAGCTATTAGCTCTGTCATGGGCATTTGACAAGTCAAAAAGATAAGGATGGAGTTCACATAAGTGATCAAGAAGAAGCAAAAGAGTTCATGGCAAGAGCCTGTTCCATCGGAAGTAAAGGAGACAACGTGGAGTGGAGAACAAGTTTGAAAGAATGAAATGGGGAATGCAACACAGCTTTCCACTACACGCAACAGAGCTGAGAAACAGCAGCTGAGTATATTTAAATTTAAAACAGTCACTGTACTGCAGGGCATTTAAAATAGAATGTGTTCCATCTTGTTGCACTATTTTGCAATCTTGGTGGGAATGCCAAGTCTATTACAGAACACAGAGATCTAACTTGTAATCAGTTATTTATTGACCCTGAATATCTGATTGCCATCAGACATTATACCACGTTGTCAAATTTTTGGCAAGATATTAGAAAATAAAAAGTGACTGGGGGCAAAGAAAACCACATACCAACAAAAGCAAAATTCTAAGGGACATTAGTGCTTCAGTATACATTTGTATACTTGTCCTGAATCACTACAGCAACAATACCTAGAACACTGACAAAATGTGCTATAGACTGTTAGAAGTAAAATTTTAGCATGACAAACTGTAATTGAAGTCATAGGTATACGTAAGCAACATTCTAATTACTACAAAACTGTAGATTGCTTCCAAGTAGTTTTTATGAAAATTTTAATAACTAGCAAATGCAATTCCTGTACTTGGCTGTTCTACATTGTAGATCTCACTGTCTCTTTTAAGTTCTCTTAAAGCATTACTGTTCCTTGTTAAAAACTGCTGTGCTATAGAAAAGATGTGCATTTTATTAAATCTCTGTGTCTACAACTTCATATTATTTTTTACAGTAACCTTGAAGGACTACATAACCTTGATACTAGTGGGCATGATCAAATTTCTTTTCTAGCAAATAGTTCACAGAAGCATACATGAAACAACCTTTTTGGTTTTTTGTTATTTTTCTTGTTCAAAACACTGGTAAATCTCCTACCTTATTGGTATGTCAAAAGTAACAAACTTCTTTTTACCTTTATATCCCTGGTCTGTTTCCCTGAGATCAATCACAGTAATTGGTTTAAAATTTAAGTCCCACAAGCGAACACAGCCATCTCTGCCACCAGTGGCAAACCCCTCTTCGCATGCATTCATGCTGAAAATTCCTGCCTAAAGAGAGAAGAAAGTTAATTTTAACAATATAAACAGATTAAAGATACTAACATGGAAGGTGGAACTCTTGTCCATGCTGGTACTGATTGTCTTCCTGTCTTCCTACCTGTTACGCTGTTGAAAATAGCATAAACGTACGCAATTAATACAAGCTTTAAATATGAAAGAGTCAGAAATGGAAACAAACTCAAAACAAGCAGAATTCACATTCAGTGACAAACAGTAAGATAAGAGAATTGTTGCAATACTGCTTTCATCCTGATGATGACAATAGTAGTGATGCTGCTTCTTACCCCTAGAAAGAGTCTAGTGTCATATCCTCCTGCATCAGGGCCTGGTCCAACTCTCATATGTGTCAGCACAGATTTCCACTGATCTCCATTAGGCTTGGTTCAGGGCCTTTGTTGCTATTACTCAGCTTCTATGCAACCAGGCAAAAAACTCTTGCGATTTTTTTACATTTTAAGCCAAGGAAAATTGATTTAAAATTTATGTTTAGAAGCAAAACATAAGAAAAACAGTGACCACTTTACTCCATTTAAAAAAAACATAATATAAGCTCTTGCTTTAAAGGTGGACATCAGAAAACAAAACATAACACATTTTCTTTAACTCACTTGATACATGTTTTCTTCAGGATAACAAAGAGGCAAGGATGATATATCTATTATTAAAATAAATATACCATATCCACATAGTCACTATATTTGATGCAAACATGAAACATTACCTAAATAGCATACGTGCTTTTTTTTTTTTAAGTACCTACACAGTAATCTTATTTTCAGAGGTAGCTCACGCATTTCGAGTAAGCAAAGCTACTGAAAGGGCAACTTTGGCTAGTAAGTCTACTAGAATTAAAAAAAAAATAATTTTCTATTTATTGAAAATATTTAATATTCACCTATGACAAAAGAAAACAGAAGAGCATTAAAAACGAGGGAAGGGAAAATCTGCCTCTAACTCCTGTCCAAAAGAAGGTAGAAAAGCCAATAACAGACATATAACTTCCATAATATTGTTCTGAAGTTTCAGTTTTGTAAAGAAGTAAATGTAAAGTTCCAATAGTTTCTTTGGTTGGGGATCTGGATTTTACAGTAATGAAGCACATGAACACCAAAAGTGAAAGCAATTTGCAAAGGAGAGACTGGCTTTTGGGCGAAAATAAAACTTACAGAACAAATTAGCACTCAGTTTGGTGGCTTGTGAAAATTCCCAGGTACTCATGACTATTCTCTCCTACAAAGCTGTTTTTTGTTCCTTAATTATAACTAAGGAAAATATTATAATGGTCTGATCATAATGAAATGTGGGCTGTGTTTGCTTCTGTAGCATCAGGTAACAAGAGTACCATTTTTCAAGTTGAGAAAAAAACACCTCAGCTTTCACAAAAAAAAAGCACATTATTACTAGAAGGTCAAATGACAATCAAAACTGAAAGACTAAGGTGACAGAACTCGAATTTTTTGATGTGTCGTGTCCACCCTCAGGATACAGACTTTTGAGACAAGCCATATTTTCAGAAGTAGTACATGCCTAAAGAGAAATGGAGTGGAATTTTTAAGTCATAAGCAGATTAGAAGGCTAACTCCCATTATCTCTAACGTCCTGAAAATCCTCTTTCTGTTTCTTTAGGATCCCAGAGATTTTTGAAAATAAAACCCAAACTGTATTTGTTTCTGTGTGTCTATCTGTCTGCCTGTTTTACTGCATTAACCTTTTAGCGTCATTGAGCAAATAAAAGGCTAGAGGAATTTTGTCTCATGTTGTACCATATACTGAATTCTGCCCAAGTTTGGGCATATTTAAATCTTTTAAAGCTCTATTTGGAATGCAACCTTGATAACAGAATTATTCTCTTTTCTCTAATTAACTCCTTCCAAAATCCATGATTTAATTAGTCAGTATTAAAAAAAGAATCAGACATTTGGCGATGTGGGAAGCTGGCTGAATGTTATGAAGATAAGATCAAGTGGATCCAGGATTAATCTGTTTTCCATTTCACAGAATATCCTTATCTTGAAAAGGACATACTGGTTGTCAAGGAGATTTGGCAGATGTGCTTGCTCAATCTCTTGAAATGCAATAGGACATTCTCGTTTTAGTCTATGTGCCACTGGAATAGAAGAATTAGATGGAAACTAGAAAAAGGGTCCCTTATTAATGGGGACTGTAAGTACCTAATGGAAGAAGATGAGCTTAGCTACTTTTAATTTAATTGTTAGGCCCCCACTTAATGGGGAAAAGACAGATTCTTTACTCTGGTAGCCTGGCCAGTCATAATTCTTTCACTAAATCTCTCCTTTTAGAATCTGTCAAGATTGTTAATGCAAATCAAATTTGGATTTGCCTTTTTTTTTTTAATTTTTTCATTTCTTTGCTTCTCTTAATCTTTCAGCTTGAAATTGTCATTAACATAATTTGATTCTTGATGATCAATAGCCTTCTAGCAGTAATGAGAGTCAAAGAATTGAATTAACTTTGTTTGATCCAATTGAATGTGAGCAACAAAGATTGTGCTCCTGAATCAAAATAAAAGGTGTAGATCAAAGTCTTCCATCTTAAAAGTTACGAAGTTTGACATATGGACTGTATTTTTCTGTTACAAATTTTTGTTACACTTCGTAATGAACAGGAAAATTCTGGAAATAACATCAAATTGATCAGCAGTTTTCTCAGAATGCTTCCTATTTTTTCTAGTACAACCAGCTGGTATCACATCTGTGTTCCCTCAAATTTGAAAGAAAAGTTGAATGAGAGTAAACAAAGAAATAAATGCTCAGATCTACCAGAAATGATAGTTGAAAGCTGGAGAAGTACAAAAAGAACTTGACAAAGATGGTCTCTACTGCATGAGTATTTTGCCACCGATTGTTTCTAGGAACCTTCCCACAGCGAGGTAGTCTCAGGTTGTCTATTGCTGCTGGACCTATTTTGCCTCTAATGGACAAAATCAAGTGTTAATTTATCTAAATGCAGTCATTTATATAAAATCCGCCACACTAACTCTGACTATGCAATTCCTAAAACACATGACTGCAGTTAGCTATAATTAGGACCAAGCTTGAAAGATCATATGGAAACTTCAGAAGGAACTGACTACTACTGAGCAATATGGAGAACAGAGATATTCTACCAGTTCAACGAGGCGTCCAGTGCCTCCTTTTTACTCCTAGATACAACTCAGGACATCATAGATGCTAACTTGTAAAGTAACACATATGTTGGGGACTTATTTGAAGATACTGTCTCTCCCAATATGTACCGCATAGCAAGGAAATGGATTGCAAATGTTTACGGTTGGTGTCAGTAAGTTTACAGTGGAGAGCCACTACTGTGAAATTTAGTCTTCCTGTCTAACAAATCACCCATAAAACACTTAAAAAATGGGCATATTACTATAAAATAAAAAAATTAAAATAGTTGTCTATACACCTCTCATTGGCTAGTGGACAGTTACCTTTCAAATCCATGACTAGTCTAAGCAGTAGGAGAAAAATACTGCATGACTTAATGTGTTGGTATATGACACCACCTTAAAACCATTCATTTAAGTTCATTATATTGTTTCCATCTATATTTAATTAGTATTCAGCCAAGTGACATAGGCGTGCAATAGTTTTAACAGAGTGCCTGTTATTTAACCTCAAGCCTGTTATTTAACCTCAGTTTCTGACATCAATCCACACAACTTTAATGTGTACCTCTGAAAGACTACCTCAAAATAAATTATTCAGCTGCTGAGAAAGCACCTTATGTGCATTTACTATGCCAGACAAAGGCATAACACACAAGAATCTTTAAAATGTACAGTGTTTTTAAATAAGGATACTATTTTGTTTTAATACCCGAGTAACATCTGGTATATCTCTCTTAATAGTCATGGACTACCTTGAATTTAGAACATGTAACATGATAAAATAAATAGAAAAATCTATAGTCTGTTCTTTGCACTGGTACAAAAATGAGACATCTAATAAAAGTTGTTATTTTTTAGTCAAGGTATATATTAACTTTCCAGAATTAGATGCACTTTCTACAAATAACCTCCTGAAGTACTACCAGTGCCAATGAACTTGCATATGCTTTCATGTTGCTCTGTTTTCTTTCTCCCTTCTAAAACTTTCATTACTAGTATTATCATCAGCATTATTATTATCAGCAAAGCTAGAATTTGAGTTTCCCATTGCCATCCAATGTTCCCTGCACACGAACTCTGTGCCTTTACTCTTGACCCCTGCTCATGTCTGTCTTTTCCTACTTTTCACTCCTACTTCTACATTAAGTGAACTCTCCAGTCCTCTTCCAACTAATTCTCCAGTCATTCCAACCTATTTCTTTCAACTTTTTGTTTCTACTCAAACTCAAATAGGAATCTGCCAGGAACTCTTCTTTCCCCTGTCTACAGTTTTTAGTATTGCTGTGACAGAAGACAGATAATCTGTCTTAACTGTGAATTCTTATTTTGCTTGCTAGTGTTGAAGTTGCTATCTGTTTCCTTGGTTGTTTATACTGGTTTATTTTTCACATTGAATTACTCTTAAAAGAAAAAATGTCTTTTCAGCTAGCATAACTGTAACAAAGATAGCCAACCTTTGAAAAGAACCCTTTTTCTGTATTAATGGAGACCACTGCCAGCTGGATAGACTATACCCCCAAATCACTAATTTAGTATTTTAGAAAATGTTTTCGTGCATCTCAGATACCTACTATCTATGTTGCAAGAAAGAAACACATGGTACTTTATGCAAATAATGAGACATGTTTTCTTTGCATAAATTTTCAGTTTAATTCAAGCCTGTTGAGGAGTAATGATGCGGGATGATAAAAAGACATGCATGGAGGACAATTCCAATACTAGCACACTGAATGGAAATTTGTATCAATTCCCTACTGTGCGCACACTGTGCTTTTAACAACATATGCACACCACAAATGTTATCATTTACACTTGCATTTTGTTTTAAAACAATGGACAAGGACATGATTTATAAAATTAAGTGCAAAAAATAACTGTAAAATATGATGGTAATAGTTTAGTAGGACTGAAGAGGCACTCTTATTCCAAGCTACTATATTTTGTGTTTACAATAGTCTGACAATATTATCCTTCAAGGTAATACTTTATTGAAAACGGAAAAAAAAAAGGTTTCATTTTGTTTGAAAGTAAGCTTTCAGAAGAGATTTTATTGTTTTTTTCCCCCCTGAAATTGGTGAGATTTGTAGTGACTCTAATCTCTTGTGAAAATGAATTCCAAAGCCATGAACTAGTGCCCCTACTTAATTTTCAGTACTGCAAAGTACAATTCCATTGAGCCTAAAGGACAGAGCCAAAAATAGAAGGCTAGATGAGACCTACTCCAAGGTCACCTGAGCTCTGTCCACTGACACTACTGAAGATAAGGAGCAGAGCACGTCAAATTTGATCTTGTGGTCAACAAAGAACTGACACAGCACATAAGGCAATGGAGCAACACGCTCTCATCATCCTATGTTTATTAGTTGGGTCACTTCACACTGAAACAGTTGAAAAGCGCTGCATTATTTTGAGCAGTAAACTGTTGCCATTTTAAATACTCCAAGTAACAAATATGTGAATATACAGGACAGGTGTCTCCTACAGCACCGAACAGGGTGGGAGGGTATTTTCCTCATCAGTTTTGGATAGGAGATGAAGTGCACTCTTTCCTCTGGGAATCCAGGTCTGCATATGCAATATAAGCATTTTAAAAACTTCATTTCACTAACTTCAACATCAGAAAGTAAATGTTCACATCACCTTCGGAAAATACAGAATACAATAGAGCACTACTGAACACTAAATATGAACACGAAAACCAGATATGAAGGTACAATATTTGAAGGCTAAAATATCCCCTTTTACTTCCTGGTTTATAATTTGGGCCTTCCTGAATACATTTAATATTTCTATAGATGCATACAGGGGGGCAGGGGTGTGTGTGTATATATTATTTTTTTTATATACATACACTTACATGTATATAAAGAAATCTCAAATGCAAAATATAGTCTAGGGTATGTTTCCCACACTTCTGTTCTTCATAACTTTATTTTTGTTCATAATCAGATACACTGTCATTATACAGCTATCTGAATAAGCAGTCCGATCACTTTTAAATTATCATCTAATACAAGCTGCAACCGTCCTGAATGTATATTTCTAAACCATCAGCAAACCAAGAGTCTCCTTCCTGCAGACCAACTGCAACCTCTCCCACATACATATCATTCATCGCTTTTTGTCCCCTCCATTCTACCTGAGCAAATCATAGAGGGATTTTAGTACTTCAGTTACATACATCATCCCACACAGTCCAATACTGACAGTTAAAAAAAATGCACTCTTATAAGAAAGTATAATTAACTGTTACTGATTTTTTACCCAGAATTTTGAAGCCGCAATATAGGAACTCATGCTTGTATTTTCACATTAATTTAAATTGTTATTAAGGGAACTTCAAATATTATCTAGAAAGTACAATGCTTTCCAAAACATAAAATCAACCTTGAAATCAGCAAATAATATAACTTCACAAAGTTACCTTAGTCATTTCATGCCTCATAGGTTAAAATAATGAGAAATTTATTGGCTTTGTTTTTAAAGTGATACTCAGACAAGTTAGAAATTGAATCTAGCATTATATTACCATATATGACTTGCTACCATGGGAGGAAATGAGGAGTCTCACAGTTTGGCATGCACAAGAGACTGCAAACCACTAAGTATTTTTTTGCTGCCTACTTTAATCACAAAACCACATGCTTTGAAAGAATATGATGAAAACTTGCGTAGCAAAAATGTAATCACTTCATAGTTGTATTAAACATTTTGATTAAAAGTAAATCTTACTAAGCACTTTTGAAAAATTTTATTAAACTTTCACTGATCCGTCTTCACTTTTCAAAGTTCTATACTGTTCTAAAAAGCTGAATGAATACAGTACAAGGCAGCAACATAGGACAAGGAAGAGTGATTGAGTCAAGCTAAAATGACTAAACATATGTGTCTACAAACAAGTTAAGTGCTACGGCTAACATTACCATTCACAGAAATTAATGGACTCTAGCAAGCTGTCAGACACCACCAGCCAGTAGGACTCAATTCATGGCATGACAGAATAGCTGATGTTCGGGGAAAACACCGGAGAGCTTCTAGACCACGTTGTGAGTATCTCCAAATGGACAGAGATGCGGATGGAGACTCCCCAGCTCTCTGGGGACCTGTTTCTTTGTTTCGACATCAATTGCCTACATATAGGAGCCCAAGCATTCTGAGATGCTTTTGGATTAATCAGACATCCAGAAAAGAAAGTCAGATAAAGCAGATCCGTATTCTTTGGGGGAGGCTGCTACATACTCAGGTCTGGTATATATACAGACCCACGCATGGGTAATTGAACAGAGTAATACATGTCTACTTAAGGGTGAACTTAAATGCATTCCAGGCTCTACTGATTACTGACTAAGTGCCCCATCAATGATAATGGGAGACAGTACATAAATAGACCCCTAAATGTATTTCTCAACATAGCATTCAGTTTCTACCATAACAGCAGTCTTAAGCAACAGAACAGAAAGGAGAGAAAAAAATATTCAAATTAGACATCTGAGTCTCTATCATTGAAATTGTTTAGGAACGTAGACCAGGTGATCTTGAACTGCTCTTTCCAGCTCTCCAGAAATCTATTTAACATTTTAAATTAATTTAAAGAGATATACTTACAGCATGTGCTCCCTGAATTGTCCGTACAAGGTTGATTCCCTTCCATACATATATATCTCCATTCAGGGCACCAGAATATGTCACTTCATCCCTTGCACAGGCTAGGCACAATATAGTTTGGAGATCACCAGTTTTGCCAAAAACACCACGTTTCGGTGTCAATGAATTGCCACACAAGCTCCAGAACTGCAACATAAAGTGATTTAAAAAGATGGCTATTTCACTAATATCCTATAATTTAATATGTACATCTGAAAGAAGTACCCTGTCTCCATAAGACATCATCACTCATGCCCTTTTCCCTGCTTTAGTTCTCCAGTTGTTTAACAACTTTTTGTGTTATTAACCAACTTCATCTTTCCACAAAATCAGCATAGCAGACTAGTTGGGAAGGAGTTTCAGGGTATCAAAAATTCTTTCAAATTATAATTTGTGAGTCAGTTGTATTTTCAGTCATTTTTGAAAAGCGTTTCATAATAGAATTATCTGATCTTTCTCTGATGTAAGACTTTCACTTTGCAAATGCTGCACTTGTACTTTATGTTACTTTAAGCACTTAAAGATGCGGTCTCAGCACGTAAATTTCTGATAAGATTGCCATTTGCTCTGTTTGAAAGCAGCTGGGTTTATTATAGAATTACCACTTCTCATGAGAACCACTGATGATGCAAAGCAGCCATCTATGGCGGACATTTTTGAGAACTTTCTGATAAACCATTAGCATGTGATTACAGCAATCACATGAGAGTGAACTTCCTCCTAGGTGATCCAATGTGTACTAATGACTCATAAAGTAAAGACATGCAAAGTCTCTGGTCTCACAATACTCGCCAACCAAATCTCCAGCTACACTCAAGTTTCTAAAAACTCTGCAGACAAGCAGCACTTACATATTCCCTTCAAACCCTCCTGTCCAAACATGTAAATGTGCGCTGGAAAGCCAACAAGCTGCTGGAGTAATCCAGTGCAAAATGTGAAAGCATTTATTTCATCACTGCTGACAGGTTACTCTTACATTGTCTCAGCATGTTGCCTGTATACATGTTCATGAAACTGTATTTCACAAGTCTCTCCGTTACCGATAATCTATTTGAAATTCTGAGCAGACGCTACAATTAATACAGGATAATGTAAGTAGTTACAATGAAGAGACTTTTGTACCAGCAATACTGTAATTAAGAAATAACCATATACTGATTAGACAAATTCCTGTATCTTAACTAGTATTTCTTTAACCAAAATACACAGGTCACCGATTATGTTGTTGCTTGAGACATAACTGCACAATCACGGCATAAATCAAACACCTAGCTCCAATATGGAAGTAGGTAACATGTTTAAGAAAAGTAATTCCTCAATATCAGTTCACTTGGAATTATCTATAACTTGATTAAGTAGTATATGCAAATTAAAATTTGCATAAAATAACGTGAGAAAAAAATACAACAGTATTACAAACATGAAAGTAATTATCGATACTTGGAAGAACAAGAAGGAATGGTTTAACAAAAATACACATCAACAAAAATCTCTTGCCTGATCCAAATGCCTATAAAACTCTAGGATTTAGATTTTTAGTTAATGTTTTCTCAAAGGAAACACCAATTACTTTTTAAATGCTATTGCTATTTAAAAATGCTTCGTAGAGCCTTGAAAGTTGCTCAAATAAACTTCTGTTTATCTAAATAGACATGTTTTGACATCATAAAGCCACCTTAAATATACTAAACCACTGCTGGCAAATATTAGCTCACTATTGGCATACCAGTCCTTTTAAATCTTGAAGTAGAAAAAAAGATCATTCTTAATCAAGCTCATGGTAATCTGTAAATGACATGTTAAACACTGCTAAATCAAAGACGTATGCAATCTAGCCAATGCATTGAACGCTTTTTCCAATAAACCATCAATTCATATTAATCTAAAAGTTCATTGTATAAAAAGCAAGACCTTTTTCCCACCATAGGAACCTACACATACGAGCAATAAGGAACTTTCAAGCTGCCATCTACTGCTGTTATGTGGTAACACAGAAGACACTGCATGGAGAAGGCAGGAAACATATTTGATGGCAGTCAAGCATTGATAATCGTGCAGACAGAGTTAAAACTGAAAAAGAAGCTGTTTCTACATGGCAGTCGGTACATGGATCAAACAAAGCAGTGCTTCATAGAAACATTCTGCTTGAAAAAGACATGAACTGTCCAAATCATGAATCCTGTAAGGGGTACAGAGTGTTCAAAATGACAAAGGTAGGAATAGCACCAGGGAAAAGATAATAATTAAAAGAAGATCAAGCTTTCCACTATAACCCCATGCGCTCTCAAACTGTAAGAAGTTGTTTTTCAACTCATTTCTCCTCTGCAGTGTAACAATTCATTAATTGTTCAAGAATCAGAAACTTGAGTACCTGAACTCACCTTAAACATGCGCATCCTGTCTTATGCTACTTGGGATTTCAAACAGCATGTTTTAGACAGCCTAAATTTTAAATTGTGTTATGATCATTACACTCGATGCTACTGACAATTGTTTCATTCCTTCTGCACTCCTTCTGTCAGGGCATGAACTCTTTTGAGCAGAGATGGTCTCTTTTCCACTATATATATCTTGTAAAATGCCTAGTGTAGTCACGTGTGATCCATAATTGCAGTTCCTAAGAAGTAATATTATTCTTACAGACGACCTTTCATATTATAATTATATATTCCTTTTAGATTCTATTTTTATATATTTTATAGAGTATAAACTACTGCATCTTAAATATTTTATGAATTAACATTTATTTCATTACCTTGATGTGTTTTACACCACAGCTGACGAGTTTGTTTGGCTGGTACAAATCCCAAGAAATATCAAATATCTGCATAAAAAAAACACAAGGATGTCAGCAGAGACGGCCTTTCTAGCATGTTAAAACAGTAAAAACTTGTAATAAATTAACAGACAGTCTGAAATGCTTTAAATGGAACTATTGGAATTACTTTTTTATCCCCTCATTCAATACTGAAATTGCAATGTATAGCTCATTAGTTCTGTTTGGGTTTTTTTCCTAGAGTAATTACAACACATAACAAAACAACATAAAGGTTCATTTACGGACTAGAAAAATCTAAGAGATTATTTGCATTTTGATTTCCCATATGGGGATTAGGGTCTATGAAGTGCATTAATTTTGCATTTCCCCTACATGCTTACAGTCTCAACAAAACATGCACAAATAAACAGCGAGTTACACATTTTATTTTAGAAATAAACATACATAGCTTAAATATCTTCACATATCTAAATACATATCCAAGCTTTATACAAATTCAATTTCTAAAACAAAAAATGGTTTTTGTTCAGACATAGCTCTAGTATGTATATACAGACATGGTATAACAAACTAAAGTTACATTGACAGTCAAATTCTTTAGTTATACTTACTCTATCTGTATGACCAGGAGCCATTGATAACAATTTTCCTTTTCTCCAGTCCCATACACAGACTGTGTTTTTCGAATCCAAACCAACTGAGACCAAACGCTAAAAATGTCCAAATTAAATAAATAAATAAAAATAACTCAATATATTAATGAAAGCTAGAGTCATCATTTTGAGTGATAACAAATTCGTAACATATTTGAGTTAGAAGCAATAGCTACATTTCAATATAGAAGAAAACTAAATATACATGTTATGCCAAAGCTTCCATAGATGCACTTCTTCAGTTATGACATTATGATCATAAAGAAGTAAGATCTTCTTGGATAACAACATATTTCTGATTTATAAAGTTTAATACATATAATTACATATAGCACAGATGGCAAGCAGCAGTCAGGAGACATTTGCAAAAAGGAATAATCTCACTGAAGTTAATGAAACTACACGTTTACCTTTAATTACATATAACTTACAGAATTTAAGTATTTATTTTACAAGTTCAGGAGGTATGAAGAAAAAATACTTTCTTCATTCCTCTTGGAAACAAACAAAGATTCAAGACAGTTAAAAGCTTTTAGACTCTTTTTCTTGATTCTTCAAAACGTGTATGAGTGAGTATTCCTTTCTGAATCCTTTCTCAAGCCAGAACCCAACAAAACCCTGAACATACAAATTTCATTAAGTCTTTCCCCAACACTGGACACTTCTAACATTCAGCTGGACAGGGTGCTGGGCCACCTTGTCTAGACCATGCTTTTGCCAAGAATGGTTGGACCAGATGATCAAGCCTTGAGGTCCCTTCCAACCTGGTATTCTATGATTCAATATTCAGAGAGTCTGAAGTCAGTTAAACTATAAAACCAGGAAGGACAAAAAGATTGTTCCAAGACAATAAAGAAAAATAGAAGTTTGAGATCTTCCTATGCTCTGCAGCCTGTCTTGTCTTCAACTGTGAAGATATTTTGCACAGATTTCTTGATACAAATCATTGATCATACTAGCCAACAGTCCACACTTAGTGTATCTGTTAACCAGTCAAATGTTATTTTTCCTATAGGAATTCTCAACAGAAAGACTAACATTATTAAAGACCGCATAAAAAGAAACTGAGAGATTTTAGGTTTTGTTTTTAAAGAAAATTAAGCCTTTTTGTTCAATTTATGCATGAATTGTGACATACTAATTTTGATAAATGAAAACTTTGCAAATCTTTAGGACAAAGTTTTTTCTCTGTTCAGCAGTTAATATCTACACACATTAAAGAAAAATTTAGTTTCAATTTCTATGTAGATTATCAAAGTGAGTTTGTAAAAGCAAAAGCAAACCCCAAACTTAAGTAAATTTTTTCCCAAAGACAGAAACTTATTCCAAATAACATAGTTTCTTTACTGTCTGAAAAGCTCCAAGATTATGAGAAGAAAAAGAAACAAATTAAATACAATTGCTATCCATGCTCCCTACTTATTAATGCCAACTTCAATTTTTCAGATACTCCAAAGTCCAACCTTTCTATTCCATCTTTGAAAATATTCTCAGAAGGGACATCAGTTTCAATTCCAGCTACACTTCCAAGCAGTTCCATTCCAGTCCTATTGCAGAATGAGAGGTGTAAATGCAGACTAGTTTTACAATTACTACATACCCATCACAAAAACTTTGGGTGATGCCTTTCCAGACCTAAGTCAATACAGTGACTTCTCAAAAACAGAGATTAAATGATGTTCTTGGTTCTCCTAAGAACTAGAAAAACCTTGTTACCAACCAACACACCGCTGCAGAGGAGTAGAGCTCAGAGAAGACAAAAAAAAAAAATTAAAAAAAAAATAAAAGAGGCAAGCTTAGGGAAGAATGTACCATAAAGCAAGCTGAATTTCTCTCAACACCAGGGTGACTGGAGGGTAACCTTGGTTTTAGATACCACACCTGCAACAATGAATCATCAGGTTCCCCAAGACAATTAAAAAAGGATAGTAAATAAAGAAAAAATAATGTATTCCTGAGCTAGCTAGCCAGACCAGTTGGTTGCAGGGAAGAGTGTGTATATGTGGCACAGCCCAACATGAAATATAAAAACTGAACATCTAATAATACAAACTTTGAAGAGGACAATGTGCTTGACCTCTCTTCAATCCACATATTCCTTCCTGGTGACTAGAGATGCCCAGCATCATGACTGATCATACAGAGACCAGTAATAGGAACCACATTTTTATTGTGATTCATCTGTATATTGCAATTGCTTGTGTTGTGATTTCAGCATATTGCTGTATCGCTCTACTAAATCAAAATCCCATATAACACCAAAAATGTCTAATAAGCATGTCTAATATCAAACATTAAATCCTCTAAAAGAACCTGGTCAGGGACTCTGACAAATTTGGATTTAAAAGAATAGGCAAGATGTAGACAAACACATTTTGCAGATCTTTCTGAACTGGACTTGCATTTTATTGTATTTCCATATGGAGACAATTCTGGAGATGCAGATCTTGAAAAACCTGTATCCAGCTTTCCTTTGAGACCACAAAATTCTAACCAATGCCACGAAAAAGGTGATCATACAGAAATGCTCAGAAAAGCAGACAGCCTAAATCCTGACCATTTATGGCTTTAAACATAAGAATCAGTACTGGGTACTCCCAGAACAAATCACAGATCTACATTCAAACCTCTCCAATACACACAGGGTATGCATTCTAAAAAAGAGTTAGGAGATTTCAAACCTAACCAGATACAGTTTGACCTTAAATTATTAAGGCTGTTCAAGTGAGGAAGTGACACAAGTTTACACAGACAAGAGCAACACAGAGGAAAGATAACACTGTCAAGCAGAGATGATGTTCTAGAAAGAAGCTGACTCTAGAAGTTGACTCTAAACAATGACAAGAGAAATCTAAATGATAAAATCTCTAGATCATTCCAACAAACTCAAAACCTCCCTCCAACAATTATAGCATGTTTTAACAGAAGCAAGTTACAGCTACGCTTTCCACTATTTGTGTTTAATAGAACTTCATGTGATATTGTCTTAATACGGACAGCAACTGCTCTCTACAATACATCCTCACTTGAGGAAGCAGTAGTAAGTAACCGGTACTGACCTTTTTAGCAAGCAAAGGAACGGAGAATATAGTTAAATCTGGCTATCACATTGCAAGGCTAAGTCGGAGGGGAAGAAGTGCTGCATAAGACCAGGAGAGCACAACTGCGGAAACGACTTTCATGGCCAATACCTCTTCAGTTGCTACCTAGTGTGTATTTTCCACTCCTAATACATCAATCAAGAAAGCCTCTTTACTCATAGGAGTAAGCATCTGGTAAAAATGATCTCCCTTGTAAGTAGCAGCTCTGAGAACCAATCTACTACTCAGAGAATGTTTTAAAGTAAAAAAATTATAATCCAATCAGATCTTTTTCTTCACTCTTACATCCAGCATATGTGAGTCTGAACAAACAATCAAAATGGAGAGCCACCAACGCATGCAAGATGCATGACAGAGAATGGGATACTGCCTGAAGACATTCGGAGGACAAGAGGACTAACACAATGGGATTGCCATCACTTTGCGCACAAGACACGTCCCTGCACAGGGGAGGTCCGCTATCTCCAACTATTTGGTGTAACCCTGAACTATGGCCCACAGACCACAAGTGTCTCCCCATCACCTCACCTTCATTCAAAACTCTTTTGTAGTTATACTTTTCTTGCCAAATATATTTGTCAGTCACTACCAATGTCAACCTTCTTCCTCAACTTGAGGATAAGCAGATAAAACCTGAGTCGATACACTTCCTTAAAAAAAGAAAAAGCTACATAACAAGATTTCTGACAGATAAACAATTTAAGTGTTTGAAAAAAGAATATTAATTACATACCTGACCATCTAAATCAAAAGCCAAGCAAGCTATACCATGTGTGTGAACATCTTTCAGAACAGATACAGTTTGCACAGTATACGAGTCCCACACGCAGATGTATGGTTCTTTTCCAACTTGACCTGTTGCCACCAACACACGTTCAGGATGCAAAGCAAGGCTGTTGAAGAAAAAAAGATTTAAAATATTTCTGCATGAAACTTTTACATTTGCCTAGTTGGTTGCATTAGTATTGTTCCTTAAAAATTATTTTACAATATTTTCCCATTGATAGTAGATATTAACAAGTCATTTTGTATCACAGATTCCACAACAGCTGTGGAATTCCCTTAATACAGTACATGCCATGCTTTCTTGAATTTGAACCTTCGAGCCTTCTCCAATTAAACTAATTACAGAATAGTCATTAATCCTTTGTTCCAAAATACAGTTTATTAAGTTAGGTCAGATTTTCACGCACTAAAAAAAAAATACCTATTTTCCCTTTCTTTCTGTTTCTTAACATTTAAAAACACAAAGGATGGCCAAAAGTTAGCGTTGAGCTATCTACACATCTATCATCGATGGAGAGAGATACACATCTCCAGAAGTACTTCATTCCACAAACTATTTGACGTCCTTTTTATGGAAGGATTGAAGAGCCTTCTGAATCTCTCTCTCTGCCAATTGTACAGCAAGCCAAAGCATGACTAGTTTTGACTAGATGTTATGACTGGACTCCAGATGACAAAACTGGAGAGAAATTAAGATTATCTTTCACATCTTATTTTTTATATAGAATAATTGGGAATAGTTGATTTTGAATAATTATTAAATTTTCACATTTCTAACTCTGCAGAGAATTTTCTTACAGTTCGTATTTCAGGGTCTTTCAGGGTCTTTCAAAGTCCACGGCTGTTTTGTCAAATCTGGGACCAAGCTAGAAAGCATGCTAGTCACCAAGATAGTTTTTTTGGTTTGTTTCTACAAGCAAGCTGCAAGGGAGGACATGAGCTCTGAAGACTCATATTTCATAGTACAGAAAAGTAAGTAAGAATATATTCTAATAGAAACCCAAACAAACTACTTGATGATATTCTACACAGAGTAGGTACAGCAGTCCAGAATGATGCGAGAAATACCCCATGTGAGTCAGGAAGGTAAAATTTCAAAGGTTGGCTATTTAATCTGGCTAAAAAATTTCCTCCCCTAACTAATCATAGAGTAATAATCTTGCGAGACTGGTGGACAGAACAAGAACACATACTAAATGTATTTCTCTTCTCAACATCACTTGGAAAGGAGAAAGGTTGAGCACTTTGCAAAGGTATGATCTTACACCTAAACAGATTTTGATAAATTAAGTTCAAAGGGCAGAGACAAGGGAAGTCTATAAACATAGAAGAAATAGCCAGGATAAAGCTAATCAGGAAGTGACCAGAAAGAAAAATATCTAACTCAAAAGATGTATACATTTCTATATACAAAAAGAGCACAAGAAAACCTGTTTAGAAGTTGCTTAATATTTCATGAAGTCATGCTTACACTATGCAATATGCTTTTATACTTTTTCTATTTTAATATAGCATTTCATTTGGTTGATATTGCTTGACAAATTCCACATGCACAATTCTGAGAGGAACCTTTCACTTCAAAGTTTCTACAAAAGGTAAAAAGCCTCTGGACCTTTCAACTTTTCTGTGGGTATTCCTCTTTACTACTCTGCATTATCCTCAGCGCTGGGATCCAGCAACCAATGTTTCCCCCCTCTGCTTCTCTTCACTTCCAGAGTTATTTCTCTGGTTCTTCCCTTCCTTCTTTACTTGACAGAGCAACTTCATAATTAAAAAAAAAAAAAGTGCTGAAAGGAACTGGCAGGAAAAACTTATCACATTTCATTTCAGTTCTGCCACCTAATCCTGACCAACACCTGCACATCTCCCTGAGCACACATAGGCAGATGGTGTACGCATGGGGAAAAAGGAAAAGCATCTGGAGGGGGAGAAAATGCTGCATTTGAAACGATCTATTTTTTACAATGACACCACAGAGAAGGAGAGATAAGACCACATGGACAATAAAGAAATTCAAGAGAAAGGACGTGAAAAGAATAAGCAAGGAGAAAAAAAAAAAAAAAGACTAAGAGGAAAAAGTAAAACCATAGCCATCTTATGACTGATTCATGACCTCTTCAATCCCATCCTTAGCCCTGCTGGTAGTGCATTGTGCAGTTTCAGGCAAGTGAAAGCCGCCCCACAACTGCAACTTTGAAAAATGCTCAGGTACCACCCCGGACGTAGACACGTTGCAAAAGCACCCCCACACTACACTTTACAAAACCCTTTCCAGCAACCAAAAATTAGCTTAGTATGTTTTTAGCTGAAGACCAGAAGCAACAAACACAACACATCAGAGATGGAAGGAACAATGGTAAAGGCATTACCAAGGACCAGGAAAACATTGTCGTAAACCGTGTGCCAACTAACTCCACTCAAAGTGTATTAGGTGAATATAGAGAATGTTTCCTCTTTCTAATTAATAAATGGCAAATAGTATCTAATAACAATATCATAGTATTAGTTCTTTCTATATCATGGAATAAAATACTGGTTTAAACAACTGAGCTCAAATTCTGCCTCTATATGGGATAATGCAGCATAATTTAAGACGTAGTGCATGTATTTTAATCACAACAGACAACACTGTAGAATTACAATGTCCTTCCCCTATCACTTCAGTGTCTATAGTAAATTGCAAACAACCTGTCTAGACACTCCTTGAAAGCAGAAGAAAATAAATATACCATAAAAACAGCAAGCTTTTTTTAAAAATGCCAATATGCAGGGATTTCAGGGAAACTGAACAGCAGAGCTGGTGGCAGTGGCTGAAGAAATACTCACCTGAAAATACCTTGCCTCACCACTTCTTCCAGAAGGAGTGAAGAATAGGTTAAAGTACTACTTGCAAGTATTTTATCTCACTGGCTATCAGGGCAGATGGGAAAGGGCAGCATGGAAAGAGTCAAGGGACTGCTATTTCTATTACCAACATTAAGAAAAGGAACTGCCACACCTATTTACATGATTTTCAGATGAACCATTAACAATAAGAAGATGCTTTTCCTTAATATGCAAGTCTTGGCTATTTTTACACCCATGGAGCACCGTGCAGAATTCTGGGTCTGAGACTTTGAGTCCTGATCAAAACTCAAGCCTGAGACTCCAGTTCTAAGCAACATGGAGAACCTTTTCAGTTCTTTCAAATGGACTACGAGTGATTAAGTAATCCTTACAGGCACAGCAATTAATACAGAAATACAGTATCTTCATCTAACCTCTAGAGTAAAAGCATTGATACAACTCACATATTCAGGAACTTTCACTATTAAAATAGTCCTGAGCAATGCATTGTAAATAGCTTCTTAGTGCAGAAATAAAAAAATATAACTAGAATGGGTGCCCAGAAAGGGATAACCATGAAAGCTATACAGTGACTATGCTAACTCATGCAGTTAACAGGATCAAACAATGAGTGCCAGTTGTCTCTGGATAGCCCGGGTAAGATCTCCAGGACACCCCTACAGAGGTGTTAACAGTGTACAACTATTGGGACGGTATTTGAAGAAGTTGCTTACTACCTACCCAGTCAGTCCCTGAGGACAGGCAGAAAAGCACTGAGCGTGGCTGGCTCAGCTCTTAAGACAGCTTCCAAATCTGTTGCTGTGGGCTCTGTGGACTTAAGTACACTGACCCCCTCACACAGATTTTCTTGTATAGGGAGAAAGAGATTGCTCAGTGGAATGAGATGCTCTGCACTTGGGAGAGAACTCGTGTTCCTTTCACTGCCCTGGTAATGAAAGCTGGGATGACCTATCCAAGTTAGACTGCTGAAACTGTGCTTGCATCCAGCTCACACAGCTAGACTGTAAACTTGTGCCTGATTTCTTTCCTCTTCCTTGAAGGATGACTAAGCTGATGAATGAGGTATCACTGCTAGTCCAAAAAAGGAAACAAATATTCCTAACAAGACAAGTTCTTCAGGCCTTCTTGCTTGCCTCTGGCCTTTCTGACCTGGGCTTTTCATGAAGAGATGTTAGATCTAACGTAGTGTCGCTGAAGAGGCAGATATGAAGGAAAATGTCCAAAAGGCAAATGTGACCATGAAACAAAGCAGGAATTAGGCTAAAAACCACTAAGTCAAATTAATTTTGAAATTGGCTATAAATTTTGATACTTCTCAGAAGAGTTCTGAAGTACAAAATTCAAAAAATCTGCCTGTCACTATTGCAAGAAAACCAAATAGCTGGACCTGTAAAGAACTGAAATTTTCACTGATATGTGACTGACAGGTCTTTTCCTAGATATATAGTCAAAGCAGGCTGAAATACAGTATGACAATTTTAACAGTGTACTGAAAAGGTGTATGTTTCTCAATCGAGTGCATTCAAACTCCCCTTTTATACTTCATACAGAAAAGGTTCTTTCTCCCTTTTAGAGCATTATGTAAGCATTCCCACCATTTTGACCAGATCCATGCATTGTACAATACCTATGCTAGGTTAATGACATTAAATATTAACAGCAGCCTGTGGAAAAAAAAAAAAAAAGGTAGAAAAACTGTCCATACTGCATCTGTTTGGGATGAGACCAGAGACATGGATGTGACCCTCCAGTTTGTGTGAGGTTTGCCGTGGCATGGGATCCTGAAGGAGAATATAGTAAACTACTGTATTATAAAAGAAATTAAGATTTTTTTTCCATCTTTACTTGGTTTGTGCTGAGCATTAACAAGCATTGATTAATACAGACAAGCTGCAGACAAGGATACAGTATTAAAGATGATGTTTCCTTAGCAACAATATTGGATGAAAATCTAAGAATATATTCATGTGACTACTCCTGAGCTTCATAAAACTAGGGCACCAGTAAAAATGCACAAAAGAATACTGCAGAAAAATAACAGCATCTCAGATATCTATTAATTAAGAGTTAATTTCAAGTGCGAAATTGTTTCTATGAGTAAATACAGAAAAATATTTTCATTGTATGTTTACAGACATTTTACATGGAGTTGTGCGTATTTTCTTATTTGCTGCCATTTATCCATGTTTCCCCAGAAAGAAAGACAGGAGAAACTACAAACCATTTCTGTTATACTAGTTAAGTTGTTAAAGCAGAAAGAGCTGTAATCAGCAAACATCTCTCATCAAAGTTTAAACAGATCAAGTCAGAGCACACTTACTTCCCATAGACAAAACAAAGCAGTACTCATCATAGACCATCACTACTGGGTCTTCCATATAGTTATTGTCACAGCACCAATAATGTCAAATATAGCTTTCTGAAGATTCCTTAAATCGTACCAGCATCCAACTTCAACGTAAGAGTCTGAATTGGAGACAGGGAGGATGGACTAAAACTGTACATTCATTATTCCCAGCTGCAGTTTATCTCATTACCATTCCATATTCTCCCCTCTCAGATCTGAATGTTTTTAGATTAACAAGAAACATTTATAAGCAACCTAGAGAATCCCGAAAATAGCTTTGCGCTCCTATCTGTTCCAAAACTCAGGAGAAGGGCCAGGCAGGGAGGGAAGAGAGAACAGATGACCTTCAAAGAGAAGGAAAGAGTTAGAGAGTGAATACAGTAACACAGATGCAAAGTTCCCAACTTAACAAATACAAAAATTAAGGAAAACAATTCTGGCAACTATATGCCACTTTACGCAGATGCCCATTTTTGCCTTGCATTGTCACATCCTCCACTGCTGAGGAAGAGATTGGCTTAAGCTTTCTGGTAAAGGAGTTACCATCTCTAGAAAAGAGATTAAAAATAAAGATATTCTCCTTCTTTTCAAATATGAATGATTTTTTCAGTGCCAATAGGAGAACTCATGTTTTGACTGAGCTGGGGGTGCTGGTTTTTTTCCAAATTCTACATGATCTTGACACTTTCATCACCAGGTTTTCACTATCTGAGGAAAGTTTCTTTTCTAACATGCCCCTTGAAAAAGAAGGCAGAAAAATTACTTGCATTTCCCTAGCAAAAAACTCTTCTCACAGAAAAGTCAGAAATATAACATACTCCGAAATGATTTGGAGATAAATTTGCTAAGGCAATGTCCTATTATCTTTTACTAGCTATTCACATGAAAGAAGCAATTCTAATTATAGTAACTGGTGGTCAATAATGTGACATACTATAGCCTAAAGGTAACCAACAAATGGAATCCCACCTAAAAAAATATCCAACTTCCTTCTTTCCTCATAAGACAATGCAAGGACTTGAGACTCATTCTTTAAACCATTATCAGATATAGACTGTCAAACATAACCCATTCAGTACCAGCAGCCAAAAAAAAAAAAGGAAAAAAAGGAGGGAAAAAAAGAGGAAAAAAATACAGAAGAGCAAGATCTGCAAGGAGAAGAGGTACTGCAATCAGCTATCAATAACTTAAGATGGAGCAGTCTGGCTATTCAGCTCCTTTGGGTCACTACATTTGATGACCCAAAAGAGATCCCTTAACAAATCAGCAAGCAATATGAAATGACTTGGTTAGGATCTTTCAGTCACAAAGTTAGAAACCAGTTCTCTGCTCCTGAATGTAAGTGGTGAAAAGTATACAAACCTGCAAAATTAACATAGATTAAAAAACTCAGGCAGCCTAAAATTAAAGTGGAATTACTGATTTCCCATTCTAACCAGTTTACAAGCTAAGAAACTACTTAATTAGCTTAAGTAAAGATTATCATGCTGTAGCCACTTAAGTATGTGGACACTGAGACAAGTATGGCTATAAAATCAGAACAGGTTTAATTTCAAATAAAATTCTGCGATGAAATACAGGTTAGAAAGGGAAACTGAATGACAAAAATTCTTACCACAGTTATAATCACTCTCATTTTTCAGTTTACGAAAACTCACTGCACTGTTTGCTGAATTAGAAATATACAGAATAAATGATTTAAGGTCAAAGAAGTGTTTACTCCAAATCTTTTAGCCAGGAAAATTTCAAAAATTTCTTTCCAGAAACAGGTTATTTTGGATGGTTCTGACCTCACAAGTTAACTAAATAAACTTGTTTGAGGTACAAAATTTGCTTGTTTCTAAGCTTTCACTATCATGGTAAAACCCTTCAAACAATCCTTATCCAGTCATTACTGTTTGCTTCTTCTCCGTAAGAGATTTACAACAGTTTTTAACCATTAGATTAATTTTCCATCTATTATTCTTGAAATTTATATTAGAACTTCTAGTATTACATAGAAAAAAGTATCACAGATCATACAATTTTCTTTCGTATTTCTGAACCAGTAAATTAAACAGCCCTTCAGTCTTCTTTTCTACGGGATATATCATGAAAAACTTATCTGAATATGTGAGAACTTGTCATCTGAATATTCAAGAGTAGAGTCAGAATAATTAATGACAACTTTTGAAAGGTTTTCCTTTTATACAGAAAGGTCACCCTGGTAAAATTAGCAGTTGGCTTAAAATAAGCAATGGTGGGAAGAAGGTGGTGGCAGAGCTGCTAGTAAAATAAGCTGAGATAAGCACAATATTCTGTGCTTCAATTGACTGTATTTCATTACCAACCAAAGGAGGTTTGGAGCAGAAGAGAGCACTAAGACAATCTTTATCTCGCCAACCCTGAGGACTGCAGATACACTAGATTTCTTCCCAAGCTCTGGGAAGAAATCTAGTGCTCTGCTGTTCTGCAGGTGTTAGTCAGGGGTGTTTCTCTACAGAAAAGGAAAGCCAAGGGCATCTATAACATTTGTCTCAAAGTTACCATCCCAGCATCTAATCTCATGGCCAGAAAGGTGAAATGAGCCAGGATACCACTTAAAGTTGGTACAATATCTGAACTGTTGTTTAAAAAAACTATTAAAATGTGATAGAGTCCACAGAACAGAAATAATTACATGAAAGACTGTCTGCTAAAACAAACAAAAACCTCCCATGTACCAGAAGCATAAACAAAACAGGAAAGAAGCATGGGAAAAATGTAAGAATACTAATGGGACTTCAAGGTAAACATCTATTTGGTAGGCAATGAAAGCTGTTGCATGTGTGGGCTCAAAAACTCAATTATTAAAAAACACTAAAAAGGAGAAGATGGATAAAGAGCATTCATGAGCAACAATTTCAAGAAAATACAACTCGTGCTCTCAAATGATGTTAATCTCAAGCATACTGATACAGTTGACTATTTCCAATGAGGTAATGTAATTCATACTCATTATCATAAGCATATGCTGTAACCAGCAAAATATAAAATCACAATTATTTGTGAATTAATTTATTACTGAATAATGTTCCAAAGGCTTTTCATTTTTATGGTTCAATTTCTACGGAAGAAGAAACAGCAATTGACAAAGCAATAAGTCAAAGAGGAACCTCTAACTAACAATGCAAATATCATCTAAAGTGCAACCTCGATCTAAAAAAAAAACCAAACCAAACATTTACCAGTTCTTCAAATTTGCCTAAGTACTCTGGAAGACTATTTAGCTTAAAATGTCACACTCAGCACAATAAATCTTCAGGCAATTTCCAAATGCTGTCAGATGCCTTGTCTTGATATAAGATAAAGCATCGTTCACCTTGCTTGCTCTTGTAGAGGGATTATAAGCAGGGAACGAGGATTAACACAATTCTAAAAGTCAGGAGAAGGTTTATACAGTTGTCAACTAACTAAAACATAGAATTAATCCACTCATTCTGCATGCACGCTGTCTTGATAAAATGGAGACATCTCACCACTGCTCACCTTAAAGGACTAAAATGTATAACTGTTTTTAAGTGACTTCTACCCTTAAATATGCTTTGGATTTTTTTTCCCCCAATTGTATGTATGTATAACGTTTCCACACACCTATATCACAGTTTGACATTTTCAGGAGCTTTATTATTAAAATAAGTTACCCTATAATTCCAAAAATTGAAGGGTTACTGTTATTTTTAACATTATATCCAACTAGCTTTAGTCACAAGAAATGTACCACATAAATAGAAAGAAGCAAAGCAGTAAACCAATTCTTTTCCATCTAGTCGTTTAAAACACTGTTATAAAACCATGTCATATCTACAAATTTCCTTCTCCAATTCTGGTAAGGAAAAAAGTACCATACATAAACAGGAGTGAAAAGTGTGAGCTAGAGGCGAGAACACAATGATTTTACTGTAACAACGAGCACTTTATAAACGTGAATTTCAGCCTGGACACATTTGCATTATTATTACATCTGGTCCTTTGCCTCAGTTTTGTTTTTCTTCTGTTGAGGTGAATTCTTCACCTGAATCAAGTATTTTATTTACATGTAATTTTATGTCAAATATCTAATCAATATATCTTGTACGAAGCCAAAGGAAGTTTAAATTGTAATACATCCTATAGTCACCACAATGTAAAACTCAAATGAAAAATTGCCGTGCATGTCATCTGTCACAGATCTGGCTCAACGATCAGTGGAAGTACCACTTTTGGTACCTATAAAGCTGATCACTGTTCAAAATGACATTAGTCTCTCCAAAGTTATGGCACTAACTCTTTGGACACATTTCTCAACATTTGAACTCAAACCCCCAAGAAACATCCACTCCAAGTCACAGCAATCTTCATGAAGAGGAAAGTTTAAATCTGAACACAATGTCAGGGTCTGCGCAGGTGCCCCCCTGTGCCAGCCACAAATCCTACCCACTATCCACTGATTAGGCACAGGTTGTTCTAAAAAGTTGTGTAGGTGAGGATTTTCTGAAGACAGGGTCCTGGTTCTGAGACTGGACATGCACCCCAGCAGTTTGTTAGCTGAATGAAACGCAGCGGAATCTCTTGGAACTAATCTTAAGCATGTTTAAGACTCTTACTTCCACCTACCTATCTTAAAACCTAGTAATTCTGTTTATATTTGGACGGTCTAAATTAAAAGAATTCCTGTGAACAAACTGGCTTACCTCAGCTCAGAAAAAGAGGCATTTCAATTCACAGTTCAAGAGGAGTTATTACTCCTGTTGCATGAATCCTCTGCTTTTCAGCATAGGAACATTATTTTGATACAAAACAGCGCTAATCCACAGACAATCAATACCATGAGACCTCAAAAAAGTGAGCCCCCAAAAATATTTGTCAAAGACGACCCCATGAATATTTAAGCAATAAGAAGACGGACATCGCTGTTAGTATGGGGGTTAAAATAAGGGATTTTTTTTTTTTTTCTGGCTAAAATGAGAGGAAGTAACACACATTTTCAAAGCAAAAGGATCAGACTGATCTGGGCATACAGATATGGGTCTTGATCCATCCTGTCTGCAGGCCAAAACAAAAGGCACTATAAAGAAAACTCCCCTGAAAAAGCTTGGAAGATCAAGCAGTGACACAAAATTAGAAAACTGAAAAATGGCTGGCAGGGTTGTCCACTGTATCTTCTGAAGTAGTATCTCAATACCCATGGCTTTCACAGAAGGATAAGCATCAGGCACCACCTTACAGATCCTATTCAAAAGAAAAAGAAGTCTACCAAGAAGCCTCTCAACAGTAATGAGGATGCCCAGCGAAAGGAAAGACTTTTTCAACTAGATGGAGGACAGTTATTCTGAAGAAAAGATACATTATTTCTCTAGACATTTAATAATAAATGTATCCTCTACCAGCTAGGTAAAATAACAAGAAAAACCGCTATTCTAACAGAAACGGTTACACAAAGACATCTTGTTTTAAATGCAGTGTAGAAGTAGAATATCTCACCTATTGCCAAAATAATAGGTATGCCAGGACGGGGCCTTCAGAGGACAGATTTTCTTCATGCTCACAGGCTGATGAAGATGTCTCCAAGAGTGACTTTGCTTAATTCAGGTATCAGCTACTAATGAATATCAAAATTTGT
Source organism: Pluvialis apricaria (assembly GCA_017639485.1). Taxonomy (NCBI): domain Eukaryota; kingdom Metazoa; phylum Chordata; class Aves; order Charadriiformes; family Charadriidae; genus Pluvialis; species Pluvialis apricaria. The sequence continues at coordinate 20,945,531 of CM030012.1, read as the reverse complement.
CCTTTCTTAGTAATGCTGACATCACTTTTGCCACTTTCATGACCAAAATTGAAGCAGAAAGACAAAAACTTGAAATAAAAGTACAGGTGGTCAACATCCAAACAACAAATCCAGGGATTTGTTATCAGATAGTGTACACACTGGAATTGTTTGCGGTTTCTATCTTCTGCAATATACAACTGATAGGTATCATAAGCTTGGCTTAAAAATTCAATCATACCTTTTGCTACCAAGAGTTGAGGCAATCTTGGCTGATTCTGACCTTTTTTGTGCAAATCAAGCACTACATTTTGAAAGTCCATTACTATCATAATAGCTACAACAGCAATAAAAATAATGATACTGGTTATTTCTTGCAGAAATGAGCGTCTTTTGTAGCCACTGGAGTAATCAGAGCAATCTGCACCCTAATGCAAGTAATTTACGTGTAACATTCTGTAATGTGCTTCACCAATGCACCAGGGGAAATTCGTACTACATCAGATGGCACTCACACCAGAATCTCGCTGTGTAGAAAATCCTGACTATATGTATTTTGAAGAGAATATTCAATGGCATCTAGGTTAAACATTGAACTGAATTATTACTAAGAAGGCCAGGGGAACTTTTACACTCTGCCACGTAAGTTCAAGGAATGTTATAACTTTATTTTTCTTTTCAAGTTATTTCAAGTGCTCAGTAACTTCGTCTACCACGTGAAAGCACCAAAAGCAACAGATTATTCCAAGTCAAATGAATACATTGTGAATAAACCAATTTCCTTGATAATACTATAACAGCATTATAATTCTAAGCATATCTTAAGAAATCTAACTTTTAAATTGAGCATATGACTGATCCTTATCAGACAGATTAGACAGCTTTGCCCCTTTTATGAGTAATAAATTATTTTTCTTTTAAAGTCCTGGATGCAAGAAAAAAGTGCTGTCGTAAATCACAAACATACCTCTGTAAGTGATATAATAATATTTTGAAAAACTGGATAAACTGCATTTTGAAGTAAAAAAAACCCTTGAGATATTATAAAATGTAAAACTAAATTCTCTGGCTTTATTATGTCAATGTCAGCTAAGCTGCAAAAACCCAAAATTGTAGATGACATAAAACTAGAAAAAACTTTTTATAATTTTTGTTATTTGGGAGAGTTTTTGTAGTTACTTCAGGTCTTGTTTCAAGCAACGTATGTGTTTTAAAAAGCCTACTGTGCTTAGTATTTACAGTAAAATCTAAACTCATTTTTTGATGTCAGACAGAACTAGTATGTTTTTCAATCTAAAACCTTAGAGGGGGGGAAAAATAAATCAACTCTTAAATAATTAACTTTTAAACCTGAAGTTTATTTTATGTCTTAACTGAAACTTTAAATTTTGCACTAAAGAACCCCAAACATTTGACTTCAGACAAACCCTTCAAAAGAATTCTTTTACCCAAATATGCTAACCTACTGCCTATCACTATCATAATTACACTGTAAACACAATAATAAGTTAACTTCATCATGCTGTTAAAAAATTAGCCAGGAACACAGTCTCCTTTCCTACCTATATCAAAAGGATGACTAACAAATTAAAACATTGAAAACATAGGTAAGCAGAAACATACTTACTTTGACTGCAATTTGGAAAAAACTAAAGACAAGGGCAGACCTCAACATTTCTGCAGAAAATCCTTTAAAAAAATTTAATGATCAAATATTATTAAGCCTTTGGTTGTATCTCCTGATCTTCTCTGATGCTGCCCTAGAGCCTCACGTTGGCGTGTTTGTCCTGAGAAAAAGAGGCAACTAACAAATCAAGAAAAGCATTTTCTACAGCACCAAGATGTTTTCTCATTTAAGTATTGACCTGATCTGACCCTGCCTGTGAGCACTGACAGAATCAGATCAGAAGGTGATGTGACTGCTGGCTATGAAAAGCATGATGCATGAAGGCAAGCTCATAAGCCTGTAGCTCCTTGCTGTGTCGATCTACTTTAATTAACTTCTAGAACGTCCGGGAAATAATTTTATTCTGCATTCCTAAAATATTTTAATTTTATCAAACCAAATCCAAGCAAAAGATATTTTAAAAAGACAACACATAAAGCTATCAAAAAATACCACCAAACCAAACAACTGTAATGAAGATTCAACAATAAATCCCTCAAAGAACATCTTCCAGCCTGGTACAACACATGTTCCAGAACAGCTCTAGAACTACCCAGAAAACTTGGTTTTCCTCAAGGAAAAAGCAGATCATTCCCTCTTTCTCTGATCTGCTTAAGACATGAACATAAATCTTTCCTCCAGACTTTTACGCATTTGACAATTTGAGATCACTTAACACGAAAAGCTGGCCAGAGCTTAACTGGGACTTTGTAGTTGTGAACCATGGCATAAAACGAAGCAGTCAGCAGAGTAACTATCTCACTCCTTGTCCTAGCAATTACTTCTGCTGTAAGAAAAGCCCTTTTGACAGACAGTCAAAAGATACTTGAGCTAGAGGCTCATAGGAGGACTGATTGGTTTAATTATGACATAATTTAGGTCCCATTAAGTCACAAGTTCTTTAATGGAGGGAAAATAAACTCATTATACCCTTAAAGAACATCTGGAGATGACAAAGTGAGAGTAGATGAACTTATCTTCAGTCAAAACAAACATGGCACCATATAAGCCTAAGAACAAGCTAAGGAGAAGACTTGATTTTTAAGTTGCAAATCTAAACTTTCCGGGAAAAAAACAACCAGTCGCTTGAAATATTGTATTCAGAGGAGGAAAATGCCTTATTCATAAAGAAGAACATTAGCTTGGTGAATTAATCTATTAAAGTGATTTGGGTTGCTGTAATAAAGCTCTTGGAATGGCACATATTACATGATTTCAGCATTACATTGCTTTCATCCTTTGAAGCAAGAAAGCGGCTTCCTCATCAAGTACAAATGGAGAATGAACCCCAGTTGTCACATTTGAGCAGGGACGCACCAGCACACATTCCAAAGCCTGCTCTTTGCAGAAAACAAACTATTAAAGCTATCAGGTTTCACACTAAACATTCCACTGCATATCAAAAAACCACAATCTTTTCTCAATGTCTAATTTTCTTCAAGAAAAAAATAATTTCAAAAGTCATTTCCTTAACTATAGACTTACATGAAATTATTCTTAGACTTACATGAAATTTGAATTTGCATGTGGGAAGAAGATCATAAACGGATGCTTGTAGTCAAAATCCTGGAGCTTTGGAACTGAACTTCCAATTCTGAAAGGCCCTACTGTTCAGTTTGGGGCTCCAATTTTGATTTTTACTTGGAAAGACACTTGACCTGCCACTAGGCACCACTGAAAAAAGCCTGGCTCCATCTTCTTTACCCTTTCTCTTCAGGTATTTATATACATTGGTAAGAATCCCTCTGACCCTTCTCTTCACCAGGCTAAATAGTCCCAGCTCTCTCAGCTCTTCCTCAGCAGAGATGGCCCAGTTCCTTAACCATCTTTGTGGTCCTTCATTGGGCTCTCTCTAGTAGCACCATCTCTCTCTTGCACTGGGGAGCACAGAACTGGACACAGTACTCCAGGTGTGGCCTCACCAGTGCTAAACAGAGGGGATGGATTCCTACTAAAGACTTTCTTTGGCACTTAAGAACAAAGACTGATTTCCCAGGACTATCCCTAATAATCTAGAATGTATGCACCTTGTAGGTTTCCCAAGTATTATACAAGCAACATTTTGAGGTGTTTCTACAGATGACCCATTTCACATCTGAAGCATAACTGTAAGATGGATTTTACTCCTCTTTTCCTCCAGTAAAGTTACTAGAGAATCCAAAAGGGGTGACTGGCCTTCTTCAAAGGCTAAGATTGTTGAAATAACTTGGGAGATTACATTTCTGCAAACAAATAAACAACAGTTCTCTTCTATCAAGAAAGTTCTGGACTGCATAAAATTCAAGGGTATACAAAGAATTTCCTCACCAGAACGTGCTGAAGCTTGTTTTTCCTCTATCATATTAGTAATTCAAAAGATGGAAGAGGTTGCACATGTAATGGATAATTAAGAAATTAAGAAACTCTCCTTATGTGGCAACTGTGGTATTCATTCAGTTACATTCCCTGGAATCCAAAATACACAGCTACTTGTGAAATTCCTGGTGAAAATTCATAGATCTGCTGCCAAACCAACTGATAGAATTCCATCTGATAAAATTTTGTAGCTGTACATAATATCTATTGCTTAACATTTGTGCCTGACTGTCATCTGGAGTTAGGTCAGAGACATACACCATTTATTCTAGACAAGAACAAGACAATAAACCTGACAGCAGATACCCTAACTTTCAATTACTTGAATTATTTGTTGAGGTTTTTGATAACTAGGATGGATCTTAGCATGTCAGTCTACGGGAGGAATAGAAAAGATGGAAATAAATTTGCCTCTACATTCTTGTGAAACCTTCTGTTTGGCTCTTTTTCTGAGAAAAGATATTCTTTTCTTTCGTAAGATTTTCTCATGACATGGATCTAATGAAAAGGGAACAAAGAGAGGCAGAATGATACAATGAGGTAGTAGAAATACACAGAATCTTTACAGAAAGAGTCCAACAGCTAGTCATCCAAAGTCATTCACAGTTAATAAAAAGAGAGGATGAGGAAAAGACTGGAGTCATCATTCAAAACTATGACGTGACTAATCACTGCACTACTAGAATTTCTGTTTGCAAACCGCAGCTGACAGTCACACACAGCAAGCCTGGACCTGCCTCCTGGTGAGCATTATCTAGTGGCAGTCTTAGAAAGCAGCCGACAAAGCCCAACAATTTCTAAGATGTTGACGGTTAGACTAATGTTGAGGGTACAACAACAGGCAGAAAAATCTCCTTCAAACAGACTTGGGGGACAGCACTAACACCAGGGAGCAGACATGATTTTAGTGATTTTTGATTTTCACTATAACCTCAGAAATGTTGACACTAGAAAGAAATGGTTTATTTTGCCTTGGAATACAAAAGTAAAATCACAGATTCTCAGGCAGGACAATCTCTTGTAGATTGAGCCAAATTCTGAAGTATAAAAAGATGACAGTCTTAAATAAAGTGCCCAAAAAGACCATAGCTCAGAGTGGCCAGAGTTTTGGCTGTTTCTTTTTGTTCCTTGGGAAACAAAGTCCAAGATGATTACTACAGAGCTTACAGCAACAAATAAGAAAAACTGTCTAAATCACAGCTTTTGTTAAGACAAGTAAACTATTTTATTGAAAACAGCCAAACACTATCTCTGTCAGAATACAAAGAAATGCTTTGTCATTCCTTCTGCCTGTCTTGCATATATATCTGCTTTCTGTAAGCATGCAATTTACTTCTCTACAGTCTTGGATACAGAGGAGCATGAAGGGGGAAGAACCAGATGTTTTTAACCAAACTGAAGGTAGTACCAATTTCTTTCTCCTCTGTCTTTGTATCAGGGGATCTGTTAGTTTCCAGTACTAGAACTCCTCATAGTAAAGAATTTTACTGTTTTCCGAATAATTTTTTTAAGCTATGTCTGCCCTAAAAACAGAACTCTGCACAAGTCCTAGGGCAGACGATGCATGATTTCTTTCCCTTAACTTAGTGCAAAACAAGGTAAAATGCAGAGATTTCTAGACAAGTCAGGAAATGAACTTATTAGACACAATCTATGGTTGCTCTACAGCAGAGCTAGACATGGCATTATCAGCAGAAAGTCAAGCATTTTTTCTACATAAGATGTGCCAGCTTCCACCTTTAGCAACAAAACCTAAATGTATCACAGACATCTTAATCAAGTAGTCACAGTTTACTGGTGATAAAGTTCTAGGAAGAATACACAACAGCACCATTCTTCGCTAGCTAACTCACATGATGGATATTAATAAAGTATGAGAGGGATAACGATTCTTCCTAATTTGTCTCCCTTTGACAGAGAAACATAGCTCCTCTTCTTTCTTTGACCTGCACAGCGTACGGTTGTTTTCCACGAGCATAGAGATAATGGTGCACAGACTTATGAATGAGTGCGAAAGTTTGAGCTGAAGAACAGATGTCATGGAAAGCAAAATACGCATTTTTGCCAAGTCTACTAAAGAGCTCAGAAAGACGCACTTGTTTGATCTTAAGTTTTTGCTTTTGCTTTTCAATAGCATCATCAATGACTGGTGAAAAGTTAATTCCCAGTAAAATTCCAATACTCCAAAGCTCACAAAAAAAGATGGTCACAGGGCTGGCATTAAGAAAAAAAGGAAAAAATGTATTAAAAGTAAAAATTATTCTAAAAGCCTCCTTGGAGCATGTCAGCATAGAGAATAGTCCTGGTAACCTCAAAGGCTTTTGCAAGCAGCCATTTAAAAGGGCAGATGAGTTCAGTGTTTCCCATTTTCTCACTTTCCATCAGAGAAAGTAAAGTACATAAACACACTTCAGCTAGCCCAGATACATAAGGAGCCTCAACATGAGCATCAGTTTCCAGTATGACAAGTTAATAGTCTGAGGGGGCATCTTCTGAAATCTTTATACAGATCAGGATTAAATATGATCCCCTAAGGTCTCTCAGACCAGGAAAGGACAGCCTACGCTAAATAATCCATGCTCCTCTAAACCACTAAAATTATAAAGAGAAAACAAAGGAAATATCTAACCTGAACACACGAAGACACTATTTCTTCCTCCTCTACAGTAAAGCAAACCAATCTACACCTCACATGCTAGTTTGGCGATTTATGAAATCCCACAGAACTCAGAGTTTGAATCAGTAACTTTGCAGGAATAATTCGCATGTTCATTCAAAATTAGTATCTCCTACGTATACACAGACCAGGTTGGATAGGGGTTCTTAATCTTCTGCAAACACAGTGGACACCCAAGTTATGCTGCTGGCAATGGATAGTACTATCAAAGCAAGTCACCTGAGATTCCACATCCAAGATTTTCCTCCTTATTTACTCCTAAAAATGCAAGAAAAAAACCCCTCAATTATGAGTACTCGCAAAAGATGCAAATTTCCAATGTACTTCTGCATCTAAGTGATATGTTCCACAAGTGTCCACACACACAGAGCACCTCAACAATAAAAACATGCAGATGCATAAGAAATGGGAGATAAATAAGATCAAAAACACGATACTCTCTATCCTCCAGAATAGGGGGTTGATTTCTGGAAAGTAATTTTCAGGAGAAATAACAAAACAAAAGCTCACCAGAAAGCAATAGAAGTCATTTTAGAGACAGACTGATGCTGAATGACTGAGATTGTTCAATTAAAAAACCCAGACTAATAAAGAGGCCCCCAAGTGATCCTCATTACCCTCTTCTATTACAAAAGACTGTTTGATACAACTGAGGGACAAAACACTGAAAGAGAGCTCTCATACGTTCAGTACACAGTTAACTGAGGCTGGGGGGCAGGGGTCATGGACACTGTGATTAAAATTGAGATTAGAAATTTATACTGGAAATAAATTATGTTAAAACATCTAATCATATCAAAAATCTTACAGTAGGTTTATAGGTTTTTGTTTAATAAAAGGAGGCAATACTTCCGAGCAGAAGACAAACTAACTGGTAGTACTACAAAGAAATTTTCCAAAGGAAAATATCCTCTAGCTGTCTATTAATCTAATACTATTTTCTATTATTAAAGATAAAGAACTGGTCTCTGACTTAAGAATTGCAATTCCTCTCTTTCTGACTGATGCTTAAAATTAGAATGCCATCCAAAGCATGCTAATGATATAAAAGTTCTCTTCATGAAGAGTACTAATAATATCACCATGTAGCATGCGATATATACTGCTTAGTCTTTGTAGCTATGGAGCTGTGCTCATGGAAGTTTGATTCTTTAAATATATAAGATTTTCAGACACCAGACCTGCTTTCACAAATGACATCCCATACTTGTAAAGAGACACTCAATCCTCCCCTTGTTTTCGCTAAAACATTATAAATATCTCAGCATTCGGATGGTACTTGCTGAGCCTATTAAAACACAAAACATATGTGGGGGTTTTTTTGCAATACAACAGTTGAGTTTGCTATCTTCAGAGAGAAAACTTAGTAACACCCATTACTGTATTATATAATCCCAATTTTGCACCTGTTTTCTGGTATTTTAAAAGTCCATTTTTAACACTTGACCTTCCTAATATGAATGCTTTAAATTTTGAGAACTAACATGTCTAGGTGCCCAAGTTTAGTCAGGAAAAGTACGGGATGACGACATTTAAATGGTAGCGTGTCGCTTTTTCTAAAAGCAGCAAGTTAAACACTGATCACTGCAAGTCTAATCTTACTATTAGAAATAGTCATGCTGCTTTTAAATCAAGTGTTCTTCTTTAAGCATACTAACATTTGTGTATACCTTTGGAATTTAAGAAGCATGCAAAATTCTAACTGCATAAAACTGTAATACTTTAACATATTTAGAATTATATTCTCTCAACATCAGTAGACTTCAAAGCAGGAGAATCTCCAGTATGCCAGGTCATGGTACCACACAAATCAAAGTACGTCCCCCATACAAATCAGACAAAGTGATTATATTCTTTGTCTCTGGTTTACTGACTTTTGACAGGTTTTTTTTTTTATTTAGCACTATTCTGAATAATGAGTTCTGTCACATTCTGGCCAAATGTAGCACATTGTACCAAAACGGAGACAGAGTGAGCAAAAAACTGTTACCACAGGAAAACATAAACAACTTCCACAGTTGAAGCTCAAACTACATAATACTTTTACTATAAGAAGTCCTACTGAAACGAATTGAGTCATTTGGAAGCACTTACGAATACACGGTACTGAATGTTATAATATTACAATATGGCAACCTTGGACCTTAGATTAGAGCAAGGAATGAGCCACCACTTCCTTAGCACAATGGGAAGTTGCAGATCTGGATATCCTGCAACACCTGATACCAGAGACAGCTAGCAGATCTTAAGAAAACACTTTTTCCTGGATTGAAATGAGAATGTTAAAGCACTAAATGATGCAAATAACAGTGATTCAAACTTGTGATTCAACACCCCTAGTACAACTGTCTATAATGGTACACTGTCTGCCTACTTTTTTTCTTCATATTTTTAGCACCAAGGAGAAATACACTACAGACATGACACCCTTCTAAGGGACGTTCACAACTATACTTCAAAACTACTTAAATTTCTTCAAGAAGATCTAAACAAAGAAAAACGTGGCCATTATGGCCAAGTTTTCCACTGTGTCTAAAAGCTTAAATGAAAGACATAGCATCTGTGCTGGTCTCCGCAGGCAATACCTGTTACTCATATGAATAATGCGTACAGAAGGTATGCCTTGGAGCACTAAGCACCAGAAAAACAAATTCTGTGCTGTAAACTACCTACAAAATTGTCTACTGCTAGCTCTTACCCCAACAGGAAGATCAAAGGAAATCAGAATTTAAAAACCATCCGCAATGACACCTACTGGAAGGGAACGGATTGATGACTCAGGCTCACATCTGCCCTTCATACTCCTCAAATTCCCTCATTGATCTCACACCACCACTGGGCTTATAAAAGCATCCTTACAGAGAAAATACATTTAAAAAATATCACCAACACATTTCCTCCGCAACATCAGTTTATAATTATTTTTTTTTTAAAATGAACTTCAGCATCTAATAACATTCACTGCCAAGTGAACCACTGAGCTACAGGAGAAGCCTCAATTTCGCAAGAAAGGCTGATGTTTTAAGATTATCCTAAAAGTTGCATGAGTTACAGGCAGGCCACTAATTCCCCATGTAATCGTCGCCTTTTAAACGTGAGCCAAAGGTCTACCTGCTGCAGATTAACCTCCTCCGCATCCCAAGTACCTCAGGGCGCACACGAGATTACTCCTTCTCCTCCCGACGGCGCTTTGACATTCAGGGCCGGCCGGGGACCGAGCAGCGACCCCCGGGCTGCCGGGCGCCCCGCCGCACCAGCGTCCCTACAAGTTTCGGCACCGCGCACCGGTGGCGACACGGGGGCGGGAAGGACACACGACACGGCCCGTTAAACCCGACAGCCAAAACCCATTTCCAGGCTGTTTCTACCCACGGCGAAACACGGGCGGGGGGGGGAGGCGGAGGGGGTGAGGAAGCGCTGCCCGTCCTTGATGTATTTCGACGCGCACCCCGGATCCCCACAGCGCTGACTGGACGCGGCAGGCGGATTGCCGCCGCAGCCCGGGACGGCACCTGGGGCCGGCGACGGCGGCGGTGGGGATACTCGCGCCTCGCTCCAGGGGGGCGGGAAGAGCGGGCGGGGGGACGAGCCGGGCCGTGGGGCCGGGGCGCCGGGAGGGGGCCGGGGCCCACAGCGGGATGCGGCCGTCGGCGGGATGCGGCCCGGCGGCCCGCGGCGGCGGTACCTGATGATGTCGTCCTGGTGCCCCAGGTAGAATTTCTGCCGGTGCTCTCGGGGGCTGTAGACCACGCCGACCCCCGCCACGAAGTAGACGATCTCCTTGGCCGCCGTGTAGTAGAGGTTGTTGCGGCACTGGTGACCCCGGTAACCGTAGACCCACTCCAGCCGCAGGTGGCAGCTCGGCGCGCTCCGGTCAGCCATGTCCCCCCCCGCCCCCGCCAGCCGGGTACGGCTCTCTCCCGCCGGAGACCCCGCGGGAAGGGGGCGACGGGTCGGTCGGCCGCCCCCTCCTCTCGGCTCGGTGTCCGCCGCGCTAATCCCTGGCCGCCGACATGAATGCCCGCCGCCGCCGCTCGTCCGCCGCCGCCGCCTCACAGAGGGCGCCGCCGACCGAGCCCGCCTCGCCGCCTCGCGCCGCCAGACATGGCTGCACTGAGACACCGCCCGGGACGCGGAGCGAGGGCGCGGCGCGGCGCCGCTCCCGCTCCCCCCCTCCCGCCCCCCCCCTCCCCTCACCCCGCGCGCACCCCGGCCTGCGCCTGCGCCGAGGGCAGCGCCGTGAGGCGGCGAGGCGGGCCTGCGCGGCGGGAAGGGCGCGCGCTGTGCGGCGCGGCGCGGAGCGGCGGTGAGGCGAGGGCCGAGGCGGCGCGGTGAGGCGATGGCGGCGCGGGGAAGGGGGCAGGAGATAACGGGCTTCGCCATCGCGCCTTCTTGGGGTTCGGGGGGGGGGGGGCTTTTTTATTTATAGTTTTCTCCCCCCTGCCTTTCTTTTTTTTTTTTTTTTTTTAAGCGAGGCTGTGGGTTCTCCCCCTCCCCCAGGTGTCGTTGTATATTTTTACTGCCCCTTCGGGGAGTGCAGCGGTTCGTGGCCTTTCCGTCCACGCACTGCCGCCCGGCTCTCGGCAGCCGCTGGGGCCGGATGAGTCCCCTCCTCAGCCGAGTGTGGAAACCACCCCCCACCCGCTCTCCCTGAGGGCCCGGCGGCACGCCAGCTCCGTTTCGTCCCAGAAGAAAACGTCAGCTGTACTTTTTAATGGCTAACACTTAACCCTTTAACCCCACCGCCTTGCCTCGTACACCGCGCAAGAGGCACTCCCCCGTCCATGCCGTTATTTCCCCATGACACAACCTTCCATCCTTCGATCTCAAAGCGTTTTACCGGGGAAGGTCGCCGTTTTCCGACCCCGCAGGTGGGGAAGCGACTCCGCTGTGCTGCGTGAGGCAGCGGTGCAGGGGAGCCCCGCCGCCGCGTCCAAAATTTTGGTCAGGAGAACATGCGCCTTCCCAGCTTTTGTCACGCTGTGCAGCACCCAGCTGGCCAAATAAATGTACGTTACATGATCACGCAAAGAGTTTTGCGCTATAAGCATGAATAATTGTTCTAAACGCTCCTGGATAACTAGCCTGGTTTGACAATTGAAAATAAACCCGAACATTTTCTCATTACTTTCAGCACAGATTTGGGTTTCCAAGTGGAGGTATTTTGTCAGGATTTATTTTTAAATCTCCATTTCTTTAACTTCTGTTTCTCTTCTACTGTTTCATTAGTCATATTAACATTTCTTCCACAAAACATCTGCTTCTGACTAGTTACTTCATGTTGGAGACATTTTTCCATGCTACTTTATTTACATTTTAATTAGGGGCAGTTTTTCCTCTTAAACCTTTCTTGAGTAAACTTAAGATTATATTATTCCTTTCATGGTTTTAGAAGAATGATTCTTTAGTGAAACCATGCATTTAAGCATTCTAGTCAATAAGCTTTATAGTAACATATTTTCACAGTCCAGAACACAAAGAGACTGTATTTTTCTCAAACTCTGACAAGGGTTTTCATGACACCAGGATCAGATGCGGCGCTCAGTCCCACACGTTTATTGAAAACAACACGAGGCACATAACAGAAGTCTACAAAGAGATTCGTGCAGCCTGAAACTTGACTCAAATATACAGCCAAGGAAACTTCCCTTTTCACGCTGTTCTGCGTTGCTATCCCAGCTCTTCATGGGAAAGGTGGTTACAGAAAAAGTCTATAAAAACAATGCTTAATCTCATTCTGGAAATAATATGGAAAAGAAATGAACACTGGCTTCCTTTTGAAAAACAAAACCCCCTAAAGTTTGCATTTCTGCATTGCTTCCCCTTGAATTCCATAGAATGTTTTGCATGTCAATATACATTTAATCAAACTGCTAGTAAGATTTCGTCCGGTTCCATAAAGTTACAAATATATTGAGGCTAAAAACAAGATTACAACTGCAAGACTATTCCCTTCATAAGCCGAAGCTTAACAGAAAGTATGTTTGAAAAATACTGAATGTACATGATGACCGAAATAATTGGTTTCAAGCTTTTAAATGTTGATTGGATTGATTATCAGCACACATAGGCATTTGATACATATCTGACTTCTGCTGTTGTAAAAGCACATTTGAAAGTGGGAGTATTTTTGTGGTAGAAATTAAGGATATACTAATTTTCTCTTTACTGCACATTTATTGCATATTTAAACAAATGCACAGAAATACATAATTATGGTGTCTCTGCTTGCTTGTACTCAATATAAATATATACTTTTGTTGCGTTATTACTTAAAGTGAAATTCTGGACCTCTTGAGATCAATACTAATGTGTGCTGTTAACTTCAGTGGAGTTAAAATTTTAATCTTGTGGTCTTATTTGCAAATCAGAAATTAGAACGAGAGTATTTGGTTAGTGAAAGTGAATGGGCTGTTTTCAGCCCCGTGTTCCAAAACCACTGTTACTAAAATTGAAAAGAGAAAACAGCAATCGGGAAGAAACTTTAATATGTAATGACATTGGCTCTAACTGGAAGGTGCAAATCATATTTCCTGTCATGAACAGGAGAACCCAAAACTGTAGTCAGAAAAACTACATATATGCAATGCGAGGAGGATGGGAACAGCTGCATGTCACACACATCACAAACAGCCACTATTTCCTTTTGGTTGTTCCAGAATTGACTACCATCTCGAAGATGAGGAAACGCCTCAGAGAACATTGCAAGAGGAAAACTATTCATTGTCGTAGTTTGCTAACCTTATGCCCACGCATAAGCGGTGCAAGTGACATTTTACACACCCAGCGTCTATTTTTGCCAGGAATAGGAAGCAGTGTAGTATCGCAACCTCTTCCTCTACCCAGACTCTGTCTAGCATTCCCATTCCTTTAGCCTCTACCAGCCTGGACGTCTCCACCCAGTATGGCTGGTACGGGGCAGTCAGGAACCACCAGGACCCTGTGACATCCCTCTGTCAATGTTATATATTCTTGCGAGCGCTGCACATGTACACTAGGACGTTGACACCAGTCCCCTCTCCATTCTTCTTCTCGGCAGACACACAGACCGGGCGCGGCCTGTCCCTTCCAGGCTCTCCTCCGAGCCTGCGGGTCCCCTCCGGGCTGCCCGGGCGGGCCGAGGGCGGCGCTGTCCGCGGTGCTGATCTGGGTAGGCGGGATCCGTGAGGCCAGGCGGTAACGGCAGGGAAGAGGAAAGGTCTGGTTTATTACACCTTTGGTTATGGTGGGAGATAAACGGGCTTTTAGCCAAATAAGACATTTTGTGTGCTTCCAGTAAGGTATTTTACAAGTGAAACATGGTGTTTACCCGTTTTGCCTCAGCTGCCTATGATTGGTTTCATATCTTTCCTATGATGTCAGATACATCACTGCAAATTATGTTTCATTAGTATACAGTGACACAAGTACATCATTTCTCTAAATAAAATCAAATAAGTGGCATTTTAATGTCTCACAACGCGTACTTATAAGAAGACATACTTCCTAGCATATTGTAAATATATTTACAGTGCATCTCATGTTCTGCTAAATGGAACAAGGCTTAAAGAAGTGATTTCTTAAACAAATGCTCTTGGAACAGCTAATTCCAGAGCACACAAGATGAGGGATTATTCTCTGTTAAGTCCTAAGTAATACAGAGTAGCTGGTTCAAGTAGTAATTATGTAATATGAAACAGATGAGCAACAGTGACAACATTAATTTCAACATCCTTGGGGATAAAAAGGTCTCAGTGTATTATGGGAACACAATGTTTGAAAATAATATTTTGCAAAACCAAGAAACCTATTTAAGAGAGAAAGTAGTGAGAATTACCTGCTACCATTTAACAGCACTGAGGCAAACACTAAGGATCGCAAAGGCCTGTTTACTACTGGATAAAAATAAGAAGTCAAGGAAAAAAGACGGCATCGCAAACTCAAACACTATTTGAGTTAATTCTCATTCAGAAAATGGAAAATTTAACGAGATATTTTATACCATAGCAGCTAACACATAAGATGCAAGTTATTAAGAAATTTGAAAGAACTACATATATTACTAAATTAACAATAGAGAGATAATTATTTTTTTAAAGTAACATTAGCAGTAGGAAGCCCTGAAAATAATCAGTAGGTCTACTGCATCATCAAAAAGCAAAGGAACCAATTAAGGTTAAGAAAACGGCACAGAAAAATAGTTACTGATTTCTTCACATCTCAACACAGAAGAGTCTGGGAAATGCAAAATGGGGGCACGTATAGGGTATGGTAACAGAAGGAGATATCTTTATAACAAGGTGCTGGAAAATGATGAGCTAAAGAGCAACAAGCCACAAGTACGTTATATTGTACCTCCAAAATTTCTGACAATTTCAAAATGTTGTGCCTGACATGCTCTGAAGAGAAAAATGCAATTCCTCTTTAAAATCATGTCCTATGTTAAAGCATCATCCAATACTGTAACCATTTTAAACGCAAGTTCCATTATAAACTTGGTAACTGCAAATCCATATGTTTTCTTTTGGTACTGACTGATGAACTACATACAGTGGTTGAAATGAAAATAAAACAAGTATATGTGTATGAAATTAAATATTACACATATTAATTTATCCTGCTTCTGCAAGATAAAGTACACTTTGATAATCATAAGAATTGTGTTCATTTGGTAAACATTCATTCTGGGCACTGGAAGAAATAGGCGTCCTATTGAAAAGAAAATGAACATGTAATTTTCCCAATGCAGACAGCAGCTAGGGCTGCAATACATTTATTTACAGAAATTTGATTTAGAAATGTCCTCACATAATGGTTTCCTAATACAGGGCTGGTAAAGGGATGGACAAGATACAAACATTATTGAAATTAAATTCATCCATCATTAGTATAGAAAGCAACAACTTCTGGACATTCCAAAGCAGAAATAAACATGTTTAGGACGGGAAGTGATGTGAGTACATCAGTAAACAATACCAACTGAAATTGTAGAGGGAACACAATTACTGAAGACCATACACTGGCTTCCTTAGCTGTGACATTTTTAACAAAAGATCTTGTTTTAGGCTTCTCCTGTAATCCAAAGTTCAAATTCTCTCTCGAAACTGAGAGAAGGGTTTCTACCACGATTTCAAAGGCAAAAATCTCAGTCTAAGAATTTCCATCACAGCATATAATTTTTTCCAAATAAATGCAAAAGAACTTCTAAATTTAGTTCCAGATTTGAAGTTGCTGTAGTAAAATGATGTTTAATATTAGTCTTAGACATTAAGAACTAACATTTGTATTCTTTCTTAAAATGTCTATCACAAACTTTAAAAATTGGCCCTAAAATCCGTGTTAGCACATGAGAACAGTTCACTAAAAAAAAATTCTTTTTAGTCTATAAACAATGAAAAAACTACTGTTTCAGACTGCCAACAATCTGACACCAGAATGCATTTTGAAGCCACTCAGTGGAGCACTCAGTTTCTTTCAGTAATGACATTGTGTTTACACAACATGGCTCTAGTCATCACACACACACTTGGATCTAAACAGCTTTTTTCAGCTTGCATTTTATGCACAATTATATGTGTACTGAAGTCATTTATCTAGGTGATGTGAAGAACTTGTATCAAGCACCAGCACTTGATACAACATATGACAACTTAAACAGGCTTAAATGAGGCGCATAAAGAGGCTGATTAAATCCCAATGCATTTTCTCTCAATAGACTTATGATGAAAATCTGATTCTGAACTCTCAAAATCAATTGATTTCAACTGTTGACTAAACTAAATATAGAATGCAAATTATTTTAAATTCTAATTATATGACAGCTGTCTCTGGCTCCATCTTATGATATGATCAAAAACAATGTGAAGCAACACCTTGTTTGCATGCAGTGGTAATTTTTCTACCTGTTTTCAATTTTTTCTTTACAACTAGGATAGTGTAGTATGATCAACCCCAGAGCATGTTGTTAATATTTTTTGGGGGACGAATTAATATTTCAGTGGGCTGATGCAAATTGTTAGGTCAAAAATTGTCAGGTCAAGATGACATCTTTTTACACAGTAGTTGACAAGGTTTTCCAAATATAATGCACAGCACTGACTTTGCAAAAGCTCTCAAAAAGCTTAGTTGTCAAAAGGAATCAGGAAGGAGATTAGTTGTAAGTCACTACATAGAATCAACATACAATAATGCAGGTTTATCAAATATGACATAATTTACCAGTGATGATATAAATATTCAGAAAAACTGAAGGAAATAAAATATTTAAACATTAAAAAAGTAACGGTATTAATTCTCATAATGCTGACAAAAAATAGCACAGCATTATTAATCCAGCAGTGGAGTGCAAACCTTAATTCATTTCATTGTGTGACTCCATCCTGTCAGATTTGACTAAGTACTGGAACAGATTGGTTAAGGACTGGAATAGGTGGCCCAAAGAGGTTGTGGATTCACTGTCCTCAGCGATTCTCTAATCTTAGCTGGACAAGGCCCTAAGGAACCTCATCCAACTTTGAAGTTAACCCTGTTTTGAGCAGGAAGTTGAATTAGACAGCCTCCAAAGATCCCTTCCAACTTAAATCATTCTCTGATTTAGATACTCCTTTCCGTAGGCTGGGTTCCTACAGTCATACTGCACTTAAGTCAGTCTACAGACCAAAGTAAAGTAAGCCTACTTTAATGACAGCAAATACTTCATTTTAAGTGATTCCAATTGTAAAAGAAAATATGGGCAAGAGACTGCTATATGATGCAACCTTTTAGTGTAACTTACTGTGCACAAGCCTCTATAAAATAGCCACTCCTCACAGTAGAAAAATAGATCCTTTTCCCACATTTTTGCTCTAAAAATGCTAAATTAATAACAAAACAGACTAACCCTCCTAAAAGCAAGTAAGTTGGGCACCTACATCTTTTTTTTTTGTGGGAACTAACAGGTATATAACAAATTATGATGCTGGAATGGCTTTGTAATTAATACAGTAGACTGAGTACCAGAAGATCTGTATTCTTTCTCCACCACTTTCATACATACATATGTGTGTGTGTGTGTTTATATATATATGAGCAAACCCATTTACACCAAGCTTTTCAGATATGACTGTTAACTTAGTATTATTACCAGGGTTCCTACTTCAATATTTAGGATCCGCTGCAAATAAGTGTGCTAGTCCAGCTGATCTAAACTTGAAAAGAAAGTGTAAAGCCCAGTTTTTTTAAGCTGAGCATCCAGTCACCAATGGATCCTTTGCAATTTTTTGCAACCTATCTTTAAATGGAAATAACATACCAGCCTTTTTCATAAGCCACTGTTTTTTTTATAGCTGCATTGATTCCTGCTAGTGTGATGAACACCGATCTATATTCAGCACGGCATACAGAGCATCTGCATCAAACAAGAAATAGTGCCTCATATGAAACACTGAAGATAAAAAGTAAGGTAACAATCTCACTTGAAAAACATCCTGTTCATCCTGCACACTGAAGGAGGTGTGGATCTGATCACAAAGACTGTATTCAGTCCATGCATAAATAGAACAGGGCAGACCTAAATTCATATGAAGGTTAATGACTTGGGACATGACCAGTATTGCCACCTAAGTTCTGTTATCAACTGCTGGATGATCCCTTTTCAGCTAGACCATGGTAACCATGGTTAGGCTATCATGTATGATCAGCAAGAAGCAGCAGTTGTTTATGATAGCAACAGTTGCTATTGATGTGTATTGTTGTCTTGGCTGGTCACAGAATGAAACCTGCAGTTATTACTACAAATTTCTTTCCTTGTAGCTGAATCTAAGCCTCAGCACAAAACTCTGCTCTTAATGCAATTTCATTTGCATGACCTCTCCTAATTTTTGTACAGTCAGTAAGAAATGGGTTCTACAAGCAAGTACTATGTGAACTCAACTTCAGATGGGAGAGTCCTTGCTGAAAATAGCATGTAAAGAGGGAACTTCCTCTTTGTGCTCTCCTGCCACAAATATGTGCCTTCCCAAAAAGCAAGCACTTGGCATGGCCTGATCTGTAGTCCTGTTTGGGTTCATTCAAAGCACACAACACAAAACTCACTCTATGGTCTGTTGCTCTTAATTCTCCCAACGTCAAATGTATCTGCATCAATCATTAGAATGAACCCTTTTTGCATGTCATCTTTCATAATGCCAACTCTTGTTCAAAGGCAAGCCAGATGTCTCTAGCTGAGGCAATCTGCAGGTAGATGTGTGGTAACATCAATGTTCATTTTCAAGCCCTTGATAATTGTATTGAGCAGCAAATTACATCCTCCTTCTGTATTCTTACATCTTGAGGGAGACGAGTAACTGACAGAAACAGTAGCCTGCATCTGAATGACTTAGCTACTGAGAGGTACGGGCCGTTTCTCCACAGAATTGCATAAGAAATTTTAAGATACCAACAGAATTTTAGAAACTATTTTTAGGTTCTATTCCTGATTTTATCATAAGAGTGTGAGTTCGTTATGAGAGATAAGGCCTGGCAATTAGCATTCCTAGTTCAAGAAACAAGTATGATAGCTTGGTGCACAGAAGACTCCCATGGGAGACTTACAGAGAAAGACGAAGTGAGCCTATAGTGTCTATGTTTTTAAAATGAAGGGGGTCTTAGATATTGGTGAGTCCTGTCCTACTCTCCTCTTCCATATGCACTTTGTAAGAAGTTAATTCATGTATCTCATACTCATAGTTTAAATGTTAAGAGACTGATGCAGAAGAGTCATAAAAATATTTGGCGTACCAACAGTTTATTCTGGAGGAGTATGTAAAGGAGAAAACATTAAGTACATCTATCCTTTCAGAGCCAGTATTCAGTATCTGATTAAAGGGCCCTTGTCAGTAGGAAGAAAGAAAACTGTATTAAAATAAAAGGTGAAAATGTGAAGCAGATTTAAATCTCTAAGCAACATTTAATCTTGACAAGTAATTGAGTAATTAATTGAAACACAACTGAAATCCAGTACACAAATATAGATGTCAACAAAACCTGTTTTATAAAAAGCAATTATACAAACCCATGTGTTTTATGAATAAAGATAAATAATAATGTATTCCTGATATTCTGTAGAGCTCCCTGATATTTTCATTTAGAAACAATTATAATAATAGTTTTTATTGTAGCCTGTCTCAGGGACATCTAGTTTTCAAATTAAAAATAAACCATAGACAGAAGAGTGATTAAACTGTCCCTTTCTTCTGATTCCTGAATTTTCCCTTCTTTGTTCAAATAAATGAAGGCAAGGTTCAAATTACCCATGAGACAGTGATATCATCACAATACTCCAGCTGTAAATAAAGCAGCACCACTGAATTCCTGTTCTTTCACAGATGAGAATTGTCTTTCAAAACATACTAGCTGAGGTCAGGTCACTTGTAATACAATGAATGTGCATAGTTATGCAAGACAAGCACATGACTTTCCTTTAATAAACCCTGGTGATTTCTATAGTTATATGACATACCTATCATTCTACCAAAATAGCATTGATGTGGTGAACATGGAGGGATTTGTTACAGTTGGAGGACATCTGACTTTTATGACCAAATTAAGCACTTCTACTTAAAGTAATGGAAGGGACTAACCACTAGACCACAAAACTTTTGAAAAAAGAAGGCAGACAAGCTTATATTTCACTCAAGCCAAGCAGCTTCCACCTTTCGTAATATCACACATAAACACTACTTGTAACATTTCACACAGTGAAACCCACCTAGACAATCTCTCCCAGGGTGTTGCTGTTACTAAATTATGATTTTTTTTCTATCAGTGTTAAACAGGAAATTTATAAGTTGTTCTTCTCCCACAAATCAAGTACATCTGAGGTATAATTCCCCAAATTTATTTTGTCCAACTTTCCACAAAATGTATTTGCCTCATTTTGGGAGAGATTGGGTGAAAGAAGCAGATAGCTCTAGCAAGCTACTCAATGTCTTAACCCTGAACTATGCGAAAGAAACTAAGCAGTTTCCACACATATTCAAAATTATTCTTTTTCCACACACTATACACAAGTATGCCAGAAGTGATAATTCCTGAAGTATAACATGGAGATTTAAGCACTACTAATTTTACTGAAACCAACCACTAATTTTCCACAAGCCACTGAATAGCTTTCTTGTGATAGATAACACTTCCAGCTCTCAAATGGGGTGTCAGTTATATATTTGAATAAATGACATCATGAAGGAAATGCTCCAGACCTGAAAACTACTCCTTAATACCTTGCAGCCAGAGGCTGAAAGATACCGTGTTCTCACCTTTGTGGAGGAGGGCTGGCAAGTTCAGTCTCCCAAGCTGTGACTGTGCACCCCCAACAACAACAAATGTCATCCATTTGAGTGCCACTGAGAGTTATTTCATGCACTGCAGCCTGTGTGAGAAAACTGAGCAGCCAAACAGGCTCTCCAGGCTTCTGTCAGCCTAATGACAAATACAATTCAATGGCAGAGCCATTTTATTTACAGGCCAGTTGTGTAGTGTGGCTATGTACAGGTGACACAGGACACCCACTTGCTGTCCAGTTGGTTGAATTCTTTTTAGATCTAGCATATACAGCTTAAATGGCTATGATTAACTCGCAAGTCACCAGCGGCTCACTTCATGCATGGAAAGGTATTTGTACAAAGGACTAGCGTACAGAGTTGCAACGGCATGAAGCCCTGAAAGCAAAAAGCTTTCATGTAGAAAACTTTTGTAGAGTTAAATTTCCACCGACCTTTGCCTCAGATTCAGCCAGTCCAACTTCAAGACAGAGAATGGCTTTAGAAAAATGGGGTGTGTGGTACACGGCACAACTGTGCACTAGACATGAATTTGCCTTTGTGGGAAATGAGAGGAGAAAGTTCCTTTTTGTGTTGCCGCGAATCAGTAGTGGCAACTGCCCAGAGGTGGTGGCAGGAGCAGGAGATTGCACTCTAGGCCAGCATCTGATCAGCTTTGTTACTGGCCTTCTGTACTTGCTCTTTTATATACACCTCAGCTCTGCAGAAAGGCAATTGCTGGGCTTTTTTCCTTTTACTGTTGGCCTCAACCAAATGCATACGTTACACTTTTTGGGGATAAGCATCAGCATGTGCAGTAGAGGCTGGTATCAGATACCTCAGCAGACAGGTACCGTTAGCATCCAGGAAGGCCACATCACCAGAGCAAACACAGCAGCTCTGAACCAGGCATACGTGTGTTAAAGGAATGCTGCTCACCTGACTTCAAGGAAACTAAAAAGACCAGGAGTCTGTAAAGGCCAGGAGGCTGGCAGCAGAACCTCAAGGAAATAGAGCAAAAAATAACGTACATTTTGGTTTCCTCTACCATAGAGGCCTTACAGCAGGGCTCTAAAACACCCTAATTATGTAACTGGAATGAAATATTCTAAATTAATCTATGCTTCTCAGAAGGTGACATGGAAAACACTTTACAAGCCTGTGCTGAAACTGTGCACAGGGACCTGAGGCTAAGTAAAGTGCATGGCTGCCCATGCTGATGGTCCATTGTAAAAGTTAGCGTTGCTGTTAACTAGGAGAAACATAGAAAAAAAGGATATGAAAATTCCTCTATAGTCTCTTCCCATTATTCATCTCAGTATTAGTCTGGGAGAACTGCAACTCAGGGTCCAGCAAAGGACAGCCAGAGCTATAGGGGCTCTGTTCATCAGCTCCTGTTTCCCTTCCTCTGCCAATCCAATTCCCCCTCTTCTCATATGCCATAGGATAATTAATCAGCACTATCAACCAGCCCTACAGTTAGTCCTAAACCATGATCAGGATTTGTTTCTATTCCAGGTCAGCCAGGGAGTTTACACATGCCTTCGAGGACTTCGGTATTCCCGCAAGTAAAGTTTTCCTATGTGGTCTTATTTGACGTATTCCTTAATGTACTAGTTGCCGTGTACTGGTTTCCAAAATCCTGTTACCAGTGTCCCAGAAAGTGGGTAGCAAGTACTAGAAATACTTGCTGGACTACCCATCTGGCTTCTATGCTGCGTTCGAGAATTACACAAGTGTGCAAGAGTGCCTCTACACGTGCCAGAAATAAGCATTCAGATCCAGATTAATTTGGAAATAAATATCATAGGCAGATGGATAGGGTGAGTTGCTCAGTTGAACAGGTATGAAGCTTCTCCCAATTTTATATGTCACCTAACTTTAGCTGCAATGGATTAAGTCTTTTTCTTTCCCTGAAGGTAGTCTGGTCACAGGCCCTGAATCTAATTCCTGGCTGTTTAGCTTTTGTGCAATTACACTGGAGGGGGACTGCCATACAGGGCTCTACACAGCACGCAAGGAAAGACACAGGGACTGTGTATTCTATTCCAGGATTTTAATAAATTAGAGAAGCAAAATGTGGCCACCCACAGAGATTATTATTCAGAGGAAGTACTAGACTGGTTAAAAGGTTCAAATTTGGGGATTTCGATAATCAAGATAAACAAGAGTTCCCGTATTAGAAAACCCACAACACTCCCCTACACAGGAAGTGATAGCCAGCATTATCAGTGGGAAAGACTTAAAAAATTATACGCATAGAATGATTTCTGTGCCAATACCAGAGACAGGCCAGGATATAAGTGTGCCCAAAAAGCACACCAGCAGCACGCTTGGGGATTTGGCCTCACCTAGTAGCAGCAGCTGGCTGTGACAGACAGAATGCGTTTTTATGCCTGCTACTGAGGCAGGACTGGACTCCAGGGATGCAAATAGTGTCTCCACCAGGGGATTGGCCTGGTTGAATCGTGTAATTTTATGTCTAAGCGCTCGGCTTGTACAGAAATCTTTCAGTATCGGATTGAATCTTCTTTGCAATGTTCCTCCAGGATCAGGACATACCTTTTAGACAGCTGTTTCCGAGAATAAAACGGTGCCACAGTTCAGGGAATTGATGTTCTCTAAGATTTTATGGAGGACAAACATAGATATTATCAGGTCTATATTCATCCTCTGAATAGCGCACATAGAGAGGCAACACATGAGCAGGAATTATATGTACTGTAACCACCGACACTTGTGTGGACACAGCTTTTTCTGTCCGTCTCCACTTTTTCCTACTCTTATACAAACTTGTCTGTCTAGAGCACCTATCAGTGAGATGTTCAATGCACCACGCGTAGGTTCTGGAACGCAGACAAAACTGCGATGTGATCTGGAAGCAGGAGGAGACTGACAGTGTGTTTCTATTCTACATGCTGGCAGGTAGGCCATGAAAGTAAATGGTTTGATAAAAGCTAAATTTCCAGAATCACAGTAGCTTTACATTTGGAGGTATATAAAGGAACTAATCAAAGGCCCTTCCTCATATAAGTATTGCTAACAAATTATATGGATTCATCTTTCTTTGAACTTTGATCTAAGGTAGTGTTTTGCTTTATGATTTTAGTTCTGAGTGTTCACGTTGCCATGGGCGGATGAATTAGGCCTGCCAGGACAACCCTTTCTGGCTTCATTCATTTGAATTAGATGCAAACCATCTCATGTAGAAACTGAAAAAAACTCCTTCTCATATCTGCTGCCAAACAGAGAGCAAAAACCCCTTGCACATTACAGCTTGGAAAGAAGGGAAAATAATTTCCCTGTAATTCTCAACACTGTAAAATCTCCCTGTTGTAAAAAAGCAGAAGATCCATCTCGATCTAATTGCTACCATAGGACAACATTATTTCAGCCTGATCACTAAGTGCAATGAACACCTTTCCCAACAGTGTGACAAATAAAAATTGCTCCAGGACCATCTTTCCCTTTCTTTTGCTGAGAAGCTATATGGCAGGATCTAACAGGCTACCTTTGGAAGACTGTGACCTTTCTTGTTATGGATAGAATCTTGGTGCTGTAAAGCTATAGCTGAAGTCCAGTAATATATGTATTATGATTAAATATACAGCAATTCTTTCCTATGAAAAGCATTCATTTTCCACTTCTCCTCCCAAGAGAACTATTTGAAATGCTTACTGTTTTTCTTGCTCTCAGGGGCATCCTCCCATCACCAGGGACCACACGCTGGCAGCTCACATGACTCACAATTTATTCCCATTTGTTTCTAGTCACACAGCCTCATCTCATTTTTTTCTTGTGAAAAGTCATCAGCTTTCATCAGAGGAACTCCAAGTTCACCCCCCATATAAAGCATACAGCTTCATGCCTCTTTCTGGGTCTCTGCTGCTTTCTGCTGGAAAGCCAAGTCGCCTTGAATGTCCATTCTTTTCTCTAGGAAACAGAAAACAGTTTCCTTGTCAAGCCAAACACCCTCAGGTGAGCCAGAGCATGGAGTAGTCAATGATATCTATGACTAATCTGCTACTTGTTCACCTGAATGCACAGCTCCCAGGTTGACAGAGTACTTGAAAACCTTAATCCATTGTGTCTGCCTGCAATCACTGCTTTATTGTGTTTTGTTTTGATTCACTATCTCAAAATGGAACTCATTAAAAAGACTGTTGTAATCAAACATTCTCAGCATCCTTTGACATTTAATTTACTTAGTAGTCTGGAAGTAGTCATTAAGATATTAAGGCTTAAAATAGGTATTCACAAAGAAAAAATTACAGGTAGCACTTTAATTATGAGGTTTTTAAGACGGTAGTGTTGGAACCAATAAAATTGAGGAGCTATTGGTCTCCTCTGTTTTCCTGTGCAGATGAATGGTGTGTTTAACTGATGTGGTGGGCTGTTCACAAAAGAAAACAGCCTTTTATAAAAACAGCAAGTATGAAACATTCTGGCATTATTTGTTTCCAGTAAACCAACTAACACCAGTTTGGCATTTTAATCTAACTTTGGAACTAATATACTGACCTCAAAATGTGTCTCTACTCATGGAAGTGCCATTCACATTACGTTTTATAAAAAAGTAGCAGCCCAGACGTGCTGAATTACCTACCATGGTAACAGCAAACATTTAAATCATATAAAAACAGATCACCTCATAAGCGTACACAAAAGTGGAGGAACTTCAAGTTAGTATTTTTAATAAATCTATAGTTTTTGACCAATGTTCACAATCCTCTGAACAGCACATCCTGCTCATCGTGCTAAGCCTGACCATAAAACACATGTTGAAGGATTTACCATTTAAAAGAATTAGTAAACAAGATGGGATAATATTGTACAGCTCAATAGTTACTCAGCCACAGTAGTACAACTGCATAGCAGCATCACAGCAGATGGTCCAACAGAGCAACAAGAAATACTATTCACTCTTCCAACCAACTTTCTGACTCTCCTCGTGCAAAGTCTCCTACATGTTTTGTGGGAACACGGCACATACGGACTACCACAATGACTTAAAAACAGAGAAGGGATAGAAACTATTGTACTATTTCCTTTTCACTGTTCTTAACTGTGGATGGCATGGGGCCCAGAAAAGACTTCACTCGGATCACTGTTTCCCTGTTGTGGTGGCTTGACCCTGGCTGGGCGCTAGGTGCCCACTACAGCTGCTCTGTTGCTCCCCCTCCTCAGCTGGGCAGGGAAGAGAGGAGAGAATGAAAAGCTCATGGGTTGAGATAAGGACAGGGAGACATCATTCACCGATTACTGTCACAGGCAAACCAAACTTGGGGAAATTAATTTAATTTATTACCAGAGTTGGATAATGAGAAATAAAAAAAATATTAAAACACTTTCCTCCCACTCCTCCCTTCTTTCCAGGCTCAACTTCACTCCCAATTTTCTCTGCCTCCTCTCCCAGAGCAGCACAGGGGGACGGGGGATGGGGGATGCAGTCAGTTTGTGTATTGTCTCTGCTGCTCCTTCCTCCTCAGGGGGAGGAGGACTCATACTCCTCCCCTGCTCCAGCGTGGGGTCCCTCCCACAGGAGACAGTCCTCCACAAACTTCTCCAACATGAGTCCTTCCCACGGGCTGCAGTTCTTCACAAACTGCTCCAGCATGGGTCCCTTCTATGGGGTGCAGTCCTTCAGGAACAGACTGCTCCAGTGTGGGTCCCCCACGGGGTCCCAAGTCCTGCCAGCAAGCCTGCTCCAGTGTGGGGTCCTCTCCCTATGGGTCCACAGGTCCTGCCAGAAGCCTGCTCCTGCTCCAGCATGGGCTTCCCATACAGTCACAGCCTCCTTTGGGTGCATCCATCTGGTCCAGCATGGGGTCCTCCACGAGCTGCAGGTGGGTATCTCCTCCGCTGTTAACCTCCATGGGCTACAAGGGTACAGCCTGCCTCAACATGGGTTGCAGGAGAATCTCTGCTCTGGAGCTTCTCCTACCCTTCTTCTTCACTGACCTTGGTGTCTGCAGAGTTGTTGCTCTCACACATTCTCACTCCTCCCTCTGGCTGCTGTTCCACAGCAGTTTTTTCCCCTTCTTAAATATGTTATCACAGAGGCTCTACCACCGTTGCTGATGGGCTTGGCCAACAGCAGGTCCATCTTCATGCTGGCTGGCATTGGCTCTATCGGACATAGGGGAAGCTTCTAGCAGCTTCTCACAGAAGCTCCTCCTGCTATCAAGATGTTGCTGTGCAAACCCAATACACCTGTGGACTCTCCATGGGACAACCAAAACACAGATGTCTATAGCTGCTGCTTCAGTTTAAGCCTCTTACTCCCGTATTAGAATAAGCCATCGTCCTGGGGATGCCACTGCTGTTTCTCCATCTTTCCACCTGACATTGATCTTCCTAGCCTGGATATCCCTTTCACAGATCTTGGACAAACTGATGGTTTAGGTGAGATAGAAGCAATAAAACCAGACTGATCTTTTAAAATGCTAATGATGTGAATTTAGCTGTCATGTTAGTGTTCATCCATCACAGATTTTCACATCAGAAACTAACTTATTTCTCCAAGCATCCCTAGAGATTTCTTCTTCCTGTTACTTGGGCTGATGGTTGCAATCAGCATCTTACAATCCATGCAAAGCAAGAGTAGTTGTACTTCAGCTTTTTTCATCTCTAAGTATCTCGGTCTTACTGTTTCTCTGCAAGAACTAATGAACCAAAGGGACTAATGGAGTCCGAAGACTGAAAAAAGTGCTGTTCACAGCAATCTGTACTTTTCTCAACCAGGACTCCCATGGCTCCTTACCCAAATAAGGATTAAAGGACTGTATCCTTCTTGTTTAGGCATACATTCAGATTCAAAATGGCTCGGTAACAGTGCAGCAAATACAGGACACAGTTAAAAGTAGTGGGGTTATTTGAAATCTACTGTTCTCAATATTACAGCTCAAACTCTGCTTTCAGTCATCGGTGTGTCAGCCCACGAGAGGCTCCTGCAGGCCGGGCTCGGCCCCGGCCTCCCCTCCTCCGTAGGCCCCCGGGCGCGGCGCGCAGGCCCCGCCAGGCCGAGGCGGAGCCTGCCGCTTCCGCGGCTCGGCCGCCCGCACTCCGCCCCGGGACCCGCTCGGCGCGCAGCGGGCCGGGAGGTGCCGGGGGCCCAGCCGGAGCCGCTGCGGCGGTCCCGCCGGCGGGATGGGGCTGGAGCTGGAGCTGGAGCCGCTGTTCCAGGCCTGGAGCTACTTCAGGCGGAGGAAGTTCCGGCAGTGCGCGGATGTCTGCTCGCAGCTGCTGGAGAGGCCGCCCGGCGAGCAGGTAGTGGGGGCCGGGCCGGGCCGGGCCGGGAGGCGAGGGGAGGCCGGGGGTGGCGGTCGGCACTGAGCTGCGGGTTGTGGGTTGTGTCCCCGCTGCCTCGGCGGCCCGGCCGCCTGAGAGGGCGAACAGCGCAGGGCTCCCCCTCTACCTGTTGCAGCCGCCGGAGAGGCCCGGTGTCGTGTCCCCCCCCCCCCCCCCCCCCGTTAGCGGGCCGGGGAGGGCTGGGCCGCACCGTGCTCCGGGAGGAGGAGGAGAAGGGCCGGGCAGCGCCTTCGCACCGAGCTCCCTAAGGCTCTCCTGAGGCCGTGAGTGCGGGGCTGCCGGCTCCTCCTCAGGGGTGCCCTGATTGTCCCCCTCCCGCCCCAGCCCCGGCCCGGCAGGGAGAGGGGAGTAGTGCGACGGGTAGGTTGTGCTGCTGGGGGTGAAACCGTGACAGTAGTGGGGGTCCCAGGACTCCCCGCAACACGATTTTTAACTCACTCAAGGTTTTGCAGAGTTAAAGGAAGAAAAGCTAAGACTAAAAATCAGGTCTGCTTAAGGATGTTCCTGGTGATTTTACGCAGATGTTAGCATATCACAGTTGCTGTGTGGACTAAACTTCATAAGGTTAAGTTAAAGACACCCATTTTAGCTCACTTCACATACAAGTGTTACTGTGGGGCAGAATGTGTTTCCATTCCTCTCTCTTTGCTCTTTTCCAACTGCAAAGTCTCTGGAAATGTTGGGTGTGCTTCTACGTTTTCCCACTCTTCTGTAAAATGGAAGGATTTGACAATGTTGTTTCTGGATTGATAGTTGTATGCATGTAAACATTTTTACTGCCATATTTGTAAAACAGTAATTGAATGAACTTTATGTTCATCATAAATACTTTACAGTAAATTAATAAGTATCTCAAAGCATTCTATAGCTACATATTTTAAGAATTTTGAACGCAGTTCCTTTCATCACAAAGGAAAAGTCTTTAAAGAAAGCTGCACAGTCACGCAATTGTGTAAATGTAAAGCACGGTAATTCCTTAAACTGGATTAAGGTAGATATTTAAAAGATGCTTTTATTTATGTCATATACTGTAAGGCACCAACAAGGAGCCATCAGCAGAAAAATTTTTAGTGGAGAAGGCATTCCAGGAAAATTGGTCCTGAACGCTAAATGGGATTGAGTATTAGTTTTGTGCAAGTCCTGCATCATTTATGTGTATTTACATTATTGGGTCTTGATACATGTAATCTTTGCATATGGAAGTACAGCACTTGATATGTGACAGAAACTCTTTGAGATAGTACAGATAATAACAGTAGATAAGTGTTGTAAAGATCATAATGCTTCTGTTGCTATTCATTTATAATTTTTTTAAATAGTAAAATGTTTTCCAATCTATGATATGAACATGGAAATATAAAGACAACTGCATTTCTACTATGTGCTGAAGCTCAAGTATAAAATTGTTTAGTTGCACCTGCCAATTCCAAACTTTTGCTGGGCTGTTTCCAGTAGCACTGGGAAACTTGTTGAAGACATCTGCTACTGACAAAGTGAGGTAAGGAATAGAAGGTATACAAGGCTGGGAAAAATGTTTAGGAGGAAAATAGTAAAATAGCAATGAGAGGATGTAGATCCCATTTGGTTTTTCTTCTTTCTTCCAAATATTGATCACACATGCTGCAAACATTTAAGTATATAAATCAAATTGTTTTCTTGGATAACACTACACGTTCTTAGAGAACAAGGACCTTACATAGCAGCAATATGAGAGTTTTTCCAACTGCTATATAAAGTTGGGACAAACAATGGTTCACTTAGTTTAATCTTTGAAATGATCACACCAGCCTGTAATTTGCAGCTTCTGTAAGAATGAAAAAATGAAAACTTTTAATATATTAATCTTTTGAGAAACAGCGGAGGATGGGGATGCACATGGTGTCTATACTAGATCTAATCACAAGCTCTTAGAAGAGGTCCTGTATGAAGTCTCTGAATTTTAAGATCAAGTTTTGTCAGTGTTTTGAAGAGACTTCCAGGTCATGGTTGCCCACAAAGGACTGGACTTCATAACTTCAGTATGTTTGTTTCAGAACTATATTCCTGGTCACAGTTTTATGGGAAAAAGGTACTCTTCAGCAGCAGTATGTTTCAAACCTACCTGAAAGTGTAGAGGGAAGAGAAATGTCTTTGCTTTCTGTAGAGGCAAAGTTGAAATATGGTTAGTTTGGCTCTCGCCCCATATAATCTTCTTGAAGAGTCCTTATGAGGAGCTCTTTTTAAGCACAAATTAATGACTTCTAAAAATATTTAAAAATATACCTACTTTAGCTTGGAAAAGTCTTCCTCTTTAACGTTTTAAAAGTGCATGGAACAATGCAGTTTTGTCTGAATCTCTTTTTTTTGAAAAGAGATTTCATAGACCAATGTTTGAGTAAAGCACATTGCAAGTTTGCAGACACCAGCAAGTGGATTTTACTCTATATAAGTACTTTATGTAAGTGGAATAACAGTTTAGAGACTTTTTAAAAAATAAAATAAATGGTGGTTATTAAGTGGCAATTCAGCATGGTTTTTTCAGAAGGATCATGGAGTATACTGTACTTCATGGTGTATAACGTAATGGCTACACAGCTTGCTTCCAACATTCCTCTCAGTTACTCCAGACAAAGAGCACAGCTCCTGACAGGATAAGATGTAGCATTATTTATACCACCTGTTTGTTTTGGTACAGCAGACTGGAGAAACCAGAGTATTGTTTAAATAATTTTCAAGAGTGCAACTTGAACCAAACTCAAACCAACTCAATGTACAAAGTCTTACACTTGAAATCTCTTCAAGTAAAACATTTTCTTGTTATCTATTTCAAATATAGCTTTAACATTCATAGCAGACTTGGCATGGAATGGCATTTCACTTCTTCAGCCAACTGTGCTCATGATGTTTTAGATGTTACACTTTTTATTGTAATCAACACAAAATCTTAATATTTACTTGTTATGTGTCCAAGTAAGCCTGTATTGTATTCTGCTTCTCATTTGTAAAGCCTTGCAGGTCTATTCCCTAGCTATGTTGTTGCACTTTCAGCTCATTAATTTCTAACACTGGCTGCCTTCAGGTGCCAGTCGGTCACGTTTGCCCCGCTCGACTTCAGGCATAGGGTAAAGGAAATAGTAACGTGCCTCAAGAATGTGTTTTATATGTAGTTGAAACCTTACAAACTATTTTGAACCTACTTAATACAACAGAATGAAAAGGCAAATCATGTTTATGTATTGTGGCATGTATACTTTGCATTTAATAGAACTGTTATTTTTATTAAACCTTTGAAATATACTAAACTCCAACGCTGAACACTAAGGTAATTAGTACTCAAGTAAGCGACATACATTACTTAATTTTCTTGGCTTGCCTAGTCTAATGCTATTTTACATTATTCAGTATTTAATGGTAACACATCAGTTAAGTTGCTGTAGTTGTAAACACTAGAAAAGTGATCTAAGATAACTTTTTGTTTTTAAAGTTAATTAAGGATCCAAGACCATTCTCACACAGATTGTTGATTTTTGAAGTCTGTGTTACTTTTGAAGGTGGCAGGTTATTGAAATCAGTAGTTCCTAAATATTTTGGTCCACCTTTATTTCTGTCGTCTTCAGCCAACTACCAGAAAATGGTGCTGTCTTCCATCTGTGTGAATTACATTAGTAGTATTTTAGTATAACCTGGAGAAATACCTAAAATTAAGTATGTATCATTTTTGGTACCTAATCCAATATGTGTGGTTTATTATGCTTAAAAAACACACACTAATTCTAAAACATTTAATGGTCAAACCCTTAATGGGAGCACTTCTGCAAATCAGGCCTGAGATATGTTGTGTTGGGCACCAGGAAAGCAAACAGACAAACGACAACACTTACGGAAAGTTTGGATTAAGTGA
The DNA here is from genome assembly GCA_017639485.1 of Pluvialis apricaria. NCBI lineage: Eukaryota > Metazoa > Chordata > Aves > Charadriiformes > Charadriidae > Pluvialis > Pluvialis apricaria. The sequence continues at coordinate 20,913,408 of CM030012.1, read as the reverse complement.
GCTGCTGTGCAGCACAAGGGAATACTCCACTGCGGTAATCACCGTGCCATCTGTTCTCATCCTCTTGTTCCATATCCTGCTAAGCGTGTGCCTCCCAACCTCTGCAACCAGGGAAAGAAGGATCTTATAAGAACAGTAGCCTCAGTCACCATTCAGGGATTCACTGCTTTGAACGGCGTGCATTAGGATATGACCTAAACCAAGCCACAGGAGATGGTATTCTTTAAATAGATGCTCGGGAATGGTTGAGTTAAACTGTGACTGTTACAGGTCAGAACTTTTTCATGCTCAGGCAACTGGCCTTCTCCCTTCTAAGACATGTAATGTAACAGTAAGTAAAGGAAGAGACTAACAGTGCATAATCTGAGAGTGTTTTCATGCCTGAAGGAGACGACCTTGCTTGTCTGCAGGCCCGTCCGTTTTTCCCAGCTGTGAGCTGGTCTGCTAAATGGTAGCACCACTCCTGCTCCGTTAGATCCGCAACACTCACAAAACTATGGGCAGCTGAAATCAGCTTTCTACAATAGCCTTAGAAGTAGGCATTTTTGCCAGTCACACTTACAAACATAATAAGAAATTTTCTTGACCGGTACTCCTGACATATCTCTTAATTTACCATCCCCTGTACACAGAATCACAGAACGGTCAGGGTTGGAAGGGACCTCTGGAGATCATCTAGTCCAACCCCCCTGCCACAGCAGGGTCACCTACAGCAGGTTGCACAGGACAGCGTCCAGGCGGGTTTTGAATGTCTCCAGTGTGGGAGATTCCAGAACCTCTCTGGGCAGCCTGTGCCAGTGCTCTGCCACCCTCAGAGTAAAGTTCCTCCTCATGTTAAGATGGAGCTTCCTGTGCTCAAGTTTGTGCCTGTTACTTCTTGTTCTGTCACTGGGCACCACTGAAAAAAGACTGTTCCCACCTACCTGCCACCCTCCCCTTAAGTATTTATAAGTATTGATAAGATCCCCCCCTCAGTCTTCTTTTCTCTAGACTAAAAAGACCCAAGTCCCTGAGCCTTTCCTCATAAGGAGGATGTTCCAATCCCCTAATCATCTTTGTAGCCCTTTGCTGGACCCTCTCCAGCAGTTCCCTGTCTTTCTTGAACCGGGGAGCCCAGAACTGGACGCAGTACTCCAGATGCGGCCTTACCAGGGCAGAGTAGAGGGGGAGGATGACCTCCCTCGACCTGCTGGCCACACTCTTCTTGATGCACCCCAGGATGCCATTGGCCTTCTTGGCCACCAGGGCACATTGCTGGCTCATGGTCATCCTGTTGTCCACCACGACTCCCAGGTCCCTTTCCACACAGCTGCTCTCCAGGAGGTCGGCCCCCAACCTGTACTGATGCATGGGGTTATTCCTCCCCAGATGCAGTACCCTACACTTGCCCGTGTTGAATTTCATCAGGTTTTTTTCTGCCCAACTCTCCAGCCTGTCCAGGTCACGCTGTGTGGCAGCACAGCCTTCCAGCGTGTCAGCCACCCCTCCCAGTTTTGTATCATCAGCAAACTTGCTGATGGAACACTCTATCCCTTCATCCAGGTCATTGATGAATATATTGAACAGGACTGGACCCAGTACTGACCCCTGAGGGACACCACTTGTTACTGGCCTCCAGCTAGACTCTGTACCACTAACCACATATAGTTTAGTACAGAATATGTTTTCGTCACAAGTAAAATGATGTTTAAGAAGTTTTCCTTTAAGAACATGGTAAAAGATGATTTGAAGGTATCAAAAATATGTTTACTGATGATCCAATTAATAGTTACAGGTACACACATTTAGTACATTTAGAAGCTATCTTAATTTCTGTAGAACTCTCTTTCAACTCTGTCCCCAGATGCGGTAAGCCCTAGAAGGTTTTTAAGGTATGGTGTTGACATTTTAGCCAACTGGTCATGAATCACGAATTTTCGTATGCGGCAGTATCAAATGCTATGCCATTATAAACTTGAGTTCTTAAAGAACACATCAATGAAATCAAAACGTTTAAAATAAATTATGTTTTCCTGAAGAGTTCTTAATGAATCAAGTGTGCTGAACATTTTGGTAGACTAATAATTAGCTGCTAGTGAGTTAGATTTTATGGAAGACTGAAATACTTTTTTTCTGCAAAGTGTACTGTGCATTTCTTCATTTAAGAATTAGGAATATAAATTCTATTGATGGATTTTACTTCTATGCTGACAATCTTCTCTCAGGATAGATAAAAGCTATATTTTCTAAGACTAGCATTTGGACATACAAACACATAAAGCACTGATGTTCAGTTTAATTATTTCCTGTTGTAAGCAAGCAGTCGTTGTCTTCTATGTTTATATTACTATTACTAGCATGACCTAGAGGAAATACAATCCAGGGCTGTCTCTGTTGATCATCCTGATTAGTTACCTAATCTGATTACTCTTCTTTGTGTTCCATATGTCAGCTTCAAGGCAATAACCAGCACCGATGTATGAGGCCTGCTGTAGTTTAACAATACAAAAAAAAAATAAAATTGCTTAATGTAATTAATAGACATAGAGTGGATGTCCTGCCTTTAACTTGATTAATGGTCTAGTATGAGGATTTGCTTTGGTTCATTTGTCCTTTCTTCTCCTACGGTGAACTTTGAGCTACTATTACTTGCATACTGGTTTTTGTAAGGTCATAATAAAGTTATTACAGATACGTTTATGTACATGGAACTTGATTTGAAAAAGCGTCTTCAACTGAAATCAGTTATTCGTTCCAGAGACTGTAATTAATAAGTTTATGCATAAAAATTAGTGATACATGGAGGGAAGTCATTGTTCCTGGGTAATGTTTTTTCTGTTTCTGCTCTTAATCATTGGACAAGCATTTTCAGAATATACTGATTTTAATATTCTGCATGTGTTAAATCATACTCACCTGAAATTAATTGTAGAATGAAGCTTTATTAGAATATAGGGTATGTAATCTTGGTTCATTCCCTCTTCAGGGCTATAAGCATCAGAAGACTTAATTTTTTAAAATATTTTTGGTTTTCAAATAAACTGACTTTACACATTAACTTTAATTTTAAAATGCCCTCAGTGGATTTAGAGATCTGGGTTAAATCCTTCCTTCGTTGCTTTTACAATCTTATTAATTTCAAAGGAGCTTTATATGTGTAAATGAAGAATAAATTTGACCTTTTGTTTTGAGATACAAGCTTACAGGGCAACGCTATTTGTTAATCCTCTCAAAGAAATCTTTATTCGGAATCTAGTTCTAGTGGATTACTTGCACGAGTAGCAACTGCTGGATCCACCCATGTTAAAATGTATTATATTTTAATGTTAGTTTTTATTGTTCAGACTTGTGTTTAGTGGGAGGGTTCTGTCACCTGGTTGAGGGTTGTGTGAGCCGACTCAGGCAGGACACAGGAACAACCACAAAACCACAGATGAAAGACAAGGAGCAAATTTAATCTCAATACCTCGCAAATCGGGGAATCTCCGAAGCAACACCTGGGCAGAGGGACGCGAGCAGAGCGTGCAGGCACTGCAGGGTGGGAGAAAGTCCTTGTTAGCAGGAGCGTGTGGGCTCCGACTTGCTGTTCTCGCCTGCTTTTCAAGGGTTCAAACAGGTGGAGTTTTCCACTTTGCTTTGATCTTCTTCAGCAACAAGGCAGTGGCCTCATGTATGCTAGATAAGGTGTCCCTGAGTCCATCCCAGGCTTACGTTATCTGAGTGTGGATGTCCTACTTGCGAGCACAAAAGGCTGAACAACAATTAGTGTGATATGTGTTGTCCAGCACCCCAGGTGTGAGTCACTTGAGCGTGTTTACGATCCTCCTCACCAGTCTTCCGTTATTTTCCCGCAAGGGTTATTTAGAATCTGAAGTTACTTCTTGTCAAAAACTGAAACAAGATATTAGGATATATCAACAATGCATACTATCTGTCACCTACCATTATGAGAGCAGTGGTTTTAGTAAGTATCATTGTCAACTCTACTTTTTTCCAAAGTGATGGGGGAGGTAATTTCTGAATGTTTTAGTAATGTGAATGCTTCTACATGAGCAAATTTGTTTTATTTTTAAATTATTTTTTAAACTAAGGGTCAATGCCTAAAGTAAAATACACATCTGTAACATAAAGGCATTTTTGAGTTAGTGTTGATGTGATATTCCTAACCTTGTCCTCATTAGTTACTGTAGCACATCTGGTATGGAGGGTCACCTATTGGTCTTAAACCATTTTCTGGTACACCATATGTGCTGTAACACTCGGGCACAATGGGTTGAATAAAATGCAAGCTGAAATATCTCAATATCCTTTTCTTGATTACTTAGAAAGTTAGAACACTTTAAATTTTGTAAGACAAATACTAGAAATAAAACAACATATTAAAAGAACTTGGATTTCATTTAATCATGTATCTAAAATATAAAGGCAGTTTCAGTGCCTTAGTCAAGCTCAGGTACATCACAGACAGCTGAGATTAATCCCTCAATTAATGTTTAGTTCCATAGAATACTCAATTCATGAGATGTGTTTTGCATTCTAACACCGGTGAACAAGTTTGTGATACCAAATATGATCCTTAAAAGCCCACAGAAATTCCAGTACACTACAGAAGAAAGATGTGAGAGCATCACCAGTCTTCCAGGTCCCTGCTGTTACGGAATTTATGGAGTGAAAATGCTCAAATTGAAAGAAGTAGACCACGTCTCATACTACAGAGGAGAAGAGCGAGCTTGACCTTGCCATTCTCTTGGTGAAACATGAGCCAGCAGTGTGCCCTGGCAGCAAAGGAAGCTAACAGCATGCTGGGCAGTGCTTCAGCTTGGAGAAGACATTGGTGTGATCTAATAGCAGCCTTTGAATACATACAAGGAGGTTATTAAGAAGACAGAGACAGGCCTCCCGCAGTGGTGCGTGGAGTGAGAGACAGCGAACGTAAATTGAAATGAAGGAGACTTTGGCTTGATAGAAGGAAAAACATTTCTCGTAAGGACAGTCAGGCAGTGGAACAGGTTGCATAGGGGCACTGTGCAGTCTCCATCCTTGGAAGTTTTCAAGACCCAACTAGACAAAGCTCTGAGCGACCTCAACTGACCTTGCTTTGAGCAGGCCTTTGGACTAGAGACGTCCTGAAGTTCCTTTCTAGTCTGAATTACTCTAAGGTTCTATATTCATCTATTATAGCTGGCTTAACTGTGATAGATTTACAGAAGGCCAGATACGTAAGAAATTTTCCACTGCCTCTAGAATCAGAAATGATCTGGCTTTGCAAAAGACTGATAGTGATTTAGAGAAAGTAACATCTATCTCCCACCTTCCTTGTCTTTCCCCCTAAAGCTAAGTAGTATGTTGGAGAGGAAAGATTCCTCCCCAGTCCCTGGACGTGAGCAGCAGAAGCCATGAAGGATAGTTTAAGTATTGTATAAACATGATATTTATACAATAAATGATGATAAACCTACATTTCCCGTTGTTAGTATTTACTCACTTTTACCTTACGTTTTCAAGCAGATCCAAGTTCCTGCCTTTTGGCTTATAGTAAACTTCATCTGGTAGTTTTCTTTTTATTTATTGGGTGGTGCAATAAGCCATTAGCATGACGTTTATTCCATTTACAGCATTACTGTCTGGAATACAATAAATGCATCACTTCCATCATAAAAGTGCAAAAAAAATTCAATATGTGCAGAAATTTTCTTATATGTACTTCAGTGATACCAGTGTGATCACCATCAGCAGCTAATGAAAATGCACAAAGGTGGATTTTATTATAGAATAATAGAATCATAGAATTGCTGAGGTTGGAAGGGACCTTTAAGATCATCAAGTCCAACCATCAACCTACCCTGACAAAACCACCTCTAAACCATGTCCCTAAGTACCGCATCTACCCTTTTTTTAAACACCTCCAGAGATGGTGAATCCACCACCTCCCTGGGCAGCCTATTCCAATGTTTAATAACCCTTTCAGTGAAAAAATGCTTCCTAATATCCAATCTAAACCTGCCCTGACATAACTTGAATCCATTTCCTCTCATCCTATCACTTTTCACCAGGGAGAAGAGGTCAACTCCCACCTCTTTACAACCTCCTTTCAGGTAGTTGTAGAGGGTGATAAGGTCTCCCCTCAGCCTCCTCTTCTCCAGGCTACATAACCCCGGTTCCCTCAGTCGTTCCTCATAAAACTTGTCCTCCAGACCCCTCACCAGCTTTGTAGCCCTTCTCTGCTCCAGTACCTCAACATCCTTCTTGTAGTGAGGGGCCCAAAACTGAACACAGTACTCGAGGTGCGGCCTCACCAGTGCTGAGTACAGGGGGATGATCACTTCTGTAGTCCGGCTCACCACACCATTCCTGATGCAGGCCAGGATGCTGTTGGCCTTCTTGGCCACCTGGGCACACTGCTGGCTCATATTCAGCCAGCTGTCCAACAACAGCCCAGGTCCTTTTCCACTAGACAGCTTTCGAGCCACTCCACCCCAATCCTGTAGCATTGCATGGAGTTGTTGTGACCCAAGTGCAGGACCCGGCACTTGGCCTTGTTGAACCTCATACCATTGGCCTCGGCCCATCGGTCCAGCCTGTCCAGATCCCTCTGTAGACATTCTGAAGCCGATGGCCTAATAGTCCGGTTAACTTTTGAGAGATTTGCTTACGTCTTCCAAGTTTTGTGTTGTGGTTTTTTTTTAGTATACCACTTTTAAGTTTAATAATTCTATAATGTTAATCTAAGATTTGCCCAACATGATTGCGCAGAAGAAAGAAAGCAAATGGTATCAGAAAAATGTACTTACTGCAAAGCTGCTTTCATTGTGTAAAACATTGACTAGCTCCATAATGTGTGTAAGTTGAGATAATGTAATAAAATGGAAATTTAGATATATGTGTCGGAGAGAAAATGTTTGTGTAAAATGAGGTGGTCACAGAGTATAATTCCATTTTTTGTGTTCTTTTTATTGTTTGGCATTTCCATTCCTCAGTTTCTGTTTCCTCTCTTTTCAGGAGCCTGATTCTGAATACACCGTGTTTCAGGTAAAATTCTTTTCATAAATACAATTGTGAGATACAATTGTTAGGAAGAATTTCTGATACACTGAATAATACTTGTTTTGTTGTTAAATCCGTAATGGCATAAATTTGTTTTTCATCATTGGTATGGCAGTACATCTGATAAGGGGTATTTTTAATAGGCAGCTTTTATGTTTAATAGAAGTTTATTTCTCTCAAATATTTCCTATAGGTTTATTTAGCAGTTCGGTAGCGTTGTGCCTTCTAAAAGCTAAACTGAATCTATGTTCAACTGAATGACCTTCATCTGCTGATGAGATTAGGAAAAAGCCAATGTGTATTTCACAGCCAGAACAATGTTTATGCTTTTAGGGATCCCTTTCATGTTTCATTTAATGCTGTGTAATGGTGGGCTGTTATCCTTCCTGCTCCTATAGCTCATTCTCACTGCCTGCCTTGTGTAGAGTCTGGTAGTCTTGAAGCTGCATGATGGTGCTTTGCATAAGTGATGGAGGACTGAGAGTAATTGATTAGTTTTCACTCTGTCCACGTTAGCGCTAGATCACTGCAATGGGAATAATAGTAATGTGCAGGTGATGGCATCTTTTGGCTATAGCCCACAGTCAGAAGAGATTAAATGCAATGTGAAATTGCATCTTTGAATGCAGCTCAATAACATATTTTACAAGTTTCCGATTACATTCCAATGAAGTCATGCAAGTTGTTTGCATACAAAATGGTTTCCAGTGAAATACTGCCAGATACCTTCTTGACTTTAAATATTACACTTTATTGAGGTAGTTGTTGCATTCTGGGGTTTTCATTGTGTATGGAATAAAATCTATGATAATGGAAAGGATTGTTGGAGAATGAAACCTCTTAGAAATGTGCATTACCAGATTCAGAAAATACATTTAGACTTAGATTTTATCTTTTTTCTAAATTTGGTGTTCGGACTTTTCAGAAACAAGAGGAAGATACTTGATTCAGTGACAAACCAGTTCTCAGGAACAAAGTGAGAAACACTTTGTCACTTTTTTTTCTGGAGTTTAGATTTCTTAATAAATACTATATCGCATTTCTGTACTTACGGTACTTAAGATATTCCTTCCCTCTTTAATTACTCTTAGTTACTGTAAAGTTCTGTTCTGGTTATGAGTTAAGCAAGCTAAATCTCTTCCTATATTGTGAATATGTGGGTTGTCTGAAATGAGCTGTCCCTTTCTTGTTCCCATTGTTTAAGTGCCCTTTTAATAAAAATGCAAGTCGTCTTCGTAAACGCCAGACATATTGCTTGTCAGAAAACAAAATTATTGATCCTGCAAATAGACAGCAGATAATATAAATGGGATCTGTGGCAACAGTTTGAGTGGAAAAACTTGTGCTATGTCGAGGTATAAGTAATATTGTCATGTGGTTACTCAGAAGTGTGTGCATTTATTTTTATGGCATTTTGTGATAAGTGAGCCTTCCTCTCACTGTTGGCAGCATGTTTTTTCCAGTTTTGTGCTGCTCTTATTCATTTTAATTGAAGTTTTTCAGCTGAAGTTCTTGTGCATTAGTTTCAGATTAAACCCTTACAGGTTTTCACTGAGTGAAAAATCTGTGCATTGTACTATAGTAAATTACTAAAACTGTGTACTTTCTTATGAACGGAATTGTTAAAATTTTTTTGAGTAACTACAAACTGCAACACAGAAACTAGGCTTCATATGAGGATAAAGTAGCTGTGGGAAATACCAGGACTATTAGTACAAATTATTTATAGAAAGTCAGCAAAAGTTGAAGTTACTGAGCTGTTAAGAAAATCTTTAAACCTTTCATGAGTTTTACATCTCATGTGATAAATGACACCTGTAATTTATGAAAAAAAAAAAAAAAGAGAATTTGTTGGGGAGAGTCTGTTTTAACAGAGACGTGTACCTCTCAATAGCCATATGCTGTAGTTCTAATAAAGTCTTATGTGACTTTTAATGAATAAGTAGAATTTTTTTTATGAATGAAAAGGGTATCAGAAATTTCATTTAATTATTTTGAAAAAAATACATTTTTCCTACATCTCGCTTTGTATTTGTGTCTCAATATACATTTCTAATTCCTTTTCCCGTGCCTTGATTTTTCACATATTCAGCATAACTGTGTACATGGATAGAAATGATACTTTTGTTTCATATGGGTCTTGTAACTAGTAGTTAGGAATTTTGAATTGTCTTCTTGTCTCCCAAGGTAAAGGTCATCTTTCCATAGTTTAAGTCAGTGACAAATTTGACATTTTTCTCTCTATTGCTGTTTTGATCAGAAGTCCTGTAACAAACATTGCTGCAGGCAATACTCTAATCTACAGACTGATGTTTAATTAAGTGATAATATGTGATATTTGAGGTTTTTGTTGACTGTGAAGCTTCAAACTAGAAGCTTAAGACTGGAAGAGCAGCCTAAGGAATCTATTTTTTATGACACATATTTGTGCAATAATGACAAAGAGACATTGCTTTTTAAAAACACATTATCTTATGTTTGTTATTGGAAAAATCACAATGATATACTTACGTCTATGTTAAGAACTGGCCCCAGTTGTAGCAATTAGCGTAGAGAAGTTGCTACTTTCAGTTCTCAGGAAAATATCATTACTATGGCAGCTTTTCTTATCTCTACTAGGAAATTAGCCTGTGTTTGGCTATACTGAGAGTTCTAATTTCAGCATATTCCCAATATAGACATGGTTATGTTGACTTCAGACATACATGTCTTTGAAAAAAGCAGTGTACCGTCAAGGTGTTAAAAATTCAACAAACTAAATACTTCTGTAGAATAATGAAAAACAGTCAAGTGTGTTGAACATCTAACTGCAAATCTCAATGCTAATTAAAGGTTGTCACCCTACTACATAAGAAGAAACTAAAAGATAATAAAGCAGATCTGGATTATGTCTGTCTGGCCTAGATTCAAATCATCCTCCCCTGTTCCTTTTTCTTCATACTTGAACAAAGGTTTCTAATTGTGGTTGAACTGGCTGGCTAAATCCCTCTTTTACTTTTGCCTGGAAGAAAGCACTTTTGAAAAGGAGAGATAAATATTTCAACATTTTTAGATATACTTTGTTTTTGATAGTTATAAAGTTGCATAGAAATATGAGGGAAGCGTAGAGGAAGGGATGGTCTGAGACAATACGAGTGAAAAGTGTCCCATTAAATGATTTCTTAAATTATTAAATGAGCCTAAGGTCCAGATCTTCTCCTACCTCTTATTTAAAGAACAAATGGTTCCCTGTGTTTGACCTTTAGTTCTATTAAGGTAGCATCAGTCTGTTTCTATTTTGAAATATCTCCTTAGCAAATATTAAACATGCTTTTCCACCAGACTGCTATACCCTGTGTCAGAAAAGAAACAAATCTAATTGTTTTGGTAGTGATTTTTACTCTGGAAAATTTATGATGATCTGTTATCAGCGATAACAAGCGATAGGATGAGAGCAAATGGCCTCAAGTTGGGCCGGGGGAGGTTTAGATTGGATATTGGGAAAATTTCTTCACTGGAAGGTTTGTCAAGCACTGGAACAGGCTGCCCAGGGGAGTGGTGGAATCACTGTCCCTGGGGGTATTTAAAAAACAGGCAGATATGGTGCTGAGGGAGATGCTTTAGTGGTGGATTTGGCAGTGTTAGATTGATGGTTGGACTCGATGATCTTAAAGGTTCCTTCCAACCTAGACACTTCTGTGATTCTGTTCAAGATCTGAAGGAAGATCAGGGATTGGTCTTTTGGTTCCCTTTATCATGCCAGCTCTATGAGTATGTTACAGGTATATTAAGTTATCAAAGTGGTTGGATCTGCACTTATTTTGTTGGTACTTCTGTATGGCTGCCATCGTTTTTTCTTTTCCCCATTGATTTGGTGTCTCTACGGTCTACACAAAGCTTGTCACATAGGCTAGAATTATGCTGGCCTTTTCACACTGCTCATATAATCCTCCAAGACATTTAATGTAGTAATTTGTTAGTTTGCTTCACTAACAATCTCACAATCTGAGATGCTTAGCTATATATTTATGCATTTTTTTACAGCTGATGCTTTGAACAAAGGAGTTTTAGACTGTCTTTCTGAAGAGTGTTGCTTGTGGATAGTAATACACTCTAACTGCTGGTTAAAATATTTTCCTTCTTTCTCTTCTGATGCCTGGGAAAGGCATTACTTAACATTACAGTGGTTTACTTACCTTCCTCTCCCATCCCAATTTAAATAAGATGTCTGTCAGCAGTGGGTTTTGAATGGCACTGGTAGCTGGGGATTTTTTCAAAAGCACAAGATCTGAGTTGCCTGTGACCTAAATTAGTCATAAATTTCATGAGGCATGAAATTCTGTCCTCCAAACTCAATATCTATAGCAGTTCCACTCCGAAAGAGTTATCTAAAGTCTTGGTCCCCTTTCCGCCTTCATCAGGAAATTGATGGATATAGCCAGCTGTTTAAGTTAATACCTTATTCAAGCTTATTAAAACTGTGCAATGGAAGAATTGCTGATTAGATTATTTACTTGGTGTCTTGACGATATTTTGCTTTTTACTTTATCCTTATTCAGGCTGCCTGGAGCCTGAAAACACGAGCTTTGACAGAAATGGTGTATGTGGATGAAATCGATATGGATCAAGAAGGAATCGCAGAGATGATGCTAGATGAAAATGCCATTGCTCAAGTCGCACGTAAGAACGACTTTCACGTAAATACGTTGAAGCAACAAGAGCTCTTTTAGTGAGGATTGTCATCCAGCATAAGATAGTACATACTAAGGTGACCTGATATGGCTTTTAGCTATTGCTACAAGAAGAGTTTTAGATTATTTTATGGCTGCATGGTGATGTTGAGATACACCACATGATCTTGATGTAGTGCTTAGGCCTGTCAGAGAGGGATTCAGACAATAGTGTTTTGTCAGTTTTTCCTCTATATCTTTGTACTCACTAGCTTTTTTCCATCAGTGCACTGATTTCTTTTACTCCTTTCTGGCTTATTTAGGCACTATGGGAAACTAGAGAAAAATACATGCCCTTGATGTACTGTGAATCTCATCCATATGCCTGCACTGTAGGCAACAGTCCAGCGAAATCTGACATCAGGTTTTTGTATCATTCCCCATAAACATTTTCTGAAGTGTTTTTTTCTCTTCTGCTTTTCTCTACTTTTTCGTTTCTTCCTTCCCAGGGCAGTTCTTCAGCTCTGTCATTTTTTCTTGTATGGAGTTCTTTTCAGCTTCGTCAGTTCCTTTCTAAGTGGGCAGTAATAAGTAGTCTTCCATTACTTTTTGGCATTATTTCCATTTTTCTCTGTTTCTTCAGTACAATCCACATGGGAATTTTTATGCATCTTATTAGATGTGGCTCTCAACCACCTACCATGTCAAGGAATTCAAGGGAAGAACTGGACGTACGCCAGAATTAATATTTGAAGCATTAAAAGCTTTTGTCATCTGGATAGAAGTAGGCAATTGCATATCTATCTGATTACATTTTTAAAAATTGTCATTACGTGCTTGGTCACATATAAACAGTCAAGCAGTACTCGAGTTGTGTTTATACATTATGATAATCTAATTACATGTATCTGTCTTAAAACAGCATAATAATATAATTGAGACTTTTATTTGGTTTTACGCCCCCTGCAGTAGAGACCATCTGCTAAGAAAAGTCATTTGATGAATATTATTGAGAAATAAAGCATGCTGGAAAAATACATTCATACTATTTTTAAACTGAAAAAGGTGACTTTCTGGATAGTGTGTCACAGATTTCAAAGCCAAAGAAAATCATTATGATAGTGCAGCCTGCACTCCTGAATCATTGAGATAAGACTTTGCTATTCATGCTTCAAATCCACTAGATGTGCCTGAGCTACTATATAGTTTTTCAGAAAGTGTAAGAACTTTCCAGAGAGAAAGAACCCCCTGCAGTCTTTAGTAAATTATTGAATTTGCTAGCTTTTATCAGTGTATGCCATATCTTCAGTGGGAATCATCAACTATAGCTCCAGCTGTTGCTTCTTTGTGTATATTTTATGCCTGATGTGAAGTCTTTATTTTCAAAAGTATATTTCCAAAGTAAATAGTTTAAAATGTCATTAAGTCATCCAGTGATCTTTTCTTTGATAAGGTAAACAATCTTCTCATTCTGAGGTACATCTTTTAATTTTTGAGTTGAGTCTTGAAACTCTTCTTAACCCTCTCCAATTAATCTGCATGCTTTTTCAGTTGTAGTCACCAAACCAAACAGTCCACTGACACATAGAAAATACATTTTTCTTCTACAGCTTGATCTTACTTTCTTTATACATCTGAAGTGTTTTTCTGTTACACTTTTATATGAAAGGTAAGCACAGATATCACTAGTGAGGGTGCAAAGAGGACAGAGCCAGTCTTTGCAGTGGTGCCCCATGACAGGACCAGAGGCAGTGGGCGCAAACTGAAACACAGGAGGCTCTGTCTGAACATCAGGAAACACTTTTTTTTTACTGTGAGAGTGACTGAGCACTGACACAGGTTGCACAGGGAGGTTGTGGAGTCTCCCTCCTTAGAGATACTCAGAAACCATCTAGGCGGGGACCTGGGCAACTGGCTTTAGGTGAACCTCCTTGAGCCTGGTTGGACCAGCTGATCTCCAGAGGTCCATTCCAGCCTCAACCATTCTGTGATTCTGTGATCACTTCCACATTTATATGATTTAATAAAGATGGGTGCTTGCTGACTGTGGGCTTTCTTTTGCTGTTGAAGTGTTTTAACCATAGTTGGTCTTGAATCAGAGTCTTTTACTGTGGCAAATCTTCCAGCATATCCTCCCCCACTATAACTATAGCTTACAAACTTAAAAATGTGTAGTCTTACCTCCCTTATTACAACTGGTATTGCCTGTACTTCACTTACTAAGCAGTTCAAATCCTTTTGCATCAGTTACATGTCCATTTCAATTTTGCATCTGTCCTTACCTTAGTTTCCATATTAAACTATCTTAATCATGTTTTTGCTCTCAGTCTTGCATTATTAAATAATTGCTAAATTGTATAGGGTCCACTGGAAACAAGTACTTTTCTGTAGTTCCTCTTCACACATATATGATGAAATCTGTCTTCCACCAGTTTTTAAATTTTTGTAATTTTGCTGTGTTAATTCTGCATCAGTCTTGCTTATCAATAAAAATGTCCTATAGCATAATTTTACAGAAAATTCCCAGTATGTTACCTTTGAACTCTTAACACCATCAATTTTGTCAGCTAAGGTTGTAATCTTGTTTAAAAGTGTTACCTTGACAACATATTTTTCAGAAACTCATACTAATTGGACTTATGCATAATCACAGCTGTTTCATTAACTAGGGCGTTAGAGTCATCTGTAGGCTTCGCTAACTGCTGAAATTACGCTCTTAAATTCTTTTGCTGTTAGTGGCCACATGCACTGCTATGGCCTCTTGATCCCTATTCATTGCTAGTTCAGCTGGGATTCTCAAAGTAAGGACTGAGTTGTCTGGGGTGAAATCGAGGGAACTAAATCATATAAGCATTCTCCCAGCATACCAAAAGCCCAAAACAACCGTAGTTATAAAAAAACATGTCTGGAAAAGGGAATTTAATGCCCTACCTTCTTTATGTTATTGCAATAGTTAAAAAAAAAAAAGGCTCAGAAGGTGGAAGACTAGTTCATTGTCTGCTAGCCTGAAAACTTGAAGGCCACTTTCTCCATTTCTCAGAAGAGTGCCCTAGTTATCTTGTTAGAAACTCTGCTGGGTGGACTGTCCAAGATTCACAGGACTATAAAGAGCAAGTAAGCAACAGAGGTCCTAAGTATGTCCAGCCAGAAGAGAGAGAATCCTGAGTTTTGGTCCTTATTTTAACATCGCTTATATATTTAGTTGGTTTTACCAAGGAGATCATGGTTAATACCTTTTTTGTATTATTTAACTTTAAATACAGCTGTAGCCAGGTGGCTACTGTAACATTGGAGCCAGAGGCACTTGGTGTCAGCATGGATACAAAAAGCTAGAAGGTATTTAGATTGAATTAGAAGTTATCGATTTGGACAAGTCTACTAAACTTGCTTAAACAACGGACTGGTGGTATCTCAGAGGTAATTACAGCTTGAGGGTAGAAGAGAGAGAGGATTGAAAAAGGGCAAACTTGGGGCTTATCTACGGGAGAAAAAGAAGGAAGCAACCTATCAGTTTGACTTCAGTTCTTGGAAACATTTGGAATAAAAGCAGTTCATAAGTATCTAAAAACTAAGTAGATGAGGAACAGTGATTTGTCAATAACTAGGTGCGTCAACTTAAATCTCATTTCTTTCTGTACGTGGTAACAAGCAGTGAACAGATCAGAAGGTATAGATGTCATCTTGCTTTTAACCGAGTGTTTAAACTATTTCTTAGACATTCACTTAGGGGGGTAGAAAAACTGATTATAATCAAATGTCAGTGAAGGTGATGGATAATCCACATGCAGGAACTAGTAATTCTTAATGATCCACTGTCAAAACAGAAATATGTGAAAAGGGGGGCCCTTCATCTGTTCACCTGGGCTCAAGCTAATTCGGTATTTTCATTGATGATCTTTCGATATGGATGTTTGAACTTTACTGTGCCCTAAATTGTGGGTGAGGGTCCTACATGGGTCTAATGACATGAGATACCATTCTTCATCTGCCCTGTAGCTGAAAGTTTTGGTTAACTTACTCAAGTCTGGGTGCTATTTTAGTCCCAGATAGAAAATACACTATTTTAAATTAGCATGATCTCATTGTTCCAGTAACCTTTCTTACTTCAGTGCTATCTGTTGCTCCTGAGATGTTCTTGAGAATTGTTGTGGTTTAACTCCGGTAGACAGCTAAGCCCCACACAGCCTCTCAGTCACTCCCCCAAGTGGGATGGGCGAGAGAATGGGAAGGGTAAAAGTGAGAAAACCACGTTCGTTGTGGCAGGTTTCCTGAAATAATCTGACAATTTATCAGTAGTACAGTGCAATGTTTGGTTTTTTGTCGTCTTTGTCTAGTGCTATATCCCCTCAGTTTGAACAAAGAAATTTCCAATTTGTTGTAAGACACAATAATTCTTGAAAGTCCCCTGGACAAGGGTGTAGTATCTCAATGTGAAGTGAGAAATGCTCTTGTTTTATAGGACCAGGAACATCTTTGAAACTCCCTGGAACCAGCCAAGGTGGAGGCCCCAGCCCAGCTGTTAGGTATGTGATTTTTTATTTTTTTTAAATGTGGCTAGTTACAAATGAGCAAATCTTAAATTTATTTAAATGAAAATGAAATGCTTTAGATATAAGTGTTTAAATTCTCTATCAATAAATACCACTCAACATAAGGATAATGTGCTTAACATCTTCAGGCCAGTAACTCAATCAGGAAGACCTATTACAGGATTTGTGAGACCCAGCACGCAAAGTGGACGGCCAAGTACTATGGAACAGGCTATAAAAACACCTCGAACAGCTCTCACAGCTCGTCCAATTACTAGTGCCTCTGGGGGATATGTCCGGCTAGGAACGGTAAGTTGTTTGACTCTGACTCTGTTCTCGCAACGATGGCTTGCGTGGTCATAGTATCTGGTACAGTGACATTGTAGTTGACATAAAAGCTGCATCTAAACTCAGGTTTGAAGGAGGTGAGCTTTTTTGTTCAAATTGTTTTCAAAGTAGAGTTTGAAAATGTTACTTGTTAGTTTGCTAGTCTGCTTATATTAAAAAATGTACATGAATTCACAAATTCACAAAAATTCACCTACATTCCAAATTCACAAGTTCTGTGAGACTTATTTTTATTCACTGAAGGCCATGAAAAGACTATGACATGATTTCACCATAAGTACGTTGAAACCTTCTCCAGGTTTTTCAGTTTACTACAAAACAATTACTAATCTCTCAGTGTCTGTCACTTCAGAAGATAAGGAAAATAAACTATACTAGTTTTGTGTGGTTCTATTGGCAAAATTAATAAACTGCAGCTGACACAAATATGTAATACAGATTAACATCACATTAATGGCAAAACGTGTTACCTTTCCACTATCCTCACTATCGCAGGTATGAACTGATCTTCCTGATTCTTTCTTGAAGAATTTTTTGTTATGTATCCCAACTACCTTCAGTCCATCTAACCATTAGTCTAAGCTACCTGCTTAGGCACATTATGGAAATACTGGAGAGAAGGAAGAAAAAGGTAGTTGCAGAAGGTAATATAAGCAACCTCCTTCAGGGACTGTATGGGAGTAGGGCAAATTCCTGGCTTTCAGAAAAGATGAAATTCAGTAAGAAGAGTCTGTACTGTACAGTAGAGCAGTGCATCTACAAATGCTTTCTTTGGTTGTGGTTGTTTTGTATACTACTAGTATTTTGAAATTTGTCAGGAAAAGTGTAGGGGATCTTCTGACTTAAAATCTTCTTTTTCCCCTTCAGGCTTCAATGCTAACAAATCCAGATGGCCCTTTCATAAAACTGTCTCGACTGAATTTAGCAAAATATGCTCAAAAACCCAAACTGGCAAAGGTATGTAACTATTTTGGTTAATATTGTGATATCTTTTTCTTATTTTCTGGAATCATTCTAATGTAACTGTGAATGGGATTGGGTATACAAACAATGATAAACTGTGTTGTAGACGTAAAGTTCAGAAAAATAGTGGGTTACTTATCTTTTGACAGTGCTTACCAGACTTGAAATTGAAAATATGTCTGGGGAGATTATGTTGAAAGTAAAACCTATGAAAAACATTTGTATAGAATAAAATATTCCATTGGTAAATAACGTTGAACTGTGCATATAGGACCGATGAGGGGCAACCAAACAAAAAAGCCAGGCAGAAAAAAACAGTGGAACCCTCCTTAGTGTCCGGAAGTGTGGTTCTCTGTACAAATAGATGGGAATCCTGGCCTAAAAATGATCAAATTTTTCCATTTGATTTTATGGCATGAGTTAACACTTTTTATATAAAAAGATTTCATCTTTTTGTTCAGAATTCTTCTTCATTGTAAGTTAAGATCCTATGATTGACAGCCATTGAAATTGAGACTGTCTGCCAATAGAACAGCTGTATCCAGGTTATCTTCCCAACTTACAGGTTTCAGCTCTGAGTGGAAGGGACCTTAAATCTGTGTAATGATTTATCACTCTGTGACCTTTCAGTCCAACAGACCCAACACAACCAGTTAGTTGTATAGATGAAGATGTTTTCTGTGCATAATTTGTTGACGAAAAAACAACTGTTGCACTAAGACCAACAATTCATTTTGCACAAAGCATCAAACAAGAGACACACTCTCAGGAGCTGTATTTGGCTAGCAAGCTAGAGTTGAAAGAACCAGTACGGATTCAGTCTATTTTGAGAAATGTAGTGGTGAACACTGTTAGAGGACTAGCAGTACCTAATAATCCGCTGGTGGAAATTAGCTCCTCCAGTCCAAAACTGTAGCTAATAATTTTTCATAAATGATGAGCAAATTCCTTTGCTTTTTAAAACCTGATCTAGATTGATGTAGGGCATTGCTTTTCAATGTGGTTTTCAAAGGAAATAAATTCTGAGTGACTGCACTATGTTCTTCACCCGCTCCTTACATCTCTGTCCCTTAGCCCCTTAACCAAACTAGGAAGAAGAACAAATATCAAATATAGTAAATTCAGGTCTGGCGGGATAATGAAAGAGTTCCAAACTATCATCTGAGGGCAGTTACGTGTCAGTTCTTTATCAGTTCTGAAAAAACTGCAAGCCTTTTGTCCAGCTATGTCCTTGCCAGCACACACTTTACTCTAAATCCATCACAATCTGTAAAACAGGGAGAATGTTAAGAAACCCAAGAAGGATTAAGAAAATCAAAACACACCCATAAGAAACTAGGCTTAGTTGTTCTCCTTGAAGACAGCTAGCTTTTAATTGTGTTTGGTTAAATTTCAGAGGAAATATTTATTCTCCGCAACAGCTCTCAGGAATGAGAAATGTATATATTTTTAACCTTTTTTTTTTTTAATTAGCATTTTCTGGGACAATGGGATAGCTCTGTCTTCCTTCAGTTTCATACGAAAAGAGGCTTAAGCCAAACAATGTAAAGCAGCAGTCATAGAAACATCCATAGGCAGCAAGTGTACTTGTCAGTATTATGAAGCTAACACATTATGACATTAACATTTCACACAGACTGTAAGATCTAAGTTTAAATTTGGAGCTACATAGAGTTATAACTTTTTTTTAAACAAGACAGCATTAAGGCTAAAGCCAAACAAAGCAGGAGGTGAGACTGCAGACTGCACTCTGTCTTAAGAATCATTGATTAAAGTTTTAAAACTCTGAGCTGTCACTTCTCGCAGGTGCAAAAAGATGATAAATCTTGCAACTATTAAATTCACATAATTAGCATGTGTTGGTATATACTCCTCCTACGTACTTCTGCCTTGTGTGTTTGCAAAGTATACTCATCGCATCTCCTTTTAAGTTAGATTATCTATCTTTTCATTGCACGACTAGGTCTTCCGATGTTTTGAAGTATAGAGGAACGTGGCTTCTCTCTGACTAGCATCAGCCGTGTTAAGCACTGTCGCAGGAAACTGCATAGTAGACATGAGGTACCACCTGTCGCCAGAGAGAGCCTCTGGTAAATCTCAGTTAGCAACTGGTTTATGACATGAATCAGGAAGTTTTATCTTTTTTAGCTTTTGGATTTTTAATAGCGTTATTAAGATAACTCTAGATATTTTTATCCAAGTGAATGTTCAGTCATTTAAATCCTCTTGAAGGTCAGGGACTATAGATAACAGCAGTAAATTCCTCGTGCCAGCCATACATTTTTTTTTATCACTTCAGATTTACTCACTTTTACTGAATGCTTCCCTATTATTGAACTAGAGGAGGAAATGTTCTGCTGCTTCTTTATTTTCTATTCGTCATCCACCTGTTCTAACCTCCCCATAAATGTGTTTTTATTTAGAATTCTTTAATGTCCTTTAATCATCTGTTCAGAGTCTTTTGGAGAAAAATAGGTTGTGGTTTACTTTCCTTACCAGACATGACAGTTTGTTAGTAATTCTGTAGTTTCCTTAAGGTAAATCTTTTAAGAATTTTGTCTAAGAAAAGCTGGCAGAAGAGTCATGGAAGCCCTTAGAAGACTGCTGTCTCATTCTTTATTTCTTTCCTCATGGGGCAACATTTTCTTTCAGTTTTTTATAATGAATAATAAGAATTTAGAAAAACATTCTGGCAGTTAAGACCTGGGATTTGGATGCGGAAAAAGATCAAGGTTCAACTCAATTGAAGTTTGTGTTACTAGCACCTATACGACGTTTCTGGGAATAGAGGCTTCTAGTCTCCATTTAGTTATCTAGTACCTTTCAACATAATTTTATTCACTTAAAATGTCACTCCCCATTACCTGTTATATACTCTCCTATATTCTCTTGCAGAACAGCTGCAAGGTGGTGTCACTTGCTTAGCTTTATACAGGAGTAAATACAGATGCAGTTATATTGCCATGCGGTTGTGGGTTTATGAGCAGTTACCACAGCAGAGCTGATGCATGCTCTTTAAGCTTTGGTATTATGATGGTGTGCTAGAGTTTCAGAAGCACAATATTGTTATCATTTATCATTTACAAATAAAAAAGGCTTTCCTTTACAGATCCCAAAATTCTGTAGGGTTTAGATTTTTTTTTTCCCTAAGGCAAAATTTGCTCAGCTTACATGCTTAATAAACCTGTGTTTAATTTAAGTAGCTTTTGCACTACATAAGCACATAACTATACTTTTCAAAAAGTCTTTTTTAGATCAGTTGTTGATTTTAATTAAAAAGTCATGAAAATGGTGCCAGGTTTTCAAGTCTATATTCACTTTCAAATTATAGCTGCTGCTTTTTTTTTTTTAAAGTGACTTTGAGGACCAAAGAGACAATCCCCCTAATCTCTTGCAACAAATTAGGAACAAAAATGCTTTCCTGTAATGACAATGTAGCACATCTATAGTTTTTGTCTATTCAAGTCTTTGTTAAATGTAAATGTCAGCAATTGTGATGTGTGAATGTGGTTGCTTTCACAAAGAATTAATTTTTGCCTAACATAATCAAGATTCTGTATTCCTCCTAAATAATATTATCAATTTTTATCTTCAAATATGACAAGGTTTTAAATATTCTTCTGACAGGCATTGTTCGAATATATTTTTCACCATGAAAATGACGTAAAAAATGTGAGTAATTCATATGTTCCATTTTCATTTTTTTATTAAGTATCATTCAGTTATTTCTGTCAGTATTCTGCTAAACTAAGGATCCAGGTGGTACATTGCATCTGAGTACAGAAGCGAAGCATTAAAAGTTTTTTAAGAGAGAGAAATCCTTTCCTACAGGGGTGATAATCAGGGATGATAATTTGCAATTACCAAGATACGGATTGTGGGGGTTTTTTTTTGAAAAGCAAAGCATTCTAACGCTTAAAACTAGGTCCCTCATCTGTCAACATGATAAGATCCCTGTATCTAATGATTTCATGTTAACAGAATGTACTGGAGCCTGAGCAGTAGCTGAAACTGCATGTCAGGTAGCTGAACTGCCTACAAAGTTCAGAGTTCCTGAGGCTTGAGTGTAAGCAATTAGTTACGGAAGACTGTCCGTTAACAGAAGGTGAAAATATCTGACAAAATAGTTAGTGATTAAATTGAACATCATTTGACTTTTTTAACTACTGAGATGATTGTTTATTCATTTGGGTGAATAGGAAGGAAAGGTATTTGGTGCAACTGTGGAAAAAGAAAATATCAATAGTACTTGGACACTTTTTCTAGAAATTTAATTCCATAGTGCTGAGGTGTTTTGTGGCCTCAAGAGAAAGATTATATTGTCCATATGACTGTCTGTAACATTTATTCTCCAAAAGTTTTCCTAATTATACTGGTTCCCTCTTACCCTATCCAACGTTTTTCTCAATGTAGTTCTTCATATGTTACTGCTCTGAATAGGTAAGGTCAAGTTTGGGTACATATTGTTTAAACTTTCAGAAATAGATAAAGGTTGCAGAACTTTTTTGGCAGTTCACCATGGGAAATAATTCATTTCTTCAATGAATAAAGTGTTAAAATATTTCATTACTGTGTTAGATATATGCACCCAGTTGAATCAAAATTTCTGCTTTAAGTTTGTTTGAAAGAACTGTTTGTGTCAATAATGCATAGCTGACTAAACAGTTATTGAATTTTCTACAATACTACTAACTGGTATGTGGTTAGATCTGAGGTTAAACTCTCCAGTTAATCAATAACACACAAAAGAAATTTCTGTTGTTGTTGCAATAGATCAGAACCGTTTCCAAATGTACTGCTATGGGAAGCTTTTTAATCTAATATCAAATGATTATAGTTGTATACTGTCAATTTATTGCATAGCATTCTTCTAAGAGGATTGAATTACAGTGCACTATTAATCCAAAATATGGTTGAAACAGTAAGTGCAAGTGTCAGAAATGTTAGAGAGAAACAGAAATTAACATTTAGGTATTCGAATACTGAATGTGAAGAAAGTGTCTAGGTTTTATGCCACTAACAATAAAAATCTATGTTGTTGGTTATTGAGAATGCTGTTCACTAAGTATGAAGGAGTAACTTGATGAGATGCTACATATGCCTGTGACCTACACTTTAAGGACGTGCAGGATCTTCTAGGCTAGACAGATAATTTCCAATAAAGCAAGGAATTTTCCAAGCACTCCAGAAAAAAATTGTAAGGTGTTTTTACACTGTACCACATGTATCTTGAAATCCTTGCTGAGAATCCCAAATCACTGTCTTGCAGGAAAAGTTTGCCTGTGTGTTTTTATGCACCCTAGCCATTTGAATAAATATCCATAAGCAGAGAAGTGCCAGCATAGTCACCACTGTTTATTATGTAATGAGAGGGACATCAGCATGTTTGGTTAATGATAGAATCTTATAGGAAAAAAAAATTGTGTCTCACTTCGCAGTACGAGGTGCCTTTGTAATGTAATACGTATCTCTGAAGAGTTTTTTTTTTTTAACTTTTCATTTTGCTTTCGTTCCTCTTCAGTGCTTTCTACACCATTTTCAATATAATTCTGTTCTCCAAACTGTCCTCCCTTCCTTTTGAACCTCATCTGCGTTATTTTTTTCTTAAACAAAAAAAGAAATACTTTAACTTCTGCTTAAATTGACTGCGTCACTGCTTATTCATCTCTCCTACCAATGGCATTTCACAAATCCATTTTTTTACTTCTCCCTGAAAAGAATTTGGTCACTTAGGATTCAGCAGAGAAACAGCACATAACGTTAACTGTTTAAAACTTGATCTAGATCTTGCTTGGTCACCCGTTAGAACATTCATTGACACCTCTTGTATCTTTGTATTTACCTGCTACTGTGTCATGTTGCACATTCTTAAAAAAAAAAAAAGCCACAACACTTTTCTGCATGAGATGAAATGAAAGAGCTTGGAAGGTTTGGAAGCCTGGGAAAGCTTATGTTTGTTACTGTGTAGACTGGAAAGCCTCTACTTGTGGACTTTCTGCATGGGTGGAATTGGAACACCAGTTCCTGCAGTTTTGCAAATAAAACACAAAAGTAGTAGTGACGATATCCTTCCTTTGTCACTGTGCTGATCTGGAACACTCTGTACTGTTCTCAACTTCGTTATTATTTAAGAAGCAAAGGCAGTTTTATTATTTATCTTCTGTTTAGTATTCAGCCAGTAAATAGAAATAAATAAAAAAAGCCTCAGCAATTTCAGTTGAGAAATGTAATTTGTCAGTGTGCATTCAGCTGGACAAATAATGCTGGGATCTTGGTTCAAATTAAAAGTAAATACACCTGTAATCTATCAATTATCAGAAACGTGGGGTTGCAAGAAGAAGAGAGAAGCACTGAGCTTTTTCAGCACTTGAAAATGTGTTCAAAAGTCTTTCATCTTATTTAATGAAAAATTAGACAGTTTTCTGAAGAAATTACTATTACCCTGTACATTATTGTTCTTGACTTGTTTCCTTTTGAACACATATGCTTAATAACTGATCTTCTGTACCCCTTGAGCTATTTCTAGAAGCCATTTTATGGGCTAAATGCTCTAAGAGCAGGGCAGTTTAAGAGACTTGTCCAGAAAGAGCTCAGTTGCTACTTTTTCAGCAGTGGACTGTGACATCGTATTCTGCCATTATTCACAGGCGGGTAATGATGACAAGACACTTTGTCCTGAGGAAGAAAAATGAGCATACAATGTATACTTGGGGCCAGAAGTCTTGACCTCTGATATTTCCTTAGTTCTTTCTAATACTCTGACACTTATACTCTCTGATAGAAATCTAT
This sequence comes from Pluvialis apricaria, assembly GCA_017639485.1. Lineage (NCBI taxonomy): Eukaryota > Metazoa > Chordata > Aves > Charadriiformes > Charadriidae > Pluvialis > Pluvialis apricaria. Next base: position 20,889,107 of record CM030012.1, on the reverse strand, counting down.
TTATAATGGAATTATGTTAGATTTACAAACTATAGAAATCCAGAAGAGAGTCACTGAAAGAAATTTCACTAAATTGACTATGGCTAATGTCATTTACTCAGCTATCGTATAGACTATCCTGTGTTGATTTGTCTACGAATAAGACTTTAGTCAACAACTGTTGCTGGGAGAATTACTGGTGTTCAACAGCACGTGAAAGAAGCAGCAGACGTATGCTGCTGTTTCCATCTTATCTGATTTCTTGGTGCATACAATACTGTGTATTAAATTACTAAGTTTCAAACAAATGTACATTTACCAATTTAATTTTGCAAAACAATAATAAATTACCACAACCCTACAAACTGTTTTATATTGAGTTACAGCTGATAGACAATTTGGAAGTCCTAGTTATAATACAGTTTAGCTAAGGAAAATAATGGTAAAAAAAAGAATCTCAGAATCATGCTAAATACAGTTACAATTAAAGAATCTATATTCTTTTTCATTTAAAAACAGCTCTAATTCATTCTTTAAGAAAAGCTTCCTTTTTTTTTAATTTAAAACAGAACACCCCACATTAGGGGGTTTTATTATTTTTATTTGCACAAATACAAGAACTGAGAGTAAAATAAGTTTGTTCTGAAGGGCTTCCCAGGGCTATTATTGTTATTGAAATGGGCTCCTGCATACATGAGTAACCATGCTAAGTGCTCTATGGAGTAACAGTTTCAGCTGAGCAGCATTTCCAGGTGACGAGTTATATCCTAAAGTTTATTAAAACTTTTGGGACAATCAGTGGGGTTTTTTTTCTGGTATGTGCACTAGAAAAAAAAATCCTTAAAAGAACATACCAGTTTCTGCCAACCCACAATCCATGCTGTTCTGCCCTTCTAGTTATTAATATGACTGCACCAACATTCAGCAATGCACAGGAGTGCAAGACATAACACTTACTACTGCTATTATAGATTGGTTTTAAACTAACATGCTGTGCAGATTGAACATTTATTGGTACCTGAATTGTGCAATTAAAAAAACAGTTTGCAGCAAACTGAAATTGAAATATGCTAGCAGTTGGTATTGACGTGGCAAGGTGAAGGCTTTGACTTTTAAAAGTCTATTTTAATCGATTTACTAACATTTCAAAGGCCACGTTGTCAAAAGATTTTGTTGTAATACCAGCAGAAATTCTGACTACTAGCATGTGAAAAGTTGACATTGATATGCACAAATCCTTTTCAGGCAAACACTTTCTAGAAATGTTGGTAACATTTGTAGTGGTTTTGGATTAAAGTTTTTGTGATTGCTTGTAAAGTGTCAGAAACAAGATTTTCCTGTTCCTTTCCTACTTCCTTAATAGGAAAATTTAAAAACATGACTTAAATTCAGAAACTAACTTCAAAATGAAGTCATGCTTTGTTTCTTGATGTTAGTACTAAGATCTCAGTAAGAATTCAGGATCTGCACCGACAGATAAACTGCTGATCTTAGTGTCTACTAAGCCTGAAGCAGTCCTAGTTCCCACTTTCCAGTAGCAGCCAGAATTGTTAGCCTTGCATAAAATAGTTATCAGAAATAATTAGGGTACCAGAAAGAAAGCTGAGTGTGTAGCTACAGAAGGGATTGTTTTTTGAAATTCAGTCCTTCTTCTTGAATACTCGTTGTCAGAGCACTCCAAGGAAAGCTCCTTGAAGCGTGTTATTTGCAGTATGATCCTTACCCATTTTAAGTGGCTTCGTTAGAAGCAGGTATGGATGGTATTTGACAGACACACGCATTGTTTATACATTTGCAAACGCAGCAAAAGTAACCGATGTTTTAACATTAGCTACTTTCCCAAATTTTCCCAGTACTGGGACAAAATTTCTTATTTATTTTCAGATGAAAGAAAGTATTTGTCTGGAAGGGAAAACAATAATTTCTGTCTTGAAGCGAGCTGCTTCTCCATTATTGCTGTAGCATCCAGAGGCCCTGTGGTGCAATTTGCAAAGCCATTAGGAAAGAAAGGGCAAGCAAGATAAGAGCTGCCATCTGAGGTCTTCAAGGATTCCACCTAACTGGAAGAAATAATGACTTCAGAGTTGTAAGCTTTCCTCAGTTTTCTCTGTCCTGTCACAGAGGCAAAGAATGACAACTTCCTCTTTCTCTTTGAGGACAGCATCAGTGCAACCCTTAGCCTGAGCTGCTGCAGAAAACAAATTATTCTCGCAGAGACAGAAGAGAGCAACTTTTCTAAGCAACTTTGCTGTGCTATGTCAAATCTACGCCCATTGATTACCAGCAGCCTCATTTTGCTAGCAGGAAGAACAGAAATCAAACCCAGAGGTAGATGTCACTAAATTAGGCTCTTTCTAGTATTTCAAGTATCCAGCTTAATTTTTTTCCTGGAAATTATTGCTTCCTCTGCTGCTGAGTGGCTGGTGCACAGAACTTTTCTATCTTGTTCCTAATGGGTAGTTAGGTTCTGATTTCTGTGGTCTGCAAAATGTTTATGAAAACATAAAGGTCGGTTCTTTGTTATAAAATTACTGCTTTAAAGCTTTATAGACTATTTCTGATTACGTCCCTAAAAGTTAAGTAGCAAATGTAGCATGGCTTTGCTAAGTTCTGGGACAAAATGAAATTTAAAAAAAAGGAGCACTAACAATTGCTTCTTTGGTAGGTTTTAGTACAGAACACGCATCCATTTGTTTTAACAGAAATATTGAAACTATAGCTAAAACATGAAAAGCTATAGGTTCTGTCTGTGGTGGCTGATGGTAGTGCATTGCTTAGCATACCTTCTTTTCCAATATACCAGATAAAAGAGATTTTAGACCTCCACCCTCATCAATAGCTCTGTATTTCTTAGAATATCCATCTGTTTTTCCTATCTGTCATAAAATTAATTATGTATGTCATAGACTTTTTAAAGGAAGAAGTATTTCTTACTGTACACATTTGAGAATTCCCAGAAGGGGAGGCAGCCTGATATTAGCAATGAGATGACAGTTTCTACAGTATTTCAAACTGGCTGAACTGATTTCTTTATTTTAGCATGTTTTTACTTGTTCTTAACAATTTTTATTGAACAAGGATGGGAAGCTTGGAAAAAGTATGTCAGCTTACACAAATATTCTGTGTATTCTGAAGCAGCATTTCGGGAGTCTGATCAAATTAATTTTATATTTTCTCTTTGAATTACTAGAAGCTATTTGGATTACATGTTCTTATAGGGACAAATTATCCTTTCAGCTACTTTATACACTACGCTATAAAAATAGTAAACAAAGCAGTGCCACTGCCTCAAGTTTACCATGACTTTTTGTTTAAAATCTTCTCTTTACAAAAATCTTTACATTGTTGACTTCGTGTTCTTTTGCTTTGCGTAAACATTGAAGTTATTAATGTTAAGATGATGGGTTTGTTTTGGAAGGCTCTAGATTTGGCAGCCCTTGCCACTGAGCATGCACAATTCAAGGACTGGTGGTGGAAAGTCCAAATTGGGAAGTGCTACTATAGGTAAGCCATTGTTCATTTCTTCTGTGATCAGTGAGTATGAGTGGAGAACCTGAACTGCTGAGTGTATGGCGCAATGCTGGACACTGAGAAATACTTCAGTAAGTGTTTATTTGGAGAGCGCTGTGCTTACAGTTAAATCTCCTTTAATATACAAGGAGATTATGTTCAACTGCTTGAGGTAAAGACATCAACATTGAGTACCTTTATGTAAGTGAATTAACTGCATCTTCACCTTTGTTAATGTGTTTCAAAGTCATTGTTTGAAAAGTCAGTAAATAAATGCCAATAACTATATTGTTAAAACAGACCACACAAAATGAATATTACAATATTAGCTTGAGAAATTAACTGTCAATGAGGGCTTCAGATTGATGAAATAATAAAACATGAAGTATTCATGTTAGACACTTTCTGCCAGAGGTACATTGCCCAAGGAGTACCAGTTCCAAAGATGCCAAGGCCTCACTCAGGGCTGGCACCCCGTACCTGAGCATCTGATACAAATGACTTAGGAGTACCCCAATGCTGTGCAGCAATGTGCCTCTCAGGAAAGAGTGGCAACGGCAGGGAGGAGAGCTTGTTGCAAGCAGTTGAAAGTGGTTGCTGAGGATCTAGCTATAATTGTAACAGCCAGTTCTACCAAATCAGGTGAAACTCCTCCTGATACAACCCTGCTTCCCATAATTCAAACAAGTACTGAGGCAGCTCCCCCTTTCATTCTTTACAATGTGTTTATCCCATGAATGTAAAACATACGGGTAAGGTATTGGTTGTTAAAAAACTGAAGCATCATCTGCAGTCCTTACAATTGTATAAGCAATTCTTGTATGAACAGACTGATAATATAAAGCAGTTAGCCCTTTAAAATTTCATGTTGTATCTTGGCTTGAAGCTATTGCTTCTTTTTAGATGCCCAAACTAATGAAATCCTTCACTATCCTTAACCTTTATTTGATATTCTTTAGAAGATTAGACCAATTTTTTTTTTTTTTTTTTTTGAGCTTAGAGGTCATTCGTCACTTCCAGGATTTTTATGAACAGTGTTATAGAGACTAAAGCATCCAAGCAGGCACATGTACTTCCAGGATCCAAAATTACTTTATGTCCCTGTTGACTGTGTTTCTTTGTTTTGGCTGGCTTGTTCTGCCTGTGTTTTGTGTTTCTTCACCAAGTATATGTGGTCTTTGGCTGAAAAAAAGAAAAGGCAATTTGCATATGAGAAAGTGTACGTTTTTGCTGTTGTTGGAATGGTACAATGCTCTTCATTTCGTAGTCTATATAGAATTTATAGATTACTGCAAAATATTCTCCAGTAATACTGCAAAAAAAATGTTTTTGAGATGAAACAGACTTCTGTGAGGTTCACATGCCATATACTGCCACCTCCCAACTGATCCGCTTGGACGGTCATAAGCTGTGGTGCCATTTACAATACAGCATGTTTTCAACACACAGTTAAAGGTTTTTAATATCAGCAACAGAAGTTTCACCATTTCCCGTACAAGGCTAGGAGAAAGTGTTTTATAGATGACTAAGCATTCCCTAAACTTTACAGTGGAAGGTATCTACATGATCTTTGCCATGAGTGAGGAAATTCTGCTCCAGAACCATGTGGTTAGAGGTTGAGGCGTGACTTTAATTGCTCATTTTCTACTGTCCAGTCTGTACAAAGAGCAGGAGGGAGTCCTATGAAAAAAAGTACATCATGATTCAATTAGCACCAGAAGGCTGCATGTACTAAAGGGGGACAAATTTAATGAATTTGCCTTTTTCATAGCTTGGAATGGTTGTCTTTGTAACCTTCATATATTTAATAGCATGGTTTTTGTTAACACGCACACAAATATATGACCTTAAAGCATGCTTTTGGGCAGTTCATGTTTGGTTTAGTGAGCACTGCTTCATTATTTAATAAGCTTTAAAAAAAAAACAACAAACCAGACCACAAACAAATACTTTCTATATCTATTTGTTGTCTCTTTAGGTTAGGATTATATCGTGAAGCCGAAAAACAGTTTAAGTCAGCTCTCAAGCAACAGGACATGGTTGATACAATCTTGTATTTGGCAAAAGTAAGTCATAGGTTTTCTTGTTTAAGAATTAAGTGAAATTCCAGACTATCCCTGAGAATTCTATACACCAGAAGAGTTGAGTACTGTTTGATACACCATTGAGTTTAATAGTGTGTGATGTCCGTATAGACCTGATGCAATACATGCTAACAGTTGAAATTGAAGTCTGTAGTTTACAGAAAGATTTTGGAGCTTCCAGATTTCACAAAAAAATCCTAAAACAATACAACCTCCTCCCCTCCAAAACTCCTACCTCCTGCATCACTGTATTCTTTGCTCTAAACTCCAGTGAGGATTATATAGCTAAAGAATTATTGGAGTTCCAATATGAAGAACAATGTAGCTATATATGGTCTCCTAGGAAACTAATGCAATAAATCAGTAAGTGAAGAGTGAATCTCAAAATCCTAGTTTCACAAGCAGAATCAAAACAAAGTGAGCTTAAAGGAAGCAATTGGAGACCTTGAAACAGAGAACGTTCTGTCAAAATAAAGGCATTAAAAGCTTTAAAAGAAGAAGTGGCACAACTAAGCCTCAGAATTACTTGTTTACCAGGGTACATATCAGATTCTAAACATTACCCAAGGCATTCAAGAAAAGGTGGCCTGTGAGAAACTAAAATGGCATTTTTCTTCCTCTTTTCCTAGAAGGAGATACAATCAGTTGCTCTTTATCAGCTCCCTTGAAGCCAGCTGTCACAGGCCTATGCAGAAGTCATCGCTACTAGTAGATAATTCAGATATTCATATTACGATACTTGCTTTACCTTTACGTTTATTGAGCAATTATGTTTTGTATTTAAGTGATCATCATTGCTCTCTGGACAATTGTCTTCAATACAGCAGTTGGAGTTAGCTTACTCAATTGAGGTTAGTAAGATTAGATTTCTGTCAGTACCAGGAGTCATTCTGCAAAACACATGAGCTACACAAAGTGATTAAATTGGCAGAGTAATTGGATTAACAAACAGTGATTCGTTATGGGAGATGTGCATCCCCCCACATCATTACTAGCTCAAGTAGGAGTTGCGTTTGAACTTCCACCTCCCACTCCATAGACCAGCTCGCTCAAGTATAAAGCATTGCACAACATGATTTAGTGACTGTGGGTGGACCGGCAATAGAGTAGGGCACAGAGATACAGCTCAGTCTGACAGTACTGAAAAGATAAGAGTTCAGTTAAGCAGCCATTAAAGAAAAATAGGATTGCATCAAGTTCTGTGCAAACAGACCGATACTACAGTACCAATTAGTTTTCTGTTTATATTCATTATTGCAACAGCTGGGTTTTTTTTTTTAAATATTTTCCATAAAGAGAACTCTGCCTTGCAATGTAATTTATGAAAAGATAAAAGACCAAAAGAAAACTAAAAAAATAAGGAGTCTTTGAAGAAGTTGGGGATGCTGAGAAGTTACAACGTATTTCATGACCCAGAAGAGCTGGAAATGGGATATTTTTACCAGAGATAAGAGAGACACCAAAACGAAAATGGAGCCATTCTCTGTTTAGCATCTAAAACTTAATGGCTATAGCTGTTGTACTCTTAAAGTGCAAGTCTCCCCAGAGCAGCTGCGAGTAGGTGGAAGTTGTTCCACCTATCTTTTAATTTCTTTTGCGGCTCATCTGGACAGCAGCTCTACAGTCTGCAGAGATGTTGGACAGTGTGATATGCCACTGGATATGGGAATTACGCAGTAGAGTACAGTGGCTGTGTTGCCTTAGTGTAGTATTTGCACAGAGGATGTGTAGCAAGCGCATCTTTGGAGTGCACCTCCAGATGAAGCAATAGGTCAGACTTGAGTCATAATGCTCAGAAAACATACTTCATAAACAAACATAAAAAGATAAAAAAGGAGCAATTCTAGTGGAGTTCCCCGTCCTCCATTTTTTTCATTTTTTGCCCTAAGAATATGCAGATAGCCATGCTTCATAGCTAGGTCAGGTCAAAAAACAAGCAAGCAAAAAAAAAACCTAATTGAAATTTTATCTCGGTTCAAACAAAATTATTTGTAGGTATGGCAGTGTGCACTGGCTTACTACACATATTTAGGATAAATTGTACAAGTCACTCACATAGGTGATACTTAGGAGTAAAACAACCAGCCAAGATTCTTCATAATTAAGAAGTTGTCATGGTTTGGGCTGTACCGAGCTACCATGTATTCTCTTTCATCTGGGTACTTTCGACTGAAACTCTTTACAGAGTAATTTAGTTGTAGAAAACTGTTGCTAGAAGAAAATAAGGAGCATGATGGTCACAATGGAGACAATTATTTAAAGTTTAAAATTTAATGCAGACCTAAAATTCATCAGAACGTACCGCACGGTTTATAAAAGGAAAAATACAGCAAATGACTTGAAGGCTGTTTTAGATACAGCAACATGCCCAGATAAGAGCGCATTAGGAATAAATTGTTGATTTAAAGCATATTCATTGATGGTGTCATGAGTGCAGTTCTAGTCTGCCAAGTAACATGCCCCCCCCCAAACCCAAACCCCTTCTCTCCTTTGATTGCTTTTCCCAAGAAGGAATTAATTTTCTAGCTTAATACAGGAAATACAAGTGACATAAGCGAAATGACTGGAAAAAATTGCCTGTATTTTTTTTTCTTTTTGCCAGTGATAGACTTGAAATGGTAGTGCCATTACTCAGAAGGCACTCACAGTTGACAGCTCTTTGACACTTAAGAAAGTCACTTGAATGGTCATAGGAAACAATTCTTTGCAAATGTCTACAGCAGTATATATCTATAGGAATGCAAATAAAGAACTTAGGACTTTAGCTGGTAGTTTGATTGTTGGTATTCAAAAGCCCATGAAGCTCAAGGGTGGAAGCAGAAAATGTGTTTGGAGGTTTCTCAGGCGTTCGGCTCACGTTGATATTTTTCTTACATAGCATCACAAAATGTTTGTGTCAGGATACCAGTCACAGATTCTGTCTCTATTTTAGTCATATCACGTATTAGCAGTATTTAATGTAATATTTCTGCAGCAGGAGCACTCAAAACACTTTTCCAGTCAGTGGGAGACAGTTTAATTGCTCTAGCCATCCGGTTTCCCAAAGTAGGTGTGTGGGTTTTTTTACTTTGCTGTAGTTGTATTTACCGTACCCCACAACAGTTGTACTCTGACAGCTACAGAGGTGGTCTCTATCAACACGTGGATGTCCTCTATCCAGTTCTCACACAACGTTATCCACACCACACACTGTCATAATCAACACAGAAGCCAAAATCACAGAGACCAAACTGCCCTCTTTCTGTTACGGGATTTTATTGTTTGTGACAGGGGAGGTTGGCAGAGCAGTAAGGAAATTGGAAAGTGTCACTGCTCTGTGCAGTGCAGTCTTATTTGACTAAGTAAAATATTTTGGTAGTTCAGCACTATCAACCAGAAGATCCAGTTCCTTCAAGCCTTAACATAAGTTTTTTAAAATTTATTAAACAGGGAAATATTCAAGCTGATACCTTTACCTCAGTGTCAAAGTATATTATTTTGATATGATAATGAGTAACAAGATACTTTTTTTGTTTAATAGTAACGTCCAGATGAATTAATAATGTCTAGATGATATGCATGCAAATTTAATTATCTTAACTAGCCTATTTTATCTTCATTACAGAGATTTGTTGAGTATTCACTGCATTATTTTCCCAGTATTATTCACCATATCATCTAATGGTTTACTGCATAAAGGGAGGTGTCATCTCTTTTATTTATCTCCTTCATTAAACAGCAGTACAAGTATACAAGACATTTGACATTTATATACCCTTTTTATTTGCCTAGGTGTATTTGCGCTTGGATCAGCCTGTAACGGCTATGAACCTTTTCAAGCAAGGGTTAGATCGATTTCCTGGAGAAGTGACTCTTATTTGTGGAATTGCCAGAATCTATGAGGTATGGACCCTCTATGCAATTATTAGTGTGGCCAAGGTTAGCTGCCTGAGCAAGATAAAGGAGCCAATAGTTGAATATAACTGTAAGGTCATAAAAAATTAACTATGCTGATTTTCAGTATCACTGATGCAAAAGACATTACACAAAGATAGAAAAGTAATGTCAGGGGAGCCTTGCAGGATTATTTGTTTAAATGGTTAATCATACTAGTGAGATCCTATATACCCTTGAAGCAAGTGCACGTGAAGTCAAGTGGTCCAGATGTTGTCCATGTAGCTAGGTCTAGTTTATATATGTTTCATCGTATTAAAACTGCTCAAGTCATCGACAGCCTGCTAGCAGGATTAAACAGCAAAATAGTCTGCTCATCAGTGTTGCCTTTATTAGCACTAAGTGTTACTGTTAGTTTCTTAAGCCAGTGGGAACAGTTGGAACGTGAATGTTTCTTAGTTTAGGAAGTAGATGTTATTTTAAGTAGGATTAGTTTTAAAGTAGTTTAATTTTAGCTTGGTAACCATGTATTTTGTGTTTTAAAAGTGTGTATTTTCATGTCAAACAGTGGACTTAATACTGTTTTTCACTGCAAGTTGGTAACGATGCTATTCCAGAACAAATGTTTTAAACAACGTCATGAATTTATTTTTTTTTTGTCTACATTCATACTTGGCATTCTTTCCTGTTCTCATCATTCTCATCTAACCCCTAAGCATTAATCCATTTTCATATTAAATCCTTTTTGTCCTTCAGCAAGGAAGAAAACAGCTGCATAATTTTTGGAGGCTTTTCTTTTTGAATTGTTAAACAGTTTTTAATATGGATATTATTTTGCAGAACCATACATAGCATTGCATAACCCTTTAAGGAATTATTAAAGAGCAGCATATAGTTGACAGAGTCTAGTTTTGCACTGACACCTGAATGCAGGATTATAGCTTCATTAGCAAAGATTTGTACTGCAGCATAGTGCTGTTCTCATTACATAGACTCACAAGTGGAATATATGCATCAGGCATCTTAATCAGAGCTTTTCTTCTTTGTCCCTACTGTTTGGCAGTAGGAAGAGTTGTAGACCTTTTTTGGTTTTAAAAAAACCATTATTTTTAAAGAGACTGTTTCCTTTAATCACAGGAAATAAATTTTTTCATTCCTAAATACGCTGCTGAGGTTAAATAAAATCTTATTCTTTAGTCATGTTGAGAGTACAGTGTACCTACAGCACACAGGTAGAAATTTTTCTCTCTAAACACAGAAGTGTGTTTTGATCTTTTAATTTATTTTCTTCTGATATGGGGTAGAGTCCTCTGGTGACTTGCACTATTCAGAAGCAGTGTGACGTTGTTTACAGCAATGAGTTCACCCTAATTAATCTTCCAAGTAGCATACATCCAAGCATGTATTTTTATATAACATAGTTCTGTTAACTGGCGTATCCTAGCTAGTACAAGTTTTGGTAATAAATTCATGATTCCTGTTTTCAAAGGCATGTAATAATTCTTCATATCCAATTATATTCTCATTTGCGTTCAGAGTAATTCATGAGTTGACTTACAAAGCATTGTAAATAATTGAGGCATTGATTGGGGAAATGAGTCTACTGTATGTTACCGTACTGGGAAACCAACTGCACAGTACTGTGTATCAGAAGGCGTTGTGCAAAAAGTAGCAAATACCTGTTGCACATGCTAAGCTTCTGACCAATCTGTTTTTCAAAAAAATTAAAACAAATTAATCTCTTTTTGTAGCTATAGCATAGAGTTAATGATAGGTACAGCTAGCACAGATAAGTTAATATGCATTCTTCTCGTGAATGTGTGTGTCACTTGTGAAGATGCCGATTGGTGATGTTGCATTGTATGATCAGAGAACTGTAAGAGCATACATAATTAATCTTGGTTAAGTACTGTACAGGGCATAGATAAAGCATTCAGTAGATTGACATTTTAATAAGTTTTGTGATAAAAATCAGTGATAAAAAGTAGAATTAATCTGAATTTTTTCCAATTGTATAGGAAATGAACAATATCTCCTCAGCTGCAGAGTACTATAAAGACGTCTTAAAACAAGACAATACTCATGTGGAAGCCATTGCATGCATTGGCAGTAACCATTTTTATTCAGACCAGCCGGAGATAGCTCTGCGGTTTTATAGGTATCTACACTTGTGGGGAGGGAGGGGGAACTGAATGCGTGGGAGGATAATATAAAGGGTTGATTTTTGTAATGCTGATAGCAAAAAAAGAACATTAGGAGATTGGCATGGGAGGATGATTGAGCATTTGGACAAATATCAGCATAAAATCAGCATACCAACTTACTTATCTTCTCGGCCAGTGATAATTATATCTTTCTTTTAAAACCTCGTCGTCATTACATGTGGAGTATGTAGAAGTGTCAAAAAAGATTTTCAAAACAGTTATTATTTGATTAATAAACAAGAAATTATCTTTCACAGCATGAGGCAGTTTGAGAGCACTGGACCTTACTCTCAACTTCTGTTGCATTCAAAGGGCACACGGACTTCCTATTTAGCCCTTTGAAAAACTCCCAACTGAAGTCACGAGCAATTGTGGCCTCAAAATACCTTACTTGAACGTGGGCTGGGCTTCCCCCAGGGTTTTACTGAAAGCAGTAAAAAGATTGTGTTAAACGATGCTGCTTGCTTTTTATTTTAATACAGTCAGAGTGCGAAGGAGCCTGACTCATTTTCTTAAGTCTAAGAGCAGATTAAGTCAATATAAGCACTACCATCTCATTTCTGTTGGACCTGAGCTATTTTGTGCTTTAGGTTCGGAAACTCACAGTCATGCTGCGGGTAGCAGCCCTCTTTGTCCCTGGCCCTCTTAGCATATGTTTTTCCTATAAATATTAACAGATTTTTTATAAAACATCTCCATTCTAAAAGACACATTAAACAACATCAATTTGAACCACAATCTGAGTTAGCTTCAAATGTGAGATTAATGTAGATTCGCATAGTAGATGTACTAGCACTGATTAGAGCAGTGCTGAAGGACAGGAACAAAGTCTGAAGAGTTATAAAAAGTAACTGCAACAAATTACAGCTTGATTGAGGGTGAGGGATTGGAAAGAGGAAATAGCGAAAGTCTGCGTACAGCTCTGCCTTACAGGAAAACCAGATCATGTGGCACAGTCAAAAAGACAAAAGTTATTTAATTTACACAGAGACTGTTTTGGACAGCTTTGATTCTACTAATCAAAACCGCCCTGCACTGCCCTCCATGAAACCTTTACCAAGTGTAAGACTGTAACACTTGGTTATTACACCTTCTCAGAATGGGGAGAAAGGAGGAGAGAACTTTGTCATTTAGAATAGAACTCTTATTTGAAATTAATCTAAAAAAATAAATATTTTCTTTCAATCTAGACGGCTTCTGCAGATGGGTGTTTATAACTGCCAGCTTTTTAACAATCTGGGCCTCTGTTGCTTCTATGCCCAGCAATACGATATGACACTCTCGTCATTTGAACGTGCACTGTTTTTGGCTGAAAATGAGGAGGAGACAGCAGATGTGTGGTACAACTTGGGACACGTGGCTGTGGTATGAAAAATATTAACAACCTTTCTGAATAAATACAAGTTTACAAAAACTGGAAAAATAATTAAGTAGGAAGGAGTCGTTGCCCTACTTTGAAATATGAAACCCGATAGTGTACGGGATACAGTGCAGTACAGATTAAAGGTTTGTTTGCACTTCAGTAGAGAGGAAGAGGCAAAAGAAAGAAGTTCTGTACATCTTCACAGAATGTGGCTTATTCCTGGTAAAAGATGCTCCCTCCCCGCTGTCTTTAACCTTCCCTTCTTTCTAAACAAATCGCAACATGTACCAGCCCTTGAAGGCTTTTGCTGCAATACAAACTAATTTGACAAAAAAACTGAATTCAAAATACCTTGCTCTGAGCTGTTATTTGTGTTACATGGAACATTAGACCGATTCTGTTGTCATAAAAATAGTATTCAGCAGCATATAGCAGACCCCAAAGCACTATGTATGCCACAGTTGAGAAGCCATGTTCTTCTGTCTAATAGGCAGCTATAGAAATATTGTGTAATTGTGTGATAGTTTGTTAAATTTCTACACTAATTTGCATTCATTGCCCATTTTTGCAGATGTTCTTCCAGAAGTTGGGTTAGATTTCTGTTTAGCTGCGTGCTCAGAATAAGGTTACTGAAAGTTTTTGATAGCTTTGTAGTAGGAGTTGTCTTCAAATGCAGATTGTGATTTAAGTCAGAGAGAAACTCAACTGTTCATCTTGATTGTATTGCAACTAGGATGAACACATTTAATTTATACTGCCTGAAACATTGACATTTGAACTGATGTGCTTATGTTTTTCAGCATTTGTCACTTTTAATGTTTAACCTGATGCTGTATCAGTACTGGTCATAACACTAGAGCATTAAAGGGCAGTCAGCTGCTCCATACAAAGAAATTAAACTCCCTTAATTTTTATCTTCTAAAAAGTAGGCTTATATGTGATTTTTTTTAATCTGTGTTGAGACAGAGAGGCAAGATGACTTCCCCTCTGGAGACATCTCTTGTTTTTCTTACTCTACTATAGACAGTAGCAGATAGCGTAGTCTTTAGATGATACTTTAGTCATCTAAAAGTTAAATGAGATGAAGTGAATATCACTTGGAGCATGGAAGTTTGTGCTGGAGAGAAACGATTCTGTCTGGAGGACGAATAAGAAGCAGATGAGAGGGTCTGGGAAGGAAGCACATATGGTTCTGATCAGCATGTGTTTATTGTAATTTGTATTCCATGGTGGTACGTATGGGTGAAAAGATACTCCAGACAACAAAATAGATGCATGTTGTTTCCAATCTTTTCACAAATTAAAATACAGTCTTACTTTTAGGGGATAGGAGATCTGAATTTGGCTTACCAGTGTTTCAAGCTAACATTAGTCAACAATAACGACTATGCAGAAGCTTACAACAACTTGGCTGTGCTGGAAATGCGAAAAGGTCACATTGAACAGGTTGGTGATGAATCTCAGCCTAAGCAGAATGCTTCCTTTGGCCATTTTGTACTTTCGAAATTTGTAATTTCCCTGAGGTGGAGGCATCATATGAATGTCTAGCTTGATATTACAGGGAGAAAACATGGATAACTTTTATGCACGTTTCAGTGTAACCTCCACGTTGTCATGCCATCTCCCATTAAGCTGCTTATTCTTAGGCATATCCAAATGGCTCATCAAAGACAAACAAGGTTTACAGTGGTTTTGCAGTTGTTGAGATCTTTTTTTCTAAATTAATACCCAAACCAAAGCCCATCACTCTGTAATCATCACTTAAATTACAACTTTGACTGTATATTTAGTTTATAAATGTAGATAATAAGCTTTTCTTGGGTGGCAGAAGAAAGCAATCAAATCAACTCTTAAAAGATTTTTTTTCAACAAGGAGATTGCTTTAGAGTTTTGTCCCAAGGCAGCAGGTTCTTGATAAATACTTTTGCATCAGTAAGCTTGGTGGTTCGTTTTACCTAATGTGAGTATACTAAGTTGTATTGCACTTAGATGTATAACTGACATGCACAGTGGAATAAATGCATTCATTTTTGTACACATACAGGGAAAATTAATATGTGTTTGTTGGACAGTTTGAACTACTGCGGGCTTGTTTTAAATCCTTATGGGAGCAAACCTATTTTGATGGATTCATATATACATCAGAGAACTACAATACGATATAAAGGCTTGTAAATACCATTTTTAAGAGCAAATTCTCAAAGTTAACTTTATTCAGATAACCTAGCAATTACCATTGAAACACTGAAATGACACCAACACTGGATGTTTCCAGTGACAAATAAAGATTGGGGTTAGTTTCAGTTTCATAATCAGTAAATTTAGAGACATTTAATTCCCAGGTGGAACGTATGTCCAGTTGTGGATGTTGCGATTGCTAATAATTAGCACTGCAGAGCCTTTCCATTATAATCAATTGTTTCCTGTCTATTTTAGCTTTCAGCTTAAAATTTTCTATTTTCTTCATGTATCACATGTATAGTTAAAAATTGGGATCATCATGGCAATAAAGTCATGCACAGAAGAATAAAAAATGTGAAGATACTTTGCTTATCTTGGGTTTTATTTTATTTGGCACAAACTTGAGCATAGGAAGTTCCATCTTAATATGAGGAGGAACTTCTTTACTCTGAGGGTGGCAGAGCACAGGAAGAGGCTGCCCAGAGAGGCTGTGGAGTCTCCCACACTGGAGACATTCCAAACCCGCCTGGACGCCATCCTGTGCAACTGCTGTAGGTGTCCCTGCTGTGGCAGGGGGGGTGGACTAGATGATCTCCAGAGGTCCCTTCCAACCCTGACCATTCTGTCATTCTGTGATTTATTTCACAATGGTCTTTCATAAGTACTGTTGCATCTACCCAGATTTGTCAGATCTAGGGAGTTTTAATAAGTTCTTAACTCTGCCTTCCCAAATGGTTTACAGATACTTCTGTTTCTAAAAGATACAGGGTTTTCCCCCCAAAGTTCTCCATTTTTTAGTAAAAGCATTCACAAGTTAATTTTGTATTGGATTTACAGCATGAAAATGCACACTCTGATACTTAATTTTTCATTAGTTTTTAATGCTACGATTTCACTAGTCAGAAAAAAGAGTTAATTTTATTAAAATTTTTGACCGTGAAAACATTTTTATGATAAACATTTTTATGATAAAATTTAGGTTTTCAGGGATGACAGTGTTGTCAGAGAGAGCAGATAAATACAGTGGGGTGTGACTTTAAATACTTTTTTTTAATTAATATATTCTGTTCAGTGTTTAGAACTGAATTGCTTAATTGAATAAGTCCCAACATGTTTTTTCTGACTCAACCAAGAGTCATATTCATTTCAATGCTATTAAACTGTATTATGCCTGACGGTACTATTGGTGTAACTCCTACATAGTTGAATATGGCTTTCTTAGTAAAGACCTAGCAAAGAAAACACAACATGGTTTCTTTTAAGAATTATGAAAATTGTATTAGATTCTTGTTACCCTCCCTCCCTCATAGATTTCACTATTTTCTTTTCTTTCTCTATGTAGGCAAGAGCTTTGCTGCAAACTGCTTCATCTTTAGCACCTCATATGTATGAGCCCCATTTCAATTTTGCAATACTCTCAGAGAAGGTAATGCACTATCCTATTCTTGTAATCTAAAAATTGAACCTTGGTGCAGCAGTTGGGTTTTTATTGTTATTTCTGAGAATTCAAAATAGGTAAGATAAAAGAATACAGAGTGCATAAACTCAAGGAAAACTAAAGTTCCATTTCCATTTTCATACCCAGAAGCTTTGTGTGTAAAAGCAGTCATTCGAATGTTTGCTTTTGAGAATAAGTGAGGCCAACTAGCTATAAAGTAACTTTGTAATTTTCCAAATGCCCAGAAGATGAACAGTCCATTAATTCCATCTACAGTCTGTACAGTTGTTGACTTTTTCAGAATGTGAAGTGAAATAGTATCATATGATTTATCAGTAATTATAGAAAGAATATCTTATTCATCCCGTGATCTTAGTGATCTCAAAAGGCAAGTCTGTCCTTTAGCTTTACAACCTTTCAATTTTGTGTGTTAATAATTTCATATAGAGCATCTCAGACACTGAACTAATAGTGTCTAACATTCCTGTTAATAAGGAGAAACTTGTACAAGTCCTTATATTTTTTCACAAGAAAAAATTGCTCCTTTGCTTGTGCCTACAGCTTCAAGATTCTGTTATGAGTCTGTGTTGTGTGGGCAGCCCAACTCCTACAGATACTAAAGAACATTGCGTCAAGGAGAGAACAACCCATTAATTTGTAAGCGTATCCTCTCCATTGTGAAACATAAGATGGTTTTGAATAATTGCATTCTGTACTTACCGATTAAGGAGTACACCCTGGTCTGCAAATGTCTTGTTACATAGCTTTTGCACAGACAACCTGCATAGGTTGAGGTTGTGGGAGAAGACAGATGGCCAGATCAGCTAGCTGTTGATGCAGCGTTGTAATGCAATCCTTCAGTTCCATGTAAGGCCATGGTTTACAAAACATAACTTCTCTGGCCAGGACCCTGGTTTCTTCCCCTTCAGAGAATTTTTGCTGCACTGAAGCGCTGTGTTGCTGGATGCACAGGCAGCAGAAGCCTCCTACTGACGCTTTCCATAGCTTCTTCCTTTCCACACAGGAGCTATCACTTTTGCTAGATGTGTTCCCAAATGTTTGGGTTCCTTTTTGCTGGACCCACTTTCTGAGATGCTCTCCTTATGTACACTTCCTCCTTTTGAAAAATGATGGCTATTTAGGAAAAAATAAAGTTCCCTAGGTAGGGAACAATGTGGAAACATACTTCTAAAAGCAGCAGAGGAGCAACATCGGCTGTCCAATGCTTCTGTGTCTCTCTATGAGGAAGCAGGAAATCACATGGAGTTGTGGCTTTTACAGAGGGCTGATTGGTTCGGTTTTGCCTGTATATACAATAGCACCTTTATGGAGTTCTAAAGCAAATCATCCATTTTTTATTCCTCCTTACTTCAAGCGCTGGGCATGGCGTACCTTGTTGTCCATTCTCCAAGAAGTCAGGTGGAATGGGATATAAAGTTACTGTCGTGAAGCATCCCTCCCATTAAAATCACATTTCTGTCTCTTTCTTCTCATCCCTTGATGTAAGGGGGACATGACCCTGAGTTCAAAAGCCTCCATACTGACTCTGGTTTGTTTGTTCACTCTCAGTACCAGCTATGTTTAAACACTTGTGAGCATCAGAAAATGTACTGCACAGAATACATGATGCAAATACTGCAGTGCTTGGATTTACACAATTAGTTTGTGTGTTTCTTACAGGTTGGAGATCTTCAGAGAAGTTACACAGCTGCTCAGAAGTCAGAGGAAGCATTTCCAGGTCATGTTGATACACAACAGCTCATCAAACAGTTAAAACAGCACTTTGCTATGCTCTGATGAGCATATTTTTTATTAATGTAAAAACAGTTAGCCAGGGCGAATGTCCCATACATCTTTTGAAAATACTAGCTGAAAGTAAACAAACTATACTTAATACATTCCTGTTGCAAAGCCTGTGTTAACTTTGAGTAGCAGGAAAGATTTAAGAGTCCTAATTAGTTTCTGTCATCTTAAAGCATACCACTTATTAAAATGCAGTTAGAACATGTTACAACTACATACACGGGAGATTACAGGAATGGCAGGATGCTGCCAGTATGACAGCTTTGAAGTAGTTGTCTGGTATATGAGCAAGTAAGTCTCCATATAATATTAATGAACATTTTAAAGGATTTTTTTTCTGACTTTTTTGCAGAAAAAAGTGACTTTAAATATTCCTGTGTGACAGTCTGTCAAGTAGCACAGAGTAAGAGTACTTCCTAACTGGTCTTCAAACTTGGCTTTTGATAGTATACTTGCTTACTGAATGTTAAGTTTTAAAACTAAAACACCTAAAAAGAATTTAAAATACATATGTAAAGCAGAAGTTCTTTTATTCCTTGTTGTACTGTATGAATTAAATAAATTCCAGTTTGTATGGTTTGTCTTGTTCATTTATGTAAGTTAAAATTACATCCTTACTGCCATGAAAATTAAAGAGTCAGTGATCATAGAATCATAGAATCATAGAATGGTTTAGGTTGGAAAGGACCCTGAAGATCATCGAGTTCCAACCCCCCTGCCATAGGGAGGGACACCTCCCACTAGACCAGGTTGCCCAAGGCCACGTCCAGCCTGACCTTGAACACCTCCAGGGATGCGGCTTCAACAACCTCTCTGGGCAACCTGTTCCAGTGCCTCACCACCCTTAAAGTGAAAAACTTCTTCCTAATGTTTAATGTAAACCTGCCCTCTTCCAGCTTAAAGCCATTCCCCCTCGTCCTATCACTACATGCCCTAGTAAAAAGTCCTTCCCCAGCTCTCCTGTAGGCCCCCTTTAGGTACTGGAAGGCCGCAATAAGATCTCCCCGGAGCCTTCTCTTCTCCAGGCTGAACAGCCCCGACTCTCTCAGCCTCTCCTCATAGGAGAGGTGCTCCAGCCCTCGGATCATCCTCGTGGCTCTCCTCTGGACGCGCTCCAGCAGGTCCATGTCCTTCTTATGTTGGGGACTCCAGAGCTGGATGCAGTAGTCCAGGTGGGGTCTCACGAGAGCGGAGCAGAGAGGCAGAATCACCTCCCTTGACCTGCTGGCCACACTTCTTTTGATGCAGCCCAGGATACGGTTGGCCTTCTGGGCTGCGATCGCACATTGGTGGCTCATGTTGAGCTTCTCATCAATCAGCACCCCCAGGTCCTTCTCCTCAGGGCTGCTCTCCAGCCATTCCCCGCTGAGCCTGTGTTTGTGCTTGGGATTGCCCCGACCCAGATGTAGGACCTTGCACTTGGCCTTGTTGAACTTCATGAGGCTGGCATGGGCCCACCTCTCCAGCCTGTCCAGGTCCCTCTGGATGGCATCCCTCCCCTCCAGCGTGTCTGCCTCGCCAAACAGCTTGGTATCATCAGCAAACTTGCTGAGGGTGCACTCTACCCCACTGTCCATGTCGCTGACAAAGATGTTGAACAGTACAGGTCCCAGCAACAACCCCTGAGGAATGCCATTCGTCACTGCTCTCCACTTGGACACCGAGCCGTTGACCGCGACTCTTTGAGTGCGACCATCCAGCCAGTTCTTTATCCACCGAGTGGTCCATTTATCGAATCCATGTCTCGTCAATTTAGAGACCAGGATATCGTGTGGGACAGTGTCAAACGCTTTGCACAAGTCCAAGTAGATGACATCAGTAGATCTTCCCTTGTCCACCGCCGCTGTAACCCCTTTGTAGAAGGCCACCAGATTTGTCAGCCGTGACTTGCCCTTGGTGAAGCCATGTTGGCTCTCGCCAGTCACCTCCTTGTTTTCTGTGTGGCTCAGCAGAGTTTCCAGGAGGATCTGCTCCATGATCTTGCCAGGCACAGAGGTGAGACTGACTGGCCTGTAGTTCCCCGGGTCTTCCTTGTTTCCCTTTTTGAAAATAGGGGTTATGTTTCCCCTTTTCCGACTGGAAAAGGGGAAACCTTAACGAAATCTTAACATATCTTAACGATACATTATCTTAACGTAACCTTAATGAAATCTTAACGGGAATCTTAACGTATTTTGAAAGACTCCACAGAACTGGTACAAAATAGCATAAATATGTATCTTCCTCTCTACCCAGGAGAGAGTTTATTCATCTCTGTGAGGGAAAAGGGTATTTAGAAGCTTGCAGAGTTAAGTACTAGTAATTGAGGACAAAGCTGTGCTACCACTTGAGCACTGTTGCTAAATAAATATTTGCATCATCCTAACTACAAGAGTACTACGAATAGCAACAAATGAAGACTTCTCTCTGTCCTATATCTTTATATACTAACTAAAAGGGATAAATTTGCATGATTTCCCAACCTGACTTTTTTAAAAGACCTTTAGGAAATGTGGGCTGTTAAGGCATTCTGAAATGGCAGATCCTGAAACAGGCCTTTAAAACCTTTTTAAGTTTCTCTGATATATTAAGGGATTATCTTGGCTTAGGGAGCAACCCTAAACATGCTTATGAATATTGTCTTCCTTTTTACCATTTATTACTTCCCCACCCTCATGTTTGTATGGCTGTTGTACCTGGCAAAGGCAGATGCTGGGTTGCGCAGAGAAGTGTACCCACAGGCTCCCCCACAGAGCAGGCTGTAGGTGACAGTTAGAAACACTGTCATTAGCTGGTGTCACATCACCTTGTGAAATGAAAAAGCATTATTGGCTGAATAGATGCAGCACCCTTAATGGAAATTTTATTTTTTTCCACATTGATCTCTGTATTGTTGGAAATTTCTCACAAACTAATTAAGACAGAACCTTAGTTATCAGTAATTTTCATTACCTAAATAAGATTTTACTTTCTGCTAAAAAGGAAGAATTTATAGGGAAGTTCCATCCTTTAATCTACTGTACTTAAGTCTTTCCAGTTGACAGTGCTAAACTTAGGAAGCTACCGGAAAAGAAAATGTTTGTCTTAGCAGTTTAAACACAACTGTTGAGAATTTTTGAATGTCATATAATTAACTCAAAGTATTTTTAAAATTGCATAGTAAATAAGATTATTTCTGCATAAACTGGAACAGAAACTAGTAACATAACTTCAGTTTTTAATCCAGTGTAACAGACAGCTCCATAGTTCCTCATAGGTGCTTATAAGATCCCACTTACTGTGATCTCTGCCCAAGTTAATGATCTGAATAACTCTTCTTTTTAGCAAATAGTAGTCCTTAGAACATAGAATCATAGAATCATAGAATCATAGAATGGTTTAGGTTGGAAGGGACCTTGAAGATCATCGAGTTCCAACCCCCCTGCCACAGGCAGGGATACCTCTCACTACACCAGGTTGCCCAAGGCCACGTCCAGCCTGGCCTTGAACACCTCCAGGGACGGGGCTTCAACAACCTCTCTGGGCAACCTGTTCCAGTGCCTCACCACCCTTAAAGTGAAAAACTTCTTCCTAATGTTTAATCTAAACCTGCCCTCTTCCAGCTTAAAGCCGTTCCCCCTCATCCTATCACTACATGCCCGTGTAAAAAGTCCTTCCCCAGCTCTCCTGTAGGCCCCCTTTAGGTACTGGAAGGCCGCAATAAGATCTCCCCGGAGCCTTCTCTTCTCCAGGCTGAACAGCCCCAAGTCTCTCAGCCTCTCCTCATAGGAGAGGTGCTCCAGCCCTCGGATCATCCTCGTGGCTCTCCTCTGGACGCGCTCCAGCAGGTCCATGTCCTTCTTATGTTGGGGACTCCAGAGCTGGATGCAGTAGTCCAGGTGGGGTCTCACGAGAGCGGAGCAGAGAGGCAGAATCACCTCCCTTGACCTGCTGGCCACACTTCTTTTGATGCAGCCCAGGATACGGTTGGCCTTCTGGGCTGCGATCGCACACTGCTTGCTCATGTCGAGCTTCTCATCAATCATCACCCCCAGGTCCTTCTCCACAGGGCTGCTCTCCAGCCATTCTCCGCCGAGCCTGTATTTGTGCTTGGGATTGCCCCGACCCAGATGTAGGACCTTGCACTTGGCCTTGTTGAACTGCATGAGGTTGGCTTGGGCCCACCTCTCCAGCCTGTCCAGGTCCCTCTGGATGGCATCCCTCCCCTCCAGCGTGTCTGCCTCGCCAAACAGCTTGGTATCATCAGCAAACTTGCTGAGGGTGCACTCTACCCCACTGTCCATGTTGCTAACAAAGATGTTGAACAGTACGGGTCCCAGTACCGACCCCTGAGGAACGCCACTCGTCACTGCTCTCCACTTGGACACCGAGCCGTTGACCGCAACCCTTTGAGTGCGACCATCCAGCCAGTTCTTTATCCACCGAGTGGTCCATTTATCGAATCCATGTCTCGTCAATTTAGAGACCAGGATATCGTGTGGGAATAGATCTGACATCGTTATTCTTTTAATATTGCGGGATGTGTGGAGACTGAAAGGGAAAAGTCTCATGTATGGTAAGGAATCCTTTACACAAGATGCTTGTGCAAATCAATTATAAAAAAACACATCCCCCACACAAACACACAAAGTTCTAAATAAGGATTAAAACCTTTTTAGCTCCCTAATGTGCAGCATCTGTGAGCCATTCCAAATTTATCTTACGTGGTCTATTTTGATTGCCCCAAAAGGGAGCAGCTACTTGCTTTGTTGACCTTTCATGCCCCAAAGCAAGGGTACGACAGTATTGCTTTCACGACTAGCACACGTACGAATTAAATCAAATGCAGTAGTGAGAACAGCACCGTGATGAAACAACAGATGAATGAGCAGGCTGTTTGTCGTGGAAGAATCTTTCGATTTTGTTGTATGTCAATTTGGTGCAAGCTCCAACGCACAGATGGATCGGCAGGCCCTGGGGCAAACCGCCTTCAGTTAATTGAGGACGACGTAGCACAACACCATGCATCAGAATCTGTATTCGTCTCTGCACTAGGATCATGTTAGGACGGTGTGACCTTAATATTGCAGGCAGCATTTCTGTAACATAGAAATCATTTTTCCTCTAACCTGTAGCACAGCTCCAGCTATGTCCAGCCAGCGTTTGTAACGCCCCTTGGGAGCAGAAAATAAAATCCAGCAAAAAAACAACACAAACAGTTTTGTTATCTACAGGGACATGGTGTCCACAACAATGCTGCCTGGAAGGAAGCTCAAAGCAGATTGTTGGGACGTCTGGAAGCTTCTGTGTCCCTGGAGGAAAAGGTCTGTACAGTTTATGGCTGTTACCACCAATTCCAGTCAGTCTTGGTGGGGTCTATCTGATGGATGAACCCA
This sequence comes from Pluvialis apricaria, assembly GCA_017639485.1. Lineage (NCBI taxonomy): Eukaryota > Metazoa > Chordata > Aves > Charadriiformes > Charadriidae > Pluvialis > Pluvialis apricaria. The sequence continues at coordinate 20,865,318 of CM030012.1, read as the reverse complement.
TTAAAAAATTGGTAATGAAGGGTTAGGTTATTAACGGATTGTGACTGTTTCACAAGATAAATGTGTTATAGACACAGCACCAGCCACAAAACGGTGGCTGAAGTGAATCAGAAGTCACAGTTAAGGGTGGTGGATCATTTTGGCTGCAAAAAGCATCCTCAGAGGTCATTGGGCAGGACAGGAGCAGTTTGCCATTAGATGCCAGTTCAGTCACTGTAAGACTTTGGATAATGATACCATTTTATTGTTGCTGCTGGTGGTGTTTTTTTCCTTTGATTGCCTCCTATTTTTGTAGGCTAGAGGAGAGATTTTTGGGTCATTCAGTCTGATCTCTGATATGACACAAGCCAAACATTTTAAGCCAGGAGGTCTTTTTAATGAACCTAGTTTGTGCTTTACTAGTGATTATCTGCCAGAGCAGTAGTAAGTTTTAGCACATAAAAGCTACGGCATCTTCCGTGAAAGATTTTGTATTTAGTCATTCTCACTACCATACGTTTGTCTTCTTTCTGACGGATAATGGGTGGTTGACGAGAAGCTCAACATGAGCTGGCAATGTGCACTCGCAGCCCAGAAGGCCAACCATATCATGGGCTGCATCAAAAGAAGCGTGGCCAGCACCACGGTCTCATGGGACCCCACCTGGAATATTGCATCCAGCTCTGGAGCCCCCAACATAAGAAGGACATGGATCTGTTGGAGCAGGTCCAGAGGAGGGCCACGAAGATGATCAGAGGGCTGGAGCACCTCTCCTGAGGACAGGCTGAGAGAGTTGGGATTGTTCAGCCTGGAGAAGAGAAGGCTCCGGGGAGACCTTGCGGCCTTCCAATATCTGAAGGGCGCCTACAAGAAGGCTGGAGAGGGACTTTTTACAAAGGCATGTAGTGATAGGACGAGGGTAATGGCTTCAAACTGAAAGAAGGTAGATTTAGAATAGATATCAGGAAGAAATTTTTCACTGTGAGGGTGGTGATGCACTGGAACAGGTTGCCCAGGGAAGGTGTGGAGGCCCCATCTCTGGAGGTGTTCAAAGCCAGGTTGGATGGGGCCTTGGGCAACCTGGTCTAGTGGGAGTTGTCCCTGCCCATGGCAGGGGGGTTGGAACTTGATGATCTTTAAGCTCCCTCCCAGCCTAAACCATTCAATGATTTCAAGCTCATAGAATCATAGAATCATAGAATCATAGAATAAGTGAGGTTGGAAGGGACCATTAAGATCATCAAGTCCAACCGTTAACCTACCCTGATTTAAAAACACCCACTTCTAAACCATGTCCCTAAGCACCTCATCTACCCTTTTCTTAAACACCTCCAGGGATGGTGAATCCACCACCTCTCTGGGCAGCCCATTCCAATGTTTAATAACCCTTTGAGTGAAAAAATGCTTCCTAATATCCAATCTAAACCTGCCCTGACATAACTTGAACCCGTTTCCTCTTGTCCTATCACTTGCCACGTGGGAGAAGAGGTCAGCCCCCATCTCTCTAAAACCTCCCTTCAGGTAGTTGTAGAGGGTGATAAGGTCACCCCTCAGCCTCCTCCTCCCCAGGCTAAACAACCCCAGCTCCCTCAGTCGTTCCTCATAAGGCTTGTCCTCCAGACCCCTCACCAGCCTGGTAGCCCTTCTCTGGACACGCTCCAGCACCTCAATGTCCTTCTTGTAGTGAGGGGCCCAAAACTGAACACAGTACTCGAGGTGAGGCCTCACCAGTGCCGAGTACAGGGGGATGATTACTTCCCTACTCCGGCTCACTACACTATTCCTGATGCAGGCCAGGATGTTGTTGGCCCTCTTGGCTGCCTGGGCACACTGCTGGCTCATACTCAGCCGGCTGTCCACCAACACCCCCAGATCCTTCTCTGCCAGGCAGCTTTCGAGCCACTCCGCCCCCAGTCTGTAGCACTGCATGGGGTTGTTGTGACCCAAGTGCAGGACCCGACACTTGGCCTTGTTGAACCTCATACCATTGGCCTCAGCCCATCTGTCCAGCCTGTCCAGATCTCTCTGCAGAGCCAATCTACCCTCAAGCAGATCAACACGCCCCCCCAGTTTAGTGTCGTCTGCGAACTTACTGAGGGTGCACTCAATCCCCTCATCCAGATCATTAATAAAGATATTAAAGAGAACCGGTCCCAGCACCGATCCCTGGGGGACACCACTTGTCACTGGACACCAACTGGATTTAACTCCATTTATCACCACTCTCTGGGTACGGCCATCCAACCAATCATCCATGTCCCCAGCCCTTCACCCACCGCCCAACCAGTGGGTACTCATTATACCCCAGCAGCAGCACCTGAACCATCACTAGGATCTGCCGCAGCTGACTAGGACCATGGCCATTTTGCCTCCTTTAGGTAATACCTGCTTTGCCTCTGTCACCAGAGCTCTCCCTGGAATCTGCGATCGTTATTTTTGACCAAATACATTGCTTCTCTACCATAGCATGAAATAGAAAGCCTAGAAGAACCCTTTGCACAACCCACTTGTCTGAACTAGGACGTGCCGTTTTACTCCAAAGAGCAAGAAGTGGTTGCTGTGAAAACTTACTGGCTATGCCCCTTCAGCAAGGGCAGAGCCTGGCAGTCTGAAATGCAGGTCAAAAACCAGTTCAGGATAAGTGGAGGGGAAAAACAGCTACCTACAAGGAAACTAAATAAGCGGAATAAAGGGTTTTGTGAGATCTCACCCTGTTCCTCCCCTACACCAGAGGAAGTCTCAGAATTGCCATTGTAGCATGTTTCCAGATGAGAAACGTTTTCTGTTGCGCACACAGCAATGTAAAATGTGGGGCACAAAGCCACCCTGGTGTCAGACTCAAAGAAAGGGTGAGCTTGCATCAGAGGGCCAGGACAAGAGGCAGCTCGCACAATTTTCTCCGCTTGTTGGAATTTATTTAAGGTCCAGGGTGTGCTGCAAACCTCCAGTTCCCGGCAGTGTGCACACAGTGTCATTTTGCACCACCAAGCTCTGCGGGCCACAGAGCAGTATTTCACTGATATCCCAGCCATCACTGGGAACGAGTGAGCAGATGGTGGATGTGGAAGGCAAAATGCTCCTTTCTCTAGAAATAAAAACCAAACTAAGCTTCTCTTTGTGCCTTAGGAGATGAATGAAGTAAAAGCCAAGAAACCCTGATATTCAAGTCATAGACAAACTTGTGTCTCCAGTCACTCTCCCATAGCATTTGAATTCCTGTGCTGATAAGACAGTCGTGTTACTAATTTCACTAGTCACATCTTCAGCGTTTAGGAGTGCTCAGGAGCTGCAAATGCTCAGAAGCATCTGTAAGCAGGTTAAATCTGGGAGACACGCCATGAGAGAAAGCGGTTTTATTGCAAAATTATCAAGTAAACACAGCCTGAATTATGCTGAATAACTGAATGATCTGTACAAGTACTATATTTACCTTCTTTCTGTTGGTTAGTTACAGCAATTGCCTGGGGCACAGCCTTCTCCCTTCTTATGTTTAGTTTACAAAAAGATCACAAAGGTTTAGCTGAAAAAGACTTCCTAGTTAGATACTAGATCGTATAGAATATGTTAAAAAAAAAAATCAAATCAATGAGTATATAGTAAAAAGCTCCCTTCCCAACACACAATGCGTTATGTTTAATCGTATATGTGAATGTGTCAGGACATACGATTGTGGGGGTATTCCCCATTTCCTGTTTGCGTTTTGAGAGGTATTGCTGGTGACACTGATTATATTGCTTCAAAGATAAGCCTTGGAGCCATTGGAAATGAGATGCAAGAAGAACCAGCAGGATGCAAGCCTGGCTCAGCGCTGTGGAAAGGGCAAACTCATTAAGAGCTGGGAAACTTGGTTCTGGGATGTAGCCCACCCCAGCAATTTCATCTCACTTTCAGCTTACTCACCTTACACAGCCATAAAGTAACTACCAAGATTTTACATTTTAGCTTTGGTATTATTTTATGCTACTATCAGTTCCATATTTTGCCAAGTCTATATCCTATAATAATGCCAAGCACCTTTAAAGATATTACACGTTAACTAATTAATCCTTGCAAACAATAAATTTAGATCATCCTAACCAAGGGTCATAAAACCTTTGATCAGGACACTCTGGGCTATTTGTATATGAGGTATCACACAAAAGCTGTTTTAGGAACATAACTAGACTATTTTTATTCCTGTGAATTATTATAAGTCAACAGTTCAGGGTTTAGATAAAATCACGATCTTCTAAAATATATGGTCATTGGGTTTTTTTAGTTGGTAGAAGAAAAACAGATCCATGTATCTGTCTTAGCTTTTAAGGATTAATTGTTGGTTCTTCCAGAGATAATGGTGTGGGAGGCCCAGTAGAAAAAATTTAAAAGCTTCTGACTTCTGCCTGCAATCTGCAATGTCTGAGGGATAGGCTCAAAATGCTGTGTCAGTAGCAAGCACTTATTTATTAGAGTATTACATGGTAGCTCCTTGGATGAAAGCGAGATTTGAAATTCAACATAAATCCTGGGAAGTCAGGTTAATAAGCAGAGGACCACAAGCCATGCCAGTGTCGTATACCCAAAATCTCTGCAGTATGGTACAGGGATATCATCACTGTGCAAGACCTGTATCTTCAAATCAAACAGTAGCTTTAGACAGTGAAGGAAATAACTCTCCAAGAGTTCCTTAGACCCTGGTCTAACTGAACACTGGGAAAGGCGGGTGGAATGGGAGATCCTGTTTTGCAGGGGTATATGTATACTTGCAAAATATAGAAAATTAATGGTAAATAAACATAATGTGGCTACCTATAAATGGCTGAGGTCGTTTATACTTTGCAACCACACCTATGATTATCTTTATTATCTTTATTAGCAGACGTGTGTATATATTTATCAAACAGATTTATTTTTAAGCAATTACAAGCAAAGCTCAGAAACTTTCAAACCCTGGCATTATGTAACAAGTCTCATACAGTCTACCTGAATACGACATCATCTTTAAAGAAAAAGTTAGACACGCTCAGTGATCTCAGAAAATGGTTCTAATTCAGCTGAAGCTTCAGATGCTCCAATGCCTTTAAAAACAAAAAACCAACACCACCAGAACATATACCTTTCCTATTAGATCAAAACTTAAAAAAACTTGAAACAAAGCCTGTGTAATGACAGATATTTGATTTTGAAGGAGGGGGGAAGTTGTTTCTTGTGGTAGCCCATGCCACATCATCACCTGTAACTTCATATCATGTTATGTTTGTGGACCCTACTGTGCTGCAACATAAGCCAATGACACGATGTAAAGTAACATACCTGTGAGTCCTTTCTGGCAAAATACTTGTCATTTCTGGGCAAACAGGGTAATTCAGCCATAAATCTCTTGAATGAGGAAGAGTAAGAAAAAACCTGCAAAGTGTTATTTGGATTGCAAACAATAGAGACAAAACAAAAGAGGCCCAGGCACCTCTGGGTCTCTTGGAGATTTTCACCTAGCAACATAGCCAACTTTTCCAAGATTAGGTTCTGTTGTAGCACAGTAACCTTTATAACCACATGCAAACAGACAAACGTTACCCATACAAGTCTATTCAAACATCCTGAGGAAAAATAAACACTTTTGTTACATGGGACTCTAAGATGTGCTTGTTATAAATAAATTCTTCTTCCCCCTCTGGAAGTCCCACTTCAGCTCAGGTTTAAAACAGCACAGCAGGTAGCTTAACACGCCTCGAATAGTTCGTGGTTCACCATAAATCTGTTTGTCTTTAAGGGGTCTGCAGAGGGCAGGGGAATGCCATGCTGCCACACTCCTGGGAGCAGTGCCATCCTTGTCTGTGTGACCAAGCACGTTTGAAAGTCAGTGCTAGACACGGTCATAACATTTTTCTGCCCCTTCAGGAGTTCGTCTCACCAGAGCTGCTGAGTATAACAACTTTGTTTTAACAAGGGCAAAGGAGATAAATACAAGAAAGATGAGTGCCTCTTTTGCGCTCTTTTTTTCCACACACATCCACAGTGGGTAGTCAGTGGTGTGCTTCCCATCAGTTGATTATACCTGCAGTAGAACTACTTTTTTTCATCAATCCTAATTTCAGGGTTTTGTACCAATGTTTTCATCTCTACTTAGGCGATGAAACTGCTTACAGCAGAGCACCAGGAGATATGGTAGCCCCTCACAGCTGCCGAGAAATGAGAGCACTCAGCCTGAGCACATCTCACCAGGCAAGAAGAAACCAACCACCCTGTGGTGCTCCCAACCACAGTCAGAGCTGCTCTTGTACATGGATAAGCTTCAGTATGAATATAGCATCTACAGTCAGGTTTTGATTAAGGTTTAAGCAGCTAAAGATACGTTTGATGAAAACCTCAACAGACAGCCCATGCCGTATTTTTAAGGCTTGTCTTACCTTTAAAAGAAAGTTGTTGAGAAGACGTGGGTGCCCCAGGGCTTTGCATAGCTCCCAAAGGAGCAGCAGGAGGCTGCTTGCCACTTTGCTGCTGCCATTGAGATAAGGAAAGGGAGCTGTAACCCTTTCCTGGGAGTTACAGCCCAGCTGTGCGGCTGGACCTGGCTGGCACGTGACAGCTGCTGTAAGAAATACCTTTAGTTTCTGCAATAAGACTTGCAAAATTTAAGGTTTTTTTTCTTAAAAGTGAGCTGGAAACAGGAATCATTCTGATCACTGTGAAATCTGTCTCTGGATCAGACACTTGTTCTGAGCTACCAAGCAACCTAGGAATCACTAACGGATAATAAGTGTGGTTTCTCCTCTTTTCTCAGCTTTTATGACCTAGTTTCATCTTTTCTCTCAGGATATGTTCATCCTGCCACGCTGCACTTGCACTCTCCATGACTTCACGTTCTGTTTCTAGGCAGTTTGGTCTGTATGACCCCAAAAGCATTCCTTTCCTCCTCCAGCTCCTGACTGCATAAGCCTGGCTTTTCCCAAATAAATGCATTCCTCAGACAAGCTTCAGCTCCATCCGCTCAAGCTGTGTCCAGGTCAGGACAGCTTTGCTACACAGCCACCAATAACTCTGGAAGCGGTTCAGATTTGCCATTTGCTTGAAGAGAAATGCTGAACGGTCCATTTTGGCTGGGTTTGTCAGCTGGATCCTTTGGAATTGTCTTGTGCACACATTTGGAAAGCAAATTAAATTTAATGCAATTGATCATGCTGACTAACAGGAATTTCATCCTTTTCCAGCCTGATAACCTGTATTTAATCTGATGTCCTTTTCCTGTGTTCTGGAGGTTTAGAAGATCGCAACAGTAGACATGAGCAGTATTTACTTTTATCTACTTCCACTGTCTCCTATTCTAACACACTGGAAACTCCAGAACATTTTAAATCTCTGCAGTTTCTAAAATGTATGGTGACAATAGAGATTGCTTAGAATAATCTTCCCTGAGACGTTCACAGCAGCCCTGTCAAATTGCCCCTGCTAAGCATGAGACGTGCTATTTGGACGTCGTCCAGACCCATCTCCTCTGCAGTGCATGCTCACTGTGCGTTTACAGCGCTACATCATAGCTTTCCACTTTGTGACCCCACATGTCACAAACAGAAAGCTGGACGCGTTGGTGGCCAGCCCGCCAGCTTCAGATGGCGTGGGAGGTCCCTGGAGAAGCCCAAGGCTGTGTATCTATACCATACAGGGGAGCTTATATTGCCCAAGGGTACCTCGTCCTCCTGTGCATGAGCTCACATCACTGTTGTGGGCCCCGCCATGGTGGACCTGGCACGAAGGGACCCAGATAAGGTGAAAGGTCTGCACCAGTAGCAAGAACCTTGCTTATGTAGCCCTGTGTGACAGCAGACAGCAAAACACAAGCCAGCTGGCAGCCAGGGAGCGCGTCGCACCAACGAGCAGCCGAGAACCATGGAGGAAGGGATGCTGAGGAGAATGGATCTTAACGTGACACCATGCTGCAGAGGTGCTGGGGGACAAAGATCATAAACAGTATCAGAAAGGACTGAGAGAATAAAGGAAGAAAAGGGTCATACTGAAAATAGGACATAGGACTGCCAAGTTCACAGATAGTGTCTTGATAACCATGTTAGGTGTCATCCCCATGAGTCATTTCCATATTCATTTGATCAAGGGAAGTTGCAGACACACAGACAAATCCTGTGGGCTCCTGCTGGAGCAACGAGACTTGCTAGAGGCCATGTGGCAATGTGTTCCCTCTGGCAGGAGGAAAAAGGATGGAGCATGAAAGGGATGGAGTGTGAAAGGGGTGGAGCGTGCTTTGAGCAGTTACACACAGGCAATGTTCTCAGCATAGGGTCAGCACAGGGCAGGTGGTGGCTAAACTCCTGGATAGTGTTGGAGGAAGGTAAAATAGCAGGCAGATCTGAACAGAAGTCAGCTGATAACATTACCCCACCAAATATCTCCTGGATCAGAGAGAGGACCTGAAAGTTTCTTTCTGATTTCAAATATTGAAGAATATGTGCTAAATAGCACTGAAGTGGTGCTTATTTAGATACTCTGCCAGAAGTGTGCCTGTCAAGAGCATTAATGAGGACACAGTAAACACAAGAGTCCTTCCAGATCTACCTAAAAATCTGCACCCTCACCTCCCCATCACCTGCACATCCCTCTTAGCTTGCAAAAAGAAAAGGGGAATAGGAAGCCCTGAAGACATTATTGAAAACAAACCATCATGGTGAAGATTCCTGATTTACCCATTTGCTTTCCCCCCGCACACAGGCTCCGTCTGGCTGCTGCAGTTAGCCCTTGATCCATCAGCAGCAGCTTTCACGCTGGCTGTCCCCTGGCATGGGGCAGAGTGGGAGGACTGATGGAGCAGCCACCTGGCCAGGGAGGCCCTGCAACCCACATGAGCCCTGGAGACTGGAGCTTCAACCTGTCGTTCAGCTTTTACAGCTATGGGGTAGAGTTTTTCACAGAGCATATTTGTATGTATGATTTAAATAAAACCATAGGGTTTTCCAGGCTTCTTCCATGGCTGGTGAAGCCCCAGTGTCCATTCCACTTTCTGTTTGACAGCTCTCGTGTCTCCTTGCCTTGTGCCAACCAAGGAGCGTGGATTTGTCTGAGCTCATTATCAGGGTGATCCTGGTGAGTGCTTAGTGTCAGCTGAGAGAAGCTGAGAGTCTCGTCTCCCACTGAGGGCAACAGATGCTGAAGATGCTCAGCACTTTTTCTGATACTCTTAGCACCTTTAGCCTTAAAATAACCAGCATCTTTCAGTATCCAACATTTCTGATCATCACACAGCAGCGTAGCATGTTTTCGCTGTTATTTGGTCCTTTTCTTCTCCTTTCTCTCTGGGCTTGAACTCTCCAAAAGGAACAGGAGCTAAAACATTGCTACAGGGTGCAATTAGTGTGGTAGCCTTCAGATACATTAATGGGATGTAAAAAAGGGCTCGGATTAGCTGGATCATGCAAACACAGCTGCTGAGCTGCTGGTTTTGGTTTTGGTTTTGGTTTTGGTTTTGGTTTTGGTTTTGGAGGAACTTTCCTCCAAACTGTCTGGTGCTCCTCAAGAGGCAGTGCAAATATGAATGAGGGTCAGTGAGGATACCTGAACCTCAAAGAGCTGTGTGAGGCTCTCCTGACGAGTTATAGTCACACTTAATAAAAGAGTATTGGGTAGCAATCGTATGTTGCGATCATGCAATTTGGTCTAGTCATTAGAGGAGAGACCTGGAAAGGGGAGCTTCTGTGTCCCAGCCCCAGCTGGTGATCCCAGCTTCAGTGCATTGTGCTTTTCCATGCCTCCATTTCCATATGTGTAAAATAAGGCTAATGGGGTTGTTGCTGCTGTTATTATTTTAAATTAGTGCATTTTCTATCAGCTGACCCCCTTTTTCAATGCTTGCACCCGGTGAGCACTGGGTATTTATGTGAATAGTCCTCCCTAAGCGATGATGAGAGGGAGTGTGCAGGGGGGTGACAGGACTGAATTCTTAAAGGATTTTGTCTTTGATTTCCCTCAGTAACACTCACAAGCACTGGGAGAATAAAAGCCGTGCAGGAAGCCGGAGTGCTGCGGGCGCGCTGGACTCACAGCGCTTCTCCTCCTCTTGGACAAAGGCAGCATCCTCCCTCGCCCGCCGTCACCTCCCATTAATGTCAGGCAAGTTCACTTGCTGCGGCTTTCGCAAGTGAAAAGCTAATATGTTCACGAGGAGGGAGAAGAGGCCGTTTGTTTGTCTAAGTAAGATAATGCTAACACCACAAATGGCAAGTCGGGGTTCAGAAAATAGCATTTCTTTTTAAATCGTGCAGGAGGTCCTCTTCATTTTATTTATTCACAGGGCCTGAATCAACAGCTGCCCAGACAAAGATATTTAGAGAGAGCAAACAAAAAGGAGGCTGTTCACCCTGGGCTCCACATACAAATAGAGAAGAAAGAAGAAAAATGTCAAATCTGCATAAACCCAGGATGGCTCCCTAGTGCGTATAAAAATACCTCTTTTGAATATCATCTTGTAACTACAAGAAAGTTGAGGTAACCTTTTCTTATTTTCAGCAAATATTTCCCTTCTAATCCTAATGTCATTTTTCAGTTGGTAAAAATGCAATCAAATCCCAAGCCTGTACATCATTCTGCTGTTCAGATCTTACATCCATTCTGTTTATTCACAAAAACATAAATGTTTTCTTGCCATATCTTTATTAAAAATATGGAATATATAGTCTATTGTTCACTACGGAAATCTGTAATGCAGAATGGCAAAATAATTGCTGCTACAGTCAGAAAACTCCTGACAAGTGATTATTAATGATAAATTCTGGTAGAGTAAATAAGATTGTTGCTAGAAAATGAGAAGTGAAGATAAGAAAAAAGCATATTGCCCTAGAGGCCAACTGCATTGCCTCAGGAACTTCTGCTTTCATAGGGATACAAGATTTTTGTCAAGATACAAAATAGTTTTGTGTCAAATAAATTATTCATAAGGCCGTTACTTGTCACAGATTTCCTCTCTTCATGATCTTCCACATACGCACAGAGATAGGAGTCAACTGTTCACCAGATTATTAAGAGTATCACAATATTTATTGAATCTTCACATAGTCCATTTTACGGACAGTTTTTTGTAGCATATTTAATCCCTAAGTCAGTAGAAGGCTGCAGAACAAGAGCTAACAAAATATTTTCTATGAAAAGGGTGGGGCTTGAGGAAAGAGGCCATCTATTTAGTGCAGCTAAAACTCATGGTCACAAAATACACAAACCCTCGTGAGAACCAGAGTTCATCCATCAGCAGCTGGAGTCCTGACAGCCTTTCTACTGCTATCTGAATAGCAAATCACCTGTTTTCACCATCTGGATCTCACCTCCTGGAGGAAGCCCACCAGCCCCAGTAGAAGGGGGATGTTCATCATGATCATTCTCTTCCCTGACACTCCCTGGGCCCTTCACAGCCCAATGCTGGAGGAAACTTCCATGTACCTCTTGCCCAATATAGGCACAACAAGCCTCTTGAACAGCTTAAGTAAAAGCAAAACGAGAAGGAAGCAACAATAATTTGCAAAGATCTTTATTTTCAGAGGTTTGAAATGGAACAGGTTCTTCCTACCTGTCTCTTTATCAAGAAAGCCCACCACTTTCTGGGGAAGTGTTTTAAATGCAGAAGTTCATTGCCTCTTTGAAACATGACTAGATAATAAACACAATTTTAGGAGGAGAGACAAAAGATACATATTTAAAGTACAGAACCAAAAATAGCTTTTTCTGCCTCCAGGATCTCACTGCTGCTCCCTGTGTGACACAGTGAGCAGGTGCAGAAGGTACTGACCGCAGCATATCTTCATCTGGGCAAGGATGATAATGTAAGGAAATATTTAGATGCGCTGTTTCACAGAAAGATTGCCATTGCTCGATAAGGAACACAGCCATAGGTTACCACATGTACAGTGTAATTTGACTCAGTTGCCAATGAGAAATAAAATAAGGCTGAAAGCTGGGAAAAAGAAACATCTGCCATTTGCAAACCCAAGCAGCGCAGGGGAAAGGAGGGCGAATCACGCTCTCCTGGGTTCATGGGGCTCAGATTCTCTAACCATGCCATTTCCCAAAATACTGCTTCCCACAGCACTCTCTGCAATGCTGTCTACAAAAGTGGAAGTAATCCGGGCTGCACAGTTGACTTCAGCTCTGATAAAATACTCAGTTGTGTTATGTGTAATGTTCATGTTATTGTCAGTATGCCAGTAAATGTCATTGCTTTTTTTTTTTTTTTTTTTTTTGGAATATACCATGTTAGAGAATAATTTGGGGTAGGATTTTAATTTTCTCATTGGGTTCAGCAGCAGATGAATGCTTTCCTCGCTGCATGTCAGCAGATCGGACAAGTACTGCCCTGCTGCCTCCCGTCAGCACGTGGCACAACAGCTTCCAGTCTCGGCAGTTGCAGATACATCCATAACTTAAATCAGCATTTGTGCATCGTGGCCTTTCTTTTTTTTTTTCCCCCCTCTTCTGTGCAGCATTACGATTTTTCAGGCTTCAACAACTGGGACAGGAGCCCTCAGCGCCCTGTAACAGTGTTGTGTGGTGAGACATCTTTTTAGCAACTCCAGATTTCGGGATGATGGGTTGAAGAGCTCATGGAGTTAGGGATGCTGGGTCAGTGCCTCCGTGGGCAAAGCTGAAGACCTTATTGGGCCAGACTCCAGCCAAATCCAGGACAGACAGACGGTCCCAGCTCCAGGAGCCTAAAACCTGGAAAACCAGCCGGGATGTCTGCCCACATTACTTATCTGGTGCGGTGCCCTTTGGGAAAAACTCCCTGGGGGTATTCAAGGGGGGGCTACATGACTTTAAACACTTCACTTCTCGATGTCTCTGCTCTTTGCTCATAAAAACACCGTGGTGTAGTTCCTTCACCTACATGGAGTTGTGAAATTAATTATAAATGGCTTTGAGTTCATTATCTGAGAGGAGCTATAGAAGTGTGACTGTTATTTTTAATAATAAATAAGTAATAATTTATTTAACATTTCTCCGTATTCCTCATCAGGTTCCTGAACCTGACTGCACTTTCCTGCTCTGTCTGCAAGTTCTTTCATGAAAGTTGACAGTAAGGTGCAAACCTTTTTGTTGTGGTTTTTTTTTTTTTTAGAATAATGAGATACTGTGTCTCAGTCATTAACGTTCTGTTAAAAATAGGATATCAAGTTTAAATGGAATAGGATACGACAAGAAATGAAAAGAATCAAACAGCTACTTTGTAAACATAATCTGTTAAATCCAGTAACTAGAATTAGTCTTATTTCTCTGCAGTGAGTTTATGAAGTGGTGTAACATGTTCATTTCAAGGCCATGGTGTCTGGATGGAGCTAAATAGATTAAACATTGAGTGCTGTGCGCTGCGCTGTCTGCAGAATCAACTTGTGATTCAAAATGAGACAAAAAGAAAGTAACTGTTTATTTAGATGACATTGAACTATACAAAAGGAAAGTATTTTTCCAGGTAGAAAAGAAACAAATAACAATGTGTCCTACCTATAACCTGGCATTGCAGGGATACGTGTCTGGAGTGAAGCAGACGAATATTCAGAGGCTGAGGCATGAGGCACAGCCCGGCTGGTAAAAGCTGGTGGACTTTGCCAAGTCAAGCACAGAAAGTCCTGAGTCAGCCTCACCTCCAAAATCAAGCAACAGTAAATATAGAGCAGTTGGCATCTAAGTTATTCTAGATATTCTGGAGCTTTCTGTCTTTTCTGTAACAGCAAGAAACACCCTGTGGATTTGGCTTCACATGAAATCTGAGCTTGTTCTCTTGTTGGGGGCAAACGGCAGCCCCAGGGGAACACCAAGATACCATTGGGCTTGTGGGCACTACGGCTTGCTGTGCCTGGCACAGGAACAGGAAAGGCCGATGGCCACCTGGGCTTTGAACTTGAGTAAGGAGAAGCATGTGTGTCCTTCCTTGGGTTTAGCCTTCCTCACAAAGAGGCCCTCACTCAGGGCATTCCTGGAATAAATGTTGCAACACGCTTGTTGCTGTTACCCTTTCTCCATCCAGGCTGCTCAGGCAGAGGCAACTTGGACAACCTTGAGTCGCTGAGTCTTTTCACTTCTAGTTCCATGGGGCAATGAGGCCAGCTCTCCTTCCTCAGCAATGCTGTAGGTACAGACAGAAAAAAGGGATACCAAGGCATCCACCCTCGGCACCACCTGATGGGGGTGGCAAACTCACCCCGGCTCTGCAGCCTGGTGCAGCCCCAGGGGCGCCCGGTGACTGCGAGGGCAATGGGAGGGAGGCAATGGGCAAGGGCCCCCTTTGTCTCTCCATGGCTTTTGCCTGGCAGCATCTACAAGAGCTAAGAAGCAATGGGCTTTAAGGGAAGCAGTGCCAGAGTCCAAGAAAGAAGCAACTAAAAAAGGTTTCTGTTATTGGAAAACATGTATTCAAACTGGTGCTTGCAGGAAGGATATATGTTGGAGAGGAAGAATCTAGAAGCTCCATCTCACTGTCAGTTTGGTCTACATCAAAGACTTTGATGCAGAGAGGCACCTTGTCTGGGCGTCAGCCTCCCCATGAGTGCACTGGTTAAACAGGGAGAAGGAACAGGGGTAGCAGGATAAAGGGGCACAGCAAAACTTCAGGAGTTTGTTCAAGATGGTGTGAGGAGCAGTTCAAACAAATCATTTATGATTAAACCCAAAACACAGTAAAAAAATTGGAGAAACAGCTGTCCAATCTTTATTTCCTAAATGAGAGCGGTGTAGATAAGGAAAGTAATGGTTGAGGGGTGGTAAAGAAGCCACCTGAGTATGCACAGGCTGCCAGTCTCAAAGAACTGAAAAAACTATCACAGGTGACTATAATATATAAAGTACACACATAAATGCACGTACTATACATATAAGTACATAACGTGCATATATACACACATATGCCACATGAACCACATGCCCTTCCCAGGTTCCCACGACTCCTAGGACACGTGGCCAGTGGGTTGGTCAGCTCTTGTTAACAGAGACCATGTAACTGAGCACTGTGGTATAAGTAACCAGCAAAACACTTTCTGTTAGAGAGCAGACTGTCCCCTTATTTGTTGAACACTCATTTGTCTTCTGCTCAGATTAATCACTTGGACAACATCGGTGACAGAGAGAGATCTCCCATCTTTTCCAGATCCTAACATTAGCTCATACTGAGATCAGGGCCTTCCAAGCCAGGCTGCCTGCCAGACAATGACGCAGCTTGTCTCCCACTCCAAGATGTTGCCCACCAGCACAGCTGGTCTGACTGGGAAGGAGGCAAATCAGGCAGGTGAGCTGGCACAGTGATGGAGACCTCACTGCAGCATGGGTGAGGCCAGCCACCCGGACAGCAGAGGCTGGGGTCAAAGGAGCAAAGCTCATGCCAAAGATGCGAGACATGACATTTCTGTACAGAAGTGACTTAGACTGAGGGATTTATTTCCTTCTAAAGAACCACTCAGTGAAATCCATCTTCCGAATGCTCTCAGAGAACTGCAGATTACCAAGTATCTTATGCATCTACACTTACCTTCACTAGCT
The DNA here is from genome assembly GCA_017639485.1 of Pluvialis apricaria. Classification (NCBI taxonomy): domain Eukaryota; kingdom Metazoa; phylum Chordata; class Aves; order Charadriiformes; family Charadriidae; genus Pluvialis; species Pluvialis apricaria. Next base: position 20,849,847 of record CM030012.1, on the reverse strand, counting down.
AATTTCCCTTGGAAGAATGATGCTCTTGCCTTTTTGCCATTTAACCAATCCTTCTGCAGTATGACTACACCCAGCGCAACATCTTTTAGAGCACACCATCCATTCCTTAACTATTTTTCGCTTAAATAACATGAACCTTGTAAAAGGGTGGAAGAAATGGTGGAACATACAGTTAAGAGCTGGAATTAAGAAGGAAAGTTGAGGCTGATATAATAAGGTGGCAGGAGCTGAAAAGAAAACTATTGTATCACAAATAAATTATGTGAAAGGATAATGTTTTTGAAAATGTTTTCTAAGAAAGGCTTTGAAGTTTATAAATTGTTTAGAGCACAACTGCAGAGGAAGAATGATGTACTGAAACTAAGAAAAGTGAAGCACTGATTAGAGCACTGAAGTTTGCCTTGGAGCTCATTGGAAAGTCACTTTTATTTATTTACTAGTAGGAAAAAAGCAATGGACGGTATCCTGTGCAGCTTTCGACTGGGGAGGGATTTTTCTTCTGCTGCCTGGAATCAGGGAAGGCATCATTTCTTTCATTAAGTCTCCAGTTTAGACGCATGGACTTGCTGCTTCTGCCTCCTCCCCACTCTTCCAAAAGGACTGCAGCCACCACTCTCTGTTTCTATGCTCTTCCTTGCCTTCACCCACAACAGGGACTTCTCATGCAGCTCAGGGAGCATTAAGCTGTATTACTACAGGGGATGTAGCCTTTCACAGCTGGCTCCTGAACAGCAACCTAAAGACAAATAATAGAAAAAAAACCCCACACATCAAAAAAGAGCAAAAACAGCCTAGAAAACAAATGCAAACAAGAAGAAAATGGCAGTTGCTGCCTTAAGAGTATTTTTCTCCCATGTAAATGTAATCAGAGCTGCAACACCGTGTTCTCTGGCAGTCTCCAGCCCCTGGTAACTAAACCCAGGCGTATAACCCTGCCATTGTTTCTGCCAGGGGATGGCAGAGGGCTAAGCAAGGGTCAAAAGTTTATGAGAGGCTGTGGCTGTGCTGACACGTGGAGGGGAGCGTGTTTTTGTGGCACACATGGCACTACATGCACTTGAAAGGTCACTGCAGCCGGCAGGCTGAGCGCCAGTCCGGGTGGAAAAGGGGCTGAGCAGGAGCTGCGCCGGGAAAGGCAGAGCTGGAGCATGGCATGCAGAGAGACCGGCCAGGGCTGTGTGGGCAAAGGAGTGGATGAGAGAGGGAGGAGGAGAGAAATGGAGAGAAAGGAAGGCAGTACTGGGAGCGGAGCATCTCGGGCTGGGGTGACAAGAGACTGGTCTCGCACAAGCAGATGCTGTGTTTGGCAGGGCTGAGCAGGAGACAAAAGGCCTGTTTGGCCTCCCAGGACTGGGAAAAGGTCAGTAGCACAGAGATCATCCTACCAACAGTATTACTTAGGTAATTGCTTTGTGTCTATAGTTATTCTGGAAAGGAAGAAAGAGAGCATGATGCAGAGAAACAAGCTGCACGCTGGCTGCTGTGCCATGAGGAGGGGAGCACTGCTCTCTGCTGTATTTGTGGCCAGGGAGAGACACCCCACACCAAACAGAGTATCTGTTTAAAAGCTAAGAAAAAGCCCAGCAGCTGGGCCTAGGCTGTCCGCAGCAACCCACGGGCTGCGACCTTCAGGAGGCATCCCCAGCTGTGCTGCCTGCGACGGAGGCTGCCGACGCTGCTCCAGCAGCCAGACACTCTCTTGGCGCATAAAAACTTGACAACAAAAGCTTTTGACACCAGTGACCGCCATGGTGGCATGAAGATAAGATGCATTTGGGAATGCATGCCCCTCTTCTGTAAAGAGAGAACAGAGAAATGCCTGGTTTTCTTCCACCCTTGGTTTTTATACTCCCTTACCTCCAAGGAAATGCGGTGCAAACTAGAACTGCCAGCCCATGACACTGACTTCACTCTTTCTTTGTGCATTAAGTCTCCAGTATGAGAGACTTAAAGAAGAATCAAAGTCTCCAGTATGTTGGAATGAGTTTCAGTCTCATCTTCGGCTTTTTCATTTTGTGTGGTAATAAATAATTCTTACAAATACCAGAGGAGTAATGGAAGGCAGAATCTCCATTATCTGTATCTAAGAGAAGAAAAGGAAGATTAGTGATCGATCTGATTGATCTGACTATTATTGTTTCATAGCAAGCAGGCTCCATCAGTGCATAATTGCCTTTGCCGTGGAAGAGCCCTTGACTCAGCTGAGACTGGTACTCACTGTGCTAGGTACAGACGTCTATAAAGAGACAGTCCTTGTCCCCCTGAGTCATCTAAGTGGATAAAGCATTTCAGAAAGGCAGGGAACAAGCAGATCCCTGAGCACCAGGACCAGGCAGACCTGATTTCCCAAGGATATTTTTTCCGAGGTGACTGTTTCTGCATAGAAAAAGGTATAAATTCTTGAGTTTTATGTACGATTGGCATATATAAAGACTCTATCACTTAAATCCTCTGTTGTCTAATAGTGCATGAGATTCCCACCCCGGCTCCTTCCCAGTCAATGCACTTACAGCCAGCCTCCTGCACAGAACCACCTGTGTTTATGAGAACTGTGAAAATACCGTCTCCTTCAGACGATTACCTCTCTGCCAAATGTCACTGAAATTGGACGGCATACCGAGAGACAGACAGATAGACTGCACAATCATGCCAAACCTCATTCCCACAGGAAAATAGTAACAAATTTCAGGTAGAACAGAAAACAGGATGGCAGGAAATACCACAAGGTTTCCTTGACTTTTTGTTTGTTTGTTTGTTTGCCTGTTTGTTTTCTTATTTACATCCTTCTGTTGCATCGCTTGTTTTACTCTTAGTAGAAGCTGCCAGTCAAACACCTGAAAGCAGGACATCCAATCTGTATAATGTCATTATGAAAAAAAGCCTTTAAAAAGCCTGACTTCTTATTGCATAGATATCAAAGCAGTCTTTGCAGATCAGGGCTCCTGAATCAGAAGGCAGGGTACTAAACTCTTTCAGGTGCAAATCACTAAATTTGAAGGAAAAATTAAAAAAAAAAACCAAAACCCACTTCAGCTCTGAAGGAAACCATCATCCACTGGAAAGTGATCTTTCAGTCTTCACTTTGTCCAAGTCCAGAAGAACAGTTGTGGAGTTGCTCGAGGTGCAGAAAATACAATACCCGACTAAGCCAGAAGCACTGGGAGTTGGCTGACGGTAACTAATCCCACACTTGGTCATTTCTATGGGCTTCTGTTGCAGGAAGGCTGTAGGCTGCACCTAGAAAACAGAACCACTTCCATGACATATTTTGTAATTTGTTATAAATACTCCGTACTAGGCTGTCTAGCATTTAGTAGCAAACACCAGTCACTTATGTATCACGTAGTCTAATGCTTGAAAACAGATTTCAAGTTTGTGTTATCACTAGATATCACTTTTAGGTGCTAGACATTTCAGTTTTGAGATCGTTTGTTATTTAAATGATTCTCCAGTACCACAGTGAGGACCACTGTACAAACGCTTAAAATAAGTTAAGAGATAAAAAATAAGGGATCTAGATGAAAGAAGAGAGAAAGAAAGGTCTTTGGCTTAATTACAGTGGCACTTAGCAGACCTGCGGCATTGGGGCTGAAGTGCAAGGATAGGCTTTAGCACCCGCTGGCAATGCTGCACAGTGTCTCCAATGGCAAACTCAGCTGAGAGGAGAGATGAGAAAAAACATTTCAAGAAACTTTGAGAAATTAATCATGAAACCCCCAGAGACAGGAATATGTGTCCCACACAGCAGAGAAAGCCATCTGGGGTCTTTCATGCTTGAAGTGTTCACAGTGAGACTTAAGGTAGAATATAAAATATACCACAATGAGTGCATGGTAAATTTTCTTGGCCATTATGTAATATCTAAAACCGAAGATCCTTTCTAACATTTTTACACCAGGAAGGTGCTGTTTTGTGAGACCATTTTGAGGTTTTTGCACGATGAGAATGATTAATTATCTCTTGCTGTATCTCTGTAATGACCAGAGGTGCAGCCTTTAGTTCACAGGTCCCATGACATTAAAGTCTCAGTGATTTTTTGCATATCTCAGTTTGTCTACCTGTGAAACAGAGCTAAAATATTTGTCTCTGGAGATCTAATGTCTTAAAACTGAAAGCATTTGGAGATTTTTCAAGCAAGTCTTACCAGTATGAAATGTTAATAAAATGAAATGAAATGAAATGAAATGAAATGAAATGAAATGAAATAAAATAAAATAAAATAAAATAAAATAAAATAAAACAAAACAAATCCTCAGCTTCGTTTTGTCAACATGTCAAGTTCAAGCATGAAGCATCAGAAGCTTTTTACCATACTTAGCATAACAATGTGTTTATTAATTTATCCAACGGGCTAGCTCATGTTCCCACTGAGGAATACATAATCCTTAGCTATTATTTAGAACCTTTCATCCACAGACGTCAAAATACATTACAAGTGTTGCAGTGCCTTTTGTTAATGCAAAACTTTCATTAACATCAGTGGAAGAAAGATTAAGCCCAAGATGTTTCCTTGAAATTTATATTTATTAGGAAATTACCTTGTTTGTTCCACCTCACTGTCTTTCAATCGTGAGTGTCATCATAGCATTCACTGTTTACCCAGGGGCAGTGACTCATCCTTGCTCTGAAGGAGACAGCTCTCAGAGGCCAGCAGTCATCTTTGTCAGAGGACAGCAAGCGCTGTAGGAGCGACTGCCTGTATTACGCTGCCCGTCTCCACCAAACGCAGCCTTCAAAGCAAACAAAGGCACAGACGTAAATTAATCACACAATTGCATTAGTGCCCTCTGAACCAGCACACTCAGCTAGTCCTCCACTGAACTCTGCTGTACTGAAAAGACCTTCAGCTGGATTATGCTTAACCGAAAGCATTAGCCGCAAGTGCAAAGCGGTACCCTGCTCCCTCCCACAACGCTAACGTGACATTGCCACAAAGCTTTTGCTGTGATGGCGGCACCTGCGAATGCTTGGCCATGAAATAGTTTGGATTACATATGTCTTCTTTTAGATCAGTATTCAATGCCAAAAGGCAGCCCAGTGTCCAGGCTGAGAGGGCAGGTTAATGCTACCCAGTAGCATGACCTGTTCCCTCCAGAGCATCACCGCTCTGCAGTCACTTAGTGCTGCTACTTCTGCCCAACGGGTGAAAATACAACTTGTAACCTCATGTAGCACAGAGGATTATCCGTCCGCCTTGACTTGGTGTCAGGATGAAGGCGGCTGGCCCTTTGGCACTCTGTTGGGAATTCCCACATGGTATTTTTGCTGCCATCTTCCCCACCCTCTGGATGCAGGACCTGTCTGGCTTTACGTAGACGGGCTCTGCTGAGGTGCGCTGGGGCTGTGAACCACCTCCAAACAGGACTTCTGCCAGACAGCAGGCTGAGGAGGGAGTCCTCTAAGGCAGAAATGTTGAGAAGAGGTGTCAGAAATCCTGTTTTCACCCCTGAATGCAGGCATTTCTCTGTAACCTGAGATTGGTGCCTACGTAAGCCCAGTATGCAAAGCTCTGTACCCACTTCGGACTTAAACATCTGAGCCATCTTTTTCAGAGCAGGCAGCAGACTTGCTCTTTTAAAGCAGAGGCAATACTATATTCATCTTTACAGTCCCTAGAAAAAGTGGATTCTCTCTCCCCATTCTTCCCTCAGCAACACTGTTACTGGCTTGAAATGAAATCACATTTAATGTTATCATGAACTTACCACAGCAGTTATCTGCCCTAGCTACACTGGACTACGTTTGTATGGTGCATGGAGGATTAAGCTGAAGAGATTCTGATCTCTAATCAGAGTGCAGATGCGAGATAAGCATGGAGATGCCCAGCAAGGAAGCTATTTCAGGCATGGGCAGTAGCAGAACACCAATAACTTTAGTAGCAAGAGCTTAAGGGCCTCTGACTTTGGACTGTGTAGGGCACATGCAATGGTTGTGGAGTTGTGCTCTTGAACTTGAATGCTGCCTTCGTTCTTGCCAGAATATGGGCCTTGGGCTGTAGCTCAGCAATGCAGACTGGAGAAGTTCAGCTCGGGTGTGAACCATGGGGTTGCCTCTCTGAGCCAAACTGAAGATGCTCCAAAAACTTATTTGACGGAGCAAGAATTATGTTTAACGATAGATTTTTATTTGGTTTTTTTCAACATCTCTAGTGTGAAAGGAAGACTAATCTTTTCAGTCCTCCTGTCACGGGGGTGTCTGGTGTCAGCCACAGAAGAATGAGAATTCATTCAATTCTAAAACTTTCTTTGCACTTCAGTTGTTGAAGGTACAGTACAGAAACTGTAACGCAAGTAGACATTCTATTGGCCCATTTATTCAAATGCTTTCAATCCCCATTTCATTGCAGTTTCACCTTCAATCAATATTGATCTAAGAAAGGTGGTTTATTTCAGCAGCAGGTTTATCTATTTAATAGATAAACTGACAACTGGGGCAAGGCAACATAACTCCAGTGAGATCAGCACAGTCGATTCTACTCATGATCGTCAATGTGGCCTTTGAAAGATTTTGAAGCAATTGGTGTAACTGGGCCTCTGGAGCTTGCCAGCTCTTATTAACCTTGATCAGCAGGCAGGCAGGCAGGCAGAACTAAGAGGCCCTCATGACTCAACGTGGCAGAGTCTGACCTCTGTGTTTGCCTCCTGTGTAAACTCATGCAGAACAAATTAATGCTTAAACACTGCATCTCCACCAGGGACACAGAAATCCATAAACAGACAATTCTCTTCAAGCTGTTCCCAGAGTCCAAAGCCCGGTACAGGACCATGCATGCCAAAACTGCAAAGCACACCTGAGCCAGAAGCACTGGGTCGGTAGGAAACTTGAGGTCAAAGGGCATTGATTGATTTCACCAGGAAAGCCCGTATGGATCTGGAAGCAAGAGGAATTTCTTATGCTGCCCACCGCGCTGTGGGCGAGAAGCTGCTGCACCTCCCCAGGCCAGCACGGCTGCTGGGCAGTAGCCGCAAGAGAGCAGAGATGGGCGCACGTGGGGTGTCAGAGGTTTTGCAAAGGGCAGTTGCGGGAGGGAGGGATGCGGAGAGATGTCGAGCGTTGTGGCGAGCGCCGGCTCCTCACCTCCAGACTTCGCAGGGAGGGCAGAGGAATGGGCTCAGGGCCGCAGCCCGCAACGACACTGCTGCTGCCGCAAGACGCCCAGAGGAGTCACTTGAAACAGCTGGCGTCTGGAAATGAGGACTCGTGGCATTTAAGCACCATGAATTATTTAGGAGGTCCAGTGAAACAGGCTGGTCTCCACCGACCGCCGCGGCGGGCGATACCTTACAGCGTGGGGCTGGGACAAGGCTGTGCAACGAGGGGAAACAAGTGGTGAGCAGCACCAGCCAGAAAACGGGAGTCCTGCGGGTCCTGGCATCTCTCCAGAGAGAAGTGAAGTAAAATAAAATAAAATGTGACTCTCTCTGATTCAGTCCTTGGCTTGTCCTAAAATAAACAGTTCTCTGAGGCTCCCAAATCATACATCAGAAAAGCTCCCCTCCCCGCCACCCCCCGCCCCAGCTGACAAAAAAAGTACGTATTTGTTTCCTTTGAATTCTCCATGGTGCTTTTAACAGTTAAAAGCCTGAATATATTTTCACAGCTTTTCTTTTGTGAACAATAAATCCCTCTCTAAAATATGTATAAACATGGATCAGGCAGCATTTTTTAGAATAGGATTTTGATTTTTTTTATTATTAATGTTTTTCTGCATTGTATTTCATGTTATTATCATATTAAATTCAGTCCTGCATGAAACTGTGGCATTTCATATTTACCTCTAGGGTGTGTCTGCCTATTTTAAATCAACACACTGTTTTTTAGGTTTTAAAGTTAGGCTGGGAGCTAAGGTTTGCTTTGATCAACTGAATTTTCTGACTGAGCATATTAGTGTTCCAGATTGACCTGAAGATTAAGAAAGAATAAGTAATTGTAAGTATTTCTGGAACTGTGAAACATCTTTGCTCTTTGCACATTTTTTCACATTTTATACAGAAATGCATACAAATGTGGTTTTTTTTTAAATTAATCGTTGTTTCTGCTATGTGTATTTTAATCATCCAAAATGTCAGACATGATCTTAGGATGTAAACAGAGAGAGATAATCTCGTTTGTCCTAAAGCAAGAACATTTTTAAAAGCATTTATACAATGGCAATGCCAAGGGTTCCGCACTTGTGTTTGATAATGCCAGATGCTGTACAAATAACAAGGTAGAATCAGCCCCTGGAGAGAAAGCAGATTTAAAAAGAGTGCTTATAAGAAGCAGGAGGGACAGGGAGTTGTTTTTGAAACTGTGACCTTCCTACTTCCTAACATGCCTCACTTTTTCCATCACTAAGTGTGTGATTGTAACTCCTGATCAGCTCAGGTTTTGGGGAGAATAACGCCCACACCGGGACCCTCTGCAAAAGGAAGATTTGTTGTAGAAAACATACACATTCACTGCTAAAAAACGGGACAAGCTGGGTAATGTATTCACCATCTGTGGTACAAATAGAAAAGACTGAAGACCACGTCTAAATCTTCTGCCTGAAAATGACCGTGGGCGAGCATTTGGCTTGTGTTTCAATGCGATAACATGAGCTTTCTTCCTCCTCAGGTAGAAGCTGTCGGCCCGTGCTGCTGGTTGTCGTTTGTGCTGCCCACGTGTCTCAATCAGTGACCTCCATGTTATCAGGCTGTCCTTCACTTTTCATCACGGGGTAGCATTTCAGCCCTCCTGCTTCCTTGCCTGGGGACTGGGGAGGTGGTGCTGGTGGGCTGGAGGTGGGCAGAGCCGGGTCTCTGCGTCATGGTGGGGATTGGCACTGGGTGAAGGAGGGAGTGTTGGTCCCAATGCAGCCCGCTCACTCCAGCTGAATGAGAGGGACAAAAAGAAAGAAGAACCCCAACTTCAGGGAGACCTTCCCAAGAGAAATCCAGCCTTGAAGGCAAGGGGACCGGTGTTTTCAAAGCAGCCACAGACAGATGGGTGATGGTGGCAGCTGCAAAGGGTGCGTGATGTGGCTATAGATGAAAGGCAAGCAAAGGCGGCTCTGAGGGCTGAGATGTGTTCCTGCCATCTGCGCTGTTGCCGGTGAAGGTGGAGCCATCTCTTACTCTTGTGCAGAGCTTGAGCACACAGGTTTCTCCTGGGGCTCTCCGAGCTACCAGAGTGATAATGATGGAGCAATGTCAGCCACCGTTCAGACCTGCAGTGAGCCCCTGAAAGCTGAAGGAGACTGACACACAAGGCCACAGGAGTGACCGCATGCAAACCAGCAGGACTGTGGGTGGAATGGGAAGATATTTGACTAAAAAATGACCACTGGCATTTACGTTGTTCAGTGTATGCTGACCACGCATACATATTCAGGGCAGTTGGAGCGTCTGCACAGGGCCAGCAGATGTAACATGGGGCCTCTGGGAGACCAAGGGGGATCCTCTCAAGCACCACGGCTGGCACTGGGTTCCTGACTTTGGGCAACAAGTCACACACTGTCTTCAAACTGTTGTGTAACTTCCTGCTCTTTCTTATTTGGATGCCATGTTTTATCCAGACACTCATACTGGATGGACTGAATGCCAGCATCTCATATAGACAAGCATTTGCCAAACCTTTCTTTCTCATTTAATTGCAAGCATTACAATGCATCACTCCGCAAATGTGCCTAATCCTACAAGAACCGGCTGCATTGGGAAGGAGGGGTGAGTACTCAGGAGATCTTTGGCTCAGGCCCAGCACCTGAGTCACCGAGCTGGTATCTCCGTTTGATAATCAGAGTATCCAGTTTCCACAGAAACAGTTGATAGAAATATTTGTTTATTGATTATTCTCTTATTTATCTGACATTCTCAGCACCTTGTAATTATCTCATGCTCTATTTATTTATTTGATTTTGGTTTGGTTGTGAGTGTAATTAGCAGCAAAGCTGCTAGCAACACCTGAATGTTCCTGCAGGTATTGGAAAGAATAAAATACTCTCATTTTCTAAAGAAGTGCTGGCTGTGATGTACCTGCTACTACAGATGGCAATATATAACTTGTCAAGAGCACGAGTAACTTATGTTTGTTAATTAGTAATTCTAACATGGGTCAGAGCTGTCATGCCTGACTGACAGATTGTAGCCCATTGTTTCCATCAGAGGATAAGACCGGGCTTCTAGTGTGTATAGGGGACACTACTTTAAGTCTTTGGGAACACCACCTTATGTCTGTCGAAAACTTTTCTCATCTGGACTCCAAAGCATCCAATCTGCAAGAGCAGTCAGGGGTTCAGATATCCAAGTGGCCCGCACGCAGGGGCAAAAACGGGAGTGGGGTTAGAAAATCTGGTCTTCAACGATCAAGGCAATATTTCAGACCTAATAGCATCTGTATATAGAGTTACACCACAAATACAAATTACTTCAAAATGAGTTACAGCTCTTTGAATAATAATTATATTTGCATATTGAGGAACCAGGGCATGTTTTCCATTGATAACTTTTCAGCAGCTCTCATAAGATTATTGTGAATTTCCCTGAGAGAGGATAAAGTCAGGTGGAGACAGAGATCACAATTGATATTCATTAGAACATCTTTTCTCAGTTAAGCTGTTACTCTAAATGGAATCCATTTGTTATCATGAAGACCAGACAACCATCATAGAGTACATTCAATTACTCCCCTGAGTGTGCACACATGCTCCCAGTTACCTGCTTGGAGCAACAGCCGGGGGGCTAACCCCAGCTGGTTCCTCAGACATGGAAGCTCATACTGACACACTAGTGGGCTCAACAGAGCCCTTGGGGTCCCTTGTTTCACTAGGTGTGTATTTAACCCTGTAGGTTTTTTTGTCTGCATATAGCAGCCACCACCTTCTTGGATGTGGTCTGAGTTATACACCACAGTGGACATTGGTGTGTGCTGTTGGCTTCAGACAGATTCAGCAGACTTTGTGTGTCTTGAGTTTATCAGTTCTTGTGGATTCAACAGTATCATAAGTCTCCAGCACTTATCAGCTCTTGGGAAACTTTCTCATGTCACCTCTCTGTGCAAACTTACCTCTTTTCAGCCTCCTGTTTTCTGGTAATTATTTCCCCATCCATGTGCATGGGCACCCACAGAGACCATTCCCACAAACTCATGCAGGAATGGCTTCTGGAAGATGGTAAGGAAAGCAAGGACCAGAAAATGCTAATCCCTCCCTCTTGTATATGCACAAGAGCTAGAGCCAGACACCCGCAGTTAGAGAAGGAAATTTTGTTCATTCAGCCTGCGTGAGTAGCTAGCTCAGGCAGAAAGTCAAGATACTGCAGTTACAAAGCTTTGGGGCTGGAGCTGACCACCTCGGAGGTTAAGTGGGCTCCATCTGCACACCTCCATCTGTCAGACAGTAAAATGGAGACAGTAGGACTGGGAGAAACTCTTGGAGAGTCTGCAAGCTCATTGAAATGCATGGGTAACTTATCTCACAAGATGCTTATGTGGTATCTTGTTTGGTTTTGACAAATAAGCTAATTTAAATTTGTCAGTGGCTGCAAAGCGCAGCGCTCAGAGCCTCTGAGCCTTAATGCTTCCCTCTAATGTAGGCTATTGTATATATTCTTTCTTTTCCTTCATCACTGTAGTTGATCTATAGTGTAGCCAGTCATGGTAAAAACCATGCCTGTGTACATGCCCACAAAGCCCTGGTGTTTTCAGAAGCTGGGCAAATGAAGGCTGCCATAATCCAGATATATGAGGACATATAGATCATGTTCCTCCCATAGTCTCTATATTTCCTTGGTTTTGCCTGCCTAAAATCAAAATCCTAATTGAAGGAGTGTGTTTTGGCAGGGAATATAAATTACATTTTTAGGTCTTTGGTTGGACAGTCTTAAAATAACCGTCAGCCTTAGTTCTTTCAGAGACTGGATAGTGTGGATATTTATAGTAAAACTGATTTGATGGGTTAAGACTGAAAAATTAGAATTTATATTACATTTCAAAATATTACTGTACAATTTTGAGATGCTGCCATGGCGACTGCAGCATTACCCTGCTTTACATGCACGTTCAGTCACTAGGTCTCCCCAGGCTTTCAGAGTAATCCAGTATCCTGGGGTTCTTTTTCTCTTCTTGTTGCAACTCATCTGTCTGATGGCTCAAATATTTGCAAGTCCCTGTCAGGGGAGCAGAGACCTTGCTTACTTAGCCATGGCACTACCAGTTTGGTCCCAAGTGCTCCTAAGTAGCTGCTTCTAAACATGGCAAGAAAGAAAGGGGTCAAGACTCACACATTCCCTCTGACTCCAGTATGGATCATGGCCACTCAGTTACTTAAACAACACAGATAAGAAGAGCCAGTTTACAAACTTAATAGAGGAAATATTGCACCTGAGGCTTCACCTTAATCTTTCTTTTAAACCCTCTGACTTGGCTATCAGTGACCCACAGAAGGATGTGCATACCCAGCTGCCAGCCCGTAACCTCCAGGCCAGACACTTCAGTTCACTTCTGTCTCTCTCTGGCCACAATCCCCTTCCAGCTTCCAACTATGATGCTCCAATTAACTCTTCAATGCAAAGTCGTCATAGCCATTACAGTAGCCTAACGCTAGCTCTCCAATGGCTTCCCAGGTTGGTCCTCACTCTGCTCAGGACCTGTGCTTATGATTAGGAAAATACCCACATCCTCTCATGACCCCCAGAGCACAAACCCAGGGCTGGTAGCAGGGAGCTGCAGCGCAAATCATGCACGCTGCCTACAGAGGCATGTGCACAGGTCCCGAGAACAGCAGGAGCAACTCTTTTCGTATTTTCCAATCTATCCCATATTTATCCAAGCCACAACTCTGTCCCCTAGCCTGCATCCATCTGGCAAGTTGTCTGGTCTTTCTTGGGGGATCTGATGGAGTTATGACACAGAAATGGACCCTTTCTAACAAAGGGTCAAATACAATGATGAAATAGGCAATCCTATGGCCCAGTACAAGATGTGTTTGTGCTTTCCACCTTGAATTTCATTTGACTCCTGTAATGTGCAGCATGCTTCCTCTTATTCTTTTCTTGCCTGAGCCTTCATTATAGCAGAATATTATTGATACAGTTATTCATAAAGTTGCCTCATAAGATATCTGTCCTGTTATCACGCTGGTCCCAGTGGGCAGCAGCCATACCATCTCCTCTCCAATATAATTCCAAGCAACTCAAAACATATAAAGCAAGACTTGCAGTTGAAGCTGCCAGGCAACTACACTGAGTAGACACTGGATTGAGGTGACAACATCAAGGCTTTTGAAAAAAATAAAGGAATAAAAATGTCTGAACCAAGTAACTAGGGGTTTTAATTCAGTGGACAAGTTTGGTGAGGCCACTAGCCTGACTACATAAGACTCATAACAATACCTGACGTTTGTTAATCCTCACATACTTTCTTCCTCTGTACTTAGAACAGACAGCCATAATATATCTAAAGCAAGGCACAATTTTGTTCTTTAATAAAATAATACATTGGCAGCCTTTGCAATCTACTGTCTCCCCTTGCAGCCCACTAACATCAATGAAGTCAAAAAGGATTTGGATCAGGCCCTGATATTTTTTCCACTTCATCGCTCATATTATCATTAGAGAATAATAAATTTTAGAGAGTCTGGAAGTAGCTTCATAATGATCAGAGCAGGTACAATCTTCTCTGTTACGTATTTGAACAATATTTACCCTTGATTTTATAGAATCATAAAATGGTTTGCGTTGAAGGGACCTTAAAGATTATCTAGTTCCAACCCCGCTGCCATGGGCAGGGACACCTCCCACTAGACCAGGTTGCTCAAAGCCCCATCCAACCTGGCCTTGAACGCTTCCAGGGATGAGGCATCCACAACTTCTCTGGGCAACCTGTTCCAGTGTCTCACCACCCTCAGAGTAAAGAGTTTCTTCCTAATATCTAATCTAAATCTCCCCTCTTTCAGTTTAAAAATGTTACACCTCATCCTATCACTACACTCTCTGATAAAAAGTCCCTATCCATCTTTCCTGTAGGCCCCCATTAAGTACTGGAAGGTTCCTATAAGGTCTCCCTGGAGCCTTGTCTCCTCCAGGCTGAACAACCCCAACTCTCTCAGCCCATCTTCACAGGAGAGGTGCTCCAGCACTCTGCTCATCTTCATGGCCCTCCTCTGGACCTGCTCAAACAAGTCCATGTCCTTCTTATGTTGGGGGCCTCAGAGCTGGCTCCAGGTGGGGTCTCACGAGAGCAGAGTAGAGGATCAGACTCACCTCCCTCGACATGCTGGCCATGCTTCTTCTGACACAGCCCAGGATACAGTTGGCCTTCTGGGTGGTAAGTGCACATTGCCAGGTCATGTTGAGCTTCTCATCCACCAACACCCTCAAGTCCTTCTCCTCAGGGCTGCTCTCAATCCATTCTCCGCCCAGCCTCTATTTGTGCTTGGGATTGCCCCGACCCACATGCAGGATCTTGCACTTGACCTTGTTGAACTTCATGAGGAAGGAGAGGCAGGGGAGAGAAGGAAGGGATGTCACCCTCTATACCAATGACCAGCTGGAGTGCATTGGAGCTCCACCTGGGGATGGATGAGGAGCTGACTGAGAGCTTATGGGTCAGGATTAAAGGGAGGGCAGGGACAGGTGGCATATTTCTGGCGAAGTCTTACACACCATCAAACAAGAATAAGACACAAGAAAAAAAAAACAACCTAAAAGTTATTGAACTACAAAACTATACAATAATCTAAATCAATGGGAATATGGCTGTAATAATGCTGGTCACCTCAAAGGTGACTGAATTTATCACCTATAGTTCATTATCTCAAAGAGTTTCACAAACTTTTTATTTTTGAAAGATGCCATCTTAGTACAGTTTTCACAAAATTTATTTCCTACAACGGTTTAACATTGTGGTTTAAGAAGTTAGTGCAGAACTCTTAATACCTGTGGAGAGCCATGAGGCTTTTGTTTTTATACTTGCCATTTGAACATTGCTGTGGAGCAATACAACTGCCTAATTCAGTGGGAATGACCTGACACATGCTGTAGTATGCTCAGGCTTCTCACACTCACTGCTGCATCATCCCTGAAGCACTCCACTGAGTATCAGCTATCAACAGGCGGCACAACATGAGTTTCTAATGCAATGGCAGTGGAGGTGCCTTGTAAGAAAACCCTTTCCCTAAGCTGGCACAAAGAGAACAATTTGTTATTATGTGAAAATGCTTCAGAGCATGGGTCGCTTGCCTAACTGCAGGTAACAGAGAGGATTTAATAACTGCAGCAGTTGCTGCCCGAGCATCCAATGTACCTCTCTGCGGTGGGGAGAAGCAATGCTGTGTCAGTTGCTCTCAAGCTACATCACATCATGTCATGCAGCACACACTGATGTGACCTAATGCAGTAGGTAATAGGATCTGTGCCAAGCTTGTGAATAGAAGGCAAATATTTTTTTTCACGTGGACTATTTTAACACGTTGAATACTGCTGTCATGTTGGGCATGTTTCTGAATGCTTTTGTGGTCAAATAAAGCATTCATGCTTTGTCTTTATGTGTGCATTTTTTTCCAAAAAAAAGAGAAGCAGCTGGCAATTACTGCCATCACACTGGAAATTATCACCTGCATGCATAGGGTCAGTTGTCCAAAGGCCAGTATTTATAGTCTTTTCTGGAACCCCTAGATTAGAACTGTGCCACCAGGAGAGACCTCATGAATTACCACGAGTGAAGCTCAAGGCAGTCAGAGCTGTAATGAGCAATCACATAATAACCTCTTCTTTCCTCATCCCTAGCCTGTGGATCTGTTGGGGCATGAGATAGGAACCCCAGCAGATTCAATTGCATTTTGTGGATGGAAATCCCAAAGCAACCATCGGCTAAAGCATAGCCATGACATAGAAGCTCTCGCTATCTGGGTGCCCCATGCACACATGTTGCTTTTGAACTAGGACTGAAGAACAGGCACCTGTAATATCCTTGAAAAGGGAAATTATGAAAATGTGGAATTACGTCCTACTTGTACACTAACACTTTCTTCAGTATAGTAATCTGTAGTATAGTTAAAATCTGGAGAGCATGGAGTACCTGGGCTTCCACCTTTTGGGGATGTTGTTCCACTGCTGAACCACAGCTGCACTGTATACACATTATCTCACTGACATGGAAGAACTTAATTGCCCCACTGCAATGGGATTTAATAAACCATTTTCAGTACCTGTCCACATAACTTCAGTATCATAAAAAAAATTTTAAAAAAATTACTCCTAGCTGGGTCTAGGATGAAGGTGGAGCACACTGGGGAGTATCCAGAGTGTGAAAGCAATGTGGTCACATCCCAAATCCAATCACATGCACCCCGATGTGCTCAACAGGCAGTGCAAGCCCAGTCTTTTGGCTTTGACCCACTTTTAACTCATACAGAAAAAACAGAGCAGCTCCTGTCCCCAAACACACACAAGAAAAAGAACAACTTCTGCTTACATGTACTCCCTGGAAGTGACGAACTCATTGCTTTCAGCACAGTAACTCGGGGGGTGGGGAGATCCCTCAACTTAGCACTTTAAACAGTTCAGAGACTCAGCAAATTTCACAAGAAATCAACTCCAGAGCAGCTGGGAGGAACTCCTCCCAGAATACTCTGGCTCAACATCTCTCCTAGATGACTAGATGCATTAATCTGTTCTGAAACCCCAGAGGCCAGAGTGAGAGGGCATCAAAGTGGACTGCTTCAGTACTGACCCAACAGCGCATACACTGTGCCTCACCCTGATGCAAATCCCATCAAATCAACCCAAGCAAAACACGTCTTTTCAGAGAAGGTACGAGGCCCATCCCACATTCTGAAGATCAGTCACTGTCTGCAGATACTTCCAGAAATTATGCCTATTTACTTAGGTGGAAGAAGGATTGTGGAATCACCAGGATACAGCATTACTACTGATAAGTATCAGAAGAATTTGCATCCCAGATATGTCATTGGTAAAAAAATTATCCCTGGTATTTCCTTAAATGCTATCTTGCAGATGGACACCACTGATATTTCTTCCCTTGGACTGTGTCCCAAGGTGAGGGAAATCACCAAATGCAGAGAGCTCAGGACATGACACCTTTCTTGATTTCCTGCTCAAAAGAAAGCTCTTGGGCATTCAGAGCTCCTCGTCCTGCTGAGTGTTTGCTACTGTTCTCAGAGAGTCTAAAAACCTCTTTGTAGCTTTGAATTATTATCATCAGGAATAAAGTACTGCCTAAAGCAGCAGCTTTATGATGATGGGTCCTGGTGATGTACAGAAGTGCTTTCCGCATACTTCAAGAAATACGTTAAAACTCACCTTCTCTTCTGGGCAAGGTATAAAGAACATTCAATATTCGTTTCTGGAACTTCCATCTACATCAGTGCTTTCTTCCACTACCACCAAAGAGATACAAAGAGGCTGTCAAAACATGTGGAAAGCCTTGATCTTTTAGGTGGCAGAGTCAATGATAAATACTGTTACTTCCTTTCACTATTCTAGAGACACACTAAGGAACCTGACAACAGCTTCAGTCACTGACTTAAAATCGAGACACTTAAATATCATATCATGCCTTGAAAATTCCAATAATACGACTACTGCTTGGCATATATCCAAGATCATATTTACCACCAGAAGCGCATTCAAACTACATCTGTTTTCAACTTCAGTTGTCTGTAATAAAAAACAGAAAGACAAATGCAATTACTCCGCATATTTTTGGTATCAACTTTTGCAGACAGCTATATATGCTGGTGAAAGCAGGTACAGCCATGTTAAGCATTGATATGCAGGCAGAATCATCATTTTCAGATGATCATTTTCTGATTCCTTCGCCCATACTAAATAGCATCATACTTCAACTGGGTTGCAAAGGGAAGAAGAAGCTTTTGTGTAGCACCCCTAGAACTACCCAAAACACGCACATTACTGTGCATGTTTCATATATTCAGGATGAGCAAGACATTTTTTCCATGACTTCTAGACATCAGGCAACCTCGTCAACATTTCCTGGTGAAAAAGAAGACCCCTCTGAAGTATACATACAACCCGGTATGGCTTCTTCAGGTTGGCTTACTGTCCCTGCAGAGCAAAGCAAAGCTACAATCCCCACTGCCAATTGCTCCACCCTCTAGAGAGCAATAGGGCTGAAAGATGAGTGCAGACAGCTTACTAGTGCAGCTGTTCCTTGCTGCTTCTTTCTTTCAGGGATAGTTTCCCTTAAAACAGCACAGGCAGGATTCTACAATTGATCATCCTCATGAGACAGTCTTCGAAATAACAATATTTTTCTTAATGTGATTGTATAACATTGTCATGACTTTAATACTTTTGACAGTGAATTAAGCTTAGCTATTAAAGTGGGTGCTGTGTTGACTCTTCTTTCCTCCTTTCCCCAAAGGCAAGAGTGTGCAGAGCACAGAGGGAAGAAGCTATCTGCTGCTCTTCCTAGTCTTCGGAAATACAGTGCTCAAAAAGACCTATCTGCTCACGTAGTCTCAGTTTTCTCCTCCTACAGATAACCACAACATACCAGCTTATTTGGTGTTGCAAGGATGGCAGGTAAGGCAAGATCAAAGAAGTGAATTCAGCACTTTCAGTTTTCAGGGTGAAGTCTGATACCTGGCAGAATTCATCCCTTACCACCAGGACTCACACTTAGAAATGTGTGTATGAAATAGAGGCTTATTGGGGCATTAGGATTCTTAGGCAATGCCCATGGCCATCAAAATATTGCCAAAAAGCACTAGCCACCAAGTTTCCATGCTGTTTAGCTCTCTATCCTGGAACAAGGGTGTAGTCACGAAGACCTAAGTTAATGCCAGTTTTTCCCTAGTTTCTTTCCGTACCTTTTTGACAAGTCATTTTGATGTCGTCTACTCAAATAGCAGTAATGACTGACTTTGAAGAACCTAGACACATGGCCTAGCTTTCATAATCTTACCATAGGTTCTGATTTGCTAAAGGAAGCTTATGCAGGGGTGTTTTCAGGCGTACTTTTAAATATTTTAAACATTTTTATCTATGATTCATCCTACTTGCCTCGGAAAGTGGGGTGGTTTTTTTGCCAGAGGGCATGGTTTTAAGTTTGTTGCATTATTCATCCATAACGTCAGTTGACACCGCTTCAAGACAGGTAAGTAAAGTATAAGAACTAAGTGGCATATGAATGGTAATGGTTAAGCAGGACCATTTGGGTATGGCAAAGAGCCAGAAATAAGATAAGCAGTAAATAGTATGTCTGAGTGTCCCTTACTTGCAAGGACCTGAATGACAGTCTCAGCATGCCCCCTGTTTAAGAGAAAAAAGAATGTTTTATGTGTTTGTCTATTATTCATTTCCTGACCTGTCATTCAGTAACTGTTCATGGTTTCACAGTTCCCTTCCATGACACCTCAGCATGACAAACACACGAGGAAATGTGATTTTCAAGGTGTGCAGTTCTGTTTGTGATGACAAGCACTGAATAAGCACTCTCTGAGCGACAAAGCTTTGGTCCAGGCACCAGAGAGCGCATACTTGTTCATGAAACATAAAATTAGCAGTTTGGGTTTCCCAGCCAGTCTGTTACAATCGCAATTTATATTTCTTCTGAATCAAATAACAGCTACATTCAGAGCAGGGGTTAAGTCAATTCAGACCTTGTTTACTGCCTACAGTTTCAAAGAATGAAAATTATAGAAGGTGATATCAGATTTCCTTTCTCCTCCCCAGTACCTTAGAAAAAGGTGCTCCTTGTAGGAAACAAGGGAAGAGCTATCAGTCCTGTTTGACTGACAGGTCAACACTTGCTGCCACTAGAGAATCACATGGCAGGATAGAAAGTCCTTCAGATTCAGGGGCAAGAACAGCACACAGGATGATTTTGCTAGCTGGAACAGTTTCATCCAGGGTTGCCAAAGCTGTACCTCTCATAATTTCTCAATTAACTCACCCCTGCAGTTTCAGGTGTGGTTCTGGTAGGCCTACTTTCCTTTTCCTTGATATTTCAGAATAATTTCATAAGATGCTCCTACAAAGCTTCTTTCATTATTTATTTTTTTTGCCATACCTTCATCAGGGTCCATCCCTCATGGTCTCTAGCACAAATACCACCTCTCCATGTACTGTATCTGAAGCGTTGGATTCATTTGTCTAAACATCTACAGACCCTGGGAAACATGCACCATGTCTGCAACAACAAATGGAAGCCAGGCAGCATGTCCTAGGAAATGTAAAATGGTACTAGGAATCTAAGTCTAGAGAACTGAATCCTACCCACAGACATGTAGATACCAACAAGATATTTGATGTAAAACTTCCTCTATTTATCTGCAACAGATAAGCTGCACCATCTCTTTGGCAGCAGTTAAAGCCTGAAAAGACAAGAACCCAATGGGAAAGAATCTTTGAATATATTAGAAATGTATAGATTAAATGGATCCCCCGACAGTTCTACCTCATTTATTTCCATTTATGCATTTGTCATATCCATATTATGGCAGTTATGGGAACACATAATTGGATAATGAGACTGAAATCACCACAGGAACACTCTTCATTATAAAATGCTGAGATTTTCTTTATACCTGTTTTTAAAAAAGCATGATATTTCCTAAATCCAAACGATGGTTTTTCTAGTTTTTTTTTCTGTTGGTAGTTGGCTTTTCATTTCTAAAAACAAACAAACAAATAAACGGAAAATTATATTTTGTTAAACACAGCAGAATCATTGGAGAGGACAGAATAAAGGTGAAGGTGCGATCGAGTGGATATGGCTTGAGCCTGTGTGTGAAACAAGCCTCTCTCAGGTGTGATGCTGCTCAAAGATGAGCAATGATACATAGATCCAATGAGGTGTTGTTTTTTTTTTTAATAATAGGATAACAATATACTTTGGTTTAAGTGATAATACAGATGAACAGGACATTAACAGGACTAATCTCAAAGTTAATCTTGCATAAATTACCTCAGAATTTGGCCCTTGATCTGGATCTATTTAATGAAATATTCTCAAGTTCTACTTTTGTCTTCAATCCTATGAATGTAACTGTCATTAATTTCCATTTATCTGTAGAAAAAGAAATCTTGGCCCAGACATACTCTGCAGTGCAACAACACTTGGCAACAACATATCTATTGCCAGTCATACAGTGAGTGGGAAAATCACCTGCCTGCATGTTGATTTTTTTTCATGGAAGGTTTCTATATTTCAGACACATTGGATCAGCAGGTGTCCTCTTAATTACAGTATAGTCATACCAAGTCTCCACGGGTGAGAAACCCACCTCAATGGAACCATCTCTGCTGGAACCCTTCTGGAGCAGTGATGACCTTATCAGCATCATTTGAGCTGCAGTTTTTGTTTGTTTGGAGTGAAAGCCAAATGCCAAGCACGTGATTCTTACCATAGGCTCCAGCTTTAGGGCTTGCAGTGCAGATGGCTTGATCCTTCACACCTTCCACTTACTTTAGTAGGAAATCTGGATAATTAAGAGGAAAGCATTAAAAAGAGCAGTAGGTGCAATCAGGGGAATCTGTTCTTGGCCTCTAGCCCAGGGTCGTGAGGCTTGATTGCAGCCAATGCTGCCCGGAAATCCTGCGGAAGGCTGCTGGCAGACAACTAGAAAAGATCACCCTGAGATGGTGCTAAGACACAGTCAGGGTGCACACCCAGACGTGGCGGCTTGGAAACACTCATGAGTCCATCAGCTGAGAAAAAGCAGCTGAATTTCAGCCTCACCTTGGATTGTTATATATATATATATATATATATAATTTCTGGTGAGCATTTAGTGATGGCAGATTGGGTAACAGATAAGACCCCATGATCTGGTCTGTTTAGCAGACTTGCCTTTCTCCCATACATACTGGTCTGGAGTCTTCAGTCAAGCATGGTTGCTGCTCTGGCTCTATCTTACTGGAAAACTATTCCTAGAAAATCAGGTCAGGATAAAGATGAACTTTTGATAATGCAGAGCTATGCACTTATGGGCCTCTCTACTTCTTTCACTTCCTCACCAATCAACATTGCAAAGGGGAAAGGGCACGGCCACTTTAGAGGGTTGGGACTGTGAGTTATCAGCACAAAACAGAGAAGGTTTCACCTGCTCGAGATTGAGAATCGCAAGTAGTCTGGGAGCTGACCCACAACTGCTGCACAAATTTTCAGCCATGAGTAGACCTGGAAGGTGAATTTCCATGCCCTAACTTATACCTCCTGGACCTGTGAGACAGGCCAAGGCTTTAATGCTAGTGGGGCATATCACAAACAGTAATTCTTTAAAGTTGCTGGAATTGCCTGTGGTCAAAGCACAAGACAGGCAAGCAGAAGTACTGGCTTTCTCTTCAGGCTTTAGCAAATGAGCAAGTGGCATGGCCCCCTTGCCCCTCAGTTTCCCTCCTTTCAGAGTAACTGACAAATATCGGCCTACCTTGCAGATCTTTTATGAAGACTCAACATTTCCTTTTCATAAAGCAATTTGAAATCCTGTGCTGATGGATACTAACAAGCCCTCATATATAATAATATACTTAATTTTAAAGCAGAAGACATTTTATGCCTTTCCAGAACTCTCATAGCAACATGATTCATTAGAATAGCTAATAAATGGCATGCATTTTTTATTAGTCCAAGTTTCTGAAGTACATTTTTTTCAGCTACATTAAGTTATGCAGTGAAATAGTCAATAACTCTTACTGCATCCTCGTTTTCAATTTATGATAGGTTTGTAGAGGGATGCAGGGAATAGAAATTCCTCATCATTAAAGACTTTGAGACTAATAAGTCTTAACTACTTTTCTCAGTATTCCCCCAACTGCTAGGATGGGCATTCTCAAGTGCCTTCCCAAGAGTGTGCCTTGCCTATTAGATGATTCTTATTAGAGGAGAGTACAAACGTTTCCATATCAGGAAACAACTGGTGAACCTGAACTGGCATCATAGTATACATTGCAAATGGTGTTAAAAATGAAAATGATTAGTCAGGGCCAAATTGCCCTAAACTTGGAGAATGAGTCATAAGGAATTGCTTCACTTCCCCTCCAAAGTAATTTAGATATGGACGGGGGTGCCCAACGTCAGAAGGAATCACACCTAGAGCTTTTCAAAATTAAGGGGCTTTTAAACTACAGTCCTCAAGATGGACAAATACCACTTTGCACCCTCACAACTAAAACTCTGCCCTTGCAGGCTTAGCTTTCTAATGACATATTTCAACCCCTAGCAATTTTTCACTGCTGAGGTATAAAGCCCATGAAGAGCTGGCAGAACCTCCTCTGTGCAGCAGCACAGGCGCTGCCAACCTCAATCCATTTATAAGGGCTCCCCTTCCTCTGCCCTTCTATTACCTCCCGAATGGAAACCGAGAAACAGTCTGACAAGCAGAGCTGCTGAGCCCATTTGCCCTCTTTGCTCTTTTTCCAGGTTTGGGGTGTGGAGCAGCAGGGAAGAGGGCTGACGAGCAGAAGCATGGGCCTGAGCTGCCATGCCTGAGGGCTGGCAAACCGGGGAGAGCTGCAAGAGGAACATGATAGTCTCCTTACTTGAAGGCATTCTTAAAGTGAAGTATATCATTTAGTGAAATGTATCATTTTTAAGAATTCCTGTGAGACCTGTGTTTTGGTCATGGTCATAGGCAATGCATTTTCACTTTTCGTTGCACTGTCCTGAGGATGTTGAAACACTAGTATATCACAGAAAAGTTCTAGCAGCAAAAGTTTCCATCCCTGAGCAGCACAGCAGAGGCACACCGCAAGTTCCTGCTTTGTGTCCGTCACTACTGTGACCTCAGGACATGGGGCTCTCAAGATAACATATCCCATGTCGGGTAGACTGCCGTAGAGCTCTCTACTGCAGTACGGAGAGGGCAATGTCAGCAAGGCAGGGCGGATGGTAGATGATATGAAGACTTTTCCCTATCTCTACAAATGCCCTGGCAGTCTCACCTTTCTCACCTCCTCCCTATGCTCCAAGGATGCTGGCTGTCATTCAGAGGATTGTTCAAGGTAGCAATTTATCTGATGAGGAGGATTTTTGTTGACAAGAAAAGTTATACCGCAGTCCTTTTATAGCTGTTGAAGGAGCCCAAGGCATAAAGGGGATGTCATGCAACTAAGATAAAAAGAACAAGTCAGAAATAAAATTAAAAAAAAAAGAGTTAAGACTTTTAACTCTTTGTGTCCCGCTCCAATCAGAATTCCATTGGTACAGAGAGGTTCCTTAAGTTCTTTTTAGCACAAAAGACGAATAATGGCTCATTATTCCTTTCCACTATCTTAGAACAGACAAGACGTTTTGGTTTCCTCACATATACGCCAGTGACCTTCCACACCTAGACGGTACCTGAAATTGAATCATACAAAGTGAATTATTCCTGTAATGGCAGGACAATTAATGTGTGCAGCTAAGGCAGCAAGACAGAAAGACAGCTCTTCTTAGAAACCAATGCTTTTTTTGTCAGCCACCTTTCTGTTGAGGAGCCTTAGGGCTCACTGAGGCTTGAAAGGCAGTCTGCTGAGACGAGCATGTGATATCACCACCAAAAAAACCTCCCCCTGTTCAGAGGTACATCAGGGTTATCCAGAAACAGCAGTTTCCTCTAGCCTCTGACCTACGCCCTCTGTATTGTTAATATGGCCAAGAGCGATACATGCACCACTAGACAAGTTGGAGAGATTATTTCATTATTTATGCACAGCTACACCCTATAGACATCAGTATTGCATTTAGACACAGCCTTCTTATGGAACAGCACCTTGAAGATGTATTTATTGCCTCTGATTCATAATACAGATACTTAATTTAAAGGAAAAAAAAAAAACCCCCAAACCAAAACCCTTTGCATAATTCAGTCTGTCTGACTGTCTGTTGCTCCATGCATTGCCCTGTCCTACTTGGCTGGATCAGTCTGGAGATTTGATCTCGGAGAAATATTTTTACCAAGCTAGCAAAAAAAAGCTGTTGTCTGAAGTTCCCATTGGCTCCTGTGTGGTGCAACAACACACAGTGGATATTCAACAGCCTATTGTTTGTAGTGGTTTTCCCCATCTCTCATCTTCTGACACCAGAACTTCACCAGAAAAGACATCCCATAGTGAATATGAATGTTTCCCTTGTTCTTGATGTGTCTCAGAGTGTGATAATTCTCACAGAAAATAAAGAATTTCCAGCAAAACCAGGTATTTTCCATTTAAAACAGACACAGCAATAGAAGCAGCTAAGAAATGGCATCTTCGCAGTGAATATAAACTCTCTTTTAAATCAGACAAATAAAGCAGAAGGTGCAAAGCCACTAGTAATATTGGATTTTGTGCAGGTTTCTAGCCAATCCCAAGACATTTTGCTTATTGCAACTGTAGCTCCACTTACTAGGAAAGGGTCATATTTCATACTCCAAGATCAATACTCGTGGTTAATTACCACTCTGAGAATTTATGAGCTTTGAATATAAATACTACATATTAATCAATGGGCAGGTACTTTTGATTAAGACTACTGAAGTCAAAGGTCTTTTGGGAAAACTGTAAAAACACTGAACATAGACATGATCGATAATCCTGTAGCATACACCTTTTATGCAGATACCATACTTTTCCTCTGCACCATATTAAGGCTCTGTGTGGTGGCCCAAATGCTACATAGTGGTCTGAGGTCTCTTATTCCTCAAAACATTTCCATATGTTGTTCATTTTTAACTCCAACTGTAGATGAAGGGCAGAAATATTTCAATTTAAGTTTTTTATTATGATTTTTGTAAGTCAAAATTAGGCTGTCACTCATTCAAATCCATCTGGCAATCTGAATATTTGCATTTGTTACAGGAAGGAGTGATTACGATTTGTTCCAAATAACTGCTGTTTGAATTAACTGAGATCACAGATAAATGCATATTTCCTCTACTTCATAGGCCTTAGGGGAGGTTTAAAGTACAGAGGCTGTTTTTGGAGATGCTTCCTCCGCACTTAGCAGAGAAGACGCAGTCCTCTAATGGGTACGTGCCACAAATACCTGCTGCTAATTCAGCATCATCTAGGGGGTGTATCTATACTAGTGCGTAAGTTCAGACCAGGAAGGCACTCTGGAAGTGAACTCCTACTAATGCTCGCTTTACTGTGCTTTGGGTCACACCAGAAAGCTGTCTTGGCACACACAACCTGGATTCTTTGTAAATTAAACTAAACTGGAAGATCATTACATGAACCACTAATGGGAGCTCAGTTCTGAGACCAATTTAGAAATAGACTGGAGTGAAATCCCCTGGAAGGTGTATAGTGTGGGCAACTGATCCACAGCATCAACAGTTTTGTTCTAGACATCCATTCTCATCACGCTGCACTATTTGGTAAGGCAATCATTTTCTAAAATGCTAGGTTACTTCAATTTGAAAAAGTTTCCACGGAAAAAGCACTAGATAAATCTGGTAGCTGATGTGCTTACCTACTCCCGTTTCCCCCTGCCAGGAGCTTGAAGATAAATTCTAGCAACAGAAGTTATAGATAGAAGTTATTATGCTGTCATCAAATATATTAGAGGGAAAAGATCTGCTCAGTTACAGGGTTTCAAAATATTTTTCCCCTACATTTTCCCTTAAAGAACAGCTCGCACATTAAACAGAACTTAATATGAAGGCTATTTTAAAACACAAAGTTCATATAGTTTACTTCATCAGGCATGTTGTTTGAGTAAAGAAACAGCTCTTGTTTTGAGTAAAGCCTGTTAGTGATTTCCAAGAAGCTATACCTTATTCTGCCCTGATTGACAGGACAGTAACTATTGTGAGTAACCTGAAGATTTCAGTGGGTGTGTTGTTCACCATCACATATGAAGCCAGTGGCTAAGTCAGCAGCAGAGCAGAGGAATTTTGACCACAGTGATTGTTGCTTGCTTTAACCATAAATATTACTTTATAAAGCCATTGGCTAATCACAAAAAAAAACAACCCAAACAACCCCTCATGCTTTAAAACCTTTACTCAAATTATTCTGCAATTAGTGGGGAAAAGCAGAGGACTGACGACATTCAGGCTGAAATCACTCTCTGCCCCATTAGTTTTCTTCCTATACCCTACGGAGTCATATGAGCATTTAGCAGGATTCACCTTCATCTCCGCCAGCACTACACCTTAATTAGCCAGATGGTTGCTCTGGCTCCAGTCTTGCAGCGTATATTGCTTGACAGACTTCCCTGCTTCTGCAGCACCGGCAGTGTGGCATTGGCCATGAAGCAAGGCAGGTGTAGCAGGAGAGTTCCTCCATTCTCCCAAAGGGGAAGAAAAATAATTCTAGTAGGTTTTATCAACGGACCCCTTCTCTGGAAAGTGCTTTGTAACCTGAACGAGCAGCTCCCTGTTCGAAGACACGGCTGTGTCACTGTCAATTACCTGTGAAGCACCACCAGGACAGGCAAAAGCACTTGAAGTGCTAAAAGTGGCTAGGTTTTATATGATCTCCCATTATGTCATTACAATGAATTAATAAAACAATAACTTGAACTAAGGAGGGTGCTATATCAACAAACCGTCTTCATACACGTCCTTTTAAATGGGAATGTGACAGTCCAGGTTACAGGCAGGCTTCAGAACAGGGATTGCAGCATGATGAGAAATGTTGCCTCCAAACTAGCACTATGTGTACAATGGGTTTTACATTCAGATATCCGGCCGCCATTCCCTTACTACCCAGAACCCAGACTTGGCCCCATTAAACACAAAAGGCAGTTTACCACACAGTCTGAAAAAAGTATTATGGGATTGCTGGTTGCTTTCTTTCTCTTTAGTATGTTGTTTCTCTCAGTTTGCCTTCTTGCCCTGCAAAGACCTTTGATTTAGCTGCAGAAAGACAAGCAGTTACCTTGGAAAGTGCGTACACGGGGGAGGCTTTGTTCACGCCATGCTAAGTACTGCTGCAGGAGCTGGTGCTGACACCAAGCTACTGCAACCTCTGAGCACTGGGCTTGAAAAACTCAACCTCACACTCCAATGGAGAGATAATTTGTGTCACTTAAACAACCTCATCCTTCACTGCTTCCACTGCAAGGACTGAGACAAGCGTTTCCATGGTGCAGAATAGCACTGTGCGTGCCTCAGTGAAATCAGAAACAAACCCCCCTTCTCTCTGTTGGGTAAGTCCCACTATGCGGCTGTAGCTGCTGATCCATTAGAATATTGCCTCAGATCTTCAGAGATTACTTTTAAAGTGCATGTCTTTTTTTTTTTTTTTTTTGCTGCAGAACAGTTGGTAATATGCATGGGTTTAATATGGAACTGAGTATAAGTAATTATATTGTAATTAGTATAACTAATTATGCTGACGAGGAAAGCGACATTGATGAAGAGAAAAACCAAATGAAAAATGTTTATATCCATGGAAAACTTTCCTATTAGCAAAACATGACAGGTTCCCAAAATTGGAAGGGAATCAAAGGAAAATATGAGCTTCCTGGATGTTAGTAAAGAATCCACTATCACCTCTGTTGCCACAAGCTCTTAGCAACAGCTTCTACACTATTTCCACAGGGATTAAACAGAAAAAGAAAACCAACCCAAAGGGCCACTGAATCAATGCAACCCATTCTTGATGTCTCAGAAAAAGGAAATTAAAACCCAAAAACCAGTAGTTTGATCAAGTAAGCATGAGTAAACATTTTTTCTTCACCATAACAAATGAAGAGTTGCTATCTTGAAAAATGAAAGCTTATTGTATTTTTGCTCTACTTCTCATAAAAGATGTAAGAAATTATTGCTTTGAATATCTTTAAACCTTGTAAAGAGGATTTCTTTGCTCTTATATCCTACCAAGATTATATATTGTGTAGAAGAAAGACTTTTTATCATTTTCAAATGCTCCACATATTAACATAACCTATTTTGTTATGTCCCATTTTGTCCAATCAAGATTCTATTAGTTATAATTAGTTTAAATGTGCAGATATTTTCCTTCTAGTTTGAGCCAAAATTAGCACAAAATAAACTTAAATCAGCAGCCTCCCAGATTTTAACAGTATCCTGGACCAGCAAACTCAGAAAAAGTAGACCCTAAATACACTCAAATTTTACAAAATAACCTGTGTTTGTAACGGATAAAGAGAAGTTTCAGAATCTTAGCAATTAACAGGTGTTTGAAAGCCCAGATTTGGATTTTGCAGTTTGACCCAGATCCTATTTTAATATAAATGACCTAAACCTATTTACTCATCATGCTGAACCCAGGGAGTGGGGCCTCACCTTGAATTGTGAACACAACAGAATTGTAAACGTGTGTAGATCTACCCATGCACCTGCTCAGATGCAACACTAGAGAATGACAAGAACTGAAAAAAAAAAGCACATAAAGAAGAGCAGAAAGAGCAAATTCAGTCCTAATAAATTTGCCCACTGTCATTTAATTTTATAAAAATCTTATGAACTAAAGAATGTAAAAAGGGGAAAAGCAATAAGAAAGTATCTACAGATTTTGAGAGTCCTACCACCAAGGTTTGGCAACCTCTTTTCCAAAGCACCCTACACCACTGTGACATACTCAGAAGTGACAGGACACATACTATAAAAGGACATTCCCATAAGGTGCTTGTCTATTGTCTTGGGACACTTAACATGGCATATCCATATTGTAACATAATATTTTTCCATAGCCTAATACCAACAATGAATGTTTTCTGCTCAAACATACCTAGAGTTGGACAGAGTTCAGACATACATTCGTTGTTCCTGCATGAGCTCCTCAAAAAACCTAAAACAGGATTTGAGACACCTGTACAACTTTGTAATGCATATTGCAGAACATGGCATATCCAAAGGTTTATAGAGACAGATCATGGACATAAAAAGGAAATCCTTTTGCAAGAAACCTTAGAGGACAAGATTGCTGTTCTCCTTAAGTATCGGTCTGTTTAAAAAAAGAACTCAAGGAACAGAATGGTGCTGACTATGCCTCAGAGACCCAGGCGGTAGATGGATGTGGTTTTTCTAGACCTGTTCTAGCTTACTAAGTGGTAAATTAGAGTCTTGCCTACGTAACACCCCCGCCATCATCACTGCCTGTGAATCTGCCCCTCTGGGAGATTTTTTTTTCTTAGAATTGCCATCAAAGATGCAGCTTTAAGACATTCAAGTCCATCAGTGTGCAGGGGAGAAATCATAGCACGTGAGGACATTTTACTGTGAATCATGCTCTTTGGGTGGGAGAGTCAAGTAAAGATTAAATAAAGGGTTGAAGTATTTTTCTCCATGGTATTGCACCTGGCAAATTTCCAGCGACAAATAAACCCTGAGATGTAGCAGGCAGACTGAAAGCTTCTCAAAGACCAAATGAAAAGCTACAGTCAGCTCCATTAAAAAAATTATACCATTTTAGAAGAAATGCAAAATATAAATCTAGTCAGAATGAAGTTAGGGCCTGACTAAAAGCTAAATTCCTCTTGTAGGTTTTGTGGCTTTGTATTTCCATCAGCATATTTCATCTGCAGCATAAACATAGAAAATACAGCCCTTAATGCCAGGCCTAAAAAAGATTTAAAGTTATTCCTTTTTTGAGCAATGCTTTTCCAGCACTCTAGATATACAGTATTTGCAGATTTTAAACACCGTCCATTAGACATACAGTTCCCCAAAGTGTTCTTTTTTTAAGACAGACTAGTACTTCAGCTGCCTCGCAAAGCCTTCTCTTCTAGGATTTCTAGTTGAAAGATTTCCTTTTTTTATCACAATGATGTCACAGATTAGTGAGGGTGGCTACTTCCTTCCCACCCCCATTAGCCAAGATTTTGTTGTATGTGGTTAGTTTCATTTTTCATCCTCTGCTTTCAAAACTAACTCAGCTGTGGATGAAGATATATATCCTATTAGCGCTATCCCTTTGGGGAATGCCTACAACAGCTGCAGCTGCCATTTCATTTCTCCTTAATACCCTTGTGTCCTAGAATACAAATAAAACAAATGTTGGTATCTTGTCCACTGCACACCCCGCATCGTATTATTTTCAACATACTGTACAGCTACATAAAATGCCCCTGATAAGACATTGTTAGTCACTTGCACAGAAGCTATTAGAATAACAGTTTGTGCCTCCATAATCCATCCTGGAATAATGAAACTCCATACTGAACACCGATAAATGATCCAAGATCTCATAAGCCTTCTTAACTCTGAACAGTGGAATATTAAAATACTGCAGAAACTATGACAGCTGACAGGTGGAGTCATTAGAAAAATGTATGCAAATCCAGCAGCAAATGACGCTGCATAAAGTAAGGGGGTTTACAGCTAATGACTTGTACTGATGCACAATCCCATATTCTGAAAAGAAAACGCCTAACATTTATATTGATGACAAGTAAAACAGTAATATATTTAAATTCAAATATCTTTGTCCTGCACTGAACTCAAACTTGGGAGATAGACTTAGAAACCTAATAATAGAGATCTCAGATCTTGCTCATACTTACATTTTGACATGTCAGCTTATGTACTTAAAATTCAGCTAAGGATAAGAACACAACATATCATCAGCACTAAATTTCCATCTGCAAGTAAAGGTACTGATGCTGACTAAAACAAGACTATGTCTTGTCCCTGTGCAGCCGAGTAGCAAAGAAAAAGAATTTTAGGGTCTTTGGCTGATATTGTCTCATATGTTTGCTACTTCCCTCCCCCAGTAGTGGTACGACATACCAAAAGAGGAGCTGATGACAACAGTATATTAGCAGGGCACATTCGAAGGAGTAGTTTAGACACATGACTGCAGGAATGGAGTTCACGATGCTCCATTGCCTCTGCTGCAAATGGGGATACAGACTGGGGCTGAAGAGTGGGATTCACAACCAAGCACTCTCGAAGGGAAAGGGTGAGGAGGAAGCACAGCCAGGCCCAGCTGAGAGGATAGGTCTTGAACCACGGGCTGCCTGAGGCTGCACAGAACCCATCACGTACAGTACCAAGTACCGTCCAACCTGTAGCATGATGGTAGCAAGGGCTGCATTTCTATAGCACCTTCAGCCCAAGGGCAATGAATGTTAATTAATTTATCTTTGTAATACTGAAGTAAAGGGGTGTTATCATCCTCAAACTACAACTAAGGACACCCTGACAAGGGAAATGCTGTTCTAAATTGTGTCCTAAAGTGCACATATTTAGCTTCTGACAAAACCAGGAGGGGTGCAGTTGACGGAATCCCCAGTTTTAAAGCCTCAGCAAATATATTGTGACTATTCCAAAGCATAGCACAGTAGCTTAAAAGGAAGAGAGAAGCAGAGGTCTATTCAATTAATATCCTACAAAAAGTGAGTTGTACTCGGATTATATGGGATTTCAGGATGAAAGCAAAACTGATCCAGGAACCTAGCCACTTTTAATTGCTTTGAAACTGTATTTTTAATTATAATACTCTTTCTCCAAGTATTTTCCATGAACCTGATTTTAAAAGCAGGACAGTTTTAGTAGACAAGGATTATAAAGTTAATATTTTGACTAATATAAACTCCATTCAAAACTGCAAAGTAAGACCCCATTAACATTTCTTTCATCCATTCAGTAACTTGTACCATGCAAACTGGCATCATCTGCAGTATCACTAACAATCTCAAACGCAGGTACCTCCCTGTATTCACCAAATCTGTACAAATTACCTAATAAGGAGAGTTCACTGTCAATTAAGATACCCAAATGCTAAAAAAAAATAAAAATATCCAGGGAACGTTTCTTCCTGAGATTCCATTTATGGTCGTCTCAAAAAAGAGAACATAATAAACTAAATGTAATCGTCACTTTTCTTCAGGGTTGTATGGAAACATTTATTAGCTTTCTCAAACTAATCTGCAAACAGTGGTACTAAACGCTGGTTTCTGCAAGGGCTACACCTGCTCAGCAGGTAACAAATACTGTGTCTTTCCATGGGTCACACTCAGCCCTTGGCAATGGCATTTGCCTGCAGCTGACCAGGGACATGAAGCTGTAAACAAGGACGGGAAGGCTGGTGACTGAGGGGAAACCAGAACAGGGTGCCGTGCTCATGGCAGGGCCCTACAGAATATGGGAGAAGAGCCAAACTGGATTCTTTTTGCCAGTCTTGCCACTGTGCCTCTGCTAG
This sequence comes from Pluvialis apricaria, assembly GCA_017639485.1. Classification (NCBI taxonomy): domain Eukaryota; kingdom Metazoa; phylum Chordata; class Aves; order Charadriiformes; family Charadriidae; genus Pluvialis; species Pluvialis apricaria. The sequence goes on along the minus strand of CM030012.1, from coordinate 20,816,824 downwards.
TCTCAAAGCATGAAGCAGCTATGTAATCTCATGATAACTGGCATCTCTAAGTTGTCCTTGTTCGTGTCCTGCTTCCTACACTATATCTGTTGGCAACTATTCACAAAATTCAGATGACCAACTCCTTCACACAGAAAAAGAAGTAAAGAGAAAATGCCACACAGGAGGTATGCAATCATATTAATGATAGTTTGGGGTCTTCCAGCTGTCTTAGTTTTAGTTGTGTCTTTTAGAGTACAAACTATTCATGACAGAGATAATTACAAGTGAATAACACTGTTTCAGTCATTCCCCAGACTATGTGTACAACCACAATGAATTTGCTAGATAGCTTTGACCAGATTTCTACAGCTGGATCCACAGTACTGCTGGGAGGGCAGTGCTGGTGATGATACAAGATTTTCTAGCCATGGAGCTAGACTGTGAAAATCACATTCTAGCCTGGAGAAAGCACCTTGAATCCCAGTTCCGGCAACTCATTAATTATTTATGCAAAGTGAAATGGGTCAGCCAGAAGTTTACCTGCACAGAGAGGAGGAAAACCAGAAAACATGGGATTAATCCTGCTGAGGAGGACAGAACTGAATCTGAGTTTCCTGTGTCCCGGGAAAAGGTCCTCACCACACAGTTACTGGCTTAAGGACTTCTACCTCCAAGACTGCAACTCTAAATCACCACCTTTTTCCATCTCACATACCCACATTTTATTGCAGAATTTTATTGCAGAAATACAGCTCTGATTTCAATGTGAAACAGTTCCATTTTAAAATCTCTTTGTTGTCATCACTATTCAGATAGTCTGATTTGTTTGGTCCATTTTCAAGGATTTATTTGGTGATTGAGAAGTAAATAATCACTTGGTCATTCATAATGTAATAAACCTACAAGTAAACCAAGAAGATGTCTTAAAGAGGAATTTTGCAAGAGGAATAAATACGCAGATAAAACAGAACAGTTATCTCCTTATAGCTTATGGAACATACCAGACACCTGCAGGTAGAGTCCAGAGAAAAATTCTACCCTTTTCAGTAACTGCTTTGAGTGTTATTTTTTTTTAATCTGCTAATGAAGGAGCCGTATTGTTCCTCAGTTTTGCGGAGTTCCTCCAGGCATCATAACGACAGCTCAATCTCACAAATATAACCTTCAATTTTTCATGAAATGAGGATATGGCATCATTTCTGCTCTTGGTTGTGCTGATAGTATCTATAATCAGCAGAGTGATTTCCAAAAAGAACAGAAGGCAGAGAGCTTGCAATGAGAAACATGCAGAATCCACAGATAAAAACAAGAAACGGATGGGCAATGTATGTGGTAAAATATGCTTGGGTCTCAAGCAATGATGTATCATGTACTTGAGAAATGACATATGGCACTTGCCTACAACCCAGGCTGGCTAAGCGCCCAGTGCAATGTGGATTACACATAATTGCTTCACACCAGTGAAAAGCCCCTTCTGCATAATATAAACATATTCATATTGACTCCTTACTTACAAGACAGGAGATAGCAACAAGGAAAAATAACTTTAGAGAGGAGTACAGTGGGTTGCGGTACAATTGGTGCAACATTTTATGCAATATATTACATTGTCTATCTACATAGCATGTCTTGAGACAGGTCCAAATACTAACAGTTTCTAATTTCATGCTCTCATACATATATAAATATGGATTATCAAATAAACAAAATTCCCTTCTGTATATTGTGCAGTAGTGAGTGATTGTTAAAATATTTCATACTGGATACAAGACGAGACCCCATAGCACCTGGGCAGGCCCACAGACCAGCCTTCCTCAAATTTCCTGCAGCGTGAGAAGAAAAAAATAACCCAGTATAGCTATCTTCTAATTTAAACCAGAGTTGCTGCAGCAAAAAAGAAAAACCCTGTTGCTCCCTACTTCTTACTGATTTTTATTTCATTTTCAAAAGTAATCTATTCAGAGCTACTCACATGGCTGCAGCCATCTGCCAGTCTTGAGCTCAGATCAGAGGACTCCTGTCCATATCTCCTAAGCTAATTGTGGGCTGGGCACACTTGAACTCCATTTTATACTACACGCTTTTGTTTAGGATACGCTTATTGTATGTTCTTATCATTTGAAGATTTCCTTTGGTGACATCGGGGGAGGTTGTGGTGCGTCAACAGCGACAGGATACAAGTTTCCAGCTCTGCTTGTTTGCTGAAAAACCCTTCCATCATCTCCTCCCAACACCACCACTTCCTTACCTATAATTATGCTATTTGGTTCTTACTAGCAAGTGCTAGAATTATAGAAACGGCTCATTTGAAATGTGCAGACTGCTTGCTTGTAAAATATTTGGCTCTGCCCTTGCAGGGATAAAGCTGTTTTATGCTGTAAATAAGGAGTAGGTTGCAATGCCACATGGCTGCTCATTATCGCTACATGAAACTAGCTATAAAAAAAACCCACATGCCCCATGAGTTCACTCCTAAATGGATTGGGCTCAATTTCTCTGACTCTTCCATTTCCACAGCTCAACATGTGTGATTGTGAGACACCCAGCAAGATGGCAGGAGGCGTAGGACAAATGTCTGCCGCTTGTCAACAGGAACCAATAGCAGGAAGGTCACTGCATTTTCATCCAAATTTCCCCAACTGCTTTCATGAACCGTATCCTCCAACTTTCATTATATATTCACTTGCAGCCTCTGCTGCTTGTCTGCTGCTCCTGGTACACATCTGGGTGTTGTCAGGGTCCATAAATCTGTCTGAGTACTGCCAACTGTTACTCATACGAATTCCAAAACACGACATCATTAGATTTAGATGTATCAGAAAAAGAATCTGATCCTTTTTCCAGAAAAGTCTATCTAATTTCTGTCGTGGGTATGAAAGGGAACAGGTCACCTGGAGAAGCCAATAATCTTTTTGTAAACATGCATTTGAGGCCACTTTTTTTTTTTTTAAGGAAGTCTTAGTTCCTTAGTTCTACCTTATTGTGGCTTTAAAAGAAACAAAGCAATGATTAGCAATTTACATCTTCGATGCACTGGATAGCTATGACTGAACTGAGTTCTCACTGCTTTGTTGGGAAGCCATTAATTTCCTTAATCCCATTCTGCAGACAGAGGAACTGAGGCACAAAGCTGGTCAACTTTATGGTGTATTTAATTTGTTAAATTTCTCAAGGGTTGTTCATTCATTACACTCTTGAGACTGTAGTCCTTTGTTAAATCTTAGATTATTTTTTCTTTCAACATCTTCAGAAATATTTTGAGGTTTTCTAAATGGTTTTTGAACTGAAATAACCTCACAAATGCACAAGTGCATCTGCATCTGATGAATCGATTTCTAAAATGTCCATGAGCAGCAGGCACTGAACAAGAGATGGTAAGTAAAACTTTCCATTGGTGGACCAAATTTAGTTGATGTCTTAAAACACTTTACGAATACGGACACGTGTAATGTTCCTCTTTTTAGAGATGGGGAAACCAAGGCACAAACAGATTAAAAAAATTAGACAAACAAGCAGCAGAACGTGGAAGAAAGCCCAGATTTCCTGATTTTCAACCCATTAGTCATTCAGTGCACTAAATCAGAACAGCCAGACTGAATTCTGATCTGGCTGTTAAATGCTTATGCATATGGAGAAGCATTTGAAATTTTCAGGCCTTTTTAATAAAGTTGAATAAACAAGTAGCATATAAAAAGCCACCTTTTACAGTGATATGGCTAATACTGCTCTCTATTACAGATCACATTTGAGAATTTCTGCCGGTATTATGTCAAATGAACAAACAGTGAGAGGACCATTTTAAGCAGTGCACGCTATGCTGTGAAGCTTTTAAACCATGATTTACCTCTTTCTTCTTCACGGTCCGAAATTAATAATCTCAGTATTGAGAAATGTTGGCAAATGCTTAATCATCTGCATGTATAACATATTGCAGATTCAATGCATGCACACACATGCACGTGCACACACACACACGCAAAACAGAGAACCAGGCTGGTTTCCAGATGAAGAACTATCAATTCAATGAAGACTCACACTAATACAAAAGCTGCACATGCCTTGGATGCTTCCAGATACCTGAGTTCAATAAATATGTTAACCAGGTCTTTTACAATGCCATTTTATTTTTCCTTTCCTACTGAATGGAGAACGGAACAGATGGTTCAGGTGAGTGACTGCTGCCGATTCTAGCTTCAGTTGTCATTGAAAGACCCAGCTATCTGAACTTTATGCAAGGACTGTGAGAAATGTGAACGGCTGCTTCCTTGTATGATGGGCTTATTAGTCCCAGTTTGCATCAGACCAACAGATGTTTGCTGGTTGATTGTGTTCTTTTCATTAATTCTGTGAACCTCTGCCATTTTGAGAAACAGAACATAATATACAAGAAAATACTGAGATATTTTAATCACAGACACTACAAATGTCCAGCTTTCAGATGGATTAATGATAGACACAAAAGGCACTTACTGTATCTTGCACATAGGCACTGCATATTCTAAGAATTGTGGCCAAATGGTAATAAATACAGGAAATCTAAGAAGCCTTTTTTCAAGCCTGCCAGTTGTTGCAAGTGTATATAAAATTTTATTTCTCTATAGCCAATTAATGTTTATTATGCAAACAGCAGCTGAATGTAGGCCTTATTCATCCTTTCTAACACCAGATTTGTTTTTATTGCTGTATGAAAAGCATTTAACTGCTGTATTTTAAAAATTCTGTTAACGGAACACAACTCTGGAACATTGTGACAAATTCTAGGAAAAAGGCAAATTGCAACTGATAATAATATGTGATAAAATGTCACAAAAATTTTTGTCAAAAAGAAAGGCCGTTTTGGGAGAAGGAGTCTTCAAAAAAAAAAATTATGAAACCTGAAGCCATAACAGAAATATCTGGAAATTCATGAGTTTCAGGCCAAAGAAGCAATTAGAAGAAAATTCTTTTTCTTTCCCTTTTTTTTTTTTTTTAACTTGAATACTGCTGACCTCTTTTGTACCCAATTACCATGATGTCATAGTCATGCTCATTCAAGATGTGACAGGAAGTCCCCATGCAGAGAGATCCCGGGCCATTACATTTGCATCAACAAGGTTTAGCATGACTTGGGATAGAAGGGGGGAGTGACACACTGCGCAGAGCGATGCAGCCATCTGGAGTACCAGCTTAGCTGCGTGAACTGTCCAGGCCATCTTGGGAGGAGCGAAAGGACCTAGGAATTCCACACAATAGTTTCTTCTCCACCTCTGCATTGACTAGAAATATGATATACAACTTTAAGTGCATGTCAATCAAATCCAATCTTTTCTTCACTGTCCCTTATGAAAAAATTACTTTCCTGCTAGCTCTGAGTAACTCCTGACATTGCTGAAGCTCTTAGCTGGACCTGTTGTTCCTTGCAGAAAGGCAGAAAGAAGCTGTAGCTGTCCACAAACAGCAGCAGTGATATGATTCCGTGTTTAAGCTGTTTGTTCCTCCCTTTAAGTTTAATGCCATTTCTAGCTGCGTCTTTGTATGAAATTGTGCTAGATATACACAAATAAATAAAAAAAAAGTACCTTAAGTATTTTAACAGAGGCGGTAGGATGTTAGATTATGTATGTATGTATGTATGTATATAAAAATACCCTACCCACCATTGTTTGTGTCTAAGCATCACTGAAAATTAGTAGAGAAAATTCAGCCAAATCAGGTGACATTTCTTCCTCTGTGTTCTTGTGATTACAGGAATATGACTATTTGTGTAGGAGGTGTCTTCTGACTACTGATTTTTTTACACTTAGGGCTGAATACCATCAAAATACAGAATTCAAACTGAAATATCGTTGTTGTACTTCAGCCCACAAGGCTTTGAGGTGTTCAAGACCACGACTCAGACACTGGGAATTCAGATTCACCTCTGTAAGAGGCTCAAACCTCCCTAGTAGGACATCTGGGTTTACAGGTCCTAGCTTTCTGGCTTCAGAGACACAGAAAAATCTCATTAGAAATTTTCTGTGCAGGAAAGCTTCCTCTCTTCTGTCAACTTGACAGCTCTCTAGCAGGCATGGGTGGCCTCCCAAATGACCAGCCAAAGATCAAGACAGTCAATAACTCGAGCTGTTTCGTTGCTGACAGCAACAGCCCGTTGTGTCTCACTCCAGGATGCCCCTTGGCCATTAAAAGCTCAGACTTTTGTGGATGGCATAAATCAAGGAAAAACTCAGCACAAATTAAAGAGCACTGAAGTGAAAAGTATGTGGAGGAACCAGATGGGCTGGGGTGTGAGTATGTGGATGAACAGAGAGTGAATTTTGAAATGAGCCATTGATGTATTTTATGTGGATATGCAAGTTAAGATTGGGCCCAGCGCTGCAGGACAAACTGTGTTTCTGTTCTACAGGGAGATCTCTCTGCCTATAAGGCATGAAAGAGCATTCCCAAAAGAGCTTTATGTTGACCTTTCTGGTAAAAAGAAACACCGGGTTGCATTTCACATTTTATAAAGAAAATTCAATCTGGTGTGAGTTGGAAATGGGACTGAAAGGAAGCACCAGGGTGTGGGTGGGGTGGGGGAGACCACAAATTGGGCAGACTGGAGCCTGTAAGGCCTATTAGTGCCCTGACAAAGAGCTCCTCGTCTGTGTATGCCTGTTGCTAAATCCAGCAGTTGGTGTTGGGGAGCGGGAAATGCCGGGGAGCGGGAAATGCCGGGCAGCGTGTGTCGGAAATGAGGAGTTCCAACTTCGGGACCCTGCATCTGCATCGTTCAGAGCTTCATCCAGACAATTCCTGTGTCGGGCAAACATGAAGTTCAAGTTCAAATCATGGCAATGATGAAAGTAACCGAGTTGGGATGTCAAAAAGGCTACTGAAATATCCAAAACAAGATTTAAGGAGTGGATACTAAGTATGTAGTTATTATGCAATGTCTATCATACACATTGCTTCCCTCCTCACAGCAAGGAGATTTCCACCTCACCATTATCCTTGTCCAAGGCCAGGACAAACCTACCGTTCTGTAGCTAGTGGGTAATTTCAAATTCCTTGACTTTAAAATTTAATGAACCACCTAATCTTTCACAGCGATAGTTGTTTTCCCCATATTGCTTATTCATCAAATACGTATCGAATCCTCAGTCTTCACTTCCTATTTCCTCTAGTAAATAGATCCTTTGTTCTGCACAGGCAGCCCTGTCACCATGCTTTAAGTCCGGGGACATGTGCAGAAACCTTTGTACAATAATTACGGAAAGTTAGTGGGGTAGAAGGAAATGTTATCAGCCATTATCTCTTGCTCCAGAGGATGTGAGGAGAATATAAATAAATCCAGACACTGCAAATGCTTTGCTGCAAGCTAGGCGATTAAAGTATTTCAGATTCCTACAAGTCTATTTAAAGCAACTTAAATCTTTTTGATGGCCAGTAGTTCACTCCAGACTAGCTGCTTGCACGGGCTAAGCTTCCCTAACATGCTGCGCAAAGTCCACAGGAAAATGGCTTCAGGTCTTCAGAAAATGTCTTAGGCTACTTCTATTCACTTTAGAGATACACAAGCTCCCTTATAAGGCTTAGTACTGTTTCTTAGACTCATATACTTCAACCATCATTCGCATTGGTAAGACTTCCACATTCAGAGCAGCGGCAGGTCAGAAGTTGGTTTTGCAACAGCTTGTAGAGCTGGGGAAAAATTTACCTCTCTGTCTCCCAGTCAAGAAGTACTGCCCAGCATTTGCTGACAATATTGAAAATATCAGCTCTACCACAGCTTGATTGGCCAGTATACGTGCAGGCTGTTTGGAAGGCTATGCAGTGCTTTCACCATCTGAGTGCCTGAAGCCACTCACAGCTGCTGAGAAGTGAACTCATCTTGCACGCTGCCGAGGAAGAAGCCCAGTGTTAGTAAGGGAGGGGAGGGGAAAGCGTATGGGAGTGGATGGAAGGGAAGAGTATTGCTTGCTTGCATCAGTTTAGCCAGAAAGAAACTTTATCTAAGAAACCAGTAGAGAAAAAAATTAATATCTTGCATTTTACAGCACATTTCTGCCCTTGTCCAACCCCCCCGGAATACAGCACAGACTATAATCAGCCTCAAGAAAAATGAGAAATATAAGAGTCAACCATCCTTTGGGAAAAATCTAAGGAAAAATTATTATCTTAAAACCAAAAAAACAGGCACATAATTGGCTAAAGAAGTCCAGTCAGGAGAACAGCTTCTACATACTGCTTTAGCAGAGGCTGGAGAAGTAGGAGAATTCAAGTGAAGTAACAACAATGGTGTTCAAGAATGCAGCAGAGGAACAAACTGATGAGACATCACCCTGGGAAAAGCCTAGAAGGTCTAACAATAAAGTTCTGGGACAAAACACTTGGAACTTGGAACTCAAAGCAAAGACTAATTCAGAGAAACACTGTTTTGTAAATATCTTTTGCAAATAAACATAATTGCATCAAAGATGTCCAATAACTTGCAAAAATATTGATAATGCTTGAGAGCTTTACTCTACCAAATCATTCCAGTGCACTTTATAAATTCAGAAGTCACTTCATCCAACCAGCATGTTGCTCCCACAGAGATGGAAAGCAACAACCCGTTTAACAGCTCACAGTGCCACTCCACAAGGCAGGGAAAATGACACTGTGATCCATTGAAATAGCGGGAAGGTGAAATAAGCAGGACAGAATTACACAAATTAGAAATGGGCCCACACATCAAGCTAATGGCTCTGTTCTTATAGAAGGAGAGGTAGCGTCTTTGTGCTCACCTGGAGCATGCCATTGCTGACCTCACGTAGCTTCTATCAGTATTCTGGAGAATTGGTACTACACTGATTAGAGAAAATACTACAACATTAGTAAAGTTTTAGCAGTAGCTTACATTTTCTTTAAGCACATCTTAATCAAATGCTAAACATACCTGACCTTGTTTACCCAGAGATATCTAACAAGAATCCAGACCCAGCAAACATACATCAGTCCACTTAATGCATGTTGAAGGAGAGTAGGAAAAGTCAGATAAACAGTTGCAGTTTTGATACAAGTAGTGCAGGCTTTTTATACTGATTTCCAAAGAGAAAAAAATTATTTTATTCCTTTTAAAAATATGTAAGTAAAGCGTGGAAGACAGAATACTGGGGAATAATGTTTTCCCACAACAAATAAAAATAAGGTATTAGATATTATTACCACCTTGAACATATCAAGATGTCAGGTAGTATTTGTCCCCACTGAGGGAAATTTTTCAGCATACCCTTCATGGGGAGGAATGTTGGGCCAGTGAAAACAATGATTAGACCTTTTTTCCCCAGTTTATGTGTTTGAGAGGATATATTGCAGCAACAGGCAACACAAAAAACCAAAGTGCTTTAAAACAGGACAAGCGAGTCCTCCCCTTTCAGTTGCTGAGCATTATTTCCTTGATATTTTTGATTAAAAACCAGGAAAAGCATAGTAGAAACCTATAAACAAGTTTTCTTCCTTGTTTTTGCATTTGTCTAAAAGAACTCAAGGACAAACTATTTTCCACATTCCTATTTCATGTTTCTTTAAATGTTCTGTCAAAATTATTTCAGCTTGTGCTGCAAAGAGAATCTAAAGAACAAATTTTTATTCTACACTCATCATTTTCCTTCCTTTCAACTGCAGTTCTTATCTGCTTGTGTTATACATAAAAAAGAACCAAAAACTTAAAGACATGCTCTGTGGTGAAAAATCTCACACTGCCTTCCAACGTGATCAAGGCTAATCAGTTAATAACAGCTACAAAATAAATAAAAAATCAGCTCTAGAAGTTCTAAAGTGAGAGAAAAACAACCGAGTCAGACAATCCTAAGAGGTTTGGTTCTTTTCAAGTAACAACATCAATTTGAAGCCTTTTTTTTTTTTTTCCCCTGGGAAATTTAGTGATAACAAAGGGGATACAGGATAGATATACAAGTCATGAAGGATATTTTGGAGGTCAGTGCTATTTATTTTTGCCTTCTCTCAGCACATGAGAACAATGAATCCAGCACCAAGTTGAGCAGCAAAAATGGTATCAGATTTAAAACTCATCATAGGTAGTTTTTTAAGTGCAGGTAGACTTTGAAATTTGTGAGCAAGGAAGTAGTACATTTCACTCACAAAATTAAATATCTGTATGCCTAATAGGATTGTTATGGTTTCATTACATACCACTTGCACAGGCTGGGCGATTTTTTTTGAGGAGCTCTATCCATGATGAACAATATAGAACTATGGAGAACTGATGGGCTCCAGTGAGGAAGAGACAGAACCCACATTGTTCATGTTTTCTGCAGCTGATTTTCAATAGCCAGTGGATACCCATACTCCAATGTTTTTATTAGAAATATTATTACATGGCTTATTCTGCCCATTATATTTGATCTAACCATGTCCAAACTCCTTGCCTTCATTTTACGAACCTCCAGTGACAGCCCAGGGATATCAGAGTACCATCGCAATTAGCTGAAAGTTCCTGGCCACCAGAGAGTGGAGACTGATTGGAGCCTGGGAAGAGCATTTCAGTGTCAGCATGAGGCAGTTTTTGACAGAGGCACACAAATAATTTGACAGCATTTCACTAAACAGTATGAGCAGCCATAGCTGAACTCTCCTAGAAAATAAGCAAGCATAACTACAAGCAAAGTCAACGATCTACAAAAGCAGAAGTTTATCAAGAGCAGTGAGACCATATATTACTTCAAGCAAGACTGAGCATTACTCGCAGAACCAGATGACTGACCAGCTTCAGCGTAAGTTCTAGATATTGAGCTAAACAAAACTCAGGCACAATGTTTCCATTAATGTACTATTTTCAAAGTTTATATAGACATCCTTTTCCATTCCTTCAATACCGTACTCTTTATGCCCACACTTCTTTCATGTTAACTCCCAACTTAGCTTTGCTTCCACAATGTGTAACCCTGGCAATCAGACAGAATCTTTCAGCATGCAGCCTTGGTATTTGTCTTAAGCCCTTGCAGTGTCATAACTTTTATACCATCTGCACTAGCTAAATATTTTAACCCGTAGTAGGGTTGGGGTGCAATATAACAAAAAAAGGCCAATCTGAGGTAGCTCAGAAAAGCAAATATACTTGTCCTGGTTTGAGGACAGCCAGAGAAACAAAAAAGACTTCTGATTTCTTCCTGCATTTATTTTTTAATTTGATCTTTGAAGCTTTTTCTAATTAGCTGCAAGAATTATTTCAATTGAGATGCCAGCTGTTCTAAGAAACTCAGCTGAGTCCCATCTGGCCTAAAGTATAAGGCAGTCTGATATTATCAGCTGCTTTGAGCAGTGAGCTAAGACACAGCTGGTTTGAAATTAGAACTAAGACACACCAGACCATGAGCTGTGTCGAATGTCAGTCTGCCTCAAGTGCATTTGCAAAGCACGAAGCAAAGCTGAGTGTCTGAATAAAAAGCAAATGCCCTCAGAAGTGATAATATCTATCATAAGTCCTGGAATGTCTTGTTATAATTGCAAGCAGCTATGTACCGATCACCACATTGGTACCGATCACCACATTGGGCTGGCTGAGAACACCTCTTCTCTACTACTTCTGTATTTTCAGAGATACAAGCCACAACACATAAACTCATCTGACAATTAAAAGAGTTGGACATCATTAACACTTACTGCTCACATCTCAGTCATATATGTATTGTTGGTTGTTAAGAAAGGCTCGTTCTAATTAATGCTAGCAACATAATATATTGCTTGTGAGGTGTATTGTGCAGTTTGGAAGTATTCATTTTTTATCAAACAACTAATTCTCCATGAAAACTATATCCTTTGTTTTGTGTCAGCCATACAGTGTTGCCCTGACAGTCTGAGCTATCTGTATAAACCAATATACTCTGTCTGACTTTATCAACTCTCCATGTGGCTATAACCTTACTTATGTTTGTTACTCTATACCTTTGATGGCATCAGAAGAGCTCAGCCTTTGGCTCATGGACTGTGTACAGCCTGTAAGGAAACTAACCCCACTGAGCTTGCTCAGGGTGGTCTGCTCTCCATTGCCACAGCTTTCCTGAGCATCCTGCCAAGCTGCACAGCACAAATGCATGTATATATTCCATTTTTCTTCTGTCACCTCCAGGTCTGAGGCAGTGTCAGCAGAGTCAGTCGGTGGCATTCACCTCTCCCGAGCCACCAGAATGAGCCATAGGGTCTGATCTTACAAGAAGACTGGATCCAGCTGGATCACATAATTGATTTAGAAGAGCTCAACACTGTGGCTCAGTGTCTGCTGTGAAATCTGAGAAGACTGATGGACTATTGATGGCAGCATAACTCTGCCCTAGCAGGAGAATGAAGACAGCTTGCCAAACACTACTGATTTGCTAATGATGTTTATTTGCTATAACCATTACGGAGAATTGGAAGTGGCAGAGTGGAGAGAAGAAAAACGTCAGGGAAATCAGTTTGAAACAAGCTTCTAGAGTTGGCCAAAGGAGTAGGAAGGCTCTAACTGAGAATTTCTCTCAAATAAGACACCAAAACTTAGGGACAATTTTGCAGGTTTGGGCCATGGGCTGTCTTTAGAGCTGTATGTCTCATGCACTGTATCTACTAGCAAAATGGTTTGAATTTAAAAGAGCTTTTGTAAAGATGTGCAAAACTTTTCTATTCTTTGAAAGATGCAATTATTAATCAGAGTATCTCTGAAGGTGGGCATGGAGTTGGTCTGCAGGAAGATGTCCTTAACCTAGCTGGGGAGTCAGCACAGCTCTTGGGGCTGAGGACAGCTGGACTGTGGGGCTCCACATACCCAGAGGAAAGCAAATAAGCAAACACTCTGCCATGCCAAATTAAGACACAGAGTTCATTGTGGGTCAGATCCTGTGACTGCTTCATCGCTGTGGTTGAGTTCAGCACTAGAGTGAACCTCCATAACAGGGATCTAACACAGATTATAACACAGAATCACAGAATGGTCAGGGTTGGAAGGGACCTCTGGAGATCATCTAAGTCCAACTATTCAAGTTGAGAAATAAGGAATAGCAGGACAGATTTCCAAAAATAATTCCTACGTAAAAATCAGATATACACCTATTGGGCCTAAGCCCTACTGTTTCCAACAAAGCATTTTCTACTATTTTGACAGTCCTCACTAACTGATTTGTTCTTAGTTGGACTTTCCTCACCCGAGAATATTCGCCACTTTTAGCTAGAAAAAAAACCCTGAGTTGTCCAGGAAAAGGGTACGCAGTTCACCTATAAACCAGGCCTGGCAGATTATCAGGGATAACTAGGGCGTATAGAAAAGGTTTTACAGTTCTGCCATCTGGTACCAAAGTCCTAATGATCTGCATTCCCCATGGAAATGGCCTTAGGGCAGCATGTTTGTTCCTTGATATGGATCTTCCACACAAACTTCTACCCTGCAGAAGGCAAGAAGGGTTTTCTTTGCCAGATCTCTATTGCAAGTAAGGGTTCAATAGCATTGCTGTTACAGACAATTATCTGATGTTCGTGACATGTTAGATATATTCAGACCATTTTTATTTCCTCTTTCTTTTCTCCTGTTCCTGCGGATGTTGTCTATTTTTGAAACACTATTATTAAAATAGCAGTTGGCTGCAAAAAGTTTGATGAAATCTTGTTTTAGTCTTATATGCAGTCTGTCAAAATCCACATCCTTCTGAAACAGGATTGATTTGCTATGATTTCTTTTTTATAGAATAAAACTGGAAAAAAGTTCAGCCAGTGTTGAAATATCCTTTTGACATTTTTGGAATAGAATACAGTAGTGTTCTGTATTGAAACAATAGCAGGCTATCCCTCTGCAGAGGAGAGATAAGAAGTATTGTAAATGCTCAATATCAAGAACATCAAAAGCTTGCTAATGACCTGAAAATCAAAAATTAATTGTTTAAAAATGGAAACACAGACGCTCACTGAACATAACTTAAAGTGATTTGCAGATAACATCAGAAAATCTGAGGCATAAAACGAGCTGCAACCAGCAAAGGACATAAAAGGCAGTGAGAAAAGCTTTTATAAATACATTCAGGATAAAAGATGGAGAGCGTTGCACTGGTCTTAAGCAGGAATGGTGAAAAATGTATGAAGGAATGTAAAAGGACAAAGTGTTCAGTGCCTGAGCCTTCATAAAAAGAATAGCTGTGACCAGATTCTTAACACATTTCAGTGGTCTGGAACACCGACTAGAATTAGGAGAGAACAGATAGCAAATATTTAGCTGAGACACGTGTGCATGATAACTGAGCCTGCGGAAATTCACCTTAGAAGATTAAGAAATAATTGAAACAATCTGAACTACTTTGAGGACATGCAGAGGACTGAAAAGAACAACTATAATGCTCTTCCACAGAAGGGGAAAAGGAGAAGCTGGAAAATTGTAGGCTAGTCAGCTTAAGTTTAATACCTGGAAAGATACCACAGCAAAATGTGAAACAGTCTGTGTATAAGCATCTAGAGACATAAACATGATAAGAAACAGACAGCTTGTATTTAGCAAAATAAAGTGTGCTAAACCAAGCTAACTTCTTTCCAAGTGAGTAACTTGGCTTTTCAGAATAACTTGCCTTTTTGGGTGGAGGAAGACAGTAGAGGAAATGGATGATCAGTTTAGTGAAGGCGTTGCAGTCGCAGACAACATTCTCCACAAGCAAAATTGGGGAATGTGTCTTCTATTATATCACCATAAAATAAGCCTGCCAGCTGTGGAAAATGCCTGCTCAAAGAATAGTCAATAGTACTCTCATTTCAGTTTGAAATTGCACCAGCTTTTGAAATACTGAAATCCTTCACAGCATGGAGCTTCTGTTCTCAGCACACCTGTAATGGGAAGGGGTGATTTCTAGCCAGCAGCGAGAGCCGTCCTGTGCAGAGGGAATCGCCAGACCATACCTGCACTTGTCACAGGACAAACTGATGGAGCTTGAGGCAGATGGTTAGTCTGGAAGCCCTAAAACATCTCTGTGGGAGAGCTGCTGCTAAGCCAGTTCTCTGCCTCTGCAGGGTGACTGGTGCTGTCAGGGCAGAGGGAAGTAGCCACGACTGAGTTCCAGTGACCCTGAGTGTCAGTGACTGTCAACGCAATTAGCAGTTTTGTCTCCACCTACAAACCAAAGTATTCCCAGGAAATAGTGGTGAGTATTGCACTACACCACTGTGGCATCTGGCTATGAGTTTCCCTTCCCTGGTACCCTTTGGTGGGTGGAAAAAATGCCTCTCTCAAAGGGTGCCTCAAAAAGCACCTTGTTCAGCACGTCAATAGAAAGGAAAGAGAAAAATACCTGTCTCGTCCTTGAAGTACAGCAAACAAATTCAATCTAGTTCTACCAGCCCCACGATGAATGTCTGGTAACACTTAGTCCCAGATGGGAAAGGCACATGCCCATATAAATTCATCCAGCTGGTCTTTTTATAATTTAAAGTGTCTACAACTTTATCAAAATATTCACTGATTCACAGATTGTACAATAATATATGTATACTAATTCATAGTGACTGAATTGATACTTTCAGGTCATTATCTACAAGTCCTAAAATATGATATACATGAAATCTCTGTAAAATAGATAATTTGGGAAGAATGAAGGGATTTTTTGAACACACACGATGCATTATTTTGTACATGTACATTTGTTTACAAGGAGTATCAATAAGTTACTTATTCTTATATTCCTGAGTTATTGATCTTCATCAACTGAGATACATGACCTGAGCAATTAACTGAGCAATGCAGTCCCCTATAGTAACTTTAGCTGACAGGCTGCCATAGTTAATTGGATCACATTGGGTTGGATGACATGTGCCTAAGCCCTGTACTACACCTGGATGTAGTCCACTATATTTTTATACACCTTTCCTCAACTTTTCTAGGCTTCTTTATTAATATATAATAATAGTCCTTTACTAATAAAAGCAGTTAAGACTGTTCCTTTTCTTGTCTTTAAAAACAGGAGATCAAGTAATAGCTCTATTCTTACCATGCAGTAAAAATACATCTTTAATAATAAATATTCTGTAACTAAAATGCTTCTTTTTCTATCAGCTTTTCTCTGGGTCATTTTCTTTCAATAAGCAAGGTCAGCGACAGCTACTAGACCATGCAAGACTAATCTCTCCCTCAGGAGGGTTTTAAATTATAACTTTCCTTATCTGATTTAAGTTCAAGTAGAAACTGATCTATACGTTCTGCTTCCGGCCTTTGTGGTGTCACAGAAATGAGGTTATTAGCAAGAGTCACCTAAGGGCATGTCTACAGGGGACACTCAAAAAAAGGGGTAAGATTTCATCCAAAGGCAAACAGCACAAAGGCAAAATGCCTGTAATTAACAACCAGTTAAGACAAAGGTCTAATGGCAGATGACTGCCCCATGTCAAACAGCAAGTGTTATGACATCTTTGGCTTCTTAGATTCCTGCTCTCAGCTTGATGAGGGTGGAGAGCAGAGAAGGGAGAAATCTTCATCACAATTCCAAACTGCAGCCCATATTCTTTACCTTTGAGTCAACAGCAAGATGTTTTACCAAATTTGCTTCTGCATCCCCTATCAACGTAGTGCCACCTACATTAGCTAACAACTTTACATAAAATATCATTTGTTCTGTGGGGCTTGGAGGGGAAGAGTAGTGACAGGAGTCTAAAATTGCTGTGCCAATTATCATCCATCCAAAGCCATTCTTAGCTAGACAGGAACTGCAGTAGAAGAGGCAGTAGCTCAGCAGAAAGATATTAGAAAGCATTCAAGAGGTCAAGGCGAAAGGGAAAAAGAAGCCTCTGGTTTTGTCCACTTCCAGCATTCTCAGGAAATCTCTGGTGTTTCCTCCCTCATTTGTTGGTAGTAACAGAAATGCTAATGTAAAAAGGGTTTGTGAGTGTTTGTACTACAGGTTAAGTTGATAAGGGGATGAGTAGCTTTTTTTTCACCATGCTGTGTACAGACTGAATGTCAAGGTAATAGAGAGTTGCAGCCCCTGGGGCACTACAGAATTCACTACTGTTGATACCACTGCCGAGACCTCATTAGCGATGACTTGCAGCTCAGAAACTTGCTAGTGTGAATATGTGCCTGATCTCTGGATTCAACAGACTGATCAGCCATTCCTCTGCAGCGCTTATTTCTCTTTGTCCACGCAGCCTCAGCTGCCTCTTGTGACTGACCAAAATTTCAATGAATTCTTTTATCAACTTTAGGACAAGAGGGCCTCTGGTCTACTCTTTACAACATTGCAAGGTCCTGCCATTTGCCAGTTTGTGTGGAGCAAGCTACACTAGAATTTAAGTTTGAAATATAGGCTATGTATACTAGGAATTTAATTATAATAACCTCAAGGACAGTGTTTTGAATAGTTCTCCTAAATGAATTAGTTTTTTAAAGCTTTTTAAAGCTTAACTGTTAATAATTTTATTGTCACAGATAATAATTTGGAATGCAGCTAACAATCAGTGTCATTACATCCTTCACTAATTTTTCAATAGGCGAGATAATAGGCAAGATAATAGGTCTGATCATAGGTCTGATCATCCTTTGCATTAGCTGGCATGTTGTATTGTTATTGTGCTGTGGAAGCCTCAGGAAAAAGCAAAACCTGGTTTGGGCAAACATGTCTCAGTGTCTGCAAGGTTTCCTTTTCCCTGTTTTCTCACCGTCACTCTTTCCTATCACAAAACTCTTTGATGTTAACTCCAATATATCAGAAACATTCTCGTGCTTCTTTCAGGACAAAAATTACTGGCTAGCATTAGAAAACACAATTTCACATTGTAGGATCAGAAGAGGGAGGCAAAGAAATGTTCTGAGGGATTTTTGGGTGGTTTTTGGACACACCTTAAAATTAGAGAAAGTTGAGAGGCAATATTAAGTGAAGTAGGAATGACTGTGCATAGGAAGGTAATACAATAACCTTGATTTACCCAGCAAACAACAGTTTAACTGATCAAATATTTTTTACTTGAGATCTTTAGGGATCCAAATAATTTTAGAAGTTGTCTGCAGCTTTGACAAAACCACATCTCAGAAATTCAGGGCATGCGATAACTGAAGGTAAGCACTCTGTCTAGAACAGAACTTAGTAGCTTTCCACTCTGATGCTACAAGCTACAAAGCAGTAACTTTTAACTCACCCTTAAAAATCAAGCCTGTGCAGAACTTAACGGTATAATTCCTGCTCTTAGTCTTCCACTTCACTGACATTCAGTGTCAGTACAGTTCCTTCTACCCATACACTTTTTACATATGGACTGATGGACTTGCGACCACTGAGAGCCAAATGCTGAAGTCCTTACACAGCATCTTGCCAACATTTCCTCAGGATGGAGTCTGTGGAAGTTTGGAGGGAGGTTTGAGTAAAATGCTGACTGAGGATGCTGCCACCAAGCTCGAAGTATAAGTGAATTGACATTGCTTTCATTTGAGTGAATACACTGAACCAAGAGGCACTGCTGAACGAAGTCCGTCTCAAATTCTGGTAACTCAGTCCCACTGGACTTTAATTTTACCTACTCAGTTATGACTCTAATTCAGTTGCCATTAAATAACTGATGCTGATGTCCTTTTGACTTAAGCAAATATGGCACAAATTTTATGAGACAAAACAATATAGATGTCACCATACTCTTATTTTAGGATTTTATTTCTAACGTAAACTCTGTAAGCCATGGTGGGCAACTGTATTTAAAAGTTTGGGGACTGTTGATAGCAGGAGAATATAGTTGGTTCAGGAACATTTATTAAAAAGCAGCCATGGTAAATCGTTTAGCAGAGCACTGAGGATTAAGCAAAGTACTCAGCCTGAATCCACATCGTCTGCAAATCTGATGTTTATAGAGGTCTCTGTGTTGCCCAGACCTTTAGCAAACTATTTTTAGTGGCTAATTGTCCAGCTGCATTACATCTTCACCTAGATTCTCTTTCTTAGCCAAAAGGAAATTGAACCCCTGAGGAAGCAGAAAAAACAAGCTGAATATTAAATGACATTGGAAATGCTGGAGTGGTGGGATATAAATGTCTTGCAAAAAAAAAAAAGAAACTGAAAATCATCACAGAAAAATCTATCTATTTTTAGGGGGCATTTTTTTAAAAAAAGATTGAACTTGTCTGTGCGAGTGTGTTGAAAAAGCATATCTAAGGGCTTTTGTGGTGGGATAAAGCAACAAAGAGATATAAATTAAAGACCGGCTTTTAAAAAGCAGATTAGAACAGTAAGAGATAAATGCAAATGAAGGGTCGAAGCAGCATGAAGCCAAGAGAGCAAGGATGTGTGGAAAGCCCAGGGGAGGATGGAGGAGTGGATAAAAGACATGCTGGATCAGAGGCTTGAGCTGTTACAGCAGCATCACTGAGGGCTGGATGAGATACGGGCTCCTGTCAGTGGCGGTTTAGGAGAATTAGGTTTGCCTGAACCAGTCTGACATTTCCTCAGATGTGTTTATCAACTCTGTTTGAGGGCAGCTGGCCCCTGGCACTTTGCAGCTCTGAGGGGAGGAGCAAGAATTGATTCTTCATGATTGATGTTGCTGTGCTTGAATGCAGCCACTAATTCCTCTTCACAGCTGCACAGCAAGTTCCCCTCATCCCTGAAGCACAGCTGGAACATGGCCTGTCTGCACTATATGGGGCTGTATACTGTAACAGCCCCATTTTTTTGAGGGACACCTGTAATACTTCAGCAGTCTGCTTTTTCATCAGCTGGCTGGAGGGGAATTGGGCAGACGCGCTGTCGTGCTAGGCAAGCTATGCAGAATGGGGCAGAGAGATGAGAATCACAGTGCGAACGAGGCATTAAAACCCCCTGATTCTAATGTCACGGGTTTACCTGCACAGTCTCTATCAGGTCCAGACTCGGCCCTGTGTTGAGATCTCTTCTCTGCTGCTCAGAACTTGGCATGTGGGCTATTTGTGTTAGCAGTTTAATTATAATAACCTCACAGGCAATGTTTCGAAAAGCTTCACTGAACTAATTGGCTGACTGACATTTTTAAGCTAAACAAGCAGCAGTGGTGTTGCAGCGTGTCACAGCGAGCGCACTGTCTCCAGTTACATCTCTGTCACTGTGCTTGCTCAAGACTCAAGCTCTCCGTCAAACACTCACTCCTTTATCATGCACCTGGACTACATTTTGGGTTCCTCCCTGGCTCAAATCTGGAACAAGCAAACCTCTTCCCCAAGTGGGAAGCACAAGCCCAGAAGGACCAGCTCAGGCTCACAGGCTGCGTGTTGGTCTCAGTGAGCTCAAGCTTCCAAAAACCAGCCATAAGGTGCAGTTGGAGCAAAGCACGAAAGGCTCAATTTGGGCTGAAAAAGCCAGCCCGTGGTGCTGGACACTGACTCAGGTCAAGTTCCTGAACTCCAGATTGCTGCATTTTCCCAGATACTGGTGCCTAACATGGACAAGTTACAGCTCACTCGGGTATTTCACCACTTCTGAGAATCACATCGACGGCAACGCAGAAGTTGCTGCAGAGCCTTTGAAATATGGCTTGATTTTTGAGAAAAAGCAGACATGTTTCCCCTCTGAGTACACAGAGCAGGCAGCAGAGAGACACTGCTCAGGCCAGCACCCAGCATAAATGTTTTCAAGGGGCAACCAGGTGATTTTAGAACAGTCATGACGGCACTTCCCAGTTTTGTTCCTGCACTGCTGGTGGTAAGCAGCCTGCAGTTATTAAGCAGTTAATTATAATATCTGAACCAGCTTTTTTCCTTGATAAATCCAGCCTGGCTAGTTCAAAAAATTTACTAGACTCAAATGGCCCTTCTTTGCAAGGTGAAGTGAACACTCTTCTGGCACACACACCCGTGATTGCCCTGGAGATCCGCTGCACGCACACTGTGATTATCGTGTTTAAAGCTTTACACTGAATAATGGCTGCTACTATTCGTTGAAAGAGGGCCCAAATATACCAGCATTTCCATCAGCCTCACGGGAGAATAGATCTGCCGAGCCCAGGAAACTCATTAAATACATGGAAAAATCATAGGAAAAAAAACCTTTTGTTCAAAACATAAAAGAAGCAGGGAGAACTTTCTCATACCTCTCCTTAGTAGCCTGCTGACTGGAAGGTTATGTTAGCAAAGGCAGGGCTCTCTGCACCAGAAAGCAAAACTGATTTTTTTCTGTGAATTTTGAAAAAATTCACTGAAAACATTTACAGTTTAACTGAGTAACGATCAAAAAGCAGTGAACAGTCTATGATACAAATAACACCCAGAATGACAGCTGGATGCAAATGCTATTGTTTCTTTGCAGATCCAAGATTTTTTTTAAAAAAACCATACATATTAAAGATCACCTGGTTTTACTCTTCCAACTATCAGTAGTCTTCATGGAAGCCCACTTCTGCAAGTACGGTAGATACTCTTACCATAGGCAGTTCCTGGGGATTTTTTTTATCTACCTCCTAGAATGAAACAAGTTACAAGTAGTGACTGCAAATACCTTGCTGCAAATTAAGAACACACATCCCAAGTTCTTACGCAGATAATTCTAAAATGGCAAGCTCAAATAAAATGTGATACTCACACTACTCAATGCTTAAAAAGTTATAAATAGCTGAGGAATTTCTAATCTACAAGGAAGGTCTCTCATGGATTACGCTTCAGTGTCTTAAGTTTAAGCTTTCTCATGTTATTTACTTTGTTTTAAAACACACAGTGATTTCAATGCAAATTAAGCATAGAAACTCTACATCCTTGTCTTGAGGAAGCCTCTACAGTAGGATGTGGTCATGTTTAAATTATAGTCTCTTTATTGCATAGTTCAATTCTATGACTTTTCAATGCTGTGTTTTACCAATTTAAAAAAATATTAGCATGCTGGCAGAGACAGCTGTCTCTAAACAGCTGCTATGTGCAGTGAGAAATACTCATCATTGTGGGTTTGCTGTTCATTAACTTTTATTACAAATGGCTTTTTGTATGGGCTAAATTTCTTGCTGTGGCGATGCAATCAACAGTACCAGTCCTCCAAAGGGAATGAGCAGACATATTTGTAACCTCTTTTCAGGAGGGAACGTATTGTGATTTGAGACTCTTTACGTGTACAGGCAGCATGGTCATTAGCAAGTCTCACAGATACAGCAGGGGGGTTGCAAGCAACAGTATTCATGTCCAAAAATAGTCTGTAACTTGGTGACCAAAAGGAGCAACTCCTCTGTTTATCTTCAGGAGGAATGAATGTGCTTTACTTGTGAGAAGCCTATGCATAGGGTCTGTCTGAGAGGAAATCAGATACATGCGGCTGAGCAGTCAGATACATGCAGCATCAGGTAGTGCTCTGCCTGCTCTGTTGTCAGCAGAGTAGCCTCTCTGCTTTGAATGGAGGTTGACACAGTTGATACCAGCTGTATTTTATAGTAAAAGTTCTCCATTTACAGACCCTGGATTAATTTATGTTCATATTTAGGTAAGCTGGAACTGGATAAATTTAGAGAACCAGTCCTAGAGAAGCAAGCAAGAAAGCTGAACTACCTTTTTATCTTTCCTAATAATTTTGGGTCACATTTCCAAGTTTTATTTAAGCTTCACCTTGTCCCTAAGACCAGTTCTACTTGCATACTAATTTTTGGTCACCTGAAAGCCAGAAATATTGTAAGAATCTGAAGTCCATTGAGTTTAGTGATGTCAGCTGGGATTTTTTTTCTGTACATAAGATACATAGATTCTAAATGAACAGTGCTTCATCCTTTCTAAACTCAAGCTCTCCTGCTCCTTTTCATCCATTCTCAAGTCATAATAAACTGCACACACACAAGATTTTTAAAGGACCGTCCCCTTGACTGCTCTATGCATTCCATTATATTCAAACCTATTGTACTGTGCCTAGATTCTGTACTGCCAGGACCTGGTGTTCCCATCATTAGATTAGAAACTGCATGGAAAAAAGGCCATGTTTTATCTTAGGCAACATCTCTCTACTGAAGTACACCATCAAAACCTATACACAGACATCGATATTAAAATATAAGCAAGGTTAGTATCACATATCGCACAGTTGGTTAAATATCTTGGGGACTTGCAATAAGACATATTTGTTTGCTATATCTATCATCTATTAGTCAAAGATTCCCTGAAAATGTAGAAAACATTTTTCTTTAAAAGACAACAGTCACTCTCCTGGCGAACAGTGAAGGATTTAATTCATTCTTTTTAGGCATCCTTATTCATATGTTAACATAACAGTAAATAACATCTACACTAGAAGCCAAATGGGTTCATTAGTTGTTCCTCCATCCATAGCTAACTGGCTCAGAAATACAGGCTTTTGCCAAGAATACCAGTAAGCACAGATTTAGCTACTGTTACTCCCCTGTGAAGATCGCCTTGCATCATTATTCAAAGTCCTAAAGCATTGAGCTCCCACTTCATCTGGGGATGCATTTGGCCTGCGTCTGGTCTTGAACAGTGGTATTTTAATTACTTTCTTTTAAAAGGGAGAGATTTCTTGATAGAGGAGGAGAAAAAGGGGCAAGGAGACAGCTCAGTCTGGAGGTCAGGATATACCAGACTGGATCAATATTATAGCTGGTGATTGACTTCTTTCTACCCACCTTCAAACAGATCTTGCAAATTTGTTAATGACGCCCTAGGAAAGGAACTCTACACAAAGTAACAGGGCCATTAAACTTGTAAAAATAGGTGGTCAGGAATCAAAGTGTGGAACATCCTGGAAAAGCCTGACTAGGAGCATGATAGCTTGTCACACACAAGGAATTTTGTGTTGTTTTAGCAACCAGGAGAACAGAATTAAAAGAGCAATGGCTGACTAAAAATGGTATCTTTAGAAGACAAACATATTTTTCTTTTTGGTGTTACTGTTAATACCTCAGCTTATTACAAGTAAAGATTTTCACTGTTCATTGAAGACTTTCTTGATGGCTGTATTTGCATCAGGTGAGGAAACAAAATGTCTCAACTTTCACTTTTTGGCTTTACCTCACCGGCACAAATCCACAGTCATCAATCTTTTAAGTACTTCCAGAAAGTCCAGAAACACAAGTCAGGATTTCTTTAGTTCTTTTCTGACTAAACAAATAGAAACATTCTTTATTAATCTTAGATTTTGAGAGTGCTTGGAGTTTGGTGGGAGATTGTTTGGGTTTCTTTAAAAAACATTTATGATGTTTTGGCAGCATCTATACAACATTAAAGCATGTGGAATATTGAAAAAGTTTATATTTCATTTTTCCTGTGCCGGCTAAACCAGCTTCACAGTCATTGACTTTGATTCCCTATTCCCATTGTCAAAAATGACATCACACTGCAGTGAGCTATGCTTAGATATGTCAATTTTTGTTACGTATCTGCAAAGAAAAATAGTAAACTCGTGAAGAAGACAGTCTTTTCTTGTGTAAGGCCTCCTGCTGTTGAACTGAGCAAAAAGGGTATAAATCTCCTGGAAAAAAACATAACAAGAAGAAATATCTCCGAGATGAGCCTTGCAGTGAT
This sequence comes from Pluvialis apricaria, assembly GCA_017639485.1. Classification (NCBI taxonomy): domain Eukaryota; kingdom Metazoa; phylum Chordata; class Aves; order Charadriiformes; family Charadriidae; genus Pluvialis; species Pluvialis apricaria. The sequence continues at coordinate 20,792,430 of CM030012.1, read as the reverse complement.
GACAAGGTCTTTCCAGACACTGTGGTAATTCTCAGGTGCTCTGCTAGTGGTCCAAAATGAAAACACAAGTAGTACTGTCCATGGCCCTCACCACAGTTTGGAGAAAAAAACCATAAAGACATTTTCTAATGATATCACCTATGACTGTATCACTGGACCTAGTGAAGGTCGCCTCAGCTTTTTTGAGCAAAGCTTTTCTCACCTTCAGTAATAACAACAACTAATAAAGCTTCCTTTATAGCAAGTATTGGAGTGCAGATGACATCACTTCTAGAGGATGGAGGAAATTCTGGGGTCACTCCTTGGCGGGGATCAGGGAATACTATATAGGTGTCCCATGGGGAATGGAGAAGGCAGGGAAAGAGGAGGCCTGGACACATCTCCTGCTTTCCACACACACGTGCATGAGTGCACTGGGGGCAGGGGAGGTAGTACCAATTGCTTTTGCCACTGGGCAGTGCTAACAGACAGGTCCCACAGAAAGACATGAAGCGGTGACACCGAGAGTAACTGCCTCGAGCCCGGGGCACAGGGCAGCCACATTCTCTGAGGGGCTGGCATGCCGTGCTGGTCCCAGTCCCTGCCTCCAGCTGCAGGAGTCTGCAGGTTTCTGCAGGGCCAGCTGTAACAGCAAGTCACCCAGGCTGCTATGGATAATGTGACGGCAGAACAATTGTAAAAGACTCTTCTTTTAAGTCTGCTGTTTTAAAATAGGCCCTGATTAAGAAGAAGATAATTCAAAGATATATCTTCGAAAAGTGAAAATGAAAATGAGAAAACTCAGAATTTAAGGCAGCGTGCAATAAAGAGACATTGAGGTGCTGGAGCACGTCCAAAGAAGAACACGGAAGCTGGTGAAGGGTCTAGAGCACGGGTCCTGTGAGGAGGGGCGGAGGGAACTGGGGTTGTTTAGCCTGGAGAAGAGGAGGCTGAGGGGAGACCTTATCACTCTCTACAACCACCTGAAAGGAGGTTGTTGTGAGGTGGGGGGTTGGTCTCTTCTCCCAGGTAACAGGCAATAGGACAAGAGGAAATGGCCTCAAATTGTGCCGGGGGGGTTTAGACTGGGTATTAGGAGAAACTTCTTCACCCAAAGGGTTACCAAGCGTTGGCACAGGCTGCCCAGGGAAGTGGCTGGGTTGCCATCTCTGGACGTATTTAAAAGACGTGCAGATGTGGTGCTGAGGGACACGGTTCCGTGGTGGAGTTGGCAGTGTTAGGTTAACTGTTCAACTTGATGACCTTAAGGGTCTTTCCAACCTAAAGGCCTGTATGATTCTAGGATGCCGTTGCCCTGCCCGCGGGGCACTGCTGGCTCTGCAGGGAGGGCCGAGGCTGCCCAGCCCGGAGCAGCCGACACAGGCCGAGCCCCGAGCCCCCGCATCAGCCGCGTCGCCCCGCGGTGCCCGCCGGGGCTGGCCGGGCCCGTCGCGGCCGCGGGGATCTCCCGCACAGGTTTTCGGAGGCGAGAGGCGGGCGGCCTGTGGCCCCCACGGCCCTTCCCCCGCCCCTTCTCCCTCTCCGGCCTGCTTGTGACAACCGACGCCGCCCGCTCCGGCACCGCTTTCCAGGGGCTCCCGGGGCCCGGGCGAACCGGCGTCCCCCGAGCGCGGCTCCCCCGGGCGGTGACAGGCCGCAGCCGCGACCGCCGCTCCCCCCAGCGCGGCCGGAGGAGCCGGCTCTCCCTCTGGAGGCCGCCGCCGGCATCGGCATCGGCCGCGGTACCGAACCCGGGAGCCGCCAGCGCCGGGGCTCCATCGGGAGAGCCCCGAAATGGGGGCGGGATCGGTGTCAGCACCCACAGTGCGGGGCTGAGCCGCCCCCGCTGCCGCACTGCTGCACCCGTGCTCCTACCGGCCTCCCGCGTTTTAGAGAGGCCTCTGCCACAGCTCATATACACGCTATATATATATATATCACAAACGGGAATAGTTGAACCCTATTCCTGTGACATTTCGTAGACGTGGGGAACGCAGCAGCCAAGCACTGCGTGCGTGATCTCCCTTTCCACTGGTAAAGCGCCATCGTCCCATGCCCTGAACCCAGGCAGCGACTGCGCCGGGCTGCGCTGGGCCCAGCTGCAGCGGCAGCTCCTCTGCCTTGGTTCTGGATGATCCCACAAGACACTAAACAAACTAGGCAGCCTTTATAAGCCCAGGCGTGACTGCTTCTTAAGGCCATCTGTGGCATCCCAGGGATCTGATGATGCTGTGGTTGGTCACAGCAAAACCCCATCAACCGAGAAACTGCAGCCACGCTGTGCCCAGTCCCCCGGAGAGGAGAGATCCTCTCAAGGGATGTTTTTTATCACCACCTCCATGATCCTGCCGCAAGGACTCTGGGAGGGCTACTGAACCAAGGAACTGGTTAGGATGTTGGTCAGCTGGGAACACTGAGATTAGGACAAAGCACTGTTTTCCCAGAGGGGACGGGGAGGCAATGCTGCAAACAAGAAGTCATTCCAAGCAAACTCTTGCATGCAAGAATCCCAAACCACAGCAAATTCAAACGCCTTTGGGGCCTCGTGGCGTAGCACGACTCCTGCAGTAAGAGAGAAATAGCCTGTCCGCCCCCTGCTCCTCTCACCGCAGCAACAGCAACTCGTGTGGCCCCCTGCGCCACCACGGCTGTGATCTGCTCTCAGCAGAGACAGGAGGCCGGAGACAAGCGGTGATGGCAGCCGGGAGGGTATAACACGGGCTGCGGAGCCACGCCACAGCCCACGCGTCTTTCTTGACACATCAAGCCGCAGACTCTGCCAGGCCGAGCCGCAGCCTCCAGCAGCCGCCTGCCTGCCCATTCCAGAGCTCGGCCGTCATGTGAGCCCCTTGCGGCATGCCCGCCGCGGGTCCTGTCCCTTCCCCTCGCCAAAGCGTCTGTGTTCATTTCCCTGCTTGATGTCGGCAGCAATGGCTGTGGTGTTTGCGGTGCTGGAAACCAAGTGCCTTGGTCACAAGATTTCTGAAAAAAAAGAACCCAACCCCAAACGAATGCATATTTTTAAAGTGTGGTGCTCGAGAGGGTTTGTGTGGAGGTTTCCAGGTCTTTCTATAACCTAAAAGCAGAAAAAAAAAGCAAAAAAAAAAAAGAGGCACAGAATTATTACACCTCCTCTGTCCAGCCTCCAGCACAGAAATAAAACCAACAGCTCAGCTTCCCTGACAAGCTGTGAAGAGTCAGATAATCCTGTCCATCTTATTCTCCTCTCAGGGGCAATTTGTTCCTTTTAAACCCCTTAAAAGTGTTTTGCCAAAGCTCCCATCAGGGAAATTGTGATGTGAGCTGTACAAATATTGACGCAGCCATCCTCACGCTGCTTCCCTGAGCGCTCACGGTTCCCCCCGCTTCGCTGCCAGCCCCAAGTTAACAGGGCGACCAACATTACTGTTAACACTCAGATTTTACCAAAAGCGTTTATTTCCAAGGCGTTCCCTTTAACAACAAGCCCACAGAGCCTGCACGCACGTTGCTGTCCGCCACCACTAAAATATCCTAAAATTAAGCCCGTGACACAAAAGCACAGCGAGGCCCCAGCGAGGATCGAACTCGCGACCCCTGGTTTACAAGACCAGTGCTCTAACCACTGAGCTATGGAGCCGCCGCTCGAAAGTCTTTCCGGCTGTCCGTAACGGCGGGCCGTGGGCCTGCCCGCCGCCCCCTGCCGGGCGCCCCGCGCCCCCCGCGCGGCCGGGCACAGCTCCCTCAGCCCGCCCGCCCTCCGCCGGCGCCGGCGGGGGAGCGGCTCGGCCTGCGGAGCGGCCTGGCGACCGCCGCCGGGAGGAGCTCGCGGCCCGCCGGTAGCCGCTCCTGGGCCGCGGGGAAGCCGGCGGCCGCCGCGCCTCGCCCGCCCGCCAGCAGCGGGTGGTCGCCAACGGCGCTTTCCGCCCGACCGCGCCGCGGCTGCGCTGAGGGAAGTCCAGGCTGCGGGGGGGGGAGGTCCCTGGGGTGTTCGCAAACCAAGAAATAAAACGCACATCCAGTCAAGAAAAAAACAAACAAACAAACAAACCAAACCCACCGCAAGAGGAGAAATCAGAAGGAGGCGAATGTTTGAAATACAGCCTGATTTTTGCAGGCGAGGAGTTAAAATTGTGGTGACAAAGCTGCGTGAGGTGGCGCGGGGTGCTTGTGTCTGAAAAAGTCGGGTCGTCTCGGGAGGCTTCAGGAACGGCGCTGAAGGACCGAGGTGTTGCCCCTCTGAAAGAGGGGGAGGTTGAGGACGGGTTTTGCGCCAGGGGCGGTTTAGGATGGATATTAGGAAAAATTTCTTCACTAAAAGTGTTGCCAAACATTGGAACAGGCTGCCCAGGGAATCCACAATCACCATCCCTGGAGGTATTTAAAAGACGTGTAGATGTTGTGGCTGGGGACATGGTTTAGTGGTGGTTTTGGCAGCGTTAGGTTTATGGTTGGACCCAATGATCTTAAGGGTCCCTTCCAACCAAAACCATTCTATGATTCTAAGCACCACTTGCTGCGTGACCCCCCTGGGCAGCATCGAGCATTAACCTTAGCGATATCTAGCTTGTTCTCTCCCCTGGTACCTGCCCACCTTCACAGAGGTTATAGAGTTCAGAGCTAGAAGGTGGAAGCGTCAGGTAATAGCTAAAAGGTGGAAGGCGGCAATGCTGCAGGACCCCTTTAAGCTCACCGCGTCCCGCGCTGGGGCTGGGTGTCACCACTCCCAACAGCACACGTCAAAGCAGGTGCCTTGCAAAGAGCTTCGGTTGCTTATGGCTGGACTGAACTTTCCTTTTTTTTTAAACTGCATGCAGATAAAATTATTGAAATTCCAATCGTATGCCTTTCTGAAAGCCACATTCAGGGCCATGACTTAATTCTGCAGGAATATCTATTTCTAAAGAATTCAGACTTGGATCAGCAGGTGGGAAAGGGATGCAATGGGATAGCTCATAAACTGAGCTTGGCTTAGAGAAGTCTTATAAAGGGTGTTATACAATGGAAATAAATGCCAACGTCCACAGCAAGATCAGGGTCTGCAGTACTCTGGGCACTAGATGTATAAATTCATGATTTCTGCCCAAAGAGTTTTCCTGTCAAAGGATTTTTTCACATTAACCCCTGATATTTTGTAATAGATGTCAGCAGTAAAATTTGAAACTAAACTCTGAACAATTATCACTGACTCTTGGAAAATAAAAGTCCATGGGACAGCTAGATAGTAGATACAGTCAACAAAGCAACAGGGGGCAGGTCCATTTTCTCCACTGAATGATATTCATTATATGGCTATGAATTCAAATTATTGTGAAAATACTCAGTGAAGATAAGTGTTTAAATCCACAAAGAGGTTCCTCTTAATTCTATATTAACTCTGGAAATAACAAGAAAGTCTTAGTTGCGTTTCTAGGCATCATGACGAAGACATTCTTGTTAAAATTACAGATCTATCTATTAATCAGACATTATTTGCTATGTTGTTTCTTGCTAGGGACATGTCTCCTCTGACATATTATACTTGATAATATGCCAGGTTGCAGGCTTCTCGATCTTCAAAACTATGACGACTGCCAGTGGCAGCATTAATGCTTTTCTACATGGCATTGAGAGATCTCAGCAGAAAATTTTATAGTTTATGTGTGTGTGCATGCATGTGTCTGTGCACGTGTGTAATCCAATGGAAGTTCAAGAGAACAACATTGTAGAAAACAAAAGGCGTACAGATTATTCATTATCAAGATAACATTGACATGATTAGTTGTTACACTCTGGAAAACAGAAAAAAAAAATCCTATTAGCTTGTGAAAGACCTTGCAGTTTTCTCCTGTGTGCCCCTTTTCACACTCAGCCTGAGTTACTACACACTCATCTGTGAACGTGGTAAAGCCAGTGAAAACTGCACTGGAGGCTATCATGCAGGTACATCAATGTGCAGGAAGTCCGGAACATATTTAAGCATTATTTAAAAAAACAATAAGCACTCAAAAAGCCCAACAAAAACAAAAAAAGAAACTTTATGGGAACTTGTTACATGTTACCATATTGTTCTCTTAAACCTCTGTTATGTTCTTCTGCTACCGCACATCACTGCTAAGGCAGAACAACCAGAAAAGATTTCAGCAAGGTTTTTTAAGTCCTTATGTGGATGGACCTGTCACCCCTAGGGCAAGAGCTGCTCCAGATTCCGTCTATAAGACAAAGGGACCCTCTTTGAATAAGAATAATTGTACTGGGTTTAGCATTTAAAACCCTTACACCGTTAAGAAGGACAGTCCTCAAGAACTAGTGGGCACTTCGACTGATTAAATTAACCTGGAAAAACTAGACAATTGTGCACTGAAAAAAAGTGATATAGAATGCAGCTGATACTTGCTTTAGGAGCTGAGACTCCCAGAGAAAGGATTGTACAAAACCTGTGTCAGAGCTGGCAGCACAGCTGAGGCGGTTGGCGCTTACCTTCTCACTTCAGCTGGGACTGACTGCTGGAGTGAAAGATGTTCACCTTCCCGTACACATCAAAAGAAACACATCAGCAGTGATACTTGAGGAGAACAAAATGGAAAGTGGCAGCACGTACCAATGGGAGGAGCAAAGTATTTTCTGCATTCTTCAAAGGGAGCATTATCAAACAAAACCCACAATGATAATTGAAAATAAATTCTTACCTCTCTTATCATTGTCTTAAGGAAGCAAAGATGTGAAAGCCTGTCTTTTTCTCTCCTTGCTATCTCTTTATTCTAGGGTCATTTATGGCAATAAAATAAGATTGACTGGTTTTCATTTGGTCCTGGAAGACGTGTGCTAAAATGTCATCGTAGGAATACTGAATCTTGATCGAGCAGTTATTTCGTCCAAAAATGGACTAAAGGTCAGAGGTGTCCAAATTCAAGATAAGAGAATGGATCTGTGTCTCAAAGCAGAGCTAATTGTGCTTTAAAATTTTCATGCGCTGGCACTTTGTTGCTATGTTTACATCACTTTAGGGAATGTACAGATCATCTCTAAAAACCCCTCTGATCACTATGGAAATAAGAATCAACAAATAAGCCAATAAATCATTTGCATTCCTACTAGTACTCTTAAATTCCTCTGCACTACTCTATTTTGTCTCTCCCCCCATCTTTCAAACACATTTTCAGACCTGAACCAATATCTACTTGGCAATATTCCTCTAAACACATATTCTTATTTCACCTCAATATTACTGAGTATCCCATCTTTTTATAACAGAAGATGATTCTTTGCATATGAAGTCTAAAAATGCTTGTCTAACTTAAGCTACCAAAATCTATTATTGCAGTAATCACTCTTTCACTAAGTCTATACATCAGTTCCTGAGCTGGGAAACCCTACATTTCTTCAGTGCATTAGTATTGACAAAGCTAGTCCTTCAAATACATTTTTAATAACCTTTTTATATGGTGCAATATCACTGAAAGTTCACTGCATTTATTTTTGTCAGTTCAGAACGGTGGGATTTCATATGAAAGGATTGAAAAGATTTTTCTGTTAGTGCTCTTCATTTTAAGGGCCCCAAAACATTAATGCTGGGAACGTTAATATTCTGGCCGGATAAGTAATCTGGCTCTGCACATACTGCGGTTGGGCTAATGGGAGAAACCAGAAAAGTAGCTTTATGGATCAGGAGCACTGCCAGATTGCAGGGATCTCCTCTACCGTTGATGATTTCTCTCTGTTTTTTGATTCTTTTAATGTCACTGTACCAGAACAGTGGCATAGGCTGCCTTTCATGTTACCTGAGACATCAAAGGGAGGTGCTAAGGACCTGCCTCTTTACTGTTTTCCGCCTTTTTCAGGCGTCTAGTGAATGCAACATACCGCAAGAATAACATCCCTGTGCATGAGCGGCATGCTAGCCTTTATGGTGATGCAGGCTCCGGCTTACAGCTTTCAAGCTCTTGGAAGCTTTGAGCCCAAGTCTAGTCACATCTAGCCAAATTATAGACATGCTCATGCCTTGGACCATGGACTGGACCTGCTTCTGAGCTCACCAGGTCATGGTATGGGTTAGGACCCATGATAGGAGGCTGTGGGTGGGGACAGCAGTGCCTGATAGCATATTTTGCCATTACGTTGCACCCAGCTGCCTCGTCCTCACAGCAAAACCTCCTGTGCTGGGCAAACGAGGTGCCAAAGCAGAAGGTTCCTGCTGGAGCCATGATGCAAATGTCTGACCAGTAGGTCTCCTGGCAACGAGGAGGAGACAAAGTCCAAAGGGATGAGTTTGCAGGGTCAGCACGTGAGGCTCCAAAGATTGCCACAGCCAGTTGCCTAAATTCCCACCAAAGTAGTGCAAGAACCAGCTCTTAAGTGTTAAGTTGGGTGGTCGCATCTCTGAAGCTGTGTGCACTTCAGGAGCCATCAGTGGGGCTGGCACTGACTGGGACTCTTCCTGGCAGTCTGAGCAAACAAGCCAAGGGATAAATTGATTTGCCCTGCACATTTACAACATTGCTTACAGATTTGGTCTTTTGGTCAGGGGGCCTCTTGGAAGAGGACATGCCTTTTCTGTGAATCAGCTTAGGATTTTGACATCATCCGGTGTATTTCAAGAACATGAAATTCATTTTCCAGCTGTCACTCACAATTAATCTATTTATTCATGCAGAGAGGTAAAATTTAGTTCTGTCACATTACACAGCTGTAAAGATCACCTGTGTGTTCACTGTGCCAGTCTCTTTCCCAAGCGAAGAAGGAATTTCCCAAGAGTGGACTAAGACTACTTCCTGCAAAGGGACTGTCACGGTCCCTTTGTTTCCCATCACAATAAAAGAAGTCCCTTTACATTTACCTCTCTTTAATTCTTTCTGTATTCATTTCCATTATTGGTTTAGCTTTTCCTTAGGAGGGTAGGCCAGGAGGAAGGTTTGCTGGGCAGCTCCATTGTGTGTGTGAAATAATACTGTAGCAAATGAAAACACCAAAGCCGGTTTCTTTTTTTCAATAGGCAAGCTGATAGGGAATGGATCCCCTGCGGGACAGAGCTGGGGAAGGGAGTGGAGTTCGTATAAGGTTTTCCATGCCATTTTGTGGCTATCCGGTTAAGAACAGGCACCAAGCTCCAGCAAGGGTCAACAGGTAATTTTCTCTGACACAGCGCGTGCTGCTCATGCCATTAAACCATGTCAAGGTAGTACAGTGAATATTACGCTGACTTACCAAACTGCATTAATCGTAATGTTTTCTCTCCAAGACTTTAAGGTGATGTCTCTTGGAATAATAGCTGCATGAGGCTGTTGGGAAACCTGACCGAGTATTAGCATCTTTGCAAAGGCTCAAATCCTTCTGCCTTCTTGAAGCAGGAAAAAAGATCTCCCCATGAACAAGCACCATAATATTCATATAAAATACTATATAAGACATTCAAAAGGGACAAGAATGGGTTATTAAATGAAATATAGCACCTCAGCAACAACAGAGCAGAACTAGTTTTCCTTCAAAAGGAAGGAAACAATCAAAACCGTGAATATGATTTCAGACAATCCTGACTGTAAAATCAATGCCGGGACCTATCTCATCTAAAATTTTTATTTTGCACAGTGCAATATTATAAGAAATAGAAGCGGATCACCCTGCCTTCCTGTGGAAACATCATTGGGCATTATTGGAAGACTAGGGAAGTACAACAATCTCCTTGAGAGACCTGAGAGCAAAGACCCATTTCAGTTTATATGGAATTTCAATGTAGCCAGTATATTTCATTGCAAGCCATATCATGTGGCCATAAACAGAATAGCAACAGCTGCAAAGTTTAAAAGGAACTTCTACATGACACTGATTGGAGTTTTTGAGGAGATTTAATATAGCCTTTCAATTCATCTCCAGATTCCTGAGTTATTTTCACTATTTACCGGGGGGCGGGGAGTATCACATCTTCCACTCCTTCATTTGCTTTCAGCTGAATCCCCCTGAAAGCAGTGCATCACTCTTCTTTACCTGCATTTCATCCTGACATCCTCCTGTGAAAAATTACAGGTGTGATGGGCAGATTTTGCTTGCTTGAGCAAGACTTCTTTTTATAGTGTAATAAAAATTCTTCTTGTTTCCTATCCACACTGCTTTTAGGTGGCCAATTTCGAGTCTTGGGGCTATTCTAGTTGAAACCTCAGACCTCTATGTCCCAGTAACAGGGTCTGTACCAATGGCACCATATTCTCCTACTAAAACATCTCAGTTCTGGTTGGGAAAAGAATTCAAGTGTTCGCTTGGGCCATTTGTCGAAACCAAGCAGTCTCCTGCTCCTGCTTGCTTACTGTCAATAGTAATATTTACTGTAAATTAAAACTCCACCAATTCGCTTCAAAGAGGCTGCAGGAGTGATGACTTCATCATCACCAGGTTGAGCAGCGTCTGAATCTCAACGTGATAGTCAATATTTCTACACCCTGTGACGATGAACCACAGTCCTATATTCACAAGCCACTGAAAGATTTAGAAGCCAGGGCTAAGCGGTATGGTCACAGCCCAGCCTCAGTGGTCTGGTGTTAACGCCAACATGAAATCCGCAGAAGGAAACAGGTAGCATTTTTCTCTGTGTTCTTAGAAATGAGACACATGGTCCCAGCACTTTTTTAATTGCAACGAAGAATTTGTGAACTTCAATAGTTTTCCAGCTGGAGTTTTGTCTAACAAAAATCACAGTTTCGAGTATCTAGTTATAATAGTGAAAAAGAAAACCAGAAATTAATTGATATTGAAAGATCTGGCTTTTTAGTTAAAAAAAGGAGTTTGCAAATAACTAGTCCAACTGCTAAAGTAGATAGATTTAATTTTCCAAACATGGGTGGAGAGTTGCTTTTGAATTTGGCACCTGCGCATGCCAGTATAATTTTCTTATTGTTAACATACTTTTTTAAAACATGTTCTCATTATACTGTTCGCCTGGTTTATATCACAGTGGTACTATTGAGCCTTGAAATGTAACTCTTTGCGGACACTTAGCAACAATATGCTGGTGCTTTTCCTATATTACATTATTATTATTTATTTACACAAATGGCAAAAAGAACTCTGCATTAATATCATGATGACTCCATTCTTCTGGAAGAAAAGAATACCTGACAAAAGTCATCATCACAGCTTCTGGCAGTATCTTCAGTGTGAGTTATTAAGGACTATTCTGTCAAAAAGCCAAGTTTCTTGTTTTGAAAAAAGCCCAAAGAATTCATTTAAAATTACAGAATAAAGTGGCTTGGAGGAGCTATTAAGCAATGTACAGTAAATAAAATCAGTCTGTTTTTAATATAGTAAATACCATTGGCTAAAAGTCATATTTTAGAATACATTTATTATAAGAAACTACTTAGATAATGAAAGTAAAGAAAATCTAATTTAATTTTCATCATTTATGCAATTTGTTTGCTTTTTCATTTAATTCTGCTTGGATAATGAAAACAGACCACTTTTTTCCCTTGGCAATATAATTTTTCTGGTTGTCAGGCACTTGCCAAGGCTGCGGTGACTGGTTTCAGACACCTCGGGGGCAATGGTTAAATCCTGTTTTCAGTGGAGGGGTGAGCAGGGGAATTCTTGAAAACACGTATATGTAATTTGGTCAGATCAGAGCCTGCCCATGACTGCATTGGTGACAGTCAGCCAAACAGCACATACCAGACCACGCTGTGAAGGTTTGGGTCACACGTTCCGACCTTCAAAAATCAGTGCAAGACCCACCAGAAAGCACGCCCATAAGCCATTCCCCTCCCACGCTTACAGCCAGGAGCCAGCACCTGGGTTTGGTTTGGTTCCAGGAGCACCTGGGTTTTGCTCAGGTTCCAGACTTACGCTGGACACAGAGAGCTGAACTGCTACTTTGGGTCCCAACAAGGCAAGCTCAATTGGTTCACCTCAGTGACTGGTTCTACCTTGTTTAATGCAATGAGCAGAACTTGGCATAAGTGAAGTCACATCCGAAGAATGAGAAAGTGATCCACAGCTGTAAGAAGTTTTTCAAAGGTGTTTTAAGTCCTAACTCCAAACAGTGGGATGCAGGCCACTGTCAGAATTTAGAAATCTACTTACCTGTGACAATCTGGGCAGTAGTTCTTCAAGGACAGTTAAATGTGCGCCTCTCTCATTTTTGCAGTTTCTGTTAAGTGGAGTAAAGTCCAAATCCAAAGATCTTCAGTAAAACACAGCTATAGACTTTATCTGACTAATGGGCTGAAACTGGATCCAATATCGCCGTGTTTCAAGAAGGTCTGGATATGAATTTTCTGTTTTCAGTGCAGTCTAATTTTTTTACTGTAAACCCCTGATATCTTCCAGTGGGATAAAAATCAAACTCAGTAGAACCCATTTTCAGGTCCTACAATTGTTGAGTGCAGGGACATGAGGGATTACACCTAGGATGATCTTGGAGTTTACAATCCTTTCTCTGGAAGTTGTTAAGATTGTAACAGGGAGATTTTATTATGGTTTAATAATAAACATCCTCATTCAGCTAAGGCTGTTACAAGAACCTGATTTCTTGCAAATTCTTATACACTAGGGGGTGCAAACATCCTTTTAATGAGTCCAGAAATAAATGGTCTTACCAGTACCAGCAAGAAAAGTGTCTGGTCCTGTACTAAAGCTTGCGTGGAAACTGTCTAATTTTTTAAGTCACGTTTGGCTCATACAAATGAATAAATCAGAGCACTGCTTTCAGTAACAGCTTTTTGATGTTTTCTGAGTTTATATATGGAGCAGAGAAGATGCTAACGTAGGAGTTACATAAGAGGAGAAGTCAGACGGAGCCTGCTTTGCATGCCATTGCCTGCAGCTTTCTCATGTCCTGTGGTGACTCAGACATTGCCGTAAGCTTCGCAGAGGGACGGTCTCAACTTTTTACCCCCACATTTTCATATCATTTTGTGATGAGCTAGTCTTCTGACTCAGGCACTGGCTGAAGTCCTTATTTCAAAGCACTTATTCTTCTGTTGTTACATTAAGACCCGGCTCTTGCGAGTCATGGTGTGAGGCACAGTGGGCTAAGCGAGGCAATATTGTTTCACCGGCATGGGCTCCATCTGACAAAGTGTTGATTTTCTCAGCTTGTGCCAACAGAGCATTTAAGTATTTACTCAACAGGGAATGGTAGTGGTTCTGCTGAATGAGATGGGATTGCTCACATGCATAAGTGTTAATGATATGTTTACACACCCATAAAAGCAATGGAACAGTGTTACACAGAATTCCAGCTGCAGCAGTAGTAAGCCTTCAGTCCCTCTGCTTATGCATTGTTACTTACTCATGCATTACTCCTTACCTCATGCACAGGTAAGGAACAGAGCAGCTGAAGAGATATCATCCTCTCATGATAATGCATTCTACTTTTAGGTCACAGAAATCATTCTGCAGCTACAAAGAAGTGGTTATGAATGCAGGATCCTCTTCTGCAACATTTCTTCCTTTGCATTTATTCATTTGCCCATTCCTTATCTCGGTAAGGCATGGTTGGAGCCAGAAAGTCCCTTCTCCTAAATCATGTACACAAATGACTAAAATCTGAACTCATAAATTAAGGTTGGAAAAAAAACCCCATGGTTTAATGCACTTAGGCTTTTACATCTGTCTTGCCTAGACCCCATTTTTCCAAATGTATAGGGGTTTTGCAGATGTCTTTGGATCTCAGACACAAATACCATCTTGTGATTTATGGAACCATACCTAAATACCTCAAACTCTCTGCCTGCATACTTGGTACCATTCATACCATCAGCTTTTATTTCTGCAGAGTGTTTTGTATTACCTTCTTTTTCCTGTGTTACCTTCTATGCCACTTCACATTACACCAAAACAAAACAAGTGGATTAAAGCGGTTTAATGCATTATGGTTAAATATTTCTTTCTAAGGGAGAGCAGACCATTCAGAACACCATTAAGACAGAATCCAGATTGAATCTGGTGTAGCCATAAACTATCTTAAATGAATGTTAATAGAGAGGACAATTATTGTTGACTTCAGAATGTGAACAAGAACTTCAGACACTGATTCCTATCATCCCATTAGAGCTGGTTGAATTCTGCACTGTTTTAAGAGTTGCTTAGCAATGGCAAATAAGCTGTTCTGTCTCTTATCACTGGAGGTGTAGTTAGAACAATACCTATTGAACTGAATAGGTATGAAATTAGTTTATATTGTTCCTCTTTTTGAGATGGTACTTGGCAGCAAAGTGAGTTGTTTAGGCTGCAGGCAGAAGCAGTGACTTTTTTCCTGAAGCTATCTATGGAGATAAAATGAAACTGAGGCTTTGCTGTGGCTGTTTATCTGAAAGCATCATCAAAAAAACTTTGCTTGTGTGTGTTTGTGTGTGCAGGAAAAAAGAGGTTCTCCTTCAAATGTCATCTTTGAGTGAATTTCCAGGGATGTGACAACAGTAATGACTAGAGCCTATTCAGAAAGCAAACAGAGCAATACCATGATGCCACCTACTCCCTCCTTCCCCCACGGGCATCTCTGATGAAGCACCTCAGCTCTGATCTGGGGAAACGTACTGGAGATTAAGCCACCAAGGCCAAGATCCAGAAGGACACTTAGGCACTTCTCACTTACTGTTGCAACTCCTATCCTGCAAGGAAGTGTGCACCTTCCAAAACAGGGTCCACACGGCTGCAAAATTCAACATCTACAGCAACATTCACACCCAGCATGCAGGGTACATAGTCGCCACTCTACGGAATGCTTAGCAGAGCAGTGTGGTTTAATTCCTGGCTCTGCAAGGTCTTAATTATGTCTTTCTAGTTAGGATTTATACTCACAGCTCCTGCCTCCCACAGGAATACCCCAATAACATGGCTGTAGGCTACTTTGAGGTAGATGCTTTACAAGACAAACAGAGCTTAGTTAAGGGATGTACACCCAAGCAGAAATTTCAGATTTTAGGCCAGCTTGTCATCCTCCAAGTCTGGTGCAATAAAGTATGAATTATTTTAAGTGCAGCTGAGCAATTTCAACAGAAAAATTACTGTTCAACTTTGCAATAGACTAGTTTTGTTGCTGGTATTTTGGGTAGTGAAAGGTTTGGGTTTGAATATCTCAGGCTGAGGAAATAATTTAACTTACATCTTTGTGGATTCTTTGCCAGAGAGAACCACTAAGCTACTGCAGAGATAACATACCACTGCTTACTCTTCTCCAGCTCCATTTTATAGAAAGCAGCAGCAGCTGCTGTTGGACCCACATAGCTGATCCCTATAGCTGGTTCTGAGGTCACTTACCAGGTTTAACCAGGACAGGCTAACAAAGGAATCCCTGTTTCTGAAACATGACTGTAACGCTCTGTGTGTGTGATCTTTTGTACCCGGCTTCTGAAGCTTCTCAGTACTGAAGCACTTCTGTGCACAGCCAGAAGTGGAAATTAGGTACCTTTGAAATGCCAGGCCCAGGGTGGAGCAAGGTGCTTTGGGTTCCTTTTGCTCCATTGGCAGCACTGCACAGGGACCAGGAAGCAAAGGGACTCTCAGGTTGTTGGATGCAGACATACATAGGAAGACAGGGCATGTATCAGCTGAATACAGGTACGGGATTTGAATCATGGAACCACAGAATGGTTGAAGTTTGAAGGGACCTCTTGAGATCTTCTAGTCCAACCCCTCTGCTCGAGCAGGGTCACCTAGACTCAGTTGCCCAGGACTGTGTCCGGCTGGGTTTTTAATATCTTCATAGGTGGAGACTCATAACCCATGAGCAACCTGTGCCAGTGCTTGACCATCCTCAAAGTAAGAAAACCAGTCGTCTTGTGTTCAATTTGAATTTCATGTGGTTTAAATTGTGCCCATTGTCTCTTTTCCTATCACTGGGCACCTCTGAGAAGAGTCTGGTTCCCTCATCTTCATTCCTTCCCATCAGGTATTTATACGCATTGGTAAGATCCCAGCCCCCTGAGCCTTCTCTTCTCCAGGCTTAACAGTCCCAGCTGTCGCAGCCTCTCCTCATATGAAAGGTGCTCCAGTCCCTTAGTCATCTTCATGGCCCTTGGTTGGATTCGCTCTGGTAAGTCCATGTCTATCTTGTACAAGGTAGCCCAGAACTGGATGCAATTCTGACACAGAGCTGAACTCATCATGCAGGCAACTCTAGTTCTTTTCTGGATCTGAGCCCTTGTCTCCTCACTCCTTTACTTTTTTAGTCCTCAGCCCTTTGGTAGAACTTCCAACAAGTGCACAAAGTGTAGCAGCAATGTTTTACAGTTTGCACACCTTTCCGTCAGAAGTGGGTTTGAAGCTATCAATCAGATTCATTATGCCAACAAGCACCCACAACCTGAGAATGATTTACACAGAATGGTCAGGGTTGGAAGGGACCCCTGGAGATCATCTAGTCCAATCCCATTTAGGGATTCCTGCGATGAAAATCGCTCTCATGTTCTGTGAAAGAAGCTTTGTTACCAACCTCACTGCCTTTGAAAAGGTGCCAAATGCTCCCTATTTCATTAATAATCCATGTAACTTTCCAGTGTACTTCATGGAAAAAAATATTCATTTTTTTTGCTTGAGCTGCTGGGTTTTTATAATGCCTATAGTATTAATCAGTCATTTACACTGATTCAAATTAGCCCAGTTAATATTTTTCCTAATAATTTGATTGCAATAACCAGACACAGCAAGAGCAGTTTAACCTGAGCTTAAAGCTGGTGACACAGATGAAAGGTTTGATCGCTCATTCTTACCTGAATTTCTGTCCTGCAGCTAAATAACTACTTTCAGATAACTAAATGAAAAAATTAAATTCTCAAGTAGAAATATAAAATGGAGTGGAACTACAAAATTTCCCATTAAAGGTGTAAAGGACTCCTCATGGGAGAACCAGAAGAAAAAGATGGGCAGGCTGAAAAATGGCTTTGGCTGCCCAGTCACCAAGCAGTCGGGTACTAGAGGGAGCAGTCCAAGGGGCCAGGCAACAGCAGACCCATCTCCCCACTTCTCTGGGTGTTGAGGGGGACCTGGAAGCAGGACTGTCTGTTAGGAGTACGTGGTGTTGGGGCAGTCCCAGGAACCTGGAACACCAGTGGGATTGCCAGGGGATGTGAAACCTGGGCTGGCCAGAAATGAGCTACAGGCTTGGCGGAGGGCAAGAAAGGACAGAGGCCCCACCAGTCAGACCTTCCTGAAACAAGAACATCATAAGCATTTCCACCCCAGCTTGATGCACAAAACCTCAGATGACCCATACACAGTTTCAGTGGTATTAACATGCTTTCCAAGTTCTACAGTGCAGGTTTGCACAACCTGCAGTTGGAAAAATAATGAGAACTGAAATAATCAGGAGAACAGTCAACAAAGTATTGCAAAACAAATGCTATAGCAAAGTAGATAAACAAGATTACCCGGATCACATTTCAATCAACAACAAACTTTTTCCTTTTTTTTTTTTTGGTTTTGTTTGTTTGTTTGTTTGTTATAAAAGAATGCCACTGCAGACATCCCAATGTGCCACAGAATTTGTCATGGTGCATTGCAGAAGCCAGGTGGGGCTAGCCCAGATTTGACGCTGGTTATAAATATAATTAGAAAAAAAAGCCAATGCCAGCAGTCTGATATTCATGAGACACTTTGTAAGAACAAACCTCTGCTCAGAGAAGAGGAACAAGATAAAGACACGCAACAGATTTTTTTTACAGGTGTGCACAAGGCTATCATAGTTCACTGGTTCTAACACCATGACAGCAGCATACAGAGACACTCAGGCAGATGCAGTCTTTGCCAGGTAGTACTCACAGGTTACAAGTTAAAAATACTGAAATAACTGAAATGGTATGTGAACCCTATAGCAAACCTTTATTTGAAATTACCTCAAAACAGCTGTCAGAAGGGCCAGGCAGAGTTGGCACGTCTGGCTGGTGTGAAAGGGCTGCAGAGAGACGCCAGTTTTCTCTCATGGGGAAGCCTGTGTGCTCTATAAAATGAGGCGAAGGCTTCCCAGTGTTGAAGGGCGATGCACCAGATGGTATTAGTGATGGATTAAAGAAAGAGACAATATTGCAGGCTGTTTTGAACATGACCGTAACTAAATATTGGGGGGTTGACCCATCACATAATCCTGTGCCCTGAATAATGCCAAGGAAGTCACCTAAGGCTACAAATGAATCTGTCCATAAATGCCAACAGATGCTCCAACTCAACCTCTTGCCTTCTGTTGTGAAAACTCTTCACCAAAACTGTAATCTCACTAATACTCACTTTTGAGGCTTGCAAACTAGATTATGGCTTTAAAATACCAGACTTCCTGGTATCTCTCTCAAATCCTACACCATCTCTGTTGTTGTCTCACATCCCTGAAGAGATTAACAACATTTCCAAGGTTTCAAATATAGATATTTCTTTCCAGAGCTGTCTGCTTTGCCTAGCATGAGCAATGTTGTTTTCATTTAAATAGCTCTACCCACATCACTCTGTTTTTAAAGCTATGACAATTGTTGTCATATCACAACCATCTAATGGCAGGATCTAGAGTTCTGGGCCTAATACCTATCACTGATGGCAACCCAATTGAAAATTCTGATGAGGTTCCCTCACGTACAGCAGCCAAGTCTCTGGCACACAGAAACTGCGTGTCTCAAATCCAGTGTAGGATCCTATTTATATTCAAGTATATTAAATATAAGAAATATAATTTAAAAAAAACCAACAACCCAGCATGAAATCCTGCCCACACTGGAATTTTGCACTCCATTTTCCTGGACTGGGGTTTCTCACTGAGGATTTCGCTGCCTACTTTCACCTCTAAAATTGTCTCCTAATGTTTCACATTTTAAAATAGCTCTTTATTATTTTTTCATATATCAGCTTCTGTTTCTCTTAAACCAAAATTTCTGAAGGAGGAGGAGGGTTTGTGCCACCCACCAGCGTAGCATGAATAGGAATCTCATGCAACTCTCAACAGAGAATCAACTCTAAGGGTTTGCGATATTTTTCCCATGGAGTAGCTCTCGCCTGCAATTCAGTCCTCTGCTTTCCTGTCTCCTGCATTATGCTACTGCTGGCTGCTGGAATTTGGGGTTAAAAAAAAACCAACAGGAAAAAAGCTGTACGCAAACTACTGTCAATTCTACAAACAGATCTTTTTCTCCTTTAATGTGTTACGTATAGTTCTCTCAGGTGTTAATTAAAACAGCAGCATGAGCCTCCAGTAAGTTTTGTGGGGATTTAAAAGATTATTTTTTTTAAAAGATGAGGGTGTCTCTTTGAATCAGTCCTGCTATTACAATGCACTGTTAGCAGGAGGTTTTTTGCTTACCTTATTACAAGAGAAATATTACACACAACATACTTTGCAGTTTGAGTTTCTATTGGAAAGCAAAAACGGATACCAAAATTTCCTAACAACTAAGCACCACATATACCATGGCTACAAGCTATATTACTGTTTCCCATACTCTGGCATCTAAGCTTGGCCTTATCCAACTTCTCCATCAATCACTGCACACTACTCTTTGGTATCATGTCATCATATTTCCATAATCATTAATCATGTTACTCAATAAATCCTTGAGCAATTATTTAAGCTGCTCTCTTAACAGCTGTCCACTTCGCATATTGCCACCTTGGCTGCTCATTTACCAGTGTGCCTTTGATCTGGGAACTGCTCAATCAGATCAATAACATGTAAGGAAAATGCAAATGGTTTGAAACAAGAGAAATTCTTTCATGTGGAATATTCACATTTGGAACAAGCCTTTCAACTCTGCACCTGAAGCTTTGCTTTATAGTGATAAAGTTCTTTATAACGATTTAACAAATTACAGCTAGGTAACGGCAAAGCATATTGCATTTAGCAGCAGCGTAAGTGGTGGGTGTGAGGAGTAGCTGGGAGCTCCCAGTCACACATGCACTGGCAAGCCCCCTCCTTCCTGGTGATCCAGGAGATGAGATGCCAGACTTCTCCCTGTGGGAGACAGATGTAGCGAGAGACAAAGGCCATTTGCACATTCGGGTCTGTGGGAAACCGCCTCGTTTATCCTTGTGCCTTCCCAGCGGTCTCAGACATGCCTTCCCCATCCCTTTGCGAGTCCTGGTCCACCCTGCAGACTCTTTCCCATCAAGCTCTCTCGCTCCCTCTCCCACCCTTTCTCTTTCTGCACTCCTGTGCATTGCTGTCACGGGACTGCTGACTTTGGGGGATCATTTGTGTTGGTCTGGTTCTGATGAAAGGTTTTGTCATGTGTGAGAGGACCTCTTTGGCTTCAGGCAAATGTACAGCTCCCATCTGTCTGTCAAGAAGATGCAAGAGGAATAGGCAAGATTACTAAATACAGTTTACTATCTACAATGACTAAATGCCAAATGCAGATATAAATTGTAGTGCACTTGGAAAGCTGATTAATTAAAAAACCCTAATACCACAGACAAATGCTCAAGTTTCAAATGTTACTTTATCAGCATCATCTTACTCTTCTAAGACTGAGGGCAGATTATCATAAAGTATTTTTCAGCCTCCACTAGTGAAGGTTTCTTAAGCATTTTAGTATTTTGAAACAATACTTTTTCTGCAACCCTGTTTTCTAATTGTAGCAACACTCATAGTCACAATTTACCATGGTGATGTATAAATTTCCCCCCTAAAGAAGACAAAAAGGGAGGAAGAAAAAGTCATATACATCTTTATAAATTATTATATTCCATGCTTTGTTTGTTGAAGTGAAGGCTGTGTGATAAATGACACTACACGGCTGTGCAGTTCATCATTTTACCGCAAACCTGCACAGCTAACATTTGTATTGCAATACCACCCCTGGGCCTCCAGTGGGGCAGCTCCCCATGCTAAATGCCGTACACATATAATGAATGACAGACCATTCCTCAAAGACCTTACAAGCTAGAGACAAGGGATTGCTACTAATTAAAGATGTCTCCTTTCTCCAAATGGATGAACAGCACATTTTGTTTCCGTGACACTTGTAGCCACAGATAGGCTGGGGGGGTGGGAGGAGGACAATTTTTATGATGCCGTAGGTAGAGGTGGAAGAAGTCTGCCTCTGTAAGAGATGGAAAGGATGCAGTGGACAGCACTGGAACAACCTGGAAATATCCAAAAGCAATCTTCCTGTGGTATATGTGGTGCACAGACTTCTGTGGTGCAGCAGTATGGTGCAGCAGTATGGTTTTGCTGTCTTTCATTCAAGATAACTTATTTGCCTCTTGCCTGTCTTTACCATTTATCAATAATTTAGTCCCCAAGTTCCTGCTGATATACATGATATATGTAGGTAGGTACAGGATTGAATACACAACATATGAACAGGTATTTTTATTATTTTAATATAAATAGGTGCTAGGATATAATTTATGCAAGAGTTATGAAAATATATATCTGCACAACATCTGCATTGACTACTTAACATAGTACTTGATCTCAACTTCAACATTTGATTTGAAAAGTTGATTTGAAAAACATTTGAAAAGATTGGCCAAATCTGATGCAATTTGGTACTTTCCTCTTGACAAGGTACATCATAACCTACTCTGGAAAGAATGGAAGAATTTGGAAGACTGTCAAAAGGTTCTTGTTATGTGTAATTTATACATCCAGTTGAAATCCAGGCCACCTTCCATTCAAGGCAATGTGAACACTGTCATTGAGTTCAAAATGGGTAATATAACCTCCAAACAGAATATTATAGAATGGTTAAGCAAATGACAGAGACAAATAGGTGAGCTGAAAATTGGCTAGTATAATTGGACAGTCCTTTGGGGGATATACTTCAGATTTTCTATTACTCACACCTTGAAGTGTGCTGAGAAAACCATCCTTACTCCAAGGATTTTGCTCTTAAGACATGGACAAGAAATCTGCAGGTGTAAGAAGATGCACACATTACAACAGCAGGTTGTCATGAGCTGGCATAATAAATGGCATAGTTCCTTTGGTTTTGGCAGCTTCTGTGACTTTCTGTGAGCAATGAGAATTTCTGCCACTAAGATACTGTCCATTGCATGTTTGTGAAAAGTACTGGGTACAGCCAAGTTATGAGATCTGATAACAAATGATAATGTGGAATTTTGGAGAAAGAAGCTGGCTGACCACAACTGGGCAGCCATTTAGGTGTTTAAATGTGGGTGTCTAGTGCCACTTTAAAATCCTTTAGGATTTCACAAGATGATGGCCAATCAGGTGATCTATATCCTTTTCAAAATGATGGAAAGGAAGGACAGGTGATATCTCTTAACTCATCTGAGTACAAGAGCACTCAATAGCTGCTACTAGGAACCCAAAATCCACTGCTGACCTCCCATGCAGAAGAAAGAAAAATGTTTCTAAGCGCTAAGAAGCGGCAGCTCAGAAAAAGCATGCAAACATGAGCAGTGAAAATTATATATAGGAGGAATATTTAAGTTGAAAGAACAAAGATTGTGAGCAGGAGGAAATAAGAGATGTGGCTTGGGGGAGGAAGGAATAACATGGAGCAGATGTTCCTTTTGTGGTATGTATAATACTACTACTAGAAAATCTGCTTCAGAGAGGGACATGGCCTGGCATAGACAGGGAGCTGCTGCTGCTGCTGCCAGCGGTAGCTAGCAAATGCAGTGTGGTAAGGGGGCACAGTACAAGGAAATGAAGCAGCGGGAGGGAATGAGATATGGCTGGAGAATGAGAAATAAGAGGTTTAAGTCCATCCCATTTTGTACAGATTGCAGTGGGAGCATGGTGTTTTCTGATGATATGAGACAGTACGCAGCAGTCTTGCTTGATGGACACCAGCTCATGCTCCTGAGAAAGAAACCAACCCGATCTTCCCCCTGTGTTTATTCCTACAATTCGTATTCGCTTGTTTCCATTCTCTTCATTACTTTTCAGGCAGGTGACAGTAAAATGAAGGTGGCTGACACTCTTTTAAATAGTTTTTAAACTGAGATCTCCTCCTTTAATTTTGTTGGGTTTAAGGAATGGGATTTACATATTGATTTAGACAAAGATGCCCCAATACCATACTACAGGACCTCAGTGATTCGTACAAATGACTTACAGGGTCACTAAGAAGGAAGGCAACCAAATAATAACAGCAAGCATCAAGCACCACAAAATATTACCTGAGAATTGTACCTTAATTCCAGCTGTATCATCACTAAGCTCTTTAAAAGCTACTGCGTTATCCAAAATGCCATAAAATTCTTTTGACCCTGTTTTGCTTAAAAATAGTGAATCCTTTGCACTACTGTGACAGCTTCCTATGAGCTAGAAAATTGTAAGTCAGTTTAGCACAGGGTGATCAGATAAAATAATTAATAATTTTACCAGAGTATGTCAGAGACTAAAAAATGAGAATGAAATCCTGATCCTAGTGAAACCAATATTCTCAGGGTCTTAAAGGGTCAGCTCTTCACTAAGTTTTGTATCATCTGGATAAATAATTTTTAATATGATTGCATAAATCATATAACGGTATTGGTCTCTTGGCAAAAATTGTTTATATGAATAGCTGTTATAAGAGTACGTCAAGATTAAATATTCCAAAGAACATGCACAATTGTTCTGCAACAAAAAACCTATGGTAATGACGCATTTTCTATTAAGCAACTGTAAAATATTTTACCCCTGTTCTGGTTTTTGTTTGTGTTGCAATTCAGTTGGTTTCCAAAACTTATCTGAAACCAATCCCAGGACTTCAGCAATGTACAGATAGTTAGTTGCTGTGACTGGATCTTATTTAACCTCGTGAGAAGCTTTCAAAGACCTGGTCCCTACCAGTGATCCCAGTAGTATGGGCATCACTGTTGATACTCCACAGTCTGGGATGATACAGACTAGCGTTTGTACTCCTGGCTCAGATTTTCCCCAATGGCTCATCCTCATAAGTTCTTCTGAGGTGTAGCTCACCCAGATGCTCAGTTTCCACTTGTGGTTCACAGTTGCTACTAATTAAATGAGTTTATTTCTTAAAAACTGGCTTGCACTGCAGGATGTTAACGTCTCTTCTGGCATTGCTGGTTTTAAGCAATAAACAAAGGCTGCCACCCAAAACCAGAGTAAAAGTAGCAGGGAAGTAAAAGGGTATGGCTATGAGAAACTAGCCAATCCATCTGGAAATATCCTAGTAACAGTAACTCCTCACTCATGCACATATCTCATCCCACCAGAAAAAAATATTAAAACGGGCAGCAAAGCACTTGTAGAGCTCAAATGCAAGCAGACAGATGGGGCTGCAGTGTAAATACAGACAAACTGACAAGACATAAAACTGCTTTAGAAATAACTTCCAGCAGCAAAAGTCTACCAGCAGGGAAAGGTCATTCGTAAGCTTTGTTTAGAACAAGGTAAGACTAAACACTGTGTGCAGTCCTGTGGCTTTGTGAGACAGAAGAGGTTTTCCACAGGCCACTGACTCCTCCTCTGGGAAACAGAGGCAAGATATTTCAGAAGTCCTGTCTAAACACATGCAGTGAGGGATGTAGAAAGTAATACAATAATGTTTTGAGTCAAAGGTGGGTCATACCAGGGAAGTTTAATCATCTTCCTCAGCAATGATATACATAAATAAGTAATTAAAAGAGATCTTGGAGTGATCACACATGCTGAGAACTGCAAAAGCAAACTGTCTTCTTTAGCTTATCTCTACCAAGTAAGTGGATGGGGCTCTACTTCTATGGTTTTGCTTCATATTCTGCTAGCAATTCTTAGGGAATTAGAATCCCTCTCCTTCAACAGCCATCTCGTTTGGAAAAGAGTTTCCCTTCCTCCCCACCACAGTTTCTGCATGCCCAGGGACGAAACCTTGCCACATTAAATTGCTGTGACAGAGTACTGGTTGGAGAAAGATGGAAAAAGATGACCTCGAGTGCCTGAACACAAATGACTACCAGGCTTTTCCTCACACCAGTAACCCTGGGAAGCTCTGTCTGTCACTGGAGTTGGTAGATGAAAGCTTTTGCGGCCCCTCTGTGGCTGTGCGTCTGTATTTGTGGGAATGATATGCTCTCTGCTGTAGATCTCCACCTCCAGCCGTGGGATGCCAGCTCTCAAGTACCGACTATGTGAAGGAGCTGCCTGTGCATCAGAGCCCCTCGCACGCAGCCCAGCAGCGCAGAGAGGGCACGCCAGCACTTCGGCACGTATTGGCGTTCAATTTGAGGGCCAAAGTTGGCACTCAGTTTTGATACAGTGGCTACTACCTTACATTCATACCTCATGCCAACCTTTTGTGTTGCAGAAAATGTACTTAAATCGCGGATAAAGCAGGATGTCTGTCTGCTGGGTGCCAGCACTCAAATAACACTCAGAGCAATCTGTGCTGCAGTGTAAATAGCCATGGCCTTAATTTTTTAATCCTTCATGTGTAGTTTCCAGTACACGAGATATGTAACACGGATCATTATTTTTTTCCATTCAGTGCTCAGCCCATTTCAGCTCATTTTTGTTCCTGGAGATCTCTAGTGTATATCTTATAAGTTTGAAATAAATATACCATCTGTAATTGGATCCTAACCAGACAACACTAAACAATCATATTTTTCATTGATACTCAAGATTTATTCTTAATATGAGTGGAAGGCTCTTCTGTGTGCTTTAGCTGATAATTAATAGAAGACATAGGAATATTCAGGGTCCCATTCCTCAGACTCCACTTTCGGTGTGAATTGTAGACGTGTTATAAATATGTAACAAACCTTACCAAGAAAAATAACTTTAATTTACACTGTAACCCAACTGGAGAAGATACGCAGAAGCCATGCCAAGAAAATGTTCAGAAAAAATAGCTAGTCAATAATTTCCCATTTATCATTTGCTTAGTCACAATAAAAAAAAATTGAAATCTGTAATATCTTTTCCTTTAGTTGAAGTGCTGAATTTTTCTGAAAAGGCTGCATTTTTGTTCAGGATGGCAAAACTATTGTATTGTTGGTCATTTGCTTTACAGTGGCCTCATGTTTCAGGATATAAATTAAAATATGAAAAAAACAATTACCTGGGCTGGGACATGGGAGATTTGCAACCTGTTCTCACTGACTATTTCTACTTCTCTCGTTGACTGATGAAAATGGATCAACCAGCTTCATGCTCTGCTTACTTGCACCAATGCAAAGCTGCACAAGTTGCATTCACAAATTTTTTGAGCACGCTGTGAATTGTAAAATATACTTTAACCTGTTTTTTCCCCTTTTCTTTTACAGCCAGCTTCCTGCATTCATTTAAAAAAAAAAAAAAACAAAACAAAACAGGAATTGTGTGTCTGGTCATTATCATGACATTTCATGAAATTAAAATTATCTATTCTATAAGAATAAGAAGATGACATTGCATTCTGTGCTATTTAATTAACCATCTAACAGCTTTACTGACCTGCTATATTTCTTCGTTCCAGACTGTCTTTTATGTTTTGCACTTGCATGAATTTTTCTCTGTTTCTGCTTTCTGTTTCTTTCATGTATTAACAGGCTTCGTTACACAGGAGCCTGCCAGCTTTCTCTTTGGACAGTACCACCCCACCTTCGTGCAGTTCCACAGCAAAAGAGATGGGGCTGGGTTGCATCAAGAACATCTTGTGCTCACGTATCCCCTAATAACTCAGACTGTCCTGCTTACTAGACACTCTCTTCTACGGAATAGAAGTCTCTTCATTTCCCTACCTGGACATAGGCATAATCCTTGCTATATGCGTATAAACTCAGTTGAGAGAAAGAGGGCTAGGGACACTGGGGAAATAAAAGGTTGAGAAACAGTCTGAGGAAAGCATCTAACTGGAGGAGTGCAAAGAGGCGGTGGCTGGCACAGAGACAGTTAGGACATACTCCGTAGAGGATACCCATCGTAAGCCAGAATCCAGTACACAGTCTTCCCGTGGAGCAGCCAGTGTTAGACTAAGAGGTTGAGGCTCCCTCTTCCATGCATGGTCACTGCAGTCAGAGGACCAAACTAACAATTTTGCAGTGTGTGGCAATTTCTCCTCTCTCTCTGCAGACCTGCACTCTCAATGTTTCTTCCTACAGAAATCCACTCTGAGCCAGATGAAAAGGGCTGGCTGTACGGTGTGGTATAGGGGAGGAATCCTTTCCCTCCTGTTCATATCCTAGAACCCTGTGAGGACCATATTCCAGCGTGGAGGCCAGCAGAAAACTCTGACGTCTGTCATGACAGAAAGGACTTTCCCAACACATGGGCCAGTCATGCCATCACCAAACAAATACGGACACGTGGGATGGGGAAGAATATGTTACATTTTCTGTTTGGGTCTGGAAATTTGCCAGCATAACTATTTAATTCTGTCTCCAGATGCTTTTATCCCTCCCTTTTAAGTAAGTTTTATTACAAGACAGACTAATTTCAAGTGACCTTTCCTCTTGTTTTGTTTGCTTGTTTCTAAGCGTTAGAACTTTTGGATGAAAGCAGATGGCCAAAAGGCAAAAAAAGGCAATAGATTAGCATGCCATTTACCCTCCAAACAACTTTAAAAATTCCCTTGTGCAAAGTTAAGAAGAGGGAACCAGACAAGAAGAAAGACTTCGGGATTTTTCTTTTCCTTTTCCCACTGCACAGTCAGAGGAATAAAAGAGGATATTTGTGAAAAGCCACCATGGACTGAGCCTGCAGTCTGATAAACAACAATAACCCTTTTCTTGACACTAATTCCTTTATTATATTTTTAGAAGGATTTAAAAGCCACTTATTTTTGAAAACTATGATTTCAGGAAAAAGTATAATTTTCACATTTCCTCTGATGTGTTGTGTGCCCTGCTGTGTTATGACATTTCAAGTTTCATCAAGTCACATTAATTTACATTCTCACATGTTTTCTCAGTGGAACCTGCTCTTTGGGTCAATTTTCATTCATTGCTTGATCACTTTAATGTATTTGTATTGCTGAATACTTGGACCATATTAACTGATCTTTCCGTACCCCATGCTTGCATTTCATTAGCAATCATTTCTCTTCTCTGCACGAAGAAAGGAAAAAAGAAATGAGAGAGAGAGAAAATGAGAGAAAGACAAAGACTTGGAAAGAACGTGATCAGCAATTTAGCACACGTGGGATGCAGCCTGCTCTGTCACATGGGATTTGGTTATATTAGGCAGTTTTCTCCGGTGTGACCAACATAGATTGGTGATCCAGTAGAAACCTGTTTAATAAATGCAGTTAACTGGTTGTAAGCCATCCTTTATTTCAGCCTTCTCAACTTTCATATGTGTGTTCAAAGCAGTGCAAGCAAGTCTGTGTTAGAGATTTGTGTTGGTGTTAGGTAAAGCAGTCTGTTGGATCCCATCAGTGCAGAAACCCGACGAATTTTTCCAGGCTTATGGAATGCTGATGTGAGGCAGAGCTGGGCACCAAGTCCCATTTGTGGGCTTATTCCTCACAGCACCATTTTGGTTGCCCATGCCTCAGCTTGAGCTTGAGAAGAGGCCCAAATTCCCAAATTTGAGCCTCCTAAATTCAGTTTGTTCAGAGCGGTCGGAACAGCTGATGTAGAATATTGCCATTCTTCATCTCCTGACATAGATAAAGGTCAAATGATAAAACATTAGGCAAAGAAAACAGCCAATTTTGCCTACCCTTCCCCTATATTTATTAAATTAATGACTGAATGAACCATGGTGTTTCCCCCTCTCTTACAACCTTCTGCTTGAAAGCGGCACATGAATACAAAATGAGCAATCAGGCACTCGGAAAGCTTTGCAACCTCTCAGTAAACTCCCATTGCTTCCTCAATATAAGGATGCTTGATCTGCTCTGGTACTGCTGTCAAGCCCTTACTGCATGCCATGATGAAAATCAGGTAAAATAGGCTCTGACGCATTGTGTAGGCAGCTGCTAATCACCCAGAACAGAAACCTACAGCAAGGGTTTTGATGACTGGGCAAAATGTGAGTCTTTTTCGGCCATGGTATAGTCAAACATGGTGAGGGGTGGAAGCCTCAGGCCTTGGGTGGAAGGGAGCAATCTGCACTTACATACCTACCCCTCCTACACCTGCCCATCACATAGACTCCAGGTGGTGACTCATCTCAAGCTGTATAATTCGATCTCCTGGCCTAAAAGCAGCTCCACCAGTGGAAGGAGACAAGGCTGGGCGTGGGGAATTGTGGGTGGGGACAAACATTTCTGGCATTCTGGTTGCATTGTCACTAAGCTGTCTGGAGCAATCAGGCCACACAGTACTTCAGCGACAGCTGGATTTCAATTCAAACCTCTTGGCAACCTCTGACAACTCTGGAGGAGCTGCCGTTAAGGTCAAACACTGGAAAACTCTAAGGGCAGAGGGGACTCCCAAATGTGGCCATAGTCACAGAGAGCCCAGCCTGCCCATCGTGATGTCCTCCTATCCCTGAATGTGCAGGAAGATGATGCTAAAACGTCCCATAGAGGATTGAATGGAGCAGCCTGATGTATCAAAGCCTTGGGAAGAGGGGGGCAAGGAAGGCTTATCCTGGGCTGTGTATCATTGATGGCAAGTGATCCGGTGCCACGTGCTCAGTAGGAGAGTGATCCGCACAGCCCAGGGAAAGCAGCACAGATATGACAGCATGTCTGTTAGCCACTGAGCACTGGTGACAGAATGGAATGTAATCTGCATGTTTACGTTCGGAGATTAAAGACAACAACTGGCTCCAACAGGACCTGCTGTCCTGTGATGGAGAACAGAAAAGGATGCTTACATAAAATGGCCTGGCAGCAGGGCACAGGAGGTACAAGCAGACTCATTTTCTCCTGCGGGCAGCACAGAAAGGGATTACTGGGGGGGGGGGGGCGGGGGGCGCGGGGGGAGAGGGGAGGGCGGGAACAGGGAGAGAGAAATTAGGAGTCCAGATGTCTACTCTCTATATACAGTTTCCAAGGGCTTTGGAAATAAAATAGGAAAAAGAAATACTGTGCCACAAAGTCAAACACATATGCAAGGAGTCCACATTTACTCAGGACTGAGGTTGTGGTATGTGACCTTGAGCAAAACTAATCAGCTGGACTGTCTCCTCAGTCTTCTCCATCCCCTGTTGACCTGAGGGGCAGATTCTGCAGAGCTAAAAGTCAGACCCTCCCTTCCACTGGGATGCAGCTGTCTAAATGTCTTGGTCTCTCTTAAGAGATCTCGGAGCATAGGGTGGGAGAACTGTAAGGGAAGCAGGGGCTGGTGCAATCCCCTTGTTCATGGCTTTGACCGCTACAGTCCATATTAACCCTGCTTCAGAAATCAGTGGCCATGGAATAATTCAACCTATTGTGGAACCTAAGCGCCAAAAGAGACAAGCTTAAGTTGGCCATAGTATAGTCAATCATAATTTAAATAGTATTGTAAACAGTATTGAAGCTTAATTAGGGCTGAGAGAAGGAATGCCAAAATGCCAGAGGCTGCCTTGCCTTACCCCTTGGAGGAATACAATTCCTGACACTAGCAGACTAGAAGAAAGAAATAGTTTAGAAGCCCTGATGCCTTCCAAACACTGGGTGCAGCAGTATCAATATCTTACCTAGACCAAGACTTTAGCTCCTTTTTGTATCTTTTCTCATGGGAGGTACCAGTCATCTCTGCCACGATGAAAATAGAAAAGTAGCCGTCTGCATATGCCCAAAAGTTTATGAAATAAGAGAAGAGTATAAGAAAAAAAACATGTGGCACTCTCCTTGCTATCACTTCCCTGCTCCTTTCTTGAAGCCACTTTCTGTACCCTTAAAGATGCTGTCCTACTGGTGGTAAGCAGCAAGGTAGGAGCCCTCATCACAGAAAAATGTGCCAAAGCTTCCTATTTTACTCACTGCCAGTTGACAGCAGGACATAAAATCATCCCTAGCTGGTCAGCATAGGAAGGTTACTTCTTAAGTGATGTGCACTGCACAGTATATGGAGACTGAGATCAATGG
The DNA here is from genome assembly GCA_017639485.1 of Pluvialis apricaria. Lineage (NCBI taxonomy): Eukaryota > Metazoa > Chordata > Aves > Charadriiformes > Charadriidae > Pluvialis > Pluvialis apricaria. Next base: position 20,761,681 of record CM030012.1, on the reverse strand, counting down.
TGGACAATAGAAATCTAAATTGACAGTACACTAATAATTGTTGGCATTAACTAATCAGATGGGATTTTGAAATTCACACTGTGAACATTGATATTTTCTGTGTGATGGGAAGACAGTTTGAACTGATATTTTTTTCTATTAATAAGTATTTTAAAGGCTGTTAGAAGAAATTATTGCTGTAGTAATCAGAGCTCTCTGTGTGAAATCGCTTCATAGGCTTTGAGTTCCATAAAGCAGAAGACAGTCTTCATTGAAAATAGTATGAGCCTTTATCTGGCTACCTAATAACAACGTGAATGTTATCTTTACTTTAAATCACCTTTTAATTCATTCACCAATACACTGTTTTCATGACAGTCTCTGGAAGACAGGCAGAGTGAGGCCACTGAAGAAATTTTGGGAACTGTCTGGAGGGGGGTTTCTGCCCCCTCCACTGATGGACAATAACTCTGCCCCACTGCCTAGCCCCTCCGCAGACTTCACCAGGCAGTACTCTGCCAGGGTGGGGTTACCTGTATAGACTATCCCAGGTGTCTGATGAGGGGGACAGGAACAAAGGATGCCAGTGTGTTGCGGATAAAACACAGTGGCTAGGTGCCACTGGCTTCCATGCCTGCAGCCCTGAGGAACCCTGCATCAACACTGGAGTGGGTGCAGTTATGTTTGTTTAAGCAAACACTGTCATGTTTCTCTGCTCACTAATGAAGGTCAAACCATATCAGATTTAATGGCATCTTTAGAATCCAGCACACATCGGGTTAGACATTTCTCTGCGTTTGCACAGATGTTCAATGCATCAACTAGGGTGTATGGAAGAGCCCTGCTCTCTCATTTACAAATATAAACATGTTGGTTCATAAAGATGAGAATGTTCTTTGAATCGTAGAATCATTTAGGTTGGAAAAGAACCTTAAGATCATCGAGTCCAACTGTTAATGTAACATTACCGGGTCTGTTTCTTGAGCGTGCACCGGTTGTGTGATTAGCACATGTAATTTAGCATCAGGTGGCTACACATGATGGCTTCTAGCTTTCACTTGGACTGGGGAAAAATATCATTCCCATTTCCCAGAGTGGAGCTGAGACTAATACTGTAACTTGTACTGATGTTCAACAATGCTGTGCTAGCTACCGCACGTGAAATCCAAACCAATCTTCCTTTTGCCAAATAATTATATTTATGACATAATACATCTACAATATTATGCAAGACGGAGTCTGGAAATGAGCATTTGACTCTCAGGCTGTATCAGAATAGATCTTCAGTCAAGAAAAAAACAACTGTTAACACCTTCTGATACTCCTTCCCAGCAGCCTACTACAGGGGTGAACAGATTCACCCCCGTTTCAAATCAAATCCTTTTGTTTTCTCCTTGTGTTCCCCACTCTGCTTTCTGCCTTTACATTATGATCAATATGGTCTAAGCTTAGGGAATTTTATCAGAGCCATGATTGCAGCCTCTCACATTATAATCCATAGGGTTGCTGGGAGCATTAGAACATCCAGGATAAATTAATTCAGTGTAAGTAAAAGCTTTGAAGCTAGAAGCATCACCAGGCTTTTGAAGCTTAAGCCCTGTTTAGATTACTTGATTAAAGTAGGTCCAAAGCTTCACCAATCAATAAATTTTGCTTAGGAGCAGTGTTGATACAGAAGCATATTTAATTGGATGTGCAGTACCCCGCCCAGAAGATGGTCCTTTAGAGCAAAATGAGAAAGCGTGCACAAGGGGTAGAGGGGCAAAATCATTGCCATGGGTTTGTGCGTGCCTGTGGAGATTACTTGCAGCAGTTGTACAGAGTAGCCTGTGTAAAGGCAAAGGGAGCACGGAAATGACGAGAAAATTCTGGGCTTGGAAAAGCAGTAACTGCATCTTCTATTAGTTTAAAATTGTAAAAAATGACCAAATGTAAATAGACGTACCTACAGATGTGCATTACTAAAGGGACAGCCCTCCTCTCAAAATTTAAGTTTTGCTGCCAGCTTTAGTGGAACCAGAACTGATGGCCTGGATACCTGAAGGGCAGTGTCTCTGACAAGATTACCAACATTGTACCTGTGGGCCAATATTGACAAAAAGACAATTATTTGTACTAAAATTAAGAAGATGTTAGCCTGACTGTTAGATCATAATTGAGAAATACCAAAAATACAATCATCTCATGAATTTTTTTCTCACCTGAGACTATGAATATGCAACAGGTACAACAGGTAATGGGGGGACAACAGGTTTAGTTATGCTCCTCTTGCTTCCCTGCTTTACCTCCAGAGACAAATTATACCTGTTTGGTTATTTCTATATAAAATTTCCTTCAAGTGAGGGGCAGGGAAAGCAGGGGGTCAAGCAAAATCGAAAAACACCCCAAAAAATACTTTGCTTTCTTCAGCAAAGGGAATAATTGTTTTATATCAGTAGAGTACAGCTTAAATGAGTGGTGCCATTGGCAGAATTGTGGGCAGCCCTCTGGTTAAGGGCTGCTGAAGCCTTGGCTACATGGGGAACAGTTTGGCAAGAAGAGCATGAGGTCCTAAGTCCAGCAGGCCACAGAAGTTGCCCACTCTCAGCTGCGCAGCAGCTCTGCACCGTGCGGCCAGGAAGTGACCTCCAGCAGTGAGCTGCTCTGGTAGGAAAGAAGCCATGCGTGCATGAGGTACACCTTCAGGGCTGCAGGGAATGCAAAAACATGGCTTCAATACCAGCACTGGTGATAAGAAACAAGGCTGTCGTTTGTATCCTGTTGGAAAACATGATCCCATTAGATTTCTAATTGGACTTGATTAGACATTTAGACAACTTTTTTTGCAGTAGCAATTTAAATGAATATTATATTTTCCAGCCTACTGAATAGATTAGATGAGCAAATCATGCTATCTTCATGGCATAGTGTGCCCCATCTGCAACACCTAAGAGTCCCATAGCTCTTTAAGGAGCACTATGAGGCCTGACTCCACCTTGGTGACAGTAAGCAGTGAAGGCAAGCTGCTCCCTAGGAGACAGGGACCTCTCCACCCATGACCTGGCCCCACCGCACCTGAGCAAGGTAAGCGGGGCAGTAGCCAGGTTCTACCAAGAATCCAGATCTCATCAGGACTTTGTGCTAATGAGGTAACTCTGAAATCAAGCTGGGAAGTGAATCAACTGGTCAGAGTCAGGTTGAGTGATGGTAATCAGAGTGGGATACAGCCCAGCAATTGCATGGGGTTTGGGGTCAAGCTGGGACGTCAGCCTGCTGATCAGGAGCTGGATGAAGAGGGTCCACGGCCAGGCACCGGCATGGCTGTGGCTGGGCTGGAGACTGGTACTCCTACAGCATAGCTCAGGCAAAGACTGACAGCCCAGGGCTGAGCTGAAATGGGGCACCTGGGTCCATGGGCAGGGGTGTAGGTGGAGACCCCAGATGAGGCTGGTCAAAACCATGAAGATCTATTAGTGCCCTGACATTAAATCCGATAGTGCAAGACAAACATTTGCTTTTTCATTTCAGCAAGAACCTCCGTTTGGAACTGGTGTTTGCTCATGTCATGATAGCAAACACTTCATCTGCAGGAAAAGCTCACAAAGAGAATGAAATGAGTGTGCTAGGATGCTTTTATGTCTAAAAAGGATTTTGCTCCTGAGCATCCAACCCTGCGCTGAAAACTTGGGGCACAGCATAAGGGTTAGCTTAGAGAAGTGAAGGTGTTTGCTTAGAAGACAACGAGAGGAAACGCAACCTTCCTTTGCCATGTTACGGATCTATGCAGAAAGCATTCCTGGCCATTTACACAGGGCGCCATTGACCAGCACAGCTGCCATCTGGCCTGCTGACCCACTGGCGCAGCACAAAAGGCCCCACGGAGGGTGGAGTGCAAAGGTATCTCGAGCATCTCAGACACTGCTCATCCCTATTACCAGTGAGTGCTCCAAGTACACAGTCCTACTGATGTCTACATAGCAATGGCACACAGAGGTGTCAGGGCTGGTCCTGGAAGTGTCTTCCTTCTGTACTGTAGTTGAGGAAATTGAGCTCCGCTGCTTGGAGAACAGCACAGCTGGGATGTGCTGAGGTGTCCCCTGGGTAGTTCATCTGGCACCAGCCAGCTTGTGTACCCACACCCAGGGGTCCCCCAGTCTCCTGTCCTCCCCATAGTTGGAGTGGGGTTACATCTGGCAGCCTGAAGATTGTCCTCACCAGTTAGAGGTGGAAAATGGTTTTCATGTTACAACACATTCCCTCATGCTTCTCTGGATGTGTAACTAACTTCACCTTCAAAATCTGGGTAAGCGTGAGTCACAGCATGAGAGAAAATATAAGTCTATGTTGCCAGAGGTGACTAAAACCCAGCCAGGGTGTGCTGTGTATTTAGAGGCAATAAATCCACAAAATATTTTCCTCCATGAAAGCCAGAGATCAAAACAAAAAATTTGAAGTTCAAACCCTCAAATCCAAAGAAAGAAAGGCAGTGAGATGTCTTGGATAATGTCACAATTGGGACTGGGGTCTTTTCCATGAGTATATACATCAGCAGAAGACTGAGCAGATTCCCACTGGCAGTGGGAACTGTTGCTGCAACGTTTCTCTGCAACGAAACTACGCTCTGCAGAGCGCTCTACCTGGGGAGCCCTGCTGTTCTCTGCCTTGCAGCAGTGGCAGTTCTGGGCCGTTGCCGGCATCGTGGTCCTGCTTTTTGGGCTCTGCAGGTGGCTGAGGAAAAGGAGCTGTCAGCCAGCCAGCAGCAGCAAGGAGGGCTGTTCCAGAAACCAGGTGGATAAGGGGGAGTGCGAAGAAAAACCCAGTCTCGCATGGGATGTGGGCAGAATTTCGGCCGAGCGCCTCCTCGACCTCTCAGAAGGGTTCACAATGGTGGAGGACCTGGTGGATGAACTGCTCTCTATCTGCCGAAAACACTGCCGGAACAGCTTAATGCCAACACTGCAGTCGGTCGTCGGGCTGGACAGCGCTTTAGGAGGTGCCCATGAGGATGACGCTGTCTACTGCCTGCTCGTGCCCCTGAAGCCCCCCCATGGGCATGCCTTCCACCTGGAGCCGTGCACCACGGGGGAGATGCCGGCAAAGTACTCCCGCCTCCGCGTGGAGCTGGAGTGCACCTGCACGAGCAAGCGGCTGGCGAAGGACGCGCTGTGCTTCCTCCACCACCCCAAGGAGAAGCTGCAGACACATCAGGGTGCCAGCCTCCTAGGCACCCTCTGCACCGGGCCCTACCTTGACATAGAGAAAACCACTCAGTGGTTCCAGACCTTGGTAAAAGATGCCTGGGTGGTTTTACCTCAGTCGAGACACTGCCATCTCACAGTGCTGCCCGCCAGGCGCTCCTGCAAGCTCCGGCTGACGGACGCTTCCAACAGTACCGTCCTGATTCAGGTGATCTTTGGGGTGCGGCATGGTGACTTGTACACCTTGCTGAGCACCGAGTAGGCAGTGGACAGTGTCACCAGCAGCAGGACGTGGCCAGATGGCAGAGGGGCAGTTGTCCCGGCACAGGGTCAGGCCTGCAGACACTCCCCAGGGAGCTGGTGCCATGGAACTGAGCCCGCTGGACACAGAGAACACGCTGCTCGGTCGGCAGTGGGAACTGTTGCCGCACTTTTCCTCCGCAACGAAAGCACGCTCCGCAGAGCGGGACACGATGCAGCATTCCCGACAACAGCTCCTGAGTTCAGCTCCAGGTCCCATCCGTTGCCGAGTCCAGCCTGGGACATTGCCAGTGCCTGCTGGCGACATGCTCGTCATCCTGGGAGCTCGATACGGGTTATATATTGAACAGATTTCATTATGTTATTTTTTGGTAGCATTATTATCTTTTCTTTTTATTAGTAATATTTCTTTAAAGGAGTTTAGTTTCTTTTCAACTTGTAAGATTCTTTTCAACTCAGAAGTCTCTCTCTCTCCCTCTCTCGTTTTCTCTCCTCTCCTCTGAAGGGAGATGCTCTCCCTCCTCTGAAGGGGAGAGAGGTAAAAGAGAGCATCTGTCATGTGTTTTAGTGGCCAGCGCAGCCCAAACCACCACAGCAGTCTTGCCCTCAAGGACTTTCCCCATCTTGGTCGCCCTCCTCTGGACACGCTCTCATGGTTTGATGTCCTTCTCATATTGAGGCGCCCAAAGCTGCACACAGAACTCGAGGTGGGGCCGCACCAGTGCAGTGCAGGGTGGGACAATCACCTCTCTCGACCGGCTAGCTGTGCTGTGCTGGATGCACCCCAGGACACGGTTGGGCCTTTGGGCTGCCAGGGCACACTCGTGACTCATCCGCAACTTGCCATCAACCCAAACCCCCAGATCTCATTCTGTGCAGCTGCTCTCCCGCCTCTCGTCCTCCCAACCTCAACCTTAATATTAGGAGTGGTCTAAGTGTCATCCATGAAACCTTGGCCATGCCCCAGTGAAAAACTTCTGACGGGCTAATCCTTCTGGCAGCCCACCCCTTCCTTTGGCAGCCACTTTCAAGCTTCTCATTTTGTCTCAAAATCTGTATTTTATAGTAACACGTCTTCTTTCTAAAATGACATATGTTTGTCTTTTTATTTTTGTACCCATCAGACAGTTGTCCTCATAGCAAACTCTCATTTATTTTAGTGGCATTTACAGTCTGCATGAATAAACAACTGGAAGCAGTTGAAGGGATACAAGCTTTGCCTGCCTTTGAGCAAAATAATTTCTTCTGCCCCTGAACCCTGAACCAGAAATGATTCTAATTCTACCTTGTAAACACAGCCAGGCACAAGTTATTACTTGGCTGTTTCAAGATGAAGTGCTTTAAAAAAACCAAAAAACCAAAACCCCCAACTCTTTGAAATAATTGATTAACTTTTTTTTTGCTACTGCTACTTAACCCTAAAACAGACCACCCAATGTGGGCTTCGAACCCCAGCTACTCATGGCTGCTTGGCCACGGCCAGTCCTTACTTCTTCACGGTGCCTTGTCCTATAGACTGGGGTACCCGTGTGATCCTCCAGTTGCTGTAAACACCACTGTTGATGGAGATGATATTACCAGCATGATGGAGGTGACTAATTTGCTTCCAGTTAGATGCATTGTCACAGACTATTAATTTTACTGCAGCCTCATTTGAAGGGAGTGGTAAAGCAGCAGGGCAAGCAAACAGCTACCGTCTGCATGGGAGCACGAAATGCCCAAGCAATTAGGCTTCTTGTCCACTGAATTTAAGCAGTCCCCTATGTTCCCATATGTTTACACTCCAGCTTACTAAAGCAAACACAATGCCTGTGTAAGGTGAGACCTGCCTAAGAGGTCAGACGCTGGGTTAAGTCAGAGGCCTCTCTTTGCAAATAGCTTTAAAAACAGAGATAAGAAAAAATGACAAAAGGTACTTAGTACCCGGACTTTGTGTTTGAGGCAGCCAGCCTGCCACCACCTAGGATATGGTTCAGTTGCCCGAAATGAAGCAAAACAGGATAGTGAGGAAGAAGAAAGGAGGATGGAGATGTAACTTTTCAGCAGCAGAGATGTATCCTGACACAGTACCCAGGAATCAGTGGATAATTCTCTTCCAAGTCATTTAACAAGCAGAATAACTTCAAGGCTGTGATTTTGTTCTCACTCACATCCGAATTCATCAGCCTCCACCCAGCCCTCTGGAGGTAACGGCGTTTAGCCTAACTGAGGTTCAGGAAAGCCCTCCAGGCAGTTTGTTAATATCATTTAACTTTGCTAGCTGGGCGAGGAAGTCACACGAGGCAGCTGGGCCCCAGATGGCCAGGAGCAGCCACAGTGGCAGCGGTGGCACAGAACTGGCAGCCATGATGCTTTGGAGTAGGCAAAATGCTTTAAAAAGTGGTGAGGGAGAAGTCCCTCAGAAACAAAAGGGCCAGCAGAGACAGAGCCCCGTTGGCTTCCTACAGCAGATGCCGAGCACTGGCTTCTGACAGAGCTTCTCCTCCAGTCATTCCCCTAAGGCTCCTGGATGCCTCAGGCAGGACCAGGAACCTCCCATACGATCACCTCCTCCTCCTCAACAGCCGGTGGGAGCTTTCCCTTCCCTTCCCCCCTACCTTGCTTGCAAAGCTCAGCAGTTCAAAATGGCTGACTAAATGCTGTTTGCAGCCTTTTAGACAATATTCCCCAAATCCTTTTTTTTTTTTTTTTTGCATGAGTGGATCACCAGCTAGAGCTCGCCGCAGGCACAGCTCCTCCCCACTGCTGCGCCAGGAGGAGATAGCAGGTGGTGGCCACCAGGAACAGGAGCTGGGTCTCTCCTCCTGATTGATGATCTGCTTCTTTGCAATACTGTAATACGCAAAGCCAGTGGTGTTTGATTACACCCCAGGTAGCGTGGCTTCTGTAACTGAGACGGTGAATGAACTAGGTTGGAATAAGCAAGTGTATTAATTAGTATGCTGATAGCAGAATAAAGCTATTTTTAAAATCACTGAACAGCACTGCTCTTTACTATGATTGCAGAGATTATGTAAGATGATGATTAAAATCAGGTCCCTGCATCACAGGCTGATCCGTGTTTCAGAGATGTGAAAACAAAACTGCAAAGGAATGACAGGAGACTCTATTATTTTAAAGGCTCTCTGTTTGCCTGTCCTAATTAAGGGCAAAGCAGCCATGTCATCAACCTCTTCGTTGTCGTTCAACTCATCCTACTTTTTCTGTTATATTTGTTTTTTAAGACTGGGTGTGTACCCATGGAAATGTCGGCGCAGGAGGAATCTGCTGCGTCATCCCACTATACGCAGCTGGGTTACAGGGTGTCCCTAACGCACAGCCGTTGGCTCCTAAGGGGCAGCTAGCAAAAGTGCATTCCTCCTGTTTGCTGATGTACTAACACTCATTTAAAAAAAGCAGGGGAAGAAAAATGTCGACACTATCTTTGTGTATCATCTCACTGATTGAAAACAGACAGATAACGAGCGGTTGTGTCTCAGCAGCAGGACGATACTGCATTTCAGGACCAAGAAAGATGCTGTTGTTTTCAATGACAGTTATTTGGGAAAAGCCTCTAGAAATTGATTGTCATTAAAGACCTGGAGAGAACATCGCTTATGATGATAAGCAGAGATTTTAAAATTTTGTGTTTACAGTCTCCTGCACTGTAATGCTCAGATTGCTATATATACACAATCATTATTTGATTTCTTACACCACGGTGAATAACAGCACTGCTGATCAAATATAAAGCGGCAACCAATCCTGATGCAAATAGGAATATAAACAAAACCTGCAGATTTATAGGCAATCAAAATTATGTCAAACAGCATAAGATTAAAAGCAGAGTGTATGTTTGTTATTAATTCTGACAGATGTTTGCCGTATTTTCCACAGAGTTTCTTACCATTGTTAATCAGCTGTATTTTACAATGAAGTTTAAAAACTCTTTAATTATCTTGTGAGGATTGAACGTGCTCAGTCAAAGCACCGCACTGTGTTAAAACTGAAGATTTACCCATTTATAATATTGCTTTAAGAAGCCAACGTCACAGAAACCATTGTTATTTCATGTCCTGGCATAATACAGGACCTGGAGTACACAGAACACAGACTTTTGTCATTATTTGCATTCTGTTCTTTCTAGGCAATGTCACCAGACAGCATGCACAGGTGAGCAGAAGCGTGAAACGCAGCTTCTTTACGGGGACATGCGCAGTAACAGATGTAGTTGTGTAAAGAAAGGAATTTAACATGGAGGCCATACAGACTGAGGCATTTTGTGCAGACCCATTTTGTGCAAGACACCCATTAGGTACCTGCTCCTGCAAGCAAGCTGGGTGACCCTGGGGACCCATGGTGTCTCTCGAGTGCCCTGACCAAGCGAGGTCTGTCTTGCTTGCCTGTTTGGGTCGCCAAAGCCTCATACCTCTGGCCACGCAGCTGCTGAACTTCAGCCAGAAGCCTCTGGAGGGGCTCCTGCAGGGGCATCCGGAGGGGGACATGCGGTAGCTCTGCAGTCTGGGTGGGAAGCACCCTGTCTGGGCTACCTGGGCTGCTCAGACTTCTGTAGCCCAAATTGCAATGTAAAAGTGCATAGTCCTACACCTGCCCTGTGTTACACACTTGAACAACCACACGCTTACACAACCACATCAATTTCTACACAGTGAGGAGAGGCAGGAGCCCTACCATCACGCTTTACCTGGGGACTGCTAAAGGGGAGAGACGCAAGGGGCTGGCAGCACAGAGGCAGCCGCCCTGGGGGAGGTGACCCTACCAGGGGCGGTGGCCATCTGGGCCATGAGGGTGGTCTGGTGCTCTCCCTCTGCCCCGTGTGGCCCCAAGGGCTCCGTCCCAGAGCGCTGCCATGGCGCCTGGCCCCTGGGCTGCTCAGGGCTGGGGCAGGCCCTGAGCAGGCCATACCGCCCCTCCACCACAGCTGAGGGGCTGAGGGACCGAGGCACTGCCGTGGCCAGCAGGGACCAGATTTTGGCACGGGGGTGCCAGCGCCAACCAGGTGAGAGCCGGCCAGGAGCCACCCTGAGCTGGTCACAGTGGTTCCAGCCAGCTGAGGGCTGAGGCCAACAACAGGGACGAAGCCGCTGGGTGCCATTGCTGTGGGCAGTCAGGGGAGCAGGGGGTACTCCTCCTCGGGGGTATTCAATAAAGGAACCAGTGAATGGAGGGCTGCTGGACACCCACTTGAAGCCAAAAGGGGTCTGTGCGCTCCTGAGGGACTGCAGCCCATGGGCCACCCATGCTGGAGCAGGGACACCCCTTAAGAAAGAGCAGCAAGTATGAGGAACCAAGTCTGCCCAAAGCAGCAGGATAACCAGCAAGAGCCAAAGAGCAGCAGAAAGAGCCGGTACATACATCACTTCAGCTGCTCACACTGCCCAATGGCTTGCCAGAGGGATTTTGACAAACTGAATGTAACCTGTGGTGGAAATGACGGCATTGAGGGCGGAGAGGAGTTAGGACAAGTGTTTATATAAGTGGTTGTTCATTTGTGTCCTTTCTAAATACCCAGATGAGCGATCAGAAGTCTGTGTTAATTGGCAATGAAGTAAAACTCGCAACTTGAGACTTTTTCCCATGACAGGCAAATTGCAAGGTTGCACTAAAAGCCTGTAGCACATCTCAAATAGCTTGCCTGATCTAACGACTTAAGGCCTTCATGTAACGCCCTACACTGAAACAAGCCCAAGACCTTGGCGAGCTTGCTGGCTTGTGTATAAAGGCTAAAGCGTTTTCTGTGGAGTCTGTAGGTCTCCCTGCTCCTCTACACGTTGCTATGGATCCATCCACAGACCGTGCTGCGTGATACTTGCTTAACTGGCGGCAGATGGGAGGGGGGATCCATTAGAGGAAGACAGTCCAGAGCACAGTTAAGTGTTTTTTCCTTCTCACCAGTCTCCTCTCATCTCGTCTCCTTGGCCGAGTTTTTTTCCTCTCCTCTTCATTCCATTGCAGCAATGGCAGACACTGAGGATAGGTTATAGGTCAAAATGTTTTCAGGCAATACACTGGAGTATCAATTACCTGGCCAGATATCGGGGCTGGGCATTTTTATGCTCTTTTGGGTATATCTTGGACGTTTGCTTCTTCTGCCCCACTCCCCCCAGGACCTGCTTACCTCTATCTTGTCCCTTAGATGCCAGCTGTGGTATTGTCCAATACCAACCGGTCAGGATGGCGTTGAGACAAGTGAGGGGGACACTTTTACAGCTCCAGGTCTGGAGTTCCAGCTTCAGCAGCCATACGTTCTCATTACACAGCCGAGAAACCATCCGCCTCCCCTGCTTCAGCAGCGTCTCAAACCAGGTGTGGGAAAGATTTTAATTTGACAGAAGAAGACGGGGGCTTTTTTTCCTTCTCATTCCTTTTAGAAGTTTAATCTATAGACACATGGGGCTGTTCATCGAACACTTTCAAACTACAGTGTTTGGGGAATGATTTTATTTGTAAGGTTTTACTGTTCAGTTTAATTTTAATTGGAGAAACCCATGAGGCAACTACAATTTTTTTTGTACTCTCTGAAGAGATGACTTTTGCACTGTTTTCTTCAACTCTAGACTTAGGTTGGATCACTGGATCTACACAGAGAGGCACCGAACGAGCTAGTTTTTAACTGGTGAACAAAGAGCATTACCGATTCCTGCAGCAGCCCAAGGTGACCAGGGGAAGCTCCAAATATCTGAAGGGCAGGATGCCTCCTAGGTGGTTACAGATTGAGTCAGTTGAGGCAAGTAGCTTTGAAGCTCTTGGCTCTACAGGATTTCCTCCTGCAAACAGTCCCTTCATGCCACAAGGTAAAGGAGTAACGTGGCAAAAGAATTAAGAGTCCCGGTGCTGCAGAAACCAGAATAAAGCCTGGGGAGGGCTGACACAAAGAGTAGAAAGCAATGTTTTTCAGGATGTTATATATGCACACCGTTAGACAGGCCTTATTACTGAATCTCTTCTGGTTGTTGATAATTTAAAAAAACAATGTACTATTCCCAGCAAAATCAGCTTTGTTTCCAGGCTGCAAAACTGATGAGAAAGGAAGATCAGGCCCTACCTTAACACCAATTTAGTACGTCTAGCCATTTGCACGTGACAGTAAATGAATTTGAGCTGGTATCTACTGCAGTGAAGGTACAGGTAACATCCCACGGGCACTAGAACTATTTAATAATGAAGGAATGAATTTGTAAAAAAATCACTGTTGCTCCTCCTTAATATCTAGGCATATTTTGAAGCCAATATTCACACAACTACAATTGTTCAATTGATGCAACTCAGTAATTTTTATTGCAACTGGAAGACAATACATCACAGAAACTTTATGGTAGGTTTTGGGAAAGTGTTATTTACAATAATAATTGATGAAATAGTTTGTCTTTGGCAATATGATTACACATCAAGAAAATGTAAAATGCAAGTATGCCTCTAAATCAACATTTTCATATTTCCTAAAGATCAGCTGATTGCACTTGTCTTCGGACTGCTCATTTAGGTAAACACAAATACAACTTAACATCACTGTTCATTTCCCATCACAGTTTGTATTTTGATATTGACGAAATTGGCAGTTTCAGACGCCAAGTACAGGAAAAAAATTGGCTTATCACTGTACTAAATTAACTTATTGGCCAGTTAAGGTCCTGTGACCCTTAAGCATTGATACTAAATCTCTTGGTCTTTTGATTGCTTTATCACTTTTTTCTGTAAAACAAAATATTTCAGAAATTACAGATCAGAGTATAAAAAAAATGTACAAGTCCATAATGCTTTTCATACACACACAAATCATTCCCCCCAACATTTTACATCATGGCAGTTTTAAGTAGTGAGTGTGAATGATGCAGGCATGGAACTGGTTATCAAATACAGGTATGACTTTCAATTGTTATCCCACACACATACTCGGGAAACGTACAATGCTCTAGTAACTTAAAAATGTACTCAAGTTTAATGTCATCTGAATGAAAAAAGAAAGTCTTGGGATTTCAGGCCAGAGTAAAAAAATGAAAATTATTCCCCTTTCTAGACAATCCAGCCCGGAACCCAGCATGTAATTTTAGCATCCAGTAAAATCCCTTCTGGCACTGAGGGCCAGCACAAGTTGTCATTTATCCCTGAAACCCTCAGACGATGAGCGCTGGTAACTGCTGGCCTGATCCAATGAAACCCACTGAAAACAAAAAACTGAAACAAAATCCTTTCCATTGACTGTGAAAGGATGTTACATCAGGTCGATTTCCCCCTCTTTGCAAAAGGAAATGTGATACAGTAGAAAACCCATTATATAGCTTCAGATAAATATACCTTGTTTCAATGCTAAAACAAAACAAAATCCAAACTCCCAAAACCAGGAAAGGCTACTTATTAGAACAACTCAAAAGTGACCTTTAAATCATTTCTGGTTTAAGTGTACACCAGCAAAATACAGCACCATAGACACATTAGGTTGAGACTTTTTTTTTTTTTGGTCAGTGAAGCTAGTACTTGTTTGCTGAACTGTGGAAGAATTATAAGGTCATGTACATGATCAAAGATAAAGCAACCCAGCTGACAAGTCTCTGCTTAATTCAAGAATAACCAGTACTAAAAATAAAAATGCAAAAAATAAAAACCCCTAATAAACCACCATCAATTAATACTTTCTAAATAAAAGGGGATTAACAGATGAATTCACAATGTATGCAGATTTATACAGAACACCGAATGTTGTGTGTAAATCCTTATAAACTCCAGCTCAAAACAGAAACACACAAAATGTATAGTTTGACTTACACATCCCATTTCAAAGGAAAAGAGACATCATTACAACTTGGTAACTGTGCTAACTGCAATATAAACCAAACAGAAATTCAAAGTTTGGCAGATAACTAAGAAGAGGGTTATCACTTAGGTTATATAGCAAAGTGTTGATGTATATTACATAGAGTAGTATAAATAATAAAAAAGTATTATTTAAATTAGATCACAGTGCTGCATTATGTGCATAACAGTGTTTGATATATTACTGGAGGGCTGTGAAGAACACTACTAAAACTTAACTAGTCAGACGGTCAACACTGATATTCTGTTACAATCAGGAGGATGTATGGTTCAAATGCTCTTTTGGTGGCAAAGTCAAGAAAAAGTCTCAAAATATTTCCTATAAAATATGCCAATGAGCTTATTCAGGCAGTAGTGACCTACCTGAAGGAGCTGGGTTTGCATTCTCCATGAAGTGAAGTAAATGGCATTGCATCTGAAATTGGAAATGCGTTCTCTCGATAGTTTTATTCTGATCCTGGAGCACAGGAGAGTAATGTTTTCAAAAATGCCTAGGGCCAGATTCAAGGAAAAATGGTAATAACAGTGAAACGGTAAAGATTTCCAGGAGCACCTGGGTGTCTCCAGCTCCACTGACTGCAAAGCAGATAAGACACCTTCAGGTTCTAGAAAACCTCAGATTGCGCCTATCTACATCTTTAGATGATTTGGGAGCCAAAATCTCAGTGAAAATCAATCACGGCTACCGAGAAAACAGGACAAAGAGTTGTTTTTGTCATTTCATCCCTGGTGCCATTTGGTGTACAGTTCAGGATTTCATTCTCTGCTAAAGGTGTCGACGTAATTCTACCTCACTCCAGTGAAGAATGCAGCCCCCAGAGCTTCTCTGTATCTCTTCCAAAGGCAGACAGTAATTCAGTCGAACACTGGGAGCCAATGCACCTCCTTTGGGATTCCCTTCTCCCACTAAGGTAATAGAGGAGCCAGAATACGGACCTCAGCTGAATTGCCAGGGAGAAGAGAATACAGTCACAGGACAGCTCTCTAGTCCTACACGGCACACCTCCTCGCTCCCATATTGGACTTTTCAGCTGCAAACCCCTGTGATCTCGGTAGAACTACTGCTGGTTTTGCCAGGAGAAGATCAGAATCAGACTGCTTTCAGAAACAGCTATGGGGTGATACATTAAAGCTGTTCAAGACCTGCGCTTGGATTTTTAAATGCAGGCAAAATCTGCATCAAAGTGCAGTAGGACATCCAATTGCTTGCAGAATGCAAGCACGACCGGCAGATTTCACCTCCCTGCAGATGCCGGTGAAATCTGCTTGTGGCATTAGCTCTGGCACGCAAGAGCTTCTTGCTGCAAAAGGCATATTCCAAAGGAACCCGCCGTGAAGTCCGAGCCACCCTTACAATTCACATTGCTGTGAAACTCGCCACTGAATGCTTGCTGACCTGCTGGGATTCACCACCTGAGCCCCCACCTGTCTTGGAGAAACGCTAATTTGGCAATACTGATAGAGTGAGGAAAATGGAAAGTTAGAGATTTGACGACTTCTCACTCCAAAATGGCTTAGTAAGGAAAGCAAACAAGTAAAACCAAACCACCTCACGTCTGCCAAGTGAGAGAGTTCGTGATACAGTGCAATTACCACTCTGTTTTGGCATGATTCAGTCAAAGTAGAGACAACTGGATTGAAGAGCTGACATTATATTTTTTTGGAAAACGAATCGGTCTCAATTCTTGTAAAAAAAGATAAGTTTTCTGATGAAGTAGAACCAGTTCTGACAAACCTGCCGTTGTCAGCCAGGCACAAAAATGTATCAAAAGGTGACTCCTAAATACTTTACACAATTCCAAATGATGCACTTCTCATCAATAGTCAGAGAAAGAGTCAGTAAGGACAAGTTGTTTTTAAACTCCAGAAATAATCTGTTGATGGCATTAGCCCTCAGCCAAACTGCTGGTTCCTGAACATAACTTTGTAAACTCCTACTGAATAATACCTCCTTAGCAGATCAGACTAGGAGCAACAAATTTGACATGAAAATAGATGCTTGCCAACATTTTAGGTTTACCAGCAAGTATAGAAAGGAGTTGTTGAAGTCTTAGATAGATTATATGTGTGTATATATATAAGAAAACCTGCCTAATTAGATATTTATGCAAAATGACTGTTTTCTAAGGCGAGTAATACTAGTGGTAATTATATATTTAGCCACCAAGAGTCCACATTAATGAATGGTACTTGTTGTTCAGCAGATACTGATCTCATTTGCACTGATACACTGCAATCAGTGAAGCTGCTCTGGAATTACAGTGTCGTGACTGTGGACAGAATCCGGCCACTGGCACACAACCACATCGCTTTCTCTGGAGCACAGAGATGGCTGAGCCACGGTTTGAGTCTACTTTCTGCCACTAAATTTGACTTTTCAGTGATGCATTTTGATAAATATTAAACCACTCAAGCTGGTACAACTACGCATTAATGAGCAAAGGTGGCAGCAAACTGATACAGAATCAGAGAATGGTCAGGGTTGGAAAGGACCTCTGGAGATCATCTAGTCCAACCTCCCAGCAGGGTCACCTACAGCAGGTTGCACAGAACAGTGTCCAGTCGGGTTTTGAATGTCTCCAGTGAGGGAGACTCCACCACCTCTCTGGGCAGCCTGTTCCAGTGCTCTGCCACCCTCAGAGTAAAGAAGTTCCTCCTCGTGTTTAGATGGAACTTCCTATGTTCAAGTTTCTGCCCGTTACCTCTTGTTCCATCACTGGGCACCACTGAAAAAAGACTGTTCCCATCTACCTGCCACCCTCTGTAGTATTTTATATTTCAAACGACTCTTCCCAAAGTCTGTGAAAAGATGAAGGACCAAGTTTCCTTGTCCAGTGGTTGTGTGGTTCACTGCCCTCCGGCTGTAGGGAGCGTGGATCTGGGAAGAAGCCGATTATCCCAGTCCAATCACACAAGGGAAAATCTATGGCTCATTCATCTCTGTGCTACCTGGCCAAGGGACTGGTCCTTCCTGTTTTCCCCAACTTTATCTTAAGGGCTGCAGGCAGCCAACAAAAGTCAGTATCCACGCACTCCCAACTTCGAACTCACACTGGGAATCAACCCTGCATGCATCAGCCCCAGCAAACTGAGGGGAGAGCAGAGCTGTTCCTTGCACCATCCTTGGCTCCCTCCTCCCTCCAGTTGCGCTGGGCTCCGGAAGCTGTCAGGCAGCTCCTGGCTCCCAGGACACGCTGGGTGAGACGGGAGGAGAGGCACCGTTTGGCTGTGCTGCCCCCAGTGTGGCCCCGTTCTTTACATGGCAAAATGCTTGTGGAGCACCGGAACAGGTCCAGACCAGCCCACCCTTCAGTCCTTCCACGTTCTAAATGAACACACGCCACAGGCATCTCCAAATGTCCTTTTTTAGTTCACTCCACTGAGTGGGAAGTCAAACCCTTCTCTAACTCACTCTTCATAAACTAGATCCATCTTGGTGAAACTGCTGTCTCTAACAGTTGCTAGGGATAAATATAAACCTATATTCTTTTTTAAAAAAACAGACCGTTTCATTCTATTAAGTCGTTGGTTCCTGGGATTTTCTTGTTGCCTCTACGATACTCTAAGTGTAGAATTTTTCATGCCAAATTCATGAATCCAGGTGAGAGAGACTGTCTTACTTATTTCACAGCTTCCCTCTGCTGTAGGGATCTCCAATCTAATAGTCGTCGCTACCAGGAGAGCAGCACTATACCTGAATCACACTCTCTGTAACACTGTTTTTTCTCTGGACACCTCAGTAAGGCTCTTCACTAACTTCATTTTCTCATGGCAAATTAGCAAAGCTATTTTCTTGTCTACTTATTCCTGAATCAAATCAGAGAGTTTTCCTCAATTAACCTCCCATTATTCTCTTGATTCTGTCATACACACTCACTACTAAATTTGCCCTCAGATTATTGCGTCATGTTACACATGTACAGACGAAGAAAGGACACACTTTTACTTTTTTTTCTTTTTTTTTTTCTTTTTTTAAACAGAAGTAGGGAGAGGGGGGCTGAATGTGCAGACAAGGCAGTATAATTCAACCATCCAAGCCCTACCAGAGCATGAAGATTTTATTTTTTAATATTGCAGAGTAAGTTCCCCAACAGTCAGTGTTTGTCCCTGAAGAAGGTTAAACCTTAAACACCTGCTTCAAAAAAACCCCAACAACAACAAAAAAGAACCAAAACAAAAACAAAAGAAACAAAAAAATAAAACCCAAAAAAACAAACTCTAAGCCTAAGGGCTTAAAAATTAGAGGCATAGCCTTTTTCTCTATTTTCTATATTTATATGAAAATAATTCATGCTTCATGCTAAATACATTATTTACCTTACAAGAACTTTGTCATCTTTGAATAAAAAAAATTGTTTGCTTTTTGTATTCCCCCCCCTCCCAAAAAGAATCCATGCAACGCGGATCAAATTTCTTCTGCTGGCTACGCTGGTTGAATCTGGAAATCTGTTGTCATTTTTGCACAGATGAATCCTGACTGACGGTAACTGCGCACTCATTTCTGAGGGCAGTGTAGGAGCTCTTTTGTTGAACTTCTGAATTTTACTGTTCACTAATACGCTTTCCTTTTATTTTTAAATACAGAATACTACTAATGGCAGGTTTTGTAGCTTTGTTTCCCCAGTTAGATCAAGGATTTGATCCACAGAAAAAGATTCTGATGTATTTCCTTCCTTAATATCTACTGTAATTTCTTAGACTTGATTGCTTTTCACTCAGGCAGTTTAGAAGACATAGCTTGTTTTTCCCTATTACTATTATTTTTTGCACGCAGTGCCAATCTTCGGGCTTATGGCTTTTTGAACATTCTTTTAATTTAATATAGAAGACAGTATTCAATGATTAACGATGCTACTAACAGTGCACCTCCCTCCCATTTCTTCTCTTATTTCACTGAAACCCATTGCATACGTAGTTCAAATTTCCCCAAACTTAAAGTTATCAGTCTTCACATTATAAGCCACATATAGTATGTGAAGCACTAAAAATGCATTACGGTTTGCGCAGTTGCCACCAGTGGCTGTCCAAAGACTTCTATGGCACAACGTATCCAAGTGCCACTAGATGGTTCTTGGTTTGGTGTTGAGAAGTACGTGCCTCCTCTTTCCCCCAAATCTCTTTATTCACATTCACTTCTAACCCAATCGTAAGGCCATTAAAAAAAAGATCTTTAAGGGCCAGGCCTGAATGATTACTAAATTATGCACAATTTTACTCCCATCACATTAATGTTGATGTCACTGTGTATTCAACCATGCATTTTTGACAAGCCGGAGAAAGCAATGGCGATTTTGGCTTTTTTTTTTTTTGTTAACTTTTTGTCTTCAGGTAATGAAAAGCTTTTGTAAATTAGCTGAGTGTCAGTATGAGTTCTATGGCTTCAATCTCCTTTAAAAATATAAATCTTAAGGGTCCAAAAAAAAAAAAAAAGAAAAAAAGAAACAAACAAAAACAAATAGAAAGAAAAACAAAAAAGGAAAAAATTGCTGATATTGCCACAAATCATTAGAATTCACCTGACGTGCTGAAACAAAACTTTGTAAGTTCAAACAAATCATTGATTTGTTCTAATTTTTTGTGGTTTCCTTTTGCTCTTTCTGCCCCTTTGCCGTCCGATTGGTGATGTTGTTCAAACAGGATCGAATTCCTGCTAAATGCAGAAGCGATCCTGCTGCTTCTTTCATCTCCTCATCATCACTCTCAGGGGGCTTTTCTGTACGTCTCTTTTTAAGAGGCAGTGTGTCACTTGGTACTTTTTTCGCCTTCATTAAATGTTGCCTTTTCTTGTGCTGGGATGCATACCCACTGTCAGCTAAAGAATCCTTGGTCTCCTTCCGATTTTGCTTTTTGTCCTCCTCTTCTGTTTCACTATGGCTCTCGTGGCTCTGGAAGCTAACTTCGCTTCCTTCACTGCTGTCTTGGCTGCCTTTAGTTGCAAATTCATACTGGTCGTCAGCAGAGGAAGAGGAAACGGAGTCACTAGCAGGTGATGTGCTCCTATGGTTGGAAGATTTGGCACTGCTGTAGTTGTGATCCTCCTTTGGGTCACCGCTAACAACTGGAGAGCCACAGGACTGTTCGCTTTCTGTCCGCATCCGGCAGTTTGTTATTCCATTCCTGCAAAAACAAATCAAAGCCGTCTTAGAAGCCAGAGAGATGCGACCTTGCTTTGGTGCACAAGATGATAAAGTAAAGCCAGCTGACAGATAATCTAAAATTATGACTATCAAAGTAATGTCCATGCGGGCCTGTTTCAAAGCCTGACTCAAATTGCTTGTGGATTGGACTCCACACATAAAACAAGCCCAAAGACACGTAACAGCACAAGACGCAGGAGCAAGTATGGGATGGTCACACAAGTAAGTTATGTCTGAACAGTCCTGATTTACATTTCAACTACAAGTTTACACTTCCAAAAATTAAAAAGAAAAAAATCCCCATTATTTTACTGACTGGATATTAAATAAACTCCGATGAGTTGCTTAAATATCTTCTCCTCCTTTTCATATGAAATGATACTACCAAAAATGTGGGGAAGAGACACTAGCTTTCTGGAGTACTGTTTTTGCCTCCTCTAAAAGACACTTTTCCAGCCAGGACTCTTTCTGACAGGGGGAGCAACTAAGTATAGGACCCAGATAGCGGTCCAGTCACATTTCTGATTGTGATCAGTTTATGAATAATCTTAAAAGCAATAAACTCCTAAGCTACTAGCTGCCAACAAAGTATTCAAATGTAGAAACATCTACAAACAGTAGAAAAAAAATTTCCAGTTTTGCTCTAGAAGTTGTCATGTTCCCCTTTGGTTTTATGGCACTTGGTGCTGTGGGAACTACTGCAGCATGATATATTTAAGAACCAAGTGTCCTTTTCTGCACTGGAAAATATTAGAGCATTGCCACTGACTTTACAGTGCAGAATATGATGCTTGCAAGTCTGTTAAAGAAGGGACTGACACTGTGCAATCCCTACTGCTGAAAAAAAGGAGAGGAGGATGCTCATAATTGAGTAAAGGCATCATCATTGCCACCCACCAGTTCACCAGCCTTGAACCCCAATATCAGTTAAAAAAATAACAAAGCAAGCAAGACCATTTAAAACATCACATGATAAACTACTTTAAAATCTAGTCTTGCCATCTTCATGCTATCACTACAGTGCTTTTGCACACTCATGGCAGTGTTGGATTAAAACCTTTTCTTAAGCATATACCCTGAAGACAGATATTTCTTAAGAGGAATGTCACAGTGGCATGTCCAGAGTGTTACTGCTCTTCTACTTAAAAAATGGGAAAGTGCTTTAGCTTTCAGGGAATGGACCTCATGTCTGGTTTCTTTACAGAAGAAACAGCAGAGTATTATCCATTTCTGAAAGGTAAGGCTGAAAGTTGGAAAATATAAGAGTGGTATATAATTCCACAGTTCCTATTCCTCTAATGCTTTTGTCTGTAGAGCTTGCTGAAATAAGAAACAGGTTTTTGTGAAGCAGTGACAGGACCATGCTAGAAGGTAGCAAATTAATCAGTCATTCCACATGTTCTTATTTACTGTATTTTCAAAGAAACATATATAATAGAAGGGCCAGTTATTAACAAAGAAAGCCTCTTGCCAACCTCTTTTGCTCAACAAAATTATTTTCCCCTAGATTTTCAAGTAGCTTTATGATCCATAAATTATATACAGAACCCAGAAGGAATACATAAAGCTCCTTCAATTATTAATAACTAAATGCAATGTCATTCACGATTGTGCAGCAAGCCAGCTGCATTTACTCTGTGATGGTTTGCCACTGCAGGGGTTGTCATTAGAGGATGCCAAATGCTTAAAAGAAGAAATCACCCATACTAAACTAGTTGCAAGGTGAATTTATAACCAACTCCTTAAGATCAGTCATTACAAGGAAGCATGTGATGCATTTTAAGTGACAGATTCTTCATTTTTAGGGTAAATTTACATGTAAAGATGTTAAAAATTATCATAAATCAGCATAAAATTAAAGTTACTTGATTTTACTAGACAGCTAATAGTCAGAGCAATGTGGCTCAATAAAAATCACATGCTACTAATTTTCCATTAAAAAATAGCAATAAATTCTTGCTCCAAGGAAACAAACACAAGACAGAATAGGTGGGAACTCAAATGGGATTCCTACTGACTAGGTTATTAGTGAACAGGGCCTCTAACAGATGGGATTTAAATCAAGATGCCCATTTTCACATTATTAGATCTACTCCTATTTGTTAGTTTGTACTAAGAGATTATCAATAAAAGGAAAGCAGAGCAACCACATGCCAAAAAGACATCCCTGCTTTACCCCACTCTTTAATCTCTAGTGTTTGTTTTTACATAAAGGGGCTATAATTTGGATTCAAAAGCTCTGCCCACGGGACTTACTCCAGATCCCAATCCTTTCAAAAAAGCATAAAAATAGAATGAAAGGCCCAAGGATTACAGAAGCAATATCCTGGGGGAAGGTGTACTACTATGGGGTTAGCATCCCATGGGGAGTGACTGCAAATAGGGATGATGACAAAGAAAAACAGAAGGCCACAGAAAGGTGAAAAAAAGAAACCAGTTAAAAAAAAATGGGAGGAAAGGAAATACCAACACACTTCAGAATAATGGCATCTATGGTGGAACTGGTCAGGAAATGGATAGCATTTGCATCTCAGAAAAATCTTTGGTTTTCACTTACATTTTGAAAGATTTCCAACCAGTTCTGCTTGGGGAAATAAAAAAGGAAGAGAAAGCAGGTCAAGGAGAGAATTAGCAAAGGATATCCGTAGAAATGAAAATGAGTTATACAGGCAGAGCATTTCACAAGATCAAAAGTCATGTACCCTGAAAGTAAATAAATCTGATTTGTATCTTGATACGCAATAGCCCAAACATAAGATATGAAGAATTACTTTTAATTGATATTAGTAGATTATTAAGAGTTGAATAAACTAATATCTAAACCACTCATATTCCACATGCACTTCAGAGACATTCTAAAGCTTTATATTGCTCTTACACGGTCACATAACTCACTAAGAAATGGATCTGCGATCTACTTGGTTCATCAGTGGACTAGATCATCAGTGGACAGAACTCCCCCGGGTTGCAGGGGACAGATTTTGGCAAGCCGAATCTATTTTTGCTCACAGTTCTGATTATAACTCTAACTTTGTTACTGAAACAATAATAAGATTTTAAAACAAGCGCTTGCTCTGATGTTTGGATTATTTTTAAATTACAGACGGGAAGAAAAGGTATTTAAGAATTCTGTGCTTACTATAACAGTGAGGGGAAATTTATTTCAAGTAATACCTTATTTTTTCCCCATTTTTTATTCAGAACTTTATTTCAAAATTTCCAGAAACTGATATATTTTCACATGTTGTAAAGCAGTGGCTTGCCCTTTCAGGAAAGTCCATGGGACAGTCTTTAGAGCTTTTCATCCTACTGACATGGACTATTTTACTTGTTTGAGGGATCTTAACCATAGTTATACAGAGAAAAGCACCATGCACAGATTTAAAATATTTCAATTTGGCTGTAGCACATTGACACAACCCTCAGGCACTGCAGAGGTAAGTTTGGACTTTTGATAGCCTGACTCCATTCCCATTGTTAATGGATAGCAGTTCTGCTACTAATGTCATCAGGAGCCAAATGGGCCTCACAGCAGCTGGATCTCGAGTCAGTAAGGAAATAATGTCCTTTGCACAGTGTTAGTGCCTTTGCCTTGCAAAGGGGTCCTCCTCAGGATGAGACAAAAGTAAGTCTCAGTCATTTTACCACAGGCAGATATATATTCCTTAAATTTCTCTCCTAGCTTTAAAAGATAGGTAATCACATTCTATTTGCAAAATGGCAAAAAAGTTTTACTGAAAAATACTTACTGTATTCCATACCAGAGACAGGTATATTCCTTTGATGAATAAAGCAAACCTATGAGGAGTTTAAATATCACCTTATCTATCTCTGATCCTTCTGGATGACAGATATTGTCTACCCATGGGTGACAGTTTTGGTATGTAATTGGAAATACCCAGTTAACAGATACAAAGAAAGCAGTAGGTAAGTTGGGTTTGTGGATTTTGACAGGTTCTGGGTTTACTGTACAGGTAATATAATTTCAAAGGGAAATTCAGGACAGTCAGAACCTTTGGCTAAATTAGGTAATTGAACTGTTATTTAAACGCACTACCTACCAGCAGACAGAAGAATGAGCAAGCATATGGAAAGTAAGTGGTGCTCACTTGCTGTATGATGAGATTCTATCAGGGGTTATTGAGTTAAAAGTCACCAACAAGAAGTTGGTCACACTATTGATAGAAGCTCTTACAAAGGTACTTCACAGCATAATTGTATGTAAAGGACCACAGCAAATGCGAGTCATGAACTGCCAGCAGAAAGAGCACTTTGTCAGTATCAACAGCAGATCTGAAGTTAGGACAAATGCAGCACTCTGCATTTTACAAAGAAGAATTGAATGGAAAATTTTTTTACTTAGGGAAATTCCCAGGGAAGCTTGTGTCTGCAATTTACAGATAATTGTGAAATTCCTTGAGAAGGGACAAAAGTTTGGTGAGAAAGGAGAATTGAGATAAAAAAGGGAAAAAATCCAAGTAATTTCCCATTAATTTTTTTTTTAACCTGCAATAATTCAAAAAACCAAAGTATTTCTAAGAAACACTACCAAAAGTAACGTAACCTATTACCCAGGCATAAGTGGCGTATAAAGTTTTGCCTAAGTTTTCAACTAGCCTGAAACAATAGCTTGGATTAATTCTGGGGAAATATGAGCTAAAAAAGGCAGTCAAGCAATGAATTCTATGCTGTCCTCCATCCTGACACTTCTGATGCATCTACAAACAAAGAGAATAGCAAATCCAGCCAAAGCATCTTTACTGGGACTGGCTCTGCTTAGCTCTTCCCAAATCCTACAAGTTTTACCCGCTCCTTAAGCATTCCCACGAAAGTGGCTGTGAACCCTTTTTCCTCTCCATCTCACGCGCGTTTGCTGGCTAGTGCTATGGGATGGAGGCCTACCCACCACAACAGACCACCGAACAGGCATTAAGTCCCATTGGCCAGGACTAACAGCACCTTCATCTGGCCAAGAAAATGGGGAAGCATGGCCTACACAGTATGAAATGCACTGAAGACCAGAGCTTCATGAACCCTGGATTCCCTGGGACCCCATCTGAACACTGCTCAGCAGCCTCTGGAGGAGTGAATATTTGAGGCAGAGGGAAAGAAAAGTCGGCCTAATACATGGAAATTACCAAGGATATTTTGTAAAACATAACCTGGGCCAAATTACAATG
Organism: Pluvialis apricaria; assembly: GCA_017639485.1. Classification (NCBI taxonomy): domain Eukaryota; kingdom Metazoa; phylum Chordata; class Aves; order Charadriiformes; family Charadriidae; genus Pluvialis; species Pluvialis apricaria. The sequence continues at coordinate 20,736,136 of CM030012.1, read as the reverse complement.
TCACACAGCAGGTGAGATTCTCTGTGAAGTGAAATTCCATCAACCTCACCTCAGTGGACTTGCCCACATGAGGCAGGTAGGATTCAGGCTCAGTGAGTCTATGGCACTGCAACAGGACGTGGACACAGACACAAACCACTCATGCACTATGGATAGCCGAAGAAAATGACACACATCACGGTGGAGGCTGTCTGCTGAATGTACTGAAATTGTAGTTCAAACAGCTCTAATATTATATCAGCTTCCAAGCTTGCGCCCTTCCAAAGGGCTGGTGTAAGTGGTAACACCTTAGTCACGTGGAAGGCAACTATAGAGCTTCTTGCACCTTGCCAAGATGTGCGTTGGCAGATGCATTGGCCACTTTGATAGAGACTATGCCGACAAAAGTGGACACAGAAGTCCTCCTAAGTAAACACTTAAAAGGCATTTTCCAATGGATGTACATAGAAGAGCAAGAGCTCACCTTCAAAGCACAAGCAACTCCTTGCTGCACGCAAGGCACTACTGGCTTTGCTTGCTTTCATTTAATACCTTTGTAAGTCGGTATTTTCTTTTCTACATATCCAGACTATCGCTGCATTTGCTTTTAGAGTCTCCCAGGGAACTGTATGGGAATATGGTCTGCCAAAAATATATATGATGGATCTCATGTTAGAGACATGCTACACGCTGTGCAGCTTTGAAGCGTTATTTTCCCCTGCTGTCTTCGGGTGGGTCTTGGACTTGTCAGCCACAACATGGAAAATATGGATGGTAAACAAGCTAAAAGTGGTATGAATAAAGTAAATAAAAAGCTACTGTCAAAACACATCCAATTATGCTCTGCTGTGGAGATTTAACACCAGAGGATGATTTTCAAAGTAAAAATAGTGTGGGATGCCTTTTCCATTTGCAGATTAGTTTGGAACGAAAGGCCTATTTGTGCAATTTAAGCCAAATGCACTACAACATAATGATGCTCTCCTCAATTGCTATTCTTTATTCATGGAAAGTGGTGGCTTTGTCGTGTTTGTTAAATACTTTTCAGTAAGGTTTTTTAATCCAAACTACTTAATTCAATCGTACTTTATTTTATATATATAAAAATAAAGCAATTACATGTAATTACATGGGAACAGCAACACATCGATACCTTGTGCAGGAACAAAATATGCTAATACATTCAGTCACACTGTTGAAGAATAGCACAGTAAACTTGCCAACTGATGGGAGCTAACATATCAGAAATCACGGTTTTCAGCTTCTTAGGCCAATGCTACAGTTTTGGCCTCCTTTCTGAAAAAAATGATTAGTCAAAACACTCCACCTAATTACAACTGCAAATTTAACCCAAGGCCAAACTTTTTGTTACTCTGTTTTGACACTAGTAGCAGTCTGCACAACAGGACAACATAGTGCAAGTTACTCACATGCAGTTTGAGGGACAACAAAACCAAAGACCATTAAGATACTGAGGAAATAAACATGAAATTAAATAAACAGCTCAGACAGCAAGGAAGTGCCACCAGATCAGCACCTTAGAGAAGAACCCATAACTCCTACATAATGGTAACTAAAGAAAACCAGTTAAGAGCTTTAATTTATTATGCAAGGATCCACTACCAAGAAAACACTAGAGGTCCCCTATATGAATGATGAAACCCACCTTTTTAAGGTGGTTTTAGGCCTTTCATTTAGAGTGCCAAAGGAACTCTTCTCAAGAAAACATACATTTGAATAAAAACTTCTTGGCAAGAAGCTGTCTGGCTTCTCAATACATAGGCACAGGCACATAACTTCTGCAGATAACTGTAAAAGGAGACTGCACCACCTCCGGTGGCTGCCCAGCAGACCTCCCTCCTGGTGAAAGCTGGAAGGGGAAATCAACCTTCCTGCACCTGAACACATCTTAAAACATCCCCCACCAGCCTGACTGGAGCATCTCTATGCAGGAATGACAGCTCCGTGTGAGCAGTACTCCCACTCTTAATTGCAACAGAAGGTGGCTGCATGGATGCTGTGGTAAATTCCCCCTGCTGCACACGATAAGCAGAAGTTACTCTCAAGAAAAGCCATGAAAGCTCAACACGACAGGTCCTATTCAGCCCTGTGTATGTGAGGACAAGGGTAAGCCCCAAGAGACAGGGTGTCATTTTTACAGTAACTGTCAAAAGAAGTATCCAGTTTTGAGAGGACCAGATGATGTTTTAAGAGGCATCCTGCATCCAGACCGACCTTCTTCCTAAAGAAATTCTGAATCTTATTATCCTTGAGAGAAACAAGACAAAAATGCCTGGTGAACTTACTCTATTGCAGAGTCCTCTAACTTCTCAAAAGCTTTCAAAGCCTCTTTCCCCCATGTCCCCTTTTCAATAATTAGAAGAGGGGATATTGCAGGAGCCCTTAAATATGAGCAGACATCATGCAGACCAGGAATACATTCATAGCAAGCTATTTCTAATACTGCCTAAGGCTCAAGAAGAGAACAAAAAGAATTAGAAATGTCTGCATTATCTAATTATAAATGCTTTTCTCTGAGACAGAGCAAAAAGAACATAAGCAAGGGAGGGGGGAAAATCCCTAATTTTCCAAATCTATATTACCAGGTAGCTAGTAAAGAACCTGTTCTGCCTGCTGGGAAAAAACACATGAGAAGTAGTCCTCAGAAAACACATAAAATTTAACTACATACAGCCTTATAGAATAGCAATTTGAGGATTGCACAGAAGGAAGTTTTCCAGTGGCTTGGAAAGAAAAACAGTTCTGTCTCGTTTCTCGAGTCAACCCTGATTATGAAACGGGGTATATGCTTGGACACCTCATAAAAATGATATATAATTAATGATCCAGTAGTCCCACAGCTCTGCAGTCCCCACTGGAGCAGAATACAAGTCCTGGTTAAAGCCAGCAGCAAAGCTACTGAAGACGGTTGACCTCCACTGCTAGCAAGGCCAGGCTGTGGTAAAGCAAGATGGAGAGGAACTCTGCAGACTTCTGGAGGATGACCCTCAGGGTTGCATCCCTTCAACGTAGCAAATGTGAAAAACAGCTGAAACAGTTGCCCATCAAAAAATATGGATTTTTATTTCAATTACTGTCTTCCCCTCTATGCATTTTAAGCATCAAGAGTATATGAATGTCACAGGTTCCCTCTCTCTTTATCGGATGGAAATCCTGCACCCAAAGGGCTAGACACTAAGTCTGAAAAGGTACAAGAAAATGAAGAGGAAATGGGAAAAAAATCCCAAGTAAATAATAATGGAGTAAGTAGCTATCAAGATACATTATTTCACTGCCTTGCAGACATTTACTGAGATCAGAGGGTGTAATTGGAACAGCCCAGCAAAGCGGGGTCAGTGCTAATTATGAAACCCCACCCAGAATACCCAACTGCCTGAGCTGAAATAGCTTTTTCAGATACTGAGAGTTCTGAAAGAGAAGGGCACTGACAGCACACTTGACCAAATTAATCTCTGTTGTGACTGACTGAAAATGGAGCTACACCTGAGGCAAATTGCTCTTCCACCAATAAACCATCACTGCTTTAAGTGAAGCAAACCACTGAACCACAGTTCTTATTGCCATCACTAGATGTCTCTTACTGCCCTGCTTTCTGAAAAAGTTTAATATCTTCAAACAACATTTTACCCTTGAATGTTTTGGTATAACCTTGAAATAGAAACTGTAGTGAAAGGAACTGCTTCACAAAGACCTATGTTAATAACAAAATGACAGCTATATGTTTAGATATCTTTCAGCATTTGCTTTAATATTATTGATATTCTTCTCACTGGTATTTAATCCAGGAAAAGGTCTTTAGGAAAAGGCAGGGAGGAGCAGGAAAAGGCACTTGCACTTAGAAAAACAGGTCACTGTAGGAGGTTCTCACCATAAACTGCCTGCCATTTGCTAGTGAAAATAAAACTGCTTTTTACAATCCAGTGTGCAACAGACAGATATGCCATGAATATCTTGCAAAGAATGATAACGGAAGAATTTTAGGTGGCAGAGTTTTATTCCATTTAGAGCCTGAGAAGTATTAGCAAGCAGCAAAGTATCTGTTGACCAGGGCTTACAACACTTTTGCATTCTCTGCAAAACACTCATTTATTTCATAAAGATCCCACAATGGGCCACTCTTACCTTACTGCAACAGCCATGCTTCCTATAGGGTTGATTGGCAATGGCCTGGCTCCAGGAAATATTCCTCTACTCAGAACTCGAGCTCCATTTTGTATCACTCCCGGAGGAACTACAAAAAAAAGGAAAAAAAGGAAAAAAAAAGAATATTTTTTCTTTTAAAGGAAAAGTTAGGGAAATGTAGGAGCAAAATGCGGAACTTAAGCTTTTCAATGACCTCAGAAAACATTGCAGAGGCTCGTGTAGTACACTGCTTACCTTTAACATCTCAGCCTCAACTCTTGTGAATGCCATGCTATTTCCAATGCTATTTTCATGGCAAAAAAATTTAAGAGCAACCAATGTTAATATGGCTTGTGGACGCCACTGCCTGACCTAGTTGCTGCAGATCATTCCTTGTACAACCCAGGCACTTCTGTTTTGTAATCACCGTTCTGCTGGGAAGACATGTGCTTAGAGTCAAAACCAGTTATGAGCACAGATGTAACTATTTTGTCTACAATAAGAACCATCGACCCTTTACAGATAAACAGAACATAAGCACTTCACTGCAAGAACACAGGTCACAACTTTTTATCATCCCAGCTTACTTTCTGAGCAGCAATCTCTTGGCCTTGTCTCCTGCAAAATAAAATATTAACTACAAATGTGGATTTACCAGGAAAGGAAAGAGAAAAGGCTAAAAAGGCATTAGCTCCATACCACTAATTAGCTTCTCTCTCTTGCCACCAGTGACCTCTGTCACCCAGCCTGACAGCAGTCATGCACCTCCAGCGCAGGGCCGGGTCACAGCCGAGCCTCCCCCATCCAACACAGCGCACTGATGCCACCGACACCAAACTGCGTAGGTACTGGCCACTACCGATGAGAGATTTCACCGGGGCCTTTTAACTGGGCTGTATATAAAAAAAAGCAGCTCTGGCCAACAAGACTTTAACCTACTACCAAGTACTTCTTTTCTATCCAGGCGTGTCCCTGTGTGCTGCTCAGCCCAGGGCAGCCGACCCCCAGCTGACGGAACAGCAGAGGAACCACTGCCGAGCACCACCAAAGGAAGAGTCTGTCCCTGGCAGGTCCTCATCGTTTCCCTCCTCCACTGTGGGATGCAGGACTACTGAATGCAGTTCTTATCCTAGGCACTTGCCAGGGACTTGGGCGTGATGCCATTCATTTGCACAGCCATAATGTCCCTTCAGGTCAGAACAGTAACCTACCACAGCCTCAATCCGAACTTGCTTCTTTAATGTCCACAGCTAACCAGTTCACTCGCTTTTTCTTTACTATGAGTCATCATTCATACTGTAACTTCCCCTGATGGGGAATGTCCAAAAAGAGAATGATGATTATTACTCTGGATGTATTTTTTTAAACATACAGGTATTATATAAATACATACAAGAGAAATGTAAACCATATCACTTTATATAAACCTAGAGAATTTTATTTTTAAACAAACTACAGGGAGACTAGAAAAATCATTCAGCCTAAGAATCAACACATACAATTTACATGCCCAACGTCAAATGCTCACACCTGAAAATATTAGTGTATTCTGATGCAGAGAAATATAGGCTCAGAAATACATAATTTCTAAGCTGCTGAGGTACATTTCAATACCAAGCCAGATTCACACCTCCCTTCCTGCTATCCTGATGCTCACCTTCCTTCACGCCAGACCACACAGATTAGTTCTGGGAAAATAATCTTCTTCCTCCTGCTGGTGAGAGCACATCACCCCCATAACCAAATCCTGTCACCACATTACAGCCATTTCTGCTTTTGAGCACCTCTGAAGAATAGGTCATTTATATTTAGGTGCTTAAGTACAGCTTCAAATGGCTAAAATTACAGAACCTACTTTATAACAACTAGGGTCAGCTTTCAATGACCAAAATAATTTAAAAATTGCTTTTGCTATTTATACTTCACTACTTTGTGCCCTTTTTCCTCCAGCACTAGATTATGAGAAATCGATCAAATCTGTTTCACTCAGGGGGCACTATCAGGCTTTCAATGCTCCGATGCTTGGGTTTGCAGATACTGTAGAGGAATGTTATCTTGCTAAAAACTCCAAAATCTGAATTTCTTATTATATTTATTTCAACAGCATGACCTTAAGATTGCCAAAATACCAGTGTCATGAAAGAAAAGCAGTCTGCCCAAGGATATGGCTAACCTAAAATGCACAGATAACAGGTAAATTGAAAGCAACAGATAAACCTCCTAAGTATCAAAAGATCAATAAAAAGACATCATTTCCAATGGGCATGTTTTTTCCAACAGGCTTTCAAGAGGGACAGATTTTGTACTGCACTATACAGTACAGTTTCTCTACATTTAGAAAGTCCCATTAAAAGAAATGAACGAGGAGTTTTGACCAAGAAAGATCTGGGAATTTTCTCTTTACTCCAGTACAAACTACACAGTTTTATATTGACATGACACATTTATGGATGCACACAGAGCCACCTGTCAGTTGGCTATGGAGGTTGCCTAAGTATGTATACATTTAAAACTGGAAAGCAAACACACTGAAAGTTCTCCTGCAAAAAAAGAGAGCAATAGGCTCCTTGATGCCCAAACTCTTCTTTCCATGGTTACCTAATTTTCCTGGTCTGTTGGCAGAGTTAGTTAATGCTTATCTTATCCTTTCTCCTCTCCTACCCTCTTTCTGCCTTATTGACAAATCCCATTGCTTCTTTAAAAAATCCTGTTCACTTCCCCATCACTTCTCTAAAAATCATGTAAAATGTCTTTCCTTCTTCACCTTCTCTGAGTTTCCTTTTTTCCTGCACTCCTGTATATATAAAATACACTGCCAAGTCTCGTATCTTAGACTTTCTACATATTGGCATCTCCACTTCAACCCATCCCTCCATCTTCCTCGACCCTTTGCAGATTTGTAAGGAATTAACAACTGTTTAAAAAAAAAAAAAAAAAAAAAAGTAGACATTTGCTGTCCTCCAAAAATATCCCCAAAGAGACAACTTGGTACCTACTCCTGCCTATGAAATTCACTTAAATTATGTCTGGTCTGTTTAGCACGCCACAACTCATTGAAAGGCTTCAATAGGACTATTCATGTCAGAAGCAGCTTTAACTATAATTCTATGATTCTAACCTTTCTCTGATGTACACCACAGCTTTGTATATTGAAATCACCACTCAGAATTCAGTAACTATTTCAGCTTTCAACAGAAGTGTTATCGCTACTGATTTTTATTTTTGTTTCCCGAAACTGTCTGAATTATGATGCAGCAGTACCACTACATCACTAGTTAAGCTATGTAGACAGACAAACAGAAAGGTTGTATGGAAGAAATCAACTGAAGGAGGACACTGGACGATGCAGTGTATCCTTTCAGTAAACGTCTGGAGCCATAATGAAAAAATACCCCCAAACCACCACAACTTGCTGGTAAATCAGTTTCTGTAGCATCCTAAACCTAAAATGAAAAGCAAGATCAAAATAATTCAATAGTAGAAGGTATTCATTTCTAGTTATCCGCACAACCAATGTGCCACTGTAAGACTGATCTCTATTGCTCATGCATCTCTACTTACAGCATTTAAAGCATCAATACTCATCCTTCCCAAAATGACAGTAATTACTTTATTTAAAAAAAAAATAATCTATGTATATAAACTGCTAATACATTTTCTCTGGTACCCAGACACTTTCCCTGCCTTTGTGCAGGCTGTATAAAGATAGCTACTTACTATCCAAGGAATTATTTCCACATGTTGGTACTTTTGAAGGGTTGTGGATTACTTACTGGAAAATATGTGGTGCTTTTATTCCAAAGATACATTTATGCCTTACAAGCTTTAATTACATTTCAAAACCATACTTTGAGGTGAGGTATTTATATTTCAGATTGAAGATTCAAGGTGTGGAGGTAAGATAATTTACTCTAAGCCATATCATCAATCAGTGCCAGTCTGGACTAACACCTTACAGTCCAGACTCCTCTTTTCTAATGCTTCTTTAACCAACAGTACAGGCAGGTTACATGGTTCCCAATTCCTAGGCAGAAGTGTGAAATGTAATTTACACCTTTTCTGTGCAAGTGCCCAGAGATGTTTATGTCTGAGAAACTCAGCTCAAGAAAACAATGCGCAAAAAGATCTGTGCATCTCTTTGATAAAGGTTTCCTCTTTCACAAAACGTTCCTAGTGAAATGCGAAGTCTGAAACAATAAAATCATTATTCACCTTTCAGCTTTCATCACTGCTATGTTTTCAAGGAGGCATTGCATCTCATTCTGCTCTCTGGAAGCTTAAACCAGGCAATACTTCCATTGGAGTAGAGTTAAACCATGTACAGAGAACGTGCCCCTGATCTGCTGCGTGAATGGGTAAATGATTTTTGGATCTTATGCTGCGCTGGTGGAATTCCACAACCTGGGTAGGATCTGCCGGCACATCAAGTCTCCACCAGCTAACTGTGGAGAAAAGCAATGCATCCGACATCAAAAATCAAGACTGCATCTCCGAAATTCTCCAAAGGGGAAAATAAATCTGTCTTTTGTAGCAAACTTTCCCATTACAGTTTAACAGATAATAAAGCGAATTCCATGTAGGAGAACACACCATAATCTGAATCCATCAAAACACTACGTTCAGATAGTGTTACAAAGATCCAACAGAAGCCCTCAAAAATCCAATGTGGTTTTGTAGCCTTTGGAGGTGGAAAATAAACAGAAGGCCACATGATCACTCCACAGCCAGTGCAGGACTGTTTTAATTCAGAGCATGGTCTTGTCTACACATTAGCTGAGTAGAATATCCCGAACTATGAACTTCTTTCATCACATCCCTGGACAGATTGTACCCATAATCTCTCACCTGCAAGAGTGCATGCGGGTGAAGCAAACTTCCCCCATCCAGCCGAACTAACAACCTCATCCAAGACCTTCACAACAATCAAGACCACGTTAGACTGAGTCCTTCCCTGAAGATTTGATTGTCTAACACACAATATAGCAATTTGGCAAAATTAAAATGGGAAAGAAGGAGGAAATACTCAATGGATAGAGACATCAGACACAGTGATACGCCAACAGCTCACTAAATAAGGAAACTAACTTCTTGGTTAAATGTTAGTACATGGAAGTTAAATGAGGAAGTTAAATGCTGAGAGTGATTTTTGTAAATCAAGGAAATTAAAAGGAAAGGGGTAAAAAACATGTTCTTTCTGTCATCTGGGAAACAAGCATACACTTCATTAAACTGTCTAGCTCCAGGTAGCCAGTATTTAGACTTGTGAGGAAGACTGAATAAAATTTATTGAAAACGAACTGCAAAAAAGTGGAATATGAAGGTATCCTGTAGGACAGACTGGTTCTCTGCCTCTTCTGTCATCATGTGGCACATGCATTTATCTCAGGGCTCTCTTCCCTAACCCATCTTTTGTAGCACAGAAGAAACCATAGTCCCATGCAGAAATCATTACAGACGAGAGATACTGAGTTTCTGCTAGCTTCTGTCAGCTTCAGCTTTTTTCTGCCAATCTGTCTTCCAGGACAGTGTTTAGCAGAGTACTTTATCTCAGGCTACAAGAACTGAAAATAGGAAATTGCTAATGATGTATAATTGATGGGACAGAAGAATTTGCCAAAAGCAAATGTTATCTGCCAAATGTGTAACTTTATTCACTTCAACTCTCTTATCCCAGGCATAAATTTGATGCCATCTGCCTAACTTCTTCTGTTTTACTACTCAAAGACAATTTTACAGCTCTTAAATTCCATAGTCTGCAGTTCTAACAAACTGCAAATCAAGGATGCATCCAACAAGCCATTTACTCTAAACAAAAATTTGAGGTGGGGGAGAGAAGTGTATCCTGATAATCTTATCACGCTCATACCTTGTGTAAGGACATTTAACAAAAATAATTCAATCTTCTGATTATATTTTTGTGTAAGTAGAAAACCACAGCTAATGATTCTTCATTTTGCTGATACTGGAACTGCTCAATTACAAAGTAAACCATGCTGTTAAATCAAATTATGAGGAGTAGGGAGAAAGAGTAGAAAGTATTTCATAAAAGTATGTTTTCTTTCCAATTCTATTTCCTCACCTTAACGACTTAATACTGAAACACTGAAGTAAAAAAAACCCCTCTTCAATAGAAGTTGAGGATGTCATTCCCCCCAAAATCCTAGCAACTGGAAGGGAGAGTTTCAACCCTATGAAAATAGCTCTATGAAACATTTTACTGTCAATGCTTTATCATTTTCTGAAACAAAAAGTTAGGCTGGAAGCTTAGTAAGTTATAATAAGTGACTTGTCCACAAGCAGTACAAACAGAACATTACAGTTACCAAGTTTCATATACAATAAAAATGTCCCAAGAAAACAGTATGTTCTATTTGATCCTATTTGAAGGATTTCTTTCTGTTATTAAGGCAATTTTATAGCAATTTTTTGTCTTGATTCCTGTAAACGTATTTTCCACATATACAACCCACTTGCATTAGCTTATAAAGCAAATATCATCGGGGCACAATTTTAGAAGTATAAAGGTACAGTATTAGTAGATGTCTTCAGAGAATTACTTCTCCTCCCACCAAATTTAAAATAGATAATAGATATTCTGAGTTTTATATGCTTTGAGACAAAGATTAATAAAGATTTCCAAACCAGAGAGATGTTGATCTCACCCTTGGAAAGCCTGCTTTTTAAGAAGCACCCAGCAAAACTCCATGCAACTTTCCAAACATCTTTACCACAGCGCTTCAGTTTCCTGTAAGGAGCCACCCACAAAATCAGTGTTGCAAAGTCTCCTGAAGGCCACCACTTTCCAGCTAACCTGGGCAAGTAGTGGTGAGCACTATCAAAAACAAAAGACAGATGTTCAGAGCTGACAACTCTTAGTTTGCTGGTTTTTACCCAAACCCTTTCCACAGTCACTGTTTATAGCTGTTTGCAGTATTAAACTTCAGCTTGAGCAATGTACTTAACATTTGTGTGCAATTCCCAAACTATATAGCGATGGGCAAAGGACTACTCATGAATTTGAAGCTATGTATAATATTACTGTGTCAGGGGCTTCTTGAATTAAATCAAGATTTCCAGTATAACCACTTTGACCGCAGTGTTGTTTCACTAGCGGTAGCAGCAGCAGCAATACATGACGCACACTCCCTTCTTACTGGTCCTTCCTGAAGAGCAAATGGTCCCAAGTTCAGAATGACCTCACCAATTAAGTAGGTATTGCCACTTAAAATGCTTACAGTGATTTGAATCTCAGGAAGTCCAAACACACTGCGAAACCACCCAAAACAATCCCCAATTTATTCATGGCAAAACACAATGGTTTGGCAAGACTAAATGCCATGCCCAGGATGCTACACTGGAGTGACAGCTGGTAACATTTACTTTCGAGACACTGGTAAGAACTCAAGTATTGAAAATCTTAACAATTGTACAAAACTAACCCATGGGCTTCATTGAGTTAGTAGCCATGACTTCCAAATTGAGCTAATTTACCATTTGTTCACCATCTCCTTTTCCTCTGTCCTCTCTGTGAATTAAGATTCCCATCAGGGAAAACAGGCCCAGATATTTGACGCCGCTTGCCCAACACAGCCCAGCCAGTACCCAGCCCCCTGCAGGTCAAAGTACAGTTTTCAATGCAAGTCACGTATTTTGGAATTAATATTCATGTACTGGCTACCAATAAAATCCAAAGTATTTGTAACTTGTGATAGCTGCTACTGAACAAAGCAGGTGTTTCAGTTGCTGTTTCTTTTTGAATATAATCAAACCATACAGAACTGGATGAAATACAGGGACTTCCATAAACTGAAGCAAATAAAGTATTAAAAGTATGTTCCTACATGGCCTTTCTTAGTATATCACACTATCTTTCAGCTGTATTTTTGGTGGCAGCTGGATTGTATGTTTCAGTGCAGAGTCTTGCACAGAGATAGCTACTTTGAACTTCTGCCTTTAGTTACAATCTGGAAATATTTGGTCTCTGAAAATACTGAAAAGTGTAGTATTTTAGAAATTGATTTCTGATGTCATCACCCCAACTATAATTGCATTATTTCCAACCTTTAGTGACAACAAGAACAATCAGTTTCATGAGTCTATAAAGTAAAACCCCCACAAACACAAAATAATCCTAATAATGGTGTTTTACGCTTTTATTCTGCCATAATTTTTTGCATGAAACCTAAAGCGTGGTGTGATTGGGGTAAATTGTAAGCAACATTTGTGCCAGCTCAGATACCATTTCAAGATTTCATATAAAAGCAAAAGCTGATTTTAGAATTCATGTGTGGTTGTTAGCAGTGTTTCACATGTGGGTATGGAATTTTAAATGGTCATTTAAAAGCATAAAGCTAATTAATCAATCTGTTACAAAGCAGGAATAGTTTAGTCTGGATTTTCTAATGCCACTAAGATGGGATTCCTTTCTGACAGACTATATTAAAATAATAAATTTTAATAAGACTTTGAACGATGTCTGTAGCTAACTTCATGCTAAATATGCTTTTAGCACCCACATTGCCTAGACGAGCATGGATTGTTATCCTGCTCGAAAGGTAGCTTTTAATCCAAAAAGATGCCTTCAAAGTCAAAAGCCAACGCATGTAAACGTCCACACAAACATGAATTCAGACTGTCACAATCTACTTTGGAGGTATCCATGTTTCACAGTGACAGTTAAATGTTTGTAGGACAGGCAAATGCCTTAATGGACTGGAGTTCTAAACTTTCTGACTTGTCAAGTTGTTATACTGTGAAATGACACTCAGGTTCTGCCTCCACCTGATCGTCTCTGTTGTGGAACTAACTGGCACATTTGGAGTCAGGCTCTTTGACCCAAAGGGTGTTTTCAGTCAGGTATTAACACCTGCGGCCAAACTGTAAACTATGTCCCTCCCTCTTCAAATCTTGTCTTCAGAAGATGGGGTGTTTTGCAGCCCTGATGGCTTGAGCACATGCTTGACACCACAGTCTGATACGATGAACAGAACTCTCAATCTTCAAGGGATCGAACAGTACCAGCATGCTTCCTGCCCTGATCATTCACAGCTTGATTTACAGACCACTGTAGTCACTGACAGAGCAGAGAATGAACTGCGAGCTTCTAGACGATGCTCAGCATTGCAATGAAAATTTTATAGCCCAATTGCCTTTTATTTGAAAACTAATTTTAAATGTGATTTTTCATGCATTTTTTTCTTAATGTGCAGTAGTAATTAATTCACTTTAAGTTGCCTAAGATTTTCCTAACATGGTAGATAAGTGAGACCCAACTGTAATTCATAGGACAGGCTGATTTACATCCTTAAGTATCCATTCACACACACAGGGAAATATTTCTCCTTTGTAATTTAGAGGACCTCTGAGGTTACAATAAAAACTTTTGCCCTTTCCTCCTGGCACCAGACAGTTCTACCCAACGTTTGGAAGGATTCATAAACTTCTGAGCAGACCCTGCATTTCAGTTTAAAGACACAGAGGAAGGCCTCATTACTTGCGGACATCAAGGAGGGAGCAATGTGAATGAGGAGCCATCTTTCTGCTTTCATCTCCCTCTCACTTTTGACGTCCTGACACAGCAGCCCACTGGGAGGGTGACATGGGGGGAGAGATATGCCAAACTTGTAGAAGGCTAGAATTTCCTTCCTCAGAGCAACCTCTACAAACTAAAATAGCAATAAGCCATTTGCCAACTTGCAAGCTATGATCTCTGTGAAATGACAGTGCCCAAGCCTCCAAATCACTTCTACGCAAACACCTGCAATGCTGGCAAACGTGCACGTGATAAAAATCTGCAGTGTGTTTAGAACATGCAGCTTACTATGGATCTCCTCCCTTTCTTGTCTGCAATCTTCTTCTGCTCTCCATTTCCTCCAGGAGTTCAGTTTATTCTGTGTTTTCCCCATCCTTTTCTGTGTACATACTTCTTTATGTCTCCTTCCCTCTTCTCACATATTGTTCTACCCCTGCACTCTCATTCTACCCCAACTTCTTTTCCCGTTTTCTCTGCCCCACAAATCTGGCTTCTTTAAATTTCTGATCCTTTGAAGATCTTTCATTGTATTCTTCCCAGTAAGCTCAACGATAACCTCCTCTCCCTGAAAAAATCTTTCCTTTTTCCTACCTACACATACCTGGGATTGCTCGCCCTCTTACCGTGCACAGTCCCTGAAGGCTGTTTAGGAGAGGAGGACAAGGACCACTCTTCTCTCTTTCCAGAACGGACAGTTTCTTGGTACATTGGGCTCTCCCCCAAGAGGAGCTTCTCAAGAGGCATTTCTCTGGCAGGGTCACAAAGTAAGCTGACAATAGCTTTCCTTGGCTGCACAGGAAATGCTTTGATGGTAACTGACTCTCTTCCCCAGGCAGAGTATCAAAGTGCGAAACAAGGCTTCCCCTGGAATTTGGATTTGGTTGCCCAAGCTAGAACAATAGCAGTGATGCTAGACAGGCTTGATAATGGATTCTATTTTAACTTCTGCCTTTATTTTTTAGAGCTGCCTGTCACTTGGCATTACTACTGTGCTTGCTGACCAGTGATATGTTTGTTTTCTTGTACTCCCTGCTTTTGTGCAGCTGTACTCCTCTACGGATTCCTCTAATACCTTCACTGCAAGTTCTGTGGGGCAGGATGATTCCTGCACTACGCGCACAGCCCAGTACTGTGGGGGCCGAGGCCCCTTCAGTGCTCTGTTAATACACAGCATCAAAACCTGGGGTCTGGTCACAGAACAAGGAGGACAGTATTGGCAGGAAATGAGACCTTTCCTTGCTCCCCGGAGCCTGCCTACTGCCTTGCATCAGACAGAGCAAAAAAGCAAACCGGGCAGGATGTGTGCAAGGAAGGAGTTGAAACAGTGCCCGAGTGAATGGAAAGTATCCAGATGGCTGTGGTAACTCACACGATGGGAGTCAAATCAAAACAAAATGAAAACAAAACCATATGCCATGTACCCTTCGCTCTCTTGCTCTCTTTCTTTCCCTGTCTTTCTCCTGGCTGTTGCCCCAGGTCTTTCTATCAGTATGGATAATTGTGTGTTACTCAATTATGTGTATGCCATGAATAACAATAACCCCTCTTTTACATTAGAGATCACGGATTACTATTATTCATGTAACAAAGAATATACTATGAACCACAAAATTATACTCATGTAAGGGTCAAGGAAGTGTAAGGGTCTACAAGGGAAGTTGTATTTCTTCATGAAATCCTTCTTTTTATCTGGTACGCTGTATACTTATAAAAGAGAATATTAACTTTACACGTCTATGTTGCTATATGCTATAGAAATATCTACTCACAACCTGCTTGTATCTCAGGGGGAGTATTCAAAAGCATCATGGCAGTGGCAGCATCAATGTCAGGATCTGGAAAAATCAACCAATAAATAGATTATTTATAATTGGGCTAATCTTCTTGCCCCCGTTGCTAAACTATAGGTTAAACCAAATCTCTGCAGTGAAAAGGTATGAGTTCATTATTCAGCGGGCTTGTTGATCACGCATTGAATTTACCCCCAAACTCGCATGTGATCCCATTGCTACTATTAAGTACAGCGCAGTGATGAATGTCACCAAACCATACTCGTGTGTGCATGATACCTTTGCTGTTAGCCTCACGAACTTACTGTTTGATTCTGTGGAGAGTATTTAGATTTCATTACAAAAGATCTGTGAAAGCAGGTGCGACATCACAATTTGGAAGCAGCACACAGGGATGAGCTGACAATACAGTGGGAAAGCGTTAGGAACACCTACACCTGAGCAAGTACAGAGGATGACACTCGCTCATTTTGATTTGTCGATACTGATTTCAGCGAGGTTTGAGAAAAGTGTTGGAAGCCAAACTGCTACAATTAAGGAGGGAAAAAAAAAAAAAAAGAAACTAGCATTTCATTGAAGCACCAACTTATTTGCATCCTCATCCATTGTCACTTTAGTATAATCAAAAATCATTGGCTGGCTGCTGTTATTCTTAAATTGGTTTCTGAATCCATCACAGTCAGTTGACAGATGGTAAGTTATAGAGACAGACCAAAATATGATCCTTTTATAACTATATTCACTTGCTTCACACACAGCAGCTCGGCTGCTCTGGAAATGTAGGTAGCTATGACAACAGTAAACAACCCCACAACGGCCACTGAATAAGCTGAAAAGAACATCTGCCCCAGCAAAGCGTCCCAGCTGCCCTGGGGCGCAACTTGCTAATCGTGCAGTGATGCCGTGTGACAGAGAAAGCCGCCTATGCCATGTCCAAATAAATGAAGTGTGCAATTGAAGCAGACATAAAAACGCACACCCTGGCCGACTGCTGCCTCTGTGCTGCTAAACTGAATGACTAATGAATATGCATTTGTTGTTTGGGGTTTTTTTTTTCAGCTTGTCAGTATTTATACTAAATTACATACCAAAAAAATCAATTTACTACTAATAGCTTCATGGCACTTTATTTTGGCTATTATGTCAGAAAATTACTTTCCACTTTTAAAAATATTTGTGTATTATACCTTTATATATTTCAAATCTGTTTCCAGTAATGTAATGTGGTATAAAGCCCTGCAATTTTTTAACAACACAAATGACATAGAAAGTATTTCAATATCTGCTTAAGCAAAACAGAAATTCACTTGACTGGTTAAGAAAAAAAGGGATTTTCTATTAGTTTAAGTATGTACTTTTCTGTGAATAGCTGGAAACACACTTCTATCGGCTACTGTCTTATTTAATTGCTGAAACAGTAAACAGAGCAACAGCGTACAGGGTGTAAAACTAAAGTTGAAGCAGCAGCACACTAAATTAGTACAAAAGGTGCCCACATACTGGAAAGCTGGTGCTTGTCTGTCTCCTGGACAGGTCAGCATATCCTTTTCCAAAAGTCATCAGCAGACTCCTCAGAAAAGCAGCTTTACCAAATTGTGTTCATCTTCAAGTCTGAAGATACATCAAAAGCAGTATTCCTGCCGCGAGCATCTATGCTGAAGGTGCCATTTCCAAACAGCCTAACTCCCGAATGCGTGCCGTGTTGCAGGACTGGGTCCACACACCACACAACCCACAGAGCAAGAGTTTCCCTTTAGTCAAACTGAAGATGGATAATCTATCTAATGTTAAAAACCAAGTCAAAAAGCAAAGAAGCCTGAGAAATAAAGCCAAACCAAACCAGAATTCTTCCATCTCTTTCATACCATAAAATCAGAAGACTGTTAGAGGTTGAATTTACAGTATCATGATTCACACAGCCAAAAACAACATTCGTTTATTGTCTGTTCCTAAATTTTGTTTTCTTGTTTTACTTTAAATAAGGTCCCACCACTGGGAAACAGTGTAGCATAATGTTAATTTTGCTGTTGAAAGAATAAAAGGACACAACCAGAAAAAAACACATTTCCTGCTGACTTTGGGTTTTGTTTGTGTAACAAACTGTGCTTTGAGATAAAACTGATGCTACCAGTTTATCTTGAAAGGTGCGTTCTTAGCCTTCAGACCACTAATGGTACCACCATGTTTCTGTAATGACTTCACAACACTAACACGAGCTGTTTACAACACATGACGGCATCCAAGGCAGCTATTTTCCAAAGCACAAACACGATTCAAGTCCATCCACATCTGCTATGGTGTCTAGCTCTGTTTTTATTGGTATAGTCTTAAAGAAAGCAAACAGCTATTCCATAATGCTGTGGCAGAGGTAAGAGGGCTTGGAGACATGCACCCACGGTGGTGCCAGTAGGGTCGAGGACAATGTGCTTTGGGTTATCCTGCAGACAGAAAAGAAAAAGGAGGGACTGGGTGCACACGGAAGACAAGGGCTGAGGGCCAGCAGTCAGAAACCACACAAAGAGGTGTGGAAGCAATGACTGAGGGCAAATTGAAAGGCCAGTTCATTCTAGAGCAGCATTTACACTCGCAATTTGGAGGTGTTCTCCTGAGAAGGACGTCAAGAAGAAGAGCCAAGAAGTAGTCATGAGGAGCAGCACTGAAGGCAGGCGAATGAAGGGCTCCTTTGCTTGGACCGGCATTTCCTGCTTAGACTCCTGGTACCCACCAGTGACCCCCTGCTGATGGCCCTTTCCCCACAATTGGCATCTTCATAGAGTCTCGTCCATGCGGATCCTCTCATTTCTAGCAGTAAGGGCTGACCTCACATGGCAGCCCGACCAGGGTGGTAACTGGATTCTCTCCCTTCTGCCCACCTGCCTGCGTTTGTAAAGCTGTGGATTTCATAACTGAGATCTCCGCTCTACCTGAAGTCTGCGATCAACACAAAGGCTCCTGAAGTTATTAACAGTGGGTGGTTAGTGATTGCAGAAACATCTTTCCCTAGGAAACCAGGTTAAAAATAACCACATACAAAGTTTCCAAATTTAGAAAATCAAGTATTTAAATGAATGCATTCTGGTTTCTTTTTTGCTAATTAAATTGGTGAATTGACTGCATACACAAACTGTATACGTTCATTTTTTACTAGTGAAAAGTAGAAGACACCCAACTTTCCCAGTGAAAGAGGAAAGTAACAATAAAGAAGAGGAAGGATTGTGGGTGTTGTATGAAGAAGGAAGAGTACATCAAAGTCTCAAAAAGGCAACGCTGGAGAGTGATAAAAACATAGTGACAAAAATTGCCAGCAGCCACAGCTCTCCCTAACAGATGACTGCTGTCTATAGACTCAGTGCTTCATGCTACAATCTGAAGTTTCAGTGCTTGGTCCCTCATTCACCAAGTGTCCTTCACAGGGTATCAGAAAGGACCTAGAAGAAAACTTGAGCACTTACACAAACTTAAGAGGCAAAAACCAGGACAAAAGCATACATCCCAACGCAGTTCAAAGTCAAGAAGGGGCAGGCACTCCACCACAGCTGCAGTACCTCCCCTTGCAGTGGGAGCCTACTGCTATTTTTGCCAGCATTGCTTTCAAAGACAAAACTTCTTTTGATGAAGACGATACTAACGAAGGATAAGTCATAAACCTCATGGCAGGTCTGTTCACTGCATTTTAGATTCAAGCCCCTATTCAGCAAAGTGGTCAAAAATGAACACCAAATCGGTTAACAGCATCTAGTTCTTTCACCGAGGAACTAACCTACAATTTATCACTCTGTGGAATTATGACCTAGTGCATATTGTCAAGATGTGCTTTGAGCCAAACTTCACTCTGCACATTACCTGTATAGATGAGAATCTGTCCTGCACAGACATGTGAAGTGGCAAAATAGTAGGCATGAAATATTTTGGCGTGAGATTACACAGAAACATTCAGCAACGCAGAGGATAGCCCTCAGGTAGCAGACTGTTTATTCTAGAATTGACAAAAAATAATTAAAACTAAACAGGGTACCTGAGAAAGCCGGATGTGACAGCTGTCCTTTTATTATGTTTGTGATCTCTGAACCAAGTTAATTTCATAGAGAGAGGAAGTGTTTTATAGTAATTCATATTATTTTCCTTATTTTGATCTGATTCCACTGAATGCTTCAAATCCATCCCCTTCCAACTAAATCGTAATAAAAATTAGGATCACACAGTCCCTCTTGATTTTCCTACAGGGTACTTATTTTAACAGCCATACTATAAGGTTTTAAAGAAAATAGCAGTTGAAGCAGTTCAAAGCAACCATGGCCTGAATTTTCCAGCACAGATGCCTAGAGAGAGGCACTGAAGATGCATATTTAGGTACTACTAAAATGTTACTGCCAACCGACGTAAAAAATATAGTTAGTAAATAAACTGCACCATCTGTACACTACAACCATTGCCATGTTATCTCATCAGGAAGGAATTTATAAGATCTTCTTTTAATTTAAAGTTACTGCATCTAAAATAAAACTATTTTTGCACAGAATTGCACTTCACCATTCAGTATGCCAGCTTTCGGCCCCTTCCACTTCTGCCTCAGCATCCGCCACTGCTTTTTTCCATTCAAATGCTCTACTCCAGTTGGAATGCATAAAACTTACTGCCACTGTACTCCGAAGATAAAAGTCCAGTTTATTCCTTTTCTACAAGATCAGTCTTTTTACTCCCTGCCTCAATTCCTAGCACAACCCATTCCTACATGTTTTTTCTGATTTGATTCTTTGATATTTTCAATTTTCAGCAGCAGGAAAATGTTGGAAAAGCAACACTGTGTTCCACCTTTTACCTTAAGGCTTATTAAACTGCAACAGAGCAAATAGCAGCTTGCCCCTCTTTAACTTGTCTGCTAATAGATGTGCTTTTTCCCTTCCCGCATCATGATGGTTAACCTCGGTATGAGTCAGGTTAGGTCAAAGACATAGAGAATAATTAATAGAGTGAAGGCTTTTTTTCCCCTGTTTTTTTTTTCGTTGCTATTTTTAATTTATTTTACCTGATGACAGAATAAGAACATAGCTGTTAAAATAAAACTGCAATGTGCAAGACAGAAAGAAATACCTGAAGAGCACTTAAGTACTGCAACTCTGTCAAACTCCTTGGTGTAGGATGCCACTAAGTCCACTTCTGAAACATTTAAATAAAGTTGAGACGAGCTCTTAAAATAACAGAACACTTGCAGAAGCGTACGGTAAACAAATATTAGGATTCAGAACCAAGATCTTGGGAAGAAACAAGAAATTATACTCATACCTCAACAACAGTGCGCAAAAGACCAAGAATGAGAATTCTGGAAGCTATATAATAGAGGCCAGGAGGACGCAATTTAACTAGCAATACAAAACTGGTCTGGCAGTCACAGTGGTTCTCCCACTCCTTTGAAAGGATCTAGTATGAGACACAGAAGAAAGGTACAGGTCTAAATAAATGACTAATTTTTCCTGGTTTTTAAGTTCATTTCCGGCACTGCCAAGTAAGCTGCAGCACAAATTATTCTGAGAGGTCTAATTCTAAAAAATATGGAACATTCGTAGAACAAACCGTCTTCCCGCTCCTCTATTTTGTTAAATTTGTATCGTCATGAAGCAACACGTACAATTTCCATTGTTTAACAATACCATTTTATCAGCTGAAAAACTGTATAAACAGTTACAACATATATTGCTGTTAAAAGCTTCA
Organism: Pluvialis apricaria; assembly: GCA_017639485.1. NCBI lineage: Eukaryota > Metazoa > Chordata > Aves > Charadriiformes > Charadriidae > Pluvialis > Pluvialis apricaria. The sequence goes on along the minus strand of CM030012.1, from coordinate 20,714,983 downwards.
GTAAAAAGAATGGTAGAAGAAAGAGTTACAGAAGGTCTTGCACATGCACAAACTCAAAGAGGTTCATTTATCATTTGGAAAGCTGTATGAAACCAAAACATATCATCCTAACTTTTCATCTCAGTAGTAAAGATTAAGATCAATTAGCTGTTAAAAGAAAGACTCGCAACACTGATATATATTTTACCAGTGCAAGATAAAAATCTTTTAAGAGACAGCAGACTAAAGAGAGATGAGACATACATCTTATACATAAAAAAGGCATATTATAATACATTCTCTGCTTAAAAACAGGGCAGAGGTGTTTGCTTTGGTTTTGGTCTTTTATTTTTAAAACATTTTTAAATTTCGGTGTATGTTACTGGCAAGCTTAATTTTCAGTACTGAAGGATGTGAAAACAAGATTTACCCATCACAAAGACAACAGTAAAGTCTTTTTTGACTCCATCCACCCTGTGCAGCTTGTTGTACTGAACAGAAAACATCAGCTGGAGAAAGGACTAGCCAGTGAGCCTAGCACAGAAGAAGAGAGAAACAATTTGCTGTTCCATCATGTACTTACCTAATTTGTGATCAGGAGTTTCAACCATCTTCTTAACTGATTGCTGCAGCCTCAGCTTCTACAGTGGAAGATGGGATTATGAGGGCTGTAACTCCTTGCAGCCTTACAGGCTGCACGCATTTTTTTTTTGACCAAAAGATACACATACACACAAGCACACATGCTCTTTGTCCCTGGTTATGAAGATGTGTGTTATCTCTATCTGGGACACCAAGGTCATCATTGCTCAAGCTTTGCTTGCTGCTAATACCAGGTTTTTCTTCCAGCAAAGTGGGAGGATGGCTGGCAGGAGGAAGCCCTCTACAAAACTCTGACCATTTAAGAGCAAATAAACCATACCTTACTGTCCCATACAAGAGTTTGTTGTAAGCACTCATTTCTTTCTCATGCTATTTCAAGATACATTTGTTTCCACCAGACCTTGAGAACCGAGCATGTCTTTCAGTCCAGCAAGCGCAGGATGTGCTGACTGGAAAAGAACCAACGCATCTCACACATCCTGAGTGACCCTTAAGGAAATGTTTACAGTTCCACCCCGCTTCTCAGCCACCAGTTCTGCAGGAAAAGGTGGCTTCTGGGTACTTTCACAGAATTACAGAATAGTCAGGGTTGGAAGGGACCTCTGGAGATCATCTAGTCCAACCCCCCTGGCCAGAGCAAGAAGAGTCTTCAGGAGGGCCTCACCCAAACATCCCAACTTCTGGAACCACCACAGCATAAACACAGCAAGGGAAGGCAAACATGGATTCCATATCGGTTCCAGGATCCAGAAAGCAAAGGGGAAAATGTCAGATAAACATGAAAACAACAGTGAGAAAGGTATTTCACGGATTTGAAGGAAAAAAATGCTACTAATGATGAGAAAAGGGGTCAGGAATGTGACACCACCAATGAAAGGACTGTATATAGTCTAACTAGGGAGCCAAATGCATTCTAAAACTGAAACCAAGAGCAGAAAAGGTGAACGAAAAACCCAGAAGCTACAAGAGCTGTGTGCTAATAACGCAGGCAGACTGACTTAATAAAAGAGGAACTCAAGGCACTAGTGTTATTACAGGAAAATTCACAAACAGGGTGGAATGGCAAATATTATTGAAAGAGGTGTCAAAAGGTCTGTGCTTTTCAAGGAAAAGAAATACGGGTTTTATATGGTAGGATACTGTCATACAATAATGAAACGACGACTTTGGAAATTGAAGAAAACAGAAAATGTTTGGAAATGCTGTGGAAAGGTGGTCAAAGAAGACTTCTAAGAGAGAGACACTGGGTCTGCTCATGACTTCGTGCACCAGATACGGATCTGGACAGAGCTCCGCATCATTAAAGAAAAGGGAATTATATCCACACAGGGGACTAACTTCACAGTACAAACTGGAGAACAAATGCTATTAACCATGGTAAGGCTGGTTATTCCTGGATGTGACAGCTGACAAGTTTCTTTATCCACGTTGCTGAATGAACAAGAATAGATTCTTTTCTGCTCTTTATCTTAAGTAATGAGAATGACTTTGGAACAGGGGACCACAAAGTGATTCAGTTTAGATTAAGTGGGAAGGATAACAGCAAGCCTAATTTTGTTTAAGATCTATGATTTCCAAAGAGCCAGTTTTGATGAATTAAATGATTCCTCTGGAACCTCTGGGAAACAGACTGGGCTGAGGAACTCTGGATCTCAGACTTGGGGGGGGGGGGGCATGTGTGAAGTTTCTGCAAGTCACCGCACGAAAAGCTCGCTCCAACTTGTATCCCAAGAAAAGCAGGAAAGATTCATTCTTTGAAAAAAAGAACAAAAAAGCTAAAAAAACCAAGCTGGACAGCTGAACCGACACAGTAACCAACTTTAGGAAAGAAAACAGAGAGCTTGGCTTGCTTGGTTAAGCAAAACAAAGGCAGAAAAGAAGTAAGACTCTATCAGTACAATGAGGTGACCATGGGATACGGGGGGGGGAAGCACAGAAGAACAACTATTAAGTTTAAAGACAGTTTCAGTAAAGCGACATTGGCTGAAGACAGACTGGTAACCAGAACATTTCTAGACAGCAGAGCAACGGTATTTTGGGAAAACTCTTCTAACAGGAGCTGGAACAAAGTAAAAAGTTTGAACGTGAGTTTCAGAAGTATTTACGCAGTGGTGCTGCTCACAAAGTGACCCAGGGAAAGGCACTCTCCAGAAGCTGCCTTCCAAACTGTGCTTCTCTAGGGCAGGTAAGCACTCTGCAGAACTCTATGACAGAGAAGGAAAGAACACAAAAACACAGTCATGAAGAAACTGTATCAGTGGAAGCCTATTTGTACAGAGGCTTATCTACATACGTAAACCTGCAGAAGCACCAGGATGATGTCTGACATTCCAGGACCAGACCTCGCACCACTTCCATGACAAAGCCGACCTGCAAAAAGCTTATGGGCAGTGCTACGGATGCACAGAACCCATGCCTATCAGCTTCCAGCATGCGATGTGCCCTGAGCTGCTGAACTCGGGCAGGATGCCTGAAGCTCAGTGGCTATCTGCACTTGGAGGAGAGCAGCACAGAGCCGGAGCCTGACAGTCAGTGCAGTGCAGAGTGGCGATGTAAGCCCACAGCTGTCATATGCAGCAGGCCTGTGAGAGCAGCCTTAAGCATGTAAGCAAGACTCCTGGTATAATGAAGAGGAGTTGGCCAGAGGCTACTCCAGTAGCACTTGAACCATGGCACAATGAAGGAAAGCCAGTGAGCGAGCCACATGAGACCTGGCTTGCAAGTGGTCTCACCTCTCCCATTGCACTCCCATGTCTGCATATAAACTTCTGTTCAGACTCTTGCCTTCTCTCTTCTGCTTTCCTCTGCAGGACAGTGGAGTGGGTCCGGGCAGGAAGGTGCAGAGAGGTGCCAGCAAACAGAGCCTCGTACGTGGGGGACTGGGAGAAACAGAGGGGAAGGAGAGTGGCCCACAGCTTAGGGAGGTCTGTCCACAGGTGCTTCTTCATGAACCTAGGAAAGGCTGGGAAAACTTACTGCAAACCCAACAGCTCCCACTCTAGCGTACACTGTGCAATCATGAGTTTCAAGGCATGGATGCAGGCAGGACATCTAGAATTGCCACCAGAAGTATGTTAAAAAAACTGTAAGTATGACCAATGAGCAGGTACACAGACAGGCAGGCATGCAGGCTGCTGGGGCTCAACTCCATACCACCCAGCCATGACAGCCAGCCCAGGCTTGCCCTCCAGTCCTAAGTTAGGTGTTTTTTCCCCCAGGAGGGACAGTGGGTGAATGGAAGTGTGTTAGTGCTAATTCTTGAGCAAAGTCACACCTGAGAGAATAGATCACTTTTTGTTTGTAGAGTTATGCCCAAGACTGGCAGGCCTACTATAAACAAAGAAAAATCAAAGTCTGTACCATTTACTTCCCTTCTTCCTAAGACTGAGACCAACTAACAGTCACTATTATGAAACAATCAATAAACAAATAAATCAAATTACTAGATTTTAAAACCTATTATTAAGCACATTGGAAAACCCTGCTGGAGCAACTGTTTCTCCCTTGCCAATCTTTTGCAAGTGTATCCCCATTAAAGACCAACAGGACTATACACAAACTTACCCAAACAAACAGAAGCAGACTAAAGCCTATTTTCCATCAGAGCGCTTGACAATCGTTATTTTGCATTGCTATGAGCCAGCCCCAGCCTGTACACGGAGATGCTTAAGACTTGCCCAGGTCTGTGGATGATGGCTGAGCACTCTCCACAGGGAGTGATGTTCAACATGGCTGGAACAAGCTGCTCTTCTGCTTCTCAGAAGGAAATCAATAGAGGAGGGAAGACAGCCCCAGCAACACTGCCATCATCTGACAAAACTGGTTCCACTCTTCCTGCAATATTCCTTCTAAACTTCCTTAATTTTTAAATAAAGGAAATGACAGAAAAGCAGGAATTGAGTGTTTAGGGCCTTTTGACTTTTTTTGCTGGAGAGCTTCCCAAACGGGCTGAGGGATGAGACGCAGGCCAATGGTAAGGCAGTGCAGGAAGTAACGTCATTTTTGAAGGATGATTACAGTGAAATATGAAAACAAAGATACCCTTTGAAGATCTTGACATTCCCACTGCAGACATCTACAAGATAACCAATGGAGTAGCAGAATTACTTTCTAATTACAACAATCAATATTCTGAGACTATATAGGCCTTTTTTACATGAACGCTCCTGCTGAAAGCAACACAGTGAACGTAAGCTGCCTGAACACTGAAGAGACTTGAAGAATGAAATTAGTCAGCCTTAGGTTAGGGTTTTAACTTAGCTTAAATAGCATACACAATACTAGGATTTATTTAAAACAACTGCACACAGTTTGTTTAGACTAAATATTATATCCCAGTTATTAGGGTTTTTTTGTTTCGTACTTCAATACTTCATAGAACATATTTTGTAGAAAATACATTGCAAACCTGAAAAACCCTTATCAAAGTTGCTTTCACTTACATTTTTCTTGAATTTAGTTGCATATGCATCTCAGATCTTCCAATAAACACTTTGTTAATGCAAAGACTTAGTACCATCTGTGCTATATAGTAGCAACAGTGTAAGTTAAATATTGGCTACGTTGGAATTTTTTACTTAAACATTTCAAAACCAGAGGAAATATGAAATGCCATGAACTGAAATGTGGCAAGAGAATAATTCACTTGAGTCTCTAGAGAGCGAGCACTTAGGCAAGAATTTGCAGCTAAGTTACACTGAGAGGCCCCTTGGATGCTTCTAACTTGCCAAACTGTGATCATGTAGCTCCCTTCTATCCAAAACAGTTGAAACAATCTTTAACTTACTATTCTCTGTTACATTTCAATTAAGAAAAGGAAGGGGAGACACAGGATTCCACCTCTGCCAACCTCTTGATTTGCTATGAATGATCCTGTTCAAAGCCCTTGGACTCTGAATTGCCACTAGTTGACAGGTGAGGTTATGAGAGGAGTAAGGAATGGGCAGAATACAACCAGAATTCCTTTGCAAACTTTCAGATCTCCAACTGAAAGGTGCAAAATATATTTACTTCACAAAACAGCGTGCGTCAGCTAAGGGGCTCTCATCCCATTTTCTTTATGGGGTGGACAGGGACTCAAAATGATCACATGCACAGGCTGTGCCTAAAAGAAGTTGCTGGACATTTAAAATAAATAAAAAAATAAATAAATGAAGCTTTATCCAGATAGTAGTGAGAGCTGTGGCTGTAATCCAGGAAAGCACTTATATGGGTATACAAGGCAGAGAATGAGTAGTGCCCGTGGAAGAGGATCAGAGTACCAGCATCCTGCAGGGCTCAGCCCCAGACTGGAACAGCTGGGCAGCTTAACTACAGCTCAGGACAGTTTTGTAAAAATTAGTGCTTTCATTAACAAGAATTACAACTGTGTTTTGTGCCATCCTCACGGGCACACAGCAAGGCCAGAAGGGAAACCACCTTTTAAATGGTGTGAGATCTCGTTTCCCCTGCAGCTCCCCAACATAGCTCCCCATCCCAGACAGCCGTGTCCCTGCTGGGGAGGAACGGCCGCCACTCCAGTCAAGCACGCAGCATGGGAAAAGCTGCCACAAAGAAAGAGGGCTTGCTTTTAGTAAGCATGAAGTCATCTTGTCAATTTTGTGTTTACAACCAAAAAGAAAAAAAATGCCCCACATTTCTTTTTGTGCTCCAAAACTTTAATAAACTCTAGTGAGAGCTGGTTTACTGATTTTAACCCCAAGTTTCTGTAATCCTTGTCAGTGCAGCACAAAGGAATCTCTGGTCTTTTAGAGTTCTGCTTCATGTACGTACAAGCAAATGGTTCATACTAACGCTGCCAGCTCAAATTCAATTTATTAGCATGATCTGTGCATCAGATCTGTGTGTCTGTGAGAGCAAAGGACCATCCGTCTGGGGAAACAAATCTTAATAATGTTTGGTAATCAGATCGATTACAACAAAACAGAGCAGAGAGAACATATTCATCTTGCCACCCTCCCCATCTCTGCCTCTCCGCGTGGTGATCTTTAACGATGGCCTGCCCTCTCATGGGAGAGTCAAACAGACAGCTACGCACCACCGGACAAAGCCCTCCCGACTCATCCCACCACCATTCACCCAGAAGATGAAGAGTTTCTAAGCACCCCAGTGTCTCTAGAAGATTTCCCTCCCCATTCTGAACCTCTCTGCTTCTCTTCTTTCTGCCTCCAGCAGGGGGTAGAAAAATCTCAAAGTATAAGGGTGGCGGACCTCCAGAAAAGCAAATGCAAAAAGAAAAAAGCTCCTATTTATTTTTTTTTATTTTAATGCCATCGTTTATAGGCAAACAGCTGTCTTGCACACAGTCTGGAATAGAACTGAAAACCTTATATGGATCCTTTCCTCTCCTCTCCCCTAGCACATACCTGATGCCCCAATTTAGAAACAATTATTCCTAAATCTGGTTCAACATTTCATCCAGTACAACCAAAACGCTAATGGCACGCATCATACTCTTTGTAGAGCCTTTGTTATAAAAGCCACAAATATTCTTCCATTGGGAACACACCAATGAAAATATTTCTATTTGATGCTAAATTGTCAGTGAAATTCCAGTAAAGTTAGAGACCTGGTAGTTCCAGGACTCCTCAGTGCAGGAAACCAAGTGGTGGATTGTACAGCTATAATACAGTTATGGAAAACAGTGTAAAGACTTAAAATGGCTGCAGATAAGTCGCATCACTCACTTGTTTCAGAGGAGACTAACAGTGGTAATTATGCCTGATTAAAAATCAATGTTGCTGGACTTGATGTTGGCTGGGAAGGGCCTGGAATATATAAACACCAAACTTTTAATGCTGGGAAAGCATTGAGCTACATCTTCCTTTATCAGGGATGAATGTAAACAGCTACCTTCCTTTTAGTTTCAAGGCAAAGTATCTGGAAATGCATTTGAGGTTGGTTTTCATGTCATTACTGGGTATTTTAGCATAAGTGTGAGGATGTATTTGCAATGTTACAAAGAGCTTATTTATAAAGTTAGTTTTAGAAGTGGGAAAACTTCCTTTTCTACTCCTCTCATGTCAGCCAGCAACATAAAATCTGATCTGGCCCTCAATCATGATAATGCAGCACAGCTTGCTTAGGCTTTTTACTGATGGGACTGCTTTGAGATTGCTAGAAAGGATGCTGATGAGTATTAACTATGATGTCTGTCATTTTCTATCTCTGAGTAATCCTGCAGCACTATCATTACGATAGCAGAGTGCCTCTCAAGAGTTTAAACACAGAAATTCTCTCTTTTCTTTCCAAACTTTTAGATTAAGTAATTTGACTAAGGGTATATGTGTACATCAAAGAAAAAGAGACACACATGTATGTACAAGGTACTGGAGAAAAAGTGCAAAAGGTAGAAGAACAAATTTTGCAGCAAAACCTGTGACAACACTGTGGCTGAGCGTATATCCTGTGTGAACTCCACCTTTCATGGTCCTCAAAGCTAAGGCTACACTGGAATGTAATTACTGAAGGAGGTCACAGCTTTTCAGGGGGAAAAACTGCAGGAAATCTTTTGGAAAGCTTTGACTATTTGGACAACTCTGTTGGCTTTCCAGGCTGGAAAATAGACAGATACATTCATAAAAGCCTCTATATATCGCAGCAGTTTTTTGTTTGTTTTTGGTTTTGTTTTTTTTCTTTTAAATCAGCTGAAGGGTTCTGTCGGAGCAGCAAATCCATTTTTACTGATAAGTCATTTAAGAGTACATATTCCACCCAGACCAACAGAGAGGATGCAAGTCTACTGTTACAGATGGATGGAGCAATATTTCTCGCTGGCCTAGCAAAATGGGCATCCAATAGCTCGGATAAACTGAAAGGCCCCAGAGCAGAGGCAGAAGCAACAGTCTCCCACAGAAATGAAATTGCTTTGTGATGTCCCATCTTCTCCACCACCACACTTTTGTCATTTGTTCACAGAAATCTGGATTTGCTAAAACAGACCAAAGCCCTGGTTGGAAAGAGCTGTAGGCTTGCCTCCCATGTTGGCTGATGCCGTCCACGTCAACTTGACATGCACAGACCTTGCATCACCACAGCGCCACCAGCTGACCAAATCTAGAGGAAGCTCCTCGCTGACCCCACACAGATGTTTAGTTTTCTCCAACTTTGCTCGTTTGCACGTGTTCTTATCAAACCAATCCTTACCTTGAACACGGCTAGGAAAAAGCAGCTGACTACAATCACCTCTAAATTTCACAAGCTGGAAAAACAGTCTTCCTTTCAGATACCCTAAATGTACCCACGGCTACTGTCCCCTCTTTACCCCACAGAACACAACTGAAAACACATTTCTGGTCAAAACCTTTTATCCTTAAATGTTAAACTTCACACCCCTCCCGTTTTCCTTTCTTTTTATTTTCCTGTCCCTCTTTGGCACACATCAGTCCTTCCAGTTGGCTTTTTCCTACTGCCCATCACCGTGGTACCAGAGCTCCTCACTGCCGGACACACAGTCCTCATACCCTGCTCAAAGACAGAACCACAACACGACTTTGCCCAAGCCCCCCAGCAAGGCTGGGACAAGGCTGAGGCCTGGAGTTTTCACGAGGTTGGAAACAAAACCCCTCTGGGGCAGACAGCCATAGCTGAACACTGAAATACAATGCGTTAATAAGTAGGTCAGCTTGTTCCTATAAAAGCAATGGGTTTAATGCCGACCGTGCCTGCCAGCAGGAGTAGGAAGCGACTACAGATTCTCCTGTTTCCCACATTCAGTCCCTCCGAAGGCACGACTCTCCTCCTGTGCCGCTGCCCTCCCGGCGGCAGGGCAGGGCTGGTGGGGTGCCCGGGGTGCCGTACCTTGGCCGGCAGCAACTCCGCCTTCGCAGGGCTGCGGTCTGCCGGGAGCCACAGCTGAAACCTTGCACCAGAAAGCAAATTCCAAGAAAACAAACACTATCACTAGGCAATTGAAATGCAGTTGGTAGCAACAAACAAACGGTCTGCAACTAGGATCTAGGGCTCTGTTCTTGCCAACAGGTCCAACAGGTTTTGAATATTAAGTCACCGCAAGCTTTATTAGTGTCTAAAAGGGAAATGCAGCAAAGAACTCGTCACCTGGGGTTTCATCGCTGTCCTTGCTTTAGTGCAGCCCCCCCCTCCTCCCCCCGCGCCCCCCCTCTTTCTCTCCCTTTGGCAAGGAAGTATTTTGACCCTCTCTAAATTAGTCAAGAACATTTCCTTCCCATCCCACTGGAACACTTAGCGTGCCCGACGCAGGGCTGCAGGCAGGCGCCTGTGGGAAGGGGAGGTACGGGGGCAGCACGCTGTCCACAGGGGAGCGGGAGCACCTTTTGGTTCGCCCTGAATTTTGGGTTGCGAAACGAAGCGGGCATTGGAGTGAAACGTGGCGCCGAGGTGGCGCGCTGGCCCTTCGCGCAGCAGAAGCAGGCCTGGGCTGCCCGCCCGGCAGGCGCACCGCAGGCGACCCACACAGTCCTGTGTGAGCCCCCCCCATAAAAACCTGGGGCTGAACCATACCCACGCGGCTTCCTCACCTTATCACAGCCGATACAGAAAGCTCTCCTGAACAGAAGGATCACTGCTTGCAAAGGACACGGTTTATTTTAGTAAAGGCTCTGATATACTCTTGTCATTTTCTTTAAACATAACAGCAGTCAATGGCATTTACTAAATATAGCACAAAAGGCAAGAAAGTTCATTCAAATGTGTCTTCTCCTCTCAATGAAGCAGCTCACTGTGATGCCTCTGCAAATGGATCTCCATGAATCAGCCCAACACAGCATCGCGTGGACTGCAGGACCACAACACAATGCCCAAATACCATCTGCTCCACCCATGAGCTGGTCTTGAAAGCCTTTAGCTTTTGTAAACAACTGCTGATCCATTTTATTTTGAGATGCTGCACAATGTAGCAGAACACACTTACTAGCTGACTATAATCAAAAGCTTTATAGTCTGCTAAACTTGTTTTAAATAATGCATAAATACCAAAAAAGACACACTGTACTCTTCATCAATTTTCATGCAAACTCATTTCTCTGTTTGTTGCATTTTCTGTTTATAGCAGCATGCTCTAAACCACAGAATAAATAGTATTATTTTCCGTTCCATTTTAGCTCTACTCCAGAAACATACACTACATTTAATTACTGTTTTGGTAAAGTCCACCTACGCAGACAGGCTGTGCTTGCATGAATCAACTGGTATCTCTGGATTCAGAGCGCAGAAGAGGTTAAAAAAAATGAGGGCACTTATGTCAGCCCCTCCTTCCTCTCCCCTGCATTTCATCACACTGAAAGGGTTTAAAAGTAAAAAATTCCTTCCACATCATATAATCCTGGCATCTGCTGTGCAGCAAATCAAGCTCTCTCATTTTGCTGTGTTATTCCCAAAAGTAACTGTACAGATTCGGGTCCAGAACTCCATTTTCCACTCCCTGAAGTTTCCAAATACCTGTTTTTCCTATTTAGGCACATCAGAAAAAGCAGTAAACACAGCTAGTAAATAACAAAGCAATCTCCTCTGTCTAAGTGCAATTCTGATTGCATTACTTAAGAAATATAATTTCCTGAGGCTTTTTACTACCTTACTTTATGATACACATGATATGGTATCAATCTACCAACTTTCTTCTGTTGCCCCTTTCTTCAGCAGCCTGCAGCTCACCCGTGACATTATGTAGTTCAAATACGAAGCCATTACCAAGATTAAGCCACAGAAAGAATCCAGCCTAGAGAGCGAGTAGGTCGCTGTGGTCATGTTTATTATTTAATAACAATGGGAATAATTCATATCACAGCAACAATTCTCTACCACTCCATTTATCAATTTCAGACTAAAGTACATCAGACCTCCAGGCAGTGACGGGAGACTGAAGGCTCAGTCCATCTGGACTCTCTCTGTTAAGCCCTGGGCCCATATTCAAGGCTGGACTCCAGAGTAAGATATATGGGAACGATCCTTCTTCACCCATACGTATGTCCAGCAAGCCTGTGCCAGCAAAACCTTGGGAGTAGCACAGCCTCAAATTCACATCCTATTTCCAACGCAGACACTGTTTCACTGTTTCAGGTAAAGTGTTTCATCCTCCCTCCTAAATGAATGAGGTTTAATTTTTCTCCTTTGCACGGGCTGCCTGGCTGGTGTACTCACTCTGCAAGCTTTTCAAGGTAAAGACTGTCTCTTACTACACGTGTCTTGGCTGACAGTAATTGCTGTAGTTGACCTGAAGTCTAAAATTTCTCATATTTTTTTAATGGAACTGAACAAGAAACTTAGTGCCCTCACTAACACCTTTCTTGGATATATCTTCTTTGCAAAAGAGGCAGTGTCTCAGTCACAAAGCTAACATAATCAGTAATTTTCTTCTTTACAATACTTTCCTTAACACCGTTGCTATTTGTTAATATGATTTTCAATGCATATTGAAGCTGCAATGAAATAGAAACAGGAAGAGAAAGGAAGAGATGACAACAAAACTTAAAACTTTATTCCAAGAATCTTGCCATTCCTACGGATCTCACAGATGAAGCATTTTACTTTCAGCTTGCTTTTTCCTGCATGCCTTTATTCTGCAGCCTCAACAATTGATGAACTACTAACCGGGTTTCCAAATCCTTACAACAGGGCCAAGGTTTCTGCCTTTTTGTTTGGCTAATCTTTTCACATCTATTTGCCTTGCTGCCACGACAACTAAACAGCAAATAAGTGATCTGGGTTCATTCAATAGATTCCAAATTGGGAGCCTGCCTATTTTGTTTGCTTTAGGGCAAAAGGAGGAAGCAAACAGCAGCTTTGTAAGTGAAGTCGCCGATATTCTTCTCTCAATTATGGCTGTGAAAAGATACAGAAATGCAAAGTACTCTTTACAAACAGAGTCACTTCATGCTGATCCAACTTGTTTCAACTCACTTTAATTTGATTCCGCCTCTAGAAGTGCTTTAACTTTGATACCTACTATGTTTTTTTGCATTTCGATGGATTGTTTTCAACTCAGCAGGACAAACTAATATTAAAAAGTTCCCGTTAGTTTTGAGTATTTGTTTAAAAGGGGGGTGGGGGCTTGCAACCAAAAAACCCTGAGGCTATAACCAGCTCTCAGGGTGCCCAATACCATCTTCTCATTTCTATCACCTGACCAATTCCCAGTGCTGACACTGTTTAATACTTTGAAGACTTTTCTACTAAGGTGGAAAGAAAAAGCTACTTTAAAAGGTCTAAAAAAAACCCCCACAAAAGCATTTTTTAATAATTGCTTGCCAAGGATGCAATGCCGCATAATAATTTTGCAGAGTAGCTGCAGCAGCAATCAGGTCTGGCATATGGTAGTTCAGCTGCAGTTTGGAATAGGTACTGCTCTGACGCACAACTTTACTGCTCCACAACTTTATGGCAGTAATTTGAAGACTTCTTACCCAACTTAAAAAATATTCTGAAAAAGAACCCACTGGAATCAACATATTCTTTAATATAATAAATGCTTTTTGAAACTTTCAAAGTTCATTCAGCTTCTTCCCAGCCTGGCCCTGGCAACTAAACAACTACAACACACATCATGGCAAGAGGCCAGAGTAATATCACAGCTCGGAATCCCCTTTCTTTAGAAGTCCACCCAATTGCATGAATGAGAATCAGCATTTCATACACGGATTTTAAAACCCAAATAATTCCTGCATCTTCACTGAAAGGGAACTCTCTCTTGCAAAATTCTGCAAGAAGCAGAGACCAAGAGCAAGGGACACAGAGAGGCTTAACCCACTTGGCTCCTCCAGCAGAGTAGAGGCATCTCTCCTTTCAGCTATTCCATAAGCACCACAGGCGTCGGCAGAGAACTGTAAATTCAGCAACATCATGCTGGGACGTAATACCCCATAGCCACAAACACACAACTATGAGAAAGTCCCTAATGGTGCCTTACTGCTCCAGTCCTTATTTAATATGTGCTCAAAAACAGTCAGGGCACTGTTAAAAATACAAAAAAGTAACTGGGATTATTGTTAGTGGGGAGGACAGAGGAATGGAAGAAGGGGAGAGGAGGAAAACCAAATTTCTTACCTGGTAACCCCACCTGAAGACGTATGAGAAAAGAACCAAAATATGCCCCCTCAGAGGCCCAAGAAATTCTGGGCAACTGATCCGGCAAATACAAAAATTCACAACCAATACAAGATTCACAGACCTGGAGGGGGATGGAAGTTTGCTCCTTTGTAAGCTGAAGGTAGAAAGTCAACCAAAAAGACATGAACAGACCTCCACAAAGTTGACCCAACTCTAGTTTCTGGTGTTGATTACAGCCCTGTAGAGACATCCCCCCCCTCCCCGCTTCCCACACGAAGGTTCCGCATTACACAAACACTACAAATGATTAAAAATTACATGAAATTTTACAAAATTACATGGTATGCTTCTGCTTCTGTTGCCAGCCCCGAAGTGTTTAGCACACTGTTATGCTATCAAGTTTTGTACTCTGTGCCAGTCACTCCCCAAGGTGTTTATGTGAAGCACTCAGGCAAAATGAACAGAACATCTGTATTCTATTTGCTAATGAGCAATCATCATTTCTACAATTCTCCAGCCAGGGATTTTGCTGTTTGGAATACTAATGCCATTTAAAAAAACTAAAGGGAAAAAAAATGTTCTGCTCATTAGTACTACAGTTACTAAAATACTTTTGCACTATTTACAGAGCAACCAGGCTTCTATTTCCACTGCTTTCCAGTATTTTTACAAAATTAGAGCTTTCAGAAATAAAAACCCTGATGATATATACTTAATGAATTAGCACCATTTGCAATGCAGCTCTTGCTTTAATTACATTTTACCCACACAGAGGCAAGGAATTAAAATAAATTGTTATAAAAGCTTTTCAAACACACCCTCCTGAAGATTCCCTTCATTGCTTACTTTTTATATTGTGGCAGCACCCACTGCAGGCTAGATGAGGTAAAAAAAAGAGAGTTATAAAAATACAGGCCATGGTCTACAAATTTAATTATATGACACTCTTATGTGTGCAGAGAGAGTGAGGGAATACAACAGGTTTGAAACTTGGGACGTGTTTTTTGTGCAGACAGAAAGAGCTATCGGTTTCCATTCTAACCAATGGATATTTGCATCATGTGAAGACCAGGATTATTCTGACGGAAAGGCCACATCGTGGAAACAGCAACATGCAAGGGAGCGCTCCCGGCTGTCTCTCCTCACTGCAGCAATTGGGCATCTCGGATGTGAACCTCTCTTATCATCCTGAGCATCAGAAATCATTCTGCTGAAGTCAGTGAAGTTGAAGAGCAGCAAATGAGATCAGAACGGGATATTAAAGTCAACAAACTCAATTAAAGTGGCTTATATAAGAATTGTCTTTATACTTGCTCACGGCATACTGAAATGTAACTTACTGAGCAAGAGAAAGACGACTAATACAAGGTTTGATTGATCTATCTAAGAAAGTCCAATGTGGTACTCACGCTCTTGCATGGGAGCAGGTGAGGGGAAAGCATCCTGGCTAGGCAGAAGGAACACAGTACACCAGACACGGCTGTTTCTCCACATGAGAGCAGAGATGTATTTCAATATGCCGTGATGCCCTTTCAGTCTAAAAAAACCCCACCGTCATCCTATGATCCGCAATCGCATCAGGTAGGGTCAGTACATTTCAATCACTGGTGAGATACTCAAAGGCAGCTCTGCTCCCAACAGGATGAGATGTCTCTGCTGCTGTAGCCATTTCCCAGCAAAGACATTGCGATGGAGCGTTTCAGTCCTCGGCTGGGGAGGCTTTCTATTGCCATGGCAACCGGCAGCGGTCCACACACCACAGAGGACCGCATCCCTCACCCCGGCAGGACAGAAAACGCCGTGCCATACTTAAAAGCCACCTTCCTTAAAGACAAAACAAATCAACACATCAGAGAGCAAGAGGCCCTGACTCTCGTGGATACCGGATGAAATAATCTGCTCATCAGAAACCTTTCCCTCACCCCACATGCTCGGTTGCAGACTGTGCTTTAAATGACTCCGAGGGAGGTGTTTTGTCTGACTGAAATACCCAGCTGGCCTCATTTTGGTCAGTCAGACAGGAGGCAGCCTTTGTTTTTTCAGCATTTACCTCTCTCCTTTTAAGTAGTCGCCAATCCACTTGGAAATACACGTTTCTCCTCCTCACAGAGCTTCCAGCCAGCGGCAAAGCCAGACCCAGCCTGTGCGGAGGAGCTGTCTGCCTCAGAAAGCGGAAGGCCTCCCAAGCCCCCCACATCTCGGCTGAGCATGAGGCAGACCAAAACCAAGGCCAGATGATATGCAAGAGCAAATAAATGTTTCTTGTGCCATGATAAGGTAACTCGCACCCATCCCCTTCTGCCCTTACATCGCAGGCTGCTCCACCCAAGCCAAGGAAAAATGCGCTACCAGGACTACTTCGATTTGGTTGAAGCTTTCTACATCTGTTTAAGGAAATAACACAAACCTATTTTAATACATAGATGACCACAAACCGTAACTCTCTTTCACTTCCCCAGAACTAATTATATACATGCCACCAGAGTGTCATACATCTCTCTCTTTCCACCTAGAGAACACATTTTTCACTGCCGCAGTCATATGCTGAACAGTACTCTCCATGCAACAGTTTAGGGAAAAAAAACCCTAGTCCTTCAAGTGATGTGTGTACTTTTATAAACTTACCTAGAAATAACACTGAGCTATAGCGGTTATTATTTAACAACACATCCAGTGGGGAAAAATAAACCACACACCTTATATAAATATCGATAAAAACTTTTCTTCTTACTGTGTTAGTAGCAGCCTACATCCACACCAACTGCAAATATAAAGGAACATCGTGTACTTGCACTGAAACAGCCTGTGTGCCTTTACTGCAACAGTGAAGCATGAAACCATGTTTAAAGGCAAACGAAGTTAAAACCTGACCCATGCTAAAAAAAAAAAGTTGCAGTTCACTTAAACATACAGAATTTGTGACCGTGCAGTTTGAGCAAAGCTGCAAAATTATCTATAAAGAGACAAAAGATTCTTTTACAGGGAAATACAAAAGTAAGCACCCAAAAGAACCTGGAAAACCTGAGAAACTATTGAAGAAAACTGTTAAACTGACCATATATAAATGCCTGCAATCAACAAAATATTGGGGAAACACCAGACTGAAAGACCTAAAGAGAAAATGGTTTACGCAAATACAGAGTGCCCTTCATTTGCACATCAGGATTCCCCTTCTCACTGTGAATAAAATGGATACCCACAGGCAAAATTAGTTGTTTTCATCATGCCATGCCTATGCAATTTTGCTAGAATATACTAGCAAAGAAATGTACCAATTCTGTTTCAAAATATGTTAGAATCACAAATATTGATGCATTTCCTCAACTTCAAGAACAGAAAAAAAAACACTAGGGTTGGAAGTTGAATGGTTCACACTTATTAAAAAAGCAATGAATTAGAACTGAACAAAAAAGCCCAAACAAACACGAAAAAGTACAGACAGGCCTTTGCCTCCTCTCAAATCTCCAAACATCCTCTCTCCCCCAGCACGCTGTATTGTGCCACGTACCAGAGACACACTACAAATAGAACAGGCTGCAATATTGAACAAACGTCAAGAAACCACCTCTTAAAACTAATTTTTAAATGAAGCACTTTCATGAAAATTGAAAAATATAAGGACACGAATAAAATCTGATGGAATTCAGTATAACACAAATAAGTCCAATAAAATTTTCAGTTTCTGTTTTAAGTCAAAGAGCCAGATCTAGCGGATGTTCTCACAGTAAGTCCACTAATGAGGAAGTTTGATGTTTTGAGCATAAAAAGGATAGCATATTCAAATTTTAAGCGTGGGAATAAAGTCACCTACCTTCAAAGTACTTGTGACCAGCAGAAGTCAAGGGAGTTGAATCTTACCTTCTTCTTACACATTAATGAAGTAATGGCCACTCTCGTCATTACTAGTTTAAGCAGTGCAAGATTGTAATTAGAAGAGAGAATTCATATGCTAGTCCCAAAAGGAGAGACATACAAAGAGCATCAAGCAGCAGGACTGCAGGAAACATCTGATAACCAAATGTGTGCACACAATATAAAATGGAGACATTTGTTTATTGACAGTTGCAAAGTAGGCTGAACATTTTATTTACTGTTATCTCATTTTCAGTATTACACAGATCATTTGAAAGAGGGCAACAGGGATGTAAGTTTAACAAGCATGAAGCATGTCCATGTGCATATGTTTATGCTAACAACCATGGGGAACTTCAGCTCTTTACCTTCTGCCTTTTCCCCGTGCGGGGCTATGACAGCAGAACAACTTCAGTGCATGCCAAGCACGCAGCACAGTCTCTCCTCCCGACGTCCTTAGGCAGCTGCTGAACCAGGCTACCTGCTGGCAGCCAGGGCCATTCCCTCTTTGGCAGCAGCGCTGCCCACCCTAGGCAGAGTTTGCAGCTCTCTGGCTTCTGCCCTCCCCACCCCTCCGAAGTGAGGGTTCAAGCTCTTTTTCCCAGTCAAACCTCAGCTCCTGGTACAGAGAACTCGCACAAAACACTTCTGCCAGCAGAAGACAGAGCCATGCACTCTGTGTTCTACGGTCAAACTTTTCAGGCTGGGATAATGCACTGGTAGGACATCTACTGCTGCGGATAGAAAGCTCGAAAAAAGTCCCCAAAACGTTCAGCCCTACCGCACTGTTTGGATCCCTTTTAAGGTGAAGCATTCAACCAAGTTGTTGTGTTTAAGTTCAAAATAGGGAAAGAACAACCAACCTGATTTTAAACGATCAGGGTTGTTATAGAGACACAGTGACAAAATCAGACGGCCAAGTCAATGTGAGAGCCATGCAAGTGATGGAGGATGTCTCTTACCCCTTCCTGTCAGACAGTACACAACGACTGCACAGACCCAAAGACAGACAGACACAGACACCCTCAGCCCTCTAAGCCAGCCCCTCTCCAAGCAGCTCTGCACTAGGTGAGCCTCGTCCTTTAAGTGCACTGTGTTAGACAACACCGAAGAGCGACTTACTGAAACGATTCTCGCTCCACAATCAGCACCCACGTGAGTATGGAAAATCAGACCCATGGCTCTTGCCCTGTTCCAGCCCTCCTGCACTGCATCCAGGACAACAATTTTATAACATGCTGCAGTATCCCATACAGCTGTGTCAAAATGGCGTAACACTGATCGCCTATGACAGGAGGCATTTGTACTAAGAGATTTTTGAAAGCAGTACAGTATTTCTTTGTGTGAAGTAGCTGAGAAATAATACTCTCAACCCCCTCCAACCTTCTTTTCCTTTGTGCACTGCCAAGCAAAACGGGCCCAAAAACATGCTCTCTTTATTCTTTAACTGATGGAAATTACATTAGAGAGAAGCCCAGCACAAAGGAAGTTTTGGCAAGGAATGTGCCTTTTATGTTACGTTCCATAAAACACTCAAAAGATGTATCGACTGATATTTACAAAAAGATGTTCTTCATACATCTATACATGGTGGCTGTTGCAATGCTGACTTGATCTGCACTTCAAACTGGCAATATAAAACAAAACATTTTTAAACATATTTGATAAAAGCACTTTTTTAAGAAACAAAGACTTGAAAAAAAAAACCAACCCAAACTCTGTGCCTGTGTTTTAAAATAATTATAGCAAAGAAGTGCCAACTTACAATGTATTTCTGAGTATTACTGAAAATAGAAGCGGCCTACAGTATAAGCAACTGGCTACAAATGTATATAGAGTCTTCGTTCCTAAATAAGAACCACCATAACTAATGGCATAGGCAATCCTTGTAACCTCCTCTTCTAAGCCTTACAGTCAGATTTATTCCCCCTGCTCATTTGGTGTTTTGCCACTGGCAGTACTGATTTTCTGCCCTTCTCAGTGACTGCTGGAACTTGAAATCCAGAAAGCCTTCTGGTTTCAAACTTGTGCTCCGTTTTCAGCAATAGCAACAGTGGTCTGGAGTAGTTTTTGTTGCGAGACAGCAAAGAGCCAACAAACCACAAACACAGGCAAGGTGTGCAGCGCTGCCTGAAGAAACAGTCCTTCCCGGTAAAATCCTTCCATCACAGGTGTGATCTAATCTATAGCTATGGAGTTTTGCTTATAGCTGATACTATCACTGTGCACTCAAATGCTTTAATAGTGGCAATTCTTCCCCAAAAGCCAGTCTTATCTGCAAAACCACGAAACGCTAAGAAATTTTCCAGTTTTAGTAAGGATAAATAACACACTAACATACTCGCCAATGCCAACTTCTTACCCAGGTATAGTAGGCATATGCTGGTGGGGTCCCCCTAGGG
The DNA here is from genome assembly GCA_017639485.1 of Pluvialis apricaria. Classification (NCBI taxonomy): domain Eukaryota; kingdom Metazoa; phylum Chordata; class Aves; order Charadriiformes; family Charadriidae; genus Pluvialis; species Pluvialis apricaria. The sequence continues at coordinate 20,695,127 of CM030012.1, read as the reverse complement.
TGGCGCTCACCTACCACCGCATGTCCCAGCGCAGCAGGATCCTACCCCACTGCCGGCCAGGGACACTTCCATGTTGCCTTTGGATGAAACCAGGGGCGAGCAGAGTGCAGCAGAGCTGGGGCACGATCCTGGCGTGCACCATCCCGCACTCCCGAGGAACCTGTTCACAGCCAGTTCTCAGCAGGTACCCAGGCTCGGTGAGGGAGCGCTGCCTCGGTGTAACACAGACAGAGTCACCACATGCCAATTTGTATTTGGTGATGCCTCTGAAGACACACTCTAGTTAGTAAATGTAACCGTGACAGCAAAAATGCTTTTTGGTGGTACACGGTGTTCTTGCAAGGAGAATTTACCTGCAAAACCACATTAACAAACCCTCACCAACACAAAGTTCACCTAAGCCGACTGCTCAGGAGGTACAGCTAGAGTCCTGCATTTCTTGTAGAACAAAATACAGCACAAGCCATCAAGTAAGAAAAAGTGCTCTGAATTATTTCCAAATAAGTACTTTTAAATATAGTAATTGCAACGCTTTTAAAAGTTACTCATATTTCAAAATATTGCTGCTTTGCATATTAAATCATTTCTACTGCACTTGCAAGAGTTAGAAGCTTAAAGATCTGGAAGGTCTTTAAAGAAATTAGTTTCCAAAACAGCACAGAAACTTAATTTTCTTTATTTCTTTTGGCAAATTGAATCAGTACCATAACTTACTCTCCCTAATTTTGGTAAATCACTCTCTCCCCTGAACACAAGAAAGGATTAAACCAGCCCAACATTTGGGAAGAGTTTTAGGTCACAAACAAAATAAACATTTTAAAATACAGAAACTGAACTGAAATAAAAACTCATCACTCATTGCATCTCCCTAAATTTACTTCACAAATTCTATTACTTCGGGTTCTGTCTGTCGTTTCTGGAAGGAAGGGAAATGCTTGCCTGAAAGATCCAACTAAATAAAAGCCATGGAGGGCTGGTTCTCCTCCTCTGGTACATGTGTTCCCCCCAGTAACATGACTGGCAGTCAGACACACCTGCACAAACGAGAGAACTGCACACAAAGAAAATATTTTAAGTTGATTAGTAGTCAAAAGGCCCCTTAGATAACATGATAATACTGCTGCAACCTCTTCAGAGTTTCAGTCTGTTTACTTTCAAACAGCCGTGCCCCAGCTGTAAATCACACAACTATCAGAGTGCTGCATAAAGGTCCATGAGTCACTAGGAGAAGTTAGACGGATAGAAATCTCACTTCTTTAATGTCTTGCAAAACCACAATAAACACTAAACTTTTTATAATTTAAGTTATGTTAAATTCAGTAAATGATGTTTATGTAATTAAACACTCGTCAATACTGTGGGCAAAGGAAAGCCACTGGGAAAGTCAACGCTGCCAGCCGAAGCCTTGCATACAAACATTGCGCTGCCACGGGATTTGCCTTGTGCAAAAGCCCAGCAGAAATTCAGGCCATGCCCAAGTCATTTTCCTACCGCATCTCTTGAACATTACACTGGTACAGCAAGATCATTTCACTTTCAATTGCTTGCCTCCTCCCCCATTTATCACCCAGTACACCTCTCTGCGTTAATTGCTTTTTAAACATTGCTCACACTTAAAATTCAGACTCAGCCTATACCATTTACTTCCCAATATAACTTGATGTTCAGAGTAAAACACATAATTACTGTATAAAAAGTTATACAAATATAATTAAAAATAAGGTGGAAACTCCCCCCCACAATTCATTTTACAACATACATGCCCTAATTAAACTTAAAGCCCCCAATTTATGCTAATATTTTGGAACGAGCTCTTTTCTGTCTGTTCAAACTACGGCTACATGAAAGGGACTTGTCAGCACCAACTCCCACAGCAAACTCTCAGCCTTTATGGGAAAGTTTTCTTACATTTCCTTCATTGAGAACAGGCAGAGTCTGAAATCCTTTGGTGACAGCTCCTGTAACTCAACAGACTTCCAGGGTTCGAACAACTGGTTCTTCATGTGACATAGCTGAACATCATTGCTGCCATTTCTGTCACCTACAGATTAGCCCACCAGTGATCACACTGCACTGTGTGCACCAGACACGCAGGTTGGTACCAGGACTCCACACGTGGGCAACAAAGTGGCTTTAGTGCTAGTATTCATAAACTGTGTACGTGAAAGCTTTTATTCTGCTGTATCAGTTGACATACCGCTCCCTTAAGGTCCCTTATAAAAGAAGGAAAACAATTAAAACCGATGTTTAGACCAGGCAACACTGGAACACTGTTCTCTGCATCAACACTAGTAAATAGCGGACACTGCAAATCTTGTGTCAACTTTTATTCTTTACTAATGTGTCTGTGTGAAATCAGTACTTCCCCAAAAACTTAGCAAATCAACACTGTTCAGAAAGTTAGGGAGGGAAATACCAGATTTTCCACTTAAAAAAGAAATGGTAACAATTTTCCCAAGACTACTCTTACCAACACCCAGCGCTGCCTGCTGCAAACACTGCCTTACACCACAGGCTCAAGTAAGAGAAGCCTGCTTGTTTTTATTCCGCTAATGGCCACAGGAGAAAATGACTGCAGGAATTATCATCAAACCTGGAGCAGCATTATCTTGACTTTGTTACCATCTCAGGAAATGTAAATTTTTATTCACACCTCTGGACAACAAGAAGCGCAATTCTTCACTGCAAAGTTTAGGGTTAATTATTCTTGGAAAATAAAGATTTTCAGGAAGAACTGAAGTTGTAAGCTATTCCGGTGTTAGTTCAACAGGATAATACTGACTTTCTTTCCTTCTTAACTGGTCTTCCATGTACTGCTTTGAGTCATTGCTGATCGTTTTATTTTTATCTAGCAGCTCAGGTACTAACTCTTCCTCCTCTACAACACTTGCATCTGTTTCCGCAATCTCCCTTCAAGGACAGGAGATGCATGCCTTGGAAAGTGTATATATGAAAAACCCATTCTTCTTTCTTGATTCAGTCAGTGGCTGCTGCAGAAACGGAGGCAATTCAAAACTTCAAACATTTTCAGAGTGCGAGCCCACTTCTCACTTCAGAGCAACAACTTCAAAGTTGAAGTGGCTGCCACAGTACATGACAGATTCAGATGCGCAACTGATGGGTGTTCCCAAACTTTAAGTAGTTGGTACTGTATTTGAAGCTTTTGATTGGAGATCTTGCTAGCTACTGATGGAAACCTCCACTGCAGAGGCTTCTGAGCAAATTTAATCATAAATGACTGGCAAAATCATTTTTTTGTAATGCTGGTAGAATGGCATGTGCCTTCCTCTACAAGTACATATTTTCATTGCAAGTGGTAGAACAGAAAGGGGGGAAAAAGAAAAAGCATGGCTCGGAAACCGTGATCAGAACCTGCTAGAGTGGATCAACAATTTGGTCCTGCTGTTTGTCTTGAACAAACTGGTCAGTGTTTCGTGGAGTGGACACATAGCACTCCCCCAAAATAAACAACCAAGCTGTCCTAAACCACTGCCAATAATACGCATACAGCATCAATGCAGCAAAACACTCTGTCAGGGAAGAGAAACTCAGGCTTGCAACAGATGCTGCAATTAAAATGAGAAGAGCTGCAAAGCTGCTCTTCACTCCAGAAGTAAATTGTTGAACTGTAATTAATGCTCAGTTTATTAAATAAGCATCAGGCTTTTACGTCATAATTCTCCTAAAATCCTCAGCCCTTACATAACACGTAAGACTGAATTTACACAGGCTGCTTTGATTCTGAAACATCAATGTTCATTTATCCATCAGGGGCCCAGCAGGATAGAGTTTACCATTCCTTTTAAAGTCAAATACAACGTGATTTTACTTGCTCTTCAAGATTAGCTCAATGTTTGCACTTTCGTATGTCGGGCCAGTTTTAAAGACTCACTTTCAGAAGTCCCTGGAACACGCTGCATTTATCACAGCAACAAAGACACAGGAAAGGTCTTTTTTTTTAATGTTTGCTTTTTTTTCCCCCTCCTTTGTAAAAGTATAGTACTTTCTGGCATTCTGTTCTTTTCATAGTCACTTTTAACAGATCAACACTCCAACAAAGACAATCAGTTTCATCACATCTACTGAGTCCTTAGTGTGAGGAGAGACTATAGATTTGTCAGGGAAATGCTGAAGTTGTTATTCTCTGCTAATAAAACACTCTGTAACACAGTGAAATGCAAATAGTTAATCCTAGCGAGTTTGCAGAACACAGTAAAAACAAGCATGTTCTTGGTGGCAACATCATTACGCTTTCTAGGGTACTACCAGACATCTCAGCTTCAGTACTAACAGAGAGAAAAAAAAAATAATCTCTGAGTTATGCTTGAAAACCCCTAATCCATAGTGGAGCAAAGAATCACAGGTTTTATAGCCCTTTCCACTAACACCAGAGAACACGAGCAAAGAACAAAATACCACCCTGTCAGCTTTGAGAGAGCCGTTATGCTCTGCTACCCATCAATACAGAGAATGATTAAGTCTTGATTCCTGCTGCCAAAGACTTCAGATAAAGAAGCAAACCATTCATTTCCAGCCATGATCACACTTAGCAAAGAAAGCAAGGGAGCCAATAGTAAAGTATGCTCAGCCACTGAAGTTTATTGTGAATCACTTGGAAGTAAGATTTCTTTCTATGATGATGTCAAAAAATCCATTCCGTGGAGGCACCAGCAGATATTTATTTATCTGAGGTTAGCATGGCTTCATGAAGAAGCAAGAAATACTTAGTTTGGATGACAAATCATTCCACAAACATTATTAATCCTCCAAGCGGTAAATATTTCAGGTTTCAAGAGCCAATTAGAAAGGTCAGCATTTATCGTTTTGTCTGTTTCTAGCCTTAATAACTTTTGCACTCTGCCTGTAGATTAATCATTGAAGGGAAAGATACAGAGGTTTATAAATAGGAAAAATAACCTAGACATAATAAGAGAGGGTCCAGACTGGACAAAAATTATCTCTACCTGTTCTGGTTTTTCCTGGTTCTTCTTTTTCCTATGACAGGAAATATTTGTCCCTCTGCAGAAGTTTAAAAAAAACAAAATCCCTGCCTCTAAACCCAGCAGAAGACTGCTATTTGGCTTTCATTGTTATTCATTTGCTACACCTGAGGTCATTGCAATTACTAAGAAACCGAGAAATTCTACAGCCTTTCAAGTGAGAAATATTTTGCAGGGGGATTGGTTTGTTGGTTTTTTTGAGGTGGTAGGTGCCTATGTTCCATAAAAAGGCAAAGTAGCAAATAAAACATCAGCAGTACCCACCTCTGCCAGTGCATGAGATCATTCCACCCGAGATGCAGAATATGGGATGTCACGCAGAAGCAAGGATGCATACCAATCAGAGTCATGAATGCACAGTAAGACAGCAAAGAAAACAAAACTGACAAGATAATGAAAAACATGCCTCCCATGTAAACATTTTCTGATTACTAAATGGGAACCTTGTTTCTACACTTACAATAAATACACAACCAGACCCACATATAACAGGTTTAACTCATCCAAACTGGTTCCTGGATATGTTTAAGTAGTCTTCACAGAGAACAATCATAAAGAAATAAGTAAAACTTCTTAACTGCTATAGAAAATTTTCTTTGAAAATTGATGACTCCTTTCTGTATTCTTGAACCAGATTCCTCCATCTCACACTGTTAGTCTCTACTGCTTTGACAAACATGGTTTTGTTCCTTCCCTGAGAGAATGAGGATATCAAAAACACATTATTAAGAAGAAAATAAAAACAGTTCCCCCCCTCAAACTATCAACATACATAAAACCATGTTGCTTAAAGAGATCGTATAACTTGGACTGTTTGCTTCAGTATAGTTCTTGGAGGCTGCACTGAACAGGCATGTACAATTTATTTCCAAAACATCCCCTTAGGAAAAGATCCTCCGGAAGATTTCCTAAATGCTAGTTTGTACACTATGTGTTTTAATTAAGGTACAGAACAGAAATTACCATTCAGATAAGATAATGCTCCCCAGAAACCCCACCCTTGGATTCTGAAACTCTGCCAGGTTTCTCAGCCCCTCATCCGCTCCTGTTTCTAGCAATCCTCAGGCCCTGGTTAGCATTAATTCAGCTGCAGCTGGAGAGTTTCTCCAAGGCAGTCTCTTCAATTCCAAAGTGCATGAACTGCTTAATTTGAGTGCTCTGCAATTCGAGTACTTTAAGCAGAGAAAATACTGCAGGAAACGACAGACCTCCTACTTGGTTGCGCCGCTGCTCCAACAGCTGTACGGACAGAGCGAGCTGCACCCGTATGTGCAGCCCCAGCTGCCAGCAGGCACACACGAGCAATGTCACCTGAGTAACCCTTAGTCTCCTGACCGAAATTTCAGAGAGTTCACATGCCAAAGTTCAGGAACCCACAGCAGAAGGTGTCACCGGGGTTTGTCACATGGAAGCTAGCCCAGATCTTACACAGTGGCCATGCCTGCAGTGTAGGGTTGTACAGATTATTGGAGATAAAAAGATACTCTCTCTGGTCATGGAAGTACTAATGGGATTTACAACTACTTCACACAGATAATCTGTTATTCCCCAGTTGCTTTCCCCACTCCTTGGACATGATGTGCAATTTCTCACTTGGCCAGGCACAGAAGGTCTTTCATCCTCTTTACCACCTGCCTATTTCTGATCCTCTGTGAAGCAATCTCTCAGTAAATGTCCACTACCAACAAAGAAAACATACGGCAAATTTCCTACCAAACTGAGAGACCACGCAATTATTCATTCATGCCTCGAAATTCAGTGTCCAAAACTTACAGGCAGATACTTAACAATTCTGTGGCACATTTCTAGACTATGATGGGAATCTCTCTCAAGGTGGATTTTAAAAAAGTATGCAGGAATCAAGGAGGGATCAGGGATCCTGTGGCTTCTGCCACACCTGATGGGCACAGGCTTGCCCTGAAGAAGTTATTCAAACTTTCCATTTAAGCCAGTGGTACTGGTGCTCACCCAAACCCACTAAAAAGGGTGCCGTGTGGTTTAATTAGATAATGCTTTAAAGTATTTTGAAGATGAGAAATGCTGTATGTGGCAACTGCTCAGTTATTATCACAACCCAAGTAATTTATCATTCTTGAACATATTCCATAATTTTTGAGGACAAAAATATCTAAGGGGTCCTATTTACACATGCTACATTTAGACACTGGATACCACAGAGCAAAGGTCTGTCATTTTGATTTTCTGCAAAGTGCCATGCCACCTACCGAAAAGTACTGCCTGAATAAACTCGGGTATCATATACTACACTTCTATTAGAGTGACCAGATTATGAAGTCCTAAAAAATGCAAATGGTCTTCCTTGATCACAGAAACTGACCCAGAGTTTCAATTTCAGTGAAGGAAATAATAAATATTAACACCAGCAGGTGTAATGGGCAGAGTCAAGGGGAACAAACCCCTGACTAAACAACTAAGTAACAGAATAATCTTTTTTGTTAAATGCATACTTTAGTCTCTACCTGAGTAGATCCAAACTTTTAGAATGGGTGCTCAAGAGCTTGTTTTTCATTATTTTTTGAGCACCTCAGATAACACAATAAACAAACTCTTTCAATCTCCTACAGAATTGGCATGCAGCATGCAAAAGCATGGCAGACCCGGTAGTCTTGATTTTCTTAAATAAACAAATAACTAACCTAAATGAAAGTCACAAAGATGGCAGAACTGAAAAAAACCAAATCCAACTCCACCCACCAAAAGGTGGAGCACTTAAAAGCCAGGAAAGGCTACATTTTGGTAGAATTGCAGTAGCCCCCCCAAATTTCAGTTTCCACAGCTAATGCACTGAATAAAGCAGGAGACTAATGGAAAAAAAAAAAATATTAAGCAATTAAATAATAAGAGGATCCGTATCCTAAAGTACACATAACAGGAGAGCTGAATTAAAATTGCATGGAAAGATACAAGCTTTTTTTTTTTTTCCCCCAGCCTATACTCTACTTGTAGTAGACAAATCACTACCAATAGCTAATTAACGTAACTGACAGTCAGCTTTGTCAGTAGAATACATTATGGCAGAACAGCAGCCTGGCGGGGTTCAGCAAGTATAGAAGAAATACGACTTGTGAAACCACCACCACAAAGCAGCGCAGCGAAAACTGGGAGAAATCTTTGTGTTGGTATAACAAGAACCGCATGTCAAAATCTTCCCAAACTATCAGCATTTGTCCTGAATTCATGAGAATTAGCTAAATTGTGAGTCATTTATGAAACTTTAGGAAATGTAAAACTGGTCCTTGCCAGCTCACAGAATCCAAGCAGAGAAAAATGTACATCCATCCAGATTCCCAGACAGGTGAGTCAGATGCAATAGAGCATTTCTGAAGACATCTTTAATACCAACCATAGTTTATCCCAGTTAGTCCTCATCACCTGGTTTCTCCCTCCCCAGGTCTGAACATTGCTTTTCAAATCGCCTCTAATCGAAATGGTAGGTGCTCACACGGGGACGGAACTGAGAGGCTGTTTCCTTTCACAGAGGCCACCTCGCTCTGCCCTTTGCAGGGACCTCCTGGCAGCGGCCAGCTGAGGATCGCCACCTTCCCCAAGGAGGGCTGACCGCAGCTCCCCGCCATGTAACCCCAGGCGGCCAGTCTCTTGGCCAAAGGCAACCGCCGCTCTCCAACCAGTGAGGACAACGGGAAACCCTCGTTTATTATTTTGCATGCAGTTTGCATACCTGGAGCTACTTATCACACAGGCTTTTTTTGCTTCTGAATGACCAAACATCACGCCTGCAGAGAAGGAACTTCTACATGCTTCGGCTTGTTGGCTTCCTATGTAAATTCAACAGTGTTTCGCTTCCTGATTTTTGGTTAATAAATGCTGAAGAAACAACCTAAACGAAGAATCCAGGAAAGCTGAAGTGTTGAAAAAGATACCTGTAATAAGACAATGCCTCAGGTATGTTGGGTGCTGCACTTGAACACAAGAGGCAGTCCCAAACAGCAGTGCAGGTGGCTGTTTTAACGAGCACGGACATACAAGTGGAGGCTCACAATGCTAACTGCAGTTGCCACACAGTGATTCGTGCAATTCATGTCCTTTGATGAGAACATATTCCAATTTTCATAAAATTATTTGTGAAGTAATATATGTAAAATAACCTGAAATGTGTGCAAAGCGTGGCGGAGGGGTTACACATTTACAGACACGGTTGCTCACGTGCCTTTCGAGTTCAAAAAGAAGCCACGGCTAGTCATTTTCCAACCAGAGTTTTCCAAGGCAGCAGACAGGCAGCATGAACTGCTGAAGCTCGCAGCTTCTCTCCTCTCCCGGGACCCTTGGCCAGCTGCTGCAACACTTGGGTGTGCCCCAAATTGCAGGTTACGGGCTGTTCCAAGAAGCAGTTTTAAGATTCTTTGCGTATTGTCTCAGGTCTATAAAGCTGTCCCTCCTCCCGTCAGGCTTACAGAGCACACTCCCCTAGGATATTATCTGGAAAAGAATTTCAGCTTATAAAACAGGTTTACCAGCTGAATAAAACATCTAGAGGAATTGTATACTTTAGGATCTGTTTTCACATAACAGATCTGTTCTAAGGTACATTTTTTCTTTATTATTATTTTAAACTAATCTTCAGTGGAAAAGAATATTATTTCACTCAAAGTACTGCCACAACATCTCTATTCGTTTAGATAAACTAAAAAACCCAAGAGATGCCTTTGGTTAGACTGGTGCTTCACTATGATAATCTTAAGCTATTTTACTCAATCTTTGGATTGCTAAATGGCTGTTCCGTGGTCTTGTGTACTAGCAAATCTCATCTGGACCTTTAGCTTTCATTTTCCTCCTCTTGCAAAATAAATATCTAAGATTTGTTGTTGCGGTTAATCACAGAGAAAGGAAAGTATCAGTGAAAAACTCAGCAATGTTTGTTTTATAATCTTTGCTCACTGTCTTCCCAAGAGTGGAAATTAAGGGCTACCTGGAAGAGTTTAATGTGTGTCACTCTTCGAGAAAAACATCTACGTGTAGACAGAGGGGGCATCTCTAAAGATAGCAGTCAAATCCTGAAATGTTTACAAAATAAATCATGACGCCACTGACCTATATGCATTTGCAAGTCTGGCAAGAGAGTCACTGCTGACCCTAGCAACAAAATTTCAGAAGGATTCATTTCAGAAATCTTCCAGTAAATTTGGATCCTGCTCTTCAGAAGTAATTGGAGCTCTGCTAGCCCCATCGTGACTGAACAGAAAAGCCAGGGAGCCATGACCTTGCAGGACTGTGTGCTCGCGAGGTTCTGCCCCCATCCAGTTCTGCCCTGTCTCATTTCTGCCTCCGAGCATTAAGCTGTTCAACAGATGGTATAGAGAAATTAAGGGTTTGCTGGGTATTTTAAGTAACAATTGGAGTAGATTGTACCAAGCAGCTTCTGCTGCCTTTCTACATGAAACTGCACTCTGAGCGCTCCTGTCGTACACAGGTTGCCTCGTCAGTGATTAATACTGCCCCCAAAGCACTAAGAACAAGCATCAGTGCTGTACTCCACAGCAGCCACGCCAAACCCTTACTCGGACACCAGTTCACGTATTTCAGGCTTCATCTTTCTTACAAATACTGCAATGGCTTCCTTTGCACAGGAGGGGTAGAAACAGATGTATTTGTGCAAGATACTGTAACCCATTTAAAGAAACAGCAAAGTTACAGACACAGTAAAAGGAACTATCTAGAAAAGCCAAAAAGCAAACCCAAACAGACAGAACACATCAGTTACTAACTACAATCTAATAAAATAAATAAATAAATAAAATTCTCTGATTTCTTAATCTATCATGCACCTTGGCCAGCATCTCCTATTTTATGCTTTGAAGTCAATAACTCATTTCTACAAGTTTCAAAATGTAGACCTAGTCATTCTTGTGGTTTATCAGTGTGACCAAGGCAAGTCGTGATATTACTAAAAACCCCCCAGAAATCTTCTCTCTCACCAGCCACTATAGCAAAATTTACAAGAAACAGATCCAGAAGTATTCCTTGACTGCTCTAGACATCATACAGTAAATAAGGTGTCTTCTAGCTAAGACAGATGTAGAAACATCTCTCTTTTAGGTGACAGACTAAGTTTTTATTGACATAATGACATCCAGGGGAATTGGGGGGAAAAGGTCAACACAAACTCACGGTAGTGTAAAATTAAACTAATTTATTTAAGAAAAAAAAAATACCCACAACTTTACAATACACCTAATTTTTTTAACTCCGAATTGCCTTAAGTGTTAGCAATGTCAACGGCAGTGATCAAAACTGGAACTGCTTGAAGGGGAAAAAGGAGGAAAAAAAAATCATTAAGGGAACAACTTCAGATTTGTTCCAAAGGACCAAAAGGGAGGACTGACAGAAACACAATATACTAGAGAGAAGAAAAGGTTTATAGAGAAAAAGCTGGGGAAAGAGGCAGAGATATAACATATGGTGGTGGGAAGGACAGTATTTGTCACAAAGAAAAAAGTAAAACTTAGTATTTTGCTATATTTGTATCTCAAGCCTAGCATTTGGATGACACGGAAAACATTTCCAAACAGGAATGGAAATATCTGGGTTTCCCAGAAAAATACTAGAACATATTTACAGGTAATTTTTCCTCCATGGATGGGTTTCAGAGTTTATGAGAATAGGGCTGATGCACCAAATCTCTAGCACAAAAAGGGATGGTTTTCTACATAACTGTGTATTTCTTTGCACATCTTCAATATATTAGATAACCCCACATATTTATATTTAAATGCATTTATTTAAATATACACACAGGCACAGACATATTTGTACATACACAGCTGATCAGGTGGTCAGACCTTACCTATTTTATTTTTTCATCTCCAGGAGACACAACTTATTGTTCTTATTTCTCAGGAGAAACAACTTAATATAGCAGTATGAGAACCTGAGTGCTGAAACTCAACATGTGGTTCACAAAGCAGCATATCCTATTTTATTATAAAGAAAAAACAAAGTAGGTATTCACACAAAATAAAATATGTTTAAAAGCTGCAAAGCAAGGACGCATTACAGAAATATGAAAATGAAAGATACGCAGGAAGTGTTAGCAGTATCTTCATTCAATTTGTACATATATGTAAAACTCAGGACCGAAATTTCCCATCACTGTAACCAATTTTAATTTCAATTTCACCTTATCCTTCTCATGCACTAGAGAGCACTATGACAGGCTAGACATAAAAATAAATATTGTCAGAGAGAGAGGAGAATTTATTACCTTTATTGTATGCAATTGCAACCACTGTGAGACTTTGACCTATAAAGAGAAAGGAAACTAAAAGAAATAACATGTAAGATGAAGCCAAGGATCCTATAAGGGTATTTCCAAATTGACAGAGGTTGTCCTAAAATAATGTAAAGAAAAGTCATGTTTTCTTTGCTAATTTGTGGTCGGTATTCAATGCATTAAACTGAGGATAAATTCTTTTACCAGCCTACAAGTCTTACGGACTCTTGCCAAAGATTACCTTTGCAAGAAAATGAGAGTTTATCCCATTTTGCCGATTAGAGAGAACTGTTTTACAAAACTGCATCCTTTAGGATCCAGATGCAACTTATCTTTCCCTTACAAAGGGGGAGGGATGTGAGGAAGAAGTGTGCTATATAGTATGTTCATGTTCATACTCTACTGCCTTGGCAGGTGTACTTCAAATAGCTTGAAACCAGTAGTATAAAGAACTACATACCCCAAAAGGAGCCCTAGCTTTGGTTTTGGGGTTTCTGAACACACTGTTCTACTGATACAGAAAAGAAATCCTGCCTCCTTCCCTCAAAGTCCCAAATCCGTTTTGAGTCAGTTATAAATTGCAGGAAAATCAAGTGATGCATTCACAGTTGTAAGAATGAACTTGGCCATCCCAGAGCTCTGCACACTCTCAAGTGTATAACTGAAGAATTTCTAGTGGTAAGATTTATTCCAATATTTGAAACCAACGGATTTTTTTCACATTTAGCTTAAATAATGCACAGCAGTGAAACGTGCACATCACTGGCCACCCTTCCAATTTAAGATAGCCTCTACTTTTCTCAACTGTTCAAATAAAATTAACCATTCTTCTAGGTGTTTAAGAAATGCCTTTTATAGAACCAAAAACTTACCAGTCTTTAACCAGCAGCACAGAGATCTGCTCTGACCAGTGGGGAGAAACTCTTAGCATGTTAAGAAAAATTATTGCCAATGTTAACCGTGAACATCAACACAGACAGCATATGAAAACACAAGACATGAACATTGCTTGATCACCATCACTGTTTTTCCCATAATTTCCTTCTGTTTACTAGTTATGAAGCTTTGGTTTCCCTAGGGATCCAAAAACATGTAACTGCCCATCACACAAGCAGGTCATAGCAAGAGAACATCTTAAAAATTCACAGAGCTTCTGTTTTAATTGCCTCAATATAGATATTGTCTGTCTCAAGAAACCTGACATGCAGTCAAGAAACAGCTCAACTTGACAACAGCTTTCCCTTGCTCATAGCAGTCTACCCATCACCAAAACTGCTCATAGCAACACAACTGCAATATTATTCTTATTTTAGTAATCTCCATGTAAAGCACTGGCTTATGCCGCTCTCGTAGCTGTGCTCTCAGACTCTACAATTATGAAAGCCAAGATTACTTCTAATATCAGCCACCTTCACAGTTTAGGAATGCCAAACAGTCACAGGCTCTCAGCACGGAGCATATGCTCCAGCTCATCAGCCCAGAGATTTTGATGGCAATAATCACAATAATTTCACAGTTACGGAAAATAAATCTTTACATACTCTACCATTTTCCAAGTTACCGTACAAATTTTACTGCTAGTTTCTTACTGTGACTTGTTTAGAGTTGTAAAATGGGATCGAACTGGTGGTACGCAACATCCCTGTCATAGGCCACTGAAATGTCTAATTCAAAGCCCCAGCCTCGCCAGAGGTGGCCTGGCCCCAAATTCCACCTACAAAAAAAGGTTTGACACCAACTGCCGGCAGACTTGTCTCTGTATCTGCAGTGATCACATCCTGGACTTCCCAGCTACCTGACGGCATCGTAGGAGATGCTGTCACCGTGCTGCCAGAAACCCTGGGCACAGGTGAACAACCCCCATGCTCTGAGCAGACTATAGCTCCTGGTGGGGAAAGGAAAACGTCAGAGGAATCCTGGATGTATGTCAGTCCTGGTAAAGGAGAAAGCCACGGAAGAGGAACTTGCCATTTCTCTTGCTGTATCTAGTCTACATCTTCCTTCACTCAGCTGAAACCCAAGGGTGGGCGGCACAATCAGTTTTCCACGTTTAAGTCCATATGCGTGTTGGGGGAGGGGGGCGGAACAGACATGTCTCTGGACAAAAGCACCTGTACTGATGCCTAGAGAAAGGCCAGTCACAGAAAACACTTCTGAAAAAAGCTGAGATCAGCTACTGGTGATTTACAAGAAGTGGATTCCAGTGTTCAAATTGCAAAGTCACAAGCACATCACCTGCAGGACGAACCTGAAAAGAAGCTAAGAATGTATTTGAAGCCATTTAGCAGCATCCCTGGAGCAATGCCACCTGTAGGTTACCTCAGCAGTGAACTCTGTCTGGGCAAGGGCCATCCACTTATCTCCTCCGTGCTTTAAGCAGCCTCCCCTTCCTTTCCTACACTACACTCGTTATCGGGGCAGCCAGGGCAGCACTGCAGGGACCTGCAGCAGCAGCAGCAGTTATTTCTCTCTTCGGTGTGTATTGCAAAGTGCTGTTTTACTGCCACCGCTCACACAGCAGTTGACACCGAAGGTAAAACAGGCAGGTACACACAGATGTATCCTCTCCTCTGCCCAAGGTTAGCACTGCAGTAGAACTTGCCTTGCAGCACTCACCCACACCCTCCAGTTGTCAAGGAAAGTAAACAAAGCCAGTAAACTTCATCTTGAGTCACTCAGAAGTAATAATTTCAAAGTCACTACGCCAGACTGTTACAAAATAAGCGAAGTTATCTGTAAAGATAGCAAAGACACCTATGCAGATCTAAAACATAAGTGACTGAGTTTAAACACAGTAGGAATTTAACTTATCTTCGTGTACTCTGCAACGTGATCTACCATTAACGAGACCTGTCTGCCCCAGTTCGGTTTTCTTGCTTCTCACCTTTAGAGGCCAAAGGTAGCTCAGATGTTTTGGTCACAGGGAATATAAGCAGCCAGTGGTCACATTTCCTTACTAATGGCTCTAACATCAATGTTAACAGGACCACACTTCAGGCACTTAATACATTACAGCTTTTGCCCTTTGTCTTACATGCTCAACTAGAAAAACAGGAATAAGAAGACTATACACATACTGCACAGCTAATGCATAGCACCCTATATACAAACGTCCTACACAGAACACAGAGCTAAAAATGTCACACCGAAGTGACCATTTCTGTATGAATCACTGCAAAATGCTCTCATTGGGATTTTTTATTGAATGCAGGGTGTTAAGGCCATTTTAAAATCCTCTCGCAAACATGAGCCCTTACCAGCACTCTCAGGACCCCAGCAGCCCCACGAGGGCTTTACCCACTTTTCCAAACAAAGGAGAGCTCTGCTGTGCAAATTACTCCCTTAGGGACACACTGCACAACCCCTCTGACTTAATTTTACTTCTTCAATGATACCACTGCAAACACACTGAATGCTAATAATAAATAAATTATGCAAATATTTGGTCTCTATGGAAGCACCACATGAATCATCTTCCTGAAAAGAAACTCCTGAAGAGATTGTCAGGTACCCTTCATGTGTGGGGGGGAAAAAAAAAAAAAAGCAAAAAAAGCAAAAAAAAAGCTGCTGATTTAAATAATAATGCAATGTGAATGAGAAGAGATTTATTGTAACAAGGACATATAGCAGCTTCGCTGTTAATTCAATAGGTTGACCAAAGCCCAGTCTCCAGCAAACACAGAGCATGACTGTCACCGCAGTTTCAAAGAGAGTAGAACTGGAGCTTGGAGAAGCAACATTTGAAGAGAAAACATGGTGAAGTCAAAAGGTTTGGTCCTCTTCTGATGAAGATAACTAAATTGGAACTAAACTGGACACTTAGAACCCCAGTTCTCCACACAAAACAGTCATTTATGGAGTTAAGGAGTCAATTTCCAAGTGTACTTCTAAGCATACGGAGCATAACTGAAACTGCAACATGAAAAAGAAAACCCAACGAACCCTAAAACACTTCCCTGCAAAAGCTAACAAACAGCACTGTTGCTTTTTACAGTTAGGTTCCCCCTGTTTAAGGTTCTCCCATTACTGGAGTATCAGAATATGCTACAGAGCCAACGTTTTGCAGACTCACAGCTCTAGGCAGCAAGAAGCACTATTATTATCTTCATTTCCTAGAGCAGAAACCCAAGGAATTATAACCCCAAAGCAAAAAAAGTATTTAGATTCTTGGGGAATGCGAGATGCCCAAATACGCATTAGGAAACTAATTTTTAGTTGGATTTGGGCATAAGGGTCTTGCCCAAGGATGTGTTATAGCTCCCAGCACCTAAGTCTACCAAACCTAAGGCTGGACTGTCTTGCATCACTTTTGGCTTTTCTTCTTATAGTCATCATTACATTTAAGTGTTATATAATATTAAATTATCTGTAATATACAGACTACCTTGCGATGTTGGTCTTTCTTTGCACCTCTAGGTAGCAGAAGAAAACAGAGCATTTCTCTCCAAGTCTGGTTTTCTTTTGAGGTGTAAGACATGCAATCCTGAAAGTTAAATGCACTCAAGTCTTACTGAATCCTCTCATCTTTCAGCTCTCCCCTGCTCCTCCTCTCCTCACTCCTGTTAGCACCAGCAGGTACAGATACCTTGTGTACCAGGATGGGCTGCACCTCTCCCCCACATGCCCAGGACTTGCACCTGTCCTGCTCATGCAGTAGAAAGAGCAGGTGAACTGAATTTCCACCAGAAGAAAGAAGCCCACTGTGCCTGAGGGGTTCTCAGGTGTTTGTTGGTGGGTGCTGACAAACACATCCTATTTTTTCACATTGTTAGACAGAAAATGCTTGTGGCACTCTTTGTGAACTTGTTGCCAACTTCCATCTTGGACGTAACGAGAACAACTCCTCCCAAACCTCTCCAGAGAAAAGACTGAGTAGCTGGTATGGGCACTACTTGTTGTCCAAGGAAACCAGTCCCTATTGTTGTTGTATTTTTATCCCAATGTCACTATTAACATAAAAACATGGGCTGGATGTCTTCATTTATAAGAGGGGACGATTCCAATTTAGCCTTCATAAAGGAAACCAACTACAGTTGCCGCCTTTCTGCCTCCTTCCCACTGGCTTATTTCCACATCAGCAAGTGCTTCTATTGATACCTAACACTTGGAAATGTGAAGTCCCAAATCTGCTCTCTCATTTCGTACAATTACTCAAAGGACAATGGATTAAACGAACTGTTTGGCCATTTCAAGGATTCTCATGCTTATTAGAGAAGAAAAAGATCTCTACAGAAATGTGTGCGTGCGTTCACAAATGAGCTGGTTCACCTTCTTTTTCCGTAAGACTTTTCAGGCCTGGTCTGCCCACATTTTGTAAAAAATAAACTTTCAGAATTAGAGATGCAATTTTCTTGCTTTCTCAAATAAATTACCATTCTCATCCAAGAATAAAGTGATCCGTGTGCTTCGGCAAGTTCCTTAAAGTCTCATGTTATGGTCAGATACCAGATGTCGGTACACTAAAACATGAAAGCCACCGTCTTAAACTGACAGCATCAAGGTTTGATATCTTGCCTACAGCAGCAGCGCCCAGAGTTTCCATTTCTACTCTGCAATGAACTCTGCAGTCACTGTCTCATGCTGGTTTTGATGACACCTGACCCTGTGAAGACAGTATCTTCCAACTCTTTCCTGCCAGAGCCCCTCACAGGTGGTGCCAGCTACAGCCATGGCAGCTGGACCAAGGCAGATCATGCATGGGCTGCTGGAAGCATCAGTCAGAGATGAAAGTGTCTCACACAATGCTTTCCCAGAGGAGAAGAGGCCAAGCCAGCCCCATGTAAGCATCCTATCGCTTGCTCTGTTCTGGAGTACGAGGATGTTTGTTCCCTGAAGCTGACGGTAGAGAGAGAACAAAGCAGCTTATGAGCTCTGGGGAAGACAATCCCTCCTTTCTCCGGCTCCCTCAGCCAAGCAGGACTGGAGGCCACACACGACTCCTCACTCCTCCCCTCCTGTGTTCTGTGAATGGGAAGGGATTTTTGCCAATCTTTTCTTCCATTCTAATTAAAAGAGAATTGTGGCTTCAAAGGAAAGCCAAGCGGTCTGAATTCAGTTCACTGACTGCTGCAATCCTGTTCCCAGGTGTGAGTTTAGGTCTGGAGGATCTCTGGAGCAAGAGCTATCTTTAATTTAACATCCACTGGCAGCAGATTTAAACTGGACTGATCATCAGAAGAGGAAGTGGAGGACCTTGCTCACACAAGAAAGCAGACAGCACAGCAGTGATCACGGCTGTACCTAGAGTTTGTTGGGAACTTTTGGAAGCAGCAATCCGAGGTGGACTATCTAGTCACAGCGGTGAGGGCCCTCTCCGTTTTCGGCTCCAAAAGCAATAGAGACTGGATAACCCAGGTTCACTTTTCTCCCCTGGACGATGAAGAATCACTAACCATACTACCACGAGAGCTTGCTTCTTCCAGGCTTTGACTAGAAACTCAGGAAGCTTACCCAAGAATGGCATTAAGCCTGGCAGACGTGTACTTGCCGTAAACTAGAGAAGAGGCATTGCTTTATGTCAGCTGCTGCCCAGTCATGGGGCTCGTACATCTTCTGGGGCAACTCCCACAGTTCTTGCACTCTTGTTTCAATCCCCACTGCAGCACAACAGCAGACACAGATCACTCTTTTCACTGTACGGCGCTCTGTTTCCGTGCCAGCTGTAATTACACCCACAAGCACCTTCTACGTACACTTCCTTGCAACTCAGGACAGAACAAATTCAGTATGAGAAGACATAGTAATATGTTGGATTTAGTTCATTAAAGTGTGAGGGCAAATAAGACAAAAAGTTTGATTTTTTTTTTTTTTCCTCAGAATGAAAGTTGTCTTTAAGAAACAGAACCAAACCCCTCCACAGCCCAGTTACATCTTACAGGTGGCACTCAGCAGCTGGAATTTACATGACTGCTGCTAAAACTTAATTTGAAGATTTATTTTTAATTTATTCCAGGAAAATGTCAGATATATTGAGAGCAAAATAGTTTTATTATTACCACTGACCTGCGAGCAACTGCATCCTTGAGTCTATAACATGAGTTTAATACCTACGACCAGAGCAGAAGCAACGAAACCAACCTTATATGAACACGATGCATTACTTTCAAGGTCTTGAAGTTAATGTGATTATGTTCCCACTTATCTCACCCAGTATGAGTTCCTGAAGAGTTTCGAATCTTTTCTAAATCTTTTCCCCCGTAAAGACCTTTTCCTGTCATACATTTTATTAAATAAAAATGGATATGTTATGACAGCTGAGAACAGAAAAAAACAACGGGAACACAATGGCTCTCCATACAGCAGGTTTAAAAAAATTAAGCAGTCATTTGATACAAAACCACAATATGTACAGTAACAAGTCAGAAAAACTGACAGAAAAAGTAAAGCAGTAAGAGCAAAAACCTGTTTTATCTAGGAATCCTGAAGGCTACAACGCAGCAATCTCCATGGAGGTATAAGTAAGTTTTGGGAGAAGGTATCAGAGTCTGGTAAGGCTGAAGGTCCTACCTAGATTAAGCTCTGCATGGGACTTCATGAGAAGACCAAAGAGCACAAGACATAAGGAGCAATCCTCACCTAGCAGGAGCGCAACATTTCAAAAAGCACCTGAGCAGGTGACTTACTCAACACAAAAAGTAAATTTATTGTTCATTTGTTTTGATTAGAAAGTTAATGGTAGGAACAACAGGACCATGATCCTCAAAAAAGAAACTCAGGCAGCCATCTCGTATCGAATAAAATCATAGGCTAAAAGAAAATGACATATATGTATTTTGTTCAAAATTCTTCAACAAAGTACAAGCAAAGACAGCCAGAAAGGAACAGAGAATCCTGCTCATGTCAACGACATTAAGGACACAGAATAGGTACAATGAATTTTACCTTCCCTTTCTCTTCCTTTGCTATTTTGAGGTACACAGATAACTGATTTCTCAGTCACTTTCTCTGGAGAGATACATTAAATGCTTTACAATAGTTAAGATTACTTTGCCAAATACTTCAGGTATAAAATGAATGGAAACCAGGAGCGCCTACAAGTCTTTCTTGGCTAAAAAAAGTACTACTTATATTGCGGAATTTTTTCTCTTCATTCCCCAGACCAGAAAAAGAGCGTTTTCCTTAACAGCTCAGAAGAAATGAGGTGTGACAAGTGCACATGAATATGACATTCACTAAAATTTCAGAATTATTCTATATTATTGTCTGTAACACGCACTGAACATTCTTTTCAAATGTAGTAAAACATTTATCAAGTAAAAATAATTTAAAATCCCTTTGTTACCTAAACTTTTGCCAAACAAAAGGTAGTACTATAACTTGAAACTGATAATTGAGTCAATTTTTCATTCTCCTGTTTGCATTAAGTTGGATATAAGCAGTGGAAAAAGAGACTTAAGATGGTCATGTAAGGCAGGACTCAACAAACCCCTCCACCCCCTCGTCTCACACTTCCCTGCATCTGCTACCATTCCTCTACACGGGTCTTCTGGAAAAAGACAGTTAAAAGCAGCAAAGAGGTGGATGCACTATTTCCATGCAACCTGCTGAAGCCTGTAGGTGAAAGAGCTCATTGTAGGGAAAAATGAAAGACAGAAAGACAGACAGAAAGATAAAAGCAAGAAAGGCTTGATTATTTTCTTGTTTTAAAATTAAAACCAGGAAGAATTAAAAGATGGCTTCACTGAGGTTTTTCTTCACACTCTTGTCCTTCCAACCTCCGTTGTACCATGCATATTAGGGTTCAAATTGGCTGCGTTTTCCACTTGAAATGGCAACGCAGAATGCCAACTTAGTAAAAGGTCTGTTAGGCTTTGTTAGTTGCTTTAAAAGGCAGTCATCTCTCTCTTTTTCTCTATTTCTTTAATATGCTGAAATGTTTTCGGCTTTTAGGTTTTTTTTCCCCAATTTGGAAAGCAGAGAAGGGCAGAGGAGAAGAAGGTGGAGAACAGCATACTCTTCTTTACTGGGAGAAGGCTTTAAGCAGCAACTGAGATAGGAAGGACTACAAAATAGTTGTTATCAATTCCTGAATATCTTGCATCATAAGAAGAGGTAAAACACTTGTGTCATACAGACTTGACAGAGTAGTTTACATTTTATAAACTCCAATTACAAAGACTGCAGGTACACATTTAAAACTGGAATTACTGAACAACGGAAAACAAATCAAACGTATCTGTTCACAATAGTTTCTTTTTATCCTTAAAAAAGAAAAGAATTAAAAATCTAGTTCTTTCCATTAGGAAGGACTGCAAAGGTAGTAGATGTATCCTATCAAGATTAAAGCCAAAAGCTGCCAAACTCTACAATTTATACCATCTTCTAGTGTTAAGAAATAATCTGAATGCTTTAATGTATTTCAAATGTGTTTGAACAAATCTCAGCATAGATATTAGATAATAGAACAATGCAAATTCTTAGATACGTGCGAGGAATCAGTTGAAAAATATTCTCGGGTAAACTATAGATGCTGGATTACTTGGGGGTGTTGAAGGTGAACAGTACTGCCTGCCAGTTACTTGCTTGTGAGCCTAGCTGTGAGTAAGACTCCATCCTATGTGATTTGGATAAATGTTCCAGAGAACATTATACAGCATTTTCTGCCAGAAAGAAGGCCAGAAAACTCTTGGCACCATGAGAATGAACACAAAACTGAGACACTTCATGGACAAATACTTGCAAAGACCATAAAATCATCCTAATGGTGCAAGCTACTTTTACACCACAGGCAAACGCATGCAGTCTGGGGAAACAGCCTTCTGTGTTCCCAAGGCATTTCCATGAACAGCAATGGTAGTTCCATGCACTCAATGGCAGATATATAAACACAGTTAGCAGTGAATAATGATTTTTTAAAGTCTGTTAAGATAGACTGAAAATCTTCACCTACCAAAATGGCAGTCATATAGCTTCTGTTTGTATTGTCCATCCAATGGAAATAAGATATTTAACATTTCTCTATGAATATAAACACCTTTAAACATGGTAGGTTTCTTGAGACAAATACTCTGCCAGTGTTTTCCCCACTACAGCACTGCTACCTACCTGCAGGTACATTTTGCTATCCGCACAGCTAGGGAGTAAAAGAAAGGATCTCTCTGAAAGAACAACCTTACTTCATCCACAGAGCTAAAAGCAGTGTTCCAGGAACATTTCCTTCTGGGTACTCTTTATCCACATAAAGGGAAAAAAAAAGCCACCCTTCGCCATATTTTACAGTAAGCAAATTAATAATCCGAGGAAAGAAAAAAAGCAGCAACTTTCACAGACTACACTCACTGTATGTAGTAAATCATCATTTTGAAGGCACCAGATGCACGATAAAGGAGACAGGTTAAAGGAAACAAAAAACATTTGGTTACTTGTTGCCCAGTGAATATTACAAAAGCTGTGCAATTTGCAAGAGGTAATTATTAAGTAGAACAGTTACTCCAAGATGTAGTATCCATCACCTACCTTGTAGAAGTGCTCCATTTCTCTTGAAAAAGGTGCTTCCTGGCCAAATGGGTGGACCTGATGTGCTAAAGGTAATAAGAAATAAGTGTAAAGAAAATCTCATTTACATTAAACAATTATAAGTTACTATTTGCATGAATTCTGTTTTGTTTTTAAAGCTAACGTAACATCATCGCACTTTTGCCTTCAAGCAAGGGTCTAAAATGTCATGTTAAAAATAGGTCAATTTGATTCAAAATTCACATTCTCTTCACAAGGCAAAACCTCCTCAGCAAAGCACACGCCCACACTCTCTTAGAGGAAGGGAGAAAAAAAGCAATTTGGAATAAATAATTAAAAAACCCCAAATCAATGTCAAAAATATTTACTGAATTCTCAGTACAGCAAAATATACCCTTTTCCCAAAGCCATCTGCTAAAAACGCAAATGCTTTATGGCTGTTACTCAGTCATGACAACGCGCTATCCCAGCTATCATATCCACCCAGAAAAGCCTCGGCCAGACACTGAGCGGTTTCAGTCCTTCCACCAGAGCACTTTGCCCACCAAACCCCCTCACAGCCAGAGGTCACCCCACTGCATCAGAAATCCCACCGCTCAATAAATTGTCCCACCAGCAACAGCATTAACGAAGCATTGGTCTTCGTCGTGTGTATGTGCTTGGTGCCCATGGTGGCTCCCATGAGACCCCCGGCAGATGGCGGCCATGGCAGGCCCTGGGGCGCCTGGCGCATGCCAGTGCCCACCTGCCCCAAAGCCCTTTCCTGAACTCAGGCCACCATCAAGTCCCTCTTGGCTTCACCTCCTGCTTGTGCAGAGGCTGCCCCAAGGTAATGGCCTCTGACGGCCCTCTCCTGTGTCAAGCATGGCTGAAGGAGAGGAACCAATTCAAAGGTGGGAAAGGGAAGAGAAGGAAGAGGAAGGAACATCGGTACGATCCTCTAAACCTTGTTTCCTTCGTTGCCTCAGAGAATCCCCACGGTCCTGGTCCTGCAGCCAACACGACTGTGGAGCACCCACTCCAACAACCTGCGGTGCCGGCGAGCCAGTGAAGACAGGAGGCTGTGAGGAAGCGCCTTGATGGCCACCAGTGCCCCTCCTCACCCACAAAGGCAGCGGAGCACCGCTGCACCGCGCCCACCACACCAGAACAGCTCTCCTGCCTACGGCAGCTGCCCCACAGCCGTGTCTGTAGGCAGAAGGACCAAACTTCCTGGACATAAAAGCTAACCCTGCTCTTTTCTTAACAGATGACTGTTGGCGAGGCACGGCATGACTTGCCCTGCCCAGGGAAATCCACAGGCAGTGCCGGCCCACAGCCAGAGTGCTGCCACCGCTGCTCTTGCTGTGTAGGGAGTCCTTGACAAGAAAGGCACTGCCTGGCAGGAATTCACTGATCGCAACCTAGGGCTATTTTAAAAGCAGAGTACCTGAGCGAACTATCTAACAACATGGAAAAGACTTGGTGCAGCATTCTCAAGTGTCCTGGTTTGAGCAACACAGGACTTTGTTAAGCATTGGAACAGGCTGCCCAGGGAAGTGGTGGAGTCACCATCCCTGGAGGTATTTAAAAGACGGGTAGACATGGTGCTTAGGGACATGGTTGGGTGGTGGTTTTGGCAGTGTTAGGTTGATGGTTGGACTTTATGATCTTCAAGGTCCCCTTCCAACCTAGACAATTCTATGATCCTGTGACTCTAATTTCTCTTCTAATGCTTGGGAAAACTGTACTTTTAGAAGACTAGTGTCTGAATTTGTGAAAATATTTACTTTATAGCCAGCTATGGTATGCAGGTTTCAAGGTCTCAGTGTTTTTGAGCTTGCCAGGTGCGGGGATGAGGAGAAGCAAGACCCGGACACTTGACCCAAGCTGGCCAACAGGATTATTTCATACTATGAACGTTGCATTCAGTATATATTAGAAAGTTTGCTGAGAAGTTCTCTCTCTTCCTTGATGGCTGCCAGCCTTAGAAGTTCCTGCCCCAGTGCCGGACCCCTGAGATATTCCCTTCCTCCTGAAGTCATTGCGCTCGCAGTATCTGACCTTTACTGCCCACTGCTGGCAGTGCACACCTTCCTACCGATACCATTGGCTGAGTATAATCCTTGTATATTTTGTATTGGCATCAGGATCAATACTGGCTCTTTAGTATTATTAATGTTAATTTAGTTTTATTCTATTAAATCTGTTTGCATTTCAGCCCTCGGGTTTCCTTGTTTCTTCCCCAATTCCCCTTCCCAGGTGGGGGAGGGGGTCATCGGATGATAGAATAATTGTCTAAACAACAATAAATTGTTGTGGGTTCCTCAAATCGTAACATCAAGGCAGGTGGAAAAGACAGATTGCCAGGAGGTCATTCCTGTAGTCATGAAAAAGGTTTCAAAGCCTTTTAAAGCTTGAAGACAATCATAGGTATTTTAATACACTAAGCTTTCAATGACATTAGTATCATGAAACTATACTACCAATACGTAAATAATTGCCCTATGCCCAAAGTCGAGCACAAATTAAAAGCAAGGGACTTGATATCCTCTGGTAAGATTACTGTAAGGCAACTCTGCCTTTTTAAGGTAATCCACCTTCCTCTTTGGATGCAAAATGTTAACCAAGAACCACACACCATTTCTGTTCAAAGTTACTTTTGTCTCCTCTTGAGTTGACTACTGCTATGCAAAATGCAATGAAATGGAAAACAGATGTTGTCTATTCCATTGACAGCATTAGCAAAGTTCTGATAAAATGCCATATATAAAAAACACACTGCTTTCACAATTATTCTGCAGAGACTCTTGTGCTAACATATAAAAACTTCGCTGTGTTAAAATACGGACCGCAAAAGGATCCAAAGCAATTACATGAGTAATAAAAGCCTTTGATACTCCTGAACAAAAAGGGGAGTTGAAAGAGAGACAGAGAGAGACCAAAATGACCAAAAAGAAGTTAAGTAGGTCTACATTCATCAGTGCTGGAGTGTGCTGGGGCATGCCCTCGTCTGAATACGCACACTCGCTTCATAGGGCTTAATGTAACCAATTGTTTGCGCTCCTTATAGTAAGCGCCAGCTTTTCAACAGTAGCTCCTCAACTCCATGAAGGTCAAGAGCTGTTGAGGGTAGTCACACTCCTGTAGGATAGGCCCACAGTTTTATAGTGCATCAGAGTCCAGCATAATCTCTGGGACAGGACCCATCAAGCTACAAGTGAAAAGCCGTAGTGTAGTCTTCATACTGTACAAATTTGCCACAGAAATCAGAAATCACAGTACGGCAACTATATACCTCTCAAAAGCCCAAGAAAAAAATAGTGAAATTCTGAAATGAAGCCACAGAAAAAAATCATTCTCAGGCTGCCATATCCCTGTATGTGGGTGGAAGAGGGTTAAAGAAAGGAGAGGGAAAATCGTATATATCTGAATAGACAAAATGTCTCCACTGGAGAAACAAAGCCATAGTGATTTATCTTATTTTCCAACTTGAAAAAAGGCCCAAGGCTCTCATAAAAAACTCCATCTGATTCAGCACAAACCCACATGAACTGAGAAAATTAACTGTGCCTTCCCAGGGAAGGAAGCTAAAGAATTCAAGCATGTAAATAATATACCGCAGCAACCGGTCAAGCCTTTCAAACAACAAACTTCTGTGTTTGCAGGGCTTTGCTGAAGTTTAGCTATGCCTGTTCTGTGTTGGATAAATTCTCTTTCTGTTCTCAAACTTTTGCACGTGAAGGCTCAGATGGTATTAATTATTAAAACATACTTCAAGTTGAGAAATGACAGAGTTAAACTATCTCTCACTTTAAAGTGTTCAAAAGCTGCTTTCTCCCTGTTCCAGATTAAGAAACCATTTGAAAAAGTTCATTTTTCTAAAGACCATCTATGACCAAAAAAGTTTGGTCCCTCCTAGGCATTTTTTCAAACGAATTGTTTCTTCCATGTAGTCTGTAAGCTGCTGCAGAAGAGTGGCTTGTTCTCCTATAGAAGTCACATCATATTCTGTATTTAGGCAAAACAAAAATGTAAAATCTGGTCTTAGAAATCTCTTTTGTAATCACTACATGCTCTAAGACTAGTATTTATGCAATTAGTGTTATTGATGGCAGAGTTTTCCCCCAAACTTATCAAATAAATACACTGACTAAAGTAATATTTAATTTCTAATAAATCCCCACACAGCTACTAGAAGAAAAGCAGTAACTAGTTTGAAGTTTTATATCAGTGCAAAGAAACATGTGGCCTGAAACATTTTTGTTATGCACAGGTTTGGACTGACAACTCCCAGCAGCAGATGAGCACAGGGCACCTGGGAGGGAGGGGAGGGGGGAGACAGACTCATATCAATCATAAAGAGCTGAGAGTTCAAACTAACATCTTGAAAGAGCATGAATTAATAGAATTTATGGATAAGCCGACATGTGAAACACCAACAGTTACCTGTGAAGGACCGTTGGTTTGATTTGCAGAAAATACTATCATTTCAAGCATACTCTCAAGCCAAAAGGGATATCCAGGCTACAACAGTATTTGTAGCAAACGCATAAAACAAGATCCAGGGGTGCAGGTCCACATCCATCTAGTGCAGGTTCCACCTCTCTCTGAAGCGCAGTCATTGTCACTGCGGCATCCGTGCACCACCACAAGGAGCAAATGAAGTATTCACACGCTTGCTGAAAACCAACAGCGGAGAGAACTGACGACCAACAGTGTTTAACCCATGAGCATCTGCTCCTGTGAAATGAAATACCTGCAGCTAGGAGCCACCCCTGATCAAACCCGACCTTTCCTGAGGATCCGCTATTGATTTTTAACGACAAGTGGGACTCGGTTTCCGCTCAAGGCAAGAGATGAAATGTTTTCCCTCTGATGACACAACCAGTAGGAAACTTCGTTGTGCCACAGGGCCTCAGGCATGGGAAGCCACCTGACCGAGGGCTAGCGGGGATTTTTCTGAGGGAAGGCTTTTCCATAGGAAAATGTTGCTGTGATGAAATCTAAAACATTCCATGGGAATGTGTTGATTTGGACACCACTTATGCTGGAAACCAGGCCGTCAGGGAGGCTGGCTGGCTGGCTGGCCAGCAAGGGTTCGTGGCAGCCGGCCAGCCCAACCAGAAGCTCCCAGGGCACACAGAAGCAATAATGCATGTGAGCCCTCCCCGATTAATTATTTCTACCAAAACGTATGCCACACATTTATAAAAATCTTTAAAAGGTGCGTAGGCTTCAAGAGACTTAAAAACGGAAATATAAATCCTTTGTCTTCTGGAATTCACATTAAAGCAAAGAGACTGCAGTTCTTAAAGCCAAGCGCTAAAAAAAAGGCAAGCCAGGGTATGAATTCTCTCACAGTTGCAGTATTTCACAACTATGCCAAAAACTCTCACAGGCCTCTTTGTCAGAGAGGCCTGATTAATAGATTTAAAAAACCCAAACAACTGAAAATTCAAAACAAATTCAATTGTGTGGGACTACATGCCACAATTAATGGATGATGAAAACACAGAAGAAAGGCAATAAATATAGGCCAATGACTGTACTACCAAATATGTCCAGAGGGCGATGGTAAGCAGGAGGACACAGAAAGGAAGGAAAACAAACAAATAACAAACAACTCCCCTCTCCGCCCCCCCCCCCCCCCCCCCCCCCCCCCAATGCACACTTCAAAGGCCACTGAAGCATGGAGCTATTAGCCCAAAGAAAGAAGGCTCAGCAGGGAGGCAGGGAAGATGCTCCACACACACCTTGGCCCACCCCGGTGGTGGGTTCAGCAACTGGGGCATAACCGGTGCCAAAGCACACCCTGGCTCTCAGGAAAGCTTGGAGCACAGGGCAGGACAGCTCGGTAAGGGGCAGAAAAATGAAATTATGTCAGCTGTAAGCTAACAAAATTTGCACACAATATACCCAACACAGAGCCTGCAGTAAGCAAACAGCTGCTAGACCACAAACAGGCTGCAGTGACACTGAGGATCCCCTCTCCAGCTTTACCAGTGGGAAAAATGACAGGTACAAGCAAAGATGAGTGACTGAAGCATCTCTACATGCAGCTCAGCCCATGGATTTTGCAAAAAGGTGTGAAGAAATACAACTCCCCCCCCTCCTGACAAGAACAGTAAGTTCCCAGTAATGCAGAACAAGTGGATGGGAGAGCACCCAATTCAATGCGATCACCACCCTTTGCCCCAGGGTTGGCAGCAGTTACGAGGACAGCAATATAATTTAAAATTGCCAAGAGCAGAAACTGCAGGTGCCAGATGAAGGGAAGGAAGTCATCCCTGTACCTGCGCTCTAAGTACTCCATTATCAACCATCCACAGTGCAAAATACTTCCCTGCAAGTCTCGCGCCTCTGACAAATAGTGAACTGAAGGTGATGTCATGGACACCAAACCTAGAAACAAACTATTTTGTCAAAGAGTAACCAATGAAGTATCTTGCAGATACAGAAACACACTTCTGAAAGTTTCTGGAAAACCACTAAATCACAATTATTCTTATGTTCAAGTTGCTCAGATAACAATAGCTGCAGGTGCTTTTATCTGCCCAGAGCCCATGAAACTCTGTACCTAGTGGCAGCAGGGAATGATGCTCTTGACAAGCACATTCAGCTCCCGATGCAAGCTGGACTCACACTGTTACCATACGGTAAAAAAACAGATATCTAACTAAGCTGGAAGATTACAATTTTTACCATTCCTGGAGAATTAAATTTAGGATGGGGTGGTAACTGGGAAAAAAGCTTAAGTATGCTTTTGTGGAAATACAGCATCCCTTGATGCTGGAAGATGAATAGCACTTCCTTACGGCAGTCACCCTGTGTAAGGCACGAGAAATATTCACGACTACGGCAACAAGCAGCCCTCTTGGCTCCCACACTGCACAAACACAGTCTGCAGAGTGGCTGTTGGACAGCACGGGAGGAGGTCACTCGGTCCAAACACCACCACCACGAGCTTGCAGAGTGAACACGGGACAAGCGGCATCTCGTTCTGGTTAAGGACTCCTCTTAACACTTGTCAGTTCTTCACTGCTTGTACCAGAGAGCTCAGATCCTTCTATTGACACATCAGCTCCGTTTTCTACACTCAAGTTTAATGCCATGACTGGACGGGGGCTAACAAGACTACTGCACTGCAAAGAGGGGTTAATGCTCTACACCTGGGTACATAACCATACTTGTATTAAAGAATTCATCACTCCTATTATAAATTTTGAGCAATACAGAAGCACTTAGATACCAACGCACCTCTAACACGTGTTTTTTTAACAAGGAAAAAAAAAATTAATCCCTGCCAGCAGCTTGCTGGCAGTTAATATCACA
Source organism: Pluvialis apricaria (assembly GCA_017639485.1). Lineage (NCBI taxonomy): Eukaryota > Metazoa > Chordata > Aves > Charadriiformes > Charadriidae > Pluvialis > Pluvialis apricaria. Next base: position 20,665,109 of record CM030012.1, on the reverse strand, counting down.
ATTAGTGATCACCTAGCAACAGGCAAGCAAGCTTCCTCTCCAATCAAAGGGAAAAACCCTCTACTAACCTGGACTAATGACAATACATAAAAAAATATCTGGAAGGTACGTGTTAAGGTATTTCCTGATTTTAATCAAAACTGATTACTTTAGAGATTTCAAATATATAAATCCATTACTCTATCTTCTCAAATTTTCCGTAACTGACAAAACATTATTCTTAAAGAGATTTATGAATTCACAATACTAATTTTTAATTTATGAAGGCTGATCTAATATTCTGGTAATGCTTCTCTTTCCTCTGCAATTCCCTCTTTTATTGTCTCTCGGTATCTCTCACTTACTGCGACATGTGGGATCAAGACTTTAAGCTCCTAGATGGAGTCTTTCCTGGTTTCTCTAGGGTGTCTAACACATTTTCAAGCGAATAATAAAATTTTGATCTCTTGCGCACTCTAAATGAGTTTTCTATATGACACAACCGCCAGAGGGATTACATCTAAATTTTTATTAAAGACAAAAGAAAAGTTGCTCAGGAAAGCTATTCATGAACGGAATACCTGAAAATAAAATTTAATATTACTTTTTGAAGGATGAAGTGGAAGGTTGGCCAAATCTTTATGTTCTTCAAATTGCCAAAGCCATTCTTCTCCACTTAAAATAAGTAATTAAGCAAGAAAATAGAGAGAGAGAAAGAAAAAAAAAAGGATAAAACCAGCTTCTCGAATTTCCAGAATTAGGGATAAAAAGGGTAATTCTTAATTTCAAGAAAAACATGGTCATGTGTCTTTTGGAGCCCATCAATGACTGCTGTGGTGCTCAAAAGCACCTCTCACTGCTGATGTGATATATGAAGCCTTCTTGTCCCCTTTGTGAGAACTGTAGCCTTCAGTCAGAACTTTGGTCTTTGCCGAGAGCGGCACATATATTTATGGACAACAATGGAGGATTTGTTCTTTAAATAAATTAAAAAATCATAATTTCTATAGAGAGTTGCTATTTTAAGAGAGATGGCTATTTGAGGTATGCCGGCCACAGTGCAAAATGCAAATTTCTCACTAATCTGTGTTTAAATATTTTAACACATTTGTTGTGACAACATTAGAATTCTAGGCTGAATACTGAAATAGGAAAAAGTCCAGATATATTTGAAAATTCATGGTGAGACAACTGTCCCATGTTACTTTTAATCAAAAAAGGTTTGTCTTCGTTGGGAATTGGGAGATGCCAGCTATCAGCCTCCAATTCTAATTCTGCTTCTACCACTGAATCACACAGTGACTTCAGGCAAGTCACTTCATCCTTTCTGTCTCAGTTTTATCCTTCTTCTTTTGTGTTCAAACCAGGAATAAGTTCTTACCAACACAGTCTACATATCTCTGGAAGGAATAAAGAGTTGTTAAGTAACAACACAATAGGTGAGGGAATAGTCTTTTGAAGTGCATGTAGTTAAAGAAGAAACAACACAGCTCACTTCTAGAGCATGGGTTGTTATTTGTTCCTGCTTTCCTGATTTTGAAGTAAGGAAAAACACTGCAGGTTACTTCCCATGATGTAGTGCTGTGTTTCTCCTTATTTCACAACTGCTATTAAATGGTTCCTAGACTATTTATCACTGGATGAAAAACTGGTGGTCGTCAGGCTGGGGGAACTTCAGTTATCTGAACTTGCTCATGTGCTATAGAGCGTGCCTGTGCCGGCTCCTGCAGGTACCGCAGGTCAGTGCCCTGAAGCCCAGATGAACAGAAGACCCCGTTTACGGACAACCATTGGCCTCTGAGACCACAGAGGACCGTGGCCTCTTTTGGGCTGTAGCAGCATCAAATGCTGAACTGGCCAGTGGGGAGAAGTCTGATTCTCTTTTATTCTACAAAATCAAAAATGGAGCACTCCAGTTTTCTGATGATAGCCTTCACTTGCTGCAAAACAAGTGAGGGGGAACAAGAGGTTCATTTCCGTTTAGGTTTTACTGGATTAGAATTGCACTGGAAGAAAAAAAAGGCTTTAATCTCACATTGCAGATAATGAGTGAGTCCTAGCAATTGCCTGTATCTAGGCTCACCTTCATTTTCAACTTGATGTAAAGAGACTGCTTTGATAGTTAATGCTACAGCACAGACAAGACTCTAGAGAACTTCCACACTGATCTCCTGAGCCGCAGTGAAACTGCAGAGCTGCCACCCAGGCACAACACTGTAAAGCTCTACTAAAAGAAGCATTTCTCCCAAATTGAAACTGATTAAATTTTTAAAAAGCCCAAGGTCACCCAATTGACTGCTGTTATTCTAGTCCTGGATTCTCCGTTTATTATTTTTGCAGAACTTCAAACAGCATTGCTGGTAGACCTGCCTGGATTTCATAAATACTTTCTACATGAGGCTCCCACTCACATTTCTAACCACGGCTTAACTATGGCCTGTCAGTCAATTGGACTTGAGATTAACGATATGTACGTCTCTGCTAGAACAGCTTGTCACCCACTAGTAAGAACACGCCACTTGTTAATTTTAAAGACACCAATGCACCTTGAACACGCACAACATTATACACACGTGCATACGCAAAAGGGCAAATCTGATCTCCAATGAAACAAAAATAGATGGGAAAAAAGAAGGAGAGGCCTTTAAGTCCCCCCCTTCATGTCACTTGCTTAAATTCTTGTTTATCCGGTATGGTGCGATTCCCCATTTCACCAATTTAAGTACTAAGGAAACTCAAAACTAAGCATGACCCGCAGGCTGCTGCCAGGATGAACTCCCCCTCCACCACTTGCTCAAAGCCAAGGCGCTTACCAGCTGAAATTTTCCATACTTGGTCTTTCTCATTAATCTTGAATGAATGTGGTTCAGATGATTCAGAACTAATCTGGCTTCTGGAATTACAGCAGCAGAGGACAAAACGAATGTTTAACCTCTCCCCTGGAACATTTAACCTCTCCCAGATGCTGAGGGTATTTTTCCCCGGGAAGTTTAATGTGCTTATAGGCTCCACAGCACTGCTGCAGAGGAGCGTGCAGAGATTTGCAGTCACTGGCCCATACGCCAAAGTGTTTGATGCATATGTCAGAAAGTTACGTAAAAGCAGAAAATATGACGATAATAGTAATAACAAAACAGAAATCAAGTACTCGTGTATTTGGAGAGCCCCAATTACATTTTTTTATTAATCTCAATTCTACCTCTACACACATATCTGCCACACAAGTCCTGCATTCAATGGTCACACTCTTATCCCCCAGAATACCAGTGCCTGGGGACCATACTGCTCAGCGTGCAAGGCGCTCAAAAGATGAATGACAGACAGTTTGTGGGTGCTTCTACCACCACCACAAACTTTTAATGCATAAATATCAAGTTATCCTTAGAGATACATTTTTAGAAATAAACTGCTAAGGCATAAAAAATTTAGTATCAAAATTTGTCAGTTTTCACTCATTCATGTTCCTGTGATTACCCAGTTTGAAGCACTCAGAGCTGTATTTTACGGATGGGGGAGGGACAGATCAACACACATGTGAAATTGCAGCACCTAACACCGGGCTATTTCACCTCACAGCCTGGGTCTACAGATGTAACAAAAGAAGGAAGAGAATATAGTATTTTTTGCATTCAGAAGCATTGTAGAGCCATCACCTAGATCAATCCTCCCATCCACAGAGCTACAGAGATACTGTTTCCATTCACAGAAAGGAAAACACACACACAGAGATAACAATGTACCTCCAAAAAACCCAGTAAACCATGGCAGACCAGGACTATCCCCCAGACACCCCAGCTCTCAGCTCCAGGCCCCTGCAGACAACCCACACTGCTATTGTATTAGGGCTCCTCATCACTGACTGACATTAGTTACACCTACCAGAGTTCAGTCTTTTTCCTAAACAGATCCCAAATTGGTTGGATGCAGAGGAAATTAAAAGCAGAATTATAACATGCCCTCCGCTGTACAGTAAATTTAAAGCAAATGGCACAAGTTTGACTAAATTCTATGCTATCAGCCCAATCCAGACAGGAGAAGATAGGAATTTTCCATTTATACCAGAAAAGTTTTCAACTCAACGAGGCCCCAAATTCAAGGGGCAGAGCAGATGCGATCTCACAGGTATTTACACTGCAGAAGTCTTTTCCGCCTTTACAGCCTCTGCCAAAATGAAGAAACTCCACTGAACTGTGGTTGGGAACCGTATGTGATCTGTAATTCTCTGGTCTCCAGAACAAGAGCAGTCCTAGTTATTTTTACAGTAGCAATAAGCACAGCACCCAACTCCCTTATCTTCTACTTAACATTTTCAAAGCAGAGCTATGAAATAATGAATTTCACACATTCTGCAAAGCTAACTATAAACAAATACTCAGAGGACTTCACTTTAACTCATTTTTAAATTGTCTTTAGCCACTTTCATCTTAGCAGACAAATAAACCTCCCATAAAATTCAGTGTGCATCTTTATCCCTAGTCCTTACCTCTCCAAACAGCTGTTCAGCCTGTTGAGAATATTAACATTGTGCTTAATAATAATCTAATAATTTTCTCGAGTTACAATACTACCTGCATGAAGGAAGGAACTCGGTAAGGAAAAGAAAAGCCAACCTTCACATAATTTATAGCAAGAAGTCACCCCTCCACCTTGTCCTGGTTTGAGGTAAAACAGAACCCATTTTCTGTTCAGAAATTTCACTTTTCAGCTAAGCCTCTTCTAGCTACTGAAATGAACAGCGTATTGCACAGAAAACTGTTTACTCTCAGAGTGAAAAGACTTATGTCTATAGCTGATGCCAAGGAATGGTATGCAGAGAGGCTCTTGCTTACGCTTATTGCTGTAACACCCAAGGCCAGCTGACTTTGTTGGACGCCCCGTTGGAGGGTTGGAAGCGGAAAAGTGTATAGGGGTTGCACCTGTGTGGAGGAGCAGACAGGACAGGTGACCCAAAACTGACCAACGGGGTGTTCCATCCCATCTGCATCACGCTCACTATAAAAACTGAGGGACCAAAGGGATCAGTGTCTTTGTTCAATGGCCGGCGTCCAAGGAGGACTTTGTCTGTTCGTCTGCCTTTGACCTCAATCCTGAATCCAGTTCTGGAATCCAGTTTCCATCCATCACTGAGTCCAGTCTGGGACTTCCCCAGTGCCAGCCGGCGACGTGATCATCATCCTGGGAGCTTGATACGGTTTTGTATATATTTCATTATTTGCTTATTATTTTATTATTCATATTTCAATAAAATTGTTTTGCTCCTTCTCAACTCCTAAGTCTCTTTCTCTCTCTCCTGCCTCTCCTCGGAGTGAGGTGGGGGAGAATATCTGTCGATCCGCCTGAGTGGCCAGTCTGGCCCAAACTACAACATACCTCTAAGCCAGCAATTCTTCATATGACTGATGAAGCTGCATCTCTACCAAGGAGACTACTTCTCCAGAAACTTGTCTTACAACGTTGTTATTTCAACAAATCTCGGCTTCCCCGGTGGAATTTGCAATCTGGTCTACGTTTCCCTCCATTTGCTGCTTCTCCTCAGCTGTCTGTGCAGAAATTGGACGTGACTCAGTAAGGCAGGGCTTAAACACTGCTCTTTGCTCTGGGAATCTCAGCAGAAAGCAGAGGTGTAGAAATAAAGGCTGTATGAGGAAAGGTGAAGGTGGGCAGGCAATTGCTTTTGTGATGAGATCCTGGTTTCTACATCTGTGCTTTATCTGCTGCGACTTCAGGTGGGGGAGGTTGAAAAAAATAGTTACGAACATGAAAAAGTCACAAAAAGTTGCAAATATTTAACTTTGCTGTTTCTGCACGGTATATCTAAACAGCAGTTTGGTAACAACCATGTGCCAAAACACAAAGCCTAAAGAGAGAGTCTATACCATTCACTCTCTTTTGATAAAGATCAAGAAAGTTAAAGAATAAAACCAAATATGACAATCCAGCAATCCTCTGTGCCACTCGCCAATCAACTCTGGTTTAACAGCCAGTGGAGGAGAACGCAAGCTCTCTCCTTGACGAACCAAGAGGTTCTGGGAGGTTCATCTGCTGGTGGGGAACCCCAAATCAGAGGTATTTCACTAATGAAGGGCACAATCTTTGCGGGCACCAAAAGGAGTGGCTAAGGATGGGCATGGATATCCATCAGATACTGTACAATTCTCCTTCCAGTTGAATGAGTGTCTGCCATGCGGTTGCAAAAAATCCTCATTAGTATTAACTAGCAAAAATATGTTCATGAGTGTATGTGCATTCTCACTCTCTCTCTGTAATTAATCCCTGGAGTAAAGCTGTTCCTTGGATCATCTCAAATATAGAAAATCAATGAGTTAGATTACAGGAAACAATTAATTACGGTTCACTGGTGTTTAGAAAGAGACACTGACACCCTGACATCCCCAGATAGCATTTGTGCCCTCTAAAGCAGCAAATCACAGAAAGCAACAAACTATGCTTTTCAAACATCAGATGACCTCAAGCTTGCTCATTCTAGTGAAATGATACTAATCAGTCATAAAATGAATGGGACATAACCTTTTAAACATTAAAGAGGCAATTAATTTATAGCGCATCCGTTTACTACAACCAATTAAGCAGAAATATTTTCTTCACGTGTTAATGTAACTTCTGACAAATCATGGGGTGGGAGAAATGGAACAAACGACTTTGCCAAAGCATTCTAGTTAATTCTCATGTTAGTGGTTTCATTGACATTCAAGTCTCTTTTCTCAGTGCCATATAGAGTGCATCACCGAATTTTCCCACCAACGCACAAAGGACTGAAAGTAAATAGGCATAAAATGGAAAGCAGCAAGCCCAGCCATTGGCAGCACTGAACCATCCAGATAGCTGCCTCTGCTGGATACAGCAAATACCACCTGTGGCTCTCAGTTCGACTGGAACATGCTCAACCACCTTTTTAGAAATCCCTGGGCCTAAATTTTACATCACAGAGAAACATGACTTGAAGCAAAGCAGGACTTGGATGGTATCATCAGAAATTGTTCTCATCCCAGTGTACTCTTTACCCTTTTCAAACCGTTTTTACTGACCTAAACAGAGGACGTGACATTCTGTCTTCATTGTCAACCCCTGCCTGAACTGCCTCCTCCTCCACATTATCCCCTTTGCTGAATCCCTTTTGGGTTTTATTATTGTCTTTATTCTACTTCAGAAAGTTTGTGGCTCCCATACATCCTCATAAGTAAGCTTAGGAAGTGCGGGTTAGATGAGTGGACAGTGAGGTGGATTGAGAACTGGCTGAATGGCAGAGCTCAGAGGGTTGTGATCAGCAGCGCAGAGTCCAGTTGGAGGTCTGGAACTACTGGTGCTCCCCAGGAATCAGTAGTGGGCCCACTCTTGTTCAACATACTCATCAATGACCTGGATGAGGGGACAGAGCGCACCCTCAGCAAATTTGCTGATGACACAAAACTGGGAGGAGTGGCCAACACACCAGAAGGCTGTGCCACCATTCAGTGAGAGCCGGACAGGCTGGAGAATTGGGCAGAGAGGAACCTAATGAAGTTCAACAAGGACAAGTGTAGGTTCTGCACATAAGGAGGAATAACCCCACGCACCAGTACAGGTTAGGGGCTGACATCCTGGAGAGCAGCTGTGTGGAAAGGGACCTGGGAGTCGTGGTGGACAACAGGATAACCATGAGCCAGCAATGTGCCCTGGTGGCCAAGAAGGCCAAACGTACCCTGGAGTGCATTAAAAAGAGCGTGGCCAGCAAGTTGAGGGAGGTCATCTTCCCCCTCTACTCTGCTCTGGTGGGGCCGCATCTGGAGTACTGTGTCCAGTTCTGGGCTCCCCAGTTCAAGAAAGACAGGGAACTACCGGAGACAGTCCAGCAGAGGGCTACCAAGATGATTAAGAGAATGGAGCATCTCTCTTATGAGGAAAAGCTCAGTGGGTCTGTTCAGCCTGGAGAAGAGAAGACTGAGAGGGGATATCACCAATGCTTATAAATATCTAAAGGGTGGGTGTCAAGAGGATGGGACCAGACTCTTTTCAGTGGTGCTCAGCGACAGGACAAGAGGCAACGGGCACAAACTGGAACACAGGAAGTTCCACCTCAACATAAGGAAAAACTTTAATTTGAGGGTGGCCGAGCACTGGAACAGGCTGCCCAGAGAGGTTGTGGAGTCTCCTTCTCTGGAGATACTCAAAACCCACCTAGATGCATTCCTGTGCAACCTGCTCTAGGTGAACGTGCTTTGGCTTTTGGGTTGGACTAGATGATCTCTGAAGGTCCCTTCCAACCCCTACCATTCTGTAATTCCGCGATTTTGTAGAGCCTTTAGCATCTCAGCATGGGACAACTTCACAACTAAAGCTTTATTAAGCCATTTAGACAAGTCCCATGGACAGGACGAGAGCTTGCACTTCTTCACCAATTCCCCTGCTCCCTGTTTGTGTGGAAACTCTACCAGCGGGTTCATCTCTTGGTCCCTCATTCCTTCTTGGCAGGACTCTAGAATAGAGGGGGAAAGAGAGGGGAGGGAGAAGGAGGGAAGGAGGGCTGGTAACAGATACATTCATGATCCCTCCACACCTTTTGAGTCTATGCCATGCCAAGAGAAGCAGCCTCCCCCTTGGTAAGGGCAGAAAGAGAGTCACCATTTCATGCAGGTTTGAATGTACTAAACCAGAATATCTTCTGTTAAATCCACAATGTCTGTAATTCTCTTCTGTAATTCTCCTTTTTGAAATTCTCTTTCTGGAGGGAGAGGGAGGGGAAAAGCCCTCTTTTTCTGCTGTCTCCAAGCAAGCTCTAGTCTTCAGCCCCAGACACGCTAACTGTTACATGAGCGCTTATCACAGTCTCTTCAATGGGGCAGCAAGGCTTAGTGCCCGCTTCCCTCCCAGAGGAAGAGAACAACATACACAACTACGGTGCTGACAGGAGACGGTACTTTCAATTGAAGTAAGAACTGCCTGATTTGCATCTCTGAGCAGGCCAACAAACAAAAACCGGCACTGAAACTCATCTGTAGGATGGGTGGTGAAAGGGTGACTCCAGTGCTGGTCTCATAGTAACCACCAGGAAAAAAGTTTCCCCAAATCAAAAAAGGGAGTTCAATCTGCCTTCTTTCCTTGGCTTCCCTTTTAAAGAATACAAATAAGCTTCCTGAAAAACAACGGGCCTTTTGTTGAGGCAATAGCTTTCCTCCGTGTTTTTGTTTGTTTGTTGAAAACACTTTGATTTCGCAGGAAGCACTAACAAATGCATCTGGGGATCAACTTAGTTAAAGGACTTAAAAAGCAACAGGACACACATCTCCTACTTCAGCCACTAAACTGGATTGTCTCACTGGCTCGAGCAAAACTGCTGAATTATTTCCTTAACAAAAGAAAGGCGCTTTTAGGTCCTATAATCTCATTTCAAATCCTTTTACCCACTCCCTACTCTTTTTGGCCTTGAAATTGCAATCCTCTTTCAGGACTAATCTCGGGACTAATTGGTGCCAGCACTCCAGTTCCTCTTGCCGTTTCTTCCCCCTCCCTCTCGTATTGTTCAGGTACTGAAAAGGACGGCGGGCCAGGGTTCAGCGCCCCTATAATGAGCCTGTTCCTACAGAGTAACTGTTAATAATTAGCCGGAAGCATTTTGTCTTTAAATTGCACAGCATGAGCAGCAAGATTTTGCAGAGCCAAAGAATTGCTTCACTGTTGCTCGAGGAGCTCCACGAGTTTGCAGGCGATCTGCAGGCTGGGCACGCGGAGGGCCAAGCGGCATGCAGGGCGTCGTGCCCGGGCCGACCCCACGAGTCAGGCATGCCGGACGGCACAGGCAGCGCTGGCGTCTTCCGGAGCTCCGCTGGCAGTGGGAAGGAGGAGGGATGCGAGGGAGCGCCCTGCACACCTCACCTCCGGCACTGCAGCAACGCCGCTGCCGAGGAATGCGGTGATGTGACAGGACCACATCGGTGTGGTGAAAGGACAGCCTTTGTTTAAGAAATATTCCAGAATACAATTCCCTGAAGAATAACGAGCAAAGAGGAGATTTAAGAAAGCCTGCTACTTTTCAGCTAATGACTGCATTTGCAGGTAGTGCCAAAAAGGAACAATGACTTCTCTTACTGAGGGACTATCAGTGTTGACCATTTCCCAGCCAGACTTGGAAGCAAAATTAGTTTTTCTGTAATTGGAAACTTCAACCTAGCTAGTGCATTAAAACAAAGCCACAAAAAAACCCTATTTCCAATGGACATTTGTTTCCAGCAAACCTAAGGCTAACCTTGAGCAAAATAAGGCAAAAGCTTATTTTTAATTCAGGCAAAATAAGCCAAAAGCTTCAAAAGTTTTTCAAGCTGGTAGGACTGCATCACCAAGAGTCCACATAAAGTTCTGACACTTAGATATTGTACAATGTCTTCTACTGTCTTGAAGCTGAAGGACAACACAAGAAACTCCATCTGATAAGAAATACATTTCTTCCATTGTACCCCCAAGGAGTACTCTGGAGTTTAAATGCGATTGCGACTACATCTACACCTTCGTTCATTACTGCACACCTTTAAGCATCTGCAAGCATGTACGCTATGAAGAATACGTTAGCATTAAAACAGGAAAAAGACACAACTTGCTTCACTCTCCTGAGAGATCAACCCTTCTTGTGGAGCACCAATAAGAGACGGACTGTCAGGTGCCGAGACTCCTGCAGAAGCCAGCACACAAGACACAAGGTCTCACAAGATTAAGGGAATCTACAGCTAGTGCAAAGAGGTAACGCCAAAAGTTTCTGTGTAAAAAGGCATACTCTCTGGCACGCTCAGCCAGCATCTATCGCTGCAGAAAAAAGCACAGTCTGTCACTGCAAGTACCATCTAGAAATGGTGTGGGTACACAACAGCCACACAGTAAGAACTTGCAATTTATCTCCAGCCACAGAAATCAATAGCAGGTTTGAACACAGAGCTGAAATTACTGATGATTTTTCTTCATTTGCACAAAGCTTGAGATCAGGCAGTGTCTTGGTGGCTTTTGAATTAAGATGGGTGACAAGCATGCTTAGCTCTATGCATGCTACCATCCTCTGAATGTTAGGTTCCCCCACCACACGACACCTCACTGAGGGAATTGTGTTACAGAACATCAGCTGGAACAAGTGCATTTACATTCTCCATCTCTTGAAAATGCAGTTTGCAAACCTTGTGCTCAGGATCCATCACTTATTTCTGTTTGCCTTTGCATCAGAAATTTCAGACAGAGGACTCTCCTCAGGTCATCCAATTCAGCTTTCTGCCAACAGAAAATTCCTTCCTGCAGTCAGTTTTCTAAGATTTTATTGAGTCTGCTTTTCAGCACTCTACCAGATGGATTTCAAACCATTTCCTTTAGGAGATTAATTCAGTCTAATAAGTTCATTATTTGCGCCTGGTCAGTGACCAAAGAAAGATAAGCCAGAGTCTGTGTACTTGTTTCCTCCTCACATGTTATTAAAATAGAAAGTTTTCCATCCAAGCGTCAAAGTCTGTTCACAACAGTAATACAACAGAGCCAGAGAGACATCCCCATGAAAACCAAGCACCTGCATTCACAGAGGGATACTGTCGACTCGTTTACAGCATCAAAGCAACCTCCCTTTTCTACCTTGCAGTTTGAAAACTGGAAATCAGAAGACAGCAAGTGAAGATCAGTTCCTCTTGTCAGTCCCCTCTCCCCACATTGGAGTCCCCAGGTAGCATTTGCCCGCTTCGGTGCAGTCCAAACTCCTGTGCCAGCCCAGGCTGCTCCACTGCTATTTCCTTAGAGCACAGGCTGAGAGATGCAGCAGATTGCCAAACTGTGCCATGCAAATTACCCTCTCTCACCAGGTTCATGAAGACAGAGGAATCATGAAGTGCAGCACTTCTTTCCACAACTGTCACTTTACCCACTACTGGAAAACTTTTTAATAGCATGTAAGTGACTTGAGAACACAGGTTTGCAGGTCAGGAAACCTTTAAAGCAAGTTTGTAGCACTTAAAAAAGCAAGTTTGTAGCACTCACCTGCTAGAATACATCTGTGTCAACACTAAGCACCATGATGCCTCCTTGCTCTTCTGTGCAGAAACTCCGCTTTGGGAGCCAGACGTAGCATAATTTTACTAGCACAGCACTGTGCCATCTAACTAGCCTCAGTGAGATTATGGTTCAATGACATTTTCTACGGTAGGAATGCTTTAAGAAAGCCCTCATCCCTCCTTCAAGTCCCAATCCCTTAAAACAAACAAACAAAACACACACCAAAACAAGTCACTGGGTTCCCATTTACAGTGCAGCTACACAAATGCCTTCACTAACACAACTGAGAGAACAGTTTGCTATTCTACTAGAGCAGCAAGAGCATCTTACAATGACTTTGCAAAGGAAAAACAAAGAAAACACAAGGAAAAAAAAAAACCACAAAACCAAACCAAACCCGAAACCCAACCCTCTGCTGAGCAATCAGAAGATGCTGCTCCCAGGGTCCTCGGGCAGCTGGTTGAGAACCGGTCTGGAGACCGCTGCATGCCACTGTCTCCCCTGGTATGATTAAAGCCCAAGTATGCTTTTGTTGTCTTAGACCAGCCAAAGGGCAAACTCAGTAGCAAATCCAAACAGCTTGTGAAAAGTTTCCTCTGTTAGTTTGGGAGGGTTTAACTGATCAGACGGCAACTGCTAGCGGGGTTTTTAACTGTAGTGTCTGTGAGTACCACCTATAGAGTACTAGCCAGTCTTCTCAGGGGGATCTCATACCCACCACAGCAAACCGAGGATGGCAAATGGGCACAGAAATGGTAACAATAAACCTCCCCCTCCTCCCCACCCCTGCCCAGTACCACACAACACAAACTGTCTTAAGGCTCTTGTTCCACATCATTACAAAATACAGAGCTCATTAATACAACTTTCCCTGTTTTCAAAGTGGGGGGTTGACCGTAATATCCCCAGGGAGACAGAAAAAGACCAGTTCTAGTAGTTCCAGCACAAATTTCCATTCTCTTTCTCCCCCCAAATCTGAGCAAGTCTATTTCTACATCTGAAGGCAAAACCAGCAAAATATACTTAAAATCCAAAAGATCTACATCGCTTTAGCAATATAGCTGACTACGGCTCTTAACCTATCATGGAATAAATGTGGTTGTATAAAGTCTTCCTTTTACATTATGTTATACTTGCAAGTAGCAAAATAAAAGCTGGCTACTCCAGAAGCTTTGTTTGTTATTAATTCCCTTAAGTTTAGAAAATTATTTCATTCTAATTAATTGTTTTATTTTTTTAATCTCATGAGAAAAATGGTTGTCTTCATCTTTCATATGCAAAACAGCTAACAAGAGAACAATTTTTCATATAGAGAAGGATAACCAATTAATAGACATCTTAAATACTTGGGGAGCTGTTATGAGTTTTGCCATTAATCAGACAGCTGCCTGGAAAAAAGTCTTTTCAGGAAAGTTACATAATTAAAAGTAACCCAATTCCTTTTTGTTTACAATGAAACATGAAAAGTAATGACACCCAAATAACCCCAAATTTGCTGAGTTTACATCTCTTGTTCATATACTTTTACTGGAACCTACACCCTGCACTGCCATCAGTTATGAATTCCCAATGCTGCATGGACATTTTAAAGCATCGCTATATTTTTAATAACTCAGTCTTCAGTATCTGCATTACTATGCAATTAATTTTTCTAAATTTCACGTATTCTGTCTTAAAAAACACCACTACCACACTCACGCAAGACTAAACCCCAGAATTATATACAATTCTAAACACTGAAGTTAAAGTGTCAAAAAAAAGAGTCTGTTCTGAGCATCTTAGTTCTTCAAACTAACCTTACAAAGTTTTCCATCACGCCTGCAACCACTGTTTGAACAGAATTTCTTTTGGAAGGCTATATAATGGAATCCTGATAAAAATAGTTACAGAAAAACACAGTGAAAGGTGTAGAGCTCTGCAATATTTATATTACCCAAGCAGACAACATAGAGAACCCATCAGTGAGGTCAAAAACTGCAGTACAAAGAACAACTGGCAACAGCAGTCAGGTATACGGGGCCGTAAGCAACAAATGCAAAAACCACTGGCTGTATAAAGTTGGACACTGACTACTACCTTTGAAAACGGCAGAATAGTATAGTACAGTTATTCCACTTTCACAAATAAAGTCCATGTAGTACTGATTCTAATACCAAAAATATGTCATACAAGCTAATGAAAAGAAAATTTAACAAGTGCACGCATGCTGCAGCAAGCCAAGAAAGAAACACATTTACATTTGTATTAGCAAGACCCATTGGCTGCGCAATCTTGGATGCTTTAAGAGCAGAGCAATGAAAAATTACCATACATAACTGAAGCATACGCATGAGCCCACAGAGCGAGTTCTGGCAATTAACAGGAGGAGATTGCCAACAAAACAGAAATGAGTCAGGATGAAAAGAAAGATATTTTATGAAACTCTTCTACACGCTGGTATCTGAGACGCTCAATCTCTTTGGCCGTTCCCCTTTCACAAAGAAAAAAACGATCCTAAAACAGGGAGGTGGAAACCATATTCCTTTGTAAACAGACACACAGGTGTACGTGACAACCCAACCAACTTCACCCTGAGCAGCAGAGCCAGGAGCACCTTACCAGCGCTCCTCCTTCTGGTATCTGCAAGTTATTCATCAACAAAATGAACTTCTCTAATGTGTTTGCTAGTCAAACTGCTTACACAAACCCACTTCAGACTAATTGTCTCAAGCAATTCTCCTATCACTGTTGCTGTATTTACTCTTTTGTAATGGAAATAGGTCACCTGTACTAGAACAGTACATTTTGTTTCTAAGCACAAGAGAGAGCAGCTTCCCTGGCAGCCAGGCTGCATTTTGACATAAAAAGTACACTGTACATATATGTACCTGTGCACTGAAACCCCCAGAGGTTTGCACATTTATCACTAGAACAACACAGTCACAGGGAAAAAAGCCTCAGACTCAAAATAAGGAATCTTATGAAAAGTATAACAACATCAAAACTACCAAACTGGATGAAACCAACAGCCTGTTTGGTCCAGAGTTGCCATGACCCAGTGCCAGAGATGGAAGTTTCACAGCAAGTGGAAGAGCGGCACAGCACCGTCAATCTGTGCTTGCTACTAGAGCCCACGTGGACTCGAAACATCAGAGAGACTGATTTAAAACTAAAAATCCCACGAGGTCTAGTATCCTCTTCCAGATGCATTCGTATTAGCTCTGGACATCGTAGTTAAACAAAACTCCACTTTTGGGGGGTTACTGCGTAATCCTTAGCATCAGCATCTTCCTGTGGTAGCAAGTTCCACTAAGAGGAAACCTCCCTCCCCCTTTTTCTAACCAGTAGCAAAAGAAAAAAAAAAGAAAAAAGAAAAAGAGGGGCAAATGCTGCATTTTACATACAGTTTTATACTTTAGAAACAGAACAAATGCCACCGATGAGCACCCCACACATACACACATATACTATGTCTATAAAATAATTGGAAATACTATTGTGACAAGCCTCGCTTAGTACACAGGTGCCACATATGTCTGAGAAAGAAGCCAGAGAGGATTTTATTCAGGACAAAGACTGGCTGGTCTGCAAGGTGTGAAGGTCAGTCAATCCTCCCCTGAAGCTCAAGATCACCCAACCTGCTGTCAGCTGGCCCAGAGCCAGGCTGAGGGTCCATCGTCTGGTTCAGTTTTTTACCTCTGATGGGTAACCCAAGGCCAGATGGGCCACCTTGATCACCTGGACCCCACCTTGTCAGGATTTTCCACAGTCACAGGGCGAGCAGCAACGAAACGGGGTCCTCTTATGTTCTGCTTCTCATTACCGTTGTGCAGAGAAAAGAGAAATTGATTCTCACTGTCTATGTTCATCTCCCAGGACATTTCTCTATGGAAAGCCAGTTTTTTCAGGGTACAGAAGTCACCTTCTGTTACAACCTGGGGAGAAGCCGGGTCATTTGCAGCCAGTTCCTCCAGCTCTTGGATTCAAGTGGACTGCCCCAACACGACGAGAGGCTGCCAAGCAAATCTGCTTGGCATCTTTCCTTAGCCCAGCCCATTGAACCCATGGGCAGAACTGATATTCTCAGAAGAATATTACATATGGAACAAATTGGTTACACAAATGTTGGGAGTTTCACATAAACTGCAACAGCTCCGTCACACTTTAAACATGTTCTCTATTCCCCATTCAAATGTTAGGTAAAAGGGTGAAAGGTCCATGCAAGTTTTTGTTTAAGACAAAGCTGCAATTCTCGAAAGTAGTCAATGCATCTTACTTCGAATCTAAACAAATATTAAAATAATAATTAAGAGTTAAACTGCAGAATGCCTTAAAATCACAAAGCAACCATTACAGAAAAGCCACCCCTTCCCTATTGTTTGAAAGATTCTGAAATGATCATAACTTTTTTTCTTTACTCATAGAAAGTTAATTATTATTAATATGACAGTAGAAACTCTTCTAAGAATGTCAGTCTTACAAACGAACTGCAAATAAGGCTACTTTCCCGGTAAATCCCTCTTACTAAAGGAACCAAAGGAAAAAAGTCCAATAACCAACAGATAAGTGAAGAAATTATTAAAAAAAAAAATTAAAAATAAATGTAAAAATTTAACTTGAGTTCTGGAAATACAGAAACCTTTTCTGAATCTAATAGCAGTAAGATGTGAGAGATCATGATACTATTTCTGGTCTCCCAAGCTTCATGAGTCTGTTTTCAAATGTAGAAGTCAGATGACTTCCCCTGCTGCAATATTGTACGTAGTAACAAATGTGATGCTCATACCAACCACCGTTCATCACACAAACACCTGTTCCCCAGTCCTAATTTTCAACTGCTGTAATTTCAGTGAACTGTTGTTGAATTGCCTGTGGGATTATGACTGGAGGTGACTTAGAAATTAAGTTGTATTCACATTTTGAAAAAAAGTACAGCATAGATGAAACGTCCAGGGACAGAGTGCAGCTGGTGTGCAAAGGACATATTTCACAAAGATTCCCTAGGCAACCTTAGACATTAACGACATTGGGGGAGTCCAGTGCGCTAACTCTAATGAAGAAGAGAGCGGAGGATGGAGCGGAGTGGAGACACCACGGCCAAACTCTGTGATAAAATGGGAACTTGAGGGTCAAGTGGAACCCTTGAAGGTCTTATGGAACTGATAAGCTGCCTAATTGTTACCCTGAACCAACGATCTGTCATTTTTTGACAAAATGCTATCATTTGGGTGAACTTTGCTCATTATAATGTCATTATAATACCAAAACGCACCTCCATCCCAAAAGCTACCTGCCTCCAAGGTGCGACCACTCCTCACAGAGTCTGCGCTCTGAATTTTTCGTAGTCTATACCTTTAAAATCGAAGCGAGAGAATTTTACACCAATCATAACAAAAATATGTATGACTAGAGTCCCTCAAGCTCCACCTGAAAGGCAAAAAATAGTATAAAAATAGCTTAAGAGAGGAGGGATGTCAGGGAAGATACCAACGCAATCAGAGAAACACCATTGCTGACCACCCCTGACTTCTGGGATCAGTCGACGGGCTGAGCCTCTCTTCCCCCCCATAAGGACACTTGTGGGTAAGATTCAAACACTTGGTTATAGCGAGTGCTTCCCCGGGAAACTTAGAAATCTCTATAGAGTTGTTTCATAACTTAGCGCGTTTGTAGCCAGGCTGTATTATTAACATCTTTAGTATTTGCACATGCTTTGCAGACAGTCACTATCACCGGCAATCCAAAAGATTTTGTGCATCTTTTGCTTCAATAAACGACACTTTTCACCAATCTAGCCGTGAGAGTTCATAGCGAACGTGACCCAATTACTTAAGTGTGGCCGTGCTAGTTCATGGAACGCTGCTAGGTCGAATTGTGTATGGTGTTAGGAGTGCATCCGTAATCGTGATAGTTCAATATACATATTGAACGCAACCGGACTTTTAACACTGAATTGGGCATCACTCAGAATCTAAGCCTAGCCACCCCCAGCCCCTCTGATACAGGCTGGAATGCAAGGGGGTTTATTTTCTGCCAAATTACTTTGCCCTTTAATGCAACATTGCCTTACATAAGCTTCCCCATCCACACAACCGCTGCAGTTGTAGTAGTGATGCAATGGCTATTAATGGGACGAAGGGTGATAGACAGACTGAACACCGCCAAGTGACCAAAGGAGAGGTGCGCCCCATGCTCTCTGCTTTTTGCTATACCATACAGCCCATGCACCATGCAATGCACACCCTAACTGTAGAGCACACCCTGGGGACAGCAAAAAAGAGGGACAGGGAGCTGCAGAAGACCATCTCATAAGCACAGCACCCATGTGCTTTCAAGTTTCTGCTGTCAACAATTCACAGCCCTATCAATGAGGCTACCGTAACAATTTTCATAGGGAAATATCCACAGCTGGAGAGGGATTAACAAACAAACAAACTAACCAAATTTTCAAAACACATCCCTAGACTTCCCTTTTCCCATGAACTGAAGTGGAAATATTGATGGTACTATTCCAAGCTATCTTTGGAATAAGGTTATATTTATCTACAGAAGGCACAGAGAGGAGAAAAAAAAAAAAAGCCTAAAATGCCAAGTAACTGGGAAGACTGTTCAACAAATGGGGCTATGAATAACAACAACGTAAAGCAAGAAGCTGGTGTTTGCCCTGCATCTAGAGAAACATGACAGCCTAAGGATGCTGCTTTACAGTTCTTTACCGAAGGTCTGCAAACACACAGCCAAAATAAAGACTCAACCAAATCTTTATGGATTTGGCAAATGAGAAACAAGACATTTGTACTATTTTTTGGAGTATGGACGAGAATGAATTGAAAACATCTCAGCTGAGAAGGCTCAGAAGCATTTATCCAATTTTGAACGAAGCGAAAACGTGATTAGAGGGTTATCTGTATTTCCACCAGCCATTCCTGCTGAGCACAAGGGCGCTGCACAGAACTGTTCTGTGAAAGAGGACGGACTCGGGCTTTCTGCTCTTTTTCTGTCCAGGATCTGCTGCCACCTTTCCCAATTTATCTCCCTCCCCTCCACCTCCCTCTTACTATAAGGTATAAGAAAATTCCTTCTAAAAGGTAGAGCTGATCTGTTTTGTTTTCTGAAACTACACTCAATAGGATACTTCCCATATCACAGAAGTCTACTGGCTAGACAGCTCATAAGAGTATGTTGGAAAACAAGTCCTGGATTGGCAAATCCTCAAATATTTATGCACTGATAGCATTACAGATATCCACTCAAGCACAAGTTCTTTTTTCTTTGCTATTCCTACCCAGCATCAAGCGGAACCAATGTTCTTTAATTTGCCAGAAAACAGGAATAAAACAGCATAATCCCAAAGCACAGTTGCTCTTCAAATCAAGACCCATTATGGTGTCAGACGGTGCACTTTGGAAGAACTTGTGTTCCCTATGATCTCTGAACTACAAAACGAGCAAAACAAAATTCCCCAAAGACTCTGCCTTAACACCATACCAAGAGAAGAAAACTTATTCTGACTCTATACAGGAAGTAAAATATCTAGATCAATCTTGATAAATTTAATGATAAATAAAGGGGTTGTAACATGCACAGAAATTAATATTAGATTGCTCTATGGTCAGCTTCATTTCCTATCAAAAGCAAAAACAGTAATACAGAATTAAATCCATGTTTCCAGACTGCAAAGGACAACCAATTAATTTCTTTCCAAAGTCCCTTCTTGCAGGGGGACACCCTGCAGTGTCTTTCAGTGCTTTGAAGTTTTCCATGAATGGCAAAAGGTTTCACCAGCTTCACCAAACACCCACAGAAGATCATTTCTGATCTCAATATACGAAGTGTATGGATAAAAAGTGTGCTTATAAATTGTTCAAAATGATAACCTACAACATATTAACTTTGAAGCAGGTTTTGCTTGAATAAACAACTGGAAGAGGGTGAAGCTTGTGACAGTAAAGCCAAAACCCACAATTTTTTGAAGCAGTTGCTCCAGTAACAGCAGTTTCCTAAGCAGCCAAACTACAACAGCCGTCCTTGGCTTGCCTGTTTCGCATCCATGTAACACCTGCCAAGCCCCCCATACTGAGCGGGCTGTATGCAAACTGGGCACTGACAGTGACTGCTTGAGGAGTTTTTGCTGCAGCAGTGTGGGGGGGAACCCGGGGAACCGGGTACAGCAAGGGCCCCGCACAGGCACTGCTCCCGCCGCAACGGCCGCCCCTCGCCCTCTTCATGGTGCAGCGGGAGGACTTGTACTGGTGAGAGGGAAGCAGAAAGCTAGGACTAGGAGCAGTAAGACTGTGTGTTTTCAGCCTCAAAATAGGGAAACACAATTATTTTTTTTTAGTTCAAATCCAAATGTAAGCGCGCCCAGGCCATCTCTCCCACCATTTACCACAGGGCTGGCTGGCAGCAATGGCAGGTCCTGGGAGGCTAAAGCTTTTTTCCTGAAATCCAAGTTTCACAAATTTTTCATTGTGTCTCTGTTAATAAATTTCAAAAGTTACACAGGGGTTCATAATCAAAGTCCCCTTTTCTTAATCTCTACCTCGTGATAACTATTTCTGATAAAAAGATTCTTCCTTATCCTATATAAGGAAGAATCTTTTTCTCAGAAACAGGTTTCAAAAGACAAGACACTGGAGAAGTGCTGAATGTTTAAGGAACTCATAGCATTTTTAGGGAAGCCAGCATCAGGGAATAGTGATATAAGAGACACTAAATTCGATAGAACAAAAGCCACTCAAAATTTTTCAAATTCCCGGCTAGTAAAGTTTCATAAAACGTTTGGTCACTCACGTACCTGCAGGCACTCTGTGATCCACCGGGCCACCCCTGTACCATACATTTCCACAACGGGAAGGGAAAGGAAAACCAGGTCACAAAGCCACACACATTTAAATGAAATGCTGTTCTGGAAAGTGACTCTACACAAGAAGGAGAAATGGTTTTCTGCCAACCTTTTGCGGGTCCTGGTGTGTGTCCCCAGCCGCCGAGGCTACAGCATGACCCCGGAGCCCCGCAGCGCAGTGGGGCAGCTCTGCCAACAACTGGCGGGCACCACGTACCCCGATTGTGCATCGACTCTGCCCTCTCACGCTCCCTCTGCATCACGCTGCCGTTGAGTTTTTGCTACACGTTTTCTCTTGGTTCCAGCCCTGCAAGGCTCAAGCTCTCTCTATGGACGGCAGCCCAGCTGAAATGCAGTGATTTTTCTGATAAAAGTGCTTTGACGTGCACAGGTGGACTCCATGTCCAAAGCCAAGCACAAATCTAGTTTGGAACTAACTGGGGTCTCAATCCCTCCTGAATCAGAACGTATTAACCAAGCTCACCCAAGGAGCTGTTCCAATGGGAAGGAGCAAACCAACACGGAACCTGACAAAGCCTTCACGAACAGGCAGGCTTGGGCAACACAAGAAAGAAACCACTCTTCAGTTTCTCTCTTGGGCATTTGCAATTTCATCAGTTACATGGCAGCTTAGGACAGATGTGTCAATGTTTGCCACTAGTTTAAGAAACCACAAATAGCAGAAACACTGGGAACATGAAAAGCAGTACAATAATGCTCTACAAGTCTGTAAAGGGATCTAGCCAATATCCTAGGTGGTCACTCAAATCTTCAAATATTTTTTATTCCTCCGTGAAACTAATAATTTCTGATATTTTACATCACATTCGCTGATAGTTTTCAGCCGCAGAAGGAGAAACAGAATTGAGAACTAGCCCTGTGTAATACATACAGAGAAAAGAAAAATCCATTTCAAGATCTCCTAAAGCACTACTAGATGAGAAAATCCCACCTGTAGTTCAGTTAGAGTCAGATAACTGGAAATAAAACATATAGGTGAAATATCAGGGCACGGACTTACATAGTTACTTAACCAAGTTTGTGTCTATAAATATATTTCAAGGTTGCTATTGCCAACGCAATGTAAATATTTAAAAAGAAACACATTAGACTAAACCAGCAATTTTTCCACACCAAGGAGAGAGCTTTTTCTTTTCAATGCTCTGTATCAGTGTTAGTTCACCCCTGAAATTCATTGTAAATGACATGATATATGCTTCAATTAGAAGAACCAGATAAAAATCCAAGGGTTTTTTTTTTTTCCCATTTGTTTGGCATGAGTATTGTTTTTTAAGAACGCACATCCAATCCAACTAAAATTAAATAATTCACATTACTATGTTATTCTTCTTACAGCTTACAGA
Source organism: Pluvialis apricaria (assembly GCA_017639485.1). Classification (NCBI taxonomy): domain Eukaryota; kingdom Metazoa; phylum Chordata; class Aves; order Charadriiformes; family Charadriidae; genus Pluvialis; species Pluvialis apricaria. The sequence goes on along the minus strand of CM030012.1, from coordinate 20,642,933 downwards.
TAATCTTCACCCCAAATTGCAGTAGCAGTTCAGACAACTGTAGACTGAAGTTCCTCCTTATGTACAAACACTGCGAGGTTGCTTTTCTCCCTGAAACTATGGTCTTCTATCCATGGAGCCCAGCGTAATCCAAACTTCCTGCTTTGAGTCACAAGCCTAATCTGAAATGATACTGGTATAACACTGACTCAGCCATCCAAATGTGGGGGTTCACATCGTAAAACTCCTTCACAAAAGGTCCTCCTGGTTAGATTTATGCAGGATGCTCTAGTGAAGTTGCAAAGCTAAATTATCCGATGTAATTAACTCTGCTCAGAAAAGGAGAATTTGTCTGTTCAGTGATCATCTTGCTTGGGATATTTTTACAATAAATTCCTCCACTCTGTGCTCAATTCACCCCTAAGCTGCTTACACAGATACTAAAGAGAACATGTGATTCATTTGTGTACCCTTATTCTTTTAAAACATCTGATAAAGACAAGCAATAGGTCAATTTGCCCCTGTGGAATCGCACCGACTGATCCTTATAAACCTTGTAATTCCTCCAATTAATCCTGTTCCTAGAGACGGGAGTAATATTGGCAAATTATCTGGTTCCAGATATATTTCATTAACATCCGGCGACACAGTTTCTCTTAGTTATGGGCTTCAATTACGTAAGATGGATGGACAGCAAAATCTCTGCCACCCAAGGATTTTTTCTAGACATTATCTGCACCATCAGAAAAATTTCCCTTGGAATTTGTTACTATGACAATGTATTGCTCTGGAGATCTGATGATGGCAGAGGGACTTTACATTTTCTATCCGTTACTGAAGTCTTTGTACACATGAGAAAACAATCCCTTACATATGGGATTACTGTTTTTCCAAATGCACAGGGAATGTTCAACGCCTTGTGAATATATCAGACATATATTTGAAAAAATGATTTCACCATGTAACTGCCAATGCATAATTAAATTAATTCGACAGTCACTGATGGCCTAGACCAGCCTTGTGTTGAGGTTTTGCCAGCCATTAGTCGATGAATAAATAAATACTTTAGAGACCATGGTAAGATTAAGTTTTGTTTGACAGCAGAACTGCTGAGAGATAGCCCACTAAAAATAACAGCAAGACCACAATTTCTTGGTCTCGTGCAAAAATGAGGCCTCCTTCAGGCCTCTATTTGCAAGGCATTTGCTCCCGTGGCCACGCAAGTTCTTTGTTTTATGATGCCGTCATTACAAGGATGACTCGAAAGCGCATGGCAGCACAAGCAGTGTAGCAGCATCCCCAAGATCCCACGGTTTCCAGGGGGAGGAAGTTTCCCTTTTAGTTTTGGGACTGGCTCATGGGTGTTTTGGTAGCACCCTCCCTCTCCCTCCCTCAGAAGACAGCTTGGCCATTTGCCCAGCTACACCGGGGCACTGGCAACAGCCAGCAGGCTTTCAAAACAGAATCACAGAATGGTCAGGGTTGGAAGGGACCTCTGGAGATCATCTAAGTCCAACCCCCCTGCCACAGCAGGGACACCTACAGCAGGTTGCACAGGACGGTGTCCAGGCAGGTTTGGAATGTCTCCAGTGTGGGAGACTCCAGAACCTCTCTGGGCAGCCTGTGCCAGTGCTCTGCCACCCTCAGAGTAAAGAAGTTCCTTCTCATGTTTACATGGAACTTCCTGTGCTCAAGTTTGTGCCCGTTACCTCTTGTCCTGTCACTGGGCACCACTGAAAAAAGACTGTTCCCATCCTCCTGGCACCCTCCCTTTAAGTATTTATAAGTATTGATAAGATCCCCCCTCAGTCTTCTCTCTCCAGACTAAAAAGACCCAAGTAACTCAGCCGTTCCTCATAAGAAAGATGCTCCAATCCCATGATCATCTTTGTAGCCCTTTGCTGTACCCTCTCTTAAACCCCATGCTGCCCCATGCATATCTCTCCCCTGCATGAAAACAGGCTGTGAGGTTCTGGCCACCCCACCCCATCAGAAGAGGGGCGGCACCACTTTTGCCCGAGGTCTGTGGCTCATTGGGGGTGCAGGCAGCGAGGACGGGCGAGCAGCGGGCAGGCGGCCGTGCGGGATGCGGTGGGCAGGCAGCCTGGGCAGGCTCCCCGAGGGCCAGCACCCAGCGCGCCCGGGGGGTCTCTGCAGGCCCTTCCCTGCACGCAGGGCTCGCGCCAGCACCACTGCCTTTGACCCAACCTGGGAACGCTGCCTGCCAGCTCCGGATGGCAAATCCAACGTCCACCAGCAAATCGCAGAGTGGTGCCGGCAAACCCGACCCACTCATGCAACCGTCACTTCAAGAAGCACAAAAAAAAAAAAAAAAAAAATCGGAGATACTCCTGCTTTCAACTGTGGGGATTTTTTTTGTTTGTGGGGATTAGAAAGGATCAAAATCCCTCCGTTTCTATGCCAGATGTGCATTACACTTTTACTCGATACGAGAATCTCTGAATAAATAAATCTGTACGGGCGTGATTAAAATACTCTTAGAAAGGCAACAGAAATGATAAAACCAGGCTCTGGAAATGAGCCTTGTGCAGACACAAATTACAAAATGTTAATGCCGTTGTTCAAATTATTTTTCTGTCCTTCTGCGAAGCACAGTAGCGGTGGGATCGCTGGCAGCAGGGGAAGGAAGAGCAAAAGCGAGAAAGCCCTCCCCCCCGTCACCTTTTCTGACGGTGGTACTACGGAAAATAAATGTTTTCCTGGCGCTCCACACGACACCCAGGACAGAGCGACCCCGGACCCACCGGCTGTGTCCCGTCCCTCCCCCCGCAGCTGCTGGCTCACCCCCCCTCGGCCGCTCGGCGCAAAAACGGGGGCGGGGGGGAACCCCCAAACCACCCCGGCGCCGGCGATGCCGATCCCCGTTTTCAGACAGAGTTCCGGCGCGGCCGCCGTCGCCGGGCAGGATTACCCGTTACCGCGGCAACGGCGCGCCGCGCGCGGCCCCCGGCGGCCGCTCCTCTGGCCAGGCAGCGCCGCGCGGCCCCGTGACGCAACGGCCGCCGTCTGGGCTACGCGTTGCCAGGGAGACGCCCGCGTTGCTATGGCGACCATCACGCTCATCGGGCGGCAAGGGCGGGCGGGCGGGCGGCGGCGGGGGCCTCCTCCTCTCCCGCGGTCCCGGCCCCGGCCCTCCCCGTCGGCCTCCGCACTGACGCGGAAACAGCTCCAGGGAAAAAATAAAAAAATAATAATAAAAAAAATAAATAAAAAAAATTAAAAAAAACCCACACCCTCCCATAATCCAAACACCACCCCCCCCCAAGGCCCCCGAGAGCCATCACAGTCACGTCTATGTCCTGGTGACGCCGCTGGCCCCCGCCACGGCTGGCTACAGGCACCTTCCTGATTTCGCGGGGTTGCGGCACAGCGCTGGCCATGACCGACCGGCGTTTCTGTCCCAGCCGTGAGGCACCGCCACATTTGGAAAAAGTGAGGAAAACAGTTTCCGTATCAGCAGCGAGGAGAAAGCGGTTGTGTCAAAACCCTGTGCCTGCTTCCCCGCTGGGCGGACGGCAGCCGCAGGTTCTCTCTCTCCCTTCGCTAACCTTAGCCATAAGCAACGGCCAGATCAAACCCCAAACCCACCCCACGCTGAAGCAAGGCAGAAAAATGGCTATTGCTCTGCCCCGCACCCCAGCATCCCTCGAGGGCCGCGCAGGGAGCGCCCAGCCACTGCACAGGCTGTGGGAGTCCCCAGGGCACGGGGCTCTCGCCTGCGCACCCCACGGTCGCACCCGCAGCACAGGCCCCGTCGCACACCTGGGGCGGGGGGGGGAACCCGAGCCCACCTCCTCCGAGCGAGGGCACTGTGCTTCACCTACTGCAAAGGGGACACACGGACGCCTCAGAACTCTCTGTTTGCTTATATGCGTTTTAATTTCAGGCGTTCTTTTGTGGCTGGGGTGGGAGGAGGACGGGGGAGCTCAGGGGACTCTCGCTGCCACCAGGCCAGGGATGGGCAGGTGTGGCGTCCCGCAGGCTCAGCAAGGCCAGGCCGCCGCCAGCGCTCCCGGGCTTTCTTTGCTAGCGCATTTCCAAACCGTATCGCTTAATTACATTTAATGTCTTACCCAAGATTAACAGGCAACACTGGATGAAAACATTTACAGTTGTAAAATGCATCTAGTTCTTACCTTTGATATGCCTGAGGAGATGTGGGAGGTGTACTGAACACATGCGAATATGGGTGATAGGGTGTCTTTTTCAAAGCCTGAATAAGATTTTGTCTATATTCTGGGTCTATACACCACAAGGACCCCTTTCCAATACTCTGCAAAGAAAAAAAGAATTAAAAAAAAATCAAATATTTGATCTAATGGCATAGCCTTATTTATTTAGCAGTATTTGTCAGGAAAAGCAGCAGGTTTGGGTTTTTTTGTCTGACAGAAGTGAAGTTTGCTTGCCAGAAATTATTGCTCCATTAATAACATATTGCAACAGTACAATTTAAATCACATTTCGGGGGGGGGGGTAAGAACAAGTATTTGGTTGCCCCCTCCCCCCCCTTGTTACTAGTTAGTATGATTTTATTAAATCTGGCAACTTCCCCATCACCCCATATTGGAAAAATAAGATGCTACAGTTACTGAGTTACTGTTAAATGGAAACTTTGAAGAAAAGTAGATTCTTTTTGAAAGTGATTTTCTTTTCCTTTTGCTGTTACACTAACAAGAAACAGGGCTAAAAAGGAGGGGTTTAAATTTAAACACCCTAGCAACTGTTTTAAAAATAAAAGGACTTAATCCTTCAACCACATGACATCAGTGCCATTATACTACAAGAGGAAATTAATCATCTTTTCTCCCCTAAGGGGAAAAAAAATACCCAAAAAACCCAAAACAAAGAAAAAAAAGCCCACAGTATAATCAGCGTTTAAACCATTTAAGGGTGTTGTGAAATTGTGATCGGTTAAAACAACAGTTACTGTAATTACCCTTTCTGGACACACGGAACAACTCAAGCAGTCAATCTGTAACATGAAGACTATGCTAAAATTCAGTATTTACTCTGCAGTTACGAGCAGTGCAATTTCGGCCCTTGTCTCAACCCCAGCAGAGGTCAGGGTGCAGATATTTTGAATTGTTTTGTGTGAGTTCTCAAACAAACAGGAAAACAACTTTCCCTGAGCTCCACTATGAAAGCACACAAAATGATAGCTCAGGAGCAGCCTTGGTCTGCTTGAGCATACATAAAAACAAACACCAATCCTAGTTATTGACTGGACTCCACTGGCAGGCTTTCAAGGCATTATGATAAGATTTTTGGTAAATGTTGACATCTTCTGGAATGGGCAGGGGAGGCTGCACTGCTGCCTCTAACCGCTTTTCAACTCAGGGCCCTGGGTTGAAAAACCCTTTTCTCAACTCCAACTTCTATCAGCAGAGCAAGGCTCTTGGTTTCATTTGTCAAAGAACAAACACACACACACACCAAAAAAAAAAAAAAAAAAAAAATATCACACCAAAAGTAGGATATTATTTTCTAAAGCCACAAGGAAGACCAAAACCAGACAAGTTTCCTTTTGAAAACTTGTCATCTTTGTGGAGCCCTACCAACTCCTAAGCACTCCTCTGCCTGACGGACAGCTTTAGGATACACAATGCAACGTGCAAAGTGCTTACAGACCTTCTTCTGAGCTTACAGACAGCAAATCTGCACTAAATTCTCCCCCCAAAACGCAGAAAAATGAAAAAGAAAAATCTTCCCCAACATCACTGGATGGCTGCGTGGTAGCATCTAGCGAGCTCACAGCACCGCGTGAGGTTTGGCTTGAAAGAAGGAGAGGGGCTGGCACAACCCGCAGAAGCCGCGACCACTTTCTTTCAGAAACAATCACATCTGCTGGAGGGGGTGAAGAAGGAACCATCTTCTGCACACTGCTCTGGTGGAACTGGGAACACAGGGTAAAGACTCTTCAGGATGGCAGGGTTCAAGCCCATCTCTCCCCTTGCTTCCCGAGGGTGCCCTATCAGAAGGCCACTGAACAGTCCAAGGTGAAACATCCTCCAGCTCTCAATGTGAAGTGAGGCCCTTGCACAGCCAAAAAGCCCAAGATTCAAGGGGTTAGAGAGAGCAAGGAAGACTACTGAGCTTTCATCTCAGTGAAGCACTACAGCAGATGACTGAAAGATCCACTGCTGGTGTCCATGGCGGAAGCTGTGCGCCACACATCTCAAACCAGTTTGCAAAAAGGAGGTTATGTTTAGCCCTCTTTTAAATATGGGACAATGAGCCAGAGACTTGACATGATAAGTCTAGTAAGTGACTTTTTAGGCAAAGGACAAAGTCAAAAATAGAATCCAAACCTCTCAAATTCCACTTCCTTGCTCCATCCAAGAGCCAGAGCAAGAAGAACATAAAATTTCCTTTTAAGCAAGCGACGTGCAAAACTAGGAACGTTTTTCACAAGAAAACCTTTGCTGGATTCCTTACTCCTTACAGCATGGGATAAGCTTAAAAAAAAAGCTACACTTAAATACCATCTACCTTATTTGTACTTGCTGGAATACAACATATTCTTTCCAAACTTCTCTGTTTTTTCGTTTACTTCCAAGACAGACTTTTCATCTACCTGGAAGAGATTACTCCCCAAAACCCATCGGAGTTAGTTCAAGTTGAGGGCCTTATAAGATGAAGTCACTACTGAAGAGTAACTTCAAAACCTTTCATTACTGTTAAGCTAAATTTGTCTGGCTTGTCCATATTCTTGCAAAAGCCAAAAATAATCTCACTGAAAAAAAGAAACTCTCTCACACAAAAAGTATTGAGAAGAATTATACTCCTTGTTAGAAGAAACACTGGGAAGGCAGATTTGGTATATTTTCACTGCAACCCAGCTGACATAATTTAGCTGTGAAAACAAATGCAATTTAAGGCAAAGCTCTTCAACCATGCAAAGTTCCTTTTTTAAGATAGTTACTTTTGTTTTTCCACAGTCACACAAGAGAGCAGAATTAAAAAAACCTGAAATGTCATCCGGTTAAGAAACCTTCTTGACTGGAGGTGTGAAGAGCTTCGTTAACTGTCTGTTTAGATGTGTCATTAGTCTCCCCTTATACAGAGCAATCACGGGAAAGGAAATCACTGGAACTCAGACCCATCGGTTAGTGATTAATTTCCATCTTATGACACTTGGCGTGCTGCTTCACTACCTCCTCCAAGCCAAAAGTCAATAGTGGCTTCAATCAAAAACCAGCAAGGAAGGGGGAAAAAAAAAAAATCCTTGGATTACATTTGTCTCCCAGGCAACAAGTGACTGAGGAGTGGATAACAGCCCCCTGATCATCTCGGCACTGGAGTGCTTTCAGACCTCCCGACACGCCACCGCCTCCTCCCAGGGCCAGGCACAGCCACCTCACTGCTGCCCATCACAGGTTACCGCTTCTGCATTCGGGTTTAAGGTTATTAAAAAACAAGGGGAGTGTTACTACGAGTCCCCTTCACCTTGCCCAAGGGTAGATTATAGCTGCAGGTAAGCTATTTCAGAGGTAGTAATGGGGAGAGAAAGCAACACGTAGAAATTGCCCTGTAAAAGTTTACGACTGAACATTTTTTTCTTTAAAAAAATTTCTTTCTATTTCTAAAAACTTTCTATTAAGAAATTGTTATGCCTTTTTCTGTCACATAAAATACACGTAGATTGTAACAAGATATTGCGTACTAAATCCCATCTTATTAATTCATTTTTTCTTTCTCATATCTCAAATACACAAATCTGATTCCCCAACAATTAAAACAAGTGCATTGCCATGAAAAGGTACGATACACTCATTGTCCAATTGTTTTTTCTCCCAATGGGCTGCATATATAAGTTTTAAAACCCTACTTTACATAACATATTAAGATTCAAACAAAAATGTTTGGTCATCTTTTAGTAGAACTGAAAAAAAGTTTGAAATTTAAAAATAAAAGAATTAAATTGCTGCTTGTCAGCTCTTTCAGTTGTTATAGTTGGGGTAACAGTATTATCCACTACTAAAACTCCTCATTATAAAAAGTTTGCTTCCATATACCTCACAACTAACTGCCTGGCCTTACATACCACCTACCATCTGCCCAAAGCTCGATAAAAAAAATTGTGCATTGAGCTCTTTCCAAGACCAGTGGCTGGGAAAAAATACATACCCTGTCTATATTAAAATTCTGGCAAATGTTTATTTGAGGAATTTTGTTCCCTGGTTATTTTAGCACACACTTGAAATGTGTTAGGAACACAACTTTTTTCCAGGGTTGATCTTTTCATTGCCACACAAACAGTCTGCCCAAAATAAAGCTTTGGGAAGAGAGCAGATACAGGAACCACAAAACATGCCAGCTCAGAGGGCTGCTGGCAATTTCAAATTGTACCTTCTGAAACTCCAGTTACACCGTTGCTTTGAATCTGCACAGGACTGTGCTGAAACCAGGGAGGAGCAGCTCCAGGTGCCCACATCTCACAGCAGCACCACCACCGAGAGGGTCCCTAAAGGAACAGACACCCAAGGGAACATTCCCCAAAAGGGATGTAGCGGATGGATGGGTCTGAGCTGCTCCCGCTGCTTCCCTGGTCCCTGCTGCACTGTTGTCCTCCCTGCCCTCTTGCATGTGCCCGGCCCTTCTTCCACAAGCCCATTGCAGTCATTCTCCTTGAAGAAAACTTCCGCTGGCACAAGTTTATGTCATTTAAACTCATTAAGCTGGCTCACATGAAGAGTCTGATGAGCACCCAGCGCTGCTGCAAAGCAGGGGATGGACGCAGGGAGCCAGAGAGGGGAACAGGAGCCCCCCTTCTGCAGCAGGAGCCGTGGTGACACCCCGATGCATCTCTTGGAACAGCACACTGAGGGAGGAAAAATAGGACCCTGGCTGGACACAGAGCAGCGTGGAAGAGGAACAAGAAAACTGGCGTGACAGAGAGCAGGCATAGATGGGAGAGCTGGGGTGAGCTGGCAGTGAGGCTGGCAGACATGGCCCTGAGGGGAAGACCGGAGAGCCGTGCAGCCGAGCCCAGAGACACTGAGATGCTGGGCACGGATGCATGGGGACCAGGGGAAGCTGGGAGGAGAGGAACTAAAACAAGAGACCCATGAGTGTGAGAGTGACCGCACAGCTCTGTGCTGGCACCCAGGCTATGCCAGCAAGCTCAGAATTATTAAACTGAACTCTTTGAGATAAGGAACTTGCTACTTTAAACAAGAGAACAAAACCAAAACCAAGCCAACGACTCCCCACTGAGTAGATCTGTCCTTTTTCTTCTCCACTACCAAACCAGGAGGGGATGAGTGGCCACAGCTAGACTCTCCCGAGCCCAAACTGTCAACAATATGAATTGTGCATATGGCAGCTACCGAGGCTGAAGTGGTGCAGATGTACACTGTCTTTGAGAACTACGCCATGTTGGTGCAGCAGGGTGCTTGAGGAACTGTAAGAACAAGCAGAAAAAGCAGAAATTTCCTATTACATGAAAAAAAAAGGGCATTTCCAACTAGCATCTGCAGGCCCAAGCTATCAAATCCTGAAATCACACCACTGTGACTTATCCGTCCCTGCCTAGCTCAGTGTAAGTTGTTGCAGTCGTTAACACAGGACCTGAGAATAACACTAATGACACTCTCTGCAGTGATGAGGAACCTTTTGGTGCCAGTACTCACCATTACTGATCTAAGGGTTTGCTCTCAGCATGGATGAAACCTACTATTGTTACAGCAAATGACCTCTTTGCAAGTAATAGCAGAGAGATTACCAGCTATCAAAGGTTCTTACTCTAAAGAAATATTTATCCTGAGCTCCTTGCGCCCAGTTACCCTACAAAAGCAGGCTTGAAGCAAACCCTTCACACGGATTTGCCAACAAGTTTATCCATGGGAATGCTGTACAGCTTCTACAGGTGTTCAGGTTTGCCATGTGAGCACAGAAGCGTTTCTCTAGGATCCAGCTTTATTGAACCAGTTTTTGAAATGCAAATTTCAAAAAAAGCATTGGATGATAGAAATATCCATGATGTCACCACAGAATTTACAACAACCACTGCAGTAACTACAGCCAGGACCAGAATCTGAAAAAAGAATCATTTTAGACCAGAATAGATTTCTGTGCATAAGGTACAAGAGAGAACAACGTTTCTCAACTTTTATGCCTGCACCACATCTAATGTGGTGCCATGAAGTCATCAGCCCCCTCTTCACAGACATCGCATCTCTGTAACCACTGCTGACTGCTCACACCTGTGCACGAAACCTCTGGGGATGGCGAGAGCACGCCCAGGGCTGTTGGGCAGTGAGGACCCCTGCAAGCTCCAAAGAGAACAGGTACGATGGAAATGTCTACCCCACGAAAAGAGCAGGGTATTTCACTCACCCAAAACACAGAGCAATTCTGGAAACCTTGACTAAAATGGGTTTGTGGTTGGTTCCCAGGGACAGCAAACTAACATCAAGAATTCCTCCTAAACACACATACCTCTCTTCTCACCTTGTGACAAAAATCTATTCCATAAGATAAGCGACAGATTTTTGTGAGAAGATGGAGAGGCAGGAGGAAGGGAAGTAAAATACTTTCCAAGTTGCACCTCATGACACCCTGCCGTCAGCTCTGAAACACACCAAGAAGAACACAATAATCACTCCAAAATCCACCTCAGGAGGGGAATGACTTGCTTAAATAACTTTCCTGCACTACGCAGACACCTGCCAAGTGACTTAAAAACCATCCCGCGATAGATTACACATCCTTCACCAAATATGCCACTACTCTTGAAGGTTTGCAAGTGCCGTACAGGCACTATGGGAAACAAGTGGCTCACGACTACAAAATTCACCAAGACTAGAAAATGCAAGTCCACAGCAACCACTGATACTGTGTTGAATCAGCACTGCAACGGCAAGGGCAGAGAGGCTTTTCAATACCCAAAGAGAACTTGTGCAACCAGAGAACTACTCAAAGGCCAGCTCTGTGCTATTCACTTACAGACAGCAATGCCAAGAAGAGCGTGTCTTACTTTTTTAGTTCAGCTACCCATCCCTCACATTAGTGCTGCCCTCCTCTAAATGAAGCACATCACTGCTAAAATAGGACCAGCTCAGAATTGTAGTTCCTTTATTTACATGAGGGAGCATTAGCACACTAGTAGCAAAACTGGGGAAAGATTTATTTAGCTGGCAAATGTTCAGGAAGGTTTAAGATTAAGACGCTGTAGTTGGTCTGCTGGTCTGTTTAAAATTTTGTTGGGTATCTTTACTCATCAGTATTTCAAGTTATCAAGACAGACATAATGTTGCTTGCTGTGCTCACCTACATTGGTTCTCCAGTATTAAATAGTTTTACGAGTGGTCACAGATAATAGTAAACCTTTATTCTCTTCAACAGCTATGTACCTTGCAGATGAGCCTGGTGGGTTCTTTAGTTACTCCCTCTTTATACAAGTGAAGTAATTCGCAGAAAGACACAAACAGAGCATTTGAACCATTGTGAGGTCAGCTGTTTTTTGGTGTGTTTTTGTTTTTTTTTTTTTTTAAAGAAAGAAAGAAATACAACTGCTAAGGAATTTTTAAAGAAAGAAAAACAAAGCCACTGCCAACGATTGCTATTATTATAAAACACATTCCTTAGATCCACTGTAATCTCACATAAAAATTACAAATAACTATTCATGCAGTTTAAGGGTAGATTTTCTTCATTCTCTTCCAGCATTTCTAGAACAGACCAGTGAAATTCTATATGGCCAGTTTTAAAGAATTGCACTATAGACCTTAACAGCAATTTTAATGACAGTAACAACTGCATGGTAAGCATTTAATTTTCAGAAACCCTCACACAAAATCCCCCGTACCTATGAACTCAAAAGAATTTAAAACTTCCCCTGCCCTTCCTACGAAAGTTTGGCAATGTTATGTGACAGCTTGACACCAAGAGAAAACTAAAGTAATATTTGCATGCAGCATAACAAAACCCTCACATGCACTTCTCCTGCATGTTTTCAACACTTTTATTCAGTAAACTAGCAGTCACAGCTCAGCTGAAGCACAAAGCTGAAAAAGAGCTCTGACTAGCTAAAACACAATTACATGACCACAAATAAATGCTCATTAAATGCATGAAATTAAAGGTTTGATGGGAAGGCTTGCTGGAATATGGTGTTCAACTCAAGTAAACCCATTGCATCAAGGAATCACCGGCTTTTCTCAAGAAAACAAAAGGTTGGGGCTTTTTAAATCTTATTTTGCTCCAAGTAAAAACATCCATTAGTTCAAATCACACAAGTCCAAGTCTCTGCTTTCCCGCTCAATGAGCTATCCCAGACACCAACACAGCCATCAACCTTTTAAACCCCGGGTTGCCTTTGGGAAAGTGGCTTGATTTTGTGCCATGTGGTGCAGAGGCATTAACCATCTCCACGCCTCTGGTGTCCTTCCAGTTATGAAACGGGCACTGTCTGTCCGACTGGAGAGGCTGGGTGTATAAGTAAGTTCACTGAGAATGAGAAGTATGATTATCGTGGAAAAGGACTACTTAGCCTCAAAATAAAACAGAACAAAACCCCTCAAACCAAAAGGGAAGCCAAGCATGCAAATAAACAATGCTACAAGAATAAAGAGGCCAGACCAGCACCATGAAGTAACAGCTGGCGAAAAGAAAAGGCTGTGGTATTCTACAGTCAAAAAAAAAAAAAACAAAAACCTATTTCACAAGCAAGACGCAGTGCAAGATCCTGCAACACAAGAAAGTGCCACCGAAACACACTGTCTACATCTTCCAATGTTAAGGAGGTTCAAGTCTCACCAGCACAAGACATATTAGAAGTTTTCTTTGTACCTTTGGACTTGTATGTGCTATCAGAGTGAAGGGCCCTGCCCTCTTCAGCAGTGCCTTTAGAGGCTGACCCCCACACAAACCCCCACAGGGGACCCTGTAAGTAGAGCCACCAGCACAGGTCCCATGGCCTTGTCTACCTGCCATAAGTAGAGCAAAGAAACAGTGGGTAACACCTCACGGCAATGGCTGCGAGAGAACACAGGAGTGACCACATGGACAGTTCGGGTTTTACACAAATGAAGGCATTTGTGGGCTTTTAAGCAATTTTTCACCTTGGCACTCCCCCTCACAAATATAGAGAAGTCAGAAACATTTTCTAGTGCATGACCTAGACACCCAGCAAGTCCAAGCTGCCACCAAAGACTACCAAGCCAAGGCATGCCCCCAGAGTCCAGGCTCCTGATCCCACAATGGGCACTTCAGTGCTGGGTCTGGAATGATTCTCTATTATTATTTCAGTGGCAGTGACCCACTGCCAGATGACACCATGGGCACAGCTGGTCCACTGCTCCTCCTCCAGCCTCTCTACTGCTCCTCCAGCACACCAGCACCTGTATGTCCATTAGTACAGGTAAACTCGCACAATACTATTGCCTACAGTGGAAATGCTACACCACATCAGCTTCCCACTGCTCCCATCATAAAATGACTCCTCCAACAGGCTCAGGAGGTGTTGCATTATGTCACCCAACTCCAAGAGTCATATTTAGCCTGTTAAATATGTCCTTGTTGAGTTTATATGCAAACCACCCCATAAAGCTATTAGGCTGCCATATGGAAATCCTGCAAGCAACTGAAGAAAGCAGTGTCTTTAACTGCCCTTAAACGCCTGGCTCCTACATAAAGCAGTAGTATGTCGTTCCACACTAGTGCCTAGCAACCCCAGACGTTCCCCAAAGCCTCCCCGGGCTAGGCAAAGTCCGGGTGCTGAAGAAGACAGTCTGTGACACTGCTAGGGAAGAACAAAGTGCAAGATCAAACAGATGCAGGGAGACTGGGCTGGGAAGGCAGGAGAGCCCAGAAGACAAACCTGTCAGTGTGACAGGCCATCACACGGCATACTTGAGGGAGATTAGGTAGCAAGTAGCATTAATAATGCTGTTTCAGCCTATAGAATTCCTGTGTATACATGGAAAGTGCAATTATCCCTACTCTATTGAAAAGAAAATTAAGCAGACACAGAAACAAAAGAATAAAAAAGAAGTATTTAAGTGCTCAAGGTCACCTATAAAGTCAATGCTAAAAGAAAAAAAGAAAAGAAATCCTAGAGACTCCAGACTGACAGCCCATTTAATGGGACGTGCTCATTTCATGTCAGAGGGGCACTCATTTAAACACCCACTGGTCATCCGACACTCTTCATGTTATCTAGATTATAAAACTGAAAAAAAAATACAAATTGCTTTTTCTTACAAATATATAGTTACGTCGCATACGAAAACCTAGTGACAATTTTAAAACACAGCCCTTCATCCCACAGATATTCAAAAAATTATTCAACACTTATATCTGTGCTAAAGGTTTGCAGGTCATTTTTTGCCTACTAGTGTATTAATGATGAAATAAGCCAGTGAGCGAATTTCCAGGGGAAAGGGTTAACAGCTAGTGGAGAGGGGTGGGAGGGAGCAGGTTGCACTAAATCCATTAGCAGTGACAAATAAAAATAGAAATGAGGAAGCCCTGACAAAAGCTAATGGATTTGCACCATTTTCCCCTATAACTGTTTATTTAACATAGGGTTTTTCCTTGCTTAGTGTTTAATATTGGTTCTCACGATGAATTGAGAGGGAAAACTAGGCATTTTGATAAATGGTTTTGAGAGGCTGCCTGGATGTGGGGTTTCCAAGCATCCCTGGGCTCTTTAGGGAAACAAAGCTGTGCTCCATCCTGAGTCCTGCTCTGCAGCCTCAACAGACCCCTGCCACCTGCAGCAGGCACACGCCGAGAAAAAAATGTCCTCCTGCAACAGAGACCTCAGTGTCACCACACATCTATCAACACGCAAATTATTTCTGCCACTTACATACACATACTCTACTCTGCTTGTGTCCCATTTCTACACTAAGCTCAGAGATACTGATTTTTTACTATAATTTCTCTCACCCTCTCCTAGTTCTTACGGCTGAATGAAACCCAGAAAGCAAAACAGAACACACACCCCCTATGCTGCAAACATCCTCCAAAATGAGGCAACTTCTTGACTGCATTTGAAGCCTTCCCCTTGCTCACACAGTGCAAATCAGCACAAACTCTCCAGGGCAGGGCCTGGCTTCAGGAGCCTCAATAGCCCAAACATCACAAGCCCAAACCTCACGGACTCCAAAAAACCTGGGACTACAACGCAACTCGGTACCTTTGCAAACAGCCTACACCAATCCTCCTTCCTCCCCAATGCCAGGTACTGTCACAAGGCTTTGGAGAAACACCTCCTAAATTAGTCAGTAGGATCAATAGCTCTGCAATGAAGGTGAACCAGGGCAGGACCAGTTTAGCTCCAGGAGCAAACCAACCTCCAGCAGGGAGGTCAAAACCCAGCCACTCCAGCCAAGCACTCTCCCTCTTAGACACCGGGCACCCTGGTGGGACTAAAACAGCAGCGCCTGTGGGATAGGGCTTTCCTCACCTGGTGGGATTTGGCATCTTGTTTTTATTGTAATAGAAAAAACAAGCAAGAAATCCCACCTGAAAGCCACACCATTGAGACCTACACGTGGCCAGACAGGGAGCAGCAAGCCCCCACCGGGCCTGGATGCAGATGCACCACTACCTTTGGCACTAACCTCTTCCCGCACTTTCCAGAAAGCTGGCCACAGAACCCTTCCCAGGAGAGGCAGAAACACACCTCGACTGCACCAAAGCCTTCCAGCGTGGGGAGGCTCTGACCTCAAGAGCGCAAGGGAATTACACACCCAGCTGGAGACGGGGAGAGGGCTGCTAAGCTGCCTGCCTGCCTCCACCCACTACCACATCGCAGGTCGGTAAAAAGCACCCTCTCCGGATCCTGTCTGTCCCTTGGGTCTCCTCCAGCAACTGCCCCGCAGCCCACCTGTGCAGAAGTGCCCAAAGGCTCTTCCCGCTCCAGCTGGCAAGATGCCCCAGCCCACCGGTGGCAGGAGACAGCCAGGGCTATGGTGTTACTGCAAGCGCAAACAGGAGACACCATGGCATGTGGGTTAAGCACAGCGTATCCTCCCACCCAGGCAGCAAGCCCAGTCCCCTGGCCCTCCCTGCAGGTGTATGGCACCGGCCCCCGCTGTACCCCAGCTGGGGACTGCGCCCAGCCCCAGGGGACGAGCATGCTACCACAAAGGTCAGGGACAGAAAAGCAGGTGAGAAATGGTCCTTCTCAGCAGAAGGATGAGGTGGCAGGGGAAGAAAACAAGCTACATTGACAGGTCTCATCCAAGTCATCCTCGAGGTGGAGTAAGTTAAAAGGAACAACACAGGAACTTCTCATTGTGGGAGCAATTAATTCGGATGTGCTCACATTTCCTCCCATTTTTACTTTAAGCCTGCAGTAGATGCACAGACTTGTAAAGACAGTAAGAATACGAACATGGTTAGCCTTCAAAGTTTTATTCAGAGTAAGATTCATTAAAACTGTAAGAAGACCCCCTTTATTATTTTTCTCCACACAGCATCTCAAAAATAAATTTGACAATTATTGGGTTTTTGTTCCTTGGGTTTTTTAGGTGCCTATATGTTTACAAGCAGGGCTGTATGGGTTTCAACTGGTAGAACGCTAAAAGTGGTAGATGCAACAAAGCTTGGCACGCGGAACTTCTGCAGCACGAGCCACTCAATCAAGCATATTTTAGAGTGAGTAATTAATACTGCATTTCAGCTTCCCTGAGCACCTCCACCAGTAAAACAGATTTGAAAGTGTGCAGATAGTTTATTAAACATGGAAAAGTGATTACATTAGATAAATAAGACGTAGACTCACTGGTGGGAATGGATTTAAAGCAAAAAAATGAATATTTAAATCTAGATTATTTTTTTTTCCAAGGAAGCTAGCAAGTCCCTGATCAAAACCTACAGCTTGGCAAGAACAGGATTCACAGGTTTATTCATGTTATTTCCCAGGCAGAGTAGTTCTGCATTAGCAGAGCATTAATCAAAGCCTAAATACTTATGGATCCTGACTCAATATAGATTCTTCCTCTGTTTAAAGTCCATCTCATTTTTCCAGATGCGATTTCAAATCCCACAGTGATTGTGCTATTTCATACAAAAAGCAAAGGAAAAGCGGGTTTCCTCAAATTCACAGAAGATAATCAAAAGGCACGTGACGGAGGCAGCAGCAGAAAGCCAGCCTGCACACTCACTGAAACAAACCCAACAGAAATAGAAATGTCACTCTTCAGGGCACTCTTTCAGCTAAACTGGTAGCAAACAGGATGTGAGCATCAGTCACTGTGTGCACAGAAGAGGTTATTCAGAATAGCAAGTTCAGGCACGGACTGGGTCCTTTACCCGGTAAGGCAAGAGTGGGAGGAAGAGGGCGGGAGGGGGGGGAAGCTTTCAACCCACACACCGCAGCCCTGCCTGCTCGGGTTTTCCCTGGTCTCTTTTTAACTGAATTATCTCACAAGCAGTCGGTTTTCAAGTGCGACGTTCACAGGCAGCCCCCATGAAACAGAGCTGCATGGGAAGCCTGCGAGTGCTTCAAGTGTGCGAGGAGGAGGAGGAGAAGGAGAAATGACAGAAATGACAGGCTCCTCAGAAGAATGAGACCGTGGACAACCTCAGCGGTGCCAGCAGCCCTGAGAAGAGGGACTGGGGCACTTGTCGAAAGACACACCATCCACAGAAAGAAAGGATTAATGCTTGGCTTGAACATGAGAACAAGAAAAAGTTTGGAGCAGAGGAGGGGAAAAAGAGAACACAAAGCCGTTTGTCTAGAAACCTCTGGAAATTAGAAAAGCTGTATCAACTTCTACATTGGGCTAACTCACCATCTTCACCCTCCCGTTCCTCAGCGTTTACTAGCAAGCTATTACTCATTCTGATCATTGCATACAAAAAGGCTGCTGATCAATATTGCACAAGGGTGATTAGTGCTCAGTGATTAAACATCAGTGTATGAATTTATCTGACTTAACATGCCTCAAGTGGAAGGAAACATGGAGAAACAATTTCTGAGCAGACTCCAGTAATGAAAATTGACAACTTGCCCAACGTGAGATGTTATGTTGTGAAGAGTTCAGAAGCAACAAGGAGAAGATGTATGATACTCTCAGAAGGATGGAAAATTGTTTTCCTCCAAATTATTCATGATCAAATATGCCTTTGAACAGATCTACCATCTAAAGGAAAAGAAAATCTCATTTAAGGATGCCAAAGCAAGGCTATTTTCAAGACACAGGTGTCATGCAAACAGGCCTGCTGTGACCTGAGTCACTGCTCCAGGTCTCCTGTGATCTTTTTCTCTATCAGTTTCACACAGGAAGCCTTCATATTTGACACACCAAAAATAGCAGATGGTTTACAAATGAAAATCTTGCTTCAAAAAAGGTTGCAACTTTTTTCTTTTCCGAAATGCAAATAGACTTTCAGCACAGTGCAACGATGATTTAAAGCACTCGCCCCTGCCATGCGTTCTTCAGACAGACATTTATGAATGGTTCCATTCTAGATGATGCAAGTAAGAAGAGAGAGAACTAAAAGGCAGGAAAAAGCCCCAAAAATAGCAATCAGAAATGAATACTTGAATGTGAAAAGCAACCGAAAATAACATGCAAATTCCCTTACAGAGGAAAACGCATAGCTAGAAAATGAGGCCTACACTGCTGAAGGCCCTATCCAAAGGCTGAGCAAAAAGGGACACCTCATTAATTGACTCATTCATCCTACTGATGATAAAAAACTTTGACAGCAGCAATCTTACCTTTCAGAGCTGCGAAATGTACCAAATCCTGCTGAAAACCAGTAAGCAGCCCTTGAGTATGCTGGTGGTGTAAAAATCCACCATCGCTTGCCCCACAAAAGGAAGCCAGACGTACCAGCTCCAAAGCGCCAGCCCGTGGAAGAGGATTGGCATCCTCCAAAGGGTCCTTCTTCTCTTCCTAGTTACACCCAGTGACCACAAATGCTGACATCTGCACTATACAGAAGAGGATTTCTGTAATTGCTGTGTTTTCCCTGCAAAAGACTCTCCAGGGCAATACTAAACACACCACCACCAAAAGAGTTTGAAAGAAACCTGACAGATTACAGCTTTATCGTAACCTCCAGCATTTGTCTCTAATATTGCCAACTCACAGCAGTTTCAGCGTGTTGGGATTCTAGGTGTTTCTATTAGAAAGTCATGAGGTGGTGCAAAATCGGGGGGGGGGGAGAAAACCAAACCAAAATGTTTCCAGCTGTCTTCACTTCTGTGAAAGAGCCTGTAAAAGATCTTAAAGGCTCTAAAATAAGACACACACCCTGTCCCCTATTACTTTAAATGACAATGTGATTTTTAAGCCAATTTCATAACTTCTAAGGCCCAAGTCTCTCTATAAATAGCCCCCCACCCCATCCTTATCATATCCATCCATATTATTACATGCAGACACACCTAGATGCTAACATTACTTGGTCTAACTTGAAAGCCACACAACACAAACAGAGAATTTATTTGGGCAACTACAGAATTCCCTCCATTACCAAACAAAAGCGTGTCTCTGTACACAGTGCGAGAAGGCTGAGGCTACACATGGTGTGGATTGAAAAGCCATTTAAACCAGCTCTGGAATCGTTTTATTGTTTAACCTGACGCCAAACAACACAAATTGACAGATAGTCAAAAGAGGAAAAAAACCCAAAAGTCTGCTGATGAAGCAAATTCTTCACCTTTTTGATGCGTGTCTAAATTAAAGATTCAGAGTACAAATCCAACAACAAGTTTGCGAACCCTGTTTTATAAATTGCAAAGGAAATAAATCCAAATTGATGTGGCACACAAGTGGATAATTCTAACATAATTAAGACACGGACTCTTGTCCCGTCAGCTCAAGCCCAGGCAAACACATTTTTGGCATACTAGACACTGGAGGGTGAGTGGGACTCAAGTGCTGATGAAGGAGCAGATGGTAATTAGCAAAAGTGGTTAGCTCATAAGCATGTTTACTTTGAAACTAAAATAATGCAAGTATTTTAGCTGGGGGGAGGACATTTTCCTGCTTTTTTCCTAGTCAGCAGAAAACTAGGATGAGCAAGCAAGATCTTTCCTACAATTTCAATACTACAAATTAAAATCAAAGGTTTCTAAATGAAAATTTTATATTTTTTTCTCAAAAAAGAATGACAGAAAAGCTTGTCTCTTAATGGAAAGGGTCATAATTACATTTCTGCTTTTCCAAATTCAAAATTACTCAGCTCTAAAAGCCAACAGCAAATGACACATCAAAGCAGGCTTGCTAAGCCAAGAACAAGGAACTTTATTCCTCCGAACAAAAGCAGCGCTGCCCAAAAGGCAGTGAAGTCTTACAGGTGTTTTAGCAAAACCTGAAAGAACAAAAAAATTAGTCAAAGCGGAGGTGTTTTACTAAATTTTAAGTGCTGGTTTGTTTTGGAAAAAGCAAGAGAGAAGGTTCAGGTTGGTTAGACTCTTAATTTACAGTGATATGTTTAGAGTAATCAGTAACCAGTTGTGGCAATAGAACACATCTGTCCTAAGGAAATTTTGCAGACATGTACCAGTATGACAGCATCTTGTTCTCCTAACGCAGAGATGCAAGGAGAGAGAAAGCTTTGTGTGACAACCCAAATCCGTACTACCTTTTGCTCCCATTTTACCTTAAAAGCATTTGGATGATCTAAAAAACAATATGACTATGTAAATGCTTTTTATATATATGAATTATATTTTTATACACACACACACATATACAGAGAGATACAAAAATAAATGAATTTAAGCAGAAAAGGAGGTACAGCCTGAACAATAAAATCCCATTTGTCTCAATAGCTGGAAGCTAGCACTGTACTGAGTCTTCTGTGCAATTTGTCTCTATGACAGCTTCTTTCCTCTTTCTCTGCTGTGCAGCCAAAAGTCTAGAAAGTATTAGAACTTGATATAAAATTGTAAAAAACAAACCTAGCCCCTTTTACAACAGCAAGGTTTTTATATCTAACCCTGAGCACTGAGGGGGAAAACATTCATCAGGAAGGAAAGGGGGTAAGAGAGAGAAACCCCAAATAAATGAGTGCAACAAGGTAATTATGTAACAATAAACGCATTACGTTAATTACCAAAACAGGAAAAAAAACATTTTGGACAAGTTCATCTGACTGCTTCAAGACAAACCACGCAATGCTAAAAGCACCAGCATTTGTCCAATTCCCAGCCACCTCAGCCACATCCTGACTCTCCAACTTCCCATTTCTCCCAACTAAAGACTGAAAACCTGCATTTCCCGCGCACACCATGCATTTCTTCCTTCCCACCTTAGCTATGCGGGCAAGCCAACAAATTACTTACACTATGCATCTACAGCTCCGTAGTCCTAAAGTACGCAGAAAGGGTGGCAAGGACTTTATTCCTAAAGGTGAACCATGCAGGAACTATTTAGTTCTTCCCAATGATTTAAAGAAAACAGATCTAATCACAAAACTGCTACAGTCACTACTTTCTGTGTCACGTAACCTTAATCGTGTTTATCCTCCTCCCCCTAAACTAAAACTAGAGCATTTCACAAAAAAAATCCCTATTTTTACTGGAACACACATAACCTAAGGAGAGATGTGTTCCCACTCTCCACCCTAAAGGGTGAGAAAAAGAGAGAAGAACATGTAAATGAAAGCTTGAGATAAGGTATCTGAGTACCTAACCCTAGTCTTGCATTAACCCCTGCCGCCCCTGTAAATTGCACTGTAGGCAATATTTTTTTCAACTGTAAACTCAGAAAAACATTTACAATAAGTTGCCTCATCTCAATGAGTCCCCTCCCACAGCAGGCAGCCACAGGATCTCATAAATATAGCTCTGGAGCAGTGCCTAGTTTTCTGCTTGTAGCTTGAACGAGTGTGAATTCAACATTAAACTAGATTCTCTTACACAAAATCCCATCACTAAGTTTCTGCTCCATGTACCGCCATAGACACTCTTCCATGCCACTGAGACTTCCCCATACAGAAGCCAGCTCATTCCGCTGCTTACCAACAGTCGCCTCAGCAAGCGACACCAGCGTTTCAAAATCCTGATAGTACTCAGCTCGTAGTAAATTGCTACTGTTCGCTGCTGCAATGAAATATAGCAATTCAGCATACTGTAGATAGTGTTTTGGTATCTTAAGTCACTGTCTAAGGGCAGCAATCTGGTTTCTTTTCGACTGTAGCAAGGAAAAACCCACTCACATTTAAGATCCTTGGAATGAGTCCTCTCACAAATTCCTACATCAGCTTCCACGACAAAGTTTCCGTAACACCCAGCACAGAATTTGAAGAACATAACTAACGAATTAAAATGGACTGTCTCCAAAATTACTATTATGGATAACTGAGTAAGATCCAGAGGCATCAATTATGGCCACAACTGCTACTTTCCACAGCCTTTAGTCCCAGTTCTGCTGTTGTTTATTCAAGAGTAAATCAAAAGCAGCCCCTGGGAAGCCAAGAGTCCAAACTGGTGGAAGAACAGAAGAAAACAAGTAACAGTCCAGGCTAAGAAGGGCCAATAGTGACCTACCAAAAATTCAGGAGGAAAAAAATATATGCCAGAGTAGGAAGGTCACTCCTCTTCTTCCTCCCTACTGTTGCTTATCTTACACGACCTCTATCACTGATGAGTCTGACACCACTCACAGCTACAAGACACTCAGGACTCTGTAGAAGCAAGTTGAGCTGCCAGCAAGTAGATAAATCTCGTCGGCATCCAGACTGTTATAAATGTGTTTATTTCAGAGAAAATATAATCGCAGTTTTATTGCTATTGTAATAATGTGCACTAGCTGATCAGACACGGCAGCGATGTGGGTGCAGGATCTCAACTACCGAGCATCTCAGCAGCTCCAGCCACTTGATAAGTAAGATCTGGAGGCAGGCTAAGAGGAATCACAGACACAGTGACATGGCAGAGCCGAGGCATTATGTGCTCCCTTGTGCAATTAAAGGTGAGAATCACGGTCAAATTCGGTCCCAGACACTAATTTTGCTCAAAGAGAAAACATCTCAGGAATCTCTCGCTAAAAGCAGCACAGTTGAGGAAGGTGCTCCTTGCCCTCACCTACGAGGCCAGTTAGTCCCCGGCCAGCCAGACTGTGCTGAACAGCGAGTGTCCCAGCAGCTATCCACAGGGCAACAACATTTCTGCTCCTTCACAAGAGCCACCTTTGTCTCCACAATTCAAGAAAATGCAAGGTATAACTTCTCTGCCTGAATTCTTCCAAACCAGAGAAAACACGCAGGAATTAAGTCAGAAAAACTAAGATACAAGACTGATATAAGCATTCGAGCAGATGTACAGGATCCATTTTAGCTTGAAAGACGTCAGAGCAGAAAAGCATCAAGGACCAGGGATTCATAAGTGCACCTGAATGGACTGTCTGTGTTTGCCTGCTGCTTGCCAATCAAGCACTGCCAGACAAGCAATTTTGGCACCTCCTCCCTCCCCCAGCTCACCTGTAATAATTTCCCAGTTCTGGTGCTGAGCAGGTACGCTGCTTTTGGCCAGCTCTGAGATACCAGAGCAGGTGGGGAATGGTTGGGAGAGGGACTGAAACTAACTGGGAATTAGATCGAATGACAGATGTTAGGAGGCAAAATGAAACATTTATTTTCCTTGAGACCAAAACTTAAATACTGAATCATAACAAGCCAGTTGCTACTACTGAAGAAAGCAAAATCTCATTGTTCTAAAACTACTTAATAACAAACTGACTTAAACCAGAAGTACCAGAAAACCAGCAAGATTCACACGCGTCTCATTGAAGCAAACTTTCTTCAGTATCTTCCTTTGCCTAGAAGACACGAGACTTGACTAATACTGGTTCAAAATACCAGATTACGAAGCAAAAGGTAAAAGCAAACACTCAGAGACAGAAATCTTTATTAGCTTAAGAAATACATATAAGCATGCAGCACAGTCTTTCCCTAGATGCTTACTAAGCAAAACTTAACCAGAGGTAGCCACGTGGGCTTTTTTTTAAGCAAATCTGTGTTCACAAGACTAACTGCAGCATAACGTATTGCTTTGTTATAGCTACGTATGGTGCTCTCACCACTACCTCATCTACCAATGGTCTGCCTGGTCTTGAAATGAGAGCAATCAATTAGTTCTATATGCCGTGCCACCACTGACCAACACACAAATACCAACAAACTAAATTAAAAATAGAGTCACACTGGGTCCCTTCTTCATAAGGAGTCCAGCTTGTGTTACCCTGGACGATTCGTTTGTTTTAACTAGATTCATGATGAAGATACAGCAATTAACTGAAAATAACACAGAAGGAGCAGGTAAGAGCAGCCAGGAGAATACTTCTCAGACCCCACTGGGCCAGTCATCCAAATTACTTTACCGGGAACGCAGAGCTGCTGCAGGAGTGAGCCTCCTCAGCTGCCTGGGTCAGCGAGAGCGATGCAGCAACTGCCTGAAACCAGAGCGAGGAAGGGAAGCTTCTCCAGCAACTCAATGGCTACTTCAGGCTGCCTGAAGAGTATTTTCAACTCCTCAATTATTTTCAACTGCTCAATTATGATCAAGCCTTTTAAATGCTTTTTCACGAGGTCTTCACCCAGGAAAAGAAGCCACGTAGCACAATTTGCTGTGCTCTTTCAGCCAATGTAAAACACTTCACTTCCCTTTTAGGAAAGGAAGGAGGAAGTCTAAGGGACACATATTTTGTAATTAAAATGGATTCTTTGATGTTTTGTTGAAGAACTGAAGTCGAGACAGAAGAGCGCATACTCGGCCAGACCAGCAAGCCCAGCTCATCTGCTGGTCAGCCACAACTGGAGGTATCGCAGCCGCCGCCACAGCCCTGGTGCTCAGGGGCATGTCTTGCCTACCGCCACAGGAGTTTCACAGTGATCCCTCACGGGCCAGCGTTGGTTAATAGACATGTAAAGGCTTCCTCTGTACATACTCCAACCTCATCATCAGCGAGGCCTCCTGTGCTCAAACCAGAGCGTGGCCCCAGGATCCGTGCTTCCTTTGCTGGCAGCAGCAACAGCAGTTCATTAGCTCTCTGACAATTAGGCAGAAACATAGCTGGTAATGAGGACGTAAAGACAGCAGCACAGAAAAGCCCGACAATTGATTTTATGGACACCCTTCCCTTTTCCATAATAGCTTTTCAGAGTATCCACGGCACAGCTCCACTCAGAGTCATGCCTACTGCCAACATGAAAAACTTTGGGCAAGAGAAAGAAACAAACCTTGTGATGCTGAGAAAACATACATGCAAGTGCGTACACACATCCCTGCGCAGTTTTCTTAGGACCATTTCACCCGTGTCGTAATGGGCCCAATCCAGCACTAAGCATGTATCTGCCTGAACATACAAGCAGCCCCAGTGATTTAAGCACAGTCTGTGCTCTCGAAGGCAAGAGCATCCCCTGCCCCTTCCCTTCCCCAACCTCCTCCTGCGGCCGCCGGGTCGGTGCTGAGCTGGCTGAACGCCACAGGCACGGTTTCGTGCCAGATTACACAGAGCTGAGCCCACGGCCTGTGCTGACCCTGGTGCTCCTCTGACCACAGTGACCATGAGCTAAGCAGGGAGCTGAAAATGAATTCAACTAAACTTGCCCACTGAAAAATAACCCAAACAAAACTAAACACAAAGTTTTCAGCTTGTTCGTGGTGTGGTGGTGACACACGTGCCAGTATGAGCTCAAGAGGAGCTGGCAATACAGCCCTGGATCAGTTCAATCCCCCAGCAAAGGGACCAGGTGGCCAGGCTGGGCAGGGACCATGCCTGATGGTGGCAGCCCAGACTTTGATCGCCTTAAATCAGCTGTAAAACACCACAAAGAGCCACTAACACAGGCCACTTAAAAAACAAATAGCACGGTCCTGCTCCCAGGGAAAACATCTCCTGCAAAAGAAAGCCTCCCACTGTATTTAAGCTTCTTTTCTTATTTCACCCTAGCCTTTACCTTGTGGTAGGGACCACATCCATCACCCCACCAAGGCCTCCTGCACCGACTCTCCCTGCAGCTGCCAGCCTCCACCAGGCCCTTCTTCTGTCTGGAATGGCTTGCCTCCCCAGCAATCCCAACCGGAGGTATTCCCCACCCTCCCCATTATTTCTACTCCCTTTGTCTACTTGGCACAACTGTTTGTTGGAGCGCACTGTGACCTGAATCAGGGAATTAAGCTGAAAAGCAACTCAAGAATTTAAAAAAAAAAAAAAAAAGGGGGAAAGATAAAAATCCCACTGGATCAGATCTCTGACCAGATCTGTAGTTTGTCACAGAAACGCAAAAGTTCATGCGCCAGGAAGGTGTGAGCACAGCTGAAAAACAGACTCATCAACGCCACCACAGCCCAAGCCCAACAGGTAACGAGCGGCTCGCTCCTGCTTTCCTGTCCCGGCTCTTTCGGTGCTGCTTAACGTGCTTCGTATCAGCTTTGCTGTGGGTTAGGAGCACAGACATGGCCAGTTACTCCAGTTTATTTAACCTAAGTAGCCAATCCCCTTTGATAGGTCAATAGCCTGTCAATGTGCAACTAACACCTCAGTCACCCAGCAGGGTGCCTGCCCACGGGCTATCTCAACTAAGAACAAGATAACGTAAATACCTTAGATATAAGGTTCAGAGGACTCTCCAGATATCACCAGCTCTTCATCATTACTTGAAAAAGAACTGATTATGCTTTGTACAGCTCTAAACCAGTTAATACAAGCAGACACCACTGCTCTGATGTAAAGTCAACCAGCTGGAAGCCAGTGAAACGGAAGCGTGGTATTTCCATGCACAGCTTTAGGAAATCTATTATTTAAATATTCAGTAGAATTTCTTGGGTTTGCACTTCAAAAAAAACTGAAAGGGTTCAAGAAAAACTCTCCATAAATCATCTGATATCCGGAAACCCCATATTACAGTACGATTCTAGAGACTTAGGATTGCTCTGGAATGAGATGACCCTTATTTCTCCAAACATCAATTTGAGAAGAAAAATTCTGATACTAGAGAGCTTTTTAGTATGACAGACTGGGGTATAAGAAAATGGATTTCAAGTTAAACTAGATGAATTCCAGCTTAAAAACATAACACTTCCTTTTAACAATCTGGGAAATTAACAGTTGGATCAGCTTACTTAGGACATTATTTTATTAATGGAGTTAACATCATCTGAAGTCTTTAACGTGAATCTGAGGGGTTGTTTTGCTGTTTGTTTTGGGCGTGGGGTGGGGTTTTGGTTGGGTTTTTTTTGTTTGTTTGTTTTTTAACACTTGAGCTCCACCAGATATTATAAACGCAGTGAAATTCAGATGCTTGTGTTATATGGGTCAGTCTAGGTGATAACAATACTAAAAACAGAGAAGATCATTCCTATCCCCAGAGTGCCACTCAGCTTTCACACTCCTGTGAAATATTCTCGAATAATAATGTTAAAAGAGGGAGGACAGGGTCCCTGGTCCCTCGCCTTTGTGTAAATGCAGATTGGATTAGGAGATTTTAACGAAGAACAAGCAGGCTCCTTTTCCTCTCACTCCAGCTAGCGCTTATCTTTCTGCAGGGTTTTACCTGTCAAAAACCCAGACATTACCACATCAGAGGAAAGACGCTGGCAGGAGGGACTCCTGAAAAGTCTCCTGCGTCCAAAGGTTTCCCCCCCCCCGGCTCTCGTCAGATGCCCTGGCAGAGCGCTTACAAGAGGCAGTGCATTAGATGAGGACAAGTTAGACGCCGGCTCTCACGGAGCCCAAGGACCACTCGGGAGTCCTCAGATCTCAGAGCCTGTTCCAGACGGAGGAGGAGCCTGGCTGGATCTCCATGACCCAGTTATGGACCACATACTTCTAAGAATAACTTCCACATCAAGCGAGGAGAATTTTCTCCTCCTGTCCCCATAAACATATCCTTTACCCTCATTACATTTTTATTAAGCCGTCCCTCAGCACAAGTGCCAAACAAACCTTTAAGAGATTTGAATTTCTTCAGCGTGCGCACAGCCAGGAGCATGCGTGTGTTTCCCCATCTCAGACAACGCAGAGCAGACACAAAGAGGAACCCTCTTGATAGGATGGATGCCCGAAGAAGCACAGACCAGGGAAAAGATGGCAGAATAGTGGAAAGGAACCTGGGACGAGAGTCCCAGCTTCTATAACTGTGGGCTGTTCACTGAGACAAAAAAATTACAGAGAAGCCAATGGGGTCAAACGTCCTTTCCCCTCATTCACTCATTTGATAACAATGATGGAGAAAGTTTGCATTCATAAAAGGCACAGATGTATCTCATGCCCTGAAAATACAATCCTACCAGCCTTTGTTCAAAGCAGGAAACCTTACACGAATAAAATAAATCTTCAAGGGGAAAAAAAAAACAGGGCTTATAACAAAATTTTTCAACAGACCCTCAGCTAGAGCAGCACTAGTGGGCGCAGCTATAATTACAGCAAACCTACATAATGCGTCTGAACTAGCTTAGCCCTTTCCCTGCAAGCAGAGAAGCTGCCACATCAGTAACTCCGTTGCTAGGGCAACTGCTTACTTTCCATATCAACTGCAAACTCGTTGCTATGGAGACACATATACAAGAAAAATTCCTCTCTATAGCCAAGGACCAGATGGTAGGGAAGTCAGGGAAGTCATGGGCTAACGGGCTGTACTAAATGGGACACACACTAGAGGACATTTAGATCTGTACGTTCACAATAGGATTAATCTGAATGACTGAATTCACAGGTCCAGCAGTATAAACAAAGCCAGGGAACTCCTCATCTACTCCCCATCATGTGATACTTCATACTCTGGCCAACTATTATTAAACTGCTGAGCTCAATGCAAAGAGGTTTGTACAATCAAGGGCTCAGCATTTTCCCTTCTTCAGCCCAGCTCTCTGTCTCGATCCGGGAGATCAGCCTCATCGCAAAGTTACACGAATAGTCACTCTGTCGGCTCGCCAGGTAAGCCTGATGGCATTGCAGCTGAAGTGAAATAGCAGCAGTGCATAAACAAATCTGGGAAGATAAATGTCTTCTCCCGGAATTCCACACCAGACCTAAAAGCACCAGGACAGGGCAAGTCGAAAACTCAAGTGATGCAGCTTGTAAGTCTTTTTTTTTTTTTCCTGTTACAAGGATCTCCCATCAGGAAAAGCAAGCGTTCATACGCAGACAGAAAAAGCTGCCTACTTTAAATACATATTTAGCCCCGTGAATATAAATTAGTGGAACCCAAGATTGAGAAAACTACTATGCAGAGGGAATTCAAAAAAGAATTAAGTGTTCAGCAGAACTTTTTTTAGAAAACCGATTACTGAAAGGCTACACAAACACACATTGGAAAGCACAACCACGAGAGGAAAAGCTTCTGGCTTTTCACAGTGTGTCAATGCACATCAACTGGCAAATGCCTGCAATTCCCAGCACTGATTAACTCCTTCCCTCCACACTGTACATGTTTCAGAGGCTATCTTGTTAGCATTTTGTAACATGCCATTTCCTAAATGCTTCTTTTTTTCCCCACATAAAAACAGTAAGACAGGCAGACTCCAAACCTGCAATTCACAGAATCTGGCTGCAAAGGGGAAGAAGTGGCATGAAACAACTCCTTATAGAGGAGAGTCCCCTACCTTACCTTGCCCTGAGCCCCAGCCCCAAACCAGAGAACCCTTTAGATGGACACCTTCCTTCTGAATAGCGGAGATCTTGCTGCAAGGTACTCAAATCAACCCCAAGTGGGTGCGTGCACACACACGAAGGTATTTTCAAAGCCAGCAGTTGATGTTTACTGCTCTCCAAGTCCACAATTAGCTATCAAGCACCTGATTCAGCAACTCTGACCGACCGCCAATTCTGCGCTCGGGACTCTGTCTGCCACGTCCCTGGGCCAGGACATGAGGAAAAAAACAGCAGGGGATTTAAACGACCTGCCTTGGTGCATTCTACATTTGAGATTCTCAACTCGTTCACCTTAATGCTGGCTACCTGCAGTTATTAGCATCTCCAGGAGATGGAAAAAATTCTTTCTCATAACCCGAAATTTTCCAGGAATGAATAAAACCCCACCTCATTATTCATAAAGGCAAGGCCTCCCACCACACCTTGTTGTCTAGCTATGTAACCACGGCTCTAATCACGGATTCGAGACGTAGGTGACTAGTCATGCATTGTGCTCCGCCACTTCCCTGTGGAGAAGCAGCGCGTCGTGGTATTGTTCATACGAGCTCAGCAGACTGCCGGATATTTGACAGATAGGCATGAAGACAAGTTCCTCATAGGAAGGAAGCTGTAATCTAAATAGTCAACTTGTAAACAGAGGAAGAGGGATAGAACAAAACATAAATGGCAACCTTAAACACATGCCTTGCCCGTTACAATATTTTAGGGTTTTTTTTAAACAAATTGTGTGAAAGTTTCTTATGGTGTAGGACAGGATCATAAAAGTCTGGTGTGGCACTTGTTATTATAGTCTCACTTCCAAACAAGAATTTAAGACTCTGCTTTACACAAAACAAGATCCAGTTCAGGAACAGGTTTTTTAATCTCACAATCTTTCACAGCAACTAATTTATAAAAATACCAACATACAGCGTGTGATCAGCAATATGTGGACAGTGGATTCTAGGGAATAACATTAAAAAAAAAAGAAAAAAAAAGGATGATAAGAGTTTTAATTGTTTGAAAAAGGAAAGCTCCAGAGAAAAAAGAAGATTAAGGAATCTAAAATGAAAAATTGCTAGTTTAGGGTAACATACGACTCTTCCTCTAGAGCTACTCGAGCTCCTATTCCACAGCATTTAAAGTTAAATCGCACACAAAATAGGGAGAACAGCACCACCAACAGAAGTCTAGTTTCAGGGTAACCAGTTACAAGACAATCACAGCATTTACTTCCCTGAAATACAAAAGTTGAGCGCATCTATTGTTTCTGCCAGGAGAAAGTGTCCACTTTCTGATCTTCAGCCAATTTTAGAGACAGACAGTCAGTGATGTGATTCTACCTGCTATTTATTTCACTAACCTGCGAGAAGGCCTGTGAAATTAATCTGCAAGCTGATATTTTTATCAGTATACTAGTACTTTGCCAAAGATTCATCCAGACCACTGCTCCTTGAGACGGTCCCCTTTGGAAACTGATACCTGCTCCCAGGCAGACTGACGCAGTAGAAGGCTATGCAAAGGACTGCCTCCACCACTCGGCTCGCTTCCCCATTCCCTTGCACACAGCCTCTTCCTGCAGACGCCGCTGAGGATTCAGAAATGAAACCAGGCGACAACAACAGAGATCCGAAAGCAAAAATGTGCTCCCCAGGCTTCTGCCACCGCACCAGTCGCAGAAGCTACATAAGACCAGGGAGAGAATGACTGACATTTTGGTGAATGGTAACTTTCACCTTTGATGCCAGACCTGCCTCCTCTCTTCGAAGACTTCTCTAAAACCTGCTTGAAATGGAACAAAACTTCATCACCAAAATTCAAAACTACTTCTGTTTGTTTAAAAAAAAAGAAAAGTTTTTTCAGATTACAACACGGACTAGGGAAAAAGCGATGGACTCTTACATAAGGCATACCCTTTCACTATACATTTGTATAAGCCAAGAACAGCAAGCAGCCTATTTATAACATGATTACATTCATCTAGTATAGCTGGAAACCATTACCACAGCATGATAACTAAAAACAATATTTAACCACTATGCATGAAGACACCAGCTGGGGGGGAAAGAAAAAACACACACACACACAGAGTACTTTCTTACAGATGTCTAGACAATGAATTTAATAAAATCAGAATGAGCCATGCTAAAGAAATGTTTGCTCTCTGAATTTAATGAACTACGTTACCAGGCACAGCATTGCATATTCTGCCTTTTGCTGTTACAGACACGTTCTGGGATTAGCAGGTGAATATTTTCAGAGGCAGATAGGTTTCCATAGTTCCAAACTTACCTGACTTCTGTCTTTGTCCACTTTCTTAAAACACTTATTCAAGGACAGATTATGCCTCACAGAATTTTTCCATCCAGTGGGTGCGTTTGCAAAATATGGAAAGTGTTCCAAGATCCAGTTGTATATATCCTTTACGGGCAGTCTTTTGGTTGGCGAGTCCTCAATGGCCATAAATATGAGGCAGCTAAAGGAATAAGGAGGTTTGCAGTTGGGGTTCTGCTTGGCATCGTAGGGCATGTCAGAGTGAGCAGGAGACGGCGGCGTGTCATCACCAATGTCCTGAACGGGGCTAACACTCCTTAACACCGAGTCCCCAAAGCTTTTCAGCAAGTTCTTGCTCTCATGTAACCAGTTCAAATTAGTTAGTTCTTCATCTTCCATGGCCCCTTTATCTAATCTGATGGCAGGCAAAGAGAAATCTAGGTCCTCGTCATCATGAAGTGCCTTTGATAAATCACTATCTTGGTAACGTTGGCTCAATCCGCTGGGAACGCTAATTCCTGAGCCCTCTGGCTTCTTACTGGGAGGCATGACTGGACCCATTTAGACAGCAGCTCCTGGGAGAGCAAATCCAAAGGAAGGGGAGAAAGAAACAGAGAGAAAAGTTAGCTCGTGAAAAGATACTGTGTAACATTTTGACAGCTTTTCCCTAACCGGTCACTCTGTATTAAAAATGACAGACTCACATCAACACTCCTCCACAACTGTTGAGTAAAACAATCTAAAGTCAGGAGAAGGGAAGAAATTTCAGTGGATGGAGTAAGATGATAATCCTGACACACCTCAGTTCTGCATGTACATGAAGCCCCACACAGGAAATCCTAAAGACGTGTCTCCCTTTAATGATGAGTATGTGTATCAAATCATTGAATTCTCTGATTGTATCACTTTAATAAGCATGGAAACTAAAAAAAAAAAAAAAAAAAAAAAAAATAGAGGGGCTTATGGCCAGTTGCTTCAGATTAAGTTCAGCTGTTTCACTTTTGAGGACAATACAACAGCACCACCAATTAAAATCACTCTGGCTAAAGGCTGAGGCAGACAAGCATCCAATCTGACTACAGTCGCAGTTGCAACAAAACTCAGAAATGACAGCAGAACTTCAAAACCAGCAAGGGTGGGAGAAGGGAGGAGGGAGAGCAAAGCACGGTAGTTTTGGGACCAGGGCCAAGACATGGGGAAACAAGCGCCAGAGGAATAGAGCACTTTAAAAATGTATGTAAACAGAGAAGATTTTAACATAAGCTGAACTGTATTTCAAACATGGTAGAAAACAGAGTCAGAAAGACTGCTGTGATGTTCAACAGTGGCCCAGGAGAGGTGGGACGAGCTGCAGAGGATACTGCACCAGCGGGCCCAGGCGAGGGGGGATACCTGCGGGCAGTAATATTTGGGAGGACATAAGCCCTTCAGAAAATGGGTGAAGCTGGGCGCCCGCCCAACTCAAAACCAGCAGACAGAAGCCCAACAATTCTACTTCAGAAGCAGGAGACAGGCTCCCTTAGCTTCTCTGTACAGTAAAACTGCCAGGATCTAAGTCTGGAGTTGTGAACAGCAGTGAAATAGAAATTGGAAAGAGTTAGTAACGGACTTAAAAACAACTAAACTTCCTGCACAAACGTTGAACAAGATCAAAATAATTCCCTGTATCTAAAATGTATCCTCAGCAGTTCCCTGAAGTCATGCAGTCACGCAGTCAATACTGTAAACGAAGGGAAAAAAACCTACTGGTAACAACAGAATGAACCACCTATCTACAGGAAAAAAAGAGCAAGATAGCCATTCCGGGAAAGAGAAACAATGGACTTTATTTTAGCTGTTACAAAACAGCAAAAATGAAAAAGGAAAGTTCCTCGGGTCTTTCTATAAACACTTGGCACCAAAAGCAGCATGCACTGAAAAAGAAACACACAGAACTTTCACGCCCAGAAGCCTGTTAATACACACCATCACCCACCAGGCTCAGCGAACGCGTGTGGTTTTACAGAAGTATCTGGGAGAGGAAAAAATACGGAGGCAGATATAAACACCGGGAGGCCAAACTTACGCAGGTCCCACTTCCCAGCGTTCAGAGCAGCCTCCAGCACAGCCAGAAGGTAAACACGAGCATCGCCCGCGTCCGGGGGCACCGGCATCACCTACCTACGCCGCACGCTCAACTTGGACTCCAAATGGAAGTTACGTCCCATGAGCTTCTAAACAGGAAAATTATATGATGGCTGACAGTAAAGTAATTTAATTGCGCTGTTGCTATGACAACATGCTGCTCTCTTTCTGTTTAATTTGCTTATTTGCCAGTATCCTCCCAAAGGGACGTACCATACCATCCCTTTTATTTTTTTTTTTTCCCTTTTTCTGTCCCCCCCCCCTCCCTCCTCCAGGCCGCGGTCCTCACGGGTGCCGGGGGTGACCGGGCCGGGCCACCAGCGGCTGCAGGGAGGCCCGGCGGAGCCCCACCGCAGAGCGGTCCCCAGCGAGGGCTGCCCGGGGCTGCCCCCCACCCCCACCGGCGGCGGGGCTGAGCCGTGGCTGCTCCCGGGGTATCTGTGTGTGTACGGGAGGGGGGGGGTAACGAGGCCCGTGGCGGCAGCCGCGGCGCCCCGCCGCCAGACAAAGGAGCGCCGGTCACATGAGAGCCCGCAGTTGGGCGAACATTTTTAATCCGCTGCCAATTGCGGGTACCCCCCCCAGACAGCGACACGGCCGCTCCCCAGAGCGGCCGCCGCGCACCGACCGCCTCACCCGCGGCGCGGCCCTGAGAGGGGGGCGCTCAGCGGGGCGGTCCCCCCCCGCGCGCCGCGCTCCCACCGTACTTGTCGCACGGGGGGGGTGGGTGGGGGGAGAGAAGGGGGGGCGGGAAAGCGGGGGGCGGGCGCCCATTGGCCGCCGCCGCAGCCAATCAATGCCGTTGCTAGGAGACTGGGACTGCTCCGGCGGGGCGGGCGCGGGCGGCCGGCGGCGCGCATACCTCCAATGCCGGCCAGATGTCACCGGCCCTCGCCGGCCCCGCCGGGAAGGCAACTTCTCCCCGCGCCCGCACCGCGGCCCTCCGCGCCGCGCGGCGCCTCTCCAAGCCTCTTTTATATAGATATATAGATATACATATATATGTCTGCGCCTGTGCGTATTCCAAAGTCCGTGCCCGAGCAGCTCCCGGAAGCCCCCGGCGGGACCACCGCGGGCCGGAGGCGGCCCCGCAGCTCGGCCCCGCGGCGCGGCCGGCGGGGGGAGGGCGGCGCGCACGCCGCGGCCGCGCACCAACTCCCGGCCAAGTTGTGGCGCGGGGCCGGGGCCAGCTGAGCCCGGCCGAGCCGAGCCGAGCCGGACCGGGCGGGACCGCGCCGTTCCCCCCCTCCCCGCAGCGGGCCCGCCAGCGCCTTGCGCAATCCCCGCGCTCAACAACAACAAACAACAACAACTCACCTGGCGGGGGGAGGGAGGGGGGGGAGGGGGGGGGGCGGTGGCTTCACCGCGGTCCCTTCATGGCTGTGGCGCAAACTTTCATCTGACGGAGCCGGGCATCGCGCGTCCCCCGCCTCAGCCCGAGCCCCGAGGGGGTCCCGGCGCAGGGGGCACCGCCGCCAGCATGGGGCCCGGCCGTCGCCACCCCCCTCCCTCCTCGCCCGCCCCGCGCTCCCGACGGGCAGCGGGTCCGCCTCGGTGCGAGCCGAAGAGCGAGAAATTGTTTCCACTGCAAACAAAAAAGGCGACACATGACCAGGGAGGGAGGGGAGAGAGGGAAAACGTGGGCTGGGCCAGCCGAGACGGGAGAAGCCGCGGAAGGGAGGGAGGGAGGGAGGGAGGCAGGGCCGCCGGCGGTGGGGGAGGGCGGCGGCGCGGGCGGCTCTCCTCACGGCAGGCCGCGGGGACCCCGGCCCGCCGCCACCGGCCGCGTCCTGCCGCGGGGGCGCCCGGCGGCCTGTCGCGGGGGCGCCGCCGGAGGAAGCGGGGGGGGGGCCGGCGGGCCTAGCGGCGTCGGGGTCGCGGCCGGCCGTCGGCGTTTGCCCCCGGGGCGGGCGGGTGTTGCGAGGCGGGGAGGAAGCGGCCGGGGAGAAAGTCTGCGGTGTGGAGAGAACGGGAGAGCGCTGCCCGTCCTCAGCGGCGCTCCCACTTGTGCGAGTCTCTCCTTCCGCGCTGCCCGTGGCGTGAGGGGCGGCCCCGCCGCACCGACCCCCGCCAAACCGCCGCCAACGACGGCGTGGCCGCGGAAGGCACCACCAGTCCGAAAGACCCGACGCGCCGAGCCTCGCTTCTCCGGAAATTTGCTTTAAAATAAGGCCTGATGTAATTAGGAAGAACGGTGCGTTTTCTCCCCTTTCACCTTGGCATAACTGGTATTAAATTAGGTAAAAAAAAACCCAAACCTTCCCATCAGTTAATTGGAGGGAACTAACTTGATTTAAAAACAAAACAACAAAAAAAGTTGTCGTCCAGTCGAGACAATGCTATAGTTAAACATACAGTCTCCCGTACGCAACGTGCTTCATATCTCAAGCAGCTTTAGTGGTGTGCAGCACAGCGTTAAGGAGGTACGGCGGTCCGCCCGCAGAACACGTACGTGAAATTGTTTCGCAGCTGATCCACAAAAAAAAAAGGATTTTCCACTCCGGGTAAATAAGGCTTGCAGATTTAGCACACTAATTTAAAATTAATTTTCTTTTCAGTATAGAAAAGGTCTGCTGCAGAAACATATAAACAACATAATGTGAGTTAGAAAATACAGGTATATTGGTAGATCCCTTTCCGATGCAGCCCTGGACACAGAAATTATCCCTAAACCAAGAAGAAAAGCATTTTAGCCATTTTATTGAGAAAAGTTAGGACAGCTATCTCAAGACCTTGCAGGAATTCTGTACTGGCCCACCCAGTCAATATCAGTCCACTTAACCAGGATCACCACTGTATCCTACTGCATGTCTGTGTCCATACTTAGTCATTTCCCGAGGCACGGGTTACCTCCTTTAATCTCCCTGACATTTGCGATATTCACATTTTTAAACAAGAGTGGCAACTGCCTGATTCTCAAAATGCAGGGCTGAAAAGCATTTCGTTGATTCTCTCAAACTAGAAATTCCTGTCATAACTCGCTAAGTCCTTCTTTTGCCGATAGCTTTCCCTCCCCTACCCAGTGAACTGCTATTTCACATTCTTGCATATTTTCAAGAAGACATGCCAGCAGCTGGATTGAAGAATGAGAAGAATACCTATCAGGCAGCAAAGTATCATCGTTACTCACTGGTAACAAACCCTGCCCTGTGACTCCACCAGCCCTCACACTCCAACAGTCAGCAGACCATTAGTTTACACAGTTCTTATCTCGTGGCCCTTTGCTTTCAAACCCAAACTAAATTACCAAGTCATAACTCCACCCACCTGAATTTACTCCAAATGCTTCAGACGTTTTTCCGAGTGAATCAACATGTCTCTTTATCGGCAAGCAAGGAGATTTATCACATTTATCATCACTTGTGAAAGTCAAGTGTCTTAGAATAGAATACCAAGAAGAATTCAGCTAATGAAAAGTATTTTTGAAGTGAGACGGGGGAAACCTCGTGAGATGCAGGGTAGTATGCAAAGACTATTACACCTTGAATAGATTATGTATGCATCCTATTCAGGTACATGGCTCAGTTCTGTTCAAAATTAGCAGCAAAATTCCCCATCGATATTGGTGGAGTAAGATCAGTTCTGGAGTTTTTTATCTTTTCCGTGGCGGGTAGGAATTTCTTCAGAGCACACACGAAGGATTAGAGTGACGGACCACCACAAGACATTTGTCGTGCAGACAGAAAAGCCAGCGTGACGGAGTGCAGGGGCCAGCAGCGGGTGACGCAGAAGCCTAGGAGAGCAGGGGGCAGCCTGCACGCCGGGTGGGAGGGCTGGCACGGGCTGGCACGCCAGGAGCAGCGGTGTGGGGCAGCCTCTCGCTGGTCCCCACTCCCCCCTGAGCTCAGCAGCTGCTGACCTGCAGAGCAGTAAAACATCAGCAGCGAGGCAAACACTGATACTCTGCCTCTCGGGGAGACTGTCCCCCAGCTTCTTCTGACTCTTTGCTGGAACAGTTAATACAACTTATTTAAGAAAGGAGAATACAGTCTCACAGGACACCACTGAAAGATCATGAAGTGCTGGCTTAGAGACTACAGCAGCATCTGAACATCCAACATATATGGCCATCAAGTAACTCACTGTAATCTTAGGCAAGCCACCGAATTTATTAGGGTGTCGATTTCCCCATTTCTAAGACAGGAATAATAGTAACTCATTTAGCAAAAGATTTGCAACACTGACAGATGAAAACTGTTTGTACATCAAGACCAAAATATTTGCTGTACCGAAGGCCGATTAGAAGTACCAACAGTGCAGAGCTGCACTTTAGCCCTGTGGGCTAATATACAACAGTCTAATCTTTCCACTCAGATTCCAGAATACCAACTGCAGATGTTGCAGTATCTTACTTAATGAGGATTTCCAGCCATCTCCCTATACTCCTTTATCTCTTATCCTCCTCTAGACTGGAATCCCTGATAACCTCCCACAAGTCATAGCTGCAAAAGGAGCACAGCAAGGGTTACAGGCTTTTTATCAACCCTCCAAAGCTCATCATCCCCCTTCCATCTCCGTCTCCGTCTCCATCTCCATCTCCATCTCTGCTAGGAACATCTTCCTTGCTAGTATTTTGACCATGCCACATGACCTTGCTAAATATTTCTACTTTCTGCCCTCAGCCCTCACCAGTCTCACCATTCAGCAGACCTACACTTCTTATCCCCTCACCTTAAAGCCCCAGTTCCTAACCTGATCTCCAACTATAATGTCCTCATTGACTGGCATTCTTGTCAATGTTTATTCTCTCTACTTCAGAGTTAGTTTTCTTCCCTGAGGTCAGCTGCGAGTTTGCCAACTAAGCTTGCTCATTAGGCTTTATAATTTGCCATTCAGCTGTACCCAAAAGCCTCCCAACTCTCCAAGGGTCCTGATGTACAGGGTACCTTTCAAACACCGAGGTGCACAGGGCTGCTGCCCCTTGCGATCAGTGATCGCACCCTCATAGTGGGACGCATCTCAGGCTCCGACACTGTACGCTGCCCATCTCGTTTTGTTCCCGTTCTTCCCCCATGCCTGACAGCGTCCCCCATCAGTCTTGCCACTTCTAAACTTCTGTTTTCTCTGAGGCAATGGATTTAATCTTGTACAGAGCGGAAGCACGTTGCACACTTTCGGGCACTATTAAAAAATAAATTGTGAATACAGTATGTGTTTGCTCGTTTCCTCTTTCACTGCTCCTGTTCCCAGCGTTATTCTCCAGTCCCTCATACAGAACCTGCAGTACCAACACTTCTTTATTTTTAACCACGGCAAACCAACCTGGTTTTGTTGTTTGCGCTATGCCCACTGTGGGGGCAGAGAAACAGCCGTATCTGAATTCCCACCTGAACAGACAGAGTCTCTGCCTCGTACAGAGGTAACGCAGCGAACGGGCTGGCAAACAGTGCCTCGCTCCTGTGAAAAAGAGCAGCTCCTGCCTCGCAGCTGCTCCGAGCGCAGTCGTACCCTGCCGTCCTGCCCCATGCCTCTGACAAGCACGCGCTCCTCTTTCTTCTCCCACCCCAGGTGCTAGCTAAAGATATAAGCTGCACACGCGGTGAAGCCCCAGCTTGCTTCAGCTTACTGATAGGACATCTATCTTTTGCTTATTCACTTGAGACCATGGAATCAGATTTACAAAGTATTTTCCCAACCTTTCATTTAATTATTCTTCAAGTTCTCATTTGCCCCAGCTGGCAAAACCCAACAGAAGGAGAACTGAATCAGTGAGAAAAGGAGCACCGATAGGAAACTTTGTCAGAAATGCAAGCAAGGAAAAGTATCTACAGCATTTCTGTTTCACAGGCTAAAATATCATTAATTTCTTACAATAAATTCCAGAGTCTTTATGAAATAGTTCCTTTATAAAATAATGTATGCACATTTACAATGTTATTGTAGTAACACTTGCTTGCAGCTTCTAAGAAAATGAGTATACTTAGTGCTAAAATTACATACAGCTGACAAGCTACCAGCCAGTGTGTTTCTGTACATGAGTGCGGTGGGAGGACAGTATCATGCATGCTCGTTTGTCCTACACTCATTTATTAAAGCGGGTCCGTATGAGAGCTGCTTTCTCAGTGTAATTACACGACATACGAGCACCCCAAGCACAAACCTAGCTTATACTGGTAAAGGGAAGCTTCTACCAGTGCAGATTATTTTAGTGGCCCAGCCAGTGGGAAGCAAAATGTTGCTGGGATAAACATATCTTTACGGAGTCTTCTGCTATAATGGCTACATTGGTCTGAAATCACACCTAACCTAACACAGCTGGTACATTAATTGCAATACAAGCCAGTATTTCTCATACTGTTGCAGTGTTTGAAGAGCCTGAAAACAGAAAGAACTGTTTTCTGGGGTTTGGTGTCTGGACTCTGCTATCTGTTGTAGAGGTATAACGCCACAAAATGTGGCCTGGAGTTATCTCAACATTAGTATTCACCATTTGGCAGCTGAAGTCAAACTTACAAGTAATCAGCAGAACCAGAAATCAACTGTATTTTTGTTCTTAAAAGCCAGGTGGAGAAGAAGCAGCAGCCAACACTGCAAAGAAGTAAAGATCACAAGTTTTAGGAAAAACTATAATGGAGAACCAAGTTCTTTTTATAAAGTTCCCAAACTGTATTGCCAAATTGAAATTCTAAAACTAAGACAAAATTCTTTCTGGACAACACCTCGAGTCCTGCCTCAGCTTTCCTGAACACAAGCTGTTCATTTCATCAAAGACTTCAGGAGTTTGTCCTTTATTTGTGTATCTACGCACGCAAAATTAGGTTGCAACAGGACCTCACAGGTATCACATCTCATCAACTGAGGATTTTGGGAACTGACACCAAACACAATTTGCTATCACTACAGCTATCAGCTAGTAGATGATTATTCTCCTCTGACCATTTGCTTGCACCAGGTGGATTTCCTAGCCACGACTGTATTGAATCCCAGCTTGATTTCCAGCTCTCTGTAGCACAGGATATTCCAGGGTGCTTTCCTCAACTCACCACTCAGCACTACTCTTCCTGTACATTTCTTGAACACTGTTCCCGGAGGAAATCCTGTGAGATGTGGGTCCAGACTCCCGGACTGGGGCAACGCAGAGACAGCTACAAGTGCCTGTATGAGGTGATGCAGCAATGAAGCACAAGCATGGCTGACCTACAGTTGTGTCTGCAAAGAGATGCTGAGAGGATACAGGTTTTGGGAAACAAGCAAAGTGTCATAAAATGATTACACAGACTTCTGTCCTCGGTGTGTTTTTAGTACTACGCACCAGCTTACCAAACGCATCAGGGAGCAAGGAAAGGAAAGCAATGAAAAATTGCAGTGGAAGGACTAAAAAGAGTTAGTAGCATCTGCAGAAAGCTTCTGCGCTGTCCTGTGCTCCTCTCCACAGCCACAGGTGAGGTGGGCTCCATGGCTGAATGAGAGAGCAGCTGCCAGGGAGAGAGAAATTTGGGAAGGAAGAAGGAAAGCTGGGACAGGAAAAAAAGCACAACTAAATTACCCGCATCCCAGCAGCAACTTCTGTTGCCAGCTATGGCGAGAGAGTCTCCCCCGCCCCCCCAGCTGCCACACTCACATCCTGTGAGGTGGGTTTCCCTGAGAGTAGCTTTTGTGACACAAGTTTATTAGGATTATGGGCTGACTTAGCCACTGGGGAATTAATTTATGCCGGGTCTTTTGGCACTGCTCCAGTCTTTTTGGCAACAGGTAACTTCAGTTAACAGCTGCAGTCACCTGGGAGGTACGGCGCATCTGACAGCTCACAGATTTTTTGCTGGCGAATTTCTCATTCCACAGGTTTCTCACAAGGATGCCACAAGGATGGAGTGGGACTCGGCAGCCAAAGCACTACGAAATAAGCTTGGTAATTTTTTTTTCTTTAAATCTGCAGTCCTGTAAACATTGATAGTTGTGCCTCCTTCTAAGGTTCAGCTAGTTCCAGCACAGTTTAGCACTTCCATAAGCATTTCAAGGACAAAAAAATGCTATGGCTGGAACAAAATTTTGAAGCATGTTTGAGGAGAAAAGTCACTTTTATTGCTTGTATGTGTACGCAGGTAGAGAATTTTACTTACTCCACATCACTTGTCACATAATCTTCAGGGGTTTTTTTCCACAATGGAAAAAAGAAATACAACATGAAAACACCACAATATCAAACCAAACGTCACATATAACCCACAAAAAAAAAAAAAAAAGCTATCACTGGAGAAACCCAAACCCCTGCAGGTTACTGGACCAGCACTGGGCAGCAGAGTGGGAGTTTCAGTAGAAGACAAAGGCCAGTGGAGGCTGGAAGGAGACGGGCTGTCCTGCCACAAGCCGGCCAGTCGCCGAGCCGTCCTTCTGCAGCGCCGTTGAACAGAAGGCCCATGTAATGACAACCACAAAACTCATTTAAGCTCTGAAAAGGTGACTAATGAGCTCATTCATGCTGCCTATAAATTATTCACTACAACACTGACCCCACTCAAGACAAACGGCAAAGTAAACTTTAAATACAGGGATCCGGAGCCTCC
This sequence comes from Pluvialis apricaria, assembly GCA_017639485.1. Lineage (NCBI taxonomy): Eukaryota > Metazoa > Chordata > Aves > Charadriiformes > Charadriidae > Pluvialis > Pluvialis apricaria. The sequence continues at coordinate 20,600,482 of CM030012.1, read as the reverse complement.
TGTGTTGTTGGCTTCTGCCTGTAAAACTTTTTGCAATCAAACAGACACTTCACTTGCTTCTGCCCCCTTGTTAAACTCACTCAGATTTCTAGGCCTTCTTTTTTTACTACATCTCGTAGAGTTAAAGCAGCTGCAGCTGCTACGTATTTATTTCTCTGTTGCCAAGTCTTTTTCATTAGTAGTTGCAGGTAATCACGAAGCACTATAAATAGCTTTAAATTACATTCTTCAGAAATTAAAGTCTGACCTCAAAATGAAGGCCAGGTCTAAGGAAGTAAGAAGACAACGGCACGTGCATGTTTAATGAGGAGCAGCCCATCTCAACAGGCTGAGAGAGTTGGGGTTGTTCAGCCTGGAAAAGAGAAGGCTCCAGGGAGACCTTATTGCGGCCTTCCAGTACCTAAAGGGGGCCTACAGGAGAGCTGGGGAAGGACTTTTTACAAGGGCATGTAGTGATAGGATGAGGGGGAACAGCTTCAAACTGGAAGAGGGCAGGTTTAGATTAAACATTATGAAGAAATTTTTCACTTTGAGGGTGGTAAGGCACTGGCACAGGTTGCCCAGAGAAGGTGTGGCTGCCTCATCCCTGGAGGTGTTCAAGGCCAGGTTGGATGGGGCTTTGAGTAACCTGGTCTGGTGGAAGGTGTCCCTGCCTGTGGCAGGGGGGTTGGAACTCGATGATCTTCAAGGTCCCTTCCAACCTAAACCATTCTATGATCTCCAGAGCCTGTGCTTATTGATACTTCTGTGAACATCTCTGATTTGTCCCAAAATGAAAACAGAGGACTTCAAAAAACACACTTTCATTTTTTTCAGGTGCTGGACCAAACAAGCTTCTGATATGTTTAGAAACAGCCCATTTCTAAGAATACTTCTGTTACCCTGTTTAGCCTGAAATAAGAGACAGGTCACAGTTCAATGTTAGCAGCACGAGTGGTGGTGTTTGCTGCTGGGGGGGCTGGAACAGGCACTGGCTCTCTTCAAACAGTACTTTTATTTGGAAGATAAATTGCTCACTATATTTACAAGTTAACTTTAGTAACTAGTTGCATGTTGAACTAGCGACTACAAAGTGACATTAAAGACACTGTCTTGTATGACACGTGTCTGATCTTCAGTGGAAAAACGTTACTCGCACCTCTGGTTACACAACCCAACTCCAAAGGTCGGAGACAACTAGATAAAAGGGAAAGCCAGGAATTACATAGCTAAAGTCCAGTCACTGCGTAAGGTATAAAACAAGGTAAAGTGTGGGAGACACAAGGCAACATCATAGTGATATCTAAACACAAGAAAAAAAAGGGGCTGGCAAAGGAAGTTTGCAAATGAAATGATCATTGCAATTTTCACTAATCATTCTCTTTCTTCCAAGCTGGAAACGCTGTAACTAAGCAGACTAAGAACTTCTGCATTACTTGAAGAAAAGGACTTTACCACCTACTGACAACCATGTGATTTGTCTTCATTTATTTACATCCATGATTCCAAATTTACCAGAGACACACAGAAACCCTGTTGCCCTGTTAGTGCTGCTCTTTAAAATGCCGACTAAAAAAAAAAACACCCAAATCCCCCGACAAACACAAGACAGCAACGGAGCAGCCTATACCACATAGCATGCAAGTCTTAACTTATCAAAAGCTCTCCACCTGACGAGATTCCTGAGCCTCTCATAGCTGAAGGGTGTTGGCAAAGGGCTGCTCTGAAACCCCGTCACATGCTGGACCCCACGAACCTGTCTGGCAAGCGGAGTTCACCTCCCAGTTCAGCGGTGGGAAACGGAGGCGCTTCCTGCAGCCGGCTCCCCACACCCCTGCTCCTCATTTCCCTAATGAGGCCCAGCAGTGATGTCAGTTTTGCCCCAGGGCATGATGTGGTCCAAATAAAAACAACCTACGCTTGGCTACAAAATCAGAGGAATGCCAGATCTGGGGGAGGATGAGCAAACAAACTGATGGTACAGCTTTTAACTGCGTGCAACAAAGCCAATGCTTGGCTGCGACTGCCAATGAATCCCTTGACTGGGTAACGCCACTCCTCTTGTTGAGGGAGCCTGTCCTGGTTTGGGCTGGGCTGGCCACTAACACAAACAACAGATGCTCTCTTTAACCTCTCTCCCTTCGCAAAAAGAGAAGGGAGACAGACTAAGGGAGAGAGACTTATCGGTTGAAAAGAAAACTAAAACTACTTTAATGAAATATTGATGATAAAAAGAAAATATAATAATATCAATAAGAAAATAATGAAATGCATACAATATATACAAAACCAGCACTGAGCTCCTAAGATGATGATCATGTCACCGGCTGGCACTGGGAAAGTCCCAGATTGGACTTAGCGATGGATCCAGGGAACTGGATTCCAGATCTCAATTCCGGAACACACAGACTGGGATCAAAGGCAGACGAACAGAGTCCTCCTCGGACACCGGCCATTGAAGAAAGAGGCTGACCCCTTTGATCCCTCAGCTTTACAGTGAGCGTGATGCTGATGGGATGGAATACCCCGGTTTGGGTCACCTGTCCTGTCCCCTCCTCCCCGCAGGTGTGACCCCTCTACGCTCTTCTGCTTCTGACCCTCCAAAGGGGCACATAGCAAAGTTAGCTGACCTTGGGTGTTATAGCAATGAGCATAAGCAAGAGCCACTCTGCATACCATTCCTTGGTATTAACTATAAACATCAGATGTTATCACTCTGGAAGCGGACACTGTCTGAAAAATATGCTGTTAGTTTCAGAGTGCAGTTAGTTAGAAGAGACTTAAGTGAAAAGTAAAATTACTGAAAAGAAAATTCGTTCTGTTCTACCTCAAACCAGACAGTGCCCTGAAAGGCTTTGACCTAAGAGGTCACCTGGGCAGTCCTGAGACACCAGTCCCTGCAAATTCAAGCCACCTACCACTGTTACTTCTACTGGAAAACTGCTCCTGCAACTCCTTCCTCTCAGCTCTCCAAACCATATAATCTCATGGCTCTCAAGACCCCAGTGTGTGCCCATCTGCCAGGAAGGCTGGGCCCCTCTGTGCTTTGGTCATACCATTACAACAAAGTGTAGAAATTTCTTACCAGAAATCAGCAAATCCAGATGTTCACAAAGCAAAAAAACTCACATATTCAACCCAAAGGAAAAAGTTGTGGCCCCTCTGAATTGCATAATGCTCACCTCCTTATATATGAAATTGCCTCTGTGCTCATCCATTACCGCATGCAGGTCCCAATCCAAAGCAAGCTAACTTTTACACGCTCCAGCGATTACAGGGGTACTCAGTGGGAGAACGCAGCTTTGCAGAGTGATAAAGTCTGTAAGCCCTGGCCAGATGAGGCCAGATAATACATCTGTCACCTTTACTTTTACTTATTTCTGTCTATTGTCACAACTTCTGCAATAGTGGACAAGGGAAAACAAGTGGGCTTGAGCAAGCACTGCCATCAGTAACTTACTACTTGCTCTTCTGCCGGAGTGCTGGTCTGACACACTCCTTGTACACAGCCATGGTTGACTCTGGATCCTCATACACACCCATCAGATTTAGGGAGCCAGAGACATGCTGCACTCACGTGTGAACTGTGGGACTGCGACTGGGAGTAAAGATGGTCTCTGTCTGGAGACTCCCCATAAATCCAGTGCCGGGAGGGTCCCTGGCACACGAGCTGCTTTGGGAAAGTAATCCTGGCACGTGCTCGCTAGCTACAGACCAAGATCCTGGGGTATAAGGTACTGAGCTAGCAAAGGAAACGCAACTGCCTCTGTATCAAAATGCTTATCAGCAAAGTTCAAAGTTGCTAGAGGACAATGAGGCAAATTTGGCCACTTAGGTGCACACCACTGGATTTGGAGAAGGACTGCGTACTTTTACTGGATTTTGTTGATGGCTCTCCTAATGCACCTGTAGACGCTGACTTGGTGTCTACGAACCCCTCTGGACTTGTAGAATGGCCCCTTGTCAAGCAGCTGATCTCCAGGAGTGAGCAGGCACATGTGTGCAGGGAAGTATGTGTGTGTGCACACCATGGCAAGTGTGTGCTCAAGTCTCTTCAAGACTGGCATTTTAGTTGTCAAGTACCCAAAGGGGGTCCATACTGAAGTTAACGGGTTCCACTTGAGCAGAGTTTCTTCTTTCATAGGTCAGGCAGATGGAATAAGATCTTGAAAGCGGCCAGATGGAACCGTATGCCTGTGCTTGCCTTATTGAGTGGGAAGTGTGGTACTGGTGCCTGCAGAGTCCTTAGGGAGACGGGCTGAAGCTGCTCTCAGGTACCCCAGTGCATCATGGCTCTCGTGCACTATTTGACTGCACCCTTGGATTTACACCAGCGCTAACTAAATCAGCATCCAGCCCTCTACCTTTATTACTCCCTTTACGTCCCTGTCACATAACTCCATTTCACTTTTACTTGTAAGAGTTGAAGAAGCCAGTCAGACCAAAGCTCATCTCACCTACGTCCTCATTCCAGCCATGTCCTAAGGAAGAGTAGGGCAAATGCAGTGATGCTCTGGAATGTCCTCCTGTACCTCCAGAGACTTGCTGCTTAAAAACTTCAGCTAAAGATGCGATCAGATGCTGTGGTATGCTATAAACCCACAGACACTTTTTCTTCTATCAACTTGTCTAAAAGGGTTCATGTAAGCTTTAGCATCAACAACAGCCTGCAGCAAGTTCCATGTTTTAACTGTTGACTGTTCGAAAAAAGCTCTTCCTTTGCTTTAAACCTGCCACCTGATAGCTTTACTTGAAACCCCTATTTCTTGTATTACGATAATTATTGTATATCTAGGACACGACTCATGTTTATGCAGACTTCTCTTGATTTTATAGTGCCTTTCTGCTGTTCAGACAGTGCTACTAATACAGTTAATTCTGTATTTCATTCTTTGCAGTAACTACAGGTATACGTAAACATAAAACATAATACAAAACAATAAAACATAATACATAAACATACCTATCAATGAACTTCTAATCATACAATCATAATTATCAATATTGTGTCTACCCAGATAGCAGAAAAGGGTGTTCTTTTTCAATAAAATGAACCTAACAACATGCCTTCACTTGTAGTCTCACTCTGTAGTTTTCCCTTTATAGTCTCACTTGAAGTACCTGGAGCTTTTCCAAGCTCTTAATATGTCTATACAAAATGTGGAAGCAGATCACTCCAGCTGACGATATCTTTATCCATGGAGAGAACAGCCGCCGGAAGATGCTGCCTCACACAGACACAATCCGTAATGCATCAGGCCCTGCGCAGGTTCAGTCCTTTAAAGAAGCTGCAGCTTCAGAGTAACCAAATTCCTCAGCGGTGCTCCAGTGCAAGTCGCAACCCCTGGCTTACACCTGGCACTTGCCTAGGACAGCAGGAGCATGGTCAAAGTGGAAATGGTCTGGGAGATGAGGAAGGACCGTGGAGCATGGTGGGAAGGGCTATTGGGAAGGGACAAAGAGAGAGTGCTTTCAGAGTAACGTGGGGCTAGGTTGAGTTCAGGGTGGTGATACGGGAAGCAATCCCCTTGCATCATCTTGTACTCAAGTTTCAGCTCTGGCCCCATGTGAAAAGGGCAACCCCCACTCCAACAACCTGCACTCATGGTTATACATGACCTCCTCTGTGCTTGCATGGATGCAATAATAATAACTGATAAATAAGGGTGAACATACACACAGGAACTTAATACCTGCTCAAAGTATCATGAATTCTTCACCTGTGCTTCCAGCTCCTGGGAGCACTTCCTAACCACCGCGCACAGTGTGCAACAGGAGACCTGTCCATTTTGAGGCAAAGACCAGCAGTGTTTTGTGGCTCAGCTGGCAGGATGTTTTTGAAAGCAGCTCAGTTCAGTCAACAATCTCCCCCTAGAGTCCAAGTACATCACCTCAAAAATATGTCTCAGCTCTTCTGGCGTGGAGCCTGGGAACCCAAATTTGTTTCTGATCCAGGTCCTCCAGCTGGCAGCGTAACAAATTGCTGTCCTGCAACCAGGATGGATAAAGTCATTTTTCACTCATTATGTTATTCAAAAATAGAGCAGGAGCTTAATTTAAAACAAGAAAGCAATACGCTGTGCTTCAGGAAATTAACAGGGCAAAAAAGCTCTTTTGCTTTATAAACCACAAGGACAAGAGACTGAGTTGAAAAATGTGAGTTAATATCCCAAGGAGCTTGACCAGAAAAAACATACTCCGGTTACAAATTCTACTGCTCCCGGTCTTGCGGCTAAGCCTAACGTTACATCCACGTCGGGCAGTCTGTTTTTTCCTGCGGATCACTAATATTTCTCCCTGCAGCCTACAGAATGGCTTCAGGCAAAATGGTACAGATCCATACCAGCTGCTGGATGGGATAACCCACGGATGTTTTCCTCCATGAGCATGGGATATAGGTGAAGCGAGCTGCAGTTAGTGATACCTCTGCTGTTCTGATTGCACCTTCCTCGGGTGAGAGGCATCACACATCCCTCTTTCCCAGGGCGCAATCCTGCAGCTGCTCCGACCATGAGAGGCAGCTCCGAGAAGCAGCACCCTCAGCATGAACCCTGTTTATCTAACCAACCGTGAGGACTCCACTGGACTTCTGTCAGAAGCTTGTGACAGCGATAACAACAGTCCACATAAAGCCAAGTTGTTACTTAACAGCCAGACAAAGAAGAGTGGGCACGTGTATCTTGTGCCAGCTGACAGCAACATGGCTACGGCTGAGTCATTCACAAGCTCCCGAGAAGACCCCGCTCCCCCCTAAGCAAGTCTCCCTCACCACGGTGAAGAACTGGCCACACAAGCCTTTCACCCCAACCTGCTGGCCTTTGTCTGCAGGATCCTTCCATCCTCGCACTGCCTGTCACACGCCCAAACCGTGCTCCTGGAAAAGTGATTTATCGTCAGCTTTTATTACTGACTGGGTTATTTTTCCTATTAACCTAAATCAATATACTCATACCGTAAACATCCCAAAACTCTACTCAATATAGAGAATTCATAAGGTATTACAGATTTATAGATATTTACAGCTTTGATTAGAGATCCTCAGATGGATGGTGCAATGGAGGCATAGCCAATAGATTAGATTTTCAAGTACTGATGGTAACTTGTAAGAAAAGCACTAGGAAGATTTAGGAGCCAAAGTCTCACTGACTTTTAATTGACTTTCAGTGAAGTTAGCATTGCTAAAGCCTTCATGTACTTTCAAAAGTGTTATCTTAAAGCCCTGCCTAAAGGTTTGCCAGTTTCTCCCCACCGACGCAGTGCGCCTGTGAGAGGGGAGGGCAGTTGTGGTGGGATATTCATCTTACAAGACGCTTGTCTTGCCGAGGGGCAATGTCCTGCACAGAAATGAGCAGGATCCTGAGTATATTTGGCCCTCAGCCATTACACAAACCAGTATGGCCAAACCGTCTGTGGCTGCTGTTAGTCCTGCGACGTCCCGCTCTGTGGCCAGCGGGAGACAGCAATGCAGAGAAACGAAGTTGAAGTGGCGTCTCCCTCTCCTCGGATAACTCTGCTTTTAATTTCCAACTCAGATGGATGAGACGGTAACACACCCTGTTATACAGTTTCTTCTGTGAATTATTTCAGGACTGTGCATCGCACGTATTGGCTTAGGTCCTACTCCTAGGAGGTACCGATCCCCAAAAGGGACGTGCCCAGCTCTGCGCAGACTGCGACAGCACACTCAGCGCAATGGAGGACCGAGCCAGTCCAGAGGATGAAACCACTGCCAAATCATGTCTCTGCAGAGTCCATTTCCTGTACGCTTACTGTCTCTTCTCCGCAACTATTAGCAAGCCTCCACCCTTGGGAGCACATATGAGCGATCATCTAGGTTTGGGAGCCAGCAGAAACAAAGGGGAATCACAACGTCCTCTTGTGCTCTAATCTCAAAGGATGTATCTACTACCCCCTGCACTGTACGGTGTAGGGACAGCCAAACTCCGCATGTCATGTAAGCAATGTCCCCAGGCCAGCACGAAGATAAACTTGCGGTCCAGGTGGCTGAACTTCTTCCAGAGAGCTCCTCTGGGGTTCACTGGGACACCTTCACACAGCACTAGGGTAATTTTGCGGAGCACTACACAGGCATGCCCCTGGAGACAACGGTTGGTTTGGTTAGGTTTCTTAAAGAATCATTTTTAGCACACAAAAGTCACATTCAAAATATTAATTTTTATTTAAATAAAGGAAAATGTACTAATAAATGAAAACTTGTCTTTTTGTCCTGGGCTTCTACACTGCAGAAAAGGGACTCTCTGCCCAGAAACTTCTGTTGTACAGTATTTCTTCAATTTAAATAGGTCACCTGACAGGGGAAAATATCTATGCGAAATTTCAGTGGAGCCAACAGATTTCTGATCAAGACTGGCATCTGGCAATAGCTGTAGATTTCCACAGATTCATCCCTCCCAGCACAGAAGTTCTATGTCTGATGCTAACTCAGATGCTTGTGGAAAAATCTTGCATACGTTAATATAAAATGTAGCAACTTCCTTCCATGCTTTTAGATTATCCTCTAGAAAAACAAAATAGCACATCTCTGTTACAAGCTCTGAAAGTGGATCAAAAATCCTATATAAGGAGAGATTTCTGTATTTAGCTCCAATTAATTTGACTTCAGTACAGATATGCTGGAGCCAAAAATAGACCCTAGACTGTTTGACTCCCATTTTCTGTTCTAGCCGCTACACCATGCTTTGACAATGATAGGTACTTTACGTAAACATTGGTTTATCTCAGTATTACGTATTTTCAGTTGCCCTTTCAAATGCACTCCAAGTGGGCTGCCACATATATGTATTCTTCAAATCAGAGAGTTCAGTTTGACACCTCGTGGAACTACCTCCTCACAATACAACCCTTGTGATGTATCAGCTAGTTAGCAGGAACTAAATACATGGGGTTTATGAGAATACCTCTATTAGAGTTCATTGTCCTGCTGACTGCCGCCAGCTGACCGTAGGATCAGGTACAGGAACAGCATCCAGAAACAATTCCTTCAGAGCACAGAAATAGGAATGGGACTTCAGCAAGAGGTGAGGTCAGGGCAAACATCCGTACAAGAAACATCCCAGTATTGCTGCCACCAGTCCCATGCAGGCCACGTCTCACTGTAAAGTGCGTCAATTTAAAAACTTTGAAAATAAAAAAACAACTTTACTTGGAAGCCAGTCTGAGAGCCCAGGATGGCCCGGCCTTTCCAAACTGGCAGCAAATCCTGCACTCTTTATTCTTGGAAAGGTTTTATTTACATTATTGCAATTCTGGGTAAGGATTGCAAGATACAGCTCTGAGATCAGACCTCTAATCCTGCCTCTCTGTTTACTGCATTGATTGTGCTCTTTTAGACTCTGATCTCGCCATTCCCGCTTAGCGCAGGCTCCCCTCTGTTGGGGATGGGGAATTAAAATGGGATTCAACTGAAAAGCTGAGGCAGAGCCGGGAATGATGAAAACACATCATCTGCCACAAGCAGCCCTCACCATGGTTAAATTTAGAATGTAGGCTCCTCAAGCAGAGAGATGATCCTCTTTCCCTGTGGGGCACCAGTCACACAGTGCTACATAAATATTAAAATAATAATTGATGATTAATTAATAATGGCTTCCTTTTCCTCATGACCGTCTCTCAGCTGCCATAAGAAATATTCATTTCCTTTCTTCTAGATGCAGATACAAACAACCATTCAAAAACTTATCTCCTCAGAGAAAATTCCCTTTCCCACTCCTTTTCACTAAAATATTTTCTACCGCCTCAGACATGAGATTCTGGACCATTCATGGGCATGCTGTTTTAGAAATAAACACTAATTAAAAAAGCCTCAGAAGCCACAATAACCAAAATAAACATCAAGAAGGCAAAGTTGAGGTACAGAAAAAAAAAAGCAAATCTATTCATTCCCTCTTCCTCTATAACCACGTCCTCTGTGAAGACAAAAGTCTTTCAGTAAAAACCATTTTAGATGCTGTAAGAAGTATCTATGGGCATCGATGTTCCTTTGGTGATGGTAGAGACGGACATCTGACTCTGATCTTACAGCTGCCTTGTACCAGTGTATTGTTCTTGCTTTTGATTTGCACCAAATCTGGTTTCTGTAAAGTCAGAAAACCTCCAGAAATTCATCAACCATCAGTTCCTTTTGCTCATCATCTTGCTCTGCCCATCTCTTCCTAAGCCAGGTGAGCTCTACCACACCTCCACCTACCAACCTCACTCCTGCCACCAGCGAGTCCTCTTGCTAGTTACTAAGCCACCACACGGTCTTCTAGCAGATCTTCTAGCTACTAGCCTCTCTTACAACCCTCCTAATTAAAAAACAAAACAAAACAAAACAAAACAAAACAAAAACCAAAATCAAAACCCCAAAAATCCTTTGTTTCCCATCTGCCATATTCTCCTAGCATTCAGCCCTCAAGCTCCAAAGTTGGTTTCCTCTGCCTGAGTTCACTTGTCTCCAACTTAGCGTGCTTCCTAAATGTCAGGCCCTACCAAAGCCTTTCCTTACCAATAACACTACTACTACTCTTCCTTCTCACCCTTTTTTCTGTTGGTTTTTGTGGTTTTTTTTCCCAAACAACCAGCCTTTGCCTTTCCCAGCTGCTCAGTTCTTCAGGTGCCAACCACCTAGAAATCACTGACCAAGCCTTAAATCATAGACTAAGCCTTAAAATCCAATTTAGCTTACAAGACAATTATTAAGATAATTATGCTTTTTAAATAAAATTCTGTTTTCTTGTGGAAAAAAATCAACATCATCCAGGACATCAACATTTGTCTAGGAAATGTCTTCATGGTATTTTTACTGATAATGAATGCCATCTCTTAATAATCCCTCAGGTCCCCTTTAGAGGCAATTATTATAAAAACAGATCTTCCTAATGAAGATAGAGTTACTGAGTCCAGAAGTTTTAAATCACTAATCGGGATGGCTGTGAGACTCCACGCAGCAATTAGTTTTAAAACCAGTTTTAAGATTAAGTTGGATTGCTTTCTGAAAGGGATGATACAGCACAGTGATCAGTGAACCCCAAGGGGCCTCGTGCACCTACAGCTGCGCTGAGGAACTTCCGGGGACCTGACTGGGTCATATGTAGCATGTGCATTGGTATGTATGTGTTAAGTAAGCACAGAAGGACCGAAAGCATGAGATGACTGAAGGAATCATAGAATCATAGAATGGTTAGAGTTGGAAGGGACCTTGAAGTTCATCTAGTTCCAAACACCCTGCCATGGGCAGGGACACCTCCCACTAGACCAGGTTACTCAAAGCCCCATCCAGCCTGGCCTTGAACACTTCCAGGGATGGGGCCTCCACAACTTCAGGCAACCTGTTGCAGTGCCTCACCACCCTCATGGTAAAGAATTTCTTCCTGATATCTAATCTTAATCCACCCTCTTTCAGTTTAAAACCATTAGCCTTTGTCCTACTGCTAGACTCCCTACTAAAGAGTCCCTCCCCATCTTTCCTGTAGGCCCCCTTCAGACACTGGAAGGCCGCTATAAGGTCTCCCACGAGCCTTCTGTTCTCCAGGCTGAACAACCCCAACTCTCTCAGCCTGTCTTCATAGGAGAGGTGCTCCAGCCCTCGGATCATCCTCGTGGCCCTCCTCTGGACCCGCTTCAACAGGTCCATGTCCTTCTTATGTTGGGGGCCCCAGAGCTGGATGCAGTATTCCAGGTGGAGTCTCACAAGAGCGGAGTAGAGGGGCAGAATCACGTCCCTTGACTTGCTGGCAACACTTCTTTTGATGCAGCCCAGGATATGGTTGGCCTCCTGGGCTGCAAGCGCATACTGCTGGGTCACGTTGAGCTTCTCATCAACCAACACCCCCAAGTACCTCTCCTCAGGCCTGCCCTCAAGCCAGGAGAAATTGAAACAACCAGAGACCCACGTGTGGGAAGCAGCACGGGGCGCACGTCAGGAAGCCTCACAGCCCAGCCCCGGGGAGGCACTGCGAAGCACTCGACGCGAACTGACGTGGCTGTAAACATGAGAGACACTGGGCTTCACTGGGTTGTCCCGTACACACTGAACGGCAGCCTGGATGCAAGAAACTCCCTCTGCAAAGGTTTCACCCCATGAAATAGTTTCTCCACATTTCTAAAGCCTGTAGCGAAAGCATGGCACCTGCCTTCAAAAACACCATCTCACCGCAATGGATGATGTTCACCACTATGCTAAAAACGTGTTTCAAAAATTCTTGGGCAAATGAGCCAGGGCCTGGTACTTCAGCCCAGATCCTGCAGCTCCCACAGCCCTCTCTTTAGGCAGAAGGTTCCTGCCTCCTTACGGGAGGAGGGCCTCAACAAATGAGTGCAATTAAAGCATAGATAATGCATCTGAACATGTGCATCCCTCATTTATTTAACAAGCACAGTTTAGCTTTAATTATTTATGATAACACTTCAGAAGAAGCTAGTAAACACAGTGCAGCAGACTCTACAAAAGTAAGGAAGCCCGTGCTGCGGGAGACTGCTCCATGGCCTCCTGCTCCGAAACCTCTGCTGGGACAGGGACTCAAGCCTCACCGACTAAAGGAATTACGAGGTGCAAGGATTAGGGCAGATGAGGAATTTGAGGTTGTATTTGACTTTGAAAGAAAACACAAACTTTAGAAAGGACAACAATGGGCAACATTATAAATAAAACTTTCCATTACATCTTATTCTGAGCATTGAAATCCTCTCTCGCCTCACCTACACGTAGAGGATGGTAAGTAGGTGTGAATGACTCGAGGAATCTTTACACCTACTCCTCCTCCCTCCCCCACCAGGAAAATCAGGGGTTGTTGCAAATCAGCGTATCTATCATACAAGTAGCTAAGGGGAAGGGGGGGTTTCTGGTCCGTTTGAGCCAGGTAGTGTGGGATGAGACATTGCCCCCAAAAAAACCCACAGCCTGCATTAGAGCAGAGGACAGCAGCATCCTGCATGAGCGAACCGCCAGTCTGCATATGTCAGGCTGGTGCCAACAATTTCTTAAACACAACCGGGGAGGAACTTTTCTGGGGAGGACAGGAGGAGGGAGGAGCCCATAAAAGGGAAGGGCTGGGGAGTCCTGGACATGGAAAAAGAGAGAAGGAAGAATCTATGAGAAGAGGGGTAGGAGCACACAGACAGCCACCCCAGGGGTGTCCCTCCAGCATCATCTCCAGGCCAGGGCAGTCTGGCAGCGTGGTACATCTCTGGCCACCCCCTCCTGCAGCTCCTGCTGCCCCGAGCCCCGCTGGGGGCAAGGGGACCTCCCGGGGCACACCTCCCATACACCTCTCTGGACTTCTGCCATCCTTCCAAATCCAGCCATCTGAGAAGGAAACGGAGTTCTTCTGGCTGCCTCGTTAGCAAAGCCTCTGCCTCCATTGTGCATGGCACCAGTGGAAATTTCAGCGGAGAATGAAAGACCACTGCAGCGGGAGGGAGAGGGTGCCAATACGGAGGGCCACTTCTCAGCTGCACTGCTGCCTGCCAGTGGCCATACAACACACTGCTGTCTCTCAGTCCGGATGAGTGCATCCAGTGGTGTAAAACATAGCAGTCTGAGGCTGAAAATGCTCCGATGTCACAGCGCTATTCCCTGCCTTCCGGAGACAATCGCAGTGCCTGAAGAATCTGTGTTGTCTACTGAAATCCCAAAACACCTGTTAACAAAGACCATCCCATGGAGCACTGCCAGGCAATTTCAACTTGCACCATTCGTATGTTATGTCAGTTTACATGGATCTTTGGTGCACAGATGAATAGTGTATCTACAGGAACTGACATCCAACTCAAAACCATCCTGATGCACACACGTACAGATAGACCATGCAGCCCCTTCCAGACAGCTGCGTGTGAATGCAGAGATGTCCACGTCTCCGCCCAACTTGGGATTGTTATTCACCAGGGAAACCTGAAACTAAGTTTAGCACTTATCTGGAATCAATTCTTTCGCTCTCACTCTATAAAAGTCAGGCCTCTTCCTTAATGAAAAAGGTGCTATGCACTCCAGCTTTGCCTTTTCTATATTTTGACTTAAGGTATCACTGGCTGTGTTTAATAGTTTCGCTCCTGCAGAGCAACCTTCTGAAAAGGTCAAAACAAAACACTAGGAGCCAAATTCATCGCTGGTACAACTCCATTGACTTCAGCAGCATTACACCTGGGATAGATCCAGCCGTAACTGTTTCCATTAAGGTAAGTGGAAAAGAAGTGTACTTGCTGTCTTAACTTTACTTTTCAATTGATCTGCTCTGTTCTACTCTCTGTGTTTCATTGCAATCAATAGGAATACATCTATTAGAGAAAGTTACAGTGCAAAACATCTAAATAGCTTTTAAAAAACTTGGCTTCTCAGTTTATAATGAATGTCAGGGAGATGAGAAGGTAGCAGGGATTCAGTGTGCACTCAAGTGCTTTATCTTTTGAAAGAGGATAGATGCAAGCAGCTACCATAAATATTTTTATGTATAAGCTACATCATAGCCAACAGAGATCTTCCTTAAAGATCTGCTCTTGATAGCACACATGAGCTGCCAGCCCTGAACAACAATGTCAAATATAGCTCAGATGTTACAGGGATGGGCCCTGTAAAGACTTACAAGCAGTTAGATTAGGAGGAAATAAACTTATCTTCTCTGGGATTGCGTTCACGTTCATCATGTTCTGCTCTGCACCACACCAGCCATGCTGACAGACTCCTTCTTCTAGGCAGAGGTAAGATTATGGGAATCTTATTTGTATCTCAAGTGCTTGTTTTCCTTTCCAACCTTTCAATGCTTCTTGCTTCAACTCCTCTTTATATGCCATGACGGCACTCTACCACTATAGCAGTGCCCATTGCTCTGGCTGCAACACCACCCAAAGCACCCCTAACTGAGCCATTTTTAATGAGTGATCTTGGAAAAATACCACAAACCAGTCTTCTGGATCAGCTTTAGTCATTGAGGATGTCATGAAATGAGATGACATTACCAGACTAGACAGCTCCTAGCATTAAATTGTAGTCATGTGGCTCAATTTTAATTTGCCATTTAGAATTTCATTTAAACCTTTGCCTCAGAACTACAGAAATATCTATTAATGTCTGCCATTATTCCAGATTTTAATTTTTATTGCATTTCAGTGTCATGCATCATTGCACTGGAAGCTTCAGAAAGACGTTGCAGACCGTGCCTAGCAGCATGTAGCACCTCCCGAACTGGGACGTGGGATGGGCGATGGGCGAGACCAAGAGACAGAGCAAGCAAAACTAAATTGCAGTTGCATCACTCCTGTGCACATATGCTATTTACTGGTTTTAGACATGGGATTTGGATTTTTAGACAGTTTACTGGTGGAAAGGCTCATCTATTGCTGGAAAGCTACTATGCTGACCTGCAGCCACAGCACTCTCTCCTTTGCTTATGTCTATGCCTATAAAAACTCTCTAAGGTGGTCCTGGTGCCCTGAAGGATCGGACACTACAGTATATCCCTGTCCTACCTCTTCCACAGGATGAAGACTCTCTATCCCATACTGGTGACTCACACATGCTCTCATTGACTCCGTTGTGCAATTCGGAAGGGTTGCACCAACACCAGCTATCACACAGATCCTTCGCAATTCATCTCAAGTCAGCTCAGTCAGCACCAGTGACCAGGTCTCAGGTGCTAATGGCCATCATTTAAAGGTTGCTTTTAATGCACAATTAGTCATGGAAAAAGCAATCATTTTAAGGAATACTATTGTATTGATTTAGCTTGCATCACTGGGATGTCTTAGCATAATAGATGAGGTATTCACAACCAGCGTCCTGTGGTAGTCCCTGTGAAAACATTCTTAAGATGTAAATCATGAGGCAAGAAGCATTTGGGAAAGGGGCTTTTTCTGCTCTTCGTATTTGCTTGCTCTTCTTTTAAACTGAGTATCATTCACTTTAACGTACATATTCTGAATAGCTATGCAACTGAGAGTAATTCAATTTTCCCACCACAATCAACAAAATGTTCTTCCCTGATCACTCCACTTTGTACATTACTTTGTGGCCACTTCAGTGTCAAATTTGGTCTTCCCTACAATACCCAAATGCTTCTAACACAATTTACAGCCTACTCAGAGAGTACCTTCTTGGAAATAATGTTAATCAGGATAATTTTTCCTCTTACTTTAAAGAGCTCTTGATTGGGTGCTTTCAATCAGCTGTTAGCCAGAGCTACCTCAGGATTTCTCAAGTTCTTCTGGTGAAATGGGACAATGCCATTTAGCAGTCAGAGAGCATGTTTAATGGATCGCTCTAATCTCAAGGAGGGCCTATGAAACTCTAATTTGTCAGGTTTCATTACATTCAATAATGACTGTAATTTTCCTGAAGCGTTCTGCTCACTAGAAAATTATGTACCATAGCTTTGCACCCCATTTTGTCTCACTCTGTGTTCAGAAAAATTGAAGGCATCTCGTCCTCCATGGCTACTACCCAGAAGGGGCCTGAGAAAGAGGGGTTAAGAGTTCACTGTCAAATGTATTTATCTCACAAGCAGGTATAATTCTTTTGCAAACAGCTAAGTGTCAGTGCAAAGCCAAGCTGATTCAGGGTAATAAAAGCACTTCTGCAAAGCTTTTAGGTGACACTATATCCCTCACAAGCTTTCTCCACCCCTGCTTCTACTTTATCATCCAATACCATCATTACCTTGACCAATCTGCACATTATTTCCTTTCCAAATGGATCGATTTCAAAACAGCTCATCTGCTAATGCTCAGCACAGGTTTGGGTGATTCTCCTATTGTTTCAATTATTTCTTTGAGGAAAATTCAATCCTGTTAAGCAAACAAAGCTTTTATCTTGGCTGAAGACGCCTGACCCACAGTTGCCACTGATAGATCAACAGCTTCTTCTGATACCCTCCTAGCAGTTGTAGCACCCTCAAGTGACAGAGATGTCCCAGTTTAGCTCATTACACATAACAGAGTGTTAGCTATATGCCAGCACGTTAAATAGGTGAGCTATTAAAATTAACTGCGCGCTTCTGAAGGAAGATGTGCCGTCTCGGTAAATGACTTGGTGATCTCCTGGTTTTGATCTGCTGTGGCAAAGGAACAGCTTCCCAAAGAGCAAAGCGAAAGGTGCATATGGCTTCACCCCAATTTCCAGGGGCTACTGTCTGTTTTGGAGGGCAAACCAGCATTGATCAACATTTGAAAGTGAACCTGTCATGCTCTCTCAGATGTCTTCGAAGATTTGGACTGGCAGTCCATAAGTAATGCAGAGTGTGCAGACGAGAAAGCCCCAGGCAGAAGAGAGTGGTCACAAAGGAATAAATAGAGCAAAATAGATGATCATCCAGTTGCTGCTTGTGTGGCGAGTCTGCTGTATCTTTATACCTCTTCACCCTGAGCTAACAGTGCTTCCACGCTTTATAAACAGAGACTGTGGAGTGGCTCTGTCCACAGCCATTCAAAATCCTCTTTATAAGGCGCTATATACTGAATGGGCCCTAAGTAATTTGATTTTACATTTTATGTAAAATTTTGTCAGCTACACGAAGGAACAGTGTTGACCAAGATCTGCCTTTCATACAGTCCAGTGTAGCATCGCTGGAAATAAACACCAGCTTGGTCAGAGACTCTCACTTGCAGGTTTGTCATGCCGGCATTTATATGACTTTCCTAATCTCACTCAGATACACGTGAAGGGCCCAAAAGAACAGCCTGTAAGCATGAGACCAAATAGAGTTACTTTCTGTTTATTATTGCATTCAATATGCCAGTCTGGTGCTGGAGAGACCATTCTGCCACCACCAGTGAAGTCCTGAGCAGCAGCTGTAGCTTTCCTACACTGACCACTTAGCGCCAGTCCAGAATAAACCGGGAAGCACTTAACTCTGCAATAATGTCACCCAAACCGTAATCAGATGACAGAGCACTATTTTACTTGAATCCCTCAAGGATTCCCACAGGCACAATTTTGCACACACAGACTTTTCAGCTCTCATACAATCGCCAGATGTGCGTTTCTTCACATGGTGCTCACCTGAATTTACTTTACAAGTGCCTTATGTCCTCAAGAGAGTAGCTGCTGGGGACTAGGAAATCAGCCCTGTTCAAAGCCAGGGATTCAAAAGCCTCTTAAACTTATAAATGACTGGAGCTGAATACAAACTTTGTGGCTTAGCCCATCACCAGGTATCTAGAGATGCCCTAGTATGCCAAAGCAAATACAGTAAATAACCCTATTATTTCTACATGCCATTTTCATTCCTGATTTGAAAAAAGCTTTTCAAGTAAAACATGCTTTGCGTTACCTGAATGCAGAAACAGCTCTCTCTTTCCTGCAGTGTTTTGTTAAAACGCTTCAAATGGCCCTTGGTCTTCTGTGCCTAGGGCTGATGCACACTTGCTTACACCAGCAGCTCCTAGGCTTGAGCCCTCATTGATGGAAAAGCCAATTTATTGTTCACTGCTTTAACAAGAACATAGCAAGAATCAGAACACTTTTGAAATACCCCTCTTGATCACATTTGTGACTCGGGCACTTGGGAAATTCACGCCACTTTGAATGATGTCGTTTTATTGGGAGAACATCAGAAGTAGCAGGATGTCTTATATTGACATATTGGTTCCACTTTGCTAGACATACGGGATCAAAGTCATCCCTGGCAGAACTCCATAACCTTCAACAGACAGGATAAATTTGGCCCCATATGCCCATAGCAGCTGGGGACTACAATTGTTTTCCTTTTTTCATCTGTATTTTGAGGATACGGAGCCTGATTTTCTGCTTGCAAAGCAACTTGAGATTTTTGCATATGTGCGATGTGAGGCAAACAATTAGTATTATCATACCTGGCCCTGGTATGATTGTTACGGTCATCTGTGGCACATATCTAAATTTTAAATTAAACGCATGCTATAAATAGCCTAGGAAGAATCAAGCTGGAGATTATTTTATCAGACACTCAGCAATCTGTTCAACTGGCTTTCCCGCTTACGAAACATGGCATCAGACTCCATTTTGAATGTACAATTATGTTTTCTTTATGTAGCATCTCCTATCATCTATTGTATTCATATAGAGAGAAGCAGCTCGTAAATACCATTTCACATTCCAAACAATTTGCTATAGGCAACTAGATCATTGCTTTGTTCAAATAAATTTACATAAATCATTATTAGAATGTTTTATCTTAGCAACTTTATTTTGCTCCCAGAGGACAAATTAAATGCATGCTTACAGCAGAATACTTTAGAGGAAGTTATTCCTGAACTGTTTATGAGACAGGAATAGACATTTCCATCCAATTTTTCACTCGTAATGTAATTTCTTTAGTTTTCTCTGTACATTTAAAAACCACACATCTAATTTGCAGGGGTTTCCCTGGAAGTGCGCAGTAGAATAGATGACTGTGCCGCAATCTGTTCATCCATCAGCCCGTGCTTCCTTTGACTCACTCCGCATTCTGCTCCAAACACTTTGTGGGAAAGGCCAAGAACGACAGTAAGTCCCACTTGCTGCTTGACATGATTATATTATGAGCAAACTGTTGTTGTTAACCAAAATTTGCAAATAAAGTCATTGGAATATAAATCTATTTCTAGTAAATATGTCTGTGTTTGGATTAATTGAACAGAGCTGGTCCTCACCAGCTAAGATTTACAGCCCAGCACCCACCCATGCATCTCGTAACAAAACGTGTTGTTCTCGTTAGTATTATTCAATTACGAACACATACACGCTAATTGTGCTTGACTCAGAGACTGCGACAAGTGACTCAGAGAAGAAAACCAGAGGGCACAGTCACCCAGTAACTGCCCCTCAAGCCCAGCCTGAAGACATGGTGGACCCAACCCACGGCTGTCCACACCATGTGACGGGCTCACTTCTGCTTGCCAGTGCCACCAGCAGGAGCTGAAGGACAACCAGTGCAGGCAGCTCCCAGCTCTACCAGTGTCCTGTCCTGCACAGCTCCACCCAGAGCCCCAGGGCCATCCTGCAGGATCTGTCCCCAGCAGAGGTCCCTGCGCAGGCACCGATTTCGAGAGACCTGGTACCCCCATGCAGGGCCAGGGAGGTTGATGTGGAGACACCAGCTCTACGTGCTGGGCTGCAGGCTCCCTGTGAAAGCTCGGCTGCAGCTTTTCCAGCAATTCTTACTGGTATGCCGCAGGACCCAGCCCCTCTGTGCCACGGCTGTTACGTGCTGCAGACCTGCCCTAGGACAAGCTGAGCTACTCTTTCAATATGCTCTCAAACTAAAATACAAGCTTTTAAACACAAGGGACGTTACGCAAAACTTGATCTTTGATTTATCTCTGTGTCCAACACTGCTCCCACCTGCCTGCTCCTCAACTTCTTTGTGACCCTTCACAGAATCGCTTTATTCCCTCAACTCCCTTCTAGGGAAAAGTGACCCCAGAGCAAGTGTTAAGAGCCCAAGTAAAGATCTCAGGAAATAAAGAAACCGGAACAAGAACTTTTGTTACTCTGCACTGCTACCATAGATCCCCTCTGTGGAGGTAAGGAACCTCTCCTGGAGTAGCCAGTGCAGCCACCGTTTTCTTGTACTATTGTCCTGGTTTGAGGCAAAACAGAATCAATTTTCTGTTCAGCAACTTCACTTTTTAGCTAAGCCTCTTCTGACTACTGAAATGAACAGTATATTGTGCAGAAACTGTGTCACTCTCAGAGTGATAAGACCTATGTTTATAGTTGATGCCAAGGCATGGTATGCAGAGGATCTTGCTTATACTTACTGGTATAACACCCAATGCCAGCCTACTTTGTTGGATGCCCCTTTGGAGGGTCAGAAGCAGAACAGTGTAGAGGGGTCGCACCTCTGCGAGGAGGAGTGGACAGAACAGGTGACCCAAAATGGGGTATTCCATCCCATCTGCATCACGCTCACTATAAAAGCTGAGGGTCAAAGGGGTCAGCCCTCTTTCTGCAACAGCCAGCGTCCAAGGAGGACTTTGTCTGTTTGTCTGCCTCTGATCCTGAATCCAGATCTGGAATCCAGTTCCCATCCATCATTGAGTCCAGTCTGTTGAGTTGAGTTCAGAGTTCCCCAGTGCCAGCCGGTGACAAGATCGTCATCCTAAGAGCTTGATATGGTTTTGTATATATTTCATTATTTTCTTATTATTTTATTATTAATATTTCATTAAAGTAGTTTAGTCCCTTCTAAACTCATAAGAGTCTCACTCTCTCTCTCTCCCCCTCCTGTCCTTGAAGAGAGATGTGGCGGAGAGCATCTGTCATTTGCCTCAGTGGCCGGTCCGGCCCAAACCACGACAGCTATCTCCACAGCTGTCCCAGCTGATTTTGAAATGAAACCCAGGTACATGGATAGGAAAGAAAATTATAGTCCAGATGATCCACAGAGAGCTGCGAACAAGCACTGTGGACACAGCCATAATCTTGCTAAGTATTATAATGCAGAAGCCTCGATGAGAACTTCCATATGACCCTTTTTTCCTTCAGAAATGTGGCGTACCACGTGTCTGCTGTTACACTCACTCCACTTGCATGTCCTGTTGCAGGTATCGCTGGTATGCCTCAGCTGCCAGCCCATTAGCTATACATCAGTTTAAACAGACATGAAAACCGCAGCAGAAGCAGAGACACAACTGAGAAGCCTGTATCAGGATTCAATGCAAATACCACCTGCCCCTATGGTGTTTCATCTCAGTCTTGATCTCGGAGATAAGCTGGAGTTGCGCAATCTGGAGCTACATCTGGGTCGAGCCGAGGGTGTGGGAGAGGTTCAGGCCACAGGATGCTCACTTCCAGGCCCTCACAACTTCATGCTAGCATAGATAACTCTCTGCTATTTGGGATAAAGGGTGGGGGGTGACTGCAAATAGTGGAAAAACCTCTTGTAGGTCCTTGCCTTTCCCCTTCCTGAACATTCAAGCTGTCAGAAACCAGCAGAATTTCATGCAGAGCAGAAAGACCAAATAAAATCTCTTCCCTTATACTTACTGCATATCCTTATAGGTCTGGCCAGATCTGTTCTCAAACTAGCATATCACAGAAAATTGCTTCAAATGTAGAGGCTTTGCATTCCACCAGCCACAGTGATACCACGTGAATAGCAAGTAACCGAGTACTGGGAACCCAGTGAAGCTTCAGTAATACAGCCATGGAAGATGGCAATAATTTATCATCTCTGCAGTAGTTTAATCCCAGATGCACCATTTGCTAATTTATTTCCATATGTACCTGGCAGACAGATTAATCAGCCATCTCTCTCTGAAACCTAGATTGCACTTTATCCCTTTAGTAAGCAAGAGAAAACAAATGTACACAGCAAAATAAGAGTCCCTTACAGAGGAGCTCTGTCAACCTTTAAAGCTTGTGGTTTCCTTTTTTAGCTTAACAATGGCTTTTCAAAAATGTAACACCCAAATCTGCTTTCACATCAAGTGCACTTCTCCATCTACTGAAGTCTCTTTGCTAACGCTTGTGAAAACAAAGGCAGAGACACAGAGGGGACATCCCTTCTACTTCTGGAGTCCACTGCAGAGAGCAACACGGTCCCACGAGGGGGTGGCAGCCCTGCGCCCGGGGCCAGGGCCACCCCCACTGCCGGCAGCGACTCCTCCGAGCCGCGGAGGCTGTTTCTCTGTGCCGGGGTTTGCAGAGTTGCAAAATCGGGATGATGATAATATTTTACAAAACATTTCGAGCTCTACTGAACTAATTACTA
This sequence comes from Pluvialis apricaria, assembly GCA_017639485.1. Lineage (NCBI taxonomy): Eukaryota > Metazoa > Chordata > Aves > Charadriiformes > Charadriidae > Pluvialis > Pluvialis apricaria. Next base: position 20,577,839 of record CM030012.1, on the reverse strand, counting down.
TTATCAGCGATAATGCGCTTCCGATGCACTTAGCCCTTCTTATGGAAAACTCTGCAAAGGGGCCGCACTTGCTGGAGCTGAGCAGCTGTTAGCACTTCAGCGATGTTATTGGTAATAAATACGGTGTCAATTCTGTGCCTGGTGCCCTTTAAGGATCTGTTTGCAATCCACTCTTTATTTTGATTATAAGACATTATCTGCATTAAACATAATTAGTCATATTATATCATTTGCCAATCTAAGCGTAGTCACTTGACAAGGCAGGATGGAGTTGAATGAAGGCACAGCACAGGCTGAGCCCAAGGAGATGAAGTGAGACCCAGAGGGGACATGGGCTCCACCATCTCCCGGCCAAAGGCTTTTTGTATGAAGGGTGTCACTCGCACAGCCACGCTGTGACTCCGTTCCCTGTGTCAGAGCCTGAATGGGCACAGGCAAAATGTCATTATTAAACCATGGAAAAGTAATAAAATGACTGCTGAAGAGGAAATGATTTATGAGCTTCAGTATCCTCCTAACAGTTTCAATAATCAAAATATATAAATATTTGGATATGCTACTGACAGATGGCATATACTGCAATAATCATACAGAACATGTCAGTTTTCAGAATCAGCTTATTCCAGAGTTGGCATGTTTCAGGGCTTTCTGCTACTAAAATAAGCACCTGGTATTTGATCCTCCAAAAAATCTATTTTCACAAACACACGGGTGTCTTTTGATAGAAAAGCTACTGAGCTTGTCACCATGCACATACTCTACCCAAATAACAGCGTACTGCCACCAGCTTCCTTTGCTACACCCTCCTGTCGGTTGGAAAGGCAGCGGTGACCCTTCTCGTTTGAGCTGGGGTTGTCAGGACAGAGTGACTGTGCCTTGCCAAGGTTTGGGTTTGATCCACACATTGCCTGTGAGACAAACTTTGCCATTTGCAACCCCAGGAAGAACAATCTGACTTTTTTTGCCTACGCTCCTCTGTCAGCAAGTCTGAGAAAACCAGGGCTTTTGGAGATCTCTGGTTAGAAATAATCAATGTTCATTAATAATGATTAAAAAAATCACAGTGGACAAATACATCAATTTGTGTTGGGCACCAACAAAGCGGTAACCTGTGCCTTCGACTAAAAAACCCATGCAGAGAAGCCAGCCCCAGGTGGAAGGAAGGAAGAGAGCAAAGGCAATGTCCCCCTTGGGCTGCTCCTCCGTCCCCGCACCCAGGACAGTGGGGGATGGGACCGGCGTGCATGTGGGAACAGGGACACTGTGCCATCACCCCCCCTTCAGATTATTACTGAAGAGCAGCCTCCCTCCTCCCCCGGAGGAGAGGACAGCCTGGAGGAGATCCTACGCCAGGTCTGAAACGCAGCAGCCACAGCCCTCCCAGGTAGTAACTCCTCTCCGTGAACATCCGTATTTCGGAAAAGCTGTTTAAAATGTTCCACGTAACAAGCCATTTTAGCAGATAGTAGTTGGTGGTAAACAGACAAATTTAAAAGATTAATAGGCATTCATTTATTATGTTACACTCTTTTCAATTTTCCCAGACAATCAAATTGGTAAATTAGAGCCATAATTTTCCACCAATTAATACCAGATGTGACACATTTTGACATTAAAAGAGTAAATATAAAAGAACTGTCAAATACTTCATACCCCTAATATAATACTGTCTGAATGGAAAACCTCAACTCCTCACGCCCTAGACCTGTTCTGAAACAGACACAAAGGATGCTGATGTTTCCAGTGGCTGCACGTTCACGTGCTGCACGCTGACACCTTGACAGTCGCCAGCACCTCTCCCAAATGCGTGTTGACTGAAAAGCCCAAGCCCTGAAGCAATATGTATACCTGTAATCCAGTATAGGATGTACTGTCAGAACATAAAGGGAGATGGCAATAAAAAGTAATAGAAAATGCCACAGACAAACCAGGGTCATTGCATGTCTTCAGTGTAGTATGGGAAAATGATAGTTACCAAAGCTTTTAGAAAAGAAAATGGAATCCAAAAATCTCGATTCGGCTGCATTTATTATCAGGTGACCTGGTGCTTCTCCTTTGCAACAGTCTCTACAGTAGGACATTGCAGCATCAGTTACGGGACGGTCTGCAGCACCCCACAGCCCTGGAGTCAGCCAGACTCAGTGTTGACACAGCTGACCAGTGCGACCACGTCCAGGGGACCTGCCTGGCACAAGGGGATCGCAACGTGCAGGGGCCTGGGGACAGGGGGACAGACCTGCTCTCTGTGGCTGTCCTGGCTCTCCCAGCTGTGCCGAACCCAGCGATGCTGCCGGCGCTGCTCCAGCGTGGCTCTGCTACCCAGAGAGGAGAGACATGGAGCTCTGGCAGCAATTAAGGCTCATCTGCTTTTAACTCTCCATCAGCTAAAGTTTTGGGGAGGAGAAAACATACCATACAGCAGCTCTCTTTTACTTCAATTATAGCCATACCCCCTTTTTCCACTTAGTCCCAGGCAGCATGGATTATTGATACAGGCTGAAGGTGACCTTGCAAAGAGGGAAATACCCCCTTCACACGCCGCACGCCCCTGCCCAGGCCCTCAAGGAAATCTCCCTACGCATTTTCCCCATTTGCGCTGCAAAGCTGAACTAGGATCACACAGTCCATCACCAGTATCACATAGCCCTCCCTCCGTCAGTTGTCTGCCACAACCTCCAGTATCGCTTCCCAAACTGACCAGGCAGCAACTGCCGCAGACTTCAGGTTTCACCACAACGTACAATGAAAGGGAGCAAAACCAGGAGGATGCCTAGAAAATGAGAGGCTTTTTCCATCAGTGGTGGCTTTGCAACCTAGGGCAGCAAGCAAAGCTCCACCATAACTACACCCCACTGGCAAAGCCATTGAAGTAAAACGTGTCCGGGTGGAAATCACTCTCCCTCTTGTGTCTCACCATGGTCACATTGAATGGGCTTCTCACGCACAACCATATGCCACGTTTTGCCAGTACAGACGGGTATCTGACGCATTTCCTAGTGGCTAGACTTAACTGGTCAAATCCAGTACTCAAGTGACTTCAGAAGATCTTTTTCTTGATTAGAAGTCATGGGCTTTGCATGCCTTTTGACCCAAATTAACTGGCTCCATCAGGCTCCAAAATCTGCAGGGACATTCAGCCACAAGAAGAAAACAGCCGGACTGGAAAGGGGCTCAGCCACTTTTGCAGCGACGTTACCAGGAATGTGCAGAAGGGTCCCCGCAGGGTTCTGGATCCAAAGCAAACAGTGCAAAGCTACAGTCAGCTAGCAGAGGGGAAGACCATCGCTACTGGCCCAACAACATTTGTGATGGGATGAAATACAGTCTGAGGCTCCAGAGCAACAACAAAGCTTGCCCCAGCCTCTGTACAGACGCTTTCCTGCAAAGATGTGAGAATAGGGCTCGAAGCAGAATCAGAGCCCAGGCAGAAATCTCCCCCTTTCAGTCTTTTCCCATAAACAGGCAGTGGGGGGCAGAGGGGAATGGACTTTAAATGGTTTTGCAAGAGGAACCCCGACGAAAGCAAATCAGCTACAACTGAGAAAATCCAATCTACTTAACTGTGCTGCACAGAACTAATTTTGCCCGGTACAGCTGTGACCTTCACGAACATCAGGTCAGTAGCAGCCTCACTATCTCCAAATGAAGGTGGAAGATAGTCATCCCTTAGCAGGCCACCACAATGTCAGAGAGAAAAGAGCTCTTTTATAAAGCACGGTCTCTGGATCAAGAAGCATGTTACCGGAAGATTACACTGCAAATCTAATCCCCTATCCCTAACGCTCAACAATCTGATACATGAACCTGCCTTTCACCAAAGAGGCCGGCAATTGCAGTGTTAGGCAATTTCAGCAATGGGTAGGGAATGAGGTTGCCAGCTGTACCAGCCAGCTCAGGCCCAGGTGGATGGCCACACCAGCTTCTCCCGGTGAGGAGTCCTTTCCCATGTGTTCATCCAGGTACACGTTGCAGCACACCTGAGCAATGAGTTTTAGAAAGGGCCTTAACGTTTTCCATAATGCTGGTACAAACTGTCTCCTGACCTGTCTCTGTGTATTTACAGAATGCCCGTCACAGACTCACAGAATGGTCAGGGTTGGAAGGGACCTCTGGAGATCATCTAGTCCAACCCCCCTGCCACAGCAGGGACACCTACAGCACATTGCACAGGACGGCGTCCAGGCAGATTTTGAATGTCTCCAGTGTGGGAGACTCCACCACCTCTCTGGGCAGCCTGTGCCAGTGCTCTGCCACCCTCAGAGTAAAGAAGTTCCTCCTCATGTTAAGATGGAACTTCCTATGCTCAAGTTTGTGCCCATTACCTCATCCTATCAATGGGCACCACTGAAAAAAGACTCTTCTCATCTACCTGGCACCCTCCCCTTAAGTATTTATAAGTATTGATAAGATCCCCCCTCAGTCTTCTTTTTTCCAGACTAAAAAGCCCCAAGTCCCTGAGCCTTTCCTCATAAGAAAGATGTTCCAATCCCCTAATCATCTTTGTAGCCCTTTGCCGGACTCTCTCCAGGAGTTTCCTGTCCTTCTTGAACCGGGGAGCCCAGAACTGGACCACAGTCAAAGTGGTATCTGACTACTTTTGGTCTTTAATGTTCAAACTGGCTTTCGGCAATCTCATTCTCGCCTCTCAGAAAGTAGGGGACAGCACAGGCCAACTACAGAAAAAAAGAGTCCTATCCATGAACCCTGGCTACCCAAAAGCCCAGCTCGTACAAAAGGTAGTTGTCCAGGTCCCGTCTGCACAAGGCAGAGGAGATCAAAGGAGCAAAGGGGCCAGGCGACTTGTGCCAGAATATGTTGGCCAGTTTGCGCTGCTCAACTGGTGATGTGTCATTAACAGACAATACTGGTGTTAGTCCTCACCTTCCAATAACCACCATACCGGGGCAGGCGGAGGAGGCTATAAGGCTTTATTTCTAAGCACAACATCTGGAAAAAAACGCATCTTACTTTTGTAGTCTTAAATCAGGAATAACCTTACCACAAGCTGATACATAAACACTACTTTGAATTCAGAATCAGGCCCATCAGCTACAGTAAATTGTTTACAAGTACTCAGAGCATATAGCCTAAACAAGTGTTTTACATCTGTGTATTCCCTGTAGAAGTGATCTCAGAGCGCACAGAAACTACCTGTGTCACAGACTAATGGTTTTCTACCAGCGAAAACATTGTGAACCACATTTGAAGTATCTGCAAATAGTAATGAGGAGGAGTAAACCTCTTGTCAGTAGGTGTACGTTTGCTATACAAGAAACCCACATTACCAGGAAAAATTTTTAAGTGGTCCACAGTGGAAAGAGGTGTAAAACCACTGCTGGAAATGTCACTGTAATTGGCTAAGGGACAGAGATTGCCACCTATCTCCGCAGCAGATAATTCATTTGGATGTTGAAAAAATAATTTGGCCAAAGGGAGAAACATGCCAAAGAGGTTTCATCTTAATTTTACTCATTCAGTTCCTGTCACTTCAACAGAAATAAACAGCAGAGCCCGTTACAAGCACCATGCGTGCATGGCACATGTAAGCACAGTGCACAATCCTACTCACCACCAGTACTGCTAGAATAGCTTAACCTTTTTTGTTACCTGTGTTATCACATATCGTTCTTATCACATGATTTGTCACCATACGCTGTTCTTGCAGGAGCCTGCATTCCCGCCCTCTGAAGACGAGTCCCAGGCTGTTGTCTTGAGAGAGCGGGAGACCTTCAAAACATGGATCTCCTTGCTTTCAGAGAAATGCATCTCAACCGATGGCTGGAGGTGAAAACTAAGCACACTAAGATTAAAAATAGCAATAATTTACCAATGGAACAGACTACTAAGGGAAACAGCGATCTACGTCTTGTCATCTCTGACATGCCAGTGTATGAATACAAACAGCATTTAATAAAAGACCAGTTATTGGGTGCACTACTTGCCTGCGTTACACAGGATGTGATGCTACCTAGAATGTTGAGACCTTCTCCACTGAAAATCTGGGACTCCACAAGTCCTCATCCACATAAGCGACAGAGTGACTGTTGTGCTCGTTTTATGATATATGAGATGTAAACCATTTTGGGCTTTTTCCAAATCAGCAAACGTTTCTTTTCCTGTAGCGATCTCCAATCTGGACTTCCTCTGGTTTTGTCGGAGGAGTTCTTGGTGACTCACATGTGGATTGGGAGCTTTCTCAGCCCACAGCTGAAGGCAAGGGTGTTAAATATTTAATAAAGAGACAGCTTTTCTCCCAAATGTTTTGGATAAATAGCTGCTAAGAGAAACCAAAATACAAAAGGGTTTTATCTACTGGAATAAAACTATCTTTTTCCCTTTTGAACAACCTGGCTACCCTGGCCTGGGTTCCCTCCCTGGTGCTCACAGCTGTCCCCAGCTGCCACCACTGACCCGTGCCTGCACTTGGGAGGGAACCACGCTTCAACCAGGCTCCTGCGGCCATATCCATCTCACAGCCGGGCTCGGCGTCCATCAGGCTTAACTAGCACAGTAGTCTAAGAGCTGGTCTGGCCTTAGGAGCCCGATACTTCTGGCTGGTGCTAACAGTTGTCAAGTAGCAGAGGTGATAAGAGTGGTGAGGTGCCTTGCGAATTTTTTGTAAAATACCCTGTAACTGTTGCCACGTAGCAGGGCAGGCAAGACGTGTACCCTCGCTCGGGCTCATGTTTGCCTGATTGTTTGTTAACAACAGGAAAGCAGTGAACATTCAATAATTTCTGCTTTTTAATGTCCAATACAATATTTGTATTAAGCAAGTAACAGAACCTTCCTAGGTCCACGGTTCCCAATGCCTTATTATCTGCTGACTTTATTCTGTGCAACTATTATGTGACTATTTTCTTTATTTCCTCATGGCAATTTCCATGCAGTTAAAATATTGTAAGTTGGAATGCAAAAGAAAGTGAAAGAAAGGATCAAATCCTTGGATAGTGAATTATAAACTCTGGTATCTGCCTACAGACATAGCACGATTCAATCCCTATCTACGCATCAAACAGGGTTTATTTAGGTATTCTGTTATCTCTATGGAAGTACTAAACCAGCACATCCCATTGTAATGCCAAACACTCCTACCAGAGTACCTGCCCCGTACAGGGGTGGTAAGACGCACACGCACTGAGCCAGGATTTGGCCACCGCTCAGCTGAAAAGCTGAAATGCACTTTCACTGTGGCTGTCCTCCAGCTCCACGCTCTGCTTACGACTTGGGGCATACCCTGAGGGCATACACCACCATCCTTGCTGTTACTAATCTAGCACCTGATGATCTCCGAGACCCTCAGCTTTTCAAAATAATCCTGAAGAAGGTTTGCACCAAGCGATCCGTAGCACCAACTTCTACCTCACCAGCTTATGTGAAACGTGAGTGTGAAAACTGATTAAATTCAACTGGCGCAGCCACAAGCTATGACCTTCTTAGCAGGGAACCCTGGGCTTTGGGGTGGACTGTCACCTGCAATGTGCTGTTACAAAGGTTAGCTTTGGCATTTATCATCTGCGAGGCAAGAGGCAAGACTCACCTGCTTTGGTGAACCTTGTTCCAAGCCAGTGGCATTGCTGGGACGCAGTCACCGCGTCCTGCACTGTTTCAAAGCTGTCGACATCTGTCGGGAATAGTAAATTTTACTTTCTGTCATTTAAGTGAAATGGGCTTCCATAAAAAATTATGTAAATAATGCTAAGAATAATAAAGAAAATTAGTTGAAACAGCATGGCAGCAATTAGCCCCAGGTGTTACAGGGACTGGGCGAGCACTGCAGCAACACGCTGCTACCAGACGCAGCCCGAGCCCTGCTGTCCACGGCATGAAGGTGAACCGGAGGCGAAGGCTGCGTAGCCGTACTTGGTACAATGCAGGACAGGACCCGGACCTAGAATAACGCTTGCTGCTGGGAGTCAGATTTTAAGATTCAAACTTCAAGCCAACTTCAGCCAAAAAAACAGAAAGCCAAAATTTGAAGAAACCAACTTGAAAGCTTGTTACTGATACAAACCGAACAGAGGAATAACGACTAACTCAGAAACATCAAGTAGAGGTCAATGTCTGCCTCTCTCGCATAAGTACACAGTCCTTTCTACTCACTTCAATGGCCACTTCAAAAGAAGCAAGCTCTTTGAGATATTTCACTAGACTAAAATCACAAATTCTGATTTTGTGTATGCCTTTCTTCTGCTGCCTGCACTCTCCCCGTCCTGTTTTATTACAGGATGTAACTGCAAGCAGAATGGGACCCACCTTTCCTGTCCCATGGTGAGCAACAGACGGTACCAAAGCCCTGGGACTGAGTGGGTCAGCAGAGATGGTCAGCAGCACCTAAAAACAGAGCTGGACCATTGCCCATCAGTAACCAGCAGAGAGTAGCTAAGCATCTGCAGTTATATTCATGGGAGCAGTTAACATCTCACACGTATAAGAAATTCCTTATTTTTGATGACCTATAAGTATGAATGGTTCACCTTCCTATAACCTCTCAGAAGACTAAAATAAGAGTTTTTGCCCCCCCCCCAAAAATCACTATTTTTACCCACTTGACTCAGAGAAGGAGACTTTGCTTGTACTATTTTCAAATATTAATAGTGAACTGCCAGGGCACATTTCTTGTTGTGATGCACTGGTATAGCTCAGAGTAATTCCCACTGGTATTAATGAGAATCACTTATGTAAATCTCCTTGCAGCAAGTTAAGAACCTCATCCCATAATCATGATCATGGCTTCAAAGAGGGCGATACGCAACTTCTGTCTCTCCCCATTACAGGACAGTCCCTATGTTCAAGTTCTCTGTACATCCCCAGTGCAGACAAGCTACGCTAGTCAAACACCAAGTTAGGGTACCATCCCAGCTCCCTGTCCCTCATGGAGCCAAACTGCATTCGCTTTCCTAAGGAAAGTATTTACTGCCCTTGCCTGGACGCAACACATTGCCTGAGCCATTGGTGGCTCTGCTTTGGGATCTTAAATTCCTGCTGGAAGGAAGAGCACAAAATGCTTATTTTCATTTGCTGTAACGTCCCATTATAGCAGTTCCCACTGCTATCATTTCATGCCCCCTCTTCCCAGCCAGAAGAGCTTAGAAGGCTTTTAGGGTGAAGGAAAGCCTTCCATCTCACGGCAACAACCTCAACTCAGTGCTCATCTCTGAAAGCGATTCAAAGAGCGGAGACGGCCTCCGGTACCAGCAGGTGAATTCCTGGGTCTCAGGAGCTTGTGGGAGCTGCCGATTCCTTCCCCGCCTGGAGACCATCCTTGATCCATCCCGGGAAGCCTCTTTGAGGGCAAAGTTTCCCCAGTGCCACGCACATGCTGCAGCTCTGGTCTGCCGAGCAACGATGCCTGTCTAATTCTGAAACAACTCTATTCTTGCACCGCAACAATGCCAGCTCATCTGAGTCCAATTAAACCCCCAAAGAATGATTCATAGCAAACTGAACCGTATTTACTTTCAGTTCATTATCACACTCGCAACTTGTAATTTTGGAAATTTTATATTCTGAGTGCAGCAGCAGGCTACAGGCTGCACACCTCTTGCTACTCTATTGAGACATGCCTGAGAGACATCTTTCTCTTCTCTTCTCTTCCCCGCCTCCCCCCCACCACCTCCTCCTTAGGGGGGGAGTGAAGGCAGCAGAGAACTTTAAAAGCTTTGATCTATTCATGGTATCCACAATACGGAATCCTAGGTAACACACAAACCAGAGGAAACTCCATCTTTAACCTGCTGGACCAGTCCCAGAATAAAGGTTTGCTCTGGGCAAGGACAAGACAAATAGGTTCTTCAGTATTTTTTGTTTAATATCCTTTTAACGTGAGCCTGGGCTGGTGCACAAATGAGCATGGCTGCTCAAATGAGCCACACTTCTTTTTTAGGGCCTTGTTCTGGCAAAGCTCCCACTGAACTCAGCAGGGGGTTGGCAGAGCGGGAACTGAGGAGGAGCTCAGGACCCAGACCTGTGGGATGGGTACGTGAGCACAGGGCAGCGTTTAATTAAATATATCCAAGTTCTACAATGTGCAAATATTTGTAATCTTCACGAATGGCAAAACAATACAATTAAAACCAAAACGCTCAGCTCGAAGACAAGACAAAACTGGTGCTGAGATGCCAGATTGCATCATTATCAATTCTTAAAGCTCGTGGTACCTTAAGTGCATTTAAAGGATCATAACTATTACAGCCCAATTACCAGTGGGACCCCAGAGCAGGTGCACTCATCTAAACAAAAGCCTCAGAGAAAGCAATTCAAATTGAAATTGCTACAGGATTTTCAAAGTGTGAAAGGGACTTGTTGAGAGTAATTAAAGGCTCCAGGATGCAAAATAAAAAGGACATACTCTACCCAAACATGCGGGAAAGAGAGCACCATCTCCAGGTATGCAAATTGACGGTAGGAGGTGAGGTCCCCGGCAGCCAAGTGGACACAAAGAGCGTACCAGGGCAGACAAACTGGTGGGATAAGCAGGGGACTCTGTCTGCATGAACCCTGCTTGATACCGTGTAGTTATCATGCAGCCATTAGTGTGACAATTACTGGCTAACGAGCACGCTAGTCTCCAGATACACATGGTATCCACCATGGGCTGGCATGGATGAAGGAAGACCTTGGCAGGCAAAGGAGGGCAGTGGCTCGTAGGAAGGTCACAGCCATGGATTTAGGGTGAGACGCTTTGGTGGTATCAGCTGGAAGCATCAGGAGGTTTCTGAGATGCAGCAACCACCAGCAGAACAAAACATGCAGCAATGCTGTGTCACACGCTAGACTGGAGGAAAAAAAAAAACAACAAAGAAACCTCCGACACACAGGCAGAAATCAGAATACAATAAAGAAACTACAGGCAGTAGAAAGGAAGAGGTCTCCCAGGACATGCTGCAGATGCAGGCACGATCCAGACAACCCTGAACCCAACCCAGGAGATGCTCCCGGTGGAAGAGCAAGATGAGCTCCCTTCTGGGAGCAGCCCTGTGGAGAAGGACCTGGGGGTGATGATTGATGAGAAGCTCGACATGAGCAAGCAGTGTGTGATCACAGCCCAGAAGGCCAACCGCATCCTGGGCTGCATCAAAAGAAGTGTGGCCAGCAGGTCAAGGGAGGTGATTCTGCCCCTCTACTCCGCTCTCGTGAGACCCCACCTGGAGTACTGCATCCAGCTGTGGAGTCCCCAACATAAGAAGGACATGGACCTGCTGGAGCGCGTCCAGAGGAGAGCCACGAGGATGATCAGAGGGCTGGAGCACCTCTCCTATGAGGAGAGGCTGAGAGAGTTGGGGCTGTTCAGCCTGGAGAAGAGAAGGCTCCGGGGAGATCTTATTGCGGCCTAAAGGGGGCCTACAGGAGAGCTGGGGAAGGACTTTTTACTAGGGCATGTAGTGATAGGACAAGGGGGAATGGCTTTAAGCTGGAAGAGGGCAGGTTTAGATTAAACATCAGGAATAAGTTTTTCACTTTAAGGGTGGTGAGGCACTGGAACAGGTTGCCCAGAGAGGTTGTTGAAGCCCCATCCCTGGAGGTGTTCAAGGCCAGGCTGGACGTGGCCTTGGGCAACCTGGTCTAGTGAGAGGTATCCCTGCCTGTGGCAGGGGGGTTGGAACTCGATGATCTTCAAGGTCCCTTCCAACCTAAACCATTCTATGATTCTATGATTCTATGATGAGAAAGAAATGCAGGGCCTCTCGCTATTTGGTTTATAATACTTCTAATTTTTCTTGTGTTAAAGAAGTACTGCTGTGGGGTGGTCTCGGCTCTGGTTACCTCTGCAGGGGAAAAAAACCAACCCCACATGTAAGTCAGAAAACTCGCAGCTCCAGGGTTACTCCGAGGAGACTGTGCTTGGACTCCAGAGAGCAGCAGGCAGGGAAGGGCTGCCAGGAGCAGAGGAGTAGCACGGGAGGTCCACCAGGACCCTGGGGCATTGCACAGCAAACGTGCCTCTGCTTTGGGTCACACCACAGGCACCAGGGACTCGGTCCCCTCCACTGCCCTGGGAGCCACAGCTAGGAAAATAAGCTGAGCAAAATGCAGGAGAAACCAGCGTCCCACACATTTCCCTCCTTTTCAAGAGCCTGTGACACTCCAGCTCGGGGATTTTCACAGTCCACGAGGAAGCCTGAGCACTCCAGCTTAATCCCGAAAGTCAAAAAGAAACTTAAACATTGGAATAAATAAATAGCAGTGCTACCCTGCAGAGGTTATTAAAGCATTCATTTCAACAGACAGATGGTGTGGAGAGAGAAGGGCTATGTACAGAAGAGCGGAGCCAGGAGCTGTATGTGAATTTTTGCCCCTGACATTTCCACCCATCGAAATACCTCCTCCCTTTGTGGAGGAGAAAATATAAAACACGAAAAAAAACCACCAGAAAACCAAACACAAAAAAGCCCCCCACCCAAAACCCACCTTGCACCTTCCATTTGTAGCAGTAACGTGGAGTGAGAAAAGTGCTGCCATTGAACAGCATGAGCCTGCGGTTTGCCATAAATAACGTCTTTCAGAGGAGGTGCTGCAGTGGTAGCTTGTTTCCTACTGTCCGAACCCACACAACAGCCCCTGTTGTGCTTCGGGGCTCCAGCAGCCCCTTGGGATGCCACGGTCCAGGGCGGAGCACCAGGGCCCAAGGCACTGGGCAGAAGGGTGCAGCAAACCCAATATCATCTTTTTCTTCTATGGCTAGGTTTAGTTTTTATGCCACCTGACCGGGACAATACACAGAAGTGAGGAAAAGTTATGGGCACATGCCTAGATCTCTGACTGCCATAAATTTATAATTTTATTGCAGCAATATATCTGTCATAACAGTGATTTGCCTGCGGCTATTCCATCTTGTGGCACGATCCCATCAGATCTCAAAACCCAAAGGAGGAGGCACAGGGCGAGAGCAAGAGGCACCCGGGCATGTGTCTTCTCACCAGCCCTTGCCCCTCTCCCTGGCATCAGCCCCAACCCTGCACCCCAAAACCGGGTCAGGCTGGGGGGGGAGGGTGGCATTCACGAGGATGCACTGCCCGAGTGATGCTCTTCGCCCGAGCCAGCTGCTTTATGCACCACCTTGCCTGCCCCGCACCTCGGCTGCCATCATCAGAGCTCCTGGTACTCCCAAAACGGTGCTTTTCCCTGGTCCCCCCTCGCCCTGCAGCACCCCCCGCGGCCATCAGAAGACAGGACCAGTGCTTGTGCCAGCCCGGGAGCGGCGGGGAGTCGAAATCGAGTTTTGCCAACGCTGCTGAAATAACCGGATTCATCTCTAGGCATATGGTGATATCTTCAGGGAGAGAGGAAGCCGCTGCTGCCTCCTTGCCAAATTCCTAGTATTTATGGAGTATTTACACGTTGTGCATCTCGTGTTTCTCTTCTCGCTCCGGCTGCTTGCTGTGGCAGGATGATGCAGCCCGGCCGGCAGGGGCCGAGGATATCCTGCCCACAGCCCCCACCACACTAACTACAGACAGGCAATTTGAACTATCTCAACCTACTATGGTTTTCTCCCAGACTTAAGAGGAATAGCCTACAAAAATAATGAGCCGCTTTTAAACACATCCGTAAAACACCACAGCCTCCCCCTCAAGACCACAGCAGAGTCCGGGGAGAGCTCAGGAGGGGAAAGGACTCGCCTGAGCCCACCACAGAGATGGGCTCCTCAACCCTGTTCAGAGGTTGCTATGAAGGGACCATGAAGGACACAAGCATGAAAGCACAGCTATGTCATTTTAACGTGGAAAAGATGTTTTCCAAGAGGTGCCAGGTTCACTTTTTAAGTGAGAGGGAAAACCAGAAAAAGGGGAAAAGCTACCAGCCAAACAGGCTCTGGCGCTGGAGGGCCCTCAGTCCTGGAGGACTTCTGCAGGAAGGAGATACAGACAAGAATCTCAGCTTCCACTAAAAAAAAAAAAGTATCAACTTTGCCCTAAGAAATGAACTGGAAAAGCTAAAACCTGAAATTGGGTGGACAAAGCAGCTGACTGCCGAAGCCCAGAGGCTGGGGAACCAGTGGGGATTTCTTACAGATCCTAACTCTGATTTGGGCTTCACAAGAAGGTCTCGTCCAGCCACCCCACGCGGTGGCCCGTGTCCCAGCAGGAACGGGCTATGCAGGCAGGGAGGCACAACGCAGTAGCTGAGACTGCTGCTGACTAGGAGAGCGGTTCAGCTTTACCAACACAACCCTTGACTTCCTTCAAAATGATGTTCACATACCGAAGTTGGTTAAATTGTAAAATGACTCTTCCCTCCCAACTTGCAGCCATGTGTTTAAACACAAACATTGAAAATGACACGTGTCCCGAAATGTGCAAAACCTCAAGTGAGGCGCAAGCAGCTTGCAGCATCATCAGATGAAGAACCACAACCACAGGTCGCTCCATGGGAAGACAAAGGGAAGCCAGCAAGCACACAGAGCTTGGAGGCACCTCCTCAACCTGGTGCTCGCTCTGTGAGCTGCAGCCAGCCACGGACTCCATCCACCCAGAAGTCCATCCCCAGGACCCAAACCAGTCTCAGACATGAAGACATTACCACTCACTCATCTTCTAGACAAAATGAGCACTGCCGTGTTGATGTAACCACTGGCAAGCATGACTATGTTACTTTGCATTTGGAGGGGGAAAAAAAAAAAATCACTTGCATGCTCAAACTGAAGCTAAGAACAATTTTGCCAATATATCCAGAAAAAGCATAGTCTTATGTTTCCCAAATATTTCCAGAAGATATTACAGAAGGGTAGGATCTCCACTTAAGTGTGACAACAGCATAAAAATATACCACAACAATAAACACAAAAAAGTATCTTCTCAACAGTATGTTTTTGGAAGGACGCCAGCTGGAATACAAACAGGTGATGTATTGAACAGGTTACAAACAAATACATGTTCTAACGAAAATGTTTGCAACTTTTTCCACTGAGCCTTTAAAAGATATTCACAGCAATAATTACAAAGTGCTTTGAACACTTAACACACGGCTGCGTTTCAAAAAATTCCACTTTCCAAAGACTGCATATAATTCTATGTGCCAGTATGCTATGTCAGAGCAACAACTGCATACTTTTTCATATATATACTCATAGTACATATATTAATTTATATTCATCAATACATATACTTTATACATTTATATTATATATACACATAAAATACATATATATAGAAACAAGTCTTTTAAGTTAGGAAGTTGAATTTTATCATGTCAGAAATAAAACAAATTATAGATCAAATTCAAGAATGATGAATACGCCTGACGCAAGGATGTGGAAAACAGTCTTCGGTATTATTGCTCCAGGTTTGGCTTTTTTGGTACTAAAATCTGCACGTGCTCTCTGGTACCAGTTTGGTTTAAACTTTTACTAACTGTTTTCATGATTAGCACTGCATTCTTGCTATGGCAATCTGAAAATCAAGGTTTAGGACTGGCTGACAAAGGCGACGAGAAGTTAGTGAGGAACAAAATCTCCCAATCTCCTTTCAGCAGGGCAGCAGCTGGGACTTACAAGCCTTCATGCCCCATCAGGTAAAGGCAGACCATGAAGCCTCAATATTCACTGGGTAGCTGGTAACGTGCAGTAAATACATCAATCTTTTTTATGTACTTCCTTTAGTTGCAGTCACAGTCCACAGGAAAGTGCCCTTTCCAACACAAAATCTCCTAAACCACCACAGGGAATTCCAACAAAATGACTTCAATTTTATTTTTTTTTTAAACATGTTTTTCCTCATCTACACTTCACAGTAATCCTCAGCTTCCCAAAGGGAATCAAATGGTATTCCTAGGCGCCTTCATGAACTACTCCTAGATGTCTTCTAGGAGACAGCTACCCTGTCCAAGCCATGACAGACCCGCGCTTGCCCAGGTCTCTCCCGCCCCTCGCTCCTCTGGCAGGCTTACTCGAGAGAGGGAGGTACAGCAGCTTTACAAAGAGGTAGTGAGGCTATGTAGGGAAAAAATTAGGAAGGCCAAAGCCCAGCTAGAACTAAACCTGGCTTCTGTTGTCAAGGACAACAAAAAAAGTTTCTATAAATATACTGGCAATAAAAAGAGGACTAAGGATAATCTCTGTCCTCTAGTAGACCAGGCTGGTAACGTATTGACCAAGGACGAGGATAAGGCTGAGGTACTTAATGCCGTCTTTGCCTCAGTCTTCAGCAGTAGGACCAGTTGTTCCTTGAGTTCCCTAACCCCTCAGCTAGAATACAGGGATGGGGAGCAGAATGAAGCCCCTGTAATCCAAAGGGAAATGGTGAGGGACCTGCTTCAGCACCTGGAGGTGCACAAATCTATGGGGCCGGATGGGATCCATCCAAGGGTACTGAAGGAGCTGGCGGAAGTGCTCACCAGGCCACTCTGCATCATTTATGAACAGTCCTGGATAACCGGGGAGGTCCCAGCTGACTGGAGGTTGGCAAATGTGACACCCATCCATAAGAAGGGCCGGAAGGAGGATCCGGGGAACTACAGGCCGGTCAGTCTGACATCGGTGCCTGGGAAGGTCATGAAACAGATCATCCTCAGTGCCATCACACGGCACATGCAGGAGAACAAGGTGATCAGGCCCAGTCAGCATGGGTTTGTGAAAGGCAGGTCATGCCTGTCAAACCTGATCTCCTTCTATGATGAGGTGACCCGCTTAGTGGATGAAGGAAAAGCTGTGGATGTTGTCTACCTGGACTTTTGCAAGGCTTTTGACACCGTTTCCCATAGCATTCTACTGGAGAAACTGGCTGCTCGTGGCCTGGACAGGTGTACCCTTCGCTGGGTAAAAAACTGGTTGGATGGCCGTACCCAGAGAGTGGTGATAAATGGAGTTAAATCCAGTTGGTGTCCAGTGACAAGTGGTGTCCCCCAGGGATCGGTGCTGGGACCGGTTCTCTTTAATATCTTTATTAATGATTTGGATGAGGGGATTGAGTGCACCCTCAGTAAGTTCGCAGACGACACTAAACTGGGGGGGCGTGTTGATCTGCTTGAGGGTAGATTGGCTCTGCAGAGAGATCTGGACAGGCTGGACAGATGGGCTGAGGCCAATGGTATGAGGTTCAACAAGGCCAAGTGTCGGGTCCTGCACTTGGGTCACAACAACCCCATGCAGTGCTATAGACTGGGGGCGGAGTGGCTCGAAAGCTGCCTGGCAGAGAAGGATCTGGGGGTGTTGGTGGACAGCCGGCTGAGTATGAGCCAGCAGTGTGCCCAGGCAGCCAAGAGGGCCAACACCATCCTGGCCTGCATCAGGAATAGTGTAGTGAGCCGGAGTAGGGAAGTAATCATCCCCCTGTACTCGGCACTGGTGAGGCCTCACCTCGAGTACTGTGTTCAGTTTTGGGCCCCTCACTACAAGAAGGACATTGAGGTGCTGGAGCGTGTCCAGAGAAGGGCTACCAGGCTGGTGAGGGGTCTGGAGGACAAGCCTTATGAGGAACGACTGAGGGAGCTGGGGTTGTTTAGCCTGGGGAGGAGGAGGCTGAGGGGTGACCTTATCACCCTCTACAACTACCTGAAGGGAGGTTTTAGAGAGATGGGGGCTGACCTCTTCTCCCACGTGGCAAGTGATAGGACAAGAGGAAACGGGTTCAAGTTATGTCAGGGCAGGTTTAGATTGGATATTAGGAAGCATTTTTTCACTCAAAGGGTTATTAAACATTGGAATGGGCTGCCCAGAGAGGTGGTGGATTCACCATCCCTGGAGGTGTTTAAGAAAAGGGTAGATGAGGTGCTTAGGGACATCGTTTAGAAGTGGGTGTTTTTAAATCAGGGTAGGTTAACGGTTGGGCTTGATGATCTTAATGGTCCCTTCCAACCTCACTTATTCTATGATTCTATGATTCTATGATTCTATGATTCTACCCTCCAGCCAGCCTCAGCATCAAGTAGCCATCATTCATGAAGATATAACCCTCTCTCATGTAGATCATGGCACAGCTATCCTGCTCCCCTCCCTGTTAATTTTCTCTACCCCACCAGGATGGTGGAGATTTCAGACTTGCACTGACTAGCAAAGATGAACGGCTACCACAGGAGACTCCGGGGAAATGCAAAACGTACCCCCCGATCTGGGTTTCATTCCAACCTCTGTAACATCCTTCAATCAACAGAAACAGCCTAGAAACTGCTAAATTTTAACACGGGTATGACAGACTTCTCTGGAGCAGTGAAAATAAATTAAGGAGTCCCTCTTTCTCTTCCTTGCAGCAGCTCTCTGCGGACGTTCATGAGAATTTGCAAAGGATTCAGGCAGCAGCATTCACCAGCAACATCAGCTCTGCCAATTATTCCTATACCTATCTATTAAATTTAAGAAGCCTCTGAGAGGCTGACCCTGTCACAGACTGGGAGCTGAAATTAATTCACCAAGCAAGAAAAGTTTTTTAGGGAACTCTTGCCACAGAGTGTTGGCTTGGACCCCCCCTTGAGAGGGCCTGGGGACTCCACCAGCAAGAGCCAAATACCAGCAGACCTGTGTATTTTCCTCAGTGGAGCATGGCACAATTAGCAGCATTAATGGATAGACTATTCATTTAATTCAGTTTTTTGTTCCACAAATAAAGTCTTCTGTCTGTTTTTTATTTGGTTTTATAAATTAACCTCTTTCTTTTCTCATTAAGTAAACAATGAATGAAGGATTACTCTGTGGGAAAGATGCAAGTGCAAAGGGCAGTGGTTTTATACTGCTGCAGCAATTTCCTTTCAAGCTTCCAAATAACTCTGCTCTAGAAGGCAGAAAATCATTGACGTCTAATCATTTATTTAGTAAGATACACTGTTTTCTTTTAGCTTAGGGAAACTTGTGGCTGGAAAGCTACACTAAAAGTTGGTCTGCTTATGAATGGCCCCCGGTCCTTCCAACAGTGATGGAGAAACTCTTTGCATGCATCAGATATTAAGCAGCGGGGCAGTACAGGGAAGGAAGGACCACAGCCTGATGGACTTTGTTATTTGGACCCGAAGTTCCCATCAGTCTCATCACGGGCACTTCTATCTTCACCGTACCTCTGGCGCAAGGCAGTTACACAGCTGAGGGTCCCAGAGGCCTGGCTGAGCCACAGCTGACTCTGAGGTGGACCTCTCCAGAGGGCACATCGCTGCTGGTTCATTTGCCCCAAGGTTCACCATGTTCTGGTCTGATTGAACCCCGCTTTCCCTCTATGGGTTTTAAAACAGCCATGTGCTGTGATCCTGCAGAGAAAAGCTAAACTTTACACCAATAAAGCGAATTTTTATTTTTTTTTTCATTTCTCCCCTCTTTAAAGCATAACAGCAGGCTGACAGAAATGACCATTCACCTCTGCTCAGCACCTGAGAGACAACCTTAGAGCAGTGGGTGCAGAGACACTGACAAACTGGAGCAAGTTCTGTGGTGGGCCACTAAGAAGGTCAGGGGGCAGGAAGACAGGACATACGCGGAGAAGCTGAGGGAGCAGGGCTTCTTCAGCCTACGTAAGGCAAGGCTCTGGGGAGAGCTTATCACTGTCTACAACTACCTAATGGGACAGTGTGAAGAGGCTGAGCTGCATTTCCCTTGGAGGTCTATAGGAAGAGGGCAAGAGACAACAGACATACACTGAACATAGAAAGTTCCAGTTGGACCATGAACAAAAGAAAAAAAAACACCACAAAAACTTACAATGAGGGTAGTCCAGTGTTTGAGCAGACCACCCAGAGAGGCTGTGAAAACTCCATCTGGGAGCAACTGGCTCTTGTTGGCCCTGAGCAGGCTGTTGGACCAGATGACCGCCAGAAGTCCCTTCCAGTCTAAATTATGACTCTGTAATTCTGTGATGCTATGAGATGTTCATGTTTTGAAAATAAGGAAGGCCCTAGCACCACATGCACAAGCAGATCTGTCTCAGTTAAAGCCAAAAGCAGTCGCAGAAGAGTTGTTACCTCCTCTGCCTTTTCAAAATCTCTAGCGTAACAAACCTAACGATGTTTCCAGAATTTTATTCCTGTGCATTTATCCCTGGCCACTGCTGAAGGCCCTTGGCACTGGTATGGCCCTCTTCATAATGTGGTACCTTATATCCCTATTGCCAGTGGGGTGTACTACATGGCCCCTGGGTACACAACTCCTCCCTTAGTCTCACCAGGAGGAAAAGCCTTGGCGTGCCATAGCGTGCACGCACGTGCACCTGTGGTGTGCAAGCAACTGTGGATGCAAGGAGCTCTTGCACTTCAGAAGGGCCTCCGTTACATGCTAAGCCACTGAAGTAATATAGCCATGATATGGGTATGCAATACCTCTGTGTTTTCATTTCACTGCTGCATGCCCTTTGCTGCTGTAGCCTAGTTTAAGGTTGGACATGCTAACAGAGAATTACAAGCCAGTCACACCAGGATGGACCCTGCCCCATATTCAGGCTAAACTCTACCACTAAGACTGGTTCCTGTCTTTCTGTGATCCAGGTGATCCATCTTCAAATACCTCCAATGGACAAAGGTTAATGAGAAAACATGCTCGAGATCCCACAGATAAACAACCAAACAAAGAAATTTAACCAGTCCCAAATCCGCATTTTTCTTAGGCCTGCCACAGCACTGCGGATGAAGAGTTGTTTCGTGTCAGCAGCCTCCTCAGGGAGGCTCCTGAAACAACAGCACTGCTGAGCCATGGACCACCACCGCTGTCACACGGAGCCCGAGGGATCCTGCAGGCAAACAGCCTCTTCCCTAGGGAAGCCCCATTCCTCCAGAGAGGCCAGCAGATTGAAAGGGTTCTCATAAACCTTCTGCTTTCCAGGCTGGGCAACAGCTCTGTGCTGCACTCCTCTCCAGATGCACAAAAACTTCCTTGTTTAATTAAATGTAAAGGAATTCTGGAAACTTGTTTCAATAGGGACAGTTAACCAAGTGACCAAGAGCACTGTATCTTATTGCCCTCGTTCTCGCTTCATCAATCTTTGTGCCACCCACAAGTTTTATCAGAAATAATTTTATATTTACTTCCAGATCACTGCCAAAAATGATGAATAGCATGGGGGCTCTGACTGATCCCCGCAGAGTTACATTAAAAATGTTCCCATTCAGTGATGATTCCCTATTGACAACTACTTTTTGAGATCTGTCAGTTACCCCGTTCTTAATACATTTAACATGTGCTTCAGTGAAAGTATATAGTACTAATATTTTAATCATAATGTCATGTGGAATAAAATCAAACGCCTTACAGAAGTTTAAGTATATTATATCTACACAGTTATCTTATCCCCCAAACTTGCAATCTCATCAGATAAATCAGGTTTGTTTGACAAGACATAGTCTCCAAAAAAGAATGTTGAATGGCATTAATTATATTCCCTACCTTTAATTCTCTAAATCCTCTATCAATTCCTCTATTCTTTTGCCCGGGATTGATGTCAGGCTAAGCTGCCTGCAGTTACCCGGGATCTTCCTTTTGCACATGTTCACTCATTGTCAATTTCCAAGAGGTGCAAGAAATGAACAGAAGCAGACCAAAGATCTTCTGCAACAACTTCTTTTCGGACTTTTGACTACAAGTCATCCGGCCCCAGTCATCAGAAAATGTTTAAATGCTACCTCACTTCACCATATTGTACAGACTGAACTGCCGATGCTGTGAATACAACACATAGCTCGACTTAGCCTTCACCATGTGCAGTGGGATCAGTCCACTGACAAAGAGCAACCAGCCAAAGACCTGAGAAGCCAAAGATGAGTTTGGTGCAACAGCACTCTGAGGAGTCTGCTCACACTGAGCAGGTCCCTTCATTTTAAGGTATGACCTCCCTTGCTCCCTACCCTGTCTCCATCAGTCAACCCAACCTATAGTCAGGCTTACATTTCACACCAAGACTAAACCATCCCACATCAAAATTTATTATTGGCAAAATACTATCAACTTTGGGTAGGAATCTCCACCTTGTTCTAGCAGATGATGACCTTGCTGCAGCTATTCCTGCTTTACCACCTCTCAATTAGCAACAGCCATGCAATCCACCCAGGCACAAAGCCTTCAGTGCTACGGAGACTGCTGCTACTTGTACAAAATGCCTTGGCGCACCTCTTCAGCAATGCCAAGACATGGCTGTCCTTTAACCTTTGTACCACCCAACTATATCAAATCCAGACCAATGTCTTTTCCTGTTCAGCAGGTCCCCCCCGGCACAGGTCCCAGCTGTCTACAGTATCTCCAACAGTGCCCAACTAAGGGCTGCAGTCAGCCCTTTGGGTGTTCAAGCACAGCAGAGCTTTCTACTGTGTGGGGAAAGCAGTGCAGGAAACAGCACTTTCCTGGGAGCTGGGCTGAGTCTGGGCCAAACCTCCCAGGAGTTAAGGGAATCTTATCTAATAATACATAAAACAATACACAAAATTCACCTACCACAAAAGACCTAGTATCGCATCCGAAAAAGGGACCAGCCAGATCAACGTATTTTGCTGCAATGCCCCCCTCTGCCCAGGGATAATTTGTCTGATGGTAAGAGGTGGTGGATAGCTAGGACACATACCAGACAGGGAGCTTTATAAATATCATCAGCCTGATGTGCATCCAGAAAGGAACACAGAGCCAGTGTGCTTGCTCCAGTCAGTGTTGTTAAAATGGAAGAAAATTATGCATTTAAATAAAACTCTTCTAGCAGAAGGTACAGGCAGCAGTTCAGTGAGAAGCATTAAACACGCTTATTCCACTTCACCCATTAACTATTTTTAATTTTTAAGCAAGTTATTACAGCTACTGTAATATTATAAATATTACATTACTAATTCAAAAAGATTAAATGGTCTCAAATAAGAGACGATATTCTTGTTGCTGCTTTAGCAGCTCTTTGTGATCGGCTACCTGGCTTCTCTACCCTTCCCTCCATGCTTCGCTAGGACACCATCCTGGATGGCACTGGGTGACCCCAATTCCTCCTCATCCTAAGGGAAAGTAGGAGCACCCACTGTCAAGCAGAATCAAGCTCTAGACATACCCCAGTTAAGTGAAACCACACTGCGGGTCTGTTTTGGCATTACATCTGGGATCTGTATCACACAATTTAGGATGCTGCAAAGTGCTGACCTCTGCCTACAGCTGTGCTGGTCATCCAAGCTCCAGAAGAGTGACCAAGCAGCATTCATGGAGGCAATGACCTGGCCTAGGTCAGAAGCACTCCTTGGGCTGAGCTGATCTCCGCCCCTGATCACCCATTTATCTCTGCTGGCTACGGAGGGGTGCTGTCTGCCTGCGGCACGTAGGGCATCCGCACCGCACGGGCCAGGTGAGTCCCACCACACAGGACCAACAGCAGGGCTGGAACACCCTCTGTCTGTAATAAAGGCTCTGACCTAAAAGTTCACCTGTGCGTACTACAGGGTAGTTTCTTATAATGGAAACCCTTCAAGATGGGAAAGGGTCCTTTTTGGTTTGTGTTTATGCAGCACTAAGTAATGGCAGGATCATAAGTCCGAACTCGGTTCCTCAGGAGTCCTTACAATGCAAATTAACGACATACTCATTAGGACCAGTACTGGTAAGGGTGAGCAGGCTCCCCTGCGCAGACCCCAACTGACATTCTTTTCAGTATGTGGCTTACAGCACATTCCCATCCGACTCCTCAGTGGGGAAGGGGAAAGATGATCTAACCATGGGAAGGAAAGTCTTTCTTTGACTTTTCCCTGAAATGGGAGCTCATGAGCAGCAAACCACTATCTCTGTCAGAAGAGGCGGGACCCACCCCCGCTGGACTCGGCTAAGGGAGGACCAGACACCAATCTCTCATAATAAAGAATTAATATGGTAAGAGTTGTGCTCAGACTGGGACAGGAGCAAGACCACTTGTTCTCTGATCACACTTTCTATTGTAAGAAATGTTTCTCACTGACCACCCATGAGTCACTCAATTAAAACCTTAGTATGCAGTCTTTTTGCTGTCACCCATTCTCCCATCTGGTAAACTTGATGCTACTTTTTCGTCATCCTTATTTGTTTCCCAACAAATAAGCACACCTGTGTTCTGAAAACATTCCTCCTTTTGAATTTCAGGCATCTGATGCTCTGCTTCCAGGTACTTCTCTCTGCCACCCTGTGTACAGCCATTTTAGAAACAGCAAAGACAAAAACAACGGTGTTGTCATTGAACAAAGCTCCACTATGCAGGTGATGGAAGTTATCAATCTAGAGTTGAAGGACTTTAACAAAACGAATAGGAGAGAATTCGTGTAAAGTGGAAGAACGAGGAGACAGAACAGCAGCTTTTCAATCAGGAGCCACACACCATACGCTTTAGGAAATAACAAGTTCAATAGCCAGTTGATAAATATCTTGCCAACAGAAAGTACATTTGAAATGGCACATAATGCCGCATATATAAGCACAAAGTAAGCAGGAGCCATGCTGAATGCAGCTCACTGCTGCTGCATGTTTTCCCCCGCCTAGTAACGCAAGTATCATTTCTCAGAGGCAGTCCCTGCTCCCCTAAGGTCATGGGCACATGGATGGAGTCACCTCGGGACAGGGATGCGAGGAAGAGCCGCAGAGCAGCTGTGTGATATCAAACAACTGCTCCTGGTGGGGCGACGGAGGGAGAAACACAGATGAAACTGGAGCAGTGTTTGTTGGGTTGCAACAGATTTATCTCAGTTTAAGGGGCTGCATCATGTGGCTCCAGATTTTTTTCCCTTTAGGATAGCTGGTGCTTTCCCTGATACCCCTTTCATGTTTCGATACACTAATTTGCAGTGGTCAAAGAACCTGACCCGACGGCGCCTGAGCCAATGTAGCCGTCACTGTCTTCTCCAGGCTCCCATGTTCTGCTGGCTCAGCGACACTCACTGCTCACACAGGTTCAGATCCAACAAAGCACACGTTCAACCTGTCAAGAGGTTCATTAGCTTCAATGGGACTATTAAAAGATTTAAAGTCAAGTACATTTGCAACTGCTTTCCTGAAGCAAACCCTAAGTAAAGAGCTCATCAACATAAATAAAGGTGCCAGAGCCAGATCATGAAAGACATCTGTGATTACACAGGTAGGATTCTGTGTGAGCTTTTCAGCATGATTTAGCTCCAACTGTTGCAAATGTGCGAGAATTTTAAATTCATCCTAGAGCACAAGATTGGCACATCTTCTAAAGAAATCCAAATAGTGAATAAATGCATCCTAAAATAATTAAATAGTCCATAAATTTAAAGAGACACTGTCAGGTCCTATTTGGCTTCAAAACGTTGGCATTACACAACACTCTCCAATAGAAACAGCTCTTTGGTTTCTCCAGAGGCTTCTCAGGCTGCATCCCAATGGTGCCGGATCACCGCGGGATGGGGAAGCACAGCTGAAGAGAGGAGGTCAGACCTGGCCCTGCCCCGCCTGAGCCTAATTCATGAACTAAAGAAACCACCAAAGAGCAAGTGGTGAGTGACATGTATGGCAGTCACTGAGCTCCTACAGCCCGTGGTTCTATTCGTTATTACAGTTAAGGGCCTTTCTAAAAAGGAAGGAGAAACGATGCTGGCAAATGCAGCTTTAAGAGCCGGAGGGAGGGGAAGAGCAACGCCAGCAATGTGAACGAGCTCGCAGCGCCTGCTCCCAAACCGACGTGATGAAGTCAACTGAATTAACAGTTTTAACGAGGATGGCGTGAAATGCATTTTATCCCGCCCTGGCACAAGAGTCAACTGTTGAGAGACTCGGCACCCCTGGCCAGCGGAGCCTGTCCCCTGCGTGCACAGAGGATGTGGTACCGCGAATATATTGTGGCTCAGCTAAAAGCGGAGCGGGTGGCAGGACATCCATCTTCCTCCGGGAAGGTTGCTGGGCAACTGGCAAGCTTTCGGCTGGGCGCTGACGTCTGCGCGCACACGCGCGCCTCCTCCATCACTCGCAACTAACTTGATTTTGATGGATTAACATAAGATGAAAATCTACTGCGCTTCTCTCTCTCTCTCCCCCCGCCTCTGACACACGGGGATCATTAAGATACAAAGGAAAATACGATAAAGCGTCGACTTATAATGCGTGCAGAAGACCGTGCAAAGGAAGACGCAGGCAATAATGAGATTAATGCTCTGAATTGATCCTTTATTCCATGGTAGAGAAAAATATTTAGTTGGTAAAATCTCGTAACAACAACAACAATAATAATAATCAAGCAAAACACAGATACACGCTCAAATTGTGACTGTCTTGCATCCTTGACCCTTTCGCATCCTTCAGAAATGCCATCTATTTTTATCACTGCTCCTTGTCAGACGATGTTTTAAGACTATTTCCCTTCACCTGCTGGAGACGCACCACTGGGACACAGAAGTTCCCTCTAATCCCATCCAGCCAGGCATTTATACCACTCTTATTAGCTTGGTATCCCAGTACCCTACTGAGCTGCACTATCATTAATTGTTTCTCAAGTGTCAGCTACAGGCTCAGCTTTACACAGTACAAAGCAAAGATAAGATCCCTGCCCCGAGGAGTTTTACATGCTAAACAGATGGTTAATGACAGCGGCATAATGACAGCCTTTGGACTGGTAGGGGATAACATTTATGGAGTGGGGAATAAATTAACCGGGATTCATGACAAACTGCACTTGCTTTTCCTGAAGAACTCTGAAAATCTGGTGGTGTTTTTCATGATACCCTGGAAATGTGTACCAGGCATGCGACCCAAAAAAACAGAACCTCAGCTTTTCTGCAAACTAAAAGCTTTATTCTAACTCAATTT
Source organism: Pluvialis apricaria (assembly GCA_017639485.1). NCBI lineage: Eukaryota > Metazoa > Chordata > Aves > Charadriiformes > Charadriidae > Pluvialis > Pluvialis apricaria. The sequence continues at coordinate 20,551,189 of CM030012.1, read as the reverse complement.
TTTTACTGAAAAACTGACCAACCCTCTTCCATCAAACATACACAGGGTGTTTTGTCAGAAAGGGGGGAAATTTTAACCAAACCAAAAATATGTAATGTGAAAAAAATAAAACATAAAATGTTCTAGTTACCCCTGAGTTTAAAAAAGTTCTTTAAAAAAAGAGGAAAAGCCAAAATGGAAAACAACCCAAGAGCTGAATGGGAATTGGAGATTAAGACGGCAGACCGTGCCAGCGGCTGAACGCTGTGCCAAGGATACAGGAACGCACAAGGTTTTGGGCAGGTACAAATAAGGAGCTGGGCAGAACCTGGTAACTCCAAGAACAAGAAACTCAGACTCTCCAAGACTGGCATCAGGTGCAGCGCAAGCGGCCTCAGGGACATCACTGCTGGGACTGGGCTGGGGGGGGACCATGAACACCCACCACCAGGGCTGGGGCCACCAGCGGGGACAGGGCTGCAGGACGCCGGGCAGCATCTCCCACTGCCTGGCTGGCAGGACAGCACTGGGCTCAACAAACTAAATACTGACTGGGGCGTTTCTCGTGCTCTTAACATCTGGTTGCAGCAGGACTCAAAACAGCATTTCTGTACTCCTCGCCAGCACACATTATTCATTTCAATACACATATAAGAGGACTATTGGCTCTCGTTAGCTAAGAGATGACAAATCTGTGGAGCCTAACTTCTGGAGTACCCCACGCGCAGCTGATGCACGTGGCTGGGAAAAGCAAGGTCAGAGACAATTTGAATTCTTCTAACGTGACAGATTTTAGCCTATTGTGTTTTATCACTATCGATACTGGCATTAGTATCTTCAGTGCCAGAAAGCTGTTCATAATTTAGGTAACACATAGCATTAAGTACAGGGTATTTCTCTATGATCTCTAGAAGTCAATTCTTGATTCTACAATACAACCATTAAAAAATATTTTTCTACTCTGTTTTGCAGTGTAATGCATAAAACAGTAGATTTTCTTTTCTTTGAGTCTTATTGTGACCTTCTGGTTTTATCCAGGCTGCATGGGAGAGCTCTTCCCCATGCACCAGCCCTTTGCCACATTCTAGAAACACATTTCCAGTTTCTTACTCGACAATGACTCACTAAATTCCCTTGTGGACTTCGCAGATCTGTAGATAAGATGCTGAAGTGGGAATTACAACTGCAGAAAGGCTCCTCTGGGGTGGTGGAAGGTGCAGGTCCAGCCGGCTTTCAGTTAGTTATGTTGCCCCAGGTCTAGCCCTCCAAGTAACATTTTCAAAAGCTGTTAAAAGGCAAGGTCCTTTTTCCATTCCAACTCAAGTATTTAAGATCTGATAGCTCATTGAAAGCCACAGAAATTCTGTCACTCGTGTCATTTCTAAACAGACCCGTATTATTATTATTTCTATGTGGGCAGCCAGAAGTTTGCACATGCAAGACAGGTAAAATACCTGCAAAAACCAAAGTCACAGAAAACAAAACAAATCCTCATCAACCACATTAATACCAAAAAAAGATACAACCACTGAGCGTTTAAATAAGGAGACAACAGAACCTTCTCCCCATTGAGATGAAAACCCTTAAAACCTTCCAGTAACTTCAATGTAAATTCAACTTAGAACAGCTCTGAGACAATCTGAAAATGAATTTGTGAACAGAATAATTGATAAGACTCTTGCGTCCTTATTTCTGTGTGCTCACATAATGGCAATTAAAGCTAAGCACCTTTGAACAGCCTCTAAACAAGCACATGGAAATCTAGGAGAACCTCTGAGTGGGGATTATGCATTAACCTAATGTTCATAATCACGCTCAGAAAGTTTGCTCTTTCAAAGCTTGAAACAGAAATGTTAATATTCTCAGGCAAATAAAAAACCTTAAGCTATTGCAAAAGGCAACTTTTGAATCAAGTATATAATAGGTAATAAAACTTCAAAGAATTCATCACACGCTGCAATTAAAATGCTCAACACAGATTTCTGAATATCCTTCTCATTTCTAAGGAAACTTTTTTCCTCCAAGTGAATAGATAAACTCATGTGAGCATCAGATTATTATTTATTTTAGGAATAAACATACTCTTTCATCTGTGCTGCCGTGAAAAGAGCACAGCGTCATGGACGCTCAGGGTAATCAAAGCCAGTTCCACCTCGTCTCATCTTGTTCTTTAACGGTTCACAGTATCAATCCCCTTCTCAGAAATCTTCAAGTATGAACAGTTAACGCAAAACAATGAGTGGCTGTACATGAGAGAGTAAGGAGACGACCATAGGAAAAAGATCCCACCCCCTCCACAATTTCCAGGCAATTAACTGGAAATCTTCCATATTTTGGAGAGGAGAGGATATGTCTACCGCGTGATGATAGATACGAGCCACAGACAGGAGAAGACTCCAACAATTTCTGCTTAGCCTGCCTATGGGGGGGGGGGGGGGCGGGGGGCGAAAGCAGAAAAACCAAACCAAAAAAGAACATTCCTGTGGAAAGTGAAACTTGTAGCTATGGCTTTACAATGAACCCCCAACAAAAAGCATGCAACAGGCAACTCACTGCCAGATTTGACAAAACACCTAGAACTCTTATTCTCATCACTACAACTGATGATTACACGTAACCGGCACTGTAACCGAAGTTGCTGAACACCCATGGACCCAGCCAGGTGAAATAACCCTGTTGGACTGCAGTCCCCAAGTTGCAGTAGCAGAGGATGCATCCTTGGGATGGGAATCCTCTGTGAATGCCTTACCCTAACAGTAGGAACAACTGCAGCATGAGGGCAGGTCTTGAGCACCAAGCTGGTATCGTATCCACCTGCAAAAAAACTGCGATGGATACTCCTTTAAACAATAGACAAAGAAATCATAGTAGGGCAGAGGAATGAGTGGAAATTTTGTAGTGAAATCAAACCACATAAAACAGAAACTGCATAGTGTTTATGGCAGGAAGACACCTACATCAGCCTAAAGGACTTAATTAAGGCTGGTCCTAGTAAAAGCTGAACTAGCTTGAAGTCTGTCATGGTTTAACCCATCACACAGCTGCTCGCTCATCCTCCCTTCCCCCCAACAAGGGAGAAGAGGGAGAAAAGGAGGGGAAAGTGGGGGGAAAAAAAAAGGCAACTTGTGCGTTGAAATAAAAGACAGTTTAATAGAACAGTATCAGAAGTGGAGAATAACACTAATAATAACAATAATAATGACACAAGACACTCTCACCACCCAGTGAATTGGCACCGTCCCTAGGAGCAACCATGGATTCCCACCTCCCGGCTACCCCCCATTTATATACTGAGCATGACATGTATGGTATGGAATATTTCATTGGCCATTCCATCTTTCTGTCTATTCTTCTATGGGAAGCTGAAAAAAAAGTCCTTGAATAATGTAAACATCACTTAGCAACAACTAAAAACAATAGGTATTATTGACATTCCTTTCACAGCAATCACTAGAAAGAAAAATTAACTCTTTCCCAGCTGAAACCAAGACAAAATTTTACACCCAAACTACACAATTTAGGCACTCCTTATTTCCATTCAGCATAGTTTCAAAAACTGGCTCTTCTGTAGCACAGAACTGAAGAACTGAAAAAAAATAAATAAAAATCCCAAGCACCGCATCAAAAATCACTTCAGCTTATTTGGTGCCTTTAATTTTCATAGGGAAATATGAAACTTATTTCCAAATCACTTTGCACTTAGTAAACTCTCAGTATGATAGTATCCATTTATCCGCAGACAAGTTCAACTTTATCCCTCGTAGCCTGTCCAAAAATATAACAAAATCAAGATGCTCTTTTTTTTTTAAAGACTGAAATCTGAGCACGACTATTTGCTTTCCTTCATTAGCAGAAGAATGCATGTGTGGGACATAGGATGAAAACATAATAATGCCTAGATTTGGGGGAAAACAAAAAACAAAACCAAGACAACAGGAGCGATCGAGAGAAGAAAAATTAGAGACCTACATTGCCGTGGCCTGCTAGAGTCTCTTTCAGAGTATCTAACAGGGGTGATGAGGTCGACCTACCACAGATGATCTCAGGATCTTGAAAAGTCATTGAGATCCTTCATCAGGACCAGAATTTTATCCCAGTCTCTGATAATTAACACCTTTTTTGCAGATGGCCTGAACAGAGGTTAAAGTTGCTACTCTATGTCCTGAAATGTTACCTCAGCCAGGAAAAAAATCACACCGATAAAATCTGAGAGAGAGCCTCCTATGGCCAGGCACAGCAGCCTCAACAGATCCCAAATGTGCTCCTTTCCACTTCCGCTGAGGAGAGTGATGGTTTGCAAGGAATCATAGCCGCTTACCTGGACACACATGGATTTCCCAGGGATTTGTGCTCCGGCTTTACCTATGCATTTCTGGAAATCCCCACTTTGCCCCAGATATGAAGCGGCACCAGCTGCAAAGCCAGAGCATGCTTCATGACTCACCAGCACGGACCCGTCTCCAGCTGCGGGCAGCTTCCCCAGGGAAGGGCCAGCCTGGCAGTGACAACACTTCACAGACACCCAGCACATCTGGATTTTGCTCCAGGTGTGCCACAGACTGCTAGATGACATCCAGCCACCTGGAGCTTCATGGTCCCTATCTGCTGAATAAGGGCAATTGCTTCAGGGGACATAAGAAATCCCATGGATGTCAGGGTAAAAAGCAACTTCCTAACCTTTTTCTTTTCCTATTGGTAATTATGTCAATGTTCGTCTCACGAAAACAAAAAACCCCAAAGCCCCCATGTTACAGCTTTGTTAAAGAACCGTGTTTAAAACCTGAGGAATTGGCTAAGTTTAAAAATGCACAGTGAAAACATCAGGTGTAAATGCAGAAAGCGCATTATGTCAGTAGATATACTATGTCAACAGATACACGCCAGCTGAGGAACTGATATAAGCATATGTTTAAATCTCAGAAGAGAGAGACCTAGACCAAAACAGAACTGGAGGAGAAGCTGCTCCCTCTCTGAAATGGCACTGTGTAGGAAGAAAATGCTTTTTGCTCTGTTAAAACATCTCAACATTCTTCCTTCGTGTTTTTCTTATACTTTCAAAACAAGGCTTCCATACAGAAGGGTGCCAGCAGAACTTAATGTATTAAAACATAAAGTTTTCACCTCAGGAGCAGCTGCAGATCAATATGTGTAGGGTGGCACTGAGCTCACAAAACTCGCTCAAACTCCTGACTACGAGTGCCAGCAGTTTGCCAGAGAAAGGCTACTGAAGCCTTTTATAGCAATTCAAGCTACAAAAGATGCCCCTCCATACACAATCATCGCAGCCTGGCATATCAAAGCACTCCATAAGTCTTGGTGCTTGGCATCATTATTTTTTAGCAATTATTGTTCTGATGAGTAACCCTTGGGCAGTGTCCAAGAATAAGGGGAATTTCTGCCACGGGATGCCCGGAGTGTTCCTCCTCTGCAAAACTAGGAAATAAAATCCGCGTGTGAATGTGTAGTGAAATAACGCAACCCACCTCCATGCCAATTGTGCCCAAAGATGTCACAGGGCGAAAAAGCCGCCCAGCTAGTCGAGAGCTCTCCAGGAGCTGCCTCTTGGGTACCAGGGGCTACGTGGTGCACTATGGAGGAGACCCAGCAGCGGGCAGCTCCTGCTACAGGTAGCTGAGCAGCAGCCGGCGCTCTCGGCACCAGCCACCCGAGCACAGCAGAAGGGGCTGGTCCTCAAAGCGCGTTTACTGGATGAACCAATGCCCAGCCCCAGCTTCGGTGCGGCAACTGGTGAAACTCGAGGGCTACACGCTTGCAAACACTACTAACTAGATACTAACTCAGCACTAACCAGGAGCTAAAAAAAAATAATAAAAAATCTTATCATGGTCTATGCTGACAACCAAACCACTGTTTGGCCCTGGATTAATGAATATAATACCTGACAAGAGCAATTGGATATTAATGGCCTGTAACTGCTTGGCTACCTTGCACTCCGTAGGGTCAAGTACATTAATGTCATAGAAATAGTTCATCTCAACCCAGTGTGAGTACTACGAGGACCCAATGAACTTGGAGATATGAGGGTCAGGCTCCCAGAGCCACTTGCTGTCACTAAGGTTTAGTGGTGACCTACACTCATGAGGAATGGTCCCCACGCAGAGGGACTTCAGCTCCCCCCACAGCACAGTCGCAGAGGGACATCCCAGCCAGAGCACGTCACACGTGCCACCCTGCAGGACTGTGACAGAGGCGGAGGCTTCAGGGCAGCAAAGGCAGCAGAGGTAAGTGAGAGCAGGTCACTCCACCTCCGGCCAGGGCAGGGATGGAGGCAGCCCCCCAGCCCCATCTGTTCTTTGCTTGGCACATCTTCCTGCAGGAGAGAAATACAGGCCAACGTCTTTCTCTTGCTCTTGGTCACTACATTTAATTGCAAAAAAAAATTCACCACTCTAACATTTGCAGAAATATGCCTTTTGTTCTGCTTTCCAAATCCAGGGTGTTTCCAGGGTGCCCAGGAGCAGGTTTCCAAGCAGCGGCCGGGCTCACTAGAGCACTTGCACTCACCTCCAAATAACTGGTGCGGCTCAGGCCGTACGGATGAAACACAGCAACCTAAAGCAGTACTCCTAAAATCTGGATCCCTACACATACGCCCATACATAGTCCCCAGCTCTGCCTGAATTCGGGTTAGCTGATTATTCAGCCGCTTTATCTTGGGGAAAAAAAAGAAACAACAGATAATCTGGAGATTAAACTGGAACCACTCTTCCTGAGAAATTGCTTTCTGGAACGCATAGCAAAGAAAAAAATAAAGTATGTAACTTATACAGCTCCTAGGGGAAAAATTAATATCCCAGTTGCCCTTAAAAGAGTCCAGTAGAAGTGCTGAGTAAATTTGTAAGCACATGATGCTAAGCCTCCTTCAAACCCCTTCAGATGAACCTTTTTCCTACATCTTTCAGGCAGCAGAAATTATGTTTGTGAGACCACTGTTCATGTGCAACTGCTGGGTGCAGACGGGAATATATTAATGCAACAAAAGGTCGTATTACCCTACGCTGCATCTTTAAACAACAGAATAGTTTGAAATAATTTACAAAACCTTTCTCTTAACCCCTCTTGTTCATCAGTTTAAGTGTGGAAGGAAGGGCCAGAAGGAGGGGAGAGGGAAGGATGGCCGTGCGGTGCCTCGCAGGGCTGGCACCACAATGCACACACCGCAGAACATCAGATGCTCTGATACGATGGGAGCAGGACCCACAGCAGCCAAGACGTCCTTCCACACTCAGCACATGCTTGGCAAGCGTGTTTTGGCCACAGAGGTGATACGGCTTTCAGAGACACTCCCAGCACTCAGAGGGTGGATGCTCGGCAGCCCACTGACCCCTCTCAAGCCCCAGGGCCTCCCACAGCGCCAGCAGCAGCCACAACTCTCCTGCAGTGGTGCAAGTCCCCACCAGCACTGGATCCGGCCCTCCTCGCTAGCTCCAGCAACATCCCTTAACGAGGATCTGGAAGGAGCTCCAGACATATGTGCGCTGTCGGTATCAGCCCCTAAAACACTGCTATGGAGCACACTGGAGCAAACACACGGTCGAGTGCATCGAAGGAAGAAATAGGTGGTGAAAAGGGGCAGCCTATAAACGCATCTTTTGACAATTTTTACTTTGCAGTCTCCTCAGCCAACAGTGCTTTAATAAAATACAGTCAAGAGAGCCAGCTTCAGCCTGCCTCTGAGAGCAGCGGACCTCTGGCCACGAGCGGGCATGGGGTAAACAGGGGTTTCTGCTCCCAACACCACCCCCTCTCCCCCTTCTGAACCCTCACCTGACTTCACGTACCTCCCCACCACAGCAAGCTCTTTGGGGCAAAAACCCTTTTATGTACTTGCCTGCAGGATTGGCAAGGCAGGAGCCCCTGAGCCTCACGGTGCTTCAGTACCATCAACACTACAGCAAGGTCCACTACGGCTGTTCGACTCTCAAGTGCAAAATCAGCTCTGTCTCGCCAGAGAAGAGGAAAAAGAGACCAAAACAAAACCCTGAGTGCATTAGTCACTGTTAACTGTTCTTTCCAGAAACATAATATTGAGGGGATTTCACATATTTCCTGGCAGTGAGATTTCGTGGAGGCTTTTAAAAATGGATGATTAGTAAGATATAAATCCCCATAGCTAAGATCAGTAAGAAACCCTTTCAAACACACATATATACACATCAAAACTTGAGTATTTTACCTTTCCCAAAAAAAGCAATTGCTGCTGTCAAGTACACCCTTCTATTACAGCCACATGCGCTTTTTAAGAATAGCTAATCAAAAAAACATACAGAGGTATTTAATCAGGCTTTTTTTTTTTTTCTTTAATGACCTAATGTTTTGGTTTGCAACCGCTGCCAGCTCACGCTGGGTGGAAATTTAGTACTGTCAGCATTTAATTATTATTTTAACACAGATTTCTCTACCTTCCTACAGTGAAGAAATAGCTAGAAAAAAAAATGCAACAATGAGCAGCTTTTTAAGCCATTAGATGTCATCCTCATTACTTAGCCACGTTGGAAATTACCATTTAAGGACACACGGAAGCTCTTTCTGCCATCCCTTGTTAGGGCAGATGCTCCCCAGTTTGCACCTCTGCAGCCGACCAGAGGGACAGCAAACACCTTGCCCTGGAAGCTCACCGGGCTGTGACACAGCTCATTGAAATATGTGCCAAAGAACTGAAATGTGGAGCACCTGGTTTGTGTTGTACCTTGGGCCATAAACAACAAATCAGACTAGTTCTTTCAGTCAGCTTAAAACCTGCTTTCCCAATTTTTTCCCCTCACTGTCTGAAACAAATAAACTCAATTCTGCAACCTGTAACAGGCTACGGGGAAAACTTGAGTTGATCTGCTGCAGATTGCAAGACGAGTTTATTTGATTCACGCAGTGATGGGAAAAAAAAAAAAAAAAAACCAAACCCAAAAACCAGGTTGTATGATTTCAGAAGAAACCCAGAGCTGTGCTACTCGCAGTGAACTCCCAGCACCGTGCAAGAGTTGCACTATGTGTCACTCTGGAGCCAGGACGGGTGCGTGGAGACGGCTCTCCCCATGCTCCCAGCCAGTCTGGTGAGAGCCTGCTCCCTGCTTTCTCCAAAAAAAAGCAAGGTTTAGGCATCAGCCCTCACAAAACCCAATGGAGAAATGAGACTGCAGCAAAGTAGGGCTCGTGACAGCGTGTGTTAAATGGCACAAAGCAGGAAGGGCTGTGAGGACGCACGTGGATAACTTTATCTTCCAGAGCGGATGGAGTAGTCAGCCACACACTTATTAAAACAAGTATTAGTCTGTGATAGCAATCTAAGATAACACTAAGAGGTTTGTCACCCCAGGAAAAAAAAATGATGCTATTGCTGGACCTGTGTCCATAGAAACCACATTTAAGCTTAACAGAGGATCCCACTACGCAGGCAACTCCTTGCTTGAGAGACGCAGCACCCTGTTTGGTATATGCTGACCTTTGCATACAGTCACACTCACAGTTAAAAGAGAAACACGTATATATAAACAGACAAGAATGGAGGTTAGGACCAGCGAGGTGACAAATTTTATTTCTCTGACGGCAAGGTAGGGCTCTCTTGCCAGCTGGCACAAATGAAGCACTGCTCTCCTCTACCTGAAAAGAGGTCGTGGATGTGGTGTTTAATATCCAGATGGCCACTATAAAGGAACCTACCTGTGATAAATAAAGAGGCAGCTATTTCATCTGCTTAATATTAACTCTTCTCACAGCACGCTTTACAAGTCACATTCCTGGAGCGAAGGGCACGTGTTTAAGAAGCCACATACAATTCCAGTTTTGCAGAGTAAAAAAGAGGGAAATAGCTTTGGTCACCGCGAGTATTTGAATGTCACTTTGTTAGGCTGTGCATTGCATTTGACAGAGCTAGCAAAGGAAATGAGAAGTGATAACTGATAGTGCCGTGATTAGATCAGCCACCTTGGGAAAGGTGCTGAAGCAGAGATATTTCACTAAAATAAGGAGAATCCTGGGAATAGATTTCTGGCAAGTGATCGCAAAGAAGATATGGCCAGAATTAGAAATGGATTTTGCAGGCAGATAAAACGTAATAGATAGAAGGCAGCTCAAAATGATATATTGTGAGGGCCTACAGAGTGACTATAAAGTTTGTTCGCAGTTATTTAACATATAGAGATCCTAGAAAGACTTAACTTCAAAATACACTTGCTGTGTTATTAACTTTAACGTGCAGAAATAAAACAATGTTGCATTAAAGCGCTCTAGTAAAAAAGGAAGCTGTGTTCTCCCCAGCTATCCACCTCGGACTTCAGTGGAGCTGCATTGCTTTATCCCAGGAGATAGAAGTGGAACAGGAATCTCTTCTTCTTCTTCTTGGGCTTCTGATTGACAAAGATACATGAAAATGTATGTTTCATTATTTTATCTTGCAGGAAGTTGCTTTAATAATGAAGGATAACTATTGGCAGTGGTAATTAACGCATTGTAATAAACTTATTACATGCATTTCTGTAATCTAACCATGTTTCCTTCTGCAGCTCACAGACAAAGCAGGTCTTTAGGCTGCCACTTAGGCGTTTTAGGGGAAGAGGGTTAGCTTTATTGGCTATTAAAAAAGGCTTCGATCATCCTGCTCTCCTCGTCTGTCTGTCTCCTCCTTAATAGGTTTAGCCAATTAAATTTAAAGACAACTAGCTTCTTGCAGTTCTGTAAAGCACAGTGGCCAAGAGACCTGATGAGTACGCTAACTCAGGGAACGGCTGCTACCTGGGTTCAGTCACTAAACATCAGAGTTTATTGCCACAAGACTAACATGTTGACAACCCATCTTCGCTCGCTCCCGTAGTCACAAGACTGCGAGATCAGTCCATGGGCTTAAGGGTCTGCAAGTCAGAAAAGGCCAATACACTGCACCCAGGGGCTCAGTTTGGCCCTCTGCTCCTCGCTTCATTGGCTGCTGAAGTGTTGAATTTTGCGCAAACAAGTAAAATATTGTGCGTTGTTCATAAGCAGATATAGATTTCACAGCTACAGCAATATAAATCTATGTTGCAGCATATCTGTGTATAAAGACACCTTCTCATCTGCGGGCTCCAAAGAGCTGTACGTGCATCACTCACACCGCCAGAGTGGGAATACTCACATAAATCACCTTTGGTATCAATGGAGAACGCACTTGAGAGAGCGAGGATGTCTGGGGAAGAGCCAAATATTAACACTGTTTACCTACCACTGGAATACAAATTAATAATAACCATTATCACCATCACTATATCAATGACAGCAATGGAGCATCACATTCTGCATCCATAAAATCAGATGCAACCACCACTGCATCCCATGGGAGCTCCTCATGAAAACACAAAGGTGGACTTTAAACACCAACCATCTACGTGATCAAATACCGAGCTATTTACTCAGGCAAAATCTTCACTGAAATCTGCTAAGACAATCAGAGGCAATAGATTTTGGCACGAAAAGGGACAAGCTTCAATTTTTGCCAGCGTTCATACCCACAGTGGCACGAGAAGGAATGGCTGGCTAGATTTTCCAAAGTGCCATGCTGCTCGCTTCAACACTTTCAGAAGTCACGGCGCTTCCTCGCCTACAGATGTTGTACCTGGGCTGAACCTCTTGTCCCTTGAGTTTGGGAACAAAAGCTTAATTCCCAGCACTGGTACCTGGGAGTCTCCATCAAAACAAAGCTCTATTTTTGAAAGAAAATAAGGTCTTCCCAACAGCCCATGAGCTGAATCCTGCTGCCCGACTTTGTCGTTGCTGTTTTGAATGAACGAGAGGTAGGAAGGCCGTTTCTGTCTATATTAATCAATATTTAGGTGATTTCCTGCCCATTACTTCATGTGCTGAAAGTGTTTTTGATACTAAGAAATCCGCTGAACATAAGCAGGCCAGTAGCAGCTGCTCGAGAAATGTCAATAATACTGTGCATACCCTCCAAATTTCCCCAATGTTCATATGTTATTAGCAGGTGACAGGAACTTAAATAAAGCGTGTGAAAAATGAAAGCAGGACAAATAATTATACTGGCATAGAGACTTCTATACTTGAGTAATTTTTGCTTCAAATACCTTATTTAGGCTGTAGGTTTTCAGAGTTGGAAAGAAAATCTTTTTTCTACATTATGCCTATGACAGAGCAGGGTGCTTGGCATCCCTGCTGCTCTGTGGTCCCAGCTCTTTCCCCCACACAATTAGCAGTAGCTAACAGTAGTAAGCAAGACTGAACAAATTCAGAATGAAAATTACTAAGAGAAAAAAAAAAAAGAAATCCTGCTCCAGATTTCAAAGCAATTCCTGAACTGCCCACATTACAATGTGAACGGGCATCCTCATTTGAACAGAAAGCACTTTGCTCAAAAGAGCAAGAAGGAAGGAAGCATGGTTCGAATAAACCAAGCGCAGGCCACACAGGGCACAGGCAGAGTCCACCAGCTTGGGACATGACCTGCTCAGGGAGAAAAGGCAACTGGGCAAGACCGATACTATTCTTATCATCAACACAGCGAAGGCTGTTTCATGAAGCCCCTTGACGAAAGATAACACTGCTTTTCTGGTAAAAAAGCCTTTGCTACCAGCACTGTGAAATTATCCCCTCAACAAGGGGTTGGAGGGCTATATAACCGTGCCTGGCCCGTTCCTCATCCGTAGCATCTCTCCAACACTTTTGTACAACCCTCCAACCTGATGGCACAGGCATGATCTGATGGGAAGCCTGATCCTACAGACACGCTCTTTAATTGCCATTGGCGATTTCTGAGGGTACATGGCCTCATTACCAGCCTGTGAGGAACCAGAGCAAGGCCACCACCTGAGCTCACGCTGGTCCTCAACGTCCCGGTGGCTGCATGGGACCAGAAGCAGGCACGAGCCCCTCAGCTCAGCAACCGCCAACAGCCATTGCCAGAGGGTAACTGCTGCGTTCTGGAGACACCCCACCGGAGTGGCCTGTGGTGCAAGGCTTCACATCCCGTTACCGTGCCTCTGAGCCCTTGTCGTGGTTTGGACTTGGCTGGACACTAAACCAACAACAGATGCTCTCTTTAACCTCTCTCTCCCTTCACAAAAAGAGAAGGGAGAGAGACTTATGGGTTGAAAAGAAAACTAAAACTACTTTAATGAAATATTAATCATAAAAAGAAAATATAATAATATCAATAAGAAAATAATGACATGTACACAATATATGCAAAATTAGTACCAAGCTCCCAGGATGACGATCACATCATCAGCTGGCACTGGGAAAGTCCCAGAGTGGACTCAGCGATGGACAGGACCTGGATTCTGGATCTGGATTCAGGAACACACAGATCACAATCAAAGGCAGACAGACAGACAAAGTCCTCCTTGGACGCCGGCCATTGAAGAAAGACACTGACTCCTTTGGTCCCCCAGTTTTTATAGTGAGCGTGACGCAGATGGGATGGAACACCCCTTTGGTCAATTTTGGGTCACCTGTCCTGTCCATCCCTCCACACAGGTGTGACCCCTCTACGCTCTTCTGCTTCCATCCCTCCTACAGGGGGTATAACAAAGTCAGCTGGCCTTGGATGTTATACAATAAGTATAAGCAAGAGCCTCTGTGTACCTTCCCTCGGTATTCTCTATAAACATCAGGCCTTATCTCTGCTCGAAGCCAGCACTGTCTGAAAAATATGCTGTTACTTTCAGAGAGTGCAGTTAGTTAGAAGAGTGTTAACTGCAAAGTAAAATCACTGAACCAAAAATGGGTTCTGTTCTACCTCAAACCAAGCCAGCCCTCCACATCTCTCCTTCTTTCCCCCAGGACTGGTCTCTCCACTATTTTAGCTTTAAGATGTTCAGCTCTTTTCCTCAGACTGCTGCAATCGCAGCAACATGTGCTTTTGATACATCTAGTAAAGAAATAAATTGTTCCACTTGGAAAGTCAAAATGTTTTCTGTTTCTGAAGACACTGATTTCCAGCCCAGGCTGGCTGCTTCCGAGGTGTGGGACAGGGAGACCACCAGAGTCACAGCACGAAAATGTCCCCACCCTTCAGAAACAGCACCCCGGCTTACAAAAAAACAAACAGATTTGTAAAACAAACTTTACTTTTAGCTTTTGACACTGTTGTTTTAATTTTTCTTGTCTTGGTACAATTAAGCCAGGCTCATTTCTAGCCGGGCTGTTTCTAGTCTTCGCAACTGCACCAGTAATAAGACCTGCTTGTGAACAAGGGTGACCATCCTCGCGCACGTGCCTAATTTCCACATTTTTTCTACATTTTTTCCTCACTTTTTCCACATTTTCCCTCATTTTTTCCAGACTGCGTTTTCCTCCTCCTTGCACAAAGTGACTCCATGGCAAAACACATGCAGAGGGAGAACTCCCGCTCGGTCAGAACACAAGGTGAGGCTGCAGTATCTTCCTCGGACCTTCCTGACCCCAGGCCAGCCCTGCTCCCGCTGGACGCCTGCAGGCCGGAGGGGAACCCGTGGCTGCCTCCCCTGCCCCCCTGAGCCCAGGGGTGCTTCAACACCGCCCCGCTGCCCCCGACAAGGGGCCTAATAACTGAGGTACGGCGACCGCAGCGATAACGCCGGTATGTTTAATCACAACCCTGTGACTTCCCGGTACTCGTTTGCATTTCCTGAGCCATAACCTGACCGCAAGGCCTGCCCCGGGACCCCGACTGCCGCGGGCAGAGTGCCCAGCTAGAGGTCCCTGTGGTAAATGGGGGCTGACGTGGCCGCTTCACCCCCCGAACAGCGAGACGAGGCACAGATCTCTGCGCAGAGCAGCCACAGCAGCACCATCTATTAGCGATGCCGCCGTAACCACCCCCAGGACATTAAGGTCTGCTGGACCATTACATGAGACTACTTTGCAACAGAAGATGGGGGGAAAAAAAAAAAATTAGACATACCAGTTCAGATGTGGTTTATTCATAGCTCAGCTTTTCAAAGTTTACTAATTGTAGCAGAGATTATTTACGGCTCATGCCTCTAAAGAAGTCAATTTTATTCCCTTTCTCTTCTCAACCCTAAATAATATTTGACAAGTTTGTTCCATTTCTCCCTCTAGATTGCAATTTTGTCCCGCCTTGGCTTCATGAGATGCTGTCTTCTGGCCCTTCTCACCCTGGTCTAGTGATTGCTCTCTACCTCCACCTCCTTTCCCCTGGCTCCTGCTGTGGCCTTGGCTTGGTTTTATTTTTCCCCCAGTTCCCGCTGTGGCCTTGGTCTTGCTGGTTTTTTTTCCCCTCCTTCTCCTCACCCTGTGCGTGATCTTACTCACTCACACACCAATCGCTGCCATGCCAAGGAGAAATGTACTTTTCCATCGCCAACTCTCCTCTCCAGCCAAGCCCATCTCTCAGCCTGCCTTGCTGACATCTCTTGGCTGGGCATCTCATCGTCAAATCAAACTCAATATAGCTGCAATGGACCTTTTGATCTTTCCTACCATATGTCCTCACTTGCCCAGCCTCTACCACTTCTGAACAAACTTCCACGCTCCCTGTTGCTCAGGCCTATGACCTCGTCCAGTTCCCCCACCCTTCACATCTTCACTCTTGTAATATCACGGGGCAGATCATCAGTTGGTGTAAGTCAGTGTAATTCCACTAACTCCAATGGCATTATACCAATTTACAAGAGATGAGTTTCTGTCCTGGTGTCTCTTAAAGCAAATATATTCCATTTGACAAGTAAAAACCTTCAGCCAGGTCCCTTAATATCTCTTGTATTTATTACTGTGATCTCTTGTCCTCCAGTCTCCCAACAGCCACACTCTTTTCAATACAAGTAACCTCCTGAAATTCTTCCCTGGCCCTTAGTTCTCCACTGCTCACAACGCAGAAGTTTCCTTTCCACTCTCCAGCCTCCTGTACCTGCCCGCTCTCTGTTCCTCAGCCATGCTTGGCTTGTTATTGCCTTCTGAATATGCCTGATGTAACTTGGTGTGCTAACAGTAATTAGCAGTAATTAATCATGCACTAATTCAGAGGTTTATTTGAAGCTAAAAAAAAAAAAGGTTGCCATGGAAGTTCAACACCCAATGTCAGATTACCATACAATTAAAAAGCACCTGTTTAACAGAACATGGGCACACACCTGCAAACTTATGTACTTAATCACCAAGATTCCATTAAGCGTTAGGTGTTCTTTGTGCCATCCTAATACCAAGCACTGTGCTGTCCCCAAGGAAGGCACCTGGAAGTTTCACAACCATTTTAATACCAGTATAAATCCCTCCTTGAACTAAATATGCCACGGGGTAAAATAACACAAATGATACCACAATAACCCCCTGTGTCTTCACACTCTCTAGACCACACCGTTAAGTCTTGTAATGGCAGGAGGCTTGGCACTTGGTGGCTCCAACCTAACCACCACTGCTATCTTTGTATAAATGTTTCCATATTGTAAAAAAAAAAAAAAAAACAAAAAAAACACCACCAAAAAAAAACCCACCAAAGTAACTCCCACCAACAAAAAAACAAAACAAAAAACACTTGCATGTTTTGTTCAGTTTACTATTTATTAGAAAAAGAGAAAAGCTGCGTTTTGGGTTTTCCAGACCTGGAGGGATGTGAGAGTATGGGGGCAGGATCAGGCCCTTCATGAGAGTACTAAGGAGTTCACTATATGCACAATGCCAGAATGATAAAATATTAATGAAGTGAAAGTATATTAGTGAATTATTAAAATTTCACTCCTCTCTGCAAAGCACAGAGTGAGAAAAACTCAGTGAAGATAATGATAAAAATAGGATCAAAACATTTGGATCCCTTCTCCACCTCCGACAAAAAAGCTTTACAAAATCTGGTGTTAAAATTAACATATTAATTGGGTAGGCTTCTACAAATGATCTACTGTAAAACCCAGATCAAAACAAGTTGGAGTTGGGGGTAAAATGAGATTTAATCCAGTTAAATCTGGATGGGTCAGACCTTCAGCTTCCTCCCATCTCTTATAACCTCTCTTAACCTCTCTAATGCCTCTGCTCCTTTCCACAGCAAGCCCGGCCAGCAATTAAATTGGCAATGAGAAGATCTTACTGCAGGGACTAACAACGAGCGCAGCTCTGCAAGGACGGCTGGGGCTGGGGAGTTCGCATCTGCTTGCTGTGCTGGAAGCTGACTTTATCCAGCGAAAAGGTTGGCCTCTCTACAAAGCCCGAGAGAAAAAAAAAAAAAACAAACCCAAAAGTAGGTCCATACTGGGGAGCGGCAGAGCTGCCAGGGTGGGAGAGGGGAGCCCGGCGAGCCCCAGACAGGAGTCAGGGTCACCGGAGATATGGGACCACTGCTCAGTTCAGCAGGGCGGGCACAGGTCTCGCGAAGAACCACACTAAAAAGAGCAATGGCTTTGCCGTACAGTGTTAAGAAGCAATTTCCAATAAAGCTGCCTCTCTGCGAAACACTTTCCAGAACCGAACTTGGATTGCCGTGTACCTAAAGCCCCATTTGTTAGGAAGTCTGGTAGGATGGAGTAGGATTTCCAATGCCCAGGAGGGAGTCGTTTCCCAAAAACTGCTTTGCCTTCCACAGCTTCAAGCTGGTTTCCCAGAATCAGCTGATCACTTCTGAAAAAAACACAGCCGTAATTTTTATATTTAAATGAAATGCTGTTTTGTTGGAGTCCTTTATTTTCTTCCCCCCCCCCTCATCATTCTTGTTACAGTTTTATTTTGGCTTGGCCATGAGAGCAGCTAACAAGCCAAATGCGGTTTCATTAGAAATGTTTCAAAATTGTGGCCAAAGCCGTGCTGCACTGTGTCACGTCTGAAGTCATGAACTGGCAAATTCCAGCACCAGCCAGGACAGTCCCATTCCAGCCCAGCTGAGGCTTCTGGACAGCCCTGGCAGCCTCTTCTGCCAGGAATGGCTCCTAACACCAAGACATCTCCTATGCCAAAAATCACTGCTTGAAGCCACTCAGCAGGCCAGGCAGCTTCTTACAAGTTTATGTAACTTTTCCACGTTTCCTCCTCAAAACCCTCTGTGAAAGTTCAGCGTAACACCACAAAAACTCCGTTGCGAGCCAACACCAGAGAAATAATGTTTATTTCCCTGAACCTCCCCGCTTACAAGAACCCAGTGACCTAAACCACAGCTCTCACCTTTAGTCTGGACCTTCGTCCAAAGCTGTGTCTAATCTTACAAGCCTCCAACCTGGCATCCCAGTCACGCCAGGCTGGACGGGGACCAGTAAACGACTGGCATTTTCTGGAACCGCTGCTTATATTCTCATCCCTGACCCCACATCCCAAATACATATGCGCTGCGTTGGCGCATTAGCACAAGCGCACTCACGAAAGGCAGACACATTTTCAAAGTTTTAATCCATTAGCAATTGCTAATTAGGGGGCAATTAATTTGACTCCCAGCTCTGCTCCTAATTTGCCTTGCAACTTTGGGCAGTCCGTGTGAAATGTTTCAGCTTCCTATGCTCATACAACTTCAGTGGATATTAAAAAATTAATTTCTCTAAACTGATTTATGATCCATGATGAAAGGCAGTTCAGAAGTGTAAGGACTGCTCCTATTAGTAAAATAACCGGAGCATTTTTTGATCTTTCATTCTAAGGAGGGGGGGGGAGAAAAAAAAGCCTGAGTACCATTAATGAGGCTCAAAAGGTATAAATTGCAAATTGGATACTTTTGAAAACGCGGCCCAGAGAGGCTGGTGGGGCGGTTTTTTAGAACGGCAAAAAACGCCAGGACAGCACAAGCATTTAGCTTCTTGCCTTTCCCTCAGGAACGATTGACATCATAAAACTTTTACAAACGAAAACCGTTAGAGGTAAACAGAGTAGCACATACAGGAGGGACGATGAAGGGTAAATCTAGAAAATACCTAATCCAGCTCATTTCCTTCACTGTGTAAAAACAAGTAACTGACACACTTCCTGCCGCCAAACCTTCCTGCAGATAAGGGCGCTCCCGACAACAGGAAATTCGCTTCTAGAAGCAAGCACACTTTCGCTACCAAGCCAAACTTTCTCCATTTGAACTCCGCACCAATTAAAAGCAGCATCTGGCTAATCAGACATGATCCGGATTAAGCATGCAACTGCCCGCTCCTGACGCCTTTCCCCCTGGGAAACTCAGGGCAGAAGGGGGGTCCCAGCTCCGGCACCGTCCCAACGGGGACTCCTCCAGCAGAAACAGGCGCTGTTCCCTCGGGCTTTGCCATCCCTTTAGGCTGCTCTGCCCGCAGCCGGATTTTAAAGCCAGGCCTTGTAGTTTTTGGATGGGAAGATCCAAAGGTGTGGGCGGAGAGGGCGCTGAGCACCTTCACCTCAGCGCCTTTCAGGATTCACCTCCTGATCCACAAGACCGGCTCACCAGCCTCTGGTTTTCTTCAGAAATAATAATGCAAAAAGTGAAACGTGCAAGCGAAGAGGCAGCAGAGGTCAAACTGGTCATTTAAGGTTTCAGAGTGATGATTTATACAGTGGGTGAAGCACTCAAGTGCTTTTTCTCGGCTTGGTCAGTGCAAAATGAAGATTAAAGGGAGCAACAAAGTGAAATGTTTCGGAGCAAACGCAGTGAATACTCAAAGACATCTCTCCATCGCAAACATCTGAAGTCAACGGCTGCTGCCCAAGAAAATAAGCAAAAGCACTAAAACCTTTCTTGTGAGTTTGCCGTGAAATACTTCTCCCCTGCTCCAAAAGCAAAATAGCTCTCTCCTTTCACACACAATAAACTTTCAATAGTCCAGCAAAGTAAAACTTCAATTTACCACAATAATAGTCTGATTTTCTCATGCTGCATTCATCAGTAATGAAGTATATTTTATTCTCGTATCTCTGCTCTTCTCCTCAAATAGCATGCTATAACCAAACGGTGATTTTATGGTTTTTTATTAAAAGCAATTGCACAGGGTTTCCCTGTAGCCATTTGCCTCCTTTTCTTTCTCTTTGCAGGTGAGGCAGAGTTGTGACACGGCTTTAATATTCAAGTCCAAACCATTACATTTTAATATAACTTCGAAATGAGGAGGAACAGAGGGAGATCTCATCAATCCCAGCTTTCTCTCCCAGGTCCAGAGCTTCCCGTGAAAAGAAATGTGGCCTGGTCATTTGATTCAAAAAAATCCAAACAACAACAACAAAAAAAAGCCATCCCTTGCTACTTCTGATGTTTAACCTCCTCGGTCCTCCTGCTTCGATCCTCTGCTCCCCACCCCAGCCACCCCCCAGCAGCGGCCTCTCCGGGGCTGGCGGCCTGGCTGGGGCAGGACACCCACCATCCCACCACAGGGAGGGCAGCAGAGGTCCCCCCAACTCCTCCTTGGGTGGACAGTGTGGGACCGGGTCCAGAGAGGAGGGGAGGTGGCGGCGGCGGGCGCGTGGGGTTTTATTGTAAAATGACCTTGATTTGACAGGCACGTTCTCAGGTTTCAACAGATGCTGTGGGAAAGGCAACAGCAGCCAAGGCGGTCTGCAGGCATTTCTGATGATATGCAGACTTTTTTCTTTTTCTTCTTTTTTTTAAAAAATAAATGGGGGGGGGGGGGGGTAGTCTTCTCAGTTTCCATGACAACAGTGTCTCCACTTGTCTGTTATTAGATACCATCCGCTTCCTGTGTCTAAATTTTTAAACCAATCAGAAAAGTGTTTATAGATTTTACAGCTCCTGGGACAGTCCCTCTCCTCCAAGAGAGCCACTTTAATGACACGTAACGCCTCGGCCGCCAGGCCTTATATTTTCGGCTGCAAAGTGACCACAGTTTATGTCGTCTCCGGGCTGATACGTGGGCTACGCCGGGGAAAACTGGGGGTTCGCTGCCCGATTTACCGTGCCCGTAAGAGGCGTCACCGCGGTGGGTTGTTGGGTTTTGGTTGGTTTGGGTTTTTTTTTTTTTGTTTTTTTTTTTTAATACCACAGAAACTCATTCTCATTGTTTGCTCATTTTTTGGTTTCTGATTCATCCCACGGAACGGCACGCGCCCTCCCTGCCCGGAACAGCCATCGCCTCAGAGGCGCCGTTACCCCACCGGAGTAACGGTCCGCTCCGACGCCAACGGCCCCGCGGCGGAACGCCGCCCGCCGCCGGTAAAGTTTGGCCGAAGCGGGCGGTGCGAGCCGCCCCGCCGCGCCTTTCCACGGGCGTATTTCTGACAACGTCAATACCCGCCGGCGGCAGCGCGGCCGGCAGGTGGGCAGGGAGAGCCCTTCCCCGGGCGGCGGGGGGGCGCGCACACACACACACACACACACGGCGTGAGGACACCGATCCCCCGTAACTCCACACAAGTTAAAAGACTCAGCGCTGAGGGGCAGCGAGCAAAGGGGCGCTGACACGAAAAAAAAACAAAACCCAGAGAACGCTTTTCCTGGCGGCCCCCGGCAGCACAGCGCAGCGCTGCCGGAGGACGCCCTTCAGCCCTGTGTGCAGGCACGCACGGAGCCCGTGAAGTACCGAGCGGCTTCTCCCCGGGCACGGATCTAACAGCCGCCGCCGGGCACCAGCAAAGCGCGGGGGGGGGGGGCAGTGTTGGCGGCTGTCCCCGGGCCGGGGCGGCTGCAGCCGCCGCGACCCCCCCCCCCCCCCCCCCCCCCCGGCCAGCCTCTCCGCCGCGGGGCCGGGGCCGGTGCCGGCGCTGCCGGAGCGCAGCCCGCTCCCCCGGGATGCGGCCCGCCGGCCTCCCCCGTCCGCCCCCGCGGCGCCCTTCTCCCGCCCGCCCCCTCCGCGCCGCCCTCCGCCTCCCCAGCGGGACGGGGCGGCCCCGACCAACTCCCCGCCGCGGCCCAGCGGCCCCAAAAGTTTGGCCCGGGGCTCCCCGCCGCGGGAGGGAGGGGGCGCGGGGGCTGGCGACCACCCCCACCCACGCACCCGCACACGCTCCCAATGACACCGCGAAACGCCAACGCCGCCGTTACCTCCTCGCCGCGGCCCGTGGCTCCCGCCGCCGCCGCGGGGGTGGGTGCTCCCCGCGGCCGGCCCCGCTCCGCGCCCCGCGGCGGGAGGCAGCCGCAGCCCGCCCCGCCGCCTGCCGCCCCCCCGCCCCGCCCCCGGCGCCGCCGCCGCGCCCCGCCGGGCCCTAGCGCCGCCCGCCCGCCCCGCCCCGCCCCGCCGGGCCGCCCACACACACCCCCCTCCCCGGAGCGGGCGGCGGGTGGCCGGGCCGGGCCCCCCCGAAGGAAACTTCGGGAGAGCGGCGAGTGCGGGTGTTTTCCTGCCGGGGTGGGGAGTGGGGACGCAGCTGCGGGGGGGGAAGGCGGCGGATGGTCGGTCCCGCGGTTTCGGTTCCTTTCCCCGCATGGGAAACCCGGCTCGGCCCCGCTGTGCCGGTGGGGCGCCCGCCCCCCGTCCCATCACCCACCCGGGAGGGGCGCGACCCGCTGGCGGGTGCCCGCACGGCTCGGCTGCCTGCCCTGGCCACCACCACATCGCGACTGTGAGCGACCTTCGTGTCGCTGGAGCCCGACTTTAACGCGTTGAAGACTGAGACACGCAGAAATAAAACTGTTATTTTTGTTACCGGCCGGGGCCTGGCACCTCGTGGTGCCCTACTCTTTACAGTCGAAACCAGGGAAAACTCCCCCATGCCGGCAGAGCTCGCAGTACCCAGGGGGCACCCTGCCACCTCCTCCTCCCCGCCCCTCTGCCCCTTCGCAGCCTTCACCCCAGCCTCCTCCTGCTGCCTCCCCTGCCCTGCCCCCGTGCAAGCAGGGCAGAGGGAGCTTTGGGCCGGACCCGGACCCGTCGGTGAGTGCAAAGGCTGGCAGGGTGTCGGAGGGAGCCGGTGCCATCAGCGCTGCCACACGCCCGGGGAACCGTCAAGCCTGTAAAGGGCATTTAATTATTCATTGTAAATTTACCTTTCTCCAAGCAACCCTATAGAGTGACAACTCAAGGTACGTGCAGTCGCTGTAGTGATTATAGGAAAAGCCTAGCTTTATCCCTGTAGATTTATTTCGCCGTAATGTGGGAATGACTGGTTGAGGGTGGGATGGGTTGAGACTCTTTTTTCCCCCAAGGGAGACATCCTTTCCTTGACACTGCGTCTGGACAGAGGACAGAACGAGAGCTGTGTCCTGCCAAGCCTTTTTCCTGCCTACCCAAACCCCACTACTCGACGGTACAGGGCTCCCAACCCCAGAGCCAACGCGCTTTGGTGTGGGAGTGACACAAAGAAACCCAGATTCTGCACCAGCATATTGCAACCTTCGGAGGTCAACAGTATACAAAAAGTAGCAACTCTGAATTTTGATGATAAGATTGGAAAAAAAAAGGAATGTTTTTCCGTAGCTGTATCAAATACAGCTTTACTGGTAGAAGGGAATGGAAATGTCGTTCCTCTGCCCTTTTTTCTTGCTGTCTCAGGATGGATTTTGAAAAGCCAGCATGGGTTGAAGTAGCAGCTCGGTCCTTTCATTCGTAAAAATTGCTGGCATGAAACTTCTCCCTGCCCCCACCTTGGTCCTAGCTGTATCCCTGAGCACTGCTCGTCTGTGCAGATGGCCATAACCTCCTGTTGATTCCCTGACACTCGCCTCTTCAATGGATGGATGGGCTCGGTTTATTCCAAAGTGAATATAAAACCCTGGGGGTTTCTGAGCAAAGTTACAGTTTGCCTTGTATAGGTGGTTTTGGTGACATGCAGACAGAGGCATTCCCGTTCCACAGGATTCCGGCGTAAGACACACAGGTCCCGCGTTCTGTTTGGTTGAAAGTTTTCTACTGACTGCTCTGCCATATGCTGAAAGCTGCAGCAGGAGAGATCAGCCCTGCTCACGGAACGCCTCACGGTGCCCTTACGGCAAAGCACTGACAAAAATATCAGAAGGTGTGGAATAAACCCAACCCCAGGATCCTTTTCCAGTCTTGTTTCCTGGTTCAGAGGGGTACCATTGGCGTGGCGGCCACTGGAGATGCTCTTGAAGTAGAAACACCTGATTTTGTCTTGATGAAAACACCCCAAGAATAGGTGAGCATTTGGGCTCAGCTATTGATGCGGCTAGAGCTGGGGACCCCGGGCACTGTGTTAATAACAGAACATCTGTTAATTGTTTTCAAAAATATGAATATCTGTTTGCAACATCGCCACATATGGAAATCCCGCAGGCGCCAACAGGAGTCCCCACAATGGGCAAAATCCTGGCCCTATTCAAGGAAACCCCAAATCGCATGATCACCGTAAACACTGCAGGTGCCAATTACCCTTTGCAGGGCTACTCCATATCAATGTTATAAAGAAGGCATTTTTTCCTGTGCTTACCCATTAACTCTAAGCCAGGTAATTTTCCTAATGAAATCAGTAGTAGTGTTTCTTTGTCCTTTGATCAGGTCGTCTGAATAACCCTGTGTCTGTCTCTCTGCTAACCACAGCAGTTATAACCCTCAGCCTAAGTTCCTGCAAAATTTAGCCACAAGTACGTGCATTTCCCTTCTTCTGTTGTTTGCTCCCAGTGATGCAAGCTTCATTATTCTTTCATTTCTTCCTCCTTCCTCCCACTCATGTATTTGAGACTTTCTTACATGCTTTGTAGCTCTACTTCCCACCTCCTCTTCATTTAGATCCTTCCTAAAGAAAAGAGTGCTTTAGAAGACCCACATTTGCAAGGGAAAAATATTAATAGTGGAAACTTTCTCAGAGATGCATTTTTCCTATGTCTCCAAGTGCATCTTGTCTCTCCGTATCAATCTTAGCACTGTTAACTCTCCCATGTAGAGGGCTGCTTTGTTATCTGTATCTGCTGAATGAAATTAATGGAGATGAAATCCTTACCTCTCTCCAAACAGGGGAGAATTTATGATTTATGCTGTAGAAGGTTTTCCTGTGTCCATGTCAGTCCATTGTGTCTAATTCTCCTTCAAATTTTTCATTAAGCCTTGTTTTCTTGGAGAGTCTGTAAATCCGGGCTCTCCAGCTGGCAGCTCCTGGGTTATTTCTGGCCTCTTGGCCCAAGAGCTTACAGCCCCCAGAGCAGCCCTGGGGCACAGGCGGCTCTTCTCCTACCTCAAGAAAAAATGTCCCTGCCGCCTCCTCTCTGCTGCCGGCACAACGCGGTGCTTGCTCCGGGGACAGACAGACGAGAGGCGCTTTGCCACAGGGATCCCCCTTGGGAACGGCTTCAGTCCCATGGGGGAGGCAGCTCAAAAGGAGCTGTAGGTCCTGCTATCAAACCCCTCGTTCTCTTCAAGGACTTGCTGTAGCACCATGTGATTATTTACCAAGGAGCAGCTATAGCTGTGCTGTTTACCCTTTTTGTTTCTTCAACGTATTTAGTCTCTTCATTTGAACACAATGATAACAATGGAAGCGCTTTAATCCAGATCACACGTTTTCACGGTCAGGAAGATGTCAGTGACTTTTGTCTACTTATCCGTTTGCCATTCATATCTGACAGTGCAAAGCCAGAAGGCAAATAAAAAAATATTAATCTAATTTTTCAGATATACTTAATATACCTAGTGCCTCGGGTTTCTGTGTGCCTGACTTGAGTTACGCTTAAAATTTTCATAGGACAAACACTCACCTCTGCAGTTGCAGGCCAATTTACTATTGCCTCAGATGCACAGGGCATATGGCCCAGACCCTGCACCGAAACACTCCTGTTTCCAGGGCTGTACACCCGCCCACTCCACCACGTAAGGCTGAGCCCCAGACAAAGTAGTGAACTACAGGGGGATTACGGTAATGACATTCCCTCTTTCATGCTTATGAATCAAGTCCCACTCGCATTCCCCAGGGGCAGCCAGGCAGACCTTTCATGGTCACATAGGGGTACTTAATTATGCACATATATGTGTTCTTGTACTACTTTAATAACAGTGTAAGAGTCACTTGAGCAATAGATTTGATTTTATGAACCAAAAGGATAAAACTCAGGTTCTCTGGTGGACAATGAAACTGAATTTTTTCCACTCTTCCTTGTTTTATTTTTGTTAACAACACCCTTAAACTTTGAATTATCCTGCAAGTATTAGGGCTCATTAACTTTGTTTCGGCTTGTACTTTGTGCTAATGGGACGGTTTTTCATAACAAATATTAATCACTTGAATGCAAAGGCTTAAATGTTTAATAAAAGTCATTAGTAGAATTACGTGTGAGGACTTATATGAAAGATGATGGTGTTGTTATGGTTACTGCTGTATATTTCCAGCTGTCAGTGGTCTTTCTCACTTACCCTCCGCTTATGTCAGGCCTTGAGCTTTTGCCGTTCTGGGGCTGGGATAATCTGATTCTCGCACACTTACAGCAAGCTCCAGCCTACATACCCCGTGCATTCTCCAAGCTTGCACATGTATGTGAGAACAGAGACCTTCAGCCTTCCTGCATGATCCAAACAATGTTTTTAAAACAGAAGAGCCATTTAACCATTGAAATAAAGCATGTTGGTTAAAAAAATATTTCACATCCACTTTGTCTTGTAGTCTTGCTAATGTCTACTAAATTAAACATCTACAGATCTCAGCACTTTCCACCCCTTTTGGAGTCTTGCTTTCAAAAACCTCTGTTTAAGTGGTCCTCTCTAAATTCTCAGGGGTGTTTCATGTCTTGCTTTCCAGGCGCCCACATTCCTCCCAGGGAAATCTCTCCGGCGAGCCTAGCAGGGTCCCAGCCAAAACATCACAGTGAAGGGCGCTTACTTTGTTTCCCAAGTGTTTCCTCAAAAATGTATGCCTGGATCCATCTTCTCTCTCCTGGGTACACGTCTTGACAATCCAGCTATTGAAGTAGCTCAATGTATGCACACAGTAAACATGTCAACACATCACATTCATAAATTATTACAGGCAATGCCAAATCTGCCACAAAGATTTTTCAACTTGAAGCCGTAGAAGAGGATCTTCAGTGGCAGAAATGCTGAAAAGACTGAAAGCAAAAAATAAGAAAGTGGTTATCTGTTAACCTCATGCAACTAGGATCCAAGACGGCATATGCTTTATTGCCAGTGGAAAAAAGACTGATGACTATTCAGAGGCAGATTTTAGAATAACGTAAAACTACCAGAAAACATTTCTGAAGCTGTTCTGGTACTGCCAAACTTAGTCCTACCTTTCTGTCTGAGGGAATCACTGGGAAGCATGACAGTCTGTGAAGTTTCATAAAACTAGTTTTCCTTTTCTTTTCAATTCTTTGATTAAACACCCCAGAATTTACACAGTCGTTACAGGTGTTACTTTGGTTGCAACCATGCTGGTAAGATTCAGTCAGTTTTTCTGGCTATTCTAGGTCTAGCCCGAGGCAAAGGGATGCTCACGCTGCCTCCTCATTCACATCAGCATCGGCTCCCCAGGCCTTTCCCACCTCAGCCGTGTTCTCCCACTTCTTCGTGTCCTTCTCAGGCTGCCCCTGCGAGATGCCCTCCCGCTGTGCTGCCGAGTACAGGCAGACGCGCTTCCTGCACTTCACTTGGGGGGTTTAAGGATTTTGCTCCCTGGTGTAGCTCTGCTCCCTGCTTGAAGTGACACTGCTGAGCCACCATCACGCTCTGTGTGACACCACAGCAAAAGGCTCAGGTCACTTTTTCAGGCGGTTCAAGCAAACCTACTTTATTTAGCATAGAAATGGATTAAAAATGTAGAGCATCCCAGTTCGCCGTGGGTGAGGAGCCGTCAGAAAGTGCTACGACGCTGCTGCAAGTGGCTTCTGCAGCTGCCCCAACAGATCTGGAGCTCTTTGCCAGCTCAGAGAATCCAGCCGCCCCATCCCCAAATCCACCACAGAGACTTTGGGCTGCTGCGATGCTTCAGACCTGGGTGGAGCGGCACATGCATAAAGTCAAAAGAGTGGAAATCAGGCATTAATCTCTTAATCTCCGTTACTTTGGGATTTGTCAAAACTTGGGGCTGCACCTGGCATGACCGCTGTGCCTGGCAGCTTCCCAAGACTCGTCTTGCGCGGGTGATGGCAATTTTAGCTCTCGTGGTGTCCAGAGCTGTGGAGGAGTGGCTTTGGGTGTGCTCTCGTGGTCTGCTAACTTGCTGTGCACCGCTGCAAGCCTGCATTTTGAAATTCCCATTTTAACATCATCTGGCTTTGCATTTCCCAGTTACGTAGATCTGGCTCCTCCCAGCAATGTTTTTAGCAAGGCTCCCAATAGATTATACTCTGGCCTTCACCAGGGCACGCACCAACCAGCCATTTTAATTATGGCAGATATATTTTTCCGGCATCTTAGTTTTTTCATTGGCTTTCAAGTTCTGAGATGAATGGCATCTGATTCATTGAGTCTCTTTTTTTTTTCCTCTGCTTCTGATACTGTCTTCTTCCATGTGTGTAAAAAGTAAATGGACAGGAGAGAGATTTTTACTACTATCCTATTAGTCCAATATGCCAGCTACATGTTCTATACTTCTTAGGCATTTAAAAAAACCCTGATACCTGCATGAAAATGAAGAAAGCAAAAGTAAGCAAGGAAACTTCAGAGGTATTCTCCCCCATAGCTGATACAAGCAGTAGGACTGGAGTGTTGTACGGCGAGAGGACAAGAGCCTTTTGGCTCTTCTGCCTTGAGAGGGATGGAGACCCCTGGGCAGAGATTTCCTCGTAATCTCCCTCTTTCTCACTTGCCAAAGTTTGTGCTCTGTTCTATGAATCTCACCTGGACTGATATTAGTAACATGGCTTTGCTGGATCACATTTAATTGTTCGTATATTTGGATTAATTTAACATGAGCTTTACTGAGAAAGTGTTTCCCTCTGCAGGGTGAGAGCTTCTGTTTTTAATAAGCACAACCACTGTATTATTCTATGGTCACCTCCTTGTCCCTGAGAACACAAAATCTCTGTATTTTATTGAGATAAATCATATAGAGTGATCAAGTTATCTTGTAAACTAGCTTTACGTGCACCTCATTAAATAATATAAGTCATAATAATGCAGTTAATCAGAAAACAGAACTTTTTCTGCCAATTTTTTGCTTTTCTTGCTTAAATGTTTATGCTGCGAGGGTAGCCCATCTGGTTTAGATTGTAGGATGGAAATCACGAGATTTACCCACCATCCCCTGACTTGCAATTCTGGAAAAGACTGGAAGTAGTTTGGCCACATAATATGTTTCCCTGCCTCCTGCAGAAATAAATCTCTAACTTCAGAGTATATTGAAGCAGACAATGGGGTAATTTTGAGGCATAGACCCAAGCTACAAAATAGGCAGCCAAATCCAGATTCAAATTTCTAGCAAATCGGTGGTTGGAGTTCACGTCGAGGCTTGGGCTATTATAAATTAAGTAGGGATTAGCTGCATAATCTATATTCAAGCCCAAATTTGGACGCTGCACCCCATGAAGTTCAGCAACACCTGGATGTCTGGATCCGGTCTGAGTCTCCAGGCATTTCCCCCTAGAATCGAGGTGTTAATAGTCTGGTTCCTTCAACAGTCCGCTGAATACAAATGCAAATGAATGCTGTGTCTGCAGCTATTGCAGAATTATCCTTTGCAGGTATTTGCACGGTCATTGTCTCAGTACCATTAATGTACTGCCTCTCAACATTCATGCAATCAGGGAAACATTATTGTCTCCATTTTACAGGTGAGGCATGAAGGCGCAAAAAGATTCAGTCACACATGGAGCCTTAATACATCTGGGAGTTGAGTCCTCAACGAGCGCTGCAACAACGGAGTCAGCTGTTCCCCAGCTGAATTTGATGTGACATACTGCTACAGATATCTGATACCTAAATAGCACTCTCCTTGCAGTGTTCCCAAAGCCCTTTACAAAGGTGGCTGAATAGCCGCCTTCCCAATTTGCAGGTGGAAGATGAAAAACACAAGCAAATCCCTATGAAAGGGTCTTACCCACTGCGATGAATACCTCAGTCAAGAGAAGGTCCAGGTTTGTGAAATGCTTTGAGATATCTGGGTGGGACATTTAACAAATTTTAAGGCATGACTAAATACAGTTGCTGTTTGTTCATAAACTGTTACAGGATGCTGTGTCTAGTCACAGTGGAAACTCAGAAATCCCCGTGTGTCCTTGTTTGGCTGGCAGCAGGAGAGGTAGGACGTGCCAGGATGACAAAGCGCTGTACGCTGGCCCGTTTCAGCCACTCTGGATATATCCAGCCACGTGGAACCGATAAGGGCTTTGAAGCTATCTGGCTGATTTGTATAGAGTGTGGAGCAAGTTGTCATTTAGCCTCTTTCAGATAACTGATGTGGCCAGTGGTTTTCATTACTAAGTGACCATCAAGATAAAGAGAGATTTATTGCTTTTAAGGCAATGAGGCAAGTGATGCATTCTTCACGTGCCAAAGCAGACATGGATGGTTCCTTCAGTAACACCTGGATTTTTATAAAGGGACAGGACTGAAATGGAGCCAGAGATCTGAACGACTACCTGCTTTGAGATGGCATATCCAGAGGCGGGAACATCACAACTTGGATCTTTCTCTGCGGTGGGTCAGCTTGGAACACGGGGGCCAGTTTTTTCTCTTGTCTTCCATTAACATGTGTCTGGAGTGCTGCCACCAAGGCCACACAGCTCCTCCACACCACAGAGGCAGTTGTGTCCCTGTGCTGGGGGAAGGAGCACAACCCGGGGGCGGGTGGGAAGGGACTGTGTGGCTGGCCATGGCTCTGCTGCTGTGCGGCTGCACGCAGAGAGCGTGGGCTGGGGTGGCAGAGGGATGGAGGGGTCCCAACTCCGGTGCATCCGCCCCTCTGTGTCTGGGCCCAAACACAGGGAATAATAAAATTTGTCAACTTTTTCCCCCGCAGAGTACAATTCTCAAGAGCAAGTGGGACCATTGTTTAGACTAGACAAGATAATGCTATGATAAAATATTTGAAATAATAGAAATAACAGAGGAAAATAAAAATGCTGGTGGAGATAGGAGGTCACAGCCTGTGGATTCTAGCCAGCAGGTGCTGGCACTTATTTACCCATGAAATTTTGGTTCCATATCTTATTCTCTCACTACTGGAAAATGAGGTTATGACCCTCAGACTTAGGAGGCCCAGACTCTGCTGAAGACTCTCTGAGACCTTGGGGTGGATGTTTGGCCTCTTGCTGGTTCAGTCCCTCCCTGTGAAATGGGGATAACAGTTCTTCCCTACTTCACAGAACCGCTGCACAGATAAACATGTTAACAAGTGTGAAGCCCTCAGCTACTGAAGCGATGAAGGCCACTTAAGTGCGGTAAATAGAGCAGAAAATACAGCGTTGTGTGAGGATGCCGATTAGCCTGCGTCGCTGCGGAGTTCAGCAAACACCCGCTGCTCACTGGCTCTGACATACAGCGTGGGTCGCCACCTTCTCCAATACCAGGATTATAGCCTCAGGGCACCAGAAACTCCACAGCTATCCCAGAACATCTGATGCCTGGCATCAGCCTCCGGAAGGATTTACCCCAAACCCCTCCTTCAGCTGTGCTCAGGTTTTGCAGGGGCAGATGTGGAGGTTGCAGGCAGCACCTACCGATCTGCTGTACCATGGGGCCCCTCGTGTGCCCGCTGAGAAACGCTTGTGGAGCTAACTTCAGAGTTTTAATTTACAGTATTCATTCAGAATGCCTGGTTTTATGGTTGTTGTGGGAACTATAACTGGGAATTTCCTGACTTTGGTGCAGACAAAAATCTCTGCACAGGGTAACATGATCCAGCTCGGAGCGGGGCAGGGCTGTAAAGTTGATGCTAGCATCGGGCACATTTGGGGGTTTGGTGTAAATTGGGGGGACTGCTGTGTGCCTGCAGAAGCTGGAATTGGACTTAGATGATATCTCAACAAAGATGCACATGATATTTTGCCCAGCAAGAATGCTTTCCAGCCATGCAGTCCTCCACCGCTGGGCATTGCTTCCCCTCTTGCTCCTCCTGCAGGAACACCATATCTCAGAGGCTCATCCTCGCCAGGAGGATGGACTACAGCAAGACCTTTTGCTCATGAGTGTAACCAAAGATGGAAGAAGCACCACTGGGCAAAAGCACCCGGCTATATTTTCCTGGAAGTGTCAATTTCTGGAAAATGCAATGCATTGAATAACACTGTAAGTCTGTTACCAAAATATGAGGGACTCAGACTAATAATCCTTCTGAAAAATGCCTGTTAGCTAGTGCAGGCTGGGTTGCTTCAGGCAAAAAATCAGCAACGCAGAAAAAATCTTATTCTTCAGAAAGACGTTTTCTGAGCCCCAGGGCTAGGTCATTTCTAGCAGAGATAGTTCAGGAGCGTGCGGGCAGTCAGACTCAGGGAGA
The DNA here is from genome assembly GCA_017639485.1 of Pluvialis apricaria. Lineage (NCBI taxonomy): Eukaryota > Metazoa > Chordata > Aves > Charadriiformes > Charadriidae > Pluvialis > Pluvialis apricaria. The sequence continues at coordinate 20,519,080 of CM030012.1, read as the reverse complement.
GCCCCCCAGCTGCCAAGCTCTGGAGGTGCTGCTCGTGCTACGGTGAGTAATGGCTCTTCACCGTGTGTGTACTGCACTTCACTCCCCTGACGAAGACAGGACATCGCTGGGACAAATACTGCTCCTGCACTGAGTTATACATAGGTGCAAGGTACATGCAGTGCTGCTGTGGGTTTAATCCACTTACTGTGAATTAAAATGTCTGAGCATAGCTATGGATATACTGGGATTGCTCTTGGCAGAGGGAGAAACTGAACAAATTGCTCAAGGATGCACGGAGATGGGAAGGAGTGAAGAGTTTGGATCTCTGCACTTCTCACTGAACTTCCTTCTCTGCACAGCATTACGGCTCCACAAACACACCTCCTCAGGCCTCCCTGTCCGAGAAGTGTCCTCTGTACGACTTGTTCCCATATGAATTAGCTGTTTAAAATATTCAGATATGCCTCCCACCTTTTTTTCATTTTTCCTCTGATCCTAGAAAAACAGATAAGGTCCCTCAGTGGCCAGGCTTATCAGCCAGGAGTGCTTGGGTGAGCTGTGAAAAGTGGCACATTCCTTAGCTGTTAGAAAGATCTCCTAATGCTTGCATAGCATTGTTCCGAGGTGTGTAAAGACACAACACATATGTTATGGCTCATTATGGGAAATGCACCAAAAAGAGCAGTTACGTACAGACACTGCATCTAAAGCCATTTGCTGCGGGATTGTCAAGCAAAAATTAAGAGGGAGATTTACTCACGGAGAGCAGGGCTGTGCTTTGAAAAGAGGCTTGCTGACCTCAGTCTAAACAGTTTGAGATCAAGGTCTTATTTCTCTGCAGGAGGGACCTCAGGCTCTTGCCTAAAAGAGATTCACAGATTACAGAAAGGCAACACAGCAGAGGAAAGTGATACGCCGACGTGACACCCGGCCAGCTCCCTGCCAGCCGTTTCAGCCAGCAGCTCAGCCAAGCCCATTGCCACCCTGGTCCCAGCCCAGCTTGTGGGTCTGAGCTGGGTATTTTGGGGCCTGTCCCCAGCTGAGCATGTCAGTCCTTGTCCAAGGCTCTGCTGAGAGAAATGCTCAGGCTTCGCTCTGGCTCAGGCTGCCGAAGCCACATGGCTCCAGCAGCAAAGGTGGCCCCAGGTCACCTGGCTGCTGTACCATGTCCCTGAGACCTGGCAAGGGGAGGTGGCATCAGGAAAAGACAGTGGCACAGGCAGAGGAACGGGAAAACAGCTGGGACCTGGGATGTGACATCCATCCCATTTCCTCCCTGTTCCAAGTTCTGCCCTGGTAATGAAACGAAGAGGGCACAGGGACATCAAAGAAATCTGAACGATGCCGCCCGCCACCTCCTAGAGATACTAAAAGCAATCCGGAAGAAAAAACATTATCTCCTGGGAGGTTAAATCAGCAAGCCATTACTAAAAAAGATAAAGGGAGACAACTTTCCTCAGGAAGCAGCAAGTACAGGGTCCTCAGAGGGACCAAGCCATCAAAAAGACTCTCGCCTTTGTTTCTTCAAGTCAGGAATGAACCAGATGCATATGAAATATTTTAAAAAAACACAAACGCTTGCATTGCTTAGTATGCTGCATTACTACATGGTGAAAAAAGAGCATTGTAACCAATTATATGCTTTAATGAGAAATAGGGTTGTCTCTCCTCGCCCCTTTTCCCCACAGAAGTGATTGGTGAGCTCAGATCTGGGTTTATTCCCTCAATTTTACACTGGCATGTGCTCTCACGACTGCAGCAGTGGCTTTTGTGGCTTCTCCTCCCTTGCTCCATCTGAAACTGAAACTCCTGGAAGCTGAGGGAAGGTCCATGTTGCAGCTACATGAAGATGTGGCTTCATTGCTTCAAATGGAAATCATAACAAAGATTAATTTATCCCTTCTTTGAAGAACCTTAAAATTATAAGTGGTAAATCTGGCCTCATTTCTGCCCATGTTTTGTCCTGAGACTTAAAAATGTAGTTTGGAGGTCATCAGGCTGGATAGTGTCCTCCCCAGAAACCACATTTCAAGGCCTTTTGCTCAGCTAGGGAGTCAAGGTTGGCTCAGTTTTCTCAGACTTGCTAAACAAATGGAAGCGTTTCCTGCTGAGACTGTTCTGCCTTCCACCCTGGAAGGATGGGGCACGTGTGCAGGAGAAGCAAGGGGGCTGCTGGAGTCAGGCTGGGAGCTTCACATACTGCAGATACACACACAAGGATCCAAGAAGCAACAACCTTAAACTTCAAAATTTCAAACTGGATGCTGCATACTTATAAAGCAAAATAAAATATTTTTAATTTCCAATACTGCCCGCTGTGATAACAACCTATATCGAAGTGTCCGTGGTATTTCTGGAATGCAGGATAGCTGCATATTTGCAAATCAATGGGTGAAAGACTCTACATTTGTAATGATATGAGAGATCACAGGAGCCGTGATGGAATCACTCTGACCAGTATCTGTTCTGTCACTCAGCTGCTAGCAATAATAAATGATGGGTCTAATTCAACAACATTCACATCGAGCTTTTATCTATATAGAAGTCTCAAAAAGTAATCTTCCATTGCCCTGCAATGAAACTGGCTATATTTTTTGATGAACTGTGCTCTAAAAACGTGTCTGTACTTGTTATCACCATGCCTTGGTTATGAAAGCCTAATGCCAAAAAAATGAACTTGCTTACTACATTATCAGGACATGCTTGGGTTTTTTTCTGCTTTCACCATCTGCTTGCTTTCATATGCTTTCCATTACTGAGACAGTGTATTACACTGCTAGCAGAATTAGGAGGAATAATTTAGCTCCCAAAACAAACATGATAGTAAATACAATGGGCAACATTCTGCTCTCTCTTTAGTCTGTGCAATCCACTGAAGTCTGTTCTGTGACACCTAACTGGGTCAAATTATTTTCTTAATCCTAAAGGTCCAGCTCCAATTGCCTTCAGTGAGGAAATCCGGGTGTAGATGGAGGCACGCATCTCACATTATGCCTAACATCCAATTTAATGGAATAAGGGGTTTTCTTCATTGCTGTGGTATGCTAAACTTTTGAGCTATGTACTGAAGTAGGTGCGACCTATTTAAGACTTATCTAACATATACCATGCATGGAAATTGCAAGGAAAGGTTTACCTAGGCTGGAGTGCCCACTGGGTGAGAGCAGCCAGCAACACCGCCTTCAAAGAGCAGCAGCGAGCAAGACACCCTTTGAGAAGCCTGTTGTAAAGGGAGAGCCAAGGAAGGGCTGTGCTCTGCATGTGGGCTGGTGGGAAGAAAGGCATCGCAGCACAGTGGTCACCAGCTATCAGGGACTGCAGCTGCTTCACCCTCTTATGTAGAAGACCTGGGCCTAACAGGCTCTGCTGATTGGCATGCCTTGAGAACCCCCGTCTGGTACTGGACAGAGGGCTGTAGTTGGAGTTGGCTTGTGAAGGAGAACGGTGGCTAGACTGACAGCCTGTTAGTGTTGTGTGAGCGCAGAATTGTGCTGATCCAGTAAGGAGATGGCCCTGTTGAGGAGCCTGAGGAAAGGGCGAGCCAGCCACACCTGGTGGTACATGAGAGACCATGAGCAGAGAGGGAGGCTCTGCTCCCTCATCAGCATTGCCACACCACTCCGTACTGAATACAAGGAAAGCACCAGCTGCATTGGTTGGGGAGCACAACCTGGCTGCAAAGGCAGCACAGGCAACTGGCGCAGGGGGTAGCACCATCGCCCACTCGCACTCAGCCCACTTCAATGTGGAGTACTGGCTTTTGGGGTTATACTTTCAGGGAGGGAAGAGCTGGTGCCATAAAAAAGGCTTGTTGGGGCTACCACTCCACCAAAAGGGTCATTACTCATCATGAATTGATGTGAGTGCCTTTGAGAGCATAACCTCATAAACCAGAAGTTTTTCGGGGATCACAAACAAGAATGCAGGCTTTGTGTTAACAAAATAGATATAAAAAAAGAATGCCTTTATACTCTACAACATGAAAAATACAAGCATGCTAGCGATCTTTAATGACTTAGCCATTCTTGTGTTTCTTACAGACAAAGAAAAACATGGTTCTGCTGTGTGTTCTTCTCTTATTCTGCTGGGGAGTCATGCACTCAGCTTCCATGAATCCTCTTCAGCGTCAAGATGATGCTATGCCCCTTAGTCTCAATCACTTCCATTAGTATCTCTGCAAGGAGATGATTAGTCTGAATAAAAAGAAAGTAGCAAAGTGAAGAGGTTCACTCCATTGCATAGGAAGAGCAATGCAGAAGGAGGACTTGGAGGTGAAGCTGAACATCTTCTCTTTATTGCATAATTACAGAGAACAGAGAAGCACCACTTGTCACTGGCTTATGTGCTCTCCCTTCTGCCACGTTTACTAAAACTTGTTTTCAGGTTTCACCATAAAAGAAAATTAATGGAACCAGGTTTATCTCTGAAATGAATTGAGCACATGGCTGCTGATTCTTTTCACTCATATAGCACCATTTTGAATGTTCTGAATTAAATCACTGCTTAACAAAATAAATCGTGGTATATAAACATTAATTAATATTCATAGTAAGTGAACTTCCTCCCAGATTTACTTCTGGTGAATAGATGTTGGCTCTAGTCCTTGAAAACCAGTGCTGAAAGAGCAGAGCTGAAGCTGTTATAAATTATCATTTGTGATGGCAGTGTCATAGACTAGAAGTCTATCAATGTGAATCATCGTAAATCAGGAAGGGACTTACACAAAATGTGCTGCTGCAATAAACAACAGGCTTCCGCAACTGAAAAGCACGATTGACATCAAGTTCTTGATTCAATAAAACATTACTTTCTTCATTACACACAAGCTTTGCTTTCACAATATGGCCCTGCACTGTTTTTCATTAGGATGTTAGAGATGTTACTTCCTTGAGCTGTTCGACCTGGTCTCCCCCCAGCTGGAGGATCTGCAGGCAAATGGAATTTAATAGGAAATTTAGGATATTGATATATAGTGTTATTGTTTTAGCAGGTTTACTTTGACTTCATAACATAAGGAAAACAATTTATCTGGAATATATATGGCTAATAGCTCTAGGAAACTTGGTTATCTAATGTAGCATCTAGCTTACTTGCAGAAACTGTAATGGATTCTTCTCTGTGACATGGTGAATCATAAAGATTGCATAAATAGGTAGATCTGAAGATGAGAAACACCATTGAGGATCTACCTGGGAACAGACACCCACTGGAAATCAAATGACCATTTCAACTGCCAACATGATATAAATCTTTTGTTATTGGGTTGCTTGGTTGTGGTTACTCGCAAACGAATTTGATCATTAGAAAAGAGAAGATAATAACCAGGAAATATTTGAGCTCAGCAAGTTGTATATACTTCCCTGTTGACTTCAAAATGTGTCTAAACACATACAAATCAAAACAAGTTAGAGGCATCAGTGCCTTCATTATTCAATCCACTTCAGTTCATCTTATGAACTGCAAATTAGTTCTTCACATATTTGTCATGATTAGGTTAGGTTTATGAGTGACTTGTTACAGAAGGATAGTGGAGTACACAATAAAGGATGAGGAAAAACCAAGGAGGCTGGTGTCTCTGGCATGCCTCAGGCAGGGGTGATATGTGGTAAACGTGCTACAAGCACTCCTTTCCTCCAGAGGGGTGGTGAACATTAGCATAGTATTTGTACAGCTCAGATATTCCCAATAAAGACCCTGAAATACCTGTTCTTCATACAAGGCAAACAGGTTTCCAAGGGAAGAGTTTACTACCTTTTTTTTTTTTTAATCTGAAAACCTAGCTTTAAAAAAAGAGAGAGAGAAAAAATTGTTAGGATTGTTATTTTTGTTGGGATCTCCCAGTAAACTTCAGTGAAAGAAGAAAAAGAAAGGGAGTAACTGAAACTCTGCATGATTCGGCACACAGATGAAAGTATGTGCCTCTGTTCCCTGTCAGCCTAAGGCAGAAGATAAGGTTAAGAAAAGTTAGAGAAAGGGATACTTAGTCTTTACTAGTGCAGATTAAAGGACTTGAAAGGCCTAAGGAAACCGACATCCTAAAAATGACTCGATTTGCTTGCGTTTCGCAAATCCTTGGAAGGCACATGCTGTTCAGGAAAGATGGAAATAGAGATTATCATGGCAGATTAACCTTGTAGTGCCATGACGCGGTAGTTCATAAAGGAAAGAGAAAAGGCAGCATGGATGGGAGGCAATCTGTTCAGGCTGAAATAAGTCTGAGGAAGGACAGTAAAGGCTGGTTTCACTGCATCTCTAACGGCCCCCAGGAACAGCATCAGGCAAGGTTATCGTTCTCCATAATGCTCTCACAGAAATACCACATCGCATGCCTCAATTGCAGAACAAACACTGCTGGCAATGTTATGGCCTAAGTACTCATGGATCAGGAGATTCAGATTTCTTCATCAAAGAGCCACTGAATCAATATGCAGAGTGGCAGTTAAGACCTGGTTTTGGTAAGCAGGGAATGCATCATGCAAGAGCTAATCATAGACGAGAATTTTGCAGTGAGCGGGCACAGGCTGGCTCAGTTAAAATTAAATCAAAGAATAAACAAAAATAGACCTGTTACTATTTATTGCACTAACTACCAGGAAACAACTAGTGAAAATAAAGTTGACCAAATAACTCAAGGACTTCAATTTAGGAAGGGCTTGACATTTAGATCAAAGAAACCTTCAAGTAAGTTGGGGGGAGGGTGAAGCAACAACTTCTAGTGAGATGCTTCAGATCTAACAGGATGCATAATCACTTCAAAATGGCTGTTACTCATAGGGAGATCAGACATCCCAGGTTGCCAGAGCCGTCCTGAAATGTAGAGATTGTCCTATATATATCCCAGCAAAAATCTCTGACACAATACTGAGCTCTGGATTTTCTCCATGCTCCCCACTCCAGGCAGTGAGAACAACTCCATTCCCAGTGCCACCTAGATGGAAAGATGAGGACAACTTCAGCACCTCACCAGGTCACACACCCCAACACGAGGGACATGCTTTTGCCACAAGACCCCCATGTCCCTTTTAAAACAAAGCAAAGTTAATTACTAAGTAATCAGAGCATGTACAAGACATGGAAAAAGAGACATCAGCAATGAAAACTGACTTGGAGGTCAGAGAGCATAGAAATACAGTGGAAGCTGCTGAAAGCAAAGCATTGCAGAGGAAATTAAATTAAAAAATGGCTTCTCAACTATATAAATAAAAGGAAAACATGGAAAAAATGGAACTGCTGAAATGGGAATGATGTGAAGATTAAAGGTAATTCAAGTATGGTTCCAAATCTATATGAGTACTTTACTTCAGTTTCCTGTAATTATAGCGATACTAACTTTAATGGGAGAAAGCTGGATGGACAGTAGGAGAGAAGGTCCTTGTCTGGAAGTTTAAGGTGGTGTGTTCAGGTGGGGAAGAAGGGAACGAGAGGAGGTGACATCCCTCCCCAGTTCTGAGCAATGCAGCACAGTAACCAGGACACCAAAAGACACTGTCAAGGGGCACCTGCTCCCTGGAGAACAGCATTTCTAGCCCCTACGGGAAGAAAATGAAAAGTAATCTGGACAAGTACGTGTCCTTTTGCCTGAGATCAGTTCTGTGCAATATGTTAGAACAATTTCTGAATAAAATAAAAGTTGAAGACATGAAAGTAAATGGGATAAAATGTAACCTGAGCTTGCCAAATAACATATTCTTCTGGAGAAAGAAAAAAAAAATATAACTATTTGGATTTTGGCAAAGCATTTGCAATAGTGTTATGTGGGAAATTATAATTTAAATTAGCATGTGCAATGCACAGCACAACCATGCAGTAGGCAGTGATTTGGCCAGTGCAACAGGACCACAGGCTTTATCGGAGAAGGAAGGACTGTGCTAAGAGAGGTTTCTGCACAGGGAAGTGCTGAAAGTAATGCCTATGGACTGCTCTTGTACAGTAACTTCATCAGAGGCATTTAAAAAAAGGAAGTTATATTAATATATAATATTTAAATATATATTTCTATTAAAATGTTCTGATGTCACAAATTTAGGAAGTATTGCCAGCACAGCAAAGAGCCAGAATATCATGCAGAAAGACCTAGATGACTTTGAAAAACCAGAAATAGGCTGAATTTATGTGGAAAAGCAAAGGCTGGTAACAAAACTGTTGCAGTGAGACAGAAAGCTGAAAATTGATTAAAGAAGATAAAATCACAGGGTACTCAGCTGCAGGGTAAGTACTTCTAAAAGATGATCATATGCACTCCTAGACTGTGGTAAATGAACTCAGAAATGTTATTTCTCATCCTCGGAGATGCTTCCGTGCCATCGCAGCCACTGAGGAGAGTCCCCTGCAGATCTCCGTACTGTTCAGGTAGCGGGTGACACATGAAGAGGAATTCAGACTGGAACAGATGGGGAAGGACTTCTGCCAGAACCGAAGGTCTGCCTGTCCTGCACAGGGAGTCCGGAGGAGCACGGGCTGCTCTGCTCAGAGAAAGGCAAGGCTGGGAGGGGTGAACACAGTAAGGAAGTGAAATATGAAGGAGCAAGAAGAACATATTATATTAAAGTAAATCAGTCATGCACAGGGCAATGCTGGAGGCAAAGCCAGCCAGACTCAGCACGGCCACAGGACTGGGAACGGGGAAAGGTCCTTCAGAATGGAGGTCACTGCTGCTGGTCTCACTGAACCCAAGCACACCTCACGTCCCGCAGGGTGGGTGTGCAGGGCCATGGAGGGTAGCAGTCCCCTCCGAGAGGGTGTGGGTGCAGATGCAATGATGCTGGGAAGTGGCATGTGGCACAGAGGCAGCAGTGCCCGAGCCAGAGCTCGCAATCCCTGCAGAGCCCACGCTGGATTCCTGCAAAGAGACAGAAATGCCCCTGCAGCACCTGCCCTGCTGTGGACCCTGGCCAGACTGGACACTGCCCGAAATCTCAACTTCCCTCTCCACCACCCCAGATAATCAAGTTTGGCATATTTATAATTTATTTTGCTTATTGTGCATACTTCCAGGTATACACTGTCCTGCAGCTTGAATAACATACTGGCAGCTGAACAAGGCACTTCATTTCTATCAATTGGGCATTACATCCTCAGGTACTCCAAAACAGCAAAGATACCTTAGCTTGCCCTGGCTGAAGATCTAACCAAAAATATCTAACAGAGGAGAAAAAATATATGAAAAAACCACAGATATTAAGCAAGGCTCTGTTGTAGCTGGCACTGGTGCCCTGAGGGCTCTGGTTCACTGAGGGCTCCTGGTGTGGGGAAGAGGGTAGCACTTGCCAAAGGAAATGCTTTTTGCAGTGTTAGCTTCCTTCCTGCTTTGTGGTGCTCTGAGGCTCAAATCCCCAAATTTTCACTACTGCCCAAGAAATGGCTGCACGAGGTGAGTCCCTCTAGCATTGCCAAGCATATCTGAATACATGAGAGCTGAAGACAGCTGTGCAGGTGAAACAATCCTGGCTTCTGTTTCTGCGCTACTTGAGGAGGACCTGAAATACTTACATTTTAAGGAGAGTCTATAAATCTAGCTGTACACACATACACATGCATTCATTCAATTTCACTGTTATGAACAGCTATATAAAACTCCACAAAAATAATTTGCCAGATTCCTACCGCCTCTTTAGCTAGGTTATAACATCTGGTATATGGATTTATATTTTGGACTTAATACAGTAATTGCAACTTTAATAGTGTATTATCCTTTCTCCTGACGGACCTGGCTAAGAGTGTCATCTTAAAATTAACTATGTAGGTATACAGAGATGGATGCTTAACCTAACAACAGCCACATAATTTCTGATCTTTAAGAAAATCTTAGTGTAGGATGAACAGTGCGACTCTAATAAAGTAATTGTAAAATATCTTTTTTTCAAAAGGTTGCAATTTGTAAAGTTTTACCACCATCTCCTTAACACGAGAAGTCTGGCAGTCAGGAGGAAACACACAAAACAGCCTCGCTGCCAGGAAGAGAAGAGAGGGCAGCTCTTCACCTGCCCTCCTGGGGTGAGGTGTCCTCAGCAGCAGGGAGGGGAAAGTTATGGCCTTAAGAAAGCACCACGATGCACCATCCTGGGGCTGGATGGGATGGTGAGGAGGCAAATTTCCTGGGCTAGGAAATGGTGAAACAACTTAGGAAGATCTTAACTGATAATGCAGAATTGCATGTTTCTCTTACAGCTTTTTTCTTTAGTAACAGCTCTCACTGTTGCAAAGCTACGTTACTGCCCCTTGTTTTACCTATGCAAAATAGACATATGCCTTTCTTACACAATTTTATCCAGTCATGAGACCAACAGCAAGTGCACTGGCAGCAATGATCCTGTCTTCATTGGGATGGATGAGTTGGGTGTTTGGGACATATCAGGCTGTTGTCTCCACCTCGCAGCCTCTGCTGGGTTAGGGGTTTCTAGGAGCCTGGAGAAACATCTCTCAAGTTGCAAGGTCCTGGATGCAGGCTATCAACTATGTGGACATTTGTGACATATATATTAAGATTAATCTGGCTGAGATGTGAATAGAAATGCCTGTGTGTCAAAGAGCCATAAGAAACAAGAGAGCAAGGTCTAAAAAAATATCCTATGTTGATTATCAAGGAAGCTACTGACAGCAATTGAACTATAAATGCTGAGGAGTGTGTTCCCATGAAGACCAGTTGGCTACTCGGCATTAAGGTTCCATCAGAGATGATTCTGCAGAAGAAGCCTTGTATGTTGGTAACAGCAAGATGGGAAGAAAGATATACCACAACTCTTTGCCATCATCCTCCTTTTGCCTCAACAGGAAAGGGGATTATAACTTAAAATGGGGAAACAAAGACAAAGGGCAGCAACCTCGCTTTACATCCCTGGGGCAAGATTTGAGGCCAAGGTATTACACCATGGTAATTTCTCAACTCCTAGAGAGTAAAAATGGACTATCCAAAAGGGAGTTTGTTATTGCTAGAAAAGAGGAAGCCAAGAGACCCGATGAGGGCTCAAGGGGTCGATATCCCTTGTCTCTGCCTCCCTGCACGCAGATAGAAGAAAGCTCTCGAATGGGTGTGAACGCACATACAAAATGCATGTATGCATACATGAGTAGTCTGAGACAATGAGGGTGAGGGACTGGAAATAGATTTGTTTAAAATAAAATCACCCTCCCTTTTCATAAGGTCTTACATTGAGGTTTGTTATTTCCATTTCCTGCAAGACATAGTGACAAATGTAGGGAGGAGTGTTTGTCAGGCTCTTTGGCAAGCACTGGGGAAGTGGGAGAAGTACCTGAAACTTGGAGGTCACTGCCCTCTTGTTAGGATCCCCTTTACTTTTTTCCAAAGTATCAAATTTTCTGGTCACCGAACACCACTTCACTTTTCATGAAACACCATCCCCCATCTCTTACAGTTTTGTTTTGTTCCGCCCCCCCCACCCCCCTTGTTTTTACCTTTCACTTGTCAAAATGTGCCTTTGCTTTCACTTGGAAATCAATATTGGTCAAATTGCAGCCACTCACCAGTGTAACACCCTTGGCCAGGTTCAGGATATTGATAACAAATGACATATATAATTCTGCGTACTTGTGTCTCACTATTCTGTTTGTTTTGTCTTTCTGCAAAAAAATACTTACTTGTATTTCACTCTCAATTAGAATTACGTTATTTACTTTCTCAATGACCAGAAGATGTTATAACATAATTGGATCTCATACTGACTTGTGTATAACCTTTGGTCTTTCTGTTAAATTTCCCAAACTCCCTTTTTTCTACAGTTTATCATGACTCACCATTACAATAAGTTTGCTTCACTTGGTGGAGTCTTTCTTGAGTATGTTAATTTTGGAATGAATTTTTGAGTACAGCTGCGATATCATCACTAGTGCTGCTGTGTTTTAGCAATCCTAAATTAGGAAGGTACAAGAGAAGAGATTTCTTAACAGAGGTAAATCTCCTTTACTACTACACTTGATATTACGAAAAAGGGAAGAACTGAAAATAGGGTTGTAAATATATCATTGAAGTGTTTTTTGGACCACTGGGATATGCTGTTCTTCCTTGACACATGGGTCTGTGTCCATCCCGGGCCCCCAGTAAACATTGACACACCCAAAAGGCAGAGATCTCTCACTGAGTAACCTTAAAAACATATGAGGTAATTCTGCTTGTTGGTTCAGCACTGGTGAGGTCACAACTCCAGTATGTCCCAAGGAGGACCTGGAACAACCAGATCAGCTGTCTAGAAATCACAATCTGCAAGTACAGGCTGAATGAACCAGGGTTGTTCAGCGCTGAACTAAAGGGAGGTCTGAGCAGGGACACAACAGCATCCTTTAAGTACAACCAGGCTGTTGCACAGAGAAAGGAAATAAAGTAATTTCCATGCCCGTGATGGATTGGACAGGAAGTAATTGCGGAGAAGTAACGGACGAGAATGTAATTGCAACAGCGACAATTTGAGAGATTTAGGTTAGATATTAGGAAAACCGTAAACAGGATAGAGATGCACTAGAAGAGATTCACTGAGGCGGCAGTGGAATCACCATTAAAGAAGGTCTTTAACAACAGGCTAAGACAAACATCCTTCAGGGTGTATAGTCTGACTTTCAGCCAAGCAGAAAACTGATGCCTTGCAGTGACATCTAGCTCTGTTCCATATGCTATGTCTACCACAGCAGCTTCCACGCAGGTCCCCACAATCCCAGTGCTCTGTCTCAGTTCTGGTAACTACAGAGAAAACAGCTCTCCACATGTAACTCACCTCTGAAGGTGGGCAACATGGGGTTTATTGACTGAAGGATGTAGCAACGTAGATGTCAAACCTTCTGGTACACTGTGCAGAGACCCGTAATGTCCAAGCATCAACTGGCTCATATCAGCACGCATACTGTTACACGTGCCTTCCCTAAGCTGTGTTATTTATATGAACCATTGCCTTCTGCAAGCAGGGAGAACTGCAAAACACAGAGAGTTCAAAGGGAGCGCTGCCATGAGCTCAAACAGCACAAGACGCCACAGAAAATGCAGCCTTAGTATCCTGCAGGCTCCTAAGCATTATCGCACTTCAGCCATACACAGATGGCCCTTATCTATGCTAAGGAGGAGCACATTTTCTTTCTATCGCAGCAGCAAGATGCTCCAAGGCTGTTGCTTCACCCCTGGTATCACGGCTCTGGAAGAAGCTACAAGAGAAGCAGGACAGAGTTGTGGTTTCTGTAGAGCTACCACAACGCTGTTCGGTTTCTTTGTGTATCTCTACTATGGATCCACTTCTGCATTTCCCTGAGGTGTGAAGATGAAACTTTTGGGGCTGTAGCCTGGCTTCAGCAGCATAAAGGCTGGCTTTGGCTTGCTGGGATTTTGACTGTGCAACACCCCTGGAGGCTCTATGTCCCAGTTTCCCGGGCTGTAGCTTGCAGCCCACCAAATAACAGGTATTAGCTGTGACTGGCTATATTACACTGTGATGGACAGAAGCAGCCCAGCTGAATTTTGAATCCCAGTTTCTACATCACTATGGAGAGTCTCATTGAACTGCCACTTGCTGGGGGAAGAAAGGAGAGTGGTTTTTAGTATGAAGATCTTAATTTCTGCCCTGGTTGATGCCAGCACTAGCCACAGCATGAGGCATGGTGACAACTGTGAAGTCCTTTCTTGCCCTATGGCTTGTAACAATACATTTGTAACTCCCTCAGGCTTTGTGAGGATTAATTAGCTAATGTTCATGAAGCTTTGAAGATAAAAAACACTGTAAGTGTTTAAAGATTGCTGTCCTGGTGTGTCATCAGGATATCAAGGAGTTACTTCTTGCTCTACAAGGCACAGTTACTTCAGGTTATCCTACACAGCAAGCTATATTTTCCCGCTTGTGCTAAACTTAAAATTTGATTGGGGAATTATTTCAGTGAAAGACGCAAGTGTCTTCTTTTCATCTCAGGTTCCCCTCACTTACATGGTCTACGTCCCCACTGCCCCAAGGCTGTGTCATGAGCTGTGCTCCTGGAAGGTTTATTTAAGCTTTCCACACACTTTACTGCAGAAGAAATCATGCTGCCAGTGTGCCAAGAAGAGCAGGTGCAGCACACCTAGCCCTGCCTTCCTCTTCCGCAGCGACAACATGCTGTATTGGTCCAAACATTCACCTCCGTGGAGTGGCTTCTGGGGAATCAGGATGCAATTGGAACAGCTTTGAACCTCAGTTTGTGGCTGACTGCTCAGTTCCAGCCGTAGGTAATACACCAGTAATTTGCTTTCAGTTGTCCTTGGTATCTTTTCTCCAACAGTGACATAAGACAAGAGAGACTGTCAGGTTTGGAAACCAACTCACCTATAAAGACATTTACAAATCTCAGAGAATGATAGGAGTACCTATCCGTAGTACCCCTTCCTGACCACATATAATCACAAAATGTTTGCAACATCTAAGATGCAGCTCTGACACCAGTGGTCCATCACACTGGGGCTGGACACAATTCACTGCTTCTGGAATCTCACCTGGCTCACCTCTGAGCTGAAATCCTTCTCTTAAAAAGTAAATTAATCCTCATTCAACCCTGGATGCTTACAGTTGGTTGTAACTCCAAAACAACCGTCAGCTCCAGAGCGTATTAGAAACCAGAAACAACATTTGATGAAATCAACGGGGGAAAAAAAAAAAAAGAAAGAAAACTTTTCTAAGCTTTCTGGGAGAAGAAAGCAAATTCCTTGACTGGCAGTGCAATGGAGGGATTTCACATACTCCGCTCAGTCTTAGTATTCATGGGGCCAGGTTTCAGAAAGCTAAGCAGGATCTGAAAGCAGGCATCGGATGGTATATCTGGTGGTACCTCTTGGTACCCAATTTCTATCAATGTCATTGTAAATCAGAACAACCCTGACTTAAGCAGTTAAATCCCTTAGTTTTCCTTGGTTACTCTGAACCAAAATTGATTATTAGATTTAAAAATTGCAGAAAATGAAACATATGGAATATTTTTTCTAAAATACCCTCTGCTGTAGTTGGATGAGCCAGTATTTCCTTAGGGAGATACATTTCATTTCTAAGGCAAATGCATTTCATCATTCAAACAGAAGTCCAAAAACACACAGGGAAAGATATGATGTGTTACAAATACTATAATTCACAAAGTGTTGTGTAAATTGGACCTAACTTTGTTTTAGTTCTGAAAGTTTCCTGATTTGTGTCTTTATCACCCCAAATCTGCTGGTTTATGGATAGCTAAAGATGCTAGACTCAACATATTGCACGCCCACAGCCAGAGGCGGCAGCATCACCTCAAATTGCTGCTGGAAAGAGTGTTTCTTACACCACATGCATATTACTCATGTTGCAGAACTTCTAAGGCTTGTGAAGCACAACTGTTTAAGAATTAGATGAGGCCGCTTTCCAATTTTTCAGCTGATTTTCTTGTTTCACCTAGAGAAGAGATATCTCTGCTTTTTTACAGGATCTCTTCAGAGCAGTTGCTGAATTGGGACTTCAGGAAAAAAATTCTCCAGTCTTCTTTGGAGAGGAGGCTAATTTGTAAGCATAAGCTTTCCTAATTTCATCCCGATAAAAGTCTCTTGACCTTCTAGTTCTGGACAAACAAGCCATGATGTAGTGATACTAATTGAAAACTGTAAGCTCCAGCATTTTTCATAAAACTTCACAAAATCACAGAATGGTCAGGGTTGGAAGGGACCTCTGGAGATCATCTAGTCCAAACCCCATTGGGGGATTACAAAAAATTACAAGCTTCCTGCTGTTAATAATCAGCTATACAACCATCTTCACAAAAAAAGGGAATAGCAGTAGCTGCAGAAAGAGTTAGACAGATGACCACTCGCTCTGGTTTATTGTTTATTTCACAAAGGGACTACCGTGTGCTCTCTCAGCTAAAATGGCCCAGATAAGGCAAATCTGCATTTTGTAACCACAACTGACTGAGATGCAAAGCTAGAAATCCCAGCAGGGCTGTTTCAGCTACAGCAGCATTCCTCTTGCAGTTTTATGTTTTTCACCCCTATGCCATTCACATCTTTTCAGCTCCAAAATGCTCCCTATTTTTAGTACACAATTTGAATTAAAAATTAAACAAAGTGGGAAATAGCAGACTGGAAATCACTGTCCCAAAGCACTGTATGCTAACTGCAGACACACTACATGTCTTGGCCCCATTCTCTTTCCACTCAATTGAATGCAAGCTTAACAGATCTTCCCTCCTTGCTCCTGTACTTGTCTGTTGTCCTTGTTTTGCTCAGTGTATACTGGTTCCCTCCCTTGCTTTTATCTTCTCTTAGTTTCCTATTATTTCCTTTCTCATAACATACTTGCTCTTGGGCTAATTCCTAATGCACTTGCACCAATAGAGCTCCTATTAACTAAAATGCCGAGGAGCAGCTAGGGGCAGGAGAGGACTGGGAAGGACTGGAGAGGGACAAAGACTTTATACAGATAAAAAATTTAAGTGGCACAAAAGTAAATCTGAAGCATAAAGCTTTTAGCCATCCAGAACTGCTTAGAACTTAATAGAAAATAAAGTCCTTGTAAGAGGGCATGAGGATACAATCACTGTCTGTTACTCACTCTTATTTATAAAGCACAGCCGCGTTGCCTGGTGATGCACAGGTGAAATAAAAGGGGAAGAGTTTAAATGATGGAAATGCAGAGTAACTTCCTGGAGCAAGCAGTTATTCCATCAGTATAAATGCCTTCAAAATTAAGTCCCTATTCTAAGAGATTAATAGTATTACAGTCTGCTCCAGAGACCTCTGAAATCAGCAGAGATCTTTCAGTCTATTTTATCTGGCTTTTGATTAGCCTCTTCGCATAGACTAAAAACATGACAACACACAATAGAGCTGAGAAACAAGGAACAGGGAAGGAAAGGTTTGCCAGAATATTATAGACAACTCTCATTAATTCAAGAGAATTATGATGTCAAGCCCCAAATAGCTGCAAAATGTTTGAACTAATATGCTCTTTCTAATCCATACTTTATCTTTAAAGTGGAATCATTATGCAAGTGTCACCTGAGAGATCTTTGCTGCTTAAATTTGCTACATTAGCCTTAAAATTACTGGGTTATTAGAATCCAAGATTACCAAGGCTAATCTGCAAATGGCTCTGCCCAGAAACACCACAGGCTACATCTCTCCTGGGTAGAAAAATCATTGAAGTTCAGACTCAAGTTCATTGGACCACAGTGCCCAAGCCCACCGCAGCCACGCTGCTTGCCTCTTGCAGCTGGTGCACGCAGTATTTTGGCAGGCTGGCTCCCACCTCCCATACCCCTTTGTCTCTACACGCAGGGACCTTTGAGGACAGGCAGCCAACAGGTGTCATGCTTTGAATCTCCAGCATGGCCTCTGACAAGCGTTCTGTCCTCTTTGGCCTCTCAGTACACAGACGGCCCCTCCCATACAAGCGGGTACCCTGTTGCACAGAGGTGCCCAACTGAGACGTCAGCTCAGAGCAATTTTTCTGTACAAGGTTGAGAGTACACAGCACTCCTGTCAGAGCCCTACTATTGCCCCAGACAACACAGCCACCCTCAACTTAGCAAAACCCAGCATGGAGAGAAGCAGCCCATCACAATTGCAAAAGATGCATTTGAAAGTCTGGGACACACCATTCCACCCAGCGCTTACAATTGCCAAACACATTGTGCTTTCACTTAATATGGCTTTGCAAACTACATTAGCAGCAGCATATCAGTGACCTGTTGCAGTCACAAAAAAGTCACAAAAAAACCCAATACATATATATCCTGCTTTGTTCTCGTTCAAAGGGGCTGGGGAACATGCAGGCCACTTCACATACTCTAATACAACCAAGACACCATGTAGCAGTACCTTCTGGCCTCTTCGCTGCAAGCCAGCACATATTCTTGCTGCAGGTAGCATCATGAACCGGATCAGAGTACCAGACTTCCCAGGTTATCATACCAGAGGTGCTCACAGATACAACTAGAACTGAGGTCAGTCCTAAGTGCCCCACTAAAGAGGCAGTATATTAGCAGGAACCCTTACACATTCAACGCCTCACAAACAGGGCAGGTGTTTCTAGTTGTGTCTGAAAGCACATTTGGAAGGTGTGGATGAGCTGGGTCAAGCCAGCTGGGTGCTGCTGGCACCTGTATCACTCTTAGAGCTGGGGCTTGTGCACTGGCCAGCTTCTCCACACCAGCACAGGTTTAGCTGCTTGCAAACACACTGCAATGAACAACCAAACATGCTGAAATGGCAAATGAAAGCAAGGTGTGGGGAAAGGGTGGACTCAACTCCAAGCTGATAAGAAAGTGTAAAGGTGCCAGAGTGACCGTTCACCTGCTTAGCCTCTAAGACAAGGCATTTGGTCCATAAATTCCTGCTGGGTTTGGAAATAGTGTATGAAGATCTCTTTCACTGCATTCAGCACGTGCACATCACTGCATACACAAAGTGCATGGAATGACCTACTTTGCACACTCAGTGGTTGTTTTCCAAACCTGAGTATCTTGGTCACATGAAAAAGTCAAGTTATAACAACCTGCACAAGGTGTTTGGGCCATGTGCTGAGGCCATGGCATGTCTACTACACGTGAACTTCCTGTGAACCCAGGGCTAAGCCCTTTACTTGAAGAAGTAGCATAGAATAATATTGCACACAAATAACTCTTCCAATTTTGACAAAGAAATCGAACTGTGATGATGGTTCAAGTAAGGAAAAAGAGGGTTAGAGAGTGTTGAAGGAGGGGAATGACCAGAGCTTCTCCCCTAGAGTTGGGGGGTTACTGCCAAGTTCCCTTAGTGCAAGTGTTACTGCACAAAGTGTAGTAATGGTAGACTCACTATTTATACGGAAAGTAAGCAAAAACCTTTGTTTCCCAACATTGGCTCTTCAGGATGCTTCAGTGCCAAGGCAGCCTCTACGCAGTGGGCGCAAGTACTTTGCAGTGAGCTCTACCATATGGTCTCTGGGTTATTGGGGTGGCTCTTCATAGCCCTTTCTGGCCTCCTACGTGCCCAGTTTTCTTTGCATGGAAAGAAATATGTGAGGCAGGAGGAGGTGTTGGATCTGCAGCTTGTACCTGGGCATGGGACTTACATGGTCCTCCGAGCAGACACAGCTGTAGTTCAGCAGACCATCCTCAGGAGTGTGGGGTACATGAGATGCTGACATCTTGCCTCAGGCTATTTCTAGAGCTACAGAAATAAGTTGAACAGAACCAGTTCAATCCACGATTGTATAGACTGGTGTTTGATATGCAAAACTTAATCTATATTCCTTAACAGATGTATTCCATGATCACTCTAAAACTGCTCCTTACAAAACCACCTGTGCTTGAAGCATTTCAGAACACTAGCACAGCATCCAGGGAGGGGAGGTGTTGCTGGGCCTATTTTAACAGAGCAGCGCATGGAGGTACACAAAGGTGAGTGATCCTGTCACAGAAGGGAGTTCAGGCTTGTGTTTACCTATAGATAATATTTTGGACCATATCAGAGCAGAAAAAATTACAGTTTGCCCAGGGAACTAAATAAAGAAGGAAGCTGCTTTACAGGTGATTAATGGAGAGACAGGAGTATGTTTGCTTCAGCATTGCCCGTTGAAGGCCAGTGCGTGGGTACCACAAGGCAGGGCTCCACAGCTGTTTCAGTCTGTTCAGCCCTGAAAGTGTGGGCACAGCTTCTGCAGGGCATCCAAGTCTTGCTTCACATGCTCAGCATCGCTGCCATCACTGTCAGGCCTTGCCTTGGGGTCTCTCTTCCTCACACATTTCTCTACGGTGCACATCCATCAGTGGGTTTAGAAAGAGGAGCTCACGGCAGATCTTTCCCATCCCTCCACAGAGCAGGGACCTGCAGATGCTGGCATGTGACCCATGGTGCTGCTGGCCAAGGGATGAAACGTACTCAATGCACCAAATCTCAGCCTTGTCCCCGAGGCAAAGACAGGCACAAGAACAAGAGAGGGCAAAAGCACAGGACACCAGGGCCTTAATTAGTGCTGCTCACCCATGACACATTCTGGGGTGGTGGCTGAACTTTACTGCTGAGCTGTCAAAGGTGTATAAGTACCAAATCCACTTCTGGGTATTTAGGTTAAACTGGTCCTGTCTGACATTCATAAGTGGAAAGTATCTGGGACTCACACTGCAATTCAACACATGGGACCACAGACACATTCTGTGTTTCTGCGCTTTTCAAGATATTCACTCACTCTTCACCTTTTGTTTTATGCTTGAGATATCATTTGAATAATATGAGAATATATCAGCTGTTTCCCTATTCTTTAATGTGTTTTGAATAGTATTCTTTCCTGTCCTTGTAAAAGCAACGTGAAAGGGACAAATCTGGCATACAATTGAGGTAACAGATGTTTTACATAATCAGAGATCAACAGGCATGTTTTTAAGAGCTTTCTTTTTTAATTCTTTCTACTGAAATGTGTTTAAACACAAATAAGTATGTCCAGATAGTATTTTCTAATTGAACATGGAAATATTATTGTATTGAAAAATCAAAGCCCAGAAGTAACATTGACAGGAAACAGATAAAAACAGAATTGCAATGTTACTAAATGTAAAAATGTAAAAACTAAACAAACTGGCTAAGTAAAAGGGAATCAAGATCTGATCTCAGTTTTCTAAGCTGAAGTGTCACAAGAAACAGAGAATAGGAGCTCTTAAATGTGTTATCCGATATGACCATTTCTCATAGCACAGAAATACAGAGATGCCTCAATTTTAGAATTCGTTAGCTTGAAATTCAGTACTCCAGCCCTCTGCTCCACAGTAGCAATCCATTTTCTGTCTTTTTTTTAATACATACTCTTCTTTTTTGTTTAGTACCAATTATTTCTTTTTATTTTCATTGCATAAACTTTAAGGAATTGCTTCTTTTGATGTGTTTTATGCCAGCTTGTTGGGTTTTTTTTAAATGCAAAACCCACGTTGTAGTACCTCTGAAGAATACATACATGCATGAGCAATGGCCACATGGCAGGAATGTGCACTTTCAGTAGTCTGACTGGGGGCATGGTCACAAATCACTCAGATGAGTTCATTGTCTGTATTCAGTTTATCTGAAAAATTATTGTTTGAGGTGCTTTGGCCCTCAAACAATGTAAAGGCCTTCCTGATAATGCCAGAAAAGTAACCAAGAGAAATAATGGAGCAGACGCAAGTAGTTTGCCTGCATCAAGCAAATATTCATCTGCATGTCTGCAGGTGAAATTACTCACGTGGCTTTTCAGGAGGGTAGAGGGAATCACATCTATTCTCTAGCTGGCAGTCAATTCAGAAATAAGAAGTATGCCTGCTGGGCTCTCCTAACGCACCTTAGCAGAGGTATAATAAAGTGTTATGTGAGCAGATGTTGTTACTGACTGACCTGGAGCACAAGCGCTAGTGAGTTTTAAGGGGAACTGAGCTTGTATGTGCTGGAGGAACTTCTGAAATTCCCACCGATATTTTCTCAGTTGTGCCTAAATCTTATAATTTGCCCTGGAACTGAATCAAACCACGGAGAGCAATTTGGGCTCATTGTGGTAATGGACAAATTGACGTTGCCTGAGGACAGCAAATGCTCCAACTGCCTAGAAATTTAGGCAGCATCTCACACTTGCTGTGAGAAGCTGAAATGTGGATTTTTAAGCTGTAGAGCTTGGCAAACTTTGAAGAGGCTTGAAAATTAGATTGATTGAGCATCATATACAAGACCATTATTCTTATAAAGCTCTTTCACTGTTCCAAATAAAAAGATTGTTGTAAGCACAGAAATGTAAAGTGCTTTGACAAGAAAAAGCAACAGCAAGAAGTAGACATTGGGTGACTTCTGTAAACCTGAGAAGAATAAATCTTTTGAAAATAGGAGTCAGATTCTCAGCTGTGGTATAAAAGAGGCTCAATTCCACTGTCTTCAACATAATTGTGCTGTCAGAGCCATCTACCACTGTGTCATAGTCACAAGACACTCTTGTACTATTATCATGGATTCCTCCTTTTTCCAGCATGGGCAAGGAGACTGCAGGGCTAGATATGGTGGGGAGAGAAGTACAAAATGGAGGGGGGAGGGAGAAGAACCCTATAGGGAAGGAAAGAAATGCAATGAAAGAGCCCAGGCAACTGCAGTGCTAGCCACTGCCTAGATGCAATTGCTTTGAGTACACAGGGTTGTCATTAATTTTCGAGGAGCCACACTGCATACTGAAAGGTCTACCCTCAGACCAGCTTTCTCCACAGCATTGGGAGTGGGAAGCCAGTCTTCCCAGAAACTCATCTAACACCCCAGTGTCAGAGTACACAGAACGGAGCCAGATAAGCAGAAGACAAGTTGTCAATCTAGAAGGGACCAGAGATTGCAAGGAAGAGAGAGATGGATGCAATGTTGCTTGTTTCATGAGGACTACCAAGGAAACCAGGCTCAGTTCATACAGGTAGGATTTCAGGATTGAATTAGAGGAAAAGACCTTGGCCCAGTGGGGTTCAAGGACTGCCTGCAGGAAGGGCCAAAGCAGGGACATAGTACAAAAGGAAGGAAGAAGGGCACAAAAGGGGCCCAGCTGCAGCCTGGCCCTGGACTTAGCTCTGGGACCCCAGCAGGGCCCTGGGACCCCAGTGGGCTTGTGTGGCAGCTGGGACAGCAGCAGAGGGCACCAGGAGCAGCTGCAGGCACTGCAGCAGAGACCTTCCCTGCGCTCAGATGTCCCCTGCTCTGAATAGACTTTAATCCCCACCATCCTGGCTGCCCTTCACTCCTGTTGGTCCCCCCCTTTTACCTGCCACCCATATTCAAAGCCTGTGCCCACCTTCCCCTCATCCCCCTAATTCTACAGCAGCCCTGACTTTCCCTTTGCTGCCCCTTCTCCCACAGCTTTTCCTTCCCAGCCGCCCTCACTTAACCATGCGTGTTAAGGGGGAAGATGCTGATGGGCTGGCAGCATCCACATTGCCTGGGGCACCCCCATTAACCATGCCATGGGTCTGCCCTGCCAGTTTTGACCACAGGCTTCTTAGAGGCAGGCACTATCATCAGCTGGAGTCCCAGGACATTAGCCTAATGACCTATGTTTTGTACACTACGTTTTGTATAGAGGGTCAATACCTGGAAACTGAGTGGTGGGTGCAAGGAGGAGAGACTTTTTCACGACTCTGTGTGTTGGAGGAGGAAAAGGAGAAGAAGGCCATGAGGCTTGCCACAAGCCTGAAATGGGCAGCAGAGAATTTGTTTGAGAGGGACTGCAACGTGCCTGTTGTTGTCAGCCCAAGAAAACCGGGGGAGCTGTGGTTCAGAGCAAACCGGTGCTCTCACTGGCTGCTGAGGATCCATTAGATGACCTGGTGTGGTTGTTCAGCCAAGAAGGACTGGGGGCTGCAGCTTGTCGACCATCTGTGCCTGCCAGGCTCCAGCCAAAACAGTTCTCTGCGGGAACCTGCACTGATTCTGGCTCTCATTTTGGCAGGTGAGGAGGGGTAGACAAGGGAGGAGTGGTACAAAGCTCTGTCTTAAGGAGGATTATTAGTGTCAACGAATTTCTATTTTCCTGTAAGAGCTGTGACTGATTGCACCAAACTCCTCTTGCAGACAAAATCTGAAGAGCTGAAGAGTACAGTATAAAAAATGCATGTGTTATGCAGAGCCATACTTGTCTTATCGCTCTCCTACCTGCAGCACATCCTGCGTGCCACTGACTTCATTGAAGCTATATTAGATTGAGGACTTATTTTAAAGAAACACCCACTATCTAACTGAGAAGCATCAATTCATATGGATACCTACACTCAACATCAAATATTGAACCCCTCGTCTACAGTATTCAATGCCTGAGTAAAGGCAAATTTGGATCTGAATAAAACCCTCTTGCATATTTATCTGAGTCTAACAATTCTCCATGAAATATTAATGTGCCTGTCTAACTATCTACTTGTGCATTAAAACTTCACACTAGCTTCCCTAACACATATGGCTGGACTTTAGGAGCAGCAACTTGTGAGTAGTTCTCAGCGCAGCAAAGCATCAAGTGCCTGTGAACATTTTTACTCCTTGAGTGTAATATCCTGCACTTCTCCCAGCCTACGTATGGTTATTTACTTACTCCCTTCTCTCCGCCTTAAACATCTGAGACAAAATAAAGATGGAGAAAGGGGACTGGGTGAAGGGTATCCAGCATCCCTCTGGCTCTTAGCTATGGAACGCTGCATGTGCTGTGGGTTGTATTTTTGACAAGCCTTCAGATACAGGGGATTTCTCCTGGCACATCCCCATGCTGTGAGGATCGGAATCTGATCACAGGCACTTCACTTCCCTCATTCAAGGAAACCTCCTGGCCGCTTCAGTGGGAATTTGAGGAAATGCCTCAGGCTTCCCCAGCTGCAGGCTGCAGTGCCATAGCCATGTGGAGTTGCTCACAGCCATATTTGCCATGTCTGAGTCAGACCAGATGACGTAGTCAGAAGATCATTTTGAATCTGTAGATAATTTTGAAATGAAATTGCATTGAATGAAGCATTAGCTTCATCAAAAAGCCAAATTATGCTGTAGTTATCAAACATCACTCAGCTATGAACAAAACTCTGTTATTTCTTCTCTGTGCTTATTTGCTCTTTTCATGTCCTCTGCATTAATTTCTCTCTGGTTTCCTACCCCTAAGTACTGTCTGATGAGGAGAGTCTTGCATTTGGCCCCTGTTACACGATCCTCCAACTGCCCGGTGACAACAGACATAATTAGCCTGAACGCGAGGGAACAGCAAAAGATAATCCTGCAAAATGACAGCTGCAAACATCCCATTTGATAGTCTTCAGCGTGTGCTAATGACTGTTTTCAACACATGCCAGTGAAACACAGTGCAAACATGACTGTGGAGTGGGCATGCATGAGAGCTGAAGAAAGTAATGCAAAATCTTCTACCAAATGATAAATGGGCAAAGAATCATTTTAGATAATTCCTTCCTGACATATATGAGCAGACGGATCTTGGTCCATTTCTGCCCTCAATTACATGGTGCAGTGACCAGGCAATTTAAGGGGGATGGCACCTATGTTAGTGATGGCACACTGGATCCTCCATATATTCTAATTACAGGAGGCACGGCAAGTTTTCAAACATTCCTAGGCACAGCGTACGCCTAGTTCTGTGAACAAAGCATATTAAGCATACTGATATTTCTTTATTATTCTAGTTTTATATCTAATAGTTATATCTTATCTAATCTAAATCAATCTAATAATCATGCTATTGTTACTAATAAAGCAAATACAAAGCACCTAGCATTTTGTGACAGAAACATATAATTTTTTTGAGTTTCACATTACTTGGAGCACTTACCTTAGTCTGGTGAATCATGTCTTTCATCTCCTCAGCCTTTCAGAGGATGTAGCAGATTAGAAGAAGCTGTAACTTATCTTTACCGTAAAACCATTGAAGTGACTCGGGCTTCTTTGGAGAGGAGTTTGTTCAGCTACTTGTACTAGCCTTAAGAAAGGGAACACACTTCTGGAACTAAAAATGTTCTGTATCTTGGAATATACTTATACATAGGTATTTAAAAATTTATGTCTTCATTGTCAGGTAGAACAATGTAAGTAATTGTTAAGTTAAAGTCTGTTGCTAATGTTTTCTGCTTACTATCATTAATAAAACGTCAAACTAATTCAAAAAGTCAGAAATATGTGGAGAGGGAAGATGTGCTGGATCTAATGTGGACAACAAGCAAAGAACAAGTCAGTCTTTTGGGGGCAGCTCAAGTCAGAGATCTTACTATGTGATGAGGAAAAGGGAGTTTGTTACTTGACATGACAATACTTTTATGTTTGTTATGTATATTGACCTACAAGATTTACTGTGAGGCTTGCGCAGTCTTTAAGTATTAATTTTCTTGCTTATAAATCTTGTTTTGTAAATGCTGTGCTAGATAATTATCTGTAGTAATTTCATAAATGTGGCTTTTGTAAAGATGTCTATTTTGTACATTTTCTAGTTCTTCAGATATATTTTCCAGATTTTACTTCTCTGATAGATAGCTAGACAAAATAATAAAATAAATGGAGTCACCAAGGTCACCAGATAATTAAAAAAGAGCGAAGGTAGCTGTGGCTGGAACTGGATATTGATGTCCCACTGTAATTATACCTGGAAAGCATCAGAGAGCAAAAGTGCACTGTCTGCACAGAATGTGAGCTGTCGATACACTCACAAAAGCGTGGGGCACCACAGCTGCTGGGTAGCACGCTGGGTGCCAGCAGCACCCCAGCCAGGCTCTCCGCTTTGCTCGCAGACAGCGTGGGCAGCAAGGACACACAGTGCTGTGCAATTCACACTCTGCTTTGCCTCAGTTCTGCTATGGTGATGTGCTCCCAGTTCTCAAATAAAGGCAATTCCCTTTCCATTGTACTATTTCTCACCTTGAATACTGTGTGATTTAGTATCAAAAGCCCATCTATCTATTGGCATCTCTAAAGCACTTACCTCCATGGTGTGATATCTTAGCATTATACATGGAGTAAAGTAATTACAGCAAGATTGCCTATAGGCAGCTTGTAATGATGGCAAGTATTTTCATTTATGCTACTATTTCTATAGGCAGTTTTGAAATAAACAATGTGTACTTGCTCAGCTTCCTATGAAAAGGTTTCTTAGATTTTTTCCATTTCCATTTATCTGTTTCTCCTTTCTTCCTTTTTCTCCTTCTGCACTTGAATTTCCTTCCTTACTTCTTTCACATTGCCCCTAAAAGACATGAGAACAAAAAAGTCAGAACCCTTTAAAAGAATATTTCTAAAAGGTTTTCTAAAGAAGTGATTGTGCTAGCTAAAAGAATGTGAATTGCATCTGCTGTTGGTTAACTCACAGAGAAAAGTTATCTATTTTAATTTGTAGCAAAGCATAGGACTGGATGGAGCTAAATAGATATGTGAGCTCTTTTGCTGTTTGAGCTTCTCTTGTCTAAGGCTTAGTTACCTCAGCTAATAAACAGACCTGATTTTACTATGTTATTATTACTGGTGATAAGATCAAATAAATACCCAAATACAACTGGGTCTATTTAAAACAGTGATTAGAAGATAGACATGCTTATACCTAAACTCTGATCTGAACCTGAGAAAACTATGAGTTTTCATCCTGAGACAAGTGAGAAACAAGACTCCCCTCTTTGAGGGACAGCACTCAGGTCAGAAAGGAGACAGACACAGTTATGCAAAAGGGACAATTCACTGAAATTATAAAAGTCTAACTAGAAAAAAGCTTAAATTATTTAAACTGTTTGCAATGAGTTCCTGTTCTCATGCAGCTTATTTGTCAAAAATATGAAGTGTCTTGCCTTCTATTTGTATACTTTCTATAGACCTTAACTGGAATGAATTTGCCCCTTAGAATTAGGTATAGATCCATCCTTTTACCATACAATTTAATAATCCCCCAAAACTTGCTGGGATTCTTAAAAGGCCTTTCTTAATCTTCAGCACATAAATAAGTATCATGCGAATAACAGTTTACATTGTTATTTACAACCGAGTACCAACCATAACAGCCAGCCATCTTCCTTCTCCAAGAAAAAAAGAATAATTTATCAGTGAGATCACTGGGTAAAAAGAGGAAACTTGTAATTTAGCCTGAATTCAACAGCAGCAAAAAAAGGATTCTTAAAAAATCATTGCACATCTTTATACATGTTGGAAGAAAAGTTTGCTGAGGAGCCTCCTTAGCTTGGGGTCACCAGATGGGGCCATGGGGAGGGCCCCAGGGGAGACTGGGGGGCTGGCAGCAGGGAGCAGACCCAGAGCTGTGGGGACCCAGGGAGCAGTAGGTTTCCCCCGGAAACCAGGAGAGCTTCATGGGCTTGCTCAGCCTAAAAAGCCACTGAAAATCATGGCATGGGAAAGCCAGTCTTGAGGGAAGGATGTACCCTGCAGGGAGACAGGGGCAGGAGGGAGGCTGGTTTCCAAGCCTTGTGCTCTGCTTTGGGCCAGAAAGCTGAGTCTGTCTATAGAAAAAGGTTATCCTGGTTTAGTTTAATATTATATCACATGAATAACACAAAACTCTAAGGGCTGGACAGTGCTGGTGTCTTTTCACTTACTCACTTTGAAAAAGAGGGGGTCGTGCCTGGCGTGGGGTTGCATCACAGGTAAGCAGTAGTTCCCAAAGTGCTGCTCTGCATGGAGAGGAGAGACTCAGACTTCTGGTGGAGTAAGAACAGAAATGCAAAGCAGAGACAACTGGATAAAATTTACTTTTCTTATTTTTTTCTTTATCCTTCACGTTGTTACATTCTTAATGCATTCAGCATTCAGAAACAATTCCATTTTTAATAGAGGGAAATTTCAGATTCTTGGCCATTGATATAAGCCAAGGACAGGTCTCTGTCTTTAAGCAAGTGTTATTCTTTTTTTATCATGACAGATGGTAAAGGATTTCCAGGGATCCAGAGATCAGCTCAGTCTATCAAAATTCTGCCCTACGAACAAGATCACACACCACGTGCCACTGTTCAGAGCCCAACAGGTAGATACGCTTGTAGCTGGCAGCATCTTGACAAATTCGGCTTAATGCATCAAGTGAAAAGGGGGTAGAAGAAAGTTTATGAATAGCAGGTGCCAAGCTCTACTTTCAGAAAGCCAGGGGCACAGGGAGAGCAGTCTGTGGGTTTCCATCAGCTCAGCAGCACAGCAAACAAGAGCATCATCACATCCCCCTCACTTCCATCCAGTTCTAGGGAGCATTCGAGCACTATCAAGGCAGTCAGACAGCTATCTCCTTCACTGAGCACCTCACTTTAAACAGCAAAATTTTCAAAATGTTGAGCAGCCACAGCTCCCACTGAGATCATTGAGGGTTGTAGCACCTTAGCATGTGCGAAAGATTGGGGGGGTTTAATTTCCACATTTAAATATCAACTTTGGTCTCTAACTTCAGGTGTCCAACACTTACAATGGGAGCCAAAGCAAATAAGTATGCCTGCTCCTGACTAATACTTTTTGGAGAGCTGAGCTGGGAATGAAGGCTTCTTTCAGTAAAATTGTTTTCACATAAAGATTACTGGAACAAAGCATATTTTTTTAAATTTAAGTATTTCTTAATGTGTTTACTTATACAAAATAACATTCATTTCTAATATAGGACCATGTGTCCAGAGCAAATAATACAGTGGAATGGAGTTTTCTCCAGCACATCTTTTTATAGCCTCACTTCTGCTTCTGATTAGGTTGGAAACACAGTGCTGGGATGGAGTAATGAACATCTACCAAGTAATTTATGTGACAGGAAATTGAACAACCAACTCCTCGGCCATTATTTCTGGGAATTTCCCAAGCTATAAATGCATCAAACAGTAACAGAAAAACATAAATTCTGTTAAGCAAAAGGTCTCCTTTTCTAGGTATGTCTACAGGCTTTACGGGAAAAAACCCTCAGAATTAACCTGTTGACAGAAAACCTGTAAGACCAAATGTTTACTGATTTGATAATGAATTACCATGGTGGCCTAAATTGTCTGAAAATGTTAATGATTTTAGATGCCCCATAATATGGGATCCTAAAATCTAAAAGAAATGTTGGTTTCAGAAAAAAGCCACACATCTGCCACCCAAACCTCAGACCTTTTACAAGATGCTTTAAATTGGGAGTCCAAACTGCTGGACACACAAAATAGCTCTGTATTTTTACCCAAGTGTTAGCCAGTGGACTTGGAAATGGAGAAAGGGGAGGTTCCCCATGAGGAGCATTACTCTGACAAGTCCACAACCAGACATTAAAGTACCATCTTCCAGATGTGCTACAAATAAAGGACTTGATTTTAGTTATCCAAAATTAATACCACTAAGACTTTATAGAATTAGTTTTGAAAAACTGGAGATAAGGACTTACTTGGTGAACCTGCCAGCCATAACTTTATAATCTGATAAAATAAATTTGAACAAGGAAAACTCTGCTGTTCCTTAGTAACCAATACTTCAGTGAAGTTTAATGCTTAGGTGTGTTTAAATTGTCTGAAATATACTACATCAAAACCCTCAGCAGCAGCAAAGAGCAAGGTGCCTGTGTCCATTGAGTAATACAAGTATAAAATTCAATTCTATTTTTTCACTTTGACTGCCAATTTTATGGCACTTCATTTAAGCCTGAATCTCCAAAGAATCAATTCAAATTAGCTTTATAATTTTCCCCAAAGAATCTGCTTTAAAATAAATTGAATTGGAACATAAGACTTAGTAAATGAGTATAAAATTCAACTGAACACCTCTGAAGGAAAACCTCTTTTAATCAGAAGACAAATAAAGCTCAGGTGCAGTAATATATGACAGCTCTAAAAATAGTTTGTCCTTGCTGGTGGTTTCACATTGGACAAACCATACCTTGTGTAGTTGTAATGTCTAGGGGTTTCATGCCATGTTACTGGCAATATGAATTGTTATATAAGATTGTGTTTTAAGGCAGACATAAGAATCCTTTTTTTTTTTCTCAAGAACTGTCATTTGATCATATCTTAGTGATTTTGTGGTAGACCACCAGTGCTTTTTGACTTGTTTCTGTACAGTTGTGGTGCAGAGTGAGATTTATTCAGTTTCTGTCACTGACAGTGGAATGATTTATCATAGAATCATAGAATGGTTAGAGTTGGAAGGGACCTTAAACATCATCTAGTTACAACCCCCCTGCCATGGGCAGGGACACCTCTCACTAGACCAGGTTACTCAAAGCCCCATCCAGCCTGGCCTTGAACACACCCAGGGATGGAACATCCACAGCTTCCTTGGGCAACCTGTTCCAGTGTCTCACCACCCTCACAGTTAAGAATTTCTTCCTAATATCTAATCTAAATCTACCCTCTTTCAATTAAAACTGTTACCCCTTGTTCTGTCACTACACTCCCTGATAAAGACTCCCTCCCCATCTTTCCTGTAGACCCTTTAAGTACTGGAAAGCTGCTATATGGTCTCCCCAGAGCCTTCTCTTCTACAGGCTGAACAACCCCAACTTTGGATGTTTTCTGGCACAGGTGCTAAAGTCTATCCTCCCTAAGCAGCTGATAGGAAGTTGGGGGACTGCATACCTATGGCCAGGTGCCTTGACCATTGGCAATGAGCAGAGGCTTCCAGGGAAAGAGCAGGGAGGTGGGACAGTTGCAGCAGTCATCAGCCAATTCAGCTCAGCATTCTTCCTGAGAAGAAGAACATGTCTGTCACCAGAGTGGAAATAAAGGCACAAAAGCATAGCTAGCAGTCAGTGGAGTTGTCAGGGAAAAGCCAAGGATGCTCACCTAAGGTGATATTAACAGACTTTAATCAATGATTGGGTGTTCAGTAGAGCACTGAGCCCAGATGTCAACAGCCCTTCTGAGTCCCATCCCCATCATTAATTTTCACTGTGTGTCCTTGGCAATTTTTTTACCTTTCCTTTACAGTTCTGAACAGCAAATGCTGAGAAAGTGCTAAGTTTAATTATCATATCACATATACATAAAAATCACTTTGCATTCTACTTATACGCAGCTATGTTCCAGGTGGAAAGCTGAAACTTAGATAATATTAATTCCAGCCACAGCTTCCACCTGCCCTAGTGTCAGGTGTCCCCAGTAATCCACCTAAAGAAGGATGGTCAGGAGACGGGGATGCCCTCCTCTGGACTCCTGTGGCTCTTGCCCCATTGTAGCCTTCAGAAAGTTCACTTGAAATCGCCCGAGGGATGTGTCTCCTGGTGCCTCACCGCGGTGGCAGAAATCTAGATCTCAGCTTGCACAGCTCTTAACACAAGCATGTTAATAAAGTGCTTTCACTTTGTTTGATGCCACACATTTACAGAGGTACCAAGTAGTCACTCGTGTTGTCACCTTCCTTTTCCTGTAACATTTCCTACCACCATCCATTGCAAAATCTGACCACTCGTTACATATGGAAGATGGCATCCACATCCAACATGCTGCCAAGTCTTGGTGTTTTCGGAGGAGGGAATGGCAGCATTACCTCAGGATTGCTAAAAATGTGAAGATGGGCACTTGAATTTTTCTGCCCCAGAGGAGGCCTGGCGTAGTTTTGGGCGGCACAGCAGGACTGTGTGACTGCCCAGTGCTGCACATGGTGACCTGGTGTGGGAGACCATCTGCATCCAGGAGGTGAACAGACCCTTGGGGCTGTCCCCATGGCAAGGAAACAAAAATACCCCCAAAATTTACGACTTCACTTTGTATCAGGACAGACTGCACAACACCTCCAATGTAGCTCTTCTACGTTTCTTCTGAACTTAAAAGAAACCGCCTCACAGGCTGTTGAGGCAGCATGGTCTGGCGGCTCCTTGTGGGCCATGGTGCCAGGGCCCACCCCAGGGTGGCAGGGCAGGCTGGGGGACACCAGGGGCAGCCCCAGCCACAGGCATCAGGCACCTCCCTGAGGACAAGGACAGGCCGGGTCGGGCAGGGATGTGGGCCTGCAGGTGAGACCAACTTGGTGGGGCCCATGGCCGGGCAGGGCAGGGCTGTGGGGAGCTGGAGACCCAGCCCTGCTGCAGTGTTGCTGGGGCAGGGGCTGGTGGCCCCGGGGGGCTGACATGGGGTCCTGGGTCATGGGCAGGGTGGGGAGCCCTGGGGGAGGCCAGGCAGGGGCTGTCAGACCTATCAGTGTCCTCAGGGCCCTGACACAAGTTCTACAAATTCTTGTGTTTTACCTTCTGTAAAGCAGACAGATACAGTACTGAAGAGCAAAGCCCCCTCTGCTGTAACTGACAACCTTCAATAATAGTTTCTGGCTTCTGCTTGGAAAAATATATTGCTATATGGGCAATGAGATGCCCAAGGTGCCCAACAGAGAACAAATGAGAGGAGTACAAACACTCCATAGATACAGTCAGAGAAGTCTTCATTCAGGACACCTCATTATTCACTTAATTATTCATTTTGTTTATTTACAGTAGAGATATTACACATAATATGGTGTAAATCCCTAGCATCCTCAAACACCAGATGCTGGTTTTTCTCTCCAGTCCCAAAAGGAAAAACCAAAGCATCACTGTGAGAATTAACAAAAAAGCCCAATTAAATTCCTTGCCAGAATGTTAATTTCCCAAAGATAAAAGCAGCAAATTAATAATAAGCTTCTAGTCACCTCCCTTATCACTTTTGCGCACATTTGAAACGACAATAATCTGTGTTTGAAATGGACATTATCAGGTAGACAAGCAAATTTTAAAACTGATTTAAAAACCCAAATATATAATGCCTTACTGTTTTCTTGTCTTAAATACAGGTCATAGGGAGGAACTGCTAAAGGCATTGCTCCGTTGAATGACAAGTTATGCAAAAATGTTGGTATAGAGGCATGGAAGATGGGAAACCTTCACGCAGAATACAGAGGACCACAGCAGGGGCCGGATGGATCTCAGAGGTCGTTCTTTCATCTTCCTGCCCCATGGCAGAATGGCCTATACCTAAGCTTTTCTTGGCAGGTATATGTTCAGCGTGTTCTTAGAGCCCCCCTGTTAATGGGCATTTGACAACTGCTCCAGGCAACAGATCCCTGCCAGTCACTCCCTGATCATTAAAGAGTTTTTCCTGCTTTAAAGTAAATCTCACTTGCTACAGTTTAATCACGTTACTTTTTGTACTATCAATGGACATGAAGAAAAGGATTCTTTTTTTTTTTTTTTTTCATATCTGCAAGTCTTTTGTGCATTTGAATAATGTTACCACGTCCTTGCTCAGTTTTTACTTCTTCCTGGGATTTTTCCCAATTGCTGTGACACCACCCCATTTTGGTGGGAAAAGGGTGATGCCATACACACTTCTGTCAAAGGGAGTCTTGCCACTTACTGCAGCCCCAGCCACCTTTGAACCCTGGTTTTGCCCGCAATTTCCCCTGTGCCAAGGATGCCCTAGCAGCGTGTGATAAAATGGGCTGAAGGCTTCATACTGCCACTCCATGCTCAGAGTAAAAATTAAAATTTTCAAGCCCAAAACAAGCAGGTACCTTTCAGCCGTATTTTCATTCCATTTAGAAAAATTATTACTAAATGCACATTTCTTAAAATGTTTTGACAAGGCATTGCTCTTTTTTTCTATCGAGGTCCTACAAAATCATGCAGGCTCATATTAAACACACTTCTGTTTCATGTGTGGGACCAAATCAGCGCTTTCATTATCAATGAGCAACACATCTTAAGTTGCAACCAGACGGCACTTGAGCAATTATGCACATATATTATCTGGCACAGGGAGGAGAAACATCAAACATAGCTTGCCAAACTACTGTTGCCCATGTGATTGTTATGATAATACCAGAGACTCTTTCACAGAGGTGAAATATTTAGGTTTTCTGTTGATTGATTCAGGAAGGGGCATGAACAAGTTTTGCAAAACAGGCAAAAATATCCAGTATTGAGATAGCTGGAGATAAGTAAAATCGGTCAGAAAACAGTGGAATAAGGATGTTACCTCAGCAGGAAGAAAGATTAACTGAGTATGTACCCTGCTCTTAGAGGCAGAGACCCTTCTAGACATGTTTGTGGAGTACTTTGCCTACTGGGATCCTGTGCAAGGACAGATGCTGCTGCAGCAAATATTTCTGAAACAGTGATCAACAGCATTTAAAGGAAAGAAAAGATTTTACACTGGATTACATGCAGCTCCAGCATGGAGGCTTTAAAAGTCATAAAAATACAAAGTTAAAGATAACCCTAGCACTATAGTGCAGGTAAGTGAACATGACAGATATTTTGTAATATACAGTAACAGCATAACTGTAGTGTTAGATTAACTGCTATGCTCTGGGAAGTGACTATAAAATGATATTGTGGTGTTTCTTGTTTATTGGGCACCGATGATTTTTGAATGAAATATAAGTTGTAAGTAAAAAGATGCTTCATGTACTTGCAAATCTTCCAACAAAACTTCCAACAGAACTGATGTGTAGCAAGACTACTGCTTTCATGCACTATCACCAGAATTTGAGATTGTGCAGAAAAAATAAAATCTTCACTGATACCTCTGATTCCATTGACTATGGATGGGGTATTGACAAGTGTCCAAGGGTATTTCTTTGCTGTGGCACACAATATAGAGACATGTACCCTTAGCAATAGATGAACGAGCTCAGATATTGAGAGCAGCTTAGCTTCAGCTACTTTTCACTTGACATAAATTAGCTCATGAGTACCTTTATGTCCCGTGTTAAGCCTTAAGGTATTCAGCAACATGTATCTAACTTCAGTGAGGCATGCCACTAATTTTCACAGATGCTTTTGAAAATCCCACTTTTACCTTCAATGGTGCCTGTGTTGTCCTGCCAGTGTTGGATTTGCATCAGGTGAAATGGAGTACAAATCAGCAGACAATTAATATTGCTATTACAGTTGTGCCTATGGAATAAAAACATGTAAAACAAAAAAAAAGTTTTAAGTTAATATAACTGCTTTTGTATGAAAACCACGCTCTCACTTGTTTGTGCATCTCCCTCAGTACTTTAAGTGCATTTCTAGTGTCATTTTCCAAGGTTTTCTCAGTTCTCCAGAGACGCTCTGGTCAGCCTGATGTGACACTGACAGGTTTTGTCTAGTTTGTTTCTGGAGCCTTTTCAGTTCTGTTCTTCAAAATAGTGTCCTTCGTAAGTCTCTATCAGCATTTCTGCCATACAATCAGCAGGACTGTTTAAAGGCAGTAACATATTTAAACCTTCTCTTTGTGTACAACAACTTTATCAACACAAGTCTAAATTTTGTTTAAACTGGTGTAAACTAAATTCAGGCTGTTGAAAAGTGAATAGAAAAGAAAATAGAAAGGAAGCTGAAGTCATTTGTGTTAGAGTGTGAAGATTCAGACTACCTCTGGAAAACACCGAAATACAATCTGTTTAACATTTGTCTTGGCTTCAGATTCTCCTTCAGAAGAATTTTTGGGTAGAATTCCCAAGTATATATACTCAAAGGGTCCTTGTATTAATTGAGATTTTATCTCCTGGAAATCTTCACTTTTTCATGTAATAACAGGATGTCACGTCCATAACCATTGTGTAACAGAAATAGTGAAGAAAACCTCTAAAGTGAGAGATGGGAGATAGGTACTTCAATTATTGCCATCCACTGTGGAAGATGTAATATTTCCTGGAATCTGAGATACTCTGTATGAGCTCTCAGAGAAGCCCACAACTTTAAATACACGCAAAGTTACATAAAAATAACCACACCTATGATCTTCATTTGTTCATTTTATACAATTCTAGGAATATAAATGGATGTTTGAAAGAGTATAAACTACATTTACAGTGTGAGAATGACATAAAAATGCCTAAATATAAATAAGAACTGCAGACAGTGCATGAGATAATACAATACCCAGTCAATAAGAAATCACAGGATGGTACTATACTTATGTCAATCAACACATTTTTAAAACTCAGATCTTGTTAAATAAACTTTGTATGATTTTCCTATGAAATTACAAGTCTGGCATATTCACGTTCTGATATGACAGCTTCTGTGAGGCATTTGACTCCGTGCTAAACAACATTTGGATTTTGAAATCACTCTATAAAAGCAATGCAGTATACATTAAAGGGATTCAAGTGTTAAACCCCCCCCATCATTTATGAGTTTATGAGGAATCTTTTCTGAATCTTTTTCCGGATGACTTGTTTTGTGATCTTTCTTTATTAATATGTTATTCTTTAATGATTGTATTAGTTTGTAGATTAATGAAGACTTGTAAATAATGAAGTGGAGAGGTCATTTTTACCACATTTAAATACCTGATACAATACACAAACCACATTGGGCACATCTTTGTGAAATACAGGGATATGTCATCAAGAAAAAATAGTTTTCTTCTTTTCAGCCCAACTACATAAAGGTTTTGAAGTAAAATATAACTGGAAGATTTTTCTGCCTCTTCTGTGTGCAAGTCCATCTTTGCATCTTTCTGTCTTTGATACCAAGGTCCCTGTTAAGAGTTGCAGCTTTGCTGAAAGCACTATAAAAATCATTTAAAAGAAAGTAGGTGTAAAGGAGAGCAAAACTGCCACTGAAGAATTTTCTCTGTTGTCAGAAGGCTGTGGAGCACTATTAATTAGCAGTTAAAATCTTATCTCATTTGCATGCTTCCTAGAAAAAAGGAGCGTGCTGTAAAAGAACAGTGAATGACATATCTATATAAAAGATCATAAATATACTTTGAAAGCCTTTGACTGTTTACATTTTCTTGTGACAGAGTCTAGGTTTTGTTTTTTCAACGATGATTGGAAGGGTCCAAGCCTTTTCAAGTTTAGCTTAGCCTGTGCTTAGCAGTTCCTATAAAAGTAAATGTTTTTTTTTTTTTCTCCTCCTAAGTTTTTAAGACTAGCAGCATGCCCTCCAACTTTCTTAATGTGGTGACTATGGATGCTGGAGCAGTATGAGGAGACTGAATCGCAGGTAGCATCCAAGCTTGTGTGCTCTTTCTAAATTGTGTTTCCCATGGGCACAGTGGAGACTGGCTATTGAACTGGATGGACCATGGACCTGACCCCAGGGTGCATTTCTTAAGTTCTTACGATTTCAGTAGGACAATGGTGCCTGAAATTCTTTATGTCCCTTGGCCTATGTACACCGTTTCTAATTTTTTTTGTTCCATACTATAGTTAGAGAACAGAGAACTGCAATGATGAATCACTGCAATGGAGAACTGGTACACATCAGAGAGCTACAAATATTTTCTTTATGATCCTACTGTTCTTTTTGCCATGACTGGCTCTCAACTATAGAACCAACATGATTTCTCACCCTTGACTTACAGTCCTCAGTTCTATATGTCTAAGAATTGGTCTTTTCCTGATCTAAATTTTAATACATTGTACTAACTTGTAGACTGTGACAGTTTTCACAATTACAAGCAAAATATTATAATCTTCGCAACAATGTAAATATAGTTTCTGACCAGTCTTTGTCAAAGGCACCTAATAAGTTTCAGTATTAATTGATCTTTTAATAAATCCAGATGACTCACTTTTCCTAAGCTCCAGTAAATTTAGGTGATTTGCTAAGTTTAGAAATCCTCAGCTCATGGATTGCTGTGAACAGAGAAAGTCTCTCTAAGAAGTGGTCTCTGTCAGATCACAATAGATCCAGGTTGTGGCACTGCATAAAGATTTGAACGCCACTTGCCTCGTAAGGCAGTTCAAGCATGGGAGAGCATTGCAGGGGATTCTCAGCAGATGTCGAGGAGGACTGCTCCCCATTCGGAGCAGCACATCTGTGTCAGCAGAGCAGAGCACAGGACCCAAACTTTGCTTCTAGGCAGCATTTTGCATGATATTGCCCTGCAGTGTATAAATGCGCCAGTGGTCAAATACCAGTCTGAGGATCTATCTCATGTTCTCGGTGAACTGCAGGAGCGAGGCTATTATATGTCTCTGATTTTTAAAATTCTTCTTTTTCCTATTTATTCATACGAAGTGTCTAATTTTAAAAACATAAAAATGCCGGCAGATTCCTGCAGGGTTTTCAAAGCTATGTAAGTAATTAGTGTATGAACTATTAGATTCCAGTAGAAGCTATCACGTAGCTGCCTGAATTGTTTTGCAGATTACAATTCCTATTTATTTAGGTGCTTAAACATTGCAAATAATCTGATGTCTAACTTTTATTTCTTATTTATGATATATATATGTATTTTATTTATGATACTAAAGTTATATAAGGTATGAAAGAAGATCATGGCAAAAATAAAGAGGAATCTAACTGCTTCCCAACATTATTTCTGAATGAACTGTACTTCCATTTCACTACTGAATTCTCAAATTATTATTATTATGAAAGCTATAAACATAAAATGGGAAACATTATTATGCCGCTATATAAAGCCACAGTTATTTCCACAACTTCAGTAGTGAGCACAGTTCTGATCATCTCAAAAAGACTGTAGTAGGATTGAAAAAAAACCACAGAAAAAGGAGCAAGTGTGGTTCAAGACATAACTGAAGAGAGTTGTAAACCTCTGGCTGCTGGACACAAGCGCGTGCTAGGGAAGCATCACTCTTCTACATCCCTACTGCTATATGGCTAATCGTCACCACTGCCAACTGCCAGGGGCTGGACATTGGAAGAGGTGGATCTTAGGTCTGTCCTGTACAACAGTTAGAGTTTTGTGGCATTTAGCTTAAGTTTCAGGACTCTGCATTTCATCTTCTGTGTGGTGAAATTCTGTCTCTGTCCGGACAGGACTTCCAGGCTCCATCATCTGCACTCTTCTGCAATTGTCCCTATAGGTTTGACTTCAGGGCAGTACTAAAATATCCTGTAAAATCTGTTCATCTCACAAAGCTAACTATGGAAGAAAACCAAACCCCCCAAAAAAACCCAAACATTTAATTAAACATATTATTTCAGATCAAGAGCCACCCAGAAAAAAGAAAGCCTAAAACACATTGCTAATATATTTGCTAGCTTATCAGTCAGTGACCTATCTTCCAAATGGGGACGTGGAAAATCTAGGATACTTGGGGCCCTTCTTCAGGCCTGTTCTCTTTGAGCACAGCATATCAGTTCTGGAATAGGGCTTCCTTCTTCCAAAACAAGGCTTGTCAAAAGTCAGAATTTCATGTTCTTCATCTTCCGAGGCCTTTCGAGATAGTTAAATGTGTCTGTGTGCTGCTTCCCCAACAGAATGGATAAGTAGAACTTCAAATAAGTTGTTATTTGCACTCTTTTATCACTAGAATTTCATATTACTAACTCTAAAGATTGCCCTTAGCCAGAAATAGGAATGCTAACAAATGTATGACACTTACAAAATTAGTACAATGTTTGACTATGACATGATTCCATAGCATCTGTTACATCTCAATGTCACTGAATATTTCACAATTATTTAACATCTATCACAGCTTTCTTCTCCAAGAAAGATTAAGTATTTCAAAGTTCTTTCCTTTCTAGCATAAATGTTCTGCAGCTACTAGGATTTTCTCAGTAGACCTATATCAGATCTTTTAATGCAGCAACTCATCCTAAGATGTACTATTGTTGGTGTCTTATTTTTCATAGCTAGTTTGTAAGCCATCTTTATCTACATTCTTCAACATTTTCTTGTATTTAGTAAAGTCAATGGTAAAAGAAACAAAATGTTCACCTTCCACATTAAATTTATTTAAATTAGAATGAATCTAACAGAATTGTACATCTAAATGCAAACTTGACTGGAGTGCACATAGAAGTATTCCTCCTTGGTGTCAGTGAGAGATTTCATCTGACTAAGGCTGAGATTTTCACCATAGCATAGGTATCAAAGCAACTTCAAACACTAGACTTCCTGGATAACTCTACGTTAGCAAATACTTCCGTGCAAAAGCAGTAGTTTAGTATTATGATGCTGGCGGTGCTGATTCACTAGATGAAACATTCGCACCACACATTTTGTTCAAAGTTGTCTGAAAAGAAGCTATCCACAGAACTGTTGCTTTCTTGTGCCAAGATCCTCCACCTTAGGAAACTCCATGCCATCCTTCTGTCTGTTTCCTGCAGAAGACAGTAGCATGTCACTGCCCTGTCTCCTTATGGTCTCAAATTGAAAAGCAGCTTTATTTCTGTTCGTGCTTATTTCTGGCTGACACCATGATTCTGGTTGCCAAACTCTGTCCCCACTCTAAGTCTGATCAACACCCAAAGGTCCTATTGAAGGGACTAACGAAGGACTGGAGCCATGGAAATAAATCCAAGAGAACATTGATGGCAGTGACATTGGCTTTTCTTTCAAATGAAAGACCAGACATGGAAAATGGGATGCCTTGCTGCTGTGACTGCTTTGCTGATGGTCAGCCAGACTGCTTGATATGTGCTGGAGGACT
This sequence comes from Pluvialis apricaria, assembly GCA_017639485.1. Classification (NCBI taxonomy): domain Eukaryota; kingdom Metazoa; phylum Chordata; class Aves; order Charadriiformes; family Charadriidae; genus Pluvialis; species Pluvialis apricaria. The sequence continues at coordinate 20,478,372 of CM030012.1, read as the reverse complement.
TGGAGAACTCCATGGTGGTGCAAGCTAGTCATCATTCAAACTCATGGCTCCATTAGGTATTGAAGCACATTTTGTGTGTGCTCAGAGTGGTCTTCTAGTTTACTTTCCTCCAAAATGAATCTTGATGCACCATAATGACTCTTCAAACTGAACCGATACACAGAAAGTGGGGGAAGATCAGTGGATTCACTTCAGCACCACGATATGTTTTGAGCCAAAATGTTAATGCACGTGCAACCTCTGGGCTGTTTTAAAATTCATCACTAAGTTTTTATTTATTGCAAATAGGCTCAGATATGGATCTTTAAAGAACTATGATTAAAACCCCAACTTGTTATTCCTGTTTCTTGTGGACAATGGTGCAACGTATTTTCCCAAATCATTACTGGCAGTCTCTACACACAAACTTATACAAACAGGTCTGACGCTTTTACATTTGGGCAGCCTTCCCAAAGAACAGTGTTAAGGAATCAAAGCGGGGATGCAGCTGTAATTCATACTAATTTTAAGATTGCATTCATTGCCAGGGAAGTGTAAAGCTGATATGTTATAGTAAATGAGAGTCATGCCAAAGCTTTTCTTTGAACTGTGACATTTTGTATGTCAGCTAGTTGCTGGGTTTGACTTGTCAGCCACCACCCACTCAGCTGATTAAAGATAGAAGACACAGTAACACTGCCACAAACCTAATGTACTATCTTTACACTAAGTTATATTTTGAGAACCTTATAGGGACATATTGCATATTCTATGATACACTGCACTTATTTATTTTTGGATTCTTCTGACTACTGAATAAATGGATGAAATACTCATTATTTGATATACCAGGAAAAAAGAAGTAAACAAAATATTTCAGTGAGGACAACCTTGATACTGGGCTTAATTGACTGAAGTCTTTTTCAGTCAAAGCTCTCCCAGATTTCAGTATACTACGCTGTGCAGGCTACCAGGAATGTCATGTTGGCCAAAGACCATGGTTTAAAAACTGCTCTTTCAATCGATAAAATAATAGAATCACAGAATGGTTTGGGTTGTAAGGGACCTTTAAAGGTCATCTAGTCCAACCTCCCTGCCATAGGCAGGGACATCTTTCACTAGGTTGCCCAATGCCTCGTCCAACCTGACCTTGAACACTTCCAATGATGGGGCATCTGCAACTCCTCTGAGCAACTTGTCCAATCTAAATCTGCTCTCTTTCAGTTTAAAACCGTTGCCCCTTGTCCTATCACTACAGACCTTGGTAAAATTCTAAATATCCAAATCCTTTAAAAGCAAATTACAGATTACTAGATTTCAGCAGCTATAGTGAATTACAGAAGCCTCAGGGGAACAAAAAAAAGTATATATCCAATGAATATATATCCAAACAAAGACCCATTTGCAAATAATTTAAACAGATGATTCCTCACTTGAAAACTTGGGAGAAGTAAATATTATTTTTATGGATATTTTTAACATGGAAATCCTGCTTGTTAAGTAACTGAGGTGTCAGAAAACAACCAAAAGTCTACATAATAAGAAAGCAAATGTGCTCATAAACTTGGGAAAAATAGTATAACATTCTGGTAACTAAATACTGAAGGTCCACCTCTGTGCGGTTCCACAGGGTACATGAATAATTATTTGTTAAAGAGCTATGGCTCTCTAGCTGCTGCAACTCATTTCTTCAGTGCTGGAGGTTCAGCCACAATTCTGTTCCCAGGGTTGTGCCAACAATGGTAGCCATCAAACAAAAGAAAACTTCTTGCTCATATCATTGATGTCCTTACATGCTTGGCAATGCAGATAAGAATGTAACCTGCTAATGAGCGTATAGTCCCATTTTATGTCACTCTAGAGTTGACATGAGTTGTCAGAGTTGCAGCTTGTAAGCTAAGGCTGATCATAGCTCTTAGCTCTGACAATCCTTTCATGTTGACCTTTCATGTTGAGCTGTTACATCAGCAAGAGAAAACATAAAAAAATGAAGAGCATGTGGCCTCTCTCATCCAATAGCCGGATAGCTATTGCTTTTATTGTTTCCCAAACCATTGCTGAGAATAGGCCACCACCTAACCCACCTAATAAATGCCATTCCTAATTTCATCAGTTTGTAGTGATAGCTGAAATGTTTCTGCAGTTTTCTAGCCAAACCCAGATAAGCACTAGCTAGTAATTAATTTTTATCCAACCATTCAATAGGAAGAGTGTCACCAGAGCCTACTCAGTTCCACTCAGCTGTGGTCATCTGCAGTTTCTTTCTGTCAATCCCTACTGGAGGAGAAATGAGAATGCTTATAATCCTTTAATATAGTTCCGGTATATACTAAAAAATATTTCCAACATGGTAAAAAAATTTCATTGGCCACTCCTGGAGTTTATGTTCTCAGCAATTCAATTTCATAACAACTTTTCAAGTCCTTAAGAAAATGAGGATTAAGAGCATATGGAAATAAAGGAGATAGCACTTTCCCCTCTGGAGTTCCTTGCCATACGTACAAGACACGTATATTTTTTTAAAATGAAAAGCATATAAAGACATTTCTGTCTGTTATAATATTTAACAAAGGACTATACTTGTACAATATAGAAGATACATTGTTGGATATTTGGGCAACAAACCACAGCTGGGCTAGAAATATAAACAAGAGGCTGTAGACTTTTCAATTGCTAAATAAAAGCTAGTACTACAAATAAGAATACCAGCAGTTGGAAACTTCTAAGACCAGCTGCTTCTTATGAACTAAATAATTATTTTTAAATAAGTAAAATAATAAATAATAAAATGATATATCATAATAAAATAATACTGCATGGATTCAGTGTTTAGGAAGGGTACAGGATCTGGGCAACACAAAAACTGAAGTCTACTGAGCAAAAAAAAAATACAATGTAAGTAATATCACAGCAAACCATCACACATTTTTTCATGAACATGTCTAGACCTGTAGCAACTATCCCTGTGGGATAATAATTCAATCTTCTGCATCTCAGAAGAGGCTGTGATGATATTGCTAATTAACATCCATGGTGATGATTCTCTTATGAAAACATTCACCTATTGGGAAATGGCATTTCTAAGACAAAACCTCCAATGTATTAGCATGTCTTGCCATCACCTTTCAAAGGTAACACCAGTTCACTCCCACTGATTAGCACATAAAGCACGCTATTCGAGTTACAGCTCATTTCAACTAATGGATATCTGGTTCCTATATATAGAATCAGATATATCTCCTGATACATTCAGTGTCTCAATCTTCCTCCTGTTATTTTTATACTATCACCTGCCTTGGAATTAAAGAAAAGAAAGATTTCACCTTACACACACGTAGTGAGATACATACATGTAATGGGAACAGAAAACATAGATGTCATTTTATAAATACTTCATCTGTAAATTGTACTCTGGAATGCCTCACTAAAATCTAAAAGAAATTGGAGACTCTCTTGACCTAAGAGTAGAATTGATAATCTCTCCCACTTACTCATCATTATTATTTGTTATTTATTTACAGCAGTATTAAGTATGTGTTAGTCTGGAAGCTCACTTGAGGAAGAGATTGCTTCTGGACAGTTTCAAAAGAAATCTCTAATCCAAGCAACTTAACAACTGGCAAGTAAACAGAAATGAAGCAATAGAGTGGACCATATGATCAGAGACAGTGCCCATAATAAAATCTCTATTATCTATTACTATTAATATGAACACAGAAAGGCAGTAGGAAGTAAGTGATAACAGATAAAATAAATTGAATAAGAAAGACTTATCTCACTATAGCACAGCTTGGATGGATGTATATAAAGTTACAGCAGGCAAGAACATCTCCCAGTTACTGGATGAGGGAGAAAGAGAGAGAGAGAAGGGAAGATAGCTTTGTAGACAAGGACATATTCTATCTTATACTTCCCATCAACTTTTGGAAAATTCTCTGATCTTACTAAAGTATATACATTCAAATTCTTCCAGCTGAAGATTTAAATACACAGTATTCAAGTAAAAATCTTTAAAGATTTATTCTTATCTCCATTCAAAAAATTGTTTTAAAAAAACCCACCTAGGTATTTATGCTTACTTCCTTACATACACAGTTCTTGATAATTGTTCAGAATTAAATCATGTAGCTAATCAACCAATAAATGTTAAATTAAAAATAATGTGTAATATATAAAAAAGAACGATATATGAAAGTGAAACAATAAAGGAAATTTATTGTTTCAAATACACTACTGATTTTAAAAAAACAGGCATTATCTGCCATAAAGTTAATCAGTTTCCGTACGTGTGACATATTTTGGTCTGTCAATAAAGGGCTGTTGAAAAAGTGAACAAATAAATTTCACAGTAACTGGAAATCAGAGTTGCTCCTTTTTCATCTATTAAGTCAAAAAGAAAAAGTACATAGTTGCAGTTCCTAACTAGGGTGATTGGGAATCAATTGAGATTTCAAATATTTTAAGTATTCTACACACACATACACATGTAAATTAATACACCCAACTTGTCAACACTAGAGCTTCAAAGGCTGTTCTTCAGAGCTACACTTACAGTCAAACTTCTTAAAATGCTGGCTGAAACAAATGAAGTTTCATTGATTTTTAAATATCTTGAGATCTGAAGTTTTCACTTTGTCTTTTCACCAGAGAATATTCTTTAGGCAAAGTACACTGGTGATACTTCATCTTGTCCATACTTCATTTCAGATTCAAACTCTTTGAAGCTGATACAGCCATCAGAATCCTGATCGACTTCTCTGTAAAAGAAAAGAGATTTGGTATCTAAAACCCAAAAGACATTATGTAAAACAGACATTATACTTAGTTGTAGATATCCAACACCAATATTGTTTTTGAAGAGCTTGAGTCCTACCATTTGAATTCTATACAAAGAACTAATGAACTAAAAATGCTTTTCGTGTAGTGCATCTCATATGAGGATCTAAAGGCTTTTTAAAAACAAGTGTAAGGATCAATATGAGCATTCAACAGAACGTAAAAGTTAATTACAATATGACTTGTGCAAATTCAGCATTTTTAGCAAAAATTTAGTTCTTATACCTCATCCCTAATTCCCCAAATTCAGTCACTTGTGTCAGAGGTCCTCAAAGTTTCATAACACAACATGCAACCCAAGGTGCTGCAAACTTACACTTCAAATTTCCCAAATTTTCCCATGACCTTCTGCATGCTGCAAGCAGGTTATTTTGAAACAAAGATTATGTTAACAGAAGATCTACTCCTTGTCGTTTTAAGAAAAAAATGCTAATTTGTATGTTAGTATATGCTAAAGTGGATATTCCAATACTCAAAATAAGTCTCTGAAAAGTAAAAGCTGTTAATGTTTATTTCCATGACACAAGCTGATAGAAGATGGCACTTCAATTAATGCCATTAACATACAGGGCTAGGTTTTATCAAATGCACTTTGCGAAATGATTTGATGCGGTTATAAATTAGGCTGACAAAATAGTATTCTGTAAAGTATTTGTCTTAGTTCTGCCCAACTTTCTTACTAGAATTATGACAGTTTTATACAAAAGTTAAAATTAAATAACTCAAAAACTGATTAATTGTTGGATCTGAACATTTGCTCATCTTCTAGGAAAATATTTGATTGGTTTATACCAACGCACAGTTCACAATTCTATTAATAATCTGGAATAAAATTGATGATTATTACTGATAAAATTTACAGATGACACAAAGATTGGTAGGACCATAGTGCGGCAAACTTTGCCATCACCATTAGTGTTCAATGGTAGTATTCCTACCATACTGCAGCATGCAAAATGGGATACATCTTCTACATAGATGAAATTGAAAATTCTAAAAGAATGCATGCGGTTTAGCAGAGACACATTTTATTATCCTTTGCATGCCCTGGCAATTTCAAAGAAATTCTATACCCTGAAGAAGTAGTACAGTAATTTTCAGTTTTAAAGAAAGTCATAGACAAAGGGACAGGATGTCCTGTTTGACACTTATTCTAAATGCACTCATCAGAAAAACCTAGTAAAGGTAAAAGAAAATAACTTATTTATAACAGCTTCAAATACAGAAACACAGTTACAAAGACTGATAAAAGAAAACAGAAAACTTCTTACATCTGTCTATCCTTACCTCAGTTGCAAGCAGCTTCTCTAATTTACCCAGCTTTCAAGACATCAATGTCTATGAAATCATGGGACTAAAGAAAGATTTCTCCTGAAAAAAATATATCTTTAAGTTTGTATTCACAGAAGAGGGTCTCAATTTGGCATACATGCTTCCCCTTTCCCTGAAGAAGTACTATTCATATTAAAACGTTACTATTCTCCCCTTCAATAAAATTTATTAATCTTCATCTTTCTCAAGAATCCCTCAGACTACCAACTTCCCACCTCTTTGGAACTTTTAATGTCATTTGGTAAGATTCCTCTCATCTCTTGGCAATAAACAATCTGTACTAATGCTTTACTATACTAGAAACGAACCATCAACCTCTTGTGAAGTAGATTTGGTCAGACAAAATTCAAGCCTTATGGTGCAATGATGAACCTTACATGGCCATAAACATGTGGAATGACGCTTTGTCATTATGGGAATATTTAAATGAAATTAATTCCTTCAGCTCATTGTTGGCTCTAGATTAAGACTAAAACATGATGATATTCTATTGCTTCTCAGGTAAGGACAAGTTTGAGAGGATGATCACCCTTAATCAAGTTTTTAAGGACAACAAGATAGCCGGAGATGGACCAGTCACTCAGTTTCTTGGTGAAAGGGATCCTTTCAGACAGCCCATGTTATAATACAAAGAAATGCAAACTTACTCACCAGTGCAGGCTGAATGCAGGTCATAACGACAAAATGGAGATGCTGTCCTGGAAAGCAGAGACTGAAAAGGACTGAGGAGTCATAGAAAGTAATCAAATGAAGATTATCTCCTACTGCGACGCTTTACATAAGAGGGTGAATATGATCCTTGAACGTATAAGCAGGATAATATCTAAAACAAATACAAGACTGGTTTTATTTCAGAATACAGTGTTAGAAAAATTATGAAAGAAATACTGTCTACTTTGTGTTGCCCACATGTCCAAAAGGATACTGAAGAATTTAAAAGAATTGAGAAAATAACTAATTATAAGTAATTATAAGAGTTCTGGAACACATGCCTTGTAACTAGACATTAAAATACTCTTTTCAAAAAAAGACTAGAGAACTGATCCAATCAAATCAAGACTATAAGTATCTCTCTAGCAAAAATATTTTGGATGGTAAATATCTTTTTAAGCTTACAAGGAAAGACACAATGATAGGCACAAGTTGAAGCCAAAGCTAGAAAACCTTACAGCTTCAATAAGGTGTTTTTTTTTTTTTTATTTTAAACAAGGTTGAAGAGCTATTGAGGTAACTTATCCAGGGATACGGGAAGCAATACTTCCCTGCCGAGTTTCCTAAACCACATGTATGTCTGCATGTAATTATTCACGACGTATATTTATTGCATGGATTTGTCTAACAGCTTTTTGAACTGATGTGAAGCCCATGGCTTGAACACCTGCTCTGTGTACTGCCTCTTACTTGTTTTGGACCTGCAAGGCATTCGATACTCCCTATAGTGTAAGCACCCTTTTCAGTGACTATATGTATCAAAGGGTACATAAAAGGGATCTGTTTGTAAAGATCAACCATTTAAGCATTTTCTAACAAAAAAGCTTTTTTTTAATTACAGTAATTATTATAATAACCTGTGCTATTTACAAGTAAATGAGTTCATTCAAAGAAAATGTACAGATTTAAATATCTGAGAGAATGTATATCAATCAAATACCAAAACCTATTTTTTTAATATTATAATGTATTCTCAGAATTTAATTCTGGAAGATCACTTCATAAGTATTTTAGAAGTTAGAGCTGACAATCTGGCTAAACAGAAGTTAATGGGAGTTTTGCCATTAATTTTCAGCAGGCAAGGATTTCACCCAAAATATCTGAGTTATGAGCATAAATCACACCTTTAATGTTTATATTCATTACATATGTCTGTTTGGAAGCTGCTCTTGAAAAATGCCCTCAACTTTACGTGGTGTTTGTTCAACACCTTGAAAACCTCTAAACGAGTCTTTGAAATAAGAATCACTTTCTGAACAACTCTTCAGCAGAGATTAGCAGATATGTTGAAAATGACAAATGACAAATGAAAATGACAAAAAAATGACAAATAAACTGGTAAGGAGTTAGCTGCTGTAATCTGAAGAAATGTTACATTCATTTAAATGTTACGGATTTTTGGAACCCTCCCAAAAGTAATCTGAAAGCAAGAAAGGCCTTGGAGTGTTAAATTTTCATTTTCGTCTAGCTCAAGCAAATGATATATTCATCCTTGTGATTATGAAAATACTATGTCACAGCATATTGATCTTTATTTGACAGGTCAGTATTCATTTAACACTCAGTAAAATATATATAGATATTTCAGGGTATGTAGTGCCTCAGGTAGATTGTCTGCTCTTTCACTGAAAATTGAGTAATAATCAGCATCACAAGTTACTGACTGTGAGATATAAATTATTCTCTTATACAATTAGGTAATTGAAGACTCCCAAAATCACCTAAATGTATTTTCATAGGAAACTGGATTAGATAAATGGCACTTTCGTTTTGACTGGAATATTTTAACTGTAAACCTGAGTAAAGTAAATGAACAACCTAAAAGACTAATGTTTAATATAAGTTGCCTCTTGAAGTTTCATGTTTATTAATTCACTGAAATAAGTACTTATCAGAAAAGTATCCACATGCAAATAGAGCAGAGCCTTTTATCTTGTAAATAGCTGTTTACATTAATCAGTCACTTAAGCTTTTTCCCAACTAACCCCACAACAATTTATATATGGTCAGATCTTGTAGTTCTTGAGATAAAAACACAAATACAGAATTTGGCCATAATATTTCTTCTTTTTGTAAGGACAGACTCTCACATAAGCACTACCTCTTAAAGGAGGCACACAATTTGAAGTACACTGTATCTATCGGATTTATACATTTTTTTTTTTCATTAATCCATCATATCTGTCCAAAACATGCAAAAATGTAGATCAAAGTTTTTAATTCTACCCTGTATTTCTCTAGATAATTCAGTATCTGTCCTAAGTGGTAAATCAGAGAATTAAGCAATCACTTCTGTTACTTAAAAAAAAAAAGAGAGTGGTGAATGCATTGCAGGGCAAGCAGAGACTGCCATTAAGTTGGCTTTCAACTGGTTAGCTCACTAGGAGGACAAGCCCCAAAAGTTGAATAAGAGCCAGGATAAATTAAACTCTGCTCAGATCTCTGATGCCATGGCCATACATCAGATATATGCAAGTGAAGAAGGTGGCTTAAAACTAGCTTAGATTTCTCCACTATGTAAACATCCTTAGAGATCATTAATTATACTACTAAAGATGGATGCTCCTCACTTTGACTTTGAAAGAACTGAAGTGAACCCTTGGGAAGGAAGTTTTCATTTAATCTATTTGATACAGGCAGAAGTTTTCATAGAGATCAGTGAGGAGAAAACAGCAGATATATCACATAAATGAAATACAGGAAAAGAAATATAACATATGGGATATACCAGTGAGAATGAAAACTTCAAGGTTCCTTCTCACAGCATTCTACATGACTAGGGGTTCACTTAAGAGTATTTCTTTAAAAGTGATAGAAATGGCAACTTGAATTTCCAAATAATTTATCTAACGTATGACTTAAAAACATTAATGACACTTTCAAGTTTGGGTAAAACAACATTAATAGTTACTATAACTAAATATAAAAAGACTACTTTCTGCTTACACATAAATGTAAAGTTAGAAATTTGAGGAACTTTAAACACTTGTTTCCAAACAATTTTATTTTCCAGTTAACTGAGATATTATGAGAAACAACAAATTACAGAGGCCCCTACAGTTGCAATTTATCAAATGCCTACATATGGAGACATAATGCATCGCCTTTTATGCATTGCTATATAACAACCATTTTCTCAGAGCAGATGAAGATATAATGAGATATACCATATGTATAAGTAACTTATTTCTGTAATAGTCCATGAACTAGAGCGATTTTCTTAATTGTCCATATTTTTTTGTCCACACTGAAAGACTTAGCAGTATTATACACTAGTCCTCCTGAATTAGAGACAAAAGCATGCCAGACACACAAGGCATGGTCTTCAAATCATGATTTCTCTGCAATTTACATTTCCCTGGATTTAGGACATACCAGGAACAGCAGTGGTTTCCCCCTATTTATTGTAGTGATACAAATGAGATTAAGCATTCATGCACATTTCTATCATAAGTCTCCAAAATCTAAATCTAGCAAGTTCCCTGCTATCTAATTATTTAGGTGTATACTGTGAGTAAACAGAATTTGTGCATTTTCTTTAAATTATTTCAGAAAAGTGCTAAGGAGTGCAGTTTCCTGAATTACCATGCTAGGTTGTATCTGAACTGCTTTTAAGTATTGTGAGCCATTCAGCAGTACTGCCTTGCAACTCTCACAATACATTTATTGTCTCATTAAATATTTTTTACATTTCAAATGCTGTATCTTACTTAGATACCAGAGGCCAGCAGGATTGCTGGCTATCAATGATTTCGGCCTGGAGTCCTTTTTACAAGTTTTTCTGGCTATAATTCTTTCATGCTTAAGTTCCTGGCACCATTCAGGTCTAACAGTGTCTGCCTTACCTTCACTCTTCCAACCTGGCTGTGATAATCCAAAGCCCATTTTCTATTAAAATAACTTTTCTCATTGTATTATTTATGGAACTCTAATATGAACGTCACGGGGAGCCAGCCTACACAGGAAACCCATGGTGATTTCATAAGGAGAAGGCACCTAAGAATTTTGATCTAAGTTGTATTTTCAAGGAAGCAGAAGTGATGAAGAAATGTAACTTACCTTGTGATCCAGGGATCTTCCTTTACTGCTCCTCTACTATTTCTGACACTATTTTTCCTCTGCCTCGGTCAGAAAATTTGGATTCCATTTCCAAGGGAACCATCCTTCCCATTAAAACTTTATCATCCATTGTATGTGCCCCAGTGATAAAATTTTCCAAATTATGTTTATCTACTGTATGCAAATTCTGTTTAACCCTATTACTGACATCCTTTTCTTCCACATTTATTTGCTCTATAGAGCCACTTGTCACAGTGTTCTCCCAACCCTCCCTGATGCACAAAGCTTCAAAGCAATACAGGTAAACAATACTCAGCTCTCTTCCTGTTTGCTCTCTCTTTAACTTATTCCTTGTAACTTGAACAACATCAAAAGATCTGTAGGGTAACATGTTCCCTGCCTGCCATGAGCCAGAGCTGACTGCTTTACTGTCCTTTCCCTCAGATTAAATGTTAAGAACATGTGACTCAATTTTCTTTTTTGTCTTCACTATCTGACTGAGAACTTCAATCCTGTCTTCTTTCTTTGGGAATTACAATACAAATAATAATTAAAAAAACCTAAAAATAAACCAATTTACAAATACAGGTCATTTCACCATGTTTTCCTAATATTAGGTCACAGTTTTATAAATTAATATTGCCTCCAATAGGCAACTGGTATAAGGTAGAAAAATAAGTCATATTAACTAGAAAAAGCCCCCCCTCCTGTTTTTTTTCCCCTCTCCTATGCATACTGCTTATGGAAACAGCAATGGAAAGAATAGAATGTTTTCTTAGACTTTCTGAAGTACCAGCCTGTGAAACAAACAGATTCATAAAAACATTCCATATGATTACAATATAATTCCAGAGAGTAAGCAGAAATATCACTTGAATATGCATTAAACTATACAATGACCATACAGACCTGTGGGTCCACAACAGCTGAAATCTTGTATTTCACAGTTTGAATTGCTCTGAGTAAGAAACTCACTACTTGACAATTATTCAGAAAAAACTACCACCACCAAATAACCCGAAAACAATTGCTAGGAACTGCAGAAATTGATCACATGTATATAATCTCAACAGTTTAAGAATAAAGTTTTCACATCCAGAGTTTAAAAATTATTATATCTTTTACATCCAAATTTTATTGCTATTACATTTATTTGATATTTTTAAATAAACCACCAGGGAATAATTTAAATCAGAGCCAAGACTTTCACTGCATTTAGAACCAAAACTGTCATACTGATTGAGCAAGTGAGAGTAAAAATTACACTTCATGCAAGGAGTACCTGCTGAGGACAAAATGACCCACCAATTGAAGATTCAAGGATGACAGCTTCTTCAACAAGCTGCCTTCTCTTCTGATTAACCAGCTGGTTCTTTCTATTCATCCTGCTTGCTTCCTTGTTGACGGGATTCCTGCAGAGCTCCACAGCTGTTTTGTTACTAATGTGTATATTAATTTCACTTCTTTAAAAAACTAAATGTTGAGAAAAAACACTCTGATCTTTAGAACACATGGAAGAATTATGAAGATACCCCTGGTTTTGCTTCCTGAAACAGGACGTGCTAGTGGAGTACCAGCAGTGAGAAGTTTCAGTTAGGTAGGAGAGCTTAAGGAAGCATTTAAATTGTCATAGAATTTTATTACTATCAATGTTAGAAGTGCACTTCACTTTACCTTCGATGCTGTTCAGTTTTTTTAAATTCTTCATAAAAGTAGAGAATAAATGAATTACTGAGGGGAGAACTGCACCAACAATATACTACCTTCAGTTGTTTCTTCTCTTTCTGAGCGCGCTGCCTGACTACTGCTCTCAATAACTAATATACTTTCTTCTTGAGGCCCAGTTTTCTACCTGAAATATTCCTTATCCATTGATGTATGCTTTCCCTGATTTTCTTCTCTCTGAACAATGGAAATAGTCTTGGACGCCCTAGTCCTGCCAAACTTTGTCCCTTCTTTCTTAACTGGTTCTGTTTTCTGAAGTCTTTATCATTCATGTTGATCCCATCGCGCTAGTAGTGGTCCTTGGGTAGAATAACTCTTCAGTTTATTTCTCTGAATGCTTCTCAGTGAGCAAACTACCCCAGATCCTCTACTCTCAATTGCTTCTCCCTTCCTTTTATGCTGAGCAGGAGAACTCCACAGAAGAACCTCTGAGCCTCAACTTCTCTGAGTAGGTTTCCTAGCTCATCTTGAATTTTTTTGGTGTGCAGCTGTCCACTGTAGCTTGTCTTCTCACATCTTCTCATTCTCTTCCACTTAGGAAAAATAATTTACCCTTTAAATATAAATGACCCTTGCTTATGTCAATCTTTTCTACTGCTTGTCCTTAAGCTTCTGCCCCTTAGAAGAGATCTACTGAAATCTACAAGGACCTCCAGGTTTTACAAGTGAATTAAGAAATCTCTTTCAGAGCTCAAGAAAGAACTGCCATTTGGAATTACTACCAACTGTGTGTGTTTCTGGTGGATTTGTTTAATAAGTAGTTGTAGGAACAACATCATTAACAAATATTCCCATCCCTGATTTTGAATTAAATAGAATTTATAAACATATGATATGTATTATAATAATGTCTAATAATATAATTATATATTATCCTGCCCCTCTACTCCACTCTGGTGAGTCCACACCTGGAGTACTGCATCCAGCTCTGGAGTACTCAGCACAAGAAGGACATGAACGTGTTGGAGCGAGCCCAGAGGAGGGGCACAAAGAGGGGCACAGAAGACTGGAGCACCTCTCCTATGAGGACAGGCTGAGAGTTGGGGCTGTTCAGCCTGGAGAAGAGAAGGCTGCACGGAGACCTTATAGCAGCCTTCCAGTATCTGAAGGGGGCCTACAGGAAGGCTGGAGAGGGACTTTTTACAAGGACATGTAGTGATAGGACGAGGGGTAATGGTTTCAAACTGAAAGAGAGTAGATTTAAATTAGATATTATGAAGAAATTCTTCACTGTGAGGGTGGTGAGACACTGGTGCCCAGAGAGGTTGTGGAGGCCCCATCCCTGGAGGTGTTCAAGGTCAGGCTGGATGGGGCTTTGGGCAACCTGGTCTAGTGGGAGGTGTCCCTGCCCACGGCAGGGGGGTTGGAACTAGACGATCTTTAAGGTCCCTTTCCGCAAACCATTCTATGATACCATGATTCTATATACCATATGATATATGATATAATACTTAATAGGTAATATTTAATGTGTAATATAGCACATAATCATTAAATAATGATACAATATTCTCTAATATTATAATTATAAATAATACACAACTTATGATGATTCAGAGAATGATGCAATAGTATGTAATGTGGAAGATACAGTAGTTGGATACAACTGTCTGAATTATGCATTAAGCTTTCCTTTTCAACCAAAACCACTTTTTGCAGAGTCAAAACTAGAAGCCCAGGAAAAAAATGCAGATTACATCCCCAATGGGAGGTTTATCACAGAAAGATGATCATAAAGAGCTCTGGAATCCTACTGGAAAAGCAACCCACCGTGCACTTTTAAGGAGCAGTCAAGACATAAAGAGTGAACCCCTTTTTAGTTACACAAATAAGGGAGAAGTGTTATTTATGCTGCAGATGCACAATGCCATGGATAACACCAATACTGGAATACTGCATTCAACCCTGGTGTCTGTTTTTTGAAAAGAATACTAAAAAACATTAGATGATGCAGAAACCTAACCTGCCAAAAAATCATTTGGAAACAGAAATTGCCCAAAGGAATTCAGTTTCTCCGTTTCCATCAGGCGCTGTTGACATGACCATAGTGTACCTCCACAGAGATGATACTTAATATCAAAGGACTAGTGAACTAGAATCAGTGACAAGGGCTAAGAAAAGATAAAATGATGAATAAACCAAAAATGTTTAGGAAAAAAATGAATCAAATTATATGGCCTGCAATATACACATATTCAAGCTAGTATCTTTAAAAAATCTTAATCACTATACTTACGTCAGAAGTTCAGATAATCCCTCATCTCTTCCCATTTTGCTAAGTGTAACTGCTTTAAAACCATCATCCTTGCTGAGGACCAGACACCTAACTTTAGAGCTACTAATTCTGCCTTTAATTACTCCGTAAAAGCACTGAGGCTGACTCAGAGATTGACTATTTTCTCCATAGTACTAACTCATCAGATGAGGGAAAAAGGGAGTTTAAAAGTCAAGTTTTTAGAGATATCTAATACATTTAATATTTTCATCCTTTTATCTCCTCTGAATAGATTTATTTGAAAACATGAGATACCTTACTTCATGCCTAACATATTTAACTATTTTTGTCATTAATATTCATATTCTGCTGCTACCTAAAAGCCCCAATCAGGCTTGAAGTCTCATTTAACAGGGAACTATAAAATACAGAAGACAAAACCTGTTAAAAATGAGCTTATACCTAAAAAAGAAGACATGAAAAAACTCATTGAAGCAGATGAGTACTAGTTCATCCAAGTGCTGTCTAAATTGGAACTTAGGTTAAAACTGCCTTAAACTCCAGGTGGCAAATGGTCACCCTGCTTTCCAGAGCTGCCAAATCTTTGAGACGGCTCATTAGACATCACTTTGATTAGCCAAGGATCTCCTATGTGACAATTGTTTACCCTCGCTCACCCAGGTTTGGTAGAAGCAGAGGAGGGCATGTACCAACCTAAAGCTCCAGTCTGAGCAGATCGTCACCTGCAGTCTCCCCATGTTCCCTGGAGAAGTGCAAATAGTTAAACATTATCAGGCAACTAAACTTAATGTAACTAGAAGTTGTCCAGTTTTTGCCTTCTTCACATCTTAACATTTTTTATTCTAATACTGAAAAAGAAGAATACTATTCTCTAGCTAACTGCAGGAAAACACACACATAAATATATATTTCATGTTTTTTCTTACTATTTAAAGCTGCACTCTCAGATCTTGCAAGCTAGGTAGGATCAGATCTGAAAAGTTTCGAATCAAATGCATATGTTGGAAAAGAATAGAGTAATGTTAATGTTCCAATACTCATTCCTTGAAGAAATTCTTGAAACAATGTTCTAGCATGGACAAAGTAGATACTCCATGATACAGGATGCTATCTTTCTAAAAGGATGCAAAGTTGAGTGTTGAAGGTCATGGGCAAGTGAATAGGCTGAGAGGTGGTGAATTGAGCTCTTCTATTTGTCCAAAGCTGCAAACCCATGATGCAAACTTTGAAAGAAGTGGCAAATGTCCTCCTTGATGAACGACACGATTTTCTCACACTCAAACGTTTATCTTGCATGAACAGCCTGCTTGTTTCTCATGCTTTCAAATGCACATCTGCTCATCTCTGTGCAGCTGCCACGTTGCAGCAGTTTATGCTTTGAGCTTCACAAGTTAAGACAGAACCTTGACATGGTCGCACTACACACACACATCTGAATCCAACATCACAATCAAAAGATATTCTTGCTAGATCTTGATTATTATATTCTTGTTGCTTGCACTTTCAACTGGATACTACCAATCACCTGTCATGATCTGAATTTATTGCAGAATACAGGATAGAAACAGCACTACTCTCTGTCAGACAACTCACACTATGAGCACCATAGTCATCCCTGCTCCTTCTTTTCAACCTCTTTACAGCATTTGACATAGCTAATGAACTATGAACTGTATGTAAAAGAGGCTGACTATTTTGAAACAGTTTATTTCAAGAGAGCCATAACCAGAGAGGAGCAGTAGAAAAATGTACCTCACTGTTCCTTTTTTTTTCAACCTTATTTAAAATACAGGCACAGAGACTGAAAGAACTGGAAAGGTGTCATGAACTCCAATGAAAACACTACGTAGGCATTACAAAATTCCACCCTTTTATCATATTGTATTGCTTACAGTAACACAATGTCACCAAACTGCCTCAGTACTTGAGCTCAGGAGTAAAAAGCAGAAGGTAGAAGCAGAAACTGAGAAAAAGATAAGTTACACTTGGTGGCAGAAAGAAACACTTTACGGAGCTTGTGGCACAGTGAAGTACCTACTGGCTGATGTTACACAACCCCATCTAGGCAAGTCAGTCTACAATTTAGAACTGATCCTGAACTTCTCTCTCTGACAATAACTCTAAAACAGGTACAAGAATCCATCCTGTCTTTACTCTTGATGATTTGGCCTCTGTAATACATTCTTTTGTCACCTTTCAGCTGGACTACAGCAATGCAATATCCTGGGCACGAAGCCATTAGCCCTTAGGAAACTCAAAATAGCACAGAACACAGCAGCACATTTCCACTGCAACCCAGGGTACTATAAGCACATCAAATCTGCTTTCATCTTACGCTAGTTCCTGTAAAATACTGAGCCAAGTTTTATGTCTTTGTCATTATCTTTAAGGTGTTCAATAGTCTAGGAACAGAATACCTAAAGGATCAACTGAGAACCTGCAGCTCTGTCCCATTAAGGACAAAGCTTATTTTGTGCTGTAGATAGAGCTTTGACAGAGAATAGTCTAAAGCAGTTGAACAAATGCTCATAACATCTAAAGCATCATCAGTTGCTATTGGGTACAAGGTGTACTGTTTGGATCCGAATCTCAGTAACTAGTTCTTTTGTAATAATAATACAGCCATTTGAAACAAATTCACAAAGATCTAACAAGTTTTTGTTTGCTGTAATAGGAGGCAATGAAGGAAAACAAAACCACGCTTAAGTGTTACCCCTATTTTTTCTGGAAATGACTCAGCTACAAAGAAAATAAAGTACGTATAAATACCTGAGTAAAAGAGCATTCATTGTTTCTTCCAAATGTGGTGGCACTGAATGTCTTACATGAACCAGGATATTCCATGTCAGTGGCAAGTAACCTAATTTCTAAAAAAAATACATTGGAGCAACATGTTTTAGAATCCTATAGGAAAAGAGAAAAATATTGTCAATGCAAAAATTTCCAAAACTCTTAAAAAGTTTGAGGACCAAAGTGTAATTTATTTTCAGTGAGACAGAATTGTAAATGCCTAACAGACCCAGAAAGTTATGTATGTGTTAGGCACTTTTAGTAATTCCATATAAATTTTATTACACAGTAATATATTTAAGATGATATAAAAACCTGAATTTCTCATGCTGTATCTCACATGCAAAGATTATATTAAAAAAAGGACTGAAAATCCAGAAACACTCTATTCAGCAAAGGACAAATATAAATGAAAATTTCCTCACGGACATACTAATCTTAGTGTCCCTGTACAAATTATCAAAATGGATGCCATATAACATTAACTCAAACACTGGCTTTATCAACAAAAACTGTTCTGAATTCACCTCAGAAATACTAACAATTATGTAATCATCGTGCAATAAAAGCTTTTGAAAACTGATGATTATTCAAGTGAAAGGTCCTGCCTCCCATTAAGCCTTCTCTGGGGCATCAAGTTCCCATTCTCTTCACCTAATTCAGATATAGAAATATTTCTTAAATTCTTAATTGTATTTATTAGCATCAACGTAAATAAGACAGTTTGAAGTCTTACCTCTAGCATGCCAGTTCCTGGTAGAGAGATTTATACTCTAAATATCAATCAAGGCTTCAAGTAAGGGGACAGTTACAAGGAACCATAAATATATTAACATTAATGGAAAGAAATCCATCTGTCTTAAACACGGTGATACCAAAAAGGAGATCTAATAATTTCTATTTCAAATATATAATCACTTCAACTGAGCTATCCACTACCATCTTGAAGTTGATTATAAGATGAAAGAAACGGGACAGAGATGATAATCATTTAATCCCTTAAGAACAGCTATTCTGAAGAGCTTTTCACTTTGTGCTCAACAGTATTCTAGTACATTATGATCCAGCTAGAAAAGAAGTATAATGATGAGGAAAATTATGTTTCCTGTAACAGAGAAATTTCATGGTAACAGGAAGTCCTACAAAAGACACAATACAGGAAAACTGACCACTTGAACAGATGGTGTCATAGATGAGTGCGCCAATGACAGTGACGAGTTCATATCATCAGATGTGGTGAGGATTTATAACTTCAGAACTAATGTAGCAGAGATTAATACATATTTGCCAATCCTGGATGCTGAGGATATACACACATGGGGCTGGAGGGGATGACAGACATCACGGTTCTGACTGTACATTCACGGATATATTCAAATTAAATCCTCGTCGGGATTCCCAAACTGAAGGTGCAGACGCATGACATGAACACCCAAGCAGCTTCGACATGGGACTGTGGAAAAAGAAAGTCAGGTTGCTCAAGAGGGAGAGAGTTTCAAGGACCCCCTGAGGACGTTTGACTAAGTACAACCTACCTGTCAACTCCCTGGAGTTCTTTGCTGCTAACAGACTTCGATGTAGCCCAAGAGAATGGCATGTCTGGGATGTCCTGAGGAACAGGATATGCAGGAACTGTTAGTGTTAATCCCATGGAATGTAACCACCTTCCTTCAGGGTGAGCAGCAGGACACCACTTCAAAAATAACTCACTACAGAGAGTTTCCTCGCTATGATGTATTTAAAAGATCATGAAAATGACTTCCTATCAGGTAATTTTTGCAGAGACTGCTTTTACATTTTCAATTTCAATTTTGAAATATTTTGGAGAAACTTGTCTATTACTGTGAAATGTTTTGAAATGTTTTAACCAGATGCTCCTTAGTGGCTGAATAAACACAGAACTAACATTGTGTTGCAATGTAAATCAAACTTGCATGCAGTCTAAAAGACTAGTTTGAAGAGACGAAAACTAGTAAAAATACCACTAAAGTAACTAGCACAGCAACATTTGATTAAACTTGATTTGTAATATCTGTTTTGTATACACGTTACCAAATATTTGTGACTTACTCAATTTCTTTTTATAATATTGTAAGTGC
This sequence comes from Pluvialis apricaria, assembly GCA_017639485.1. NCBI lineage: Eukaryota > Metazoa > Chordata > Aves > Charadriiformes > Charadriidae > Pluvialis > Pluvialis apricaria. The sequence continues at coordinate 20,458,605 of CM030012.1, read as the reverse complement.
TCTAGGGAGGACAGTATTCAACATATGTTATCCTTTTCAAATCATGACACAATTTCCTTAAAGAACAAAATAAAATAAATCCAATGGAAAATAGGAAATAATATCACTTATTGTGCTACATAAAGGGAACGGTATACATCTGGTTCTTAATATTGCCATGTGTTAACAGCAGCCGCAATTAGTACATACCCCGACTTACTGAAGCACAGAGATACAGTTACAGTAGATTTCTATTAATACTTCACTTGGTAGACCTATCACACTGCATCTTCTGCCATCAGATGTACACAATTGATTCAGTTTTTGAGGTCAACTTCAGATACACAACTTTTCCGTAATATTTTATAGGAAAAGGAAGAATGTGACCATTTTGTTACATGCAATACTGGAAAAAGTAAAACATCAACAAGACCCCTTTTTAAAACATTGGCATTCATATAAGATTTTGTAATTTGCATAAAAACGGCTTTTAATAAAGCCGATGTTTTTTAAAACATTTCTACACTTCGTGAAAAATGAGTATCTCTCAATTCATTTTATTTGCATCAGAAAGTCTCCTTGTGATCACCTATTGATACTACCAATTAACCAGAACAGACTTCTCAGTCTTCTGTGTACTTTAAGAAATATAGGCACTATGGGTTCTGTGACTAGCATTACATGAAACATAAATCCCTCATGAGACAAATAAGAATTACTGAAGCACGCAGTCAACCTTATACCTTTGATTATTATATTCTGCCTACCTAAACAACTCTCTGTAATTGCATACGGTAGGCCCTATGTATTGATTCCAACTTGATTCTTGAATTACCATACATTTCTGCCACATTTCTCCTCAGATGTGCCTTTATTCCAGTGACGGATTAATGAGTTTGCATATGTGATCGTGAAATGTGAAGTGATGCAAAAATGCAAGTTTCTAAGAGTACTTGTATTCCACTCTGTAAATCATAAATTTTCTTCCAGTACTAATGGGCCAGATTGTATTATTTGTTTTGAGGCATAAACATCAAGGAACATCAATTGGGAGGTAATACTAAATTCAAGAATTTACACATTTCACGGATGCTTTCTGCACTCTAGTAAGAGTACGTCACATGACAGACACCTTAAGATAAATACATTCATTCACAAATTTGATATTTTAGTGTTCTGTTTTTTCCCCACATTTTTTCCTATGCACTTTCATCTCAATTTGAGAACACAGCAAATAATTTTTTCTAGATATTAAGAGAGGGCTTAGGAAATTAATTTAGGAAACTATTTTAAAAACAAATGAACCTGAAAAAAGTGTTAGTTACAATGAATCTGAAATCACTTTTGTGCTTCATTTTTTCTATTTACTAAAAATAATTGGGGAAAAACCCATTGTATAAGAGGTAAAAATAGCATTAACTGTCTGTCAAACATTTTTCACTTCGAGGTTTTCTGATATTTATGACTTCTGATTAATTCTTCTCATTTTTCTCCTTGTTTAGCAACTGGATTCACCATCTGTTTCAGTATAAAGCATCACATAAGGGTAGCATAGAGCTGGGTAACATAAACTGCCTCAAAAGCTGCCTTGATAATAACAGATGGAATCATAATTTTTAAATGTGCAGTTGCTGAAGTTATACATTTTTTTTTAATAAAAGGGAACTTTTAGTATTTATTTAAAGAAAACCAGGCCAGCTATCTAGAGTATTTCAGTAAAAGTTATGTTACTATATACTTTAAACATTGAACTAAACTATCATTCAATCTGCATGCTTCATTAGGTGTGCTCCTATATAGCAGTATTGTATTCAACAGGAAGATATGCATCAAAGCATAAAAATATAAATATGTAAATAAAAATACAAATAAGCTGTCTTCATTTATGTTAAAAAAAGACTTTATACATGTACTAAAGAATAACCTGGTTTTACCAATATCATATTAATTTCAAGAGGCACAATACCAACATATGCTATGCCTTAGAAAGAGAAACAACACATTTCTATTCAAAATTCTTAAAGTAAAAGAAGGATATTTACCAGTCTACGGAGCTAGAGTGTCCCATTTCTGCAAATCCCCACTACTGGGAAGTACATGCTTTCACTGTTGAAAGCAGAGGTCTGTGAACAAGGTGTATGCTATATCACGAATACAATACTCAATACTAAGTTTCATTAAAAGCTATGTTCCTTATTGTCCTAGGGGACGTCCACAGATGAATTAACTTAAAAAAATGCCCTACATAAATGAGAAAATCAGAGAATTTACACTTAAATTATTCTGCCCACTGGTAAAATTCCTTTTTCTTTCAGGAATCAGTTCCATAGTTTTCTCTCCGCTACTTAGATATGACTGCAATAGATAAGAGACGTAGTGGGAAAGAGTAAAAATAACAAGATGATGTTTTCAAAACAAGAATCTGATTAGACTCCAAGTATAATTTTTCACTGGCACATCACATTTTTTCAAAGTTTATACATTCCTACAGCAATCTATAGAAAGCCACTTCACATTTTATGGATAAATGTTCTGGTAACACCATAAGAGGATTTAATGCAAAATCTAATCTATTTGTGTAGCATCTGAAATGAACTAGCTTTCCCCTTAACCTTATGTTTTCACATTAGAAATAAAGAATATAAACACAAAAATTGCCACACCAGATCAAATAATTGGTCTTACCTTGTACCCAGCCTTTGACAGTTATCAACAGGAGATAATTCAAGAAAAAAATACCAGTACTTGCTAAAAGTCCTGAGTATTGAAACAGTCATTCACAGAGGAATGTTCTTCCCAATGTTCATTGATATGCAGCTGCTTTATACTCTAAATGTTCGTACTTTCTCACCCAAATAAAAATCTACATAATATAACCTTCTGTATTTTTACTCCTCATAGCAGTAAAAGGCTTAAGCCTTTTCTGAATACTATTGAGTATCAGGATTTCTATAACGTGTTCTGTGTTCATGTAAGCTTCATTGCATGTTTTTCACATGGTGTTTGTACTTTTATTACAATAGAAGACAAGTATTAGTTCAGAGTTCCTTGTCTTTTTTAGCATCCTCTTTTTTGTTTCTGTCAATCATGCATGTTCTTACCCATCTCTTATCCAAGCTAACTGAACTTATCTATAACATTTTTTGCCCATTTCTGGATTTTTTTTTTTTCTAGCAAAAACAGAGCCCTCCTGAAACAGAAAGAAGAATTTATGTGGTCTAACTTGTTGTCAAGAAGTTCTGTCTAGTTGAAACCAGTTATCTTGGTTTCGTCTAGCCACTGGAGAGAGGGAGAGGCACTTCCTGAGATGAAGGCATCCTGTCCTAGCACAAGCATCTAAAATAGGTGAGATGAATTATCCCCTGTAAATAATCCTTCAAAGAAGATGAGAGATGAGACTATCATTTTCCACTGAATCACATGGAGCAGCCAAAGGAAAGGAATAATAGCAGTTTACACCAGTATATTAGAAACATTCCAATATTGCTTTTTTCTTGTTCCTTTTACTTCCAACACTTCCATATATTTTTGATATTGCTGAATACAAGAAGAGACATTCATTGACGTGGCTATGACAGCATGCAGGTCATTTCCTTGAGTGGTTGCCGAGTTAATTTTGAACTGAGAAACACACATGACTATTGCACACCATTCCTTTGGCTATATATAACCTTAATTCTTTAGGTAATGGTCTGCATCTCCTATTGGGCTACCAATTTACTTGGCATTGAAGTTTCCATTAGATATCGTGATAAACTCACACAGTCTCAACCAACATAAATAATCTGATATTATTTATTAATCAGTAACTTCATTATTCACCCCCTTTTAGTTAATAAATGTATAAAAAAAAATGTAGGATTTAATCAGATGCCATCCCACTATTCAAGTCTCATGTTCGCAGTTCACTCTATTTTATGCATGTATGTTTCTGTTTTTCAGACATAGACATAGTCCTAATCCTGAAAGAGCCCAAAGCTCTGATCAGCATGGAAGCTTGCATGGAACAAAAGTAAAATGTCCACAAAGGATCCGTAGTGTCTTTGTGGAGAGATATTTTTCTCCAGCCTATTTTTCACTTTCTGAAAGTAACCATGCTTTTTCTTCCACACCTGCCAAGCTAGGTAAAAAACAATTTAAATTAAATACATAAAAGCAGTTAGGTACACTGTATCCCCTATACCTGTAAATCCCAAAGAAAGTAATGAGATCCCATTATTCAGTAGTGTGGATTATGTAAAAAGATCATGTGAAAAAGGAGACAGTCAACCTGCAATGGTGAATGTTTTAGAAAATTTAGTAAATCTTCTACAACATGATATGATTAATTTACACATAAATTTTCTTATAATTATCTTTATTTATTAGAATTTGGTTTTCTCAATAACAAAAAAATCTCTGTGATCAGATGCAATTTTTTATTTTATGCTGAAATACTGCAAACAAACTGTCAACAGCTCTATAAGCAAAATAGAAAACCAAATGAAAGCAGAGTAGTAAGTAATGTCTATTTTACTAACTAGATATAAATACTATATTCTTTCCCATGAAGGCTTGTAGTTGCTCTGTAAATAAGTTACATTTCTGTTTCTCCAAGTATATCATACACAATTGGAAAGGCACTGCATAAACAGTGGAACGTGTCATTTCACTTAAAAAAACGATATATGAATTTAATAACCAATCATAGACAGAATCATAAAGAAGAAATATGACTGGCAGACAGATGGTCTAGCCTAGAACAGGAGGCCTGTGTTCAGTTACTGGTGCTTCTATTTGTTCCATGCGTAACACGAACCAAGCCATTTCATCTACTCTATGGTTCAACTTTCCTGTTTACAACACAGAGAGAATGCAACCCTTCACTCTCCACAAACCTCTGATTATGCCCTTTAAAAGTGGCTGTAAGATACTCAGATCCTAGTATGAGGACATAAAAGTTCCCAAGAAATTTACTGCATTCATCACTAAGTTAATCCATAATTTTATTATGATATCCAACACAAGACTTTTTTCCCCATTTTGTCCAACATACAGATAAAATCACAGCTGCTTAGTACTTTAACCATGAGCCAACTACAGTTAAGGGGTTGATTTCCTCTTTTCATTCCTACCTGCTTTTTTCCCCTCTGTTTTCATTCTTTTTTGCTTTTTTTTCATTGCAGCTATTGAGCTGAAGTAAGGAATTAGTATTTTGGTCCTGAAAACAACAAGACTAGGTCAACTTTCTCTCTTCTGGTAAGAGCTTTAAAGCTTCTTCCCTTGCATTGAGGAAACTCAGCTTTGTAGTTCATGATGGATTTAAGAGCTGAAAATTCATTACTGGAACTTGGGAAGCACTACCTCCAGCACCTTTTACCAAATACAAGTCTTTATTAGGAACACTAAACCATTAAATTCAGTTAAGCATAACAAAAAACTTTATTGCTGGGTAGGAAACATAAGACTGATGGTCTTAGAAAGCTTATCTAAGCACATGGATTGCTGCAGCAAAGACTACCAGATTGGAATTGCAGCGAATATCTTCATTAGTTCATGAAGGCAAGCATCACTGTAGCACAGCCTACATGTTGTAAGACAGAATGCAATCTTCTATTTATTTGCATATGCAAAAGAAATAAATGTGTGGTTTTGCGTATTTCAGTCTCACCCAGTAATACTGTGGATTCTAAAAGGATATCAATTTCAGTCTGAAAGGTGACTTGGCAGCTTGAAGAAAGAGTTCCCCTAATCCACCCTTGAAGTAGAACTAAGTTAACACACTTCTCCTACTAATACTATTTGTGTACCCTTTTTCTTTTCAGAGGTGTTTTAGCCAGGTTTAGTCTTACCCAGGTTGTTGTGGTTTGGGCTGGGCTGGCCACTAAACAAGTCACAGATATTCTCTTTACCCCTCTCCCTTCAGAGGAGAGGGGAGGGAGAATGAGAGAGAGAGAGAGAACTTACAGTTTGAAAAAGAAGCTAAACTACTTCAATAAAATATTAATAATAAAGAGAAAACATAATCATATGAATAAGAAAATAATGAACTATATACAATATATACCAAACCAGTATCAGGCTCCCAGGATGACGATTACATCACCAGCAGGCACTGGGAAAGTCCCACACTGGACTCAGCGACAGACAGTAACTGGATTCAGGAACACACAGATCACAATCAAAGGCAGACAAACAGACAGATACCTCCCCCAACACCAGCCATTGAAGAAAGAGGCTGACCCCTTTGATCCCTCAGTTGTTATAGTGAGCATGAGGCAGATGAGATGGAATACCCATCACCTGTCCTGTCTGCTCCTCCACACAGGCGTGACCCCTCTATGCTCTTCTGCTTACAACCCTCCAAGGGGGCACATAGCAAAATTAGCTGACCTTTGTTATTATAGCAATAAGTATAAGCAAGAGCCTCTCTGCATACCAGTATTAACTATAAACATCAAATGCTATCACTCTGGCAGGGGACACTGTCTCAAAAATATGCCGTTAGTTTCAGAGAGTGCAGTTAGTTAAAGAGACTTAACTGAAAAGTAAAATTACTGAAAAGAAAATGGGTTGTGTTTAACCTCAAACCAGGACACAGGCAGATGAAGAACCGGACGGCAGCGCTATCTGTGACAAGCATAAAGGAGATGTAGAGCTGGATGATGACTGCATAGAGCTGATGTTAAGGACTGCCGTGTCTCACTAGCTATATTAGCCTAATCTTAGCATTAAAAATGAAAGAAAAACTAACTTTCTGAATTCCACAGGCAAAGTTTTTGTGATCACAGAAGCTGCTGCTCATCTTTGTTTTCAATGACAAAAAGAAAGATATTTATAGAAGCAATTACTGAAGCTTTTGTGTATTCTAATTTTTTTCTTCATTGTTGATCAGTTGCTAAAAAGGTAGAGAATGTAAATATTGCATGGCCAGACTGCCCAATTCTCTTACTTTGGAAAGTAAGAGACATGTTAGGAAGGGAATTTCATGTCTCTGAATAAGAATAGTCCCCTATGCATGTCCAAATGAGTAGATCTTTAATTTGGAACTCCAACATCCAGTTTCTGTAATACAAAGAACTTTTTAGCTTCAGAATATCAGTTATGATAAAATAAATGTTATGTTGTCACAACTGAGACAGTCCAAGAATTGAAAAATTTGTGGGAAGTGGTAGTATCTTTCATTAGACAGCTGGATAAATCAGGCAAGATTTCAAGCATACAAGTTGTTAAAATCTTGTTTCTTGTGAAATAATTGATTTTTTAAAAATAGAAGCAATACATTAAACGCAATACTATAACTTAAATGGAAGTAAGATAAAGGGAGTTGTAACAAAACCAAGAATTTTTAAAAACAAAATTAGCACATGTTACATTTTAGCACATTTGAAGGCCACTACTGAAAGTTCCTTTATGTATGACATCTGAACAGCTAGGGTACATAAAGCACTTAGCTACAGTGAAAACCAATGAGAAATAGTGGTCTAAATTTTAAAAGATCAGCTATATCTGACTTATTCAACCCTTACTAGAGCTAGTGAAGATATCAATTCACAATTTCTATAAGGAAATTATATTTTAATTTTAATTTTGTCAATAGCTGACAATAGTGGTGGGATTTTGGAAGGGAAAATGTTTGCTGACCACCATTCTCCAAAAGTAATTTTCTTCATTGCATCTGACCAGCTTTATCCATTTGTGCAGAACATAGTGCATTTACTGTTTTAGAAATTACACTTTCAATCATCATCAGTCCAATAGAACAAAATATTAAAGTTAAGTGCTGAAAAGTGTATAGCTGTCTATGAATTCTGGTGCGTAATTATGCAAGACAAACATTATACATTTGTAGTAAATGGTATTTACATTCCTTCCATCCAACCTTTTTTCTTTTATAGAGGAGAGTCATGCTTTTAATTTGTAGCTTCTCACGTTTTTACTATGCAAACCAACGAAGCAATAAATTTGTTTGTAATGAAGGAATATTTCTGCCTATTGAAATTTTAATGATAGTGGCATCACAATACAGATTTCACCTCATAACTATGAAAGAGAACAGTAAAACCAAATCCATATACACTCTAACATATCTACAAAGAAAACACAGTTCTGAAAGGTACAAAATACTGTTAATTCTTTACTATGACTTTACCAATTAGTAGATTGTTCACAGGTCATAAATTCGCCATATTTTCCAATAGATTGTTTATTAAATGTCTCTGTGCAGATAAAATTGTTTTAATAATATTTTTTTTGTATGAACTGTTTTAGAAAAAGAAAAAACATCTTTCTCATGTACCAATGGGTCAGAAAGCAGTATGCAAACTAATAAAAAAAGAAGAAATCAGTTTAATGTCTCAACATAGAATCTACATGCTACCTGCTTCTCCTCTATTAACACAGTGGCATTTACAGCCTAATTCCCCCGTTATCATTCTTGAATTTTTTCCTTTCTCTAAATTCATATTTCTAAATTTATATTCATCTTTCCAGACTACCTTACCTTTCCTCCTATTGCTTAAATCCTCAATGCTGTTAAAGAAAATATATTCCCCTTTGTTAGTCTCTCTTTCTTTCTTTCTTACCAGCTCCTTCCTAAGTTCCTAAAACATAAGAGTTGTATTTAGGAACAGTAGCACCTGTATGCACTTTTCCTTGTTACTCCAGTTGAAAACATATTAGAAAATTATGATGTTGGTAAATTAGTTATGTACTGGTTGGTAAATAATTATAGCTAAATGGTCTAAGTCAAATGATGAACATTTTGGACATACAGCAACAGTTTCTTTATTACTGTCTTCAGAGGGTGGGAAATTGCCAAAGTTTAGATAGATTGATAAGAATACTATTCCAAGTAAAGCACTATAAGAGCAACACGAACTGGATATTTTCATATCAGAAGATTCTGACAAAGGATGTTTTCATAAGGATTTTAATACTGGGAAAATTAGCAGTTACTAATGCAATTCGTAGCAATCATTAATACACACTGAACACTACACCGTATTATGTGTAAGTCTTGGCAAGAACTAGAGAATAGCCCTCTAATATTTCAGTGTAGGACATGTGCTATGCCAGAACTGAGGGTCATATCATTCACAGATAGGACTGTCAAGCAGATTAAAGAGAAACTGACATCAGAACTGAGACTTGCAACCAGGAGGGATTTAAATGGTTCAGACAGGAAACTGAGAAACTAACTCATCCAGCCTCTGTACTTCCCTACCAAAGAAATTCTCTACATTCTTGCTGATTTGATATTGAACCTTTCAGCAGGTGATTTGCTTTCTTTGCGTGTCAGCTGTTGCTCTATCTGCTTACTGTTGTGGACAGGCCATTTAGAAGGTCCTTACTAAAACAAACATCTCATTTTGATGTAGTGAAAAATTCAAGAGAGAGAGAGCAAAGTTATAAATATTTAGTAATAAACAATAAAATTCTTCACATGCAAAATCAGACTGAAAAGGAGGTCCAAAGAAGGCTCTATTGTCTCTCAAAGTAGGACCAACTTCTGGAACATTTCCTCTATTTAGATTACGAAGTATTTAAACACATTTTCAAAAGTTAATTAAAAGCATTATTTCACAGAGGTATAATGGCTTACAGGTAGCAAAAAACATTTCTTAGTATATCAAATTCTTAAGTAGTGAAAAGAAAAAAGAGCATTTTTTCAAAAATACAGAAACATAGTGTTTCAAATTATTCTCCATCTGACAACAGTGAAATTGTTCTTTTACGTTGTAGTGGCTTAAAAATCTAAAATTCAACTGATTACAGACAGAGGATTAATAGATTAATGGGATTAAAACTAAAATGGCTTGCTATAACCATCTAGTCTTCCTTGATGCATAATAGACCCCAAAATTTCCAACCAATAATGCCTCTGATGAAGTAAATTATTCAGTTCAGCTTTACAGCTAGTCCATTTAAGTTTTTACCTTAGATATAGATAAAACTGCTTTCTTTTCAGCAACCTTTGAAGAAATAAGAGCTGCTTTCTATGGGATAGGTATCTATATATTCATTAAATGTTTTAATGAGCTGATTTAGATAAATGGATGAAAGGCAAAGCTTTGATCATAAAATACTATTTTACTCTTGGAAACCATCTCCTTCACTATAACCTTGAATTATATAGTTAAAGAACACCACTTTATAACATTTGATACTGCTAAGTTATGACAGTATCATTTTATACTGTTTACGTCTGAAATATTTGCACAGCAACAAAATATTGCTAGAAATCAAACATTTAAAAAACTAAATTTCAGTTCAATAGACTCATTCATTAGACTGTTTTGTGACAAAGATAAAAGATTAGCTTAATTTACAAAAATCCACTTCTGGAACACATACTGTGATGTGCAGCATTACCATTCTATGGGAGAGCCTAAATGACATTTCTCATATTTCCTTGGATCTCAGCTGTACTAAGGTCTAATTTTTACCTCTCTGGAGAAATAAGAAGTCTGATGCTCCTGTCCATGCACCTCAACTATATAATTTAGAAATGCTTTAATTTTTATGAATATTAGGCCAGATCTAGGCAGTGGAAAAAACTGATTTTTACATACGCCTGAACAGAGTATATTATGTTAGTAAGGGATTTACTGAAACATGTACTGAATGCTCTCCACCACTCACAGACCTTAGCCCCTTGTATCTAAGGAATCTAAACTTAACTGAAGGGCTAGCTACAAAAAGGTATGTTTCCTTTTCACATACAATTTTCACATTCCGTGTTCATAGATGAAGAGCTGAAGATACAATCCCTATCCAAAATCTTTATGAACCATGGAGAAATAAAAAACCATCTAGCATTATATATCATTCTGTCCAGCGCGCAACTACAAAACTTGCTATTTGGAGAAAAGCTAGTAGGAATCACCAGACTAGATTCTTGTTGCATACCAAACATTACACATGAAATGAAATATTTTATTTGACAGCTCCCCTCACCAATGTCACATTCCTATAACCATGGAGACAAAGTCTATGATGGAAAGATGCAGATTTTTCTATTTATTTCATTCAGCATGGAGTGATGATTCTTCCGTTATTTTTCTCATATGGTAAATTGAAGTAAAAGTTAATTCTTTTGCCTGACGAACAAGTAAAATGGAATGAACCATAAATACAAGAAAAAGTTTAAAGTTGTAAAAAATTGTATCACCAAGATTATCAAAGATTTGGCACAGTCCCAGATCACCCTAAAAATGGAACTAAATGTGTACAAAGCCAACACATACAAAGCAAATGATTCCTAGAATAGCAGAAACTCACTAATCAAAAGATTTGCATAATAATCATCCATCTGTATGAAGCACCATATGGCAAACAAGACTGTAATTTCACTAAATATGTTTTCTAGGAGAAACATGTTGCTTGCGTTTTCAACTAAGTAAAAAAACCCAAAACCTAGTCATAAATGGCTGATACACCCAAGTGAGGGGAAACTTTTGATGTAAATATGAGGAAGGTGTGGAAAGCAGTGTGCTGCAATAATCACACATCTGAAAAACATATTTCATGTGTGTAAGAATATATAAAAAAACAACTTCAAGAAGAAGAAAAGCAGTGGGCTACTGGCAACGAATTGCATGTTCAAATATTTAACATAAATGTTAAATCTTTTTAAATGTAAAATCTTTTTTTAACATAAATGATTTCAAGTTACTAACATATCAAAACCCAAATTCCAGCTTAGATTTTAAGGGTTACAGCTGTACAAATAAAATGAACACTTCAATATTACTTTCTTATACACATTTGAAACAACAGAAAAGATAATCAAGATTACACATGCAGGGATAAGATCTAGAACTCTTGTATCTGTTTATGTAAAATCTGAGGATATTAATATTGAAACCTTCCTCAGGAACAGAACCAAATTGTAGCATATCTACATAAACCACATACCAGTCTATCTATATTGAGATAGCTGTGCTTCACCAGAAATATGAGTCCACTGATTTTATAGTAAACAGCAATTTTAGCAAAGCAATATTTTCAATAAATGCTGTGGAACCGCATGTGCACTGAGATGTTTCCCGGTTTTAACTATTAATGAGGCAGCTTTTTAGGAAAAGTATGGAAATAGACTAACCTAGTCATTATGATATAAAAATCCATTGCTTGCTTTTTATAGATTCAGGGGCATAGAGAAATGTCAAATCAAGGAAGAAACAGAATTCAGCACTAGCTGAATGGGTCTGTTCTGTGGGTATCTTTTTATAAGTGTGCTGTGTGTTGAGGAGTCTCTTGCCTTTGAAGAGGAGGATGGATAGGCAAATCTTTTTTTGTAGACATATAATCTTAGCTCTTTGGAGCTATGTACATCAACAGAAGACTGCTCAGTAAGAAGATACAATAACAGTTATGGTTAATTTCAAGGAAGAAACCTGTTAGATCTCAAGCAATCTATGGGCCTAAGTAAATAAAAGTAAATAATAGGACAGGAAGGAAGCAAAAGGTGGTAGAAACCAGACCAAGTGATTAAAACTATATAGTACAAATATGTAGGATTATTTTATTAATCTAGACTTACATAATGAAATGTCTAACTGGAACTTGCACCAAAAGGAAGTACCTTACGAAATGTCATTTTCATTTTTGGCAAAAGCAAGTCCAAAAAATCACCTGAGAGTTTCTGTTGAAAACACGCTAATTTTTGCCTCCACTAATCATGATTTAACAATTGGAGAAAGCGTTTCCTGCATGAAAGACCCTCTTGTCAGCTGACCTCTGAAGCACTAGAAACTGCTACAGACATTAAAACAAAAATAAATTGGAGAGATCTTTCAAAGTTAATCTAAAGAGATGTTACTGAGAACACAAGTGACCAAATTAGAACTCCATTTCATCTCTTTGGATGAAATCCTATCCCACAAAACCAGTAGGAATTCATAATTGTGATGGAATTAACCATTTAACTGAGAGTGGATGTAGATGGTGATGATTCTGTCTGCTGGACAGAAATGCTACAGGTGGGCATCTCTCTGGTATATTTATGCTTGGAGCTGACATTTTTGGTAAACCAAGAAAAAGCAATGCTGAAGAGCTTCTATTATTTATTATTCCTATTAGCTAAGGTTAGCCAGGAATAGAGATCCTAACAAACACATTAAAAAACTTGGTATCTTAAGAAAAAATGAGTAAGCCTCAGACTGATACTAACTTTGGCCAGTAATGATGTTTATTATTTATATAAAGTCCAAGATTTTTGATAAATATAATAGGTTACGTAAGGAAAGCATTAATCTGAAAACTACTGTGGCTTATTGAAGCTGAAGAAATGAACTGATTTATAGAATAATCCACCTACTACATTGATCTTAATTTCTGTAGATGTTGCTTGGGGAGGGGAGGGCATTAAAAATACTAAAATATTTTCAATATAATAATGTTTCAAGAAGACTATCCATATATATTCTTAAAAAAACAATATTTAAAATCTCCGAAAGTATACACATGATTAATTCATAATACAAATGTTGTGCAACTTCAGTCATTTTCTTTATTATTTAACTTCACATTTATTTGTACTAAGGTGAAACGGCATAAAACATAAAACAGTTCTGTACAATCACTTCAGGAAATATAATACAAGCTGAACATGCACATATATTTCTTCACACTTAACAACTATTAGGTCATCATATTAAAATATAATCTATTCCAGAAGCAAAAAATTCTCAAATTCTTGCGTACAATGATGCCATTTTGCTCAAAAAAACTAAAAAATGCAATGATGTAGGGAATTTCTGTCTTTTTTTCCACTCTTCATACTAGTACATTCTTTAAACAATTTTAAGGAACTGGGCTGACTTGGAAGAGATTTATGATTGGACAGAGGACCCTACCTCTACCAGATCATATCTGATATAAGTTCTTTAAAATGCTTAAAATTGTTAAAACCAATGATTACCCATGATAGTTTTAGTCTAGTTGCCTACAAGCTAGTGCCTCTGCCAAAACCCTACCACCTACAACAACTTCATTGGCAGTCTCAGCAAAGAAACTAGGGGTTGAAAGCTATGAAAACACAGGAATCAAGTGGCAAAATTGGCATGAAACAGAATGATTGTTTCTAAATTAGAGACATGGATTTGACCAATGGACCACTTGGTGGATAAGGAACTGGCTAGATGGTTGCATTCAAAGAGTTGCCATCAACAGCTCCATGTCCAAGTGGCGAGTAGTGACAAGTGGTGTTCCTCAGGGGTTGGAACTGGGACTGGTACTATTTAACATCTTTGTTGGCGACATTGGTGTTGGGGTGGAGTGCACCGTCAGCAAATTTGCCAACAACACCAAGGTATGTGGAGTGGTCGACACACTGGAGGAAACGGATGCCATCCAGAGGGACCTGGACAGGCTTGAGAGGTGGGCCTGTGCAAATCTCATGAAGTTCAACAAGGCCAAGTGCAAGGTCCTGCACGTGGGCTGGGGCAACCCCAAGCACAAATACAGGCTGGGTGAAGAACAGATTGAGAGCAGCCCTGAGAAGGACTTGGGGGTGTTGGTTGATGAGAAGCTTAACACGAGCCAGCAATGTGCACTTGCAGCCCAGAATGCCAACCATATCCTGAGCTGCACCAAAAGAAGTGTGGCCAGCAGGTTGAGGTAGGTGATTCTGCCCCTCTACTCCACTCTTGTGAGACCACACCTGGAATACTGCGTCCAGCTCTGGAGTCCTCAACATAAGGAGGACATGGACCTGTTGGAGCGAGCCCAGAGGAGGGGCACAAAGATGATCAAAAGGCTGGAGCACCTCTCCTGTGAAGACAGGCTGAGAGAGTTGGGGTTGTTCAGCCTGGAGAAGAGAAGGCTCCACGGAGACCTTATAGCAGCTTTCCAGTATCTGAAGGGGGCCTACAAGAAGGCTGGAGAGGGACTTTTTACAAGGGCATGTAGTGATTGGACAAGGCGTAATGGTTTCAAACTGGAAGAGGGTAAATTTAGAATAGATGTTAGGAAGAAATTCTTTACTCTGAGGGTGGTGAGGCACTGGAACAAATTGCCCAGGGAAGGTGTGGATGCCCCATCCCTGGAGGTGTTCAAGGCCAGGTTGGATGGGGCTTTGAGCAACCTGGTCTAGTGGAAGGTGTCCCTGCCCATGGCAGAGGGGTTGGAACTAGATGACCTTTAAGGTCCCTTCCAACCCAAACCATTCTATGGTTCTATAATTCTATGATCTTCTTACTGTTACAGTGGGCTCCTCCAGCCTAGGCTTGAGGCATACAGTGCAACTGTATCTACAGTACCTCATTCAGTTAAATCAAAGACTATTTCATCTAATTTTAAATACAATCTCTCTAGATGTTCACATAAGTATGGTGTACTCTGTATGTTCATGCAAAATCTTTAATATCTAAGATAAGGAGAAGCCTTGCTTTGGATAATTTGAGATTGTGGAATTATTTTGGAATCTTTTATTTGATTACAAAGAAACAAGTGCTGTGAATTATTTTTTCTTGACTCGTATGACACATTCCTACAATAAAATGTTACTCAATTTAAACTATCATCCAGTAAAATTTTGCATATGTCTAAGAACATGTATACTAGTAGCATGGGTTTGAAACACTGACATTCTTTTGATCTTTAATAACATTATGTTTTTAATTTTCAAAACTGGAGCACAGATTTTCAAGTGGTTATGGGGGCCTGCAGGTTCCATACAAGTTCTTCAGTTTCAACCATTTAAAGATTTCAAATGTAATGCTTCTGGGGAGCCTTAGCATTCGCAGCATTTATTTTACAGAAAAAAAAGCATAAATGCAAGACATTAATGGGCTTACATGGACTAGAAATTTCACATATTAAATTTAAGATCCTCAGTCATATCCAGCACATGTAAAAGAAACTGCTTCAGGATCCATATATTTCTTAGGTATCCTGCAGAACTGCTACTACTGCACTTATTCATATATATATATATATATTCATAAAAGAGAAGAGGTGGGTAAGATAATTAGTATTGGCTGGTAATCATAAAAAATACACATATAGGGCAGGTGGGGGTTCTGTTTAAAGAAAGTCTCTTTACTGACAGAGTCTTCCGAACTTCTTACATAGTTGTACATATCTGTCATGTTCATTTTAATGAGCTCTACAAAAAGGTTACATTTTTGACCTCTGGAGCTCAAAGATCAAGTTATCACAGTTTTACTTCTTGTTAAAAAACTCTGGAATCTATTCATATCATGGGCATTATATGACCAATTGTTTTAATGAAAATTGGGCAAATACTGAAGTATGAGTCAAAGTGACGTGTTGCCTACAGCCCCAGTGTCCATAATTGATTCATCTTTAAATAATTACCATATCACCTATAACCCTGCCAAAGCATGTTTTAAGACTCAGGACTCCCTGGAGAGAACCGTGTTTTATTACTAATTGGTCTTGAGAAGAGAAGATGGAAGGAGGAGGCAGCTAGATTTAACTACACTTCTTCAATGTTAGCATAGCAAACAGGTAATTATTTCTTTTTATGCTGGTCTTCAGTGTTTCTATGTTTATTCAGTGCTCACCTATACGTAACTGAGTAGCAAGACTAACTGCAGGCTTGTACCAGGTCTCCAATGACAAAACTGCAAACTTCGCCTAATTTTAGCAGCTATGGTGCAGTTATTTCAGCTTGCACTTTCCTTTGCTTTCTGAGCAGAGTTAATGAAGGTAAGGCACACACAGAACCTGAGGCAAAATATAAAAAACATGCAATTATTTCAGAAAGATGGCAGTAGCCATGCAGTAGCTCTGAATTTGTTTTCTTTTGCTAAAGTACATAGACCCATGCACATTCAGCAGTAGAACTATGGTACTGAATATCTTCTTCACAATATTAGAAAATGGAAGTTGAAATGGTTGGTAAAATAGTTGCAACAGGAATGAGTGGGGGAAAAAAGACCTGTCCAAGGGAAGGAGAATGACTTTGGAGTCACTATACCCGCCCACACTCATAAACTCTGTGTTCAGGTTCTGTTTCACCCACAGATTTTGTGTGTTATCTTCTGTATGTCTCATTTCTGTGACTCAGTTTTTGATCTGTCAAATGAGAATTAAAACCCGTATTTATTTCACTTCCCATTTCCCTCAGCTCTGGCATAATTCCATTTGTGAATATAGCAATGTGAAGAGCCTGGATATATTGTCTGATAGTTCAGATTGCCTCTAAATGGTAGCTGTAAAAAGTATGGTCTTTGCTGTAACTTACAAAGAAACCCTAAGAGCACTTTGTAATGGTTTAGAAAGCTCAGTTTTGAGCCAAACAAGAATACCAGACACTTCAGAAACTTGTTAACCAAACAGCATTATTAAAATTACAATTAAATTTCACTCCTTTTGTCCAAGCTAGATGAGATGTGAACTCTCAGTGGCAATTATGCCTCATTGTTGGTATGGGACCTTGAATTTAAAGCAGATGGTTGGTTTTGACCCAGATCTAGAAATGTTATATTCCTCATCTCACTGGACTGACTAACTAGCATCATTTACAGCGCTGCTGCTAGTAGAGGTCTTGGCTACATATGTCTACATCGTCCTGTGAGCCTGCAACAACAGCCTTAGGAGTAGCCTGAAGACATTCTCTGAGAATGGTGAGCCATGCATATGGATGTGCTTACTACCTGGGTATGTTATTACACACACCCATATAGGCTGTCTGAGGGTTATCATAGGGATTAATATGCTAATCCGACTGATCACAACTGTTCCTAAAAGCAATACAAACAGAAATTAGTTGTCTTCTGCTAATGGAACAGACAATATGACTACTGGCTATCGAGATACTTTTTCATAGATTAATACAATTTAAAGTTAAAAAGAATCATTAGCAAATCTAGCATGACGTCCGGTACTGCAATGATTCAACTTTTGTTGTTAATTGGCTGCATTGAGTCAAATAACTTCTGTGTAAAATAACCAATATTCATTTTAAAATAACAGGTAGTTCACTATTTCTTTTGATAATTTGTTCCAATGGTCACTCTCTAACTGCCTTTTCACAATCACTCTTTGCTATTTTGCCCATCTTAGTGTCATCAACATGTTCTACCAGCACTGAAATATCACAAAAATAGTTAATAAAATGAAGCCTTATATCAATAACTGCAAAACCCAAAAGGAAACACCTTAATTCAATCATAATTTTCCAATGACTTTCTGAAATCTATTTAGTCAGTTCTTGGTCCATACAACACATGTATTATCATAGAACCATTTAGGTTGGAAAAGACCCTTAAGATCATTGAGTCCAACCATTAACCTAACACTGCCAAGTCCACCACTAAACCATGTCCCTCAGCACCACATCTACACATCTTTTAAATACCCCCATGGATGGTGCCTCAACCACTTCCCTGGGCAGCCTATTCAATGCTTGACAACCCTTTTGGTGAAGAAATTTTTCCTAATACCTAATCTAAATCTCCCCTGATGCAACTTGCGGCCGTTTCCTTTTGTCCCACCACTTGTTACTTAGAAGAAGAGACCAATGCCTACCTCATTATAACCTCCTTTCAGGTAGTTGTAGAGAGCGATAATGCTATCTTTTAAATCAGAAAGTTCTGTTAATTACATTGTACAAAATCGTAAGTATGTTAAATATACACAATTATTATCACCAAACCTTATATCCCTGCCTTGCTGAGGGCAGTAAGGGAAAACTAATAAAGACTGTGTCACATCTATTCATTTGTACTATCAAATAGGACCCTACAAGGCACAGGGAACACACATAGCTGAGAAAATCACTGCTAACAAAAGTTCTTGAGCTTGTATGCATGAGCTGTATGCACATTATAGTGAAAGCCACATTTACCTCTCCCTTAAAAGCAGTATCTCTCAGAGACATTGCAATAAAAGACTATTTGATATAACATTCAAAAATAGTAGATTCAAACATGACAGCATGACTTTCAACATAACAGTATTTTCATAAAGATAATTACAGTAGATCTAGTAACTCTCTGGGACCTTGCATAATTTTAAATTCTTTTTGAGTTACCTGTTTTATTAAGAATGAAAACTATCAGACCATTTTTCTATTATTATGGGATAATATTGAACACTATGCTTATAAAGGCATTTTACCATTTCTACTGTACATTTGCAACTGCCAGCCGTCCAGTTCTAAACAATACAGACACAACAAAATTTTAGAAACTGGGAGAGGAAAATACTATGTTGTGTGTATTTAAAAAAGCAAAAATCCTTTATTCCTTTCCAGAATCCATTCTATGTCTAGTTGAAGCAGAAAAATAGATACAGACCTTTTAATACTAATGAGAAAAGTGCTGTTGTGAGAAGAGCAACAATGCTAAGGAAGAGAATGATGTAAACAGTAAAAAGACCAGAAATAGCACAGTAACTGTAAAGCATACCATTGATTTTGATGTAACAAAGGACATCAGTTAAAACTGGAAATAATTTGTGGTTGTGGATGTACCTAGCTGTCCTTGTTTGAGGTAAAACAGAACTAATTTTCTGTTCAGTAATTTTGCTTTTCAGCTAAGTCTCTTCTAACTCACTGAACTCTCTGAAATTAATGGCATATTTTTCCAACAGTAGTCCGCCTCCAGAGTGATAAGACCTGAGTGTTTATAATTTATATCAAGAAATGGTATACAGAGGCTCTTGCTTATACTTACTGCTATAACAACCAAGGTCAGCTAACTTTGCTATGTGACCCCTTGGACGGCCATAGGCAGAAGACATAGAGGGGTCGCACCTGTGTGGAGAGGCGGACAGGACAGGTGACCCAAAGTTGACCAATGGGATATCCCATCCCATCTGCATCACGCCCAGTATAAAAGCTGAGGGATCAAAGAGTCCACCCTCTTTCTTCAATGGCCGCCGTCCGAGGAGGACTCTGACTGTTCGTCTGCCTTTGATCTTGATCCTGAATCCAGATCCAGAATCCAGTTCTCATCCACCACCGAGTCCAGGCTGGGACTTTGCCAGTGCCAGCCGGTGATGTAATTGTCATCCTGGGTGCTCGATACGGTTTTCTATATACTGCATATAGTTAATTTTTAATTAATTTATTAATATTTTCATGAAAGTATTTTAGTTTCCTTTTAAAGTCATAAGTCTCTTTTCCCTCTCATCCTTCTCTCCCTAAAGGGAGATGTTCTCCCTTCTCTGAAGGGGAGAGAAGTAAAAGAGAGCATCTGTTGTTCGTGTTAGTAGCCAGCCCAACCCAAACCACGACAATAGCACATGCCTTCCACGACAAAGTAACCTGCTCAGTTGATGTGGGATGAGCAGTGGACATTGTCTACATGGATTTCTTCATGGCTTTTGACATGGTTCCCCACAGCCTCCTCCTAGAGAAACTGATGCATCTAGACAAGCGGTCTGAGCGGTGGGTGGGAAAGTGGCTGACTGGCCGCATGCAGAGGGCGGTGGTAAATAGCTCCTTTCAGACAAGCAGGGTCCCCAGGGATCGATATTGGTCCAACGCTATTTAATATCTTCATGGGATCAAGTGTACCCTGATGAATTTTGCTGATGATACCAAATTGAGTGGGGAAGTGGAGAGTTCGCAAGGGAGAGCCACCCTGCAGGAAGACCTGGATAGGCTGGAAGAGTGGGCTAACAAGAACCTTATGAAGTTCAACAAGGCCAAGTGTAAGGTCTTGCACCTGGGAAAACATAACCCAGGAGTGAAGCACAGGCTGGGATCTACCTGGCTGAGGAGCAGCTCTGTGGAAAGGGACCTGGGGGTCCTGGTGGACAACAAGCTCAATATGAGTGAAGAGTGTGCTGCTGTGGCAAAGAAAGCCAACAGGATGCTGGGTTGCATCAACAAGGGCATCACCAGCACAGATAAAGAAGTCATTATCCCACTCTGCTCAGCACCTGTCAGACCACACCTGGAATACTGTGTTGAGTCACGGTCCGCGCTATACAGAAAAGATGTGGACAGGCTGGAGAGGGTCCAGTGAAGGGCCACAAAGTTGATCAAAGGACTGGGAAGCCTGCTGTACGAGGAAAGGCTGAGAGAACTGTGTTTTTACAGCCCTGAGAAACGAAGGCTTAGGGAAGACCTTATCACCATGTTCCAGTATTTAACGGGTGGCTACAAAAAGATGGAGACTGCTTTTTTACAAGGAGTCATATGGAAAAGACGAGGGGTAATGGGTACAAGTTACTCCAGGGAACATTCCAATTAGACACAAGAGGAAATTTTTTCACAATGAGAACAATCAGCCATTGGAATAATCTCCCCGGGGAAGTGATGGATTCCCCAACACTGGACACTTTTAAGATTCAGCTGGACAAGATGCTGGGCCATCTTGTCTAGACTGTGCTTTTGCCAAGAAAGGTTGGACCAGATGATCCTTGAGGTCCCTTCCAACCTGGTATTCTATGATTCTGAGATTCTATGTACATGGTAGAGTTCTTCATGATAATACAAATTAAACTCAAATCACTCCCAGGGAATAATATAAAGTTGGGATCTCATTCAAAGCCTAACACTTCACTGGCTAGTTTCCTACCCAACAGCAGAGGAATTGGTCGTCATATGGGTCCAGGAATAGTTACAGCAGCAGATGCACGCTCCTGAAGCATCACAGTTCTACTTATTCTGCCTTTGCTTAGGACTTTTATTAGTTGCTACTATCACAAGATTGATTTACTCCCTCCAAGCAAAGCACATGGCTGTGTCTTCTTTAAAAAACTTATTTTTAAGGAATCTCTCTCTTCTCAGGATAGATCTTCTGTTTCTGCAACTGGTAGCTTGTCACTTTAGGGAAGATTTTTACTAGGGAAAAAAAAAAGATTACCAAGGAAGTAAAATGAAATAGGGTGTGAGGATTGGGAGAGTGCTTTAAGTCTAAATTCTTCTTATCTATTCTACAGTACTAGTATCTTACAGAACTTTTACATTAAATCTGAGTCAAAGTTGTGGATATTTTATTGTGTACCTCTGAAAAATGTCTTGTGTACGTTTCTTAACTCCCAATTCAGGGCAGTATTTGTTAACCAATTGATTCTTGTGCATACGCTGAAGTACCAGTATAGCCATTAAAGTCCATAGATCTCAGTCAGGTCTAAGAGCATCACCGATTTATCTATATAAAGGCTATAATTAGAATATATATTTGTAGAAGATTTAAAGAAAGATTGAAGAGTCAAGATCAAAGGACAAATCCAATCTAGATAGTCACTATGCTAGAACAGTTTTCTGCTTGCTATTTTCTCTAGCCAGCAATGAGAGTGATGTGGCCAAGGTTTGGTTCCTCAGCCCAAGCAACTAGATACCCATTTACAACTGATGAATTTTGGCACAAATCCAGATAAAGACTGAATTTATACTCAAGACTGATAAAGAAAGGCTTGGCTTTCTGACCTCCATAAAAGCTGATACATCTGAAAACAGTTTTTCCAACTGCACAAATTGGTCTATACAAAATATTACTTTACAACCCTGTCTCATCAATGTCAGTGTCATCATTTGGCCATTTTGTTACTATATCCATCAAAGCTGGAAGCCAGCTCCCAACCCAAAGAACTTTCATGGTCCTTAAATAGTGTTCCTGCATAACGATTCATAAAATAGAAAATTATCTGCCTAACTCACAGCATAGTTATTTTGTCTGTCTTTCAGATACTAATCTAACAGAGAAACTGTTTCAACGTGCGAAGTGTAACATTCCTACACATTCCAAAAACTGCAAACAAGCAGCTCAGAGTAAAAACAAACCAAACAAAAAGAAGATATGTTTTTAATCTAAAGAACACTTAACAAATGACAGATACTTTCCCACGTTTCATTCAGAGAAAACAGCATTAATAGACACTCAACAACAAAAATTTGACATTTGTCTAATATGCCTTGAATGTGCCTGCTACTCCTAGTTTTTTGGTCAGTTCTGATGAGATCACCATTTTGCTTTTGTGAAATGGGAGAATGACACTATCTCTTTTGCAAAGAGCTTTGTGATGTGCTGATGATAAGTACTATACACTAATTAGGTATTTATGAAGTTTCCACTGCTCACGCTTTCCAGAAGAGCTATACTTTGTTCTGCCTTGTTTGATTAAAAAATGCTCTATCTTCAACCAATGTTTAAAGGCCTCCTGGCCAGTACAAGTGCAGCTATGACAAATATCAGCTTACTTTCTATCCATGCTATTTTTCTCTATGCACATCTCTATCCTTTTTTTTTAATTTCAGTTTTGCTGCTGGTTTTCTCACGAAACATCCTATTCAAAATCTGGGGGAAATAATACTCACATGACAGAAGCAGCTTCACAGCCACCAAGCAAGAATTGGCAAAAGCAGGTTGAAAAAAGCTTCTAAACTTTAAAAGAGGATTCTTTATAATTACATGTAGAGGATCATATTCAGAGTGAAACAGAATTTTCAGACCAACAGTATGCCTTTCTCTTTTCCTCAGCTTCCCATTTATAACGTGGTGGTTGTAAGAGTCAACTGTTTCCAAGAGATCTTGTGTGGTGGTGTTCTTGAAACATGAGAATAAACTGAAGACCTGTTTAATTTAGTTTCTCTTCCCTTCCAACAGTTACTCCTAGACCCTTCAGAGAAGGGTACCTGAAACTTCATCGTAGTAAACCATTAACTAGATTGTTCACAGATAAATTTCCTTCTTAATCTAATCCATCAGCTGGTGACTGGCTGTAATTTAACTCTCAATGTAATTTAATTAAAAACTCAGTGTAACTGTAATGTACTGTCAATGTAACTGCAAATAACTAATGTAACTGCAAATATCCTTATTATTTATATAACTGTCTCAACTTCTTGAATACAGCTAAGCTTTAGACTTTGGGTTATATTTCATGGAATGCATTCTTTAGACAACTGTTCTCTGGTCTGGACCAAAACAAACACCAAAAAGTATATCATTTCAGCAAAATTAATTTCTTTCATGCAGTTCTGTTACCACTCCTTTGCTTTCCTACCCTCGTCAGATGAAAAAAGGAATCATAACATCTTACATCCATAACAGGAACTGGTACTATGTATTCTAATACTTACCTGCTTCCTAACCTAAAGAGTCCCCAACTTCTCAGTCTCCTCTTATGTGGAAGTCTAACCAGGCTTGCTCCTGTTTCCTTAAGTTCTTTTTAAGCTGGAGAAAGCTAGTGTTCAAAGGCAGAACATACCTTTGATTCACACGTTTCTATACGTATTCATAGTATTTTTTCTATCCCAATCTTATTGGATATTTTAGTGCTCTTTGAAATTAATTTCACATTTCCAGTGGAACCTCAGCATTAGCACTTCTCTTAATTCATAGAATCATAGAATGGTTTAGGTTGGAAGGGACCTTGAAGATCATCGAGTTCCAACCCCCCTGCCATGGGCAGGGACACCTCCCACCAGACCAGGTTGCTCAAAGCCCCATCCAACCTGGCCTTGAACACCTCCAGGGATGGGGCATCCACACCTTCCCTGGGCAATTTGTTCCAGTGCCTCACCACCCTCATAGTGAAAAATTTCTTCCTAATATCTATTCTAAATCTACCCTCTTGCAGTTTGAATTGAATAAAAGATATATGAAACCAAATAATTATTAATTCTAATTTGTATTAGCTTTATTGTTGAACAGATCTCTTATCAATCATTGGGCAATTATCAATCATTCCTCCTAGATTTGCTGGGAGCCTCCGACTCCTCAAAAATTTCTCTATGTACAACTAAGGTAAATAACATTATGTCATTTGTAAGTATTGCTACTTGATTGTTCATCTCCTATATTGGATTTTAAACCCTTGGGCATTTCCCTAAAAGTCTTTTGAGAATTAAATATGGCCAATTTTTTTTTACTCTTTCACCATCGTACAGAAATACATTTTAACTGATAGCTAACGTTGTTGAAGTTTCTCCAAAGATATATTCTAGAAAGCCATCAAAAATCTTGGAAGCTTGACTTCAATTAATATTTATGGGTTACTTTGGAACTGTAATCTTTCTTGAGAATAGACACACCTATCTTTTAATTCAACGTCACCACAGAATCATTAAGGTTAAAAACTCTCAGGATCATCTAGTCCAACCCCCTTGCCAGCTAGGTTGTTCAGGATCACCTCAAGTTGGTTCTCGATTATTTCCACAGATGGGGTCTCCACAAACTCTCTGGGCAACCTCTTCCAGTGTTTGACCACCCTTACAGTAAAAAAGTGTTTTCTTGTCTTCCCACCAACATTTAAATAGCATCTTCATTAAATGCAGGTTGCATATTGAAAATAATTTTCTCATTAAAAGAAAAAAACCACACACACACAAAATGGAGATATACAAGCTAAGATTAATCTCAGCATTCTCTTGGTACAGTATTCAATAATTTTTGGATTGAAAGTATTTTGGAACCTACTGGATCTAATTGTTCTGTCTTCTAAGCATTCTCTTCCAGCTATTCTACAAGCCTGAGCTGTCTCCTCTGGGAGACTTAATGTTGCTATGTTTGTATACAGAGTTCATTGTTTCAAGTGCTCTGCAAGTCAGATTAATTAAAGTATTCATTTTGTTTATTTCACTGCTGCTGAATCAAGGCAGACCTACATCTTGTAAGAATGTAAGTACTTTACACTTCTACTTTTAAAGCACATTCCACATAAAGTAGCTGATTTTCCTCATAGGGACCAATTATAAAATATGAAAGAAAATGACATTTATTCACAGATGTTGCACCTTTAAAAAGGCCAGCAGAAACAGTAACAGAGGAAAGACACTTATTACTTATTTTTGGATCCTTGCAGAAGTTGATAATGATATACACATTCATAATGTTTTTGTTAGAACACTGATACACATTGGAGAACTTTGGTAAGTTTTAAACGTTCATTTGAAGCTCTTCCTTTTCTCTTTGTAAGCTGTGAAGTGTGACCAGAGAGTCTTATACCTTCTTCAGCTTGGTTTTCCATTCTTTACTCTTCTGCTTTCATGGCTGAAAAGAGGACCAATAACTTTGCTGTTGCTGAACTGTTCCTGTTCCTGACAGGTTTAGGAATAGGTGATATAGGGAAGAAATTTTTTACAATGAGGGTGGTGAAACACTGGCACGGGTTGCCCAGAGAGGTGGCAGATGCCCCATCCCTGGAAACATTAAAGGTCAGGTTGGACGGGGCTCTCAGCAACCTGATCTAGTTGAAGCTGGGGTTGGACTAGATGACCTTTAAAGGTCCCTTCCAACCCAAACCATTCTTTGAATCTATGATTCTATGATTCTGATATTAATATGCACAGTGGGGCTGGTGAGAAATGCCATTTTGTGATGAGGAAACTGAGGCACAAACGGCACAGCAATTTGCAGAAGGGTATGCAATAAACTTTGGAAGGTATATAAATCACAGTTCTCTCACTCCTCTTACAAGACAATCATTCTAAACACATTCATTGGTCTGTGTATGTTAGACACCCTTAGCCTAACTTTCTAATTCAATGGTGCAGACAAAAAAACCCACCCTAGTATTATTTTGATAGATTTTTATAAAAAATCTTCAACCACAAGAGCACAGTCTTTCAAGAAGTGATTCAGAGGCAGAAACTGTGGGCAAATTGGATTCTTGCTGAAAGAGAATGGTATTATTTCAAATTCTCATTTTCTAAGTAACTGAAATAATTAAAAATCTGTGTTAATTCTACATTGCAAAATAAAATTTAATTATATTTTAAATTTATTATTTTGTGGGGGTTTTTTACATTTTTCTTTATAGTCAATTCACATTTTTAAGTTTATGTTCCCTTAGGGTAAGCTGTATTATTTTAAGGCATTATTACAGAGGAAGTTGCTGCCTATTTTTTTCTAGCTAACGTTACAGGGAAAAAAGTCAGTCTACAATGAATTAAAAAAGTTTCAATATTTCTCTTAACGTTCTTAAATCTGTTTTTTCTCCATCTTTGCTTTTCTCATCTTTTTTATATTCCTGGTTATTATACTGTACCATGCCATGCACATGCTTCTTTCCTTTAATTACTTTTTGTACTTACTTGTTCATCCACACTTTTACTGCCTGTTGCTAAGCAACATGCATAACATTAGGACATACATTCATTTATCTTTGAACACGTTCCACTTCTTATTTGTGTCATTCTTTTCCAATACTTTATCCCATTCAGTGTAGCTGTTCATTTCCACATTTTTTCACACTTTGTTCAGAGTATCTTGCCCAAGAATATCTATACATTTTTTAAAAAAATTACTAAACAGCCGATATAGTTTTAACATTCAATATTGACACTCTTTTTTCATTTTTATCTCTATTCAATTAAAAAAAAAAAAGATACAGAAAATATTCTGTACGAAGAATAGTATCTGCTAACTTGGGCAGAGGTATGAAGTCAAGAATAGAAGAGAGAGAAAGGCTACCAAAAATGGACCTGCAGGAAGAGCAAAAGACAACAGGAGTTAACATGTAAGATGGACCTTGTTTCATAAATATGATGGGGTCTTGGAGGTAGAGAAAAGTGTAAATTTGATGTAGTCAGGACACAGGATCAAATGTAGGACTTAAAATGCAGAATGTCTTAGATAAAGCAATTACTTCAGCAATTAGGAAATGGAAGGCTTTGGTCCTGTATGTTTCTTAAAAGCTACACAGAATAGCAAACAGATTAACTTCAGTAAGTTTTCTCTGAAAAATTTTCAAGACTTACTATATAGACATCACAGGTGTCTACTTCTAAGGGTTCATATTAACATTAAAAATTGAAAAAAGCTTGGTTATAAACTATTATAGAATATGAAAGAAATTCAAGTACCTGCCATCCTTCAGCCTCCTCTAACTCTATTAATTTTTGTTCTCTTACATTCTTTCAGAGTCATGGAATATTTTAATAAATTCTCTTCAAAAAGCCAAACAGGGTTATGGCAGGGTAGAAAGGGGTTAATAATGTCCTAAGGAATTAGCCTTGCCAAATAACAGATGCTGTCAGCATCAATCCAATTTTCTCTTTTAGAAAAAAAAGTACTTAGAGGAGCAGAAACAAGATGTTTAATGAGTAGAGAAATAATGAATCTAGCCTTCTATAGATTTGCTTCATCTACCTACCACAATAACCTGATTCCTCCGTGACTTCTTACTTTACAATACTTCCAATTCATGCTTCTCACCCTTTTCGTTTTCCTTGTTGTTTGGCTGAGTAAGAGGCAGTATATGCCACAACTGAGTGAAGCTTTATGTATGTTTAAAAATTACATGTATGTAAGAAATGAGTAAATACAGGCTTAACAGATAACCTGCTTCTCTTTCTCAGAATGAATAAAAAGCATGTTTTCTGCCTCAGCTGGAAAACAATACATGTTGCTAAAATTTTAAGTTCTAGAAACTTAGGATGCTTTAGATTTCTGTCTTCAGTTTGGTTGAAATTGGCCAATATATTAAAAATAATTAAGGTAGGATAGACAGGAAGTGTGAATGCGTAAGACTTGTCTCCCTAGAAAACCAGAATGGCATATGATGAAATAAAAAATAGAGGTAGTATTGATGAAAAGTGACTATAGAGAATGAAAACCCGAGGTGTGTCCCTACTCCAGAGTAGGCAGCATGTTGCAATTTGCTTCAGCTACCCATTCTTAAGTCTTTCTTCTACATGCCAGCACATACATGATCCCTTCAAAAGGCCACTAACTTTGCACTGAACTATATATATATAGGTATATGTATATATACTATGTATATACTATATGTATATATATACAATACTGACCTTGTAAATCAAAACGATATTTAAGCACTGACAAAAGTATTCTGTACCCCTCTGTGAAGGTATGCCAAATGGCAACATCTGCAAGCAACGCACAAGATGTTTGCTTCCTAAATGGGAATTATATGTCAGTCTTGAATCACCCTTTTGAAACAAAGAAGAAAGATCTATTCTTTGCCATGCAACTTTGCCTTCATCTAGTTTTCCCATTTACTCCAAAAATCTTCTTCCATTTTATACATGTCTTCATAGGACTAAGAAACATTAAAAGGGGTGAGGGGGAAGGGAGGAAAAATCAATGGTTCCATCAACATAACAATTTCTCCTAAGATTTTCTTTAATATATGATATCATTCATTCATAAGCATGATTTAGTCCATGTCCATGTTCTACTGATTGCCCTACTTTCCCCAAGTTTTCAATGAATCTATGATGTCAACAAACTTTAAATAAAGCATTCTACTTTCCCCATCTTACATATTGTCTCTGGCACTTACTGAAAAAGCACAGATGTAAGAGGGTTTTTTTACTTATTTCTCTGCAATCTGTCTAAATAGGAATCTCTTTGTTCACACAATTTTTCATTGTTTCACTTTGGCTTTTGCCAACTTCTCTCTTTTGCTGTATTTGAGGATGACACCTCAAACCAAAATAAACGTGTACTTTTCTTCATTGTTATTCCCTGCAAAGCAGGCCCTGCATATACTGGCCAGCAAACGCTTCCTAGACCATCAGGAACCATTGGCAGCACCAGCCTCAGCAAACAAGGCAACCAGACCAGAGACCTCATACCAATCTGGTCACCAAAGGTAAATCACAGTTGTTCCTGGTTGTGGCTGGGCATATGCCACCATGTTGGATTTTCCTGAAGTTTCAGGAGGTTAAACCAATTTAACCTGAATGACCCTAAAGACTATCAAGAATGCTTCATGATTCCCAACGAAAGCTGCAGTAGTACATAATAGTTCCTTTAACACCTAAAAGACCTCCTACAATCAAGACATGAGACTATGAAAGAGTCCACATGAAACTAGGAGGCTGTACATGGTATCTTATTACATTGCAAGGCCATGCAGATTTTAAAACATGTAACATCATAAGCACTAAATAAGCAGCAAATGTATTTATGTGCCTCTGTAGGCTACATTATATGTTTAGTTCAGCAAGACAACATTTCAATTCATGCCAGTGAAAAAACCTAATCGTATTTCATAAACAGACTAAAAAATTCTTATAAATTTTCATGGGATTGTCACCAGATTTCTTGACATTATTAATTGTGCTCTGGACTTAAATTAGCATTTGTTGCTACCAAAAACTATATTAACTGAAGAGCAGAAATAAGTTATTTCCAACTTCTGTGTAGTTACTCAGGTTTTCTACCCCTGAAAATTAAAGTATAAAACAATATAAAAGACAAAAATGTCCAAACTATTACAAGCCATTACTATGGAGAACAGTTAACACGTAAGAACAGTATTTTCCAAACCCATTAAATTCTAACTACTGACACTGCTCAGAGGAAATCAACGATCTCTGGACACCAATATTAGTCACTTGACTTCAGAAGCTATAGTCGCTAAAATTCATACCCTCCTCAGTTATGTTTAGTCATATATGTGAGGTATGGACATTATTTACTTTCTTCTAAAGGAAGTACACTAGCAAATTCAAAAGGAAATTCACTACCAGAAGGGGCCGACTATGAAAAGCTTCCAGTCCCAAACAGTCAGGCTTTAAAACGTATGAAAAACAGAGAGAATGAGTCTGTAAAACAGAACAGCTGTGCTATACACATATATGAAAATATGCGGAAGACACATTTACTAAAATCAATCTTCAGAAAAAAGAACAACACTAAGGTGAGGGCCGGAGAATAAATTAGCTAATTACAGTCTTGTTAATTAAATGCATCAGTGACTCCTTACTGACCTTGTTTTAAATAAATGACTCCAGACAAGACTCCATTTGAACTGTTTATGAAGCACAGTTTGTCAGCATGAAAAAGTTAGGCTGAAGCATTTATTAACCTTCTAACATAAGAAGCCAGGAGGAAAAGAGTAAATAGTTGATATAATTCCTTCAAATAAAAC
The DNA here is from genome assembly GCA_017639485.1 of Pluvialis apricaria. Classification (NCBI taxonomy): domain Eukaryota; kingdom Metazoa; phylum Chordata; class Aves; order Charadriiformes; family Charadriidae; genus Pluvialis; species Pluvialis apricaria. The sequence goes on along the minus strand of CM030012.1, from coordinate 20,427,870 downwards.
TTGACATGCCCTTTAAAATTACACTAAAGTGTTTAATTTTTTCAGAATTATTATTTTTCACTGTAGAATCAAGAGAAGGAAAAATTTATTAGGTCCTTCTATTGGAATAACACTCATGCTCAAAAATTCGAGTCACAGCATATTATGTATATTTATGCATAAGCAGAAGACAATGTCACCATGTATTTATATTCACTAAATTAGGTAAAGAATTAACATTGGATTTGGCATTGTAGTGCATATACCATATTAATGTTACTCATGGGAGAAAACCCCAGCAGATAAAGACCAATAGAGGGAGGAAGAGAATTTGCTGCCAACTTTGCGATTTAGATATGTAAAACAAGCAGCTTAGTATTTATTAGATGAAGCAAGAGACACTGTCAGTTACAACAGACAAGATGAATCAAAACTATCTGTCAAGAAAACAAGGGCTGTTCATTCATTCATTTCTTAAAAATATTTGATTCTAAAAGAGATTAGCAGAACTAGAAGTTTATAATCAGGGCACAAAGACACACACATAAAATGCAGTGGACAGGCTGAGTAGGAATATACCAAAAAAAAAAAGAATCCTTAATACAAGATAGTTATAAAAGGATCATTATTTTTGCTTTGGTAAATGTACTTACCAGTTACAGACATCATTGATATTTCTCAACAGTTAAACTGCATTCTAAGTACAGAATTTGGCTTACTTTTAACGAAGACTCATAACTAGCTTGGAGATCATGAAGGACTTGAAATAATTTCTTTACCTGTTTCTGCAGGCTATTTGGCAATATGGAGTGATGGGTTACCCTGATCAGAAGATCCTAATTTGCTTCCCTATGCTTTTTTGAGTGTAAGAAACATGACCTCTGCATGAGTCTGAGCAATCCCAGGAAGATACTCTACTGCTTGCAAAGTGAACATGTATTCTGATGCCTTCCACTTACATCATTCTGACAATAGGATTTCAATAGGCAGTCAATCAAGTAATTGATTGAAACATCAGAACCCAGCAAAAGTTTGGTTTTGTTGAAATTGGTTTGCAGTTCCCAAACCAATTCTTTCATAATTCCTGTAAGATTCAAAAGTTTAATCAAACTCAGTGAAGAAAGCACTTTAACTGGTATAAGAGACTCCACCATGGATAAAAACCACAACCTTATCTAACTAGGAAGTCTTGGTGAATTATAGATTGTTAGCAGAAATTTGGAATTGGGGAAGGCAAAGAGGAGGGGAATCTCTTCTTCTGAGCTAACCAACAGCCTGGACACCAGCAATGTGCTTTAAAGCTCTAAAGCCTGTTGGTAATTGATTATTAATTTGAGGAAAACATTCTAAAAGGGAAACAACCATGACCTAAATTGTTGAACAATTTCTCAGACATTTAGTGTTTGTTAAACACATGTAAGTATTGGGAGTAGATTGAATACACCTGTGAGACTCATGCAGCATATACATGGCATTTCCCATATCAAGATGGAAATATGTCATGGCAAGTAGTTCTAACAGAGGACATAGAGCATTAGTGGTACATCAGATTTTGACAAAAGGCTCTTCTGCTCATTTCATTTTGTTACTATCTGTCTGGATCCAAATATAAATAATAATGAGGTCACATCAGGTTACTCAGATGCCATATCATGTGATGATAGAATTGGAAACTTAAACCTTCAACAGCATTGGCTAGGCTGTGAAAATAAATAAATAAACAGAATTGATTTAGAAGAGCCTATGTTCAATGCAGAGAATGCAATTACAGCTGTTGTACAACTCTAGGATACATGACCTGGACAGGGACAGTTCCTGGTTGAAATGGAACTGGGAGTTTCATATGGCAAATTTTTAGTTTGAATTATTGAAAAGTTTCTAAAAAGTATGACATGACTCCTAGGAAAAAGAATGCTGTTCTACAGAAACATGGGAATAACAACAGCATATCTGACAAATTAACAGTTTCCTCCCCCATTACGTGCTTATCACAGTGGGCATCATCAGATGTTCCAAATAAAAAATATTTATGAAACACTTTACTCACAAGTTTTTTGCCTGTTCCTAGTTAGTAACCAACATAGAAAAATAAAGGCAGACAGGAAAAAATAGCTGTGAATTCATAGGGATGTAGTGAGATGGGATGAAAGACTTAGAAATAATAGGACTTTAAGAGTCTAGAAACCAAAGACCAATGCGGTGAGAAATTGCTGCAAAAGATCTTTTTTTGCAAAGGAAAAGAGAATTTAGTGTGAATCAGTTACCTCTCCTATAACTGCTACAGTACACAAACACAGAGTAAAGAAATCTGAAGCCACAATTTCTGGTCATGTCTGAAAGAAGGAAGTCTAGAGTGGGGCAATTAAGGCCTTTTCACAGAAAGCTCTTTTCAAACAAAATAATAACACAAGAGGGTATGTTTCTCCAGAATATGTGGCAGGTAAGTACTGCGAGTGCCCAAGGATGATATTAACAAAAGATCCTAAACGGCCAGCATTTTATTTGGAATATCTAAAAATTGTTCACAATGACAGGAAATGGAATCCTCTTGACTCCACTGAATCAATGGATTGAATAGAGTTTATTCTGCACCAACTGCCTGGGAATTACACTGAAGTTCTACATGAAAGCCACATATAGTCTTTCTTACATTTAGAAGCACTGTACTTGTAAGAGAAAAAGCAAGGAAAGGCATATAGACCACAGATCCTCAGAGAGAGTTCATTAAAAGAACTGGTTATGAAGTTAACAAAATCTGTTGATTTAAATTACCAACAATTCAACACTTAGAAATTTTACCCAGAGCACACCAGTGAAGCACTCTCAATCACTCTTTTAGCTATATTGTTCCATCACCAAATAGCCACACTAGACAATCTTCGTTGGGAGAAAAAAGCACTGTTTATTGCTATCTTTTTGGCACAGGACATGTATTACCTAACATAGCCTCAGGCCTGATGTGGACTACTGACCCAACTCCATGTAACGCAGAAGAATCTTTTGCTTTGGCACACTGACTTCTTTTTTACCATTCCAGTTTGTGCTCTATGACAGGTGCATACGTTTCTGAGTCTTAATTTGATTTTCCAAAAACTTTAAGGACAGTCAGTTCCATATCTCTGTCTAACTGAGATACATGCCACAGGTCTTAAAACTGTGGAGGTGTTGCCTTCTCAAAATGCAACCTCAGCACCCAGAGAAACATAGCTCATTTTTCTAAGATGAAGAGAAGACCTCAGGTTCTGGAATCTACTGCCTCTCATATGTATTACTATTTGCTCAGTGATAACTCACAAGATCTTTGGGAAAGAAACAGGATTTTGCTAAGTATTTGTTTATCACCTATCGCAATGTGTGACCCTAGTCCTTAGCTAAGTCTCTCAAGTGCTACTGAATATCCTGTGACTTCTGAGGTTCTTGTGCTGTAACAGAAATCATAGAAGCATAGAATCATACAAAACCCTGGGCTGGAGAGGACTCCTGGAGATCACCTGATTACACTGAAAGTAGGACCTTAGATTAGGTTACTCAGGGCTCTGTCAAGCTGAGCATTGAATATTTCCAGGAAAGGAGATTCCACCACTTTTCTGGGTAACCTATTCCTATGCTAATTCTCCTCAACAATGATGAATTTTTTCTCATATTCAGACAGAATTTCCCCTGACACAACTTGTACTCATTGCCTCTTGTCATGGTACATCACTGTGCTATGCTGGAGCCTTTTTTACGATCATATGAATTTGTGTACTGAAGACTCCTCTTCTGTAGCATCATCTATGTACCAAAACACAAGACGCAGCACATGCTCAAGGGTATCTATAATCTTATTTTTTCTAGGATTCCATGATTAAAAAGGAATCTTGTCTTGTCATCAAACTTACTTTAAGAGAATTTGCACAATGTACAAAAGTTTTGGAGGAAAAATTCAGTGGATACATTTTAAAAATACAGAAAACAGATTATTAAATCTTTCAGGATTTATGGCATTATGCTTTTCAAACTTCTGAGGGAAATATTACAACAAAATCATACAATAGTTATAAGTCGTATTAAACAAATAATTCTGTGAATAGTTGAGCTAATGATTCCTGATTTCCTTTAGATTTGCATCTTAGGATTGACTGACTTTAGAGTCTATGATGAAATCTTTGTCTGAAGCTTCTCCGCAGTTGGGCCTTTATCAGGTCTTGCTTCCATGTAGACTGTGATGCCTGTTAAGATTCATTAACTCACGTAACAGCCCTTTCCTCTGTTGGGAGCACTTACAGCATCTCTCTTCTTCTTTGTTGACCTATTTTTATGAAATTTGCAGAAATCCAATTATTTATTTGATCTCAGCTCTTTGTGATATTTTGCTGAAACCAGTCTGTAAGTTCCAAAGGTATCAGTGAGAGGACACCCATTATCCTACAAGCCTTATATGAAGTCAGTTAAAAAACTCACAGAAATTCTTGTAAAGCTGAAACACAAATACTTATAAACTTTGTCAAATTCAGAAATATAAGGATTGCAAAGAGCACATACATCATTTAAATGCTATTAATAATATTTTATCCTTAATTTAGGGCTACTAAGATGATTAGGGGAGTGGAACATCTTTCTTATGAGGAAAGGCTCAGGGACTTGGATCTTTTTAGTCTACAGCAAAGAAGACTGAGGGGGGATCTTACCAATACTTATAAATACTTAAGGGGAGGGTGCCAGGTAGATGAGAGCAATCTTTTTTAAGTGACAGGGCAAGAGGTAAAGGGCAGAAACTTGAACATAGGAAGTTCCATCTTAACATGAGGAGGGACTTCCTTACTCTGAGGGTGGCAGAGCACAGGAAGAGGCTGCCCAGAGAGGTGGTGGAGTCTCCCACACTGGAGACATTCCAAACCCACCTGGACGCTGTCCTATGCAACCTGCTGTAGGTGTCCCTGCTGTGGCAGGGAGGTTGGACTTAGATGATCTCCAGAGGTCCTTTCCAACCCCGACCATTCTGTGGTTCTGTGATTCTGCAAACAAAATCCTAAAGAAGTAAAGAGACACTGTGAAGTGTCATAAACAGTATATGCTGCCAATTAACTTGAGAGCATTTATTAAATCAAGTAATAACTTAGTATGTCATGTTAAAGACAAGCGCTGTCATCAGGTATTTCTTCAAACTAGCTATTAATTTAAGTTTTGTTATATGGATGTAATATTACAATATCCTCTTGTCAATTGTGTTGCAATTCTGATGCTGACTAGTTTTCTCAAAATGCAGCAGGGATTGCAAGAAAAAAAACCAAAATCTAAAACCAAAGAAAACCACCTAACAATTTCACAGAAGGCTGTTCTTTTATTATGTCGTAGACTGGCTTATATTTATTTTTGTCAGGTTTTTTTACTATAGAGGGAACCTGGACTTTGCAAACACTTCTTTGCTACTGCAAAGACTTATTGTATTTATATTATCTACTATTCATACTATATTACTCTATCATATTCAATGCGGTTTTTGCCTCAGTCTTTAATAATAGTGATAGACTCCGGGCTGTCCAGTCCCCCTGAGTTGGAGGACCATGAGTGTGGGAACAGTGACTTTCTATTTGCAGACACTGAAATTGTAAGGGACCAGCTGTATCAGCTGACTGGTCACAAGTCCATGGGGCCTGATGGGATTCACCCCAGAGTCCTGAAGGAGCTAGTGAATGTTATGGCAGGACACTTCTCTATCATCTACCAAAGTTCTTGGGAGTCTGGGGAGGTCCCAGCTGACTGGAAGCTAGCCGATGTTATTCCAATATACAAAAAGGGTATGAGGGAAGACCAAGGGAACTACAGACCTGTTAGTGTAATCTCAGTGCCTGGAAAAATTATGGAGAAGGTTATACTGGGTACTGTTGAAAGGCACTTAAAAAATAATGCAATCATCAGGCACAGTCAACATGGGAAAGTCCTGTTTAACCAATTTGCTAGCCTTCTATGACAAGGTCACTCTCCTAGTGGATGAAGGGAAGGTGGTGGATGTAGTTTTTCTGAATTTTAGTAAGGCTTTTGATACTGTTCCCCACAGCATCCTTCTGGACAAGTTGTCCAGCTGTGGGATGAGTGGGTTTATGGTGCATTGGATGAAGAACTGGCTAAAAGGCAGAGCTCAAAGGGTTGTAGTGAATGGGGCTACATCTGGCTGGTGACTGGTCACCAGCGTTGTTCCTCAGGGTTCAATTCTAACGCCAGTTCTGTTCAGTATATTTATCAATGATCTGGATGCAGGAGTTGAATGCACCGTTAGCAAGTTTGCTGATGATACCAAACTGGGAGGTGCTGTTGACTTCTTCAGGGACAGGATGCCTTGCTGAGGAATCTAGATAGACTGGAACATTGGGCTATGATTAATGGGATGAAGTTTAACAAGTCCAAATGGTGGATTTTGCACATAGCAGAGAGTAACATCAGGCACAAGCATAAACTGGGTGAGGAGTAGCTGGAGAGCAGCCTTGCAGAAAGGGATCTGGGGATGCTGGTCGGCAGAAGGCTCCATACGAGTCAGCAGTGTGCCTTGGCAGTCAAGAGGGCAAACCGTATCCTGGGGTGCATCAAACACAGCATAACCAGCTAGTCAAAAGAGGGGATTATTCTGCTGTATTCAGCATTGGTGTGGCCTCACCTTGAACACTGTGTGTCGTTCTGGGCCCCACAGTTTAAGAAGGATGTGAAGGTCCTTGAATACATCCAGAGGAGGGCAACAAAACTGGTGAAAGGGCTGGAAGGAATGTCCTATAAGGAGCAGCTAAGGATTTTGGGCTTGTCTAGTTTGGAGAAAAGGAGGCTGAGGGGTGACCTCATTGCTCTCTGCAGCTTCCTGAGGAGGTGAAGTGGAAGGTGCTGAGCACTTCTCCGTGATATCCACTGATAGGACATGTGGGGATGGTTCAAAGCTGCTCCAGGGAAGGTTCAAACTGGACATTAAGAAGCATTTATTTACCGAGAGGGTGGTCAAACACTGGAACAGGATTCCTAGAGAGGTGGTTGATGCTCCAAGCCTGTCAGTGTTTAAGAGGCATTTGGACAATGCCCTTAACAACATGCCTTAACTTTTGGTCAGAACTGAATTGGTCAGGCAGTTGGACTAGATGATTGCTGTAGGTCCCTTCCAACTGAAACAGTCTAGTCTAGTCTAGTCTATTCTATTCTACTCTATTCTATTCATTGAAGTAAAAAAATCCAAACATATCTGATCATATTTTGTCTGTCTGCAGATTACACTTCAAATAAAAGATGCAGCTTATTTTGCTAAAAATCTTTTATTCTTAACACTGGAGAAAAATCTACTTTTAATAAAAAGTATGCTCTGAAAGAGCTTAAGGAACATTTTCCCCTTCAGGGTAGAGGTTCAGCTTTGGATGAAAATGAACAAGAATTGTTGTCATCTAATGGCTGTTTAATAGTTTATTTGACATGAGTTTGGTGGGGTCAGTCCTTTTCCCAGTTTCTATCATCCAATGCAATTAAAAAATAATCAGCATCTGTGTAGGTAGTCCCTGTAAAGAGATCACCAAACTGAATACATATAAGCTACTGCTAAAAGAACTGATTCACATTTGAGGCATCTTGGCAGGTGAGAAAAAGGATATCCGAGCTGCTATTATCCCAGATGTTATTCATAATATAAAAAATTAATCTTTGATGTTGTGAATTTGGTCTATTTTACAGCTGCCACATTCTAATATTTTTAATTATATGTCACAGTTTTATTCCATCTGAAAGAAACTGTATTTAAAAGAGAGCCCCAAGGATATGACCAGCTAAGCACTTATTGTGGCATTAACACATTTTAATAAGTTATATTACCATGGATGTAACTGACCACGTGCATATCCCTAGTCCATGGCAATGCAAAATAAAATGGATTCATGTGAACTAAGAATGGTTTGTGTTAAAACAATGTACTCTGCACTTCAAAGATCAGCGAAAGAAGGCCAGTATGAATGGCAGGAGGGATAACTAAGAAGCACAAACCTCTGACTTATTTAAACTTGCTAACATAATTGCAAATTCTTATTTGGACATATCCTCAAAAATAGAAAAAGCACAAATTTTTAATTTAAATATGAACCTAATTAAATTACTAACTTGAAAAAATATTCTAAGATTTATTTCAAGTAGTATTTTTCCCAAATTAGAAAAAAGTATGTTGAACTATTTAGAAGGAATGAGCGAGTAAATATGCAGCATATTGTATAACACTCACATACTAGGTTTTGCTCTCAAACCTGCAAAAATTCATATGTGTGCTTATGTCAATTGTTTTAGCAGTCCCTTTCTCTTCACATAAAGTGATACACACAAAAAATCAAAATTTTAAATTAATTTTCTGTAGGATTGGGAAAATAGATAGACCTGGGTCATATCTGCTATAAATTCTCTTTAAAATTTTTGTTAGGATGATTTGGTGTCAGATTTATTTATAGTGAAAGCTCCATACCTTCACTAGATGTGTAATAGATGTATAACGGCTTAGTGCTCCATAGGAACAGTACGCCCAGTTCCTGCAGGATTTAGCTAGTGATGTTTATTAGACAAGTGTTAGAACAAAGGAATAATTTGAATTTACAGTACTGTACCAGGTCTGGCTGGGATGGAGTTAAATTGCTTCACAGTAGCATGAATGGTGCTGTGTTTTGGTTCTGTGGCTAGAACAACAACAGTGTTGATAACACACCAGCCTTTTGGCTGCTGCTGAGCAGTCCTTGCACAGCCTTCAGGCTTTATTTTTCCCACCGTGCTCCCCTAGTGAGTAAGCTGGAGGTAGCCAAGAAGTGAGGAGGGGACACAGCTGGGACAACTTACCCAAATTGACCAAAGGGATGTTCCATACCATATGAAATTTGTTGCTCATGCTGTTAGGAGACTTACGATATCACCTATTGTTGCAATAAAAGAAAGGCTGAGAGAGTTGAGGCCATTTAGCCTGGAGAAGAACAAAAGGTTCCAGGGAGACCTTTTTGCAGCCTTGCAATATACAGAGGGGGCTTATAAGACAGAAAGAGACTTTTCACCAAGGCCTGTAGCAATAGGACAGGGGCGGTAGTTTTAAAATTAAAGAAGGTAGATTTAGATTGACTATAAGGAAGAAATTTTTTACAGTGCGGGTGGCGAGACACTGGACAGGCTGCCCAGAGAAGTTGTGGATGCTCCATCACTGGAAGTGTTCAAGGTCAGGTTGGATGGTGCTTTCAACAATCTGATCTAGTGCAAAATGTCCCTGCCCATGGCAGGGGACTAGACTAGATGATCTTCAAAGGTCTCTTCCAACCCAAATTTTCTATGATTCTACCACATGATGGTCAACAATAAAAGTTTGGGGAAAGGACGAGGAAGGAGGGGATGTTTGTGGTTATGGTGTTTAGCTTCCCAAGTAACCATGAGGTCTGCTGCTTTCCAGGAAGTGACTAAACATCTGCTTGTCAATGAGCAGTAGTGAATAAATTACGTATTCTGCTTTGCTTGCATGCCCACCTTTGCTTTACTCATTAAAGTGTCCTTATCTCAACCCATGAGTTTTCTTGCTCTTGCTCTTCTTATTCTCTCCCCCATCCCACTGTGGGGGAAGTTAGTCAGTGACTGGGTGGGTGCTTAATTGCTGGCAGCGGTCAACCCACAAGTAGCAAACTATGTTGTTAAGCAATTGGATTACAAAATTGGTAACAGAGTTATAGATAGGAAAAACAAACCAAAAATCTTTATTAATATTACGCAAAAGATACATTTCTCCTTAGGTGTTAACTCAGGATTCTCTACAAAATGTTTTCTCATGAAGTATCACCCCACTTAGGCAGAACCTGGAACACATACAGCCTTAGTTGTGTATCCGTTCCCTGTGCAATGAATCATGAAATAGGTACTGCCTTAAAAAGAAGAACTTGTGTTAGGGTACAGCTTCTCAATATAAAAATCATTCAATTTGACTCTCTTCACCCTGAACATCCTTAGTACTTTTTTAGATTAATTATGAGGATTTCCGTTTCCTCCCCTAGTTCCTCTCATTTCTTATCTCAGAAGGGTTAAACAGAGTGGGTGCTGTAAGACAGATGTTGGATTTTTGTTCACCTCACAAATGCCAGCTAAGGACAGGTAGGAGAACCTTCCTGTATTCCTGGAGTGAGATACTGGTTACAGAAAATTAGTCTTAATTCCAGTCCCTGATAGGAGATGGTAAATAAAGATGCTGAGCCAGGGCCTTTACACTTTGATGTTCAGTCTAGTTTACCATCTTCTTTTACCAGTTTTAGGGCAATGGTATACTACTTGCGGGCATGGGACAAGCTTTTAACCCATGATTTGAAAAAAAAAAAAAGAAGTACATACACTGATACGCATGGGTAGACAAAAAATGAATCTTTTCTATTAGAGATGGTTCTCAAGAGATAAGGAAAAAGACTTGTATAGGTGATGAAGTGTGATAATATGAAAGGCTGCAAGACAGTTGCTTAAGAAACAAGAACAACAAAGGAATAAACTACTGCAGGCATCACCAGAGCTAGAATGACATTGTACTGTGTACTATGTTTCCATGGCAACTAGCCATAGGAAGATGAATGTCTCATATTCACTGTGCTCTGCAGTACATGTCTATAAATCAAACTTGCATAAAAGAGCATAAGATTTCTTCCATGGGGTGGCTCTGAAAACCAGGTTATTTTCTCATTACTAGATAATTACATGAAAGAAATACGAGACAATTAGGTCATTTTTTGTACGGAAAGTACCAACACATAAAAAAGTACTAATATACCTCTAGTGTGTGATCCTATCAATCTAAAGGCACAGCAGCATAAAATGCAGATCATGAATGCCTTCTTTTCTTCCTTAAGATCTGATTTATGCTTGCTGGCTTTAAAAACTGTATGAGACTTTTCTGTCCACTTTTGGTTTGTGAGACATTTTTCATCATTTATAGGTTCACTCACATTCACATGTGATTGGTTTTCAGCTTACCTCAGTTACTATTTCCATTATCATGGTCTAAGGATTTAGCATACAAATAACCTATTTTTTTCTAAACAAATGGCACAGCTAAGACAAATATTTTCTCAGCAGCAGTAATTAATAATATTCTATAATTTGAATACGACATATTCACAACAAAAAAGGAAAACAGTACTTGAAATATTTTTTTAAGAATTTCAATCCCACTTTAAAAGACGTGTTTACTTACAGCCATTTATCACAAATTATTATTGCAAAGGACTTGTCACATTTCATATCCATGTAACTATATGCAGAACAGCAGCATTTTTATAAAGAAATTCTTGTGTGTGCTACCCATTAAAAAGAGCCCCATCATGAAAGAACATATCATCACACCATTTACCTTAGCAGGTACTTCTGCAACTCCTGTGTCTAGAATGCTGAGTTTTTATGGTACAGTGGCATTTTAATCAGATGCACACCAGGTGCATGATAAGCACTTGAGCATTTTGTTCAATATAACTGCAATATTAGCTCAGAAACAATAAATGTTACACTACTGTTCAGGCAAGATTACAGTCAGTTAATACAATCAAATATAAACTGAAAACTCACCCACATTTTGCAAAATTTAGAAACAGCTAAGTGTAGTATATTACTGACATTTGTAAGAAAATAATCCCTTAGGAGAAAGAATGTTTACATTAAATATTATTTTATCAGTATGAGATGAAAATATATTTACGTTTGGTCCTATTCCCATGGAATTAAGAAAAAAAAATCCAAACTACACACTTACTATACTTAGAAACACTGATGAATGAGGCGTCTTTTTTCTTTCATAAAACAGAGCATTTAACACCACCCCATCCTGAAGCTCTACTACCAATTCAAATTAGGTCACTACACCTTTATACATTTATAAAAGAATATATGTTAAAGTAAAGCAGGGATATCAACTGCATGTTTCATAGCCCTGTATTCCAGTAAATACAGTGCAGCCATTGCTAGTAACAGACCACAAACTCTGTACTGAGTTTGCAAGGTCTGAAGACTGAGGCTTATCAGACTTTAAATTTGCTTGACCTGCCTGGAGCTTTTACTGGCTTTATCTGTAACAGCAGTGCTTTTAAGGACCAGGTGGTTACGCCTAGTTTGTTCTTCTTATCTTTATACAGTGTAAATATAGCTTTATATAGACAGTAGTAACAAGAATTTCTTCTATGTAAAATATTTATGCATTTGAGATGATGTAGAGAAATACAGTCGTGGCATGATAGCAGAGGCCTTCAGATGTAAAGACACAGCACACAGAATAGAGGACAGGCATGGGATGTTAAGACACAGGCCACAGGCTAACACTGGAGGACCAAGACTATAAACAACTCGCAATTGGTAAGTTAAGGAAATGCAGACACAGGAGCTGGACAAAAGTGGTTTAATGGATGACAGAGAAAGCAATAAACAAATATCTAAAACATGTCACATGTGCTATATAAAGTAAATTTGGATGCAATGTGGGCTTGCAAATCAATGAAGAAAGAGGAAGGTGTAAATTGTGTTGGAAAATATGTAAAAATGACCCAAAGTGGATGCTCTAGTGAGAGAGAGGAAAACATCAATATGAATATCATCCTCCTCCTGGTGAAGAAGTCGGGATAATGGCAATTCACCCTACCATGCCTGCCTTTAACCTGTCAACCCCAGGACCAAGAGGGACAGTGGAAAACTGAGAATAACAACAGAAAAAGAGGTAGATGTTCAGAGGTGTATAACCTATTTAACTGCATTTAGACTTTTTGTAGCATAGTATTCTTTCTTTTATTTTTCTTTCTTTTTTTGGCAATTATTAAATCTGTACTAATAATAATTCCTTGACTAGACTGCTAAGATTTCTGCATAGAAACAATAAATTTTGGCCTTATGTATCAGCGGTGTCTCCTTTGTAGACGTAACAAAATTTTGAGCATAACAGCTGTTGTACAGGTAGGTTATACAAAGAATCCATTATTCTTTAGCTTTTTACTCTATCATATTAAATATTTTAAGACTATTTTAATAAAATATGTGAATGATAAATACATAATTCCATTTTTAAGCCTCAAGTTTGTTAAAATCAATTCAACCTGTATGGATGTCTCATTATGAGCATTTTGCACAACTACAAATCAAGTCTTCTTGATCTGAAAGCTAAACTACTTCAGTGGGGTCCTTCATTCTTAATGCAAATCAGTTACTGATACTCTCCCTTCCTTGTGTTCTTCATAGTTTGAGTACCCTTGTTCATTTTTATTTCTAAGAATACGTTGAGAATTACACTCTATAGCAGAAAAGAATTCCCTGCTCTGTTTGGTAAGTAGAGAACCTATGTATTATGTATGTGCCTTTAACCTTTTTTCCTACTTCCCTTTCCTTTTAGCCCTTGTGACACTAACAACAGACTTAGCTAATTCTGTAACATTTTACTTCATTTAAAGTATATGAAAATAATACATGCAACCTTCCAAATTAAAGGACCCCACCAGTACCTGACATGGTTTGGAAATAGCATTTCCACCAAAGTGAAAATGTTATAAATAAGCATAAAAACCCTCTTCATATAACAATCTCACAAAGCTCTGAAATATACCAATTAAGTTTTTTTTTTCCTTGTCTCAATATGTTGCTATGTTTTACTTAAGATTTGGAATGCTCTTTTGAGTTGAGTCTCCCAGTCTTCCCCACTGAGTGTACTATGGTTAACATCACAGAATGATCACAGTATACAAACTGCATTTCTTCCAGACGATATTAAACTGAAGGTTGTGCATCCAGCATGCACCCAAAGCACTCCAACTTCCAGTGATCATTCAGTCTGTTGACCAGACTAGAATTAGTCCAAGTAATTGCCTCAATGAATGTCACACAGATACTGGGTCCCCAGCATAAACCTTTTGCTCTACAGACTTGATCCCTATGTGCTGTATTAATTGCTAACACAGACATAGTTTCAGAACTCACACTTGATCAGAGTCATCAAACCTGGAGATGATAACCATCTTACAGGTATATGTATTGTAAATTATTTTACTTAACACAAAATAAGTACTTTAAAACGATGTTTAGTCCCAAAACTTAATACTGATCTCTGTATTAAAAAGAGGGAAGAACAAGAAACATATCTACAAATAGGAAATTATATATGCTCTGTTTGTTTTAGCAATCCATTGTAATATGGACTTTGTGCCACAAGTACACTGAAGCTTCTGACAAACTTCTATGTCCAAAATATTTCCTCTGGCTTTCTCTTCATACAGTCTTAATCCAATCATACAGCTCAATTTAGGACAAAAGTCCTAGCCCTGTTTCCCTACATAAAGTTCAACATACCCACCAAGAACTAAAAGAAATATCCAAAAAGGATGTGTACCTAAAAGAAGCTTTAGAAGGACTCTAATTTCAAATTAAAATTCTGAAGAGTTCCATGCAGATTTGGCCTGTTCAATCTGAAAGAAATCTGTATTACACAATACTATTGTGCAATTTCTTTCAAGAATAGCCAGAGAAACATGCAAACTTCTTGAAAAAGAAATTTTTCTACATTTCTACCTTGTTCATAAATATGCAATCACAAGTTTGATTTGCTGGACCATGATAATGCCAGCATTAGAGCTACTGTTGATTGTGATGTCTTCTTTACTAGTTACAGCATATACCATAACATTTTGCTGAACTTCCCTTCGTTTATAAATTCATCATGATTATAATTTAATTTTTATTAAATTAAAAGTTTCATTGACAGAAAGATGGGCCAAAAGTTTTCAGAATTATTTTACATTATGAAGTTAAGTCTGAATTTATTTGACAATTTTTCAAATGAGAAAGATAATGAAAAAATATATGTAAAAATGCAAAATAAACCTGTATGAACATCAACTACATATGCGTTTCTCACCTAAAAAGCATTAATATTCAAGAAAAACATTTTAATCACTGGACAGAAAAACTGGACATTAGGCCCTTCATAGAAATCGTTAAAATAAAATATTTAGAAAGGGTAACACCTCAAGCTATTCTACCTACACTTTCATATTCGTTTCTTTACAATATACCCAAAAGTGATACCAAAATCACTCGGACATCAAGAAAAATATACCACATAACTTTTCAAACCTTCTTAAAATAATTACTCTCCTCAAAATATATTACATCTTTAGTGCAAAAACACAAGAGTATCATCCAAAACCTTAGACACTCTACAATTTGATTTTGTTATTGCATGGCTTGAAAGATGTACAGACCAATTCCTGTTCTGCAATAATGCTTTGTACCGTGACACCAGATAACTGCAAAAAAGAGTAACAACCCAAAATCCAACCCCACCTTTTAAAGATGGTGCTCAGCAAGCTATCTGATGCCACGTCTTCAAAAGTGAAGGACTTCTCTCAATGACTGTGTTACTTCCAAACAAATCATTCACATCATAAAAAGAAAGTTTTACACTTTGCAATGCAATGTTTTCCAAAACAATTTTTAAATAATGTTTACTGGCAATTGCAGACATAAGATCATTTTTTTATGATCTGCAAATTACTCTCAAAATTTTATCCTTCCACTTCTGAGCCAATCTCATCTTGCAAGAAATCTCACCACTACTTCCTCACAATATGCACTACAGTTTAACTGAATTTTTCAAGAGACAGCACTTGAATGCAGATTTCCCAATTACAGGAGGAAAATGTAAAAGTAAATAATTTTAGGCTTCTTAAGAAACGGTACAGGCAACAAATTACTTTATCTGGTAATATTTATTATTTTAATTATAGTTATTATTTTATTATTTCTATTGATACACTTTATATTAGTTATTATATTATTTACACGTTATTTATATTTATAATATTTATTATTGAAGGCACTGAAACAGCAATGTGCTGAAGCTTATCTCTTCAGTTGCGTGATAGAATCTAATAATTTCAATTAACTGAAATATATACAACAAAAACCTGCTATCCAGGAATAAGAATCTCTGTTAATCTTACCTGAAGGCTTCAACTATGATTCTTTCAGATAACTTAGGAGAAACAGAATTGAAGGCTTTCTTGAAGTCTTCAAAAGTCAAAAATCCTCTATCTTTTAAATCAAAATTAGGCAAGAGAAAAACAATGTAAATTAAGGGTTTTTTTAAACTACTTATTACAATTATGTTTGCATGTGAGCTAATCAATTTACATTTCTGAAATTATTATACACCCTTTAAGTTACTGTATTCATAAAATATTTTAGGCTGGCTGCATTATATAGATGAACAGTCTAAGAAAGATTTTATACTGACAATTCCTTTTTGCCACTGTGAACCTTGTTCAAAAGTACTGTGCCTACAACATCTACAACTCTCTTATTTAAGTTTTAATTTTAAAAGTAGACATTTTGAATTATAAATTTAAGATTTGTAAAACTTTGAAAACAAAGACTCTAAAACATGCAAAATTACATTTCAAATCTATCATTTTCATTGACATCTTAGTTACTTTGAAATTTGTGTTTCAAAAATTTTCTTTCATAAAAAATTTCTCCTTCACTTTAATGCTGTTGCAGACTTTATATCTGCATCTTGAATCCCGAATACTTTGTACCAAGTGATAAATCACTTAGGTTATGAATTCACTTCCAGATCCAACTGGAAAATAAAGCATCTCAAACAGGGCTATCACAGATTGTGTGCAGCAAATCGCAAGACAAACAAAAGCACAGTGCTTGAAACAGTTAAGTCCTTTGAAATAACTCACTAAAAATAACACTTCCAAAGCTACTTTTAGTTCATGGCAAAAAGCTGAGTGGATGCTTATCTGATCATCCCAACATCTGATCTGCCATATGTTTCACTTTCCCTCTTTTCAAGGACCATAGTCCTATCTCAGGTCAGGAAGAAAAAGGCAAAGGATCGTCTGAATGTTCATCAGCTCAGAGGCTCTTGATGAAGATTTCCTTTTTTCAGTTTCATGGTGGGAGATCCTCTGCTGTCCAGCAGGAACGAAAAAGAATCACCACATCTGCTTCCCAATAAGAATGAGAAAAAAATCCTTGTTGCTTTTGTTTCCTTTCCTTGGTCTATCATGAGAAGTAAAAAAGATCTATAGCCATCACCAGGGACAGAAATCCGTAAAATATGTGGCATAAATGAGTGGAGATATATGAGTATGAATAACAGAAATAATGAGAGGTAGCAACAGCAAGTAGGTACGGTGAATGGCTAGAGATTTCTTTTAACAGCTGGAGGACCTCATAGTACAACAGACAATCCAGAGCTACCATCTAGAACGCTGCAGCCTACTGACCCTGGCTTCATTTATAGTAATATCATCATGATCTTTGTTAGTCTGGTACTGTTTTACTTAACTTGGCAGCATCCAGAACTTCCCATCTTAACTTCTTTTTATTTCCTTCAGGTGTTCTGTTTTGCTTAGTTGTTTTAGAATTAAATTAAGACTCCAAATATTTAGGAGAAAAAAATTACCTTGCACATCAAAAGCTGTAAATATTTGCCTTGTTTCATTATATAACTGTGCAGCCTTCTTTGCACTCATGAGATTTAAAAACTTTTCAAATAATAGACCTAGAAAAATGTAACATATAAATAAATCTCCCTGCAAAAAGTCAGTTTTATTTTTCTCCTTAAAAATATGTACAACTGTCTAAAAATTATGAATAATTTTTAATTATATAAACACAAAAATAAAACTGAAATAATAGTCTTCAAAGTTAGATCACAATCATGCAAACATTTCAATATCATTTAAATTTTCTCACATATTTTCTATACTTGAGTATAAGGCTTCTGTTTACTTCTACTTTTTTCTTTTTGTTATTTGCCATCTCATGTTTCTTTGCACTGGACAGAAACTAAGTCAATAGTGCTTGCACGCCATGGATAAAGATCCATGCTACATAAACAATCTATCTGGCATCATTCCCAGCAATGAGAGAACTCTGAAATAATCTATAACCTCAGATATAGATTCCTATGAAATTTGTAATAAAATTGAATATAAAACTGTATTGGTTATTCCTCCTGTATACTATATGAAAGTCTTTACTTGTACATTTATCTTATCCTTTTAATGAACTGAAAAATGAAATAAATTGAAATGCAAACCTTGTTTGTAAGTACTTAATTGACTATTTCTTCTAAAACCAAAGTAAAACATAAAAATTAGGAAACAAAAATCTGTCCCTCAAAACTTCAGGCCTCCCGATGAAACATGCAAAAATCATCATTCAAAAAATCTGCAGATACATGGGTTTTTTTGGCAAAAAAAATCCCACTTCAGCTCAAGATTTAAACAAACAAATATTGGTTTCTCATAACTTTCTAATATATCCTTTATGCCCATTTTAAACAATATCATTTTGTTTAGAAGGCAACATGACTCTATCCTGCAGGAATTTTTCTTTATCAAATAACATAACAAAAGCTCTGCACTTCTCTTTCTTTCGATTCATTCATATCCTATTCTTTCTGCAGTCGTTCAAAAGCACAACTCCTTCAGCTCCACCTGCTGTCTCAATAAAAATCTTAAACTCCAAGCTTATGGATTTCCGGTGTTTCTTTCCTTATTTCTTCTTGAAAAAATCATATATTAAGAACTGTTACAGTCTCAGTTTCCAGGATTACAAAGACTTGCTGCTTTCAACTGCTAGGTTCTGTACATGCACAATTTCTTTAATAACAGGGGTTGCCTAAACATACTGAACTTGCCTGCATGAACAGCTTTCCATTCAATTGGATAACTATGGAAGTGAAACCATAAAAAGCAATATAAGCTTTCCATCCATTTATTTTTTTCTCTTTCAGAGTAGCATGTGAGCCCAGAAAATTGTAGTATACAATTTTCCTTTTATAGAATGACTCCTATAATAGAGTGCCGCCTATTCATTGATCTCGAGACTTGGCAATTTATGTGCTACTAGAACAGGCTGTAAAGCTATCTCAACACACAAAAAGGTCATCTTAAAAAAAAATACTCAAGCCAATTAGGTATTAAGAAATCCATAATCTATCTTTATATATCAGTTCACTATTTTTTTGGTTCAGGCATACATATGAGGTTGTTCTCTTAAAAAAAATCTGAGTAAAATTTTTATTCTGTATTTGTTGCCTAAACGAAAGATTTACAAGTAAGGGTACGGTTTAATGAACATAGGTTTTGGCATCAATGCTAGAATAAACGGAACCAGCCTCCGCAATGCCTTTCAAATGTATTGATACAAGTACTTGTTGGGCAATGTGGTGAAAGGGATGAGGGAACTTACTGATAAAATCAACCACATTTTTTTCCCATTTAATTTTTTATATGAATCATTTCTCCAATAAGACTTGCCACATGACCCCACAAACAGATGTATGGCCATAACATAAAGTCAAGGACAAGAAAAAAACAAGCAGAATTATATAAATGGGAGAGTGTTACAGAAAGAGGTATTTATTGAACTGTGATGGAAGACTCCAGTATTTGCCCAAGTAAACAGTAGAACAGTATCAAAAAACTGATAGAACATTTTTCATCACTTAATAATTGAACAATAAAAATTACTAATTATTTTCTCTATCACTAATCTATATAATGTTGCCATTAAGAAATGCCACTTTGAGAAGCAAGAATAAGTTCAATCTAAATGTAACATACAAGCACTACAAATATTACAAAACTAAATGAAATCACGTGATCCTCGTTAATAGCCACGGTCAACTTATTTATAGAATCATAGAATAGAATCATAGAATCGAATCATAGAATTGTTCAGGTTGAAAAAGACCCTTAAGATCATCAAGCCCAACTATTAACCTAGCACTGCCAAGCCCATCACTAAACCTTGTCCCTAAGCTCCACATCCACCCGTCTTTTAAATATCTCCAGGGATGGTGACTCGACCACTTCCCTGGGCAGCCTGTTCAATGCTTTACAACCCTTTTGGTGAAGAAAGTTTTCCTAATATCCAATCTAAACCTCCCCTGGCTCAACTTGAGGCCATTTCCTCTCATCCTATTACTTGCTACTTGGGAAAAGAGACTGATGCCCCCACCTTGTTATTATCCTCCTTTCAAGTAGTTGTAGAGAATGATAAGGTCTCCCCTCAGCCTCCTCTTCTCCAGGCTAAACAACCCCAGTTCCCTCAGCCACTCCTCAGAGAACTTGTTCTCTAGACCCTTCACCAGCTTCGTTGCTCTTCTTTGGATGCACTCCAGCACCTCAATGTCCCTCCTGTAGTGAGGGGCCAAAAGCTGAACATAGTATTCAAGGTGCAGCCTCACCAGTTGTCTTGGTTTCTGCTGGGATAGAGTTAATTTTCTTCCTAGTAGCTGCTATGTTTTGGATTTACTGTGAGAATAATGTTGATAACACATATTGTTATAGTTGTTGCCAGGTAATGATTACATTAAGTCAGGGTCTTTTTCAGCTGCCCATAGAACTTGAGAGGGATCAGAGACCAGGTAAGCTGGCCAAAGGAATATTCCATACCATAGGCATCATGCTCAGTACATAAATGGGAGCTGGCCAGGGGGCAGGAATCCACGATCACTGCTTGGGACAGGCTGGGCAAACGATCATCAGGTGGTGACCAATTGTATTGCATCACTCATTTTGTATATTTTTTTATCATTATTGTTATTACTATCTTGTCTTCTGTTACTGTTCTATTAAACCATCTTTACCTCAACTCATGAGTTTTCCTTTTTTTCCGATTCTCCTCTCCTATCCCACTGGGGAAGGGGGCGTGGGGGTGGAGTGAGTGAACGGCTGCGTGGTCCTGGTTGCCACTTGGGGTTAAAGCACGACACCAGTGCCAAGTACAAGGGGACAATCACTCCCCTAGTCCTGCTAGCCACACTATTTCTGATACACGCCAGGATGCTGTTGGCCTTCTTGGCCACCTGGGCACACTGCTGGCTCATATTCAGCCGGCTGTCGACCAACACCCCCAGGTCCTTTTCTGCTGGGCAGCTTTCCAGCCACTCTTCCCCAGCCTGTAGCGTTGCATGGGGTTGTTGTGACACAAGTGCAGGACCCAGCACTTGGCCTTGTTGAATCTCATACAATTACATACATTGTCATTAATCTACACCAGTTTCTTCAAAACTTTTGAGAGTCTAAGCTCCAGATTTTTTGAAATTTATGAATGAAGAAGGAGTAGAAATCATGGACAGGTAGATGTTTGCATATTACCTGAATTTCGCGGTCTCACAGAAGACATTACTGAATCCACCTCCACCTGGAACACAGAAGATATGTCACAGTGGTTTTCTACAGAAGTGGTAAATCTGAACTCCTGTATGATTTCCATTTTATACCAATAGTATGTGATTTCACTAAATACTGGTATCATAATAATACACATTACACAACAGTATCATTTATGACATTTAAGTAAGAAAATATTATATTCTAATTAAAAGAAAACCATCTTTTTTTCATGTATGTAGTTCTAACAGAATCCTAATCAATATCCAAATCTAAACTAAGTATCCTTAAACAAACATGTTTAACTTTATATGGATTGGAGTTCAACTACACACAAAGGAACTGCAATATTAAAAAATAACTTTTGGAGTATCAGCCCCCAAATATGTTATTTCCTTTAAACAATGAAAGAACTTTCAGTTTCAATATTCAGATTGGAGACAAACTATTGCCTGAATTTCATTTGGCAAATCTGTCTAAAATAAAAACTTTAATGAAAAGGCATAGAATAAAAAAATGAGAAGGAAATGAAAAGAAAAAGTTTGTATCATCCAACTTCCACAACTATCCTGAAACCAATCCACTACTGTCTAATTTTATGTATTATGTATCTCCTTTACTGTCTTTCGATAGGATCTTACCTCACAATTTTATCTGATAGGAACACAAGACTGACACTTACATGTTGATTAGCATGTTACCAAGACTCACTAACGCTCACAAACATTAGTGTGTTACCAAGATTCATTGTAGAACAAAAGCAAAAAGCTAAGTGACATGATGAAAACAAAAAACCCCAATTTTTCGGAACTGAATTAGAAGTTGACCAAGAGATCATTGGAAAACATCTTCGAATAATGTAAGGAACAGAAAGGGAGTGTATATCCAAGAAAGCACAGAGGTCCGCTTTGTACATTTATATTTATATAATATTTATATTGGTTTTTAGTATGACTGAGTCCAAACTCTTGCATTTATGTTATTAGAATACAAGACTGCACATAGTTGCAGCACTGAGACAACCCACATGGGAGGAGATGACATGTTAGCAGCTTCTAGTGCAACCTAAGCATACTCCTTTCTGGACAATGGACAAGCCAAACATGCTGTGATCAGTTAACCCAAGACTAGATGTTCCATTTGCCCTGCAACACTTTTCCCATAGACTGTGTCAGGCATACAAACAGACTAGAGAGTCCCTTTTAGAAAGCTTTGATCAGATGTGCCAGACGAGCAGCTGGAAGTTGTACACGGCCCTGAGCTCAGACTGCCCTTCTGTACTCTGGATGTCAGGGCGCCCGACTGTTGGCATCTTGTTCAGCAGCAGATGCTGACCTACTGGTGTCCTGGGAGTTGGGTCAGGGAAAACACTGAACATTTAGGGTGGCCTGCCCTCCCGGGCACAGCGTAGGGAGTGCTTTTAGTTAGATCTAAGTGTATCACTACCAGGAATGAAACTTCAGCTGAGGAAACGACATATTTTCATGACTACTATTCCTGCAGTACCCTTTTCATTTGAAACACTTAACATCTGAACGTGCAGTTAGCTAGCTGAATGGTTGTTGAAATACGAGAACACTTTAGATCAGTTCAAATAATTTTGGGGAAAAGAGGATCAGTGAACCAAGCTTGCAGAGAAAAAAAAGTATAACTCCCACAAACATGATTCCCACGATGCTGCTAGTTCCCAGAAATGATGATTTTTATATGCTAATAAATATATCAAATATACATGCATTATCAGTCCAATAATCATATTAATCTCTATTTTAATGTTTTCCCAGTTACTTGTCTCAGAAGGCTTAATTTTAAACTGTAGTAAGTACAGAACCTCTATGAACAACGACACAAAAATAATATTTTATAAAAAAAACAATGTAGAATTGTTATAACAAATTATTTTGAAAAAGCGAGTGGAGTAGGATTGCAATTCAGTCTTCGGTGCCACCTTCTCCAGTAAAGCGTTCGTTAATGACATCTAGTGGATAAAGTTAGTATTGCTTTTAATTTATAGAAAAAATGAAAACGCGACCAAAAAACCGATGCAACAATTTAGTAAAAATGCAACTGATGATGCTAAATAATTGCCATTTCCACTGAAAAAATTCTGTTAGTATGTATTGTAGTTGAGGAAACAGTTTCACCTTAACTTAAGAAGTAACATGCACATTGTTCCCTATTTCTTGGGAAAGCACTAGAAAGTACTCTCCTTGCCAGGGCAAGCGACTGTTCTCAGTGACTTCCAACGAAATACAAGGACTGTTACTATAGCCCCCGATTTTAATCATTTTGACAGCAAAGTACATGCTCAAGAACCGGATCCTAACAGTCAACTTTTAGGATTGCAACTTCTGCATTTGGTTCCTATCTGGTGCAGTTGTGTTTCTCAGAACTAGATTAAAAACTACCAAAATGTTGAAAGGAACACTTACAAGGCCTAGCCATCAGCAAATGCAAAAGGCATGGCTGTACCATAAACCATAGTTAATGTAATTAGCAAAAGCCACAAAGAAAAGTCTACCCAGGGATCTTTTAGTACTTCACAATGAGCAGTCATTGGGTAAAGAGCAACAGTTGCTGGAACTGGGCCCACTTAAGGAGCTAGCAAAACCACTAGACGACAGAATTACTCCTGGAACAAACATTTTTAATTAATTTTTGTGCAGCTGCACAGACAAAATGGTCTGCAGCCAGGTGGTTGCAGCACTGCCTAGAGACACAGCAGGTGTGACTTGGCACCTTTTCAGGAAGAAATAACTAAACCTACACCTCCTTTCTTCCCAGGAGTCCTCTACTTCTATTCTCTTTCCAAGCAGGTGCCATCAGTGACTTATACACAGAACCTCCTCACTTGTTTGAATGCCTTAAGCATGTTTTGAGTACTCCTACTGGAAGAAACATTCAGGGAATTTAACGGAACAGCTAATTTTACATGAAGGTGAAAACAGACAGGAGAAGATAGATAAGGGGCAGCTAAGCATTTTCAGATTCATAATTCAGCAGTTAAGACTCATTTTAGAAGTCCAAATTATTTTTAGACCTGGCCCTAGCTCATTGAGAAAATGTTTACCCACAGCTGAAACATATCAGAGATGACTACTTTCAGTTTAATAAAGCATTTCTGTGGTTTTTACTTTGAATTATCAGAAAGAAAATTTTAAGACTATTTTCCTAAAATACGTATTTAAGTAAAAAAAACCATTAGTCACAAATGGTCCTTGGGGAAAAAGATTGCTCAAACTGGGGAAGAAAGATGTATCACAATTTCTATGCTAAATGTACTTTATAGTATATTGGTAAAGCTTGGACGGACCTGCCATGAGAAAGACAAACTCACAAACACACGTGTATTTATTTTGAAATCCTGCATGTTCTTCTTTTGAGATCACTTGTAGTAGTAGACTAGAAACATAACTTCCAGAACTACATTAGGCCATATATTTATCCTGTGTCTTCCTGTGAGTATGCAACACATCATTTCTCTCAGAAAACCTTTCTTTTGTTAAGATTTTCATACAGCTGTAGACTTATATTAGTCAGGACTAAAAATGTCCAGCTTACTTGAAACCAAAAATAGCTATATTTTTGAGAATACATGTTTATTATTAGGACACACGGTAGTTTCACATCTACTGAAACCACTGAGTAAAGAAATGGATGCTACCACTAATAAAAACGAAAAAGTGATCAATAACAAGCTCAGTAAGTCACTTATTTTATACCTCTTGTACACGTGTGAAATACAATGCATCCTTCTGCTCATAATAGTCTGCAGCAGGAAAGGTAGAGGTTTGATTATTTTCTCTTGAAAAAAATATGCCAATAAAATTACTTTAAGAATCTGTAAGTAATTCTGTTTACCAAACCTACAGTAATCCACTCCAATTAGTGCAGACCAGTCAGTACACAGAGTTCTTAACAGTGAGACAAGTGTGTAAGCCAGATCTTCAGAATATAAATGAAAAATATATACCTTTGAGGGTTTATAACCAAACAACATTAGTACAGCAACTTCCAAGCCCTCTCTGCTCAAATAGCCTTTGCTATCTTCATCACACGCTTCAAAAGCCTAGAGAAAGAAAGTGATTTGCATTAAAAAACAATAAACCTGACCTACTGTTTTTTACTTTGAGTAATTGTTATGGGAAGAACAAAATAGGCACTTGCTGAATAAACTATGCTATTTTAAAAAAACTATTGAAGACTAGTCACATCTCTGTCAGAACTCTGTTTATCAACGCTGTTACAGTAGCTGAAAACGGACTGAGTCCACTTAATTTAAAATTTTTGTTTAAATATTTTCCTATTTCTACATTTTATATGCTTATTATGAAAAGACCTTTTGCAAACTTAGAATATATAGTAATGACTTCTAGAAACCAAATTACATTAAATTTGTTTCTGCAAGATCTTGAATTTTTCTTGAAAAATGCATCTTTAATTCTCTCAGTAAAGTCACTATATAGACAGGAACTATGAGAAGAGACTGGAATGCAAGAAGAGTCAGAAGTCATCAAATTTTCTGAAGTAATTTTAGAAAACAAATACAGTTTCCACAGTTTATACTTAGACAAAAGATTATGCACATAACATACAAAAACTTGCAACTTCCCAAAGAGCTTTTCCCACAGGAGACCTTCAGCAAGGGTCGATAATAAAACATTCAATTTCATAGTACTGAAGAGTATTTCCACAGATTGTTTCAGGAAGAAGCATTACATGCAATTCTGCAGAAAAGTACTAATAAAATTACATAAACAAGTTGAAATTTCATTAAAGATTTCCTAGGTGTAGCTTGCCGATTTTATTGCATGCTGATAGAACGTTATTTGTTAACTGCAGTTAACAAGCTTGTAATAAATTAGAGTAATGAGAACCAAATGCTAAGACAGTTCATTCTGGTAGACAGAGCAAGCTTTGATGTGGTCCATGCTCTTACTTTGATTAATTTTACACCTGTTTTCCTCCCACTCCATTCTTGAAGTCGTCACGCAGTTATCTCATTAGCAGGGCACTTCAGACACCGTAATTAACATCGGGCTGAATGAACGATTATGCAAATACTGCACCTGCCCTAAACAAACATTAAGGCCAAATAAAGCCTTATTAGATTAATTCAGGCCGCTAAGACACGACTCCTCCGCCGGTTTAGCCGCTTGGAAAGACGCCACAGCTGCTCGATGCCCATCTGCCCCTGAGAGGCCGGAGAAGCCCTTCAGGCACCACCGGGCACCGACGGGACGGACCCGCCGCCCCCCCGCCCCGCTGCGGCGGGACCAGTTCCTTTCAGGCCGCCGCGCCGCGCCACAGGACTCCACAAGCGGGCGGGCGCGCGCGCCGCCTGGCGACTCGCGCACCGCCACCAGCTGCCGCGGGCCACACGCAGCGCCAGCGCCGATTGGCTAAACCAGACGCGCGCCATTGGCTCGGGAGGAGGGGCGGGGCGAGGCGAGAGAAGGCGGGCTCTCGGCCTTCTTCGCTTCCCCTCAGGCTGCCGGCGCGCTGCCCGGGCGATAGACAGGGCCTAAAGGTAAGCCGCTGTTCTCGTCGTAGCGGGCGCTGGCGGCTGGGTCGAGCGGCGGGGCTCGCGAGGTCCCGGTGCGGGCGGGCGGGAGCGAGCGGCCGCCGGCTGCGGAGCGGGAGCGGCCATTGGGGCCCTGCCTCGCGCCCCCCTCAGCCGGCGGCGGCTGCCGCGCGCTGCCGCTGGCCCCGCCCCGCCGCCTCCCCCGGCCGTGAGCTCCGCCCTCCTCGCGGGACGGCGTGGAAGGCGGCGGGAGCAGCGGTCCCGTCCGCAGGGGCCTCGGTGGTCCGGGCGGCGGCGAGGCCTCCTGCCGCCCTCGTCTGAGGGGAGAGGCGCGGCTGAGGGCCTCGCGGGGGTCGGCGGAGGGAGCCTGTGGTCCCGCAGAGGCAGCTGGGAAGAGCGGCCCTGGCTCGGCTCCGTCTTCCCGTGTCTGCTCGGCAGAGCGCGCTAGACCCCTAAGCATTAGGGTCGGTATGAGAAACAGCTGTATGATGCAAATTACTTTCTTTCTGTTTGAAATGTTTTCTTATACGTGGCCCTGTCCTCTCCGGTTTTCCATGCGCAGTTTTCCACGTTAGTTGCCTCCTACTTGATGGTTGTTCCCATTGCACGTGTTTCTTTGTTTCCTGGGCACAGAAATAAATAAGCTTTGTGCGCTATAAAATTTTCCCACGTCAGAAGTTGCATGGGTATTCTGCCAAATAAAACAAGTAAAGCTCCCTAGTAGTAAGCAAATGGAAACTAGGAAGGAAAACAGACTTGAGCAGAGCAAAAATGCACAGTTTTTGTTTGGTGTTTTGTCTTTTAATCCCTAGGAACATGCTTCAGGAAGATGCACACGGAAAATGGACAGTATCTAGCAGTGATGAAAGCACTGAGGAAAATTCTGACAGTGAAAAACCATCTACATCTTCATTATTGGATGCTGCACGTGGCAGAACAAGTGGGCCACAGTATCCATGCTCTGAAGCTAGGAAAGCTGCTCACAAGAGAAAAGCTTCTCCCCTGAAGCTTAGTGATAAAAAAAATTCTACAGAAACACCTCCAGCAGAAAAACAGAGAACTAGCCAAGAAGGCTTAGGCTGGTGTCTTTCTAGTAGCGATGAAGAGTCTGAAGATCAGGAAAAGCATGCCCACAAAGAAACACTGAAAGAAGAAAAGTGTGATGCGCCCAAAGAACGTCCTGTGAATCTGTGCGAAGATGATGAACTCTCAGAGAATCAGAAAGTAGAGGAGTACGATGAAACACCCAGTGAAGCCCAAGATACCTGGGATTTGTTGAATGGAGGAAGCCCTTTCAGGTTTTTTCTCACTAAAGTCAGAGGAATTGAACAGAGCTATAATTCTGGAGCCCTGCACATAAAAGGTGAACAAGTGGCTTCTACAGTAGTGGGCGTTTGGGAGACCTGATTGCAAGAGAATGCTAATTTTTAGTTTGTGGGTGTTTTTAAATGCATATATTCTTTGGTGTAGCTGATGCTTCATATTCTAAACGTGCAAGTTGTAGGAATTGGTTCTGTTATCTTTGTGTTTTTCTTTTAGAATTATAAATTTATAAAGCATTAATTTGCTGATACTGATTCTGTTGTAACTTCTGAGTTATGCTGCACGAATCTAATGTTTGTTTAGCCAAGACAAATCATATGGTGCTGCTTATTGGTGCTTTCCATGTGAGTTAATCTGGGGAAAACGACTTGCCTTTGTGGCTCTTAAAGGGATACCTTTCTTAAGTGCCTAACCATACTCCCTGAGTAGTTGTTAGCACTTGTCTTCATCATGCTGAGTAGTTTGCACCTAGTAATTCACTATTACTTGATGGAGTACAAGGCAGTACATCTGAAGTTCTGTGGCTGGGATTCATGGGCCCGTTTCAATTCAATTAGAAGTGAGTGTAAGTCAAGATGCAGTGAAGTCTTTGGTGTACAATACTGATGCTTCAGGAATGCTGTGTAGTTGTAGTTTGATGTAAGGGGGAACAGCACTGTCCACCTGCAAACATCCCCTCATTGAGAAATGAAATATTACAAGACAGAATCAGAAACAAGCATTAATAGGAGATTTATGCACAGAAATACAGTAAAATGAGGTAGTTCTTTGAAGGGGAACAAATGACTGAAGACCTATGCAATTAGGTTCTAATGTTTCCTCAACCTCAAGTGCTCCCTGTGAGCATTGATTATTGGTGTTAGTGACCTCAATTGCTTTACTGCTGTATGTGTTTATCTGCTTTGTGAATTCATAGTGGCTTTTGGCTTGCCCTCTCAGGAGTAATTGACCTGCTAGGTGATTAATTGAGCTGGTGGAGGGGCTCAGTTTTTGTTTTTTTAACTTGCAAACCGATCTCTGCAGAGATAGGGCATGAAATATTTTGTCTATTCTAGAAGGTACTTGTAGGATATGTTTTCAAGTTGCTTCTGTGCTTCAGTTATTGAGGTTATAAATCCTCAGTTGGATTTACTGTGAATGAAGTAAGGATACCCGTATCCAACAAACAGTCTGCAACAG
This sequence comes from Pluvialis apricaria, assembly GCA_017639485.1. Classification (NCBI taxonomy): domain Eukaryota; kingdom Metazoa; phylum Chordata; class Aves; order Charadriiformes; family Charadriidae; genus Pluvialis; species Pluvialis apricaria. The sequence continues at coordinate 20,398,707 of CM030012.1, read as the reverse complement.
ATTAAATCTTTAAGCATTAACTGTGCCCTTAACTGCTTCTACCCTGCCACAGTTCATCAAGCCCTCTCTACACAGGAGAGAGCAGTTTGATGTCCCTTTCTCCATATCATCTTGGTCTTTCTCCTAATGAGCTTTTAAAATTTGTTTTCTACTTTGAAAGGTTTAATGCTTTTTATAAACATAAGACCATAAGGGTTTCACAGGGGAATCAGTCACTTGAATATTCAGAACAGTAAACTTAATTTACTTTAACTTTGCGTCCTGCCTGACGCAACAGGCGCCGCAGGCACATCAGTCTGCCAACCACTATACCATCTGAGGTCCCATTGCAGAACAAATATAGTGCTCTGCAAAAGGAACTGAGTAACAGTGAGGATGATAATCCTCCCCGTACGGAGGTGCCATCGAGGCCTTGTCGGACCACCCCCCGACTTAAAACTGCCTCAACAAAAACCAAAAGACGGGTCATTGTAATAGGTGACTCGGTTCTGAAGGGCACGGAGGGCCCGATTTGTAGACCGGACCCGCTATATAGGGAGGTTTGCTGCCTCCCTGGGGCCAGGATTGATGATGTTAAGAGGAAGCTTCCCTCTCTAGTAAGACAATCAGACTATTACCCCCTTCTAGTTTTTCAGGTAGGAAGTGATGACGTAGTGAGAAGAACGCTGAGGACAATGAAGAAAGAATTCAGGGCCTTGGGACGGCTGGTTAAGGGATCGGGAGCACAAGTCGTGTTCTCCTCTATCCCTCCAGTTGCAGGGAATGATGAGGGGGTAAACAGGAAAGGCCAGCAGGTCAATGACTGGCTCCGAACCTGGTGCTACCAGCAAGGTTTTGGGTTCTTTGATCACGGCCTGATTTATAGAACACCAGGGCTGCTGGTAGCAGACGGGAAAAGCCTATCTCACAGGGGGAAGAGGGTTCTAGGACTAGAGTTAGCGGGGCTTATTGAGAAAGCTTTAAACTAGATTGGAAGGGGGATGGGGATGTAACTGGGCTCACCAGAGAGGCACCTGAGTGTAGTAGCTCAGCACTTGTGGGGCAGGATGTTGGAGCTGTTAAGGATCGGAAGGCCCACCACCTCTCTAGGGCTACACACTCATTGGCCTCTCTGAAATGCCTATACACCAATGCACGCAGCATGGGTAACAAGCAAGAGGAGTTACAGATCTGCGTGCGGTCACAGGGCCATGATCTCATTGCAATTACCGAGACATGGTGGGATGGCTCGCATGACTGGAACGCTGTCATGGAGGGCTATGTTCTCTTTAGGAAAGATAGGATGGCAAGGCGAGGTGGGGGAGTTGCTCTTTATGTGAAAAAGCAACTGGAATGTATTGAGCTCTCCCTGGGGGCTGATGATGAGCAAGTTGAGAGCTTGTGGGTAAGGATTAAAGGGCAGGGTAACATGAGAGATACAGTTGTGGGTGTTTATTACAGGCCACCTGATCAGGATGGGGAAGTTGATGAGGCCTTCTACAGACAGGTGAGAACCGCCTCACAATCACAGGCCTTGGTTCTCATGGGGGACTTCAACTTCCCTGATATCTGTTGGGAAGGCTACACAGCTAGGAACGCACAGTCCAGGAGGTTCCTCCAGTGCATTGATGATAACTTCTTGACTCAGGTGGTGGAAGAGCCCACAAGAAGAGGTGTACTACTGGACCTAGTACTGACAAACAAAGAGGGACTGGTGGAGGATGTTAAGGTTGGGGGCAGGCTTGGCTGTAGTGATCATGAGAAGATAGAGTTCAGCATTAAGTGCAGTATGCACAAAATGACAAGTAGGGTTGAAACCTTAGACTTCAGGGGGGCTAACTTTGATCTCTTCAAGAAATTGATGGGAGAAATCAAATGGGAGAGGGCTCTAGAGGGTAAAGGGGCTCAAGAGAGCTGGCTGATATTCAAGCACCAGCTCCTCCAAGGTCAGGATAGGTGCATCCCAAAGAGCAAGAAATCAGGCAAGGGAAGGAGACCTGCATGGCTGAGCAGGGATCTTCAGAAAAAAACTCAGGTGGAAGAAGGGAGTTTACAGGATGTGGAAAAGGGGGCTGACGACTTGGGATGAGTACAAGAATGCTGTCAGGGTATGCAGGGAAGAAACGAGAAAAGCCAAGGCAGCTTTGGAATTGAACCTGGCAAGGGATGTAAAGACCAATAGGAAGGGTTTCTTTAAGTATATAGGAGACAAAAGGAAAACCAGGGAAAATGTGGGCCCGTTCTTGAATGAGATGGGTGCTGTGGTGACGGATGATGCAGAGAAGGCGGAGTTGCTGAATGCCTTCTTTGCTTCTGTCTTCACTGCTCGGGCCAGCTCTCAGGAGTCCCAGACTTTGCAAGTAACAGAGAAAGTCTGGAGAAAGGAAAACTTTCCCTTGGTTGAAGAGGAACAAGTTAAAGAACAATTATGTAAACTGGACACCCACAAGTCCATGGGGCCTGATGGGATGCACCCGCGAGTGCTGAGGGAGCTAGCAGAAGTCATTGCTGGGCCACTCTCCATCATCTTTGAAAGGTCCTGGAGAACAGGGGAGGTGCCTGAGGACTGGAGGAAAGCCAATGTCACTCCAGTCTTTAAAAAGGGCAAGAAGGATGACCCAGGAAACTACAGGCCGGTCAGCCTCACCTCCATCCCTGGAAAGATGATGGAACAGCTCGTTCTGGGGGTCATCTCCAAACATCTGGAGGAAAAGAAGGTTATCGGAAGTAGTCAACATGGATTCACCAAAGGGAAGTCATGTCTGACTAATCTGATAGCCTTCTATGGTGGCGTGACTGGATGGGTGGATGAAGGGAGGGCAGTGGATGTTGTCTACCTTGACTTCAGCAAGGCTTTTGACACTGTCTCCCACATCATCCTCACAGACAAGCTTAGGAAGTATGGGTTAGATGAATGGACAGTGGGGTGGATTGAACAGTGGCTGAACGATAGAGCTCAGAGGGTTGTGGTTAGTGGTGCAGAGTCCAGTTGGAAGCCAGTAACAAGTGGTGTCCCTCAGGGGTCAGTACTGGGTCCAGTCCTGTTCAATATATTCATCAATGACCTGGATGAAGGGATAGAGTGTACCATCAGCAAGTTTGCTGATGACACAAAACTGGAAGGGGTGGCTGACACGCTGGAAGGCTGTGCTGCCACACAGCGTGACCTGGACAGGCTGGAGAGTTGGGCAGAAAAAAAACTGATGAGGTTCAATAAAGGCAAGTGTAGGGTACTGCATCTGGGGAGCAATAACCCCATGCATCAGTACAGGTTAGGGGCTGACCTCCTGGAGAGCAGCTCTGTGGAAAGGGACCTGGGAGTCGTGGTGGACAACAGGATGACCATGAGCCAGCAATGTGCCCTGGTGGCCAAGAAGGCCAATGGCATCCTGGGGTGTATCAAGAAGAGTGTGGCCAGCAGGTCGAGGGAGGTCATCCTCCCCCTCTACTCTGCCCTGGTGAGGCCGCATCTGGAGCACTGCGTCCAGTTCTGGGCTCCCCGGTTCAAGAAGGACAGGGAACTGCTGGAGAGGGTCCAGCAAAGAGCTACAAAGATGATTAGGGGACTGGAGCATCTTTCTTATGAAGAAAGGCTCAGGGACTTGGGGCTTTTTAGTCTAGAAAAAAGAAGACTCAGGGGGGATCTTATCAATACTTATAAGTACTTAAGGGGAGGGTGCCAGGTAGACGAGAATAGCCTTTTTTCAGTGGTGCCCAGTGATAGGACTAGAGGTAACGGGCACAAACTGGAGCACAGGAAGTTCCATCTTAACATGAGGAGGAACTTCTTTACTCTGAGGGTGGCGGAGCACTGGAACAGGCTGCCCAGGGAGGTTGTGGAGTCTCCCACACTGGAGACGTTCAAAACCCGCCTGGACGCCGTCCTGTGCAATGTGCTGTAGGTATCCCTGCTGTGGCAGGGGGGTTGGACTTAGATGATCTCCAGAGGTCCATTCCAACCCTGACGATACTGTGATACTGTGTAATTGTGAATGTCTCAGTTACACAAAGTCTGTGAATAATCTGGTACTTGTGTTGTGGTAGTTATCAAACTGTTCAAGATGTGAAATGAACCCTTTTTTACTCAATTATGCTTTAATGTTTTTAATAGATATTTTGTCTCCTCTTTTTGGGACTCTCATATCTTCTGCCCAGGTGAGTTTCCTGATTGTCAAATTGATTTCACTTGCTTATTTCACTTTAAGCTTAAACTTGATAATCCATGTTTGTGCCATGTAGCTGATACTAGCAGGGAACTCTGTTAAAATGCAGAGGGAATTTTAGATCTGTTAAACTGTACAACAATTTATTGAGATACAAATATCATCTTGTGTTCTGCTTAGAATTCAGGCAATTATAGGACCACTTTCTCTCTCCTGTTTTTGGGGAATGCACAACTGAAAAATACGTATTTATGTGCATGTAAATGATTTTTTTGGAAAGAAAAAAGCCTTGCAAGTTAGGAATGATTTTCTTGGTTATTGCATAGAAGCTTTTGCTATCGTTCATGGTGTAAGCACATGGCAGAGAGATGGTCCTTAACCAAGGTTTTTACATTATATGAATGTGATTCTTTTTTTCTGCATGTTAACTTTTATGAACACTAACACATGCTTTTCAATAACTCTAATTCCTGAATTGTTGAAACATGAAAGAAAGCATGTGAAATTCAAAAATATGCCTGTTTTTAAAACATGCTGTGTATGGTATAAGTGGTATTGAGCGATGAATTTACATAGAAAGCTTTTTTGTAGTTCATTGTTCTGACAAACTCTGTTTTTTCTTTTTAATGAGTCTGTTTTCTTTTTCTTATGTACAAGTTTAACTACTGTATAGATGTGGGATGGCTTGTAAGACAGTATCCACAGGAATTCAGGTATGTTTATTTTATGAAGATGAAACGATACAGTTTCCAAATAATTCTGTTCATGCAAGTTACTGTTATAACTGAATGATAAACACTTGATTGTGGCTGCAGATCATTGTTACCAATTGTGTATGAGTAGACTCTTGTGCGTTTATTGCAGTTGTAGTTCTCTATTGATTTCTGGCCTTTTTTCAAGACTGTTAACAAATGGCCTGAGTTCAGTATGTCTGTTTTCTGATTTTTATTAATTAATGCTTAGGAGGTCCAGTTGTGGGCCATGATGACAATGCAGTGGATAACCTATAGAGATGGAACAAGAAGCTTTTTGCCATACAGTTTACTGAGCCAAGAGCAAGGTAATGCAAGAGAAAGGAGAGAATGTAGGAAAGGCGCAATAAAACTGTGAGAATGATCAGGATGATATGTCATGGATATGATATGGTTGGAGTTGCTGGATATTGTCATGAAAGCAGTTCTTATGTTTGCTTGACATTCCATTCTGATAATTGCAACCTACTGCAGGTAAAGTGAGTGTATGATGTACAGTTTTCTCTCCTTTTTTTTTTTTTGCATTTTACTGGAAATGCAGTAAAACAGATTATTAGGAAGTGAACATGAATCTACTGCCAGAGCAGACTTAGCCCTCTCCTTTTCCCCCTCCCATTCTTCCCATCTTCTCAATGACTAAATTATCTTAGATCTACACTGTGTATATCAGTACTTCCGAGAGCTTTTGTCTGTCTGTTTCCAGCTATACAGACAAGAGTTCCTTACAAGATCTTGTAGTATTAGTTTCTATTTTGGTGTCTGATTTACTCCATGCTTCCTCTTTGTGTTATTTTTTTTATTAAAGTTTTCTAGTGTCTGTATATTAGAGGTTCTGTTGTAGTTACTACTTTTTGAGTTAGTTAATAAGGCATATAGATTTTAGTGCCATCTTCCTGCTGGGCTATCAGATTTAGGGGCCAGAGGTCATAGCTACATGAAGGAGTGGTTTAGACTGATTACTAATTCACTTGATGTTTTAATAGTAACCTTCTTTCATTTAAGGAAGAAGCCATTGTTGATAGTTCATGGCGAAAAGAGAGAATCCAAAGCTGAACTGCTTGCACAAGCACGCCCTTATGAGAACATTAGCTTCTGTCAGGTAATTAACATTTCTATCATCCTCTGGTTGAAATTAAGCCATCTGTTGCACTCAAAAATCTTCTTGTGGATGAAGAGAGGCACACCTTATATGTGAAGTCAAGAATTTATTGTTATGCTTTAAGGATTATACTTATCAGGACCATAGGAACATGGTAACTATGTTCTTGGTCTTCTGTGATTATGGTAGACTGTCACCTACAAAAGGTTTGCACGGAATAGCTGCCCACAAAAATGTCGTGGGGCTCACAGAAGAGCTGCACACATTCTCCACTAATATGTTGCACTCAAATTCTTGTAGTGGCTGAAAAGGAAGCATTTTTTGTGTAAAGTGCAGAACTTAGTCCTAGTGTCACTGTAATCTTAAGTATCTTCAAAGAATTATTATTTGTCCAAATGTGTTTCACACAAAAAGATGCTGTTACAAATAGTCTCCATAATACTGTTTAAGTTGCTATGGGCATGCTTCCTGGCCCATGTCATTTTCTCTCTGATGTTATTCTCACTCTTTTGCTGTACCTGAGTCAGTTATTGGCTTCAACCTGCGGGAGGGGTGTGGTTATGGCAACTTGCCAGCATTTCAGGATTTTGCTGGGTGGAGCATCTTATTAATCGTGGGGTTATCTTAGGAAGAGGATGATCTTGGAATTTTATTCCTTCTCAGGCAGTCTGGTAACCCTGAGCTTCCTAGAAATTGCCGTATTGATGCCAAACATAGTGAGTTCTCAAGGCCAGGATTTCTGGGCTGCTGTGTGCTATACTAATCAGGTGTTTGCACTAAGTTGTGGAGTAGCAACAATTTTAGATAAAGATTTCAAATATGCTAACAATAAATTCATGCTTTTGCATATAATGTTTCCTTTTCACACACAAGAAAAAATTAACTGTAATATGTCCCATATGATAAACTTGTCAGTGTAGTTAATAGTAAGTAGCAGGGGAAAATGGCATTTCTGATGATTTTCCTGTTTGGGTACACTGCTTCAGATTGTTCTGGTAATCTATGTGCATTCCATTATCCAAGTACCCTAAAATGAAATGCAAGTATTGTAGTCTTCTCCTCCACACCCATATTAAGTAGGCACAATGTTGGAGCCATCACTGGCTAAAAGTATTTTCTTAACATCTGTAACTCATGTTTCATTCTCTTCATAGAAACTGTGCTGTAAATACTCTTTAATGCGAGCAGAGTGCTGATAAAAAAACATTTCTGTCTGGCTTCTGTCCTTTTCTTTGCAATGTTAGCCATTAAGCTACTTGTAACAGTCATTGTATGCTTCAGAATCACACAGGATGGTTGAGGTTGGAAGGGACCTCTGGAGGTCATCTAGTCCAGCTCCCCTGCTCAAGCAGGGTCCCTTAGAGCTGGTTGTCCAGGACATTGTCCATGTATGTTTTGAATATCTCCAAGGAGGGAGACTCCGCAACCTCTGGGTAGTTTGTGCCAGTGCTCAGTTACCCTCACAGTAAAAAAAGTATTTCCTGATGTTCAGATGGAATATCCTGTGCTTCAGTTTGTGCCCATTGCCTCTGGTCCTGCCATTGGGCACCACTGAAAAGAGCCTGGCTCCATCTTCTTTGCACCCTTCCTTCAGGTATTTGTACACAGTGATCAGATCCCCTCTGAGCCTTCTCTTCTCCAGGCTGAATAGTCCCAGCTCTCTCAGCCTTTCCTCTTGGGAAGAGAGATGCTCCAGTCCCTTAAACGTCTTAGTGGGTCTTTGTTGGATTCTCCAATATGTCTGTAGCTCTCCTGTACCGGGGAGCCCAGAAATGGACTCAGAACTGCAGGTGTGGCCTCACCAATGCTGAATAGAGGGGAAGGATCACCTCCCTCAACCTGCTGGCAACACTCCCCCTAATGCAGCCCAGGACAGGACGCTGTTAGTCGTCTTTGCTGCAAGGGCACATTACTGGCTCCTGTTCAACTTTGTGTACAGCAGGACCCTCAGGTCCTTTTCTGCCAGGCTGAGTGTTTCTGAAAATATTGCTGTTAAGAGACCAGAAATTCTGCTGGAGCAGTTCCAGCAAAGAGTTGCATTACATTATTTTCCCCTCAACACCTTTAAATGTACTCTCTAGTTTCTAGAAATTAGACTTTAAATGGCATTTTGTGATCTGTCCACTAGAGAGCAGTGAAATGAAACAAAATGGAGAGGTGCTTCGTTAACATTCTTGCAAGTAGGCATGCACAACAGGAATTTTTAATGATAAACCTTTTGATTTTATAGGCTAAACTGGATATTGCATTTGGAACTCACCACACGTAAGTAACAGCTATGAAGCGGAAAGTTCTACTTCTAAAGATGACCACAGAATTGGTATCTGCAGTTACCATAATTGGACTAGTAACTCGTGTCTAGTGTCTTAAAGTATTTATGGGATAGAAAGATAGATTATTACTGTTTGTGAATTTCACCCCATCAAATATAAAGACTTAAATTCACATAATTCCTGTTGTATGGTGTAAAACCTAAATTACATTTCAGTGACTTTTTTTTTTTTATTTTGAGGTAGTGGTGTTTTAGTCAGTTATCACTATATACCTTAATCTTGCACTTCATTCTGCTGTAAAATACTTATTTTACTGTCAACTTAGTTTGTGTTTAGATCGAGGAATAACACAGATGTAGAGAACTGTTTTGTAGTTAGGGGGTCTTGCATAGTGCATAAACTATGCAGGAAGCACCAGACAACATGTGCAGGTACTTGAATGTTAGTTTGCTGAACTCTAACATTAAAAACAGAAATTACTGAATAAATCATTGTATAAATTTGAGCTTGATATGATTTCCTTACAGCTTTCATTCTTGATCAGTGATTTCAATGGAAACCATCTCATTCTTCAGGGTCACGTGGATATGCTTTACACAACTATTGAAAACTTGTATATGAAAATTTGAGCACTTATGTTACAAAAAAAAATATTTATTTTTAAGTCAATTACTAGTTTTAAAATTCCTTTGTGCTGTAGCTTGAGTTTAGATTTATGGTAGATAAATAGCTTTTTTGCCATCCCAATGGTTAGTTACCTACATATCTTCTTTTATTTTAGAAGTTGTCAGTTTAAGAGAAAATAACTAAGTTTTAATAAATTCAGCTATAAGCAAAGGCCTTTTAGTGTTCCTTAATTCTTTTTAAACTTACTTACTCCTTTGCAGATAATTTTAAACTTAAGAACATAGCAAATATAGAAAGTGTTGTGTTCTGCAATTATTCGTTTTTGACTTGGCAAATAAGTTGAATGAGATGCTAAGGTGTACTCTAGGATATATCGTATGATGCTGCAGACAAAAATATATGGGAATAGTCTAATGACTGCTGTGCAAGTTTGGCATGCACATGGATTGAAGTCTGAGTGTTTGCACACTGTGCAGAACAAATCTTTTGAAAATAATTATCTTGGTGAATTTTAATGAATTGTTAGTTCAACTCTTACTCTCAGTGTACTTGAAACAGATGAAGTGTTGTATATCTTTTTTTCTTTAAAGGAAAATGATGTTGTTGTTATATGAAGAAGGCCTTCGAGTTGTGATACATACATCCAATCTTATTGCTGAAGATTGGCACCAGAAAACTCAGGGGTAAGCAACAATCTCTAGCAGGTGTATGTTTACTTTAATCCTTCCATAGGTATCTGCTACTGCTGGAGATGGGATACTAGGTCAGATGATCCAGTGCTACAAGTCTTACACTCCTAAGATAGAGCTATTCTAAAAAAAAAAAATTAAACTGGGAATGGTGGTAGCTGTCTAAACCTGAACTCTACTTGCTTTCTACTGTAAACAAAATTATGTCCTGAGCTGGCTGTTACTTTAAACTCAGTCTGACTGATTTGAGGTAATTTATTATGCCGTGCTATCTCTTTATGAAAGAACTACCTAGCTGTAAAGTACACCTTATACAAATCTAAAGCAGCTATTTAAAAATTACCTTAATCCTGAAAGAATAATGTGAATGTACAAATGTTCTGTTTCTGCTGTGACTGTATCTAGAATGTAACCTGATAAATGCTGGGCACCGTTTGTTCCTTAATACAGTAGAAGACCCGGTATCCTTTCTGTGGAAGCAGTTTTATTCCTGATTTATTTTTTTTGGTAGCAGTTTTTAAACTTAATGGCTATCTTGGGACATAGTCCTATTTTTTGCGCTCTAAACAAAACTAAGTGATATGTTAATATAAGTCCCCTCAACCTCTTGTTTTCTTGACTATTTTTATGGAAGCATTTTTTAGTTAGATCTCCACAGTAAACCAGGGTATAAGATTCCTTCATCGAACTAATTGAAGATGGCTTCTCAGAAGTTACTGTCACCTTGATATCCATTTTGCTGCCATTAAATATGGCAAGGTTTTGAGGCTTTTCAGTTGTCTGAGGCAAGCTCTCATAAGGGTTTTTGAGTGGCAAAAATACAACCACTGATTTTTTGCCTTTAAATCTTTCCCTTAGGGATGGCTTTAGTGTCTTTTGGCAGTTAGCTTTTCAGAAAGCCAAGAAGGCATGAAAATATCTATTTGGGATGCTTAACAAGCTGCCCTACTTGTCAAAAATGAAAAACGCTTTTCTTTTTAGCTTTTGCACACTGCACTCATACACAGTATCACCAATATGATGGTTCACTGGGTTCTCTGTTTTATAGGCTTCTGAAATACAAAGGATAGTATCAACACGTTGTAAAGTTGATAATGCAGAACCTTTGGTTTCCATGACTACAATAATGTGTGACTGGAAAGAAATACTAGATGTTTTCCCTGCATAGTACCCACCTTATTTTATTCTGATGGAAGTTCTGGAGAGGCAAGTTACCATTATGGGCTACTCTTCAAACTATGCAGAACTTTCAGATGTCCTAACTGGTGTTTCTTTCAATGTAATTACACAAACCAGTAGCTTAGCAGAATGCATTGCAGTGTTCTATTCGTACAGAAAAACTTGATGAAACGGCTGCTGGTTGATAAGTCTAAGCCTGGCCTGCTTAACAGTGGTGAAAGCTGTAAATGTATGCATGGATCAAGGTGTTGAGATTGGTTTCATTTGAAAGTATTAGTTTTATGGTATTGTGTATAAGACTTGACTATTCTGTAATTGTAAAGTAAAGGCAAGTCTCTTCATAGTTAGTATCATGGTAAATCTGTCTAGTATTCCTTTAGGACGTCCAGATGTGCTTTAATCACTTACTAAACCCATGTGTTAATGTGTGGTGTCCTTGTTTTTGTGGCTTTGTTTTCAGAATATGGCTAAGCCCTTTATATCCAAGGCTACCTCAGGGAACAGCTGGTTCTGCTGGTGAATCTGAAACTAATTTTAAATCTGACCTAATAAGTTACTTGATGGCTTACAGTTCTCCTACGCTCAAGGAATGGATAGATCTGATTCAAGAACATGATTTATCAGAGACAAGGTATATGTTATCTTGTGTTTATAGTAACTTGCAGGCTTTTTGTCCAAAAAATTAAACATCTCTGTTAGGATCTATTAGACCATGGGTTTGTTTTGTAAGCTTACCTTGTTTCAGATGTAAGTGTTCAAATATGAGTTTAACTTTAGGCAGTTTTTTAAATCTGTCTTATGCAGGTTAAGTGACCAACTTGAGTTTTATAACATGCATTTAAAGGAATGAAAAATGGGGCATGAGCAGCAACTTGACAGAAGGTAGCTGTAAGTAATGGGGACTCAGTTTCATTTAAGTCAGTCTGGCTTAAATATTTGCTCCAATAAAATTACCAGTGGAAAAAAGTGAGTTGTGTTTGGTTTGTCATATAAGAGGGATCACATAAGCAAAGGTTATTGCAATGGGGTTTTTTATTAAGAATAGGCTTCTGTACTTTTAAGGCAAAGTTCAATCCGTATATGTATGTATAGAATTTTGCCCATTACAGGCTTGGATCGTGTCTGGTAGGCAATGTTATGTTAAGCAATAATATACTTTGTCTTGAAACAGTCATCTCTAATGTCACTTTGCTGATATTACTTAAAGTAATTCAGGATGCTTAATTCTACTAGATACATCCTGCATTTCCACTGAAATATGGTATTTACTTCAGAAAGTGTAAATCTCCTTGACTGCTTAATAGAAGTTTTATAAGCTGGCAAAAACTTGTTGAAAAGCTAAAAAAGGTCATGAACTGTGGTGGAAATAGAGACTGAAATTTTGTCTAGGTTAATGTATAAAGAAAAAAGCACAGTTTTTATTTTACATGTAGTCTTACAAGATTGGAGGGGGAGAAAAAAAGAGTATATCCTTATAGTGGGGTTGGCTGAGCGCTAACTGACGTGAGTTTATGCATGGGTTAGGGAAGAGCCACTTGTTAGGATAAGGCTCGGTTCCTTGCCATTTAAAATATGTAGGGGACATTAATTCATGGACAAAGCTAGGCATGAGATGCAGTAAGGAACAGCTTCTTAAACTGTCTGTCTGTTGTGACTCTGGGCAGGTCTCTTCTCTGCTTTCAGGGCAAAGTCAAACAGGTTACTAAACCATTATTAGCCAGACAATTGAAAAAGCTGTACTTTGCATTTGAGCTATTAGGTGCCCAAATGAAATCTCTTACCTGAATCTACTGTTTTGGATGTGCCAGTAGATTACCTTTATTCAAAATTACATGCCAATTCTGTGCCAATCAAGAGCTATTTGGATTTATTGCTAACATCATCTGTTTTCTGCATTTTTGTACACAGAAATAGATGTAGTTCCTGTCCATGCTATAGAACAACCTGGTGGTGCATGGCATTCATATAGGATACTAATAATAAATTGTACAGCTGAAAATCCACTTTTCTTTATATTGTAAATCTTCAGTGTGAAAGCTTAAATATTTCTGGTTGCACTTCTATGTTCAACCGTGCTGATAGGTTTTTACTTAAATACCTTAATACTTTACAAACCCAAACACTCCAGAGCTGCAAAAAAACTTGGTGTTGTTTTTCTCTTTCTGTAGAGTATATCTGCTTGGTTCTACCCCTGGACGATACCAAGGTAGTGATAAAGAAAAGTGGGGTCATCTTAGGCTCAGAAAGGTACTAAAACTGTAACCTTTTTTGTTAATATCCTTTTAACTGTAAATACAATTTTGGAGAGCATTCTTTAGTTCTTTTCAATTCTTCCTGTTTTGATCAGCAATCTTAATATATTGTTACAGTTTAAGTTAGCAATAACATAACCTTGCAACTTATGACAGTGTAGACTTTGCACATAATATTCCTGGGCATTATTACCATGGTCATTACCATTACTTGTGGTCTGAATTGTCATGTGCTTACAGATATCTGAGAAGTCACCATTACTCAAATGGCTTCCTGTCTGCTGTTGATGTTTCTAACAAGTGTGACACTATCAAAATCCAGTCTTCTGTGACTGGGAACCAAATATTGTGTTTTTCAAAGGTGCTCACTGAGGCAAGATGTGTTGATACTGACTTGCCTGCACATAGGGAACAGGCTTATTTTATTTACTTAAATGTTAAGGACTATTACAGTTTCTTTTTCCCTAATGACCTGGCAAATAACTGTCAAATTAAAAACCAGTTTGCACATAGCTGATGTCATCAATTCAGTCAGGTTTTTAGTTTTGTTGTACTATATTTCCAAGATCTTGATTTTTTTCATTAATTTTGTTAATCAACTGAATAATTAGGAACATAGTTGTGTTTTTTACCCCCACACTCTCCTGCATTATTTATCCTCCCACATGATTTAGATAAGATGTAATGGTAAATCTTCATGCAGTATTGCATGTCTCAAGTTCATAGGGTCCCTTTTTTCAGTATTTATTTAGAATCAGATAAGGTATTTCATGTCATCTGTTAAATGCCTCTCATAATTGGGGAATTTTCAACCTGCATCTCCTGCTGAAGTGGCGTTATTTCACATTCCATTGTGAATTTTATATGGAATTCTAATGCTGTCCATGGCGAACTTCAGTGACATACGAAATGTCTATTCATCACATTGCTTTTCAACACAAGGTTACTCTTTTAGACCTTCCCTTGCTTCTAAAGAGCTTGCCCTTTCTGATGTATGTTGTCTGCATGTTTTTTGCCTAGTGAGATGCTAATGAAAACAAACAAAATAGAAAAAGGCTGTAAAGGATAAAGATGGTCTTATGGCAAATGTTTGTGTGATTAAAAAGATTACATTTTTTTGTGACAATGGAGATAGATCTGGTGACACTACACTGATGACTGAAATAATTTAGTTATGTGTCCTCTCTAGAGGTGGAAAAAGGTAGCCACTGCATACAATTTAATATGTGCCTATATCCATCTGTTTTAAATTTGACTTTAAATTCCATTCACAGCTAAAGAACTCCTCTAAAAGGATTATTTTAATTTTCTCTTCCATTGTTCTTTTTTTCCCCTCTTATTCTGGGCTTCTATTGTAGCTGGAGCTGTAGGATATGAGAGGAATTTTATGGCCAACAACCACTACATATAAAAAGATTGTTGTTTAATTTATTGTGACTTCTGAAGCTAATGTTTCATGTTTTTAGGAAGAGCTGCATTCTTTTTACCCGTTATTTAATGGTTGGCTTTGGTGCTTTTGGATAAAACTTGTGATGTTTGATCTTCTATTGAAGGAACGGTGGGTTTATTTGGAGAGCCTGATTATTATTTTTTTTATTGTAAAGTGAAATAGATAGTATGAATGTTAATCTCTGTTCTTGTTAGAAGTGAATTATAGGGGTTTTATTGTATCAGAAGCAGTATCAACACCCTAATTAAGGTTTTCTTTGCCTGTTGAAGTCTAACACTGTTTTAATTACCATCACTAGCTATTAAAAGAGCATGCTTCGTCAACACCAGCACAGGAATCCTGGCCTCTTGTTGGACAGTTCTCAAGCATTGGGTCAATGGGAGCTGATGGGTCCAAATGGCTGTGCTCAGAGTTCCAGGAGAGCCTGGTGGCTGCAGGCAGCAGTGTGACAAGTCTCCTTAAATGTGAAGTTCCAATTCATTTGGTATGTCTTTTTAGATGCTAGTGACCTTTATTTAGTATTTATTCTTTTGTTGTATAAATCATAGTCATTGGTTTGCTTTTAACTTTTGGAAGACATTAATGTAGTTTTCATCCTGAAATCATTAGGATGCCACTTAGTGACACTTACTTGTGTATGGTATACTATAAAAAAATGTACTGTAATTTCCATCTGCATGACACTAGAGTATATATAATCTAATCAAAATTACATTCGTACTCTATAGCTTGCTTTCCATTGAATTTTGTAGATGCAGCTGTTTGATACTGAGATATAACTGAACACTGAGTGATTAATACCTAAAACAAATTGTTTTCTAACCTGGTTATTATGGTCAGGTTGTTAGCACAATTCAGGGGAGGAGCGGAAACAAGTTTGTAGCAGGAGCTTATAAAATCAAGAAGAAAATTTTGTCAAACTAGATGCTTACCGTGTGCTAATTGCCCCTGCATACTTGTGTGTGAGATATGAATCTAAAAATCTCATAAAATAATGTTAAGAGCTTACTTTGACTACTGTATAAAGTAGTTGAAGCAGGGTTGTTTGTCTTGCTAGCTAATTTTGTTAAGCTCTGTAAGAGAGGTAGAAATATTAAAGGCTCTTTGTTACTGGCACGTGACTAGTTTTAAGCTGCAGTGTAAGTTTATTTATTCTGAAAAATGAAGCTTTTAACTTTTTTTTTCTCAAGTAAGTTTTTTGCAAGGTGATTTTTGTTTGAAAATTGACAGCTTGTGTATTTAGAGCTGTGTTATTAAAGTTACTTTTTTTCCCCGCCCCACTGTCTCTGTGAAGGTTTATCCTACTGTGAACAATGTGAGGCAAAGTCTGGAAGGCTATCCCGGTAAGCCGATGAAACACTATTTATTAGCTTTTTGTGGTCATAATGTCCTGCAAAATCAGTTCAGTGGCTAGTGTTGAATGAACCTGAAGTTGTCATCTTGCTGAGAACTTGGTAGAAGAGGTGGCAGTAGAATCCTTTTATTACTGTTACTGGAGCTCTGTCTCCAGCTCTCCTATTGTGATTGAATAGAAAAGCTTTGTGGGCATTGCTATATAATGTTTAAGTCTGTATAGCCGTGTTCATACATCACTGTATAGGAAAAAAAACTTTTGCTCGGTGTTCTAACTCCAGTCATACTTTCATTTGGCAGAAAATTCAGGTTTGTGTGTGCCAAGTTCTCCTTGTGTCGTCTCTGCAGTGTTATTCTGTGCATCAGATACAGTGGAGAATAAGATGTTTGACTACTCATTAGTAATTTTTTTAATATTGCAATATGCAATTTTTTCTGTTCAGCCTTCCCATGTTTGTGTTAATGAATGAGAGCAGTACAGTGGATGTTGCTTGTCTTCACTTTATTAAGGCTTTCAACACCATCTTTTTTAACATCATTGCAGACAACCTGTTGAAGTATGGGCTGGATGAGTGGACAGTGAGGTGGATTGGAAACTGGTTGAACTGCCAGGCCTCAATGGTTGCGATCAATGGCATGAAAGCCACCTGGAGGTCAGCCACTAGTGGTGGTGTGTGCCAAGCATTGATACTGGGGCCATGCATTAATATCTTCATTAATTACCTGGATGGTGGGGCAGAGTACACCCTCAGTGAGTTTGCAAATGATGCAATCTCAGGAGGAGTGGTTGATGTATCAGATGATTGTGTTGCTGTTCAGAGGGACTGTACAGTCTGGGGAAATGGGGTGACAGGAACCTCATGCAGTTCAGCAGAGGGCACTGCAAAGTACTGTGCTTTGGGCAAGAATAACCCCAGGCACCACTACATACTGAGGATTGACAGGGGAAAGCAGCTTTGCACCTGGGAGTGCTGGTGGTCGCTAAGCTGAAGATGAGCCAGCAGTGCACTCTTGTGGCAAGAACGCCAACAGCATCCAGGGCTGCTTTAGGAAGCATGTTGCCAGCAGGCTGAGGGAGGTGACTTGTCCCTCCATTTAGCGCTGGTGAGACCACATCTGGAGTGCTTTGTCCAGTTATTGGCTTCCCAGTACAAGACAGATGTGGACATACTGAACCAAGTCCAGCAAAAGGCCACAAAGACAAATAAGGGATTGGAGCATCTGTCCTACAAGGAGAAACCGAGAGTGCTGGATAATTCTTCAGCCCAGGGAAGAGAACTTTCCGAGGAGATCATATGTGTATGTGTATAAATACCTCAAAGGAGGATGCAAAGTAGAGGCAGATTCTTTGCATGGTGACCAGTGAAAGAACAAGAGGCAATGGACATAAATTGAGGTACAGGAGATTCCAGCATACCCTTAGAGCAAAAATGTTTTCTGATGTTTAAATGGGAGAGGTTGTAGAGTCTCCATTCTTGGAGATACTCAAAACCTGGCAGGACACTGTACTGAGCAACATGCACTGTTCAACCCTGCTTTGAGCAGGAAGTTACTAGATGATCTCCAGAGGGTGCTTCCAACTTCAACAGTTCAGTGATTCTTTGGCGTTGCTGAATCCATAAATATGTGTTCCTGTTCCAAGCCTATGCTCCTATGTAGTACAAAGCAGAGTAGCTGTTAAGCTCTTCTAACAATTGGTGGAATTTGAACACGGGGCTAGCAGGAACGTTTTCAGCTCTCTTTATCTTTCCTCTTAATTGAGCAGTGTTTGGACATATACCTATAAACTCACTGGCTGCAGTTCCTACGTATCTATGGTTTCCACAAGTAAGTTAGGGTCTTTTAAAATACATCTAGTGGTCTACAGCATCTGTTTAGCAAAGTTGATGCTTTTGAAAGTCAGAGATGCAATCTGCTCAATGACTCCTTACTGTCATTTCTCTCATATTGTGAAATAACTCGGTGAGTTACATAACTGTGCAAATGAACAGCTCTGTGGACTCCTGCAGTTAGTGCATCTCTTGAGAGCAGCAAAGAGTTTGTAACAGGTCTTTATGGTGTCTTCTAGGACAGGTTGAATGCAGTAGGTTTTGCATTGTGTTTTTAATACATAACACTAATATAACTCAGTATGCCATGGCTGATTCTTCTTTGTTAAATTCATTTCAAGAAATCACAACGTGCATTAGCCAAAGACCAAATCAATACAAATGCAATTTCATCAGAGAAGTTCTTGCTTTTTAAAATAATGTTGTTTGGTGGTTTTGTGGTTTTTTTTTTAGGTTTGGTTGTTTTTTTTCGGAAAGCTGCTTATTTTATTCCCTCTAGCTTGTATGGGTAATGATTGTAATCTGTTGATATCAAGTGGTATAACAAAAAAATACCCATAACCATCTATCTTGTAAGAGGATTTAATTCTATACCCTATATACTGTTTCTCTTTTTTCCTAGTGTAAATCTGCTACGTAGTACTTAGGAACTTGCCAAATTATAAGAACAGAGGAAAAAAAACCCAACAAAACCCGACCCCACCCCTGTATACCATTTTATACTACTGGAACATTTAACCATTTTCTGACAAAAAAAACTCATGAGGATAGTACAGATAACTTATTCCCCAAGATGCATGCTGCTTTTAGGTTGTCTTTCAAAAAAAAAATGTACATGTTCTTTTTTTTTTTCCCTTAAGCTGGTGGCTCGCTTCCATACAGTATACAGACTGCACAGAAACAGCTGTGGTTGCATTCTTATTTTCAGTAAGTAGAACTCGATTGTTTGGGTTGGTTTTTTTTAATAGACTGTACGTTTAAACTTGTAATGCTGGAATGTTTGAATGTTAAAAGCAAATTAAGGGGAAGTGGTCAGAAACATGATATTCTTGAACTCATTAAAATAGAAGCCTTTAGTTCCTTATCTGCTGGTCTTCTCTCCAAAACATAGTCAAAATGTGCTATTTGCCTGTAAGAATGATATGGGATACTGTTGCTAATGGAGGACACTACCAGATTTTGGGTTCTGTAAACTTCCATTTAAGCTTTCCTTCCCTGAACTGACATAATATTACTCCTCTTTTTTATTTTTTATTTTTTACAGTTGTATTTCACTTTTCCACTTGTGCCTCAGTCTTAACAGGATTTCAACTGAGCCGCAACAGGGTTAGGAAGGGTATTTTTGTTTGGTGGGGTTTTTTTAGTTCAGCAGTCCTGCTGCAAAAATTCTCCATCCCTTATGGTAATATCATCTTTTGTTAAAGGTGCCTGACGTTTTCGATTAAGAACTTCTATTTTCACTTGCTACTAATTTTGCTAAAATCTAACACGTTCCATGCCAGATGTCTCCCTCAGGCTGAATCTTTAAAAACTTAAGTGTGTTTTGAGAACAATGGGAAAAGTTGTTTTGCACAGATGGAAAAAAAAAAATACAATAAAAAATCTGGTAACCTCTTACAAGACCGCAGCTCCTCATTCCTTTCACCAGAAACAACTCTTCCAAGTGCAAGTTGCGCTGGTAAAATACTTTACAAATTCTTGGGTAAACTCTATGGGTAAAGTTGTGTATATATTCAGAGGGCCGAAAATACAGTTTCTGGTTGCAGAGAGTATCCTCTGCTCTGGAGTGAACGTGATTGCTGCTGTTGAGCCTTGCAGGTCCATGTCCAGGGAATGGAACTGGAACAGAAAGTATGTTGGGTTTGTCTCTCCTGCTTTTGCAGTGTGCCCTCTGAGTATGCTCAGCAAAGGAAGAAAGCTACAAACACCTTCAAGATTGTTCAGTCATGATTCAAAAATTGAGATCATAAAACTTGGGGTGTTTGTGCAGCTTTAATTCAGTTTCTATAAGCATACACCTCATGAGAATCTTACTGGAAGAAAAATGTAACTTTTTTTGGTTAGTCTCTTATTTAGTGCACAGAACATTATGTGATAATGAGACCATTTGTTGTTCCTGTTCAATGAGAAAACACCCACATACCTGTCTCATTGGGCCTATTAGGGTCCTGGCAACAAAAAGGCTGTTTTAAATTCATCTGTCGAATTGGTTGCAGATGACAAGTGGCCCTGCATAATTGCTCTGTAGTGGCTACCCAGATGCAGGTTCTTACCCTGAAGTAGTATAAGACACTAGCCCTTGAGGAGAGCCTGCATGTAAGCTGTTTCCATAGAGCAGATGACATACAGCAGCTTCTTATCTGTTGTAACCTGAGAGACCCGGAAAATGGTAGGACCTGTTTCAATCGAGTTAAATAGAAAATGAGCTATTTTAAAGACTTGCCATAGTACAAAGCTTTGGGCAGTAGAGGGATTTGAGGAATTTCTCATTACCTCAGCGGAAGGTAATACAAAACCAGCAAGAAACTAGGGATTCTACCAGAATTGAAAGAAGATAAATACTTTATACTTACAGTAAAGGAGAAGGAATAGCTCCTTTTTACAAGTAGGGAGAGATTAATGGAGTTGGATAAATGCTGTCCTGTAGTCTCATCCCAAGAAGCAGAACCTCTGCTCCAGGCATACGGTTTTTATAATGTCTGTGGGCTATTTTTCTAGCTCTTCTGCCAGTTGAGTGTATTTAACTAACCTGTAATGCAGCTCTGAATTGTAATTTCTCAAATTTCAAGTAATTTCTCAAAAGAATAAGATGACTAAACTTAATATTGGTTTTACTTTTCTGATCATAGCAAATGATTACTAGACTGGTTTGTTAGATTAGCTACTGTGTAAATGGTGCAATTTGCTCAGTTTTCTCTCTGGTATGGTTGCTGTTTTTTTTCCTTTCAATATTACTCATTGATAAGCAGACATTTGCAATGCTTAATGATTTCTGTTAATTGCTGCTTTTGAAACAGTTGATCAGCTTTAACAGCACATAAAACATTGTATTTTGATGCTCATTATAATTGTTTGACTTCTAATACCACATTCCTTACGTTTGTGCAGTTAACCTTGTCAAATTTTTATTTTCAAAGAATGGAGAAAGTTGGTTTGACAAGGGCTTGTTTGACTTGCTGTTGACAAGTCCATAGTCATAGTTGTATTAGAGCTTTATGTGTTCTTTAGGCCTGTAGAGTTTTGAAGAATAATCACCTTCTCAGTTTGAAGAACTACAGTGTTGTTCCCCTAACATCATAAAAGATGAGAGATGTGGAGCATTTACACAGAGGAACTACTGTTCTCTTACAGTTGAGACTAATGGCGTGAGTTGTTTTAACTATGCTCCAGCCTTGTTGCCAATATTTTGAGATGTAAAGCCCATTCACTATTTGAAGTAACAACTAAATAACGAAAGAGGTGGGGGTGGAGAAAATGAGTTATTCCTGGCTCTGCTTATGGGTTGAGTGTGTTTGCACAGATTAATTTTCAGGATGTTGGGATTATCGGGCTTCCCTGTCTCAGTAGCTCCACTTGTAAAGGGGCCTATGTCTGCTCCTTTACCTCATTTGTGCCAGAAATATCAGACATTGGTGGCAATTGATATTTGCTGTATGTGTTCCAGCTAAATGTACTGTGATTGCAGTGTAGTCTCCTTTTCAAACTCAAAAACTCATTGCAGAGTAAAACAAATATTTATCAAATGTTTAAAAAAAGCATACTTCTGAAATTTTGTTAAGGGTTAAGTACATATAAAAGCAACAACTTGCAAGCATTCACATTTGTAGTGCAGTGCAAGTGAGCGCAAAGTATTTCCTATATTGCAAAAGATAACTTATTCATGGCAGAGAACATTTTTCCCCTCTTCCTTTCCCAAAAGGACAAAATATGTGAAACTCAAAAATATGGCTATTGGAAAAATGGAGGCATGGGAGGGGCAAAAGCTGTTGCATTTTCAGTTGGAAAGTAGACTACCTCTTTAGTTAAATACACCTAATCATCACATTAGAGGCTGTGTAATTAGAAAGAAAAAAGAAGAGCTGCTGACTGAAATGCCACAAAAAACTGGGAGGGAGGAAGTAGCAGCAAGTTACCGGTAAAAATGTCAGGATTAGTGGTCTAAAGTCAGAGTTAAGCTGTATTAGTGATAAGGAGTTCTAGTCCTAGGAGTGTAAAAGAATAATAAAAAACAAACAAACAAACAAACCAAACTTAGCAAAAAGGCTTTCGTGTTTTACTCTTCAAATTCTGATAATACCTACCCACAGAATTCCTTTTCCTCACCCTACACTTGAGCTTTTAGTTTACATGGTACCATGACCTCTAACTGTCAAAAAAATAACTGCTTCAAGCTGTGGTTTTGCTCCATAAAATTTCTCAAAGCTAGTCTCACTTAACTTACCATATTTATCTCTGATGAGACTGAATATGCCTGAAGTTTACTGCAACATGAGATTGGTCCGGTGTACGTCCTCTGCCAGCTGCATTCTGATGAAGTTTACAGCTTAAAATGTGTTAAGCTAATTTGACTAAAAGTAGCTTGAAATTGTTATATTGACATAAGCTCTGATCATTGCTGTGCAAAGCAACTGCTCTTGTATTTTACTTTAGGCTTTTTGTAATATCTTTTGGCTTTTTTTTTTCCTCAAGTATGCAAGGAAAGTCCCATGGTGAAGTTGAAATTTAGCTGTATTAAGAATAGATTAAATGAGATATTGTACCCATGTGAAACCCCTTCCAGTTCTTTTGGTTTATCATTGCATTATGCAGTCTGGAGATAAGATGACTTTTAGGCTGAAGGAAAAACATTTCTTAAATACTACTTTGCTAATAAAGCTTTTACTAAAAGCCCTGGAGTGTTGTTTTGGTTTTTTTGCTTGGGGTTTTTTTTAAGTACTTACCTCATTGAAAAACACCAACAAAAAAACCCAAACCCAACAAAACTTGATCAAAGAACATAATCAGTTTCTTTTCCCTTTTTGTCCTCGCATATTTTTGCGGTCCTATTAAGTAGAATATGGCCAAAATGTATTCTCCCCTTTTTGATCTTAACTTTCTGGAATACCAGTTTCAATCACTTGTAATTGAAACTAAGTGCAATTAGATTACTGTAAAATGCAAGAGAAGTGGTAGTACTCTTGCTGAAACACAGTACTTAATTGTATCTGTCAAAGATAAGGAGGCAAAAAGGCAGTGGACTGAGGTAGTATCTCAAAATTATTGCAGTTAATAGTGGCGGGGGGGAAGTTAGACCTGTCTCACTGCCTTAGTTGAGGACAAAAGAAAAATCTGTGTTCAATTCCCAATTCTACTGTTTTTCCTGATTTTCATTACTACAATGTTACTGGAGTTACCCAGCTATTTTTGTGCCTTAAACTTAAAGATGTTTTTACGTAAACTGTTAACAAGAATTGTTGAGTTATGGTATAGCCTTCAATCTGTATGTGTGTAACGTGTAGAGTTCTGTAGGGGAACACAAAATTAGCTAGCTGTTTCTGTATCATACATATTAGTCAGTTCTTCAAAAACAGACTTCAGTGTGGCTTGTGTCATAATATAAAGAGGTCCAGTTTGCTCCAACCATGCATACAGCGTTTCAGCTCTTGCCCTTTAGGAATACAGGACCAGTTCTCAGAAACAGTTCTTTCCTTCATTGGAAGATAGGCTTGTTAAAGTAAGTAGGTCTTGACCCCTGAACTACAAAGCCTCTTGACTTAACTCATGTAAAAGTTAGTCCCGAAAGTCAACTTGGGTAAATAATTACAGCCCTTCTACTTCAATCTTTGTAGGCTTTTAAATGGACACAACTCACTTCAGAGGTTTTTTGGAGCTGATCAATTCTTTTTGATTTGCCTTTTAGAAGAGAATGCTAAATTAGGGAAACAAGATTGTGACAACCAAAAGCAGAGCCTATTATATTCCAAATTGAGGGGGAAAAAAAAACCCCAAACATCTCTGGGTGGAGGAAGGTGTATTTGGAATCCGCCTTCCTGATTTTGAGTGAGGACTAACAGCTGTCAGTGGAATGTGCTTCTAAATACCATGTTTTCACACCTTCCATTATGTACATATATTTACTGCTTGCTTAGAGTTTAGTTCTGTAATATTGATGCTGAATTACTCCAGCAATAGCTTGTTGTTTTAAAATAGTTTATATATATATATATATACACACACACACAGATAGGACTGTGACTCTCTTAAGCCCTCAAATTTCCTCAATGGCTTAGGGGCACAGAAAAGGGAAGAGGAAGGGTAGTGTCAACAATCTATCAGTTGCTCCTTGCCTCTGCTTCATGCATAATAAATTGTAATGAGCTTGGGGAATTTTGCAAGGTTTAATTTGGTGCCAAGTTCCTTTGCTTAAAGGCATAACCACTGATAGTCTTCAAAGAAGAAATATTGGCTGGAAGTTTGGACTTAGTTTCTTGAGTGCTAGCTGGAGTGGAGGAATGGAAAAACTTGTAGGAGAGCCTGATACACTGTGGAGAATATCTGTCTGGTTTGTTTGTAAAGAAAACAAAATCCTGCCCTTCTGGCTTCTAGTAAGATTGGATTTCAGGATTAAAAAAAATCAGTTACATAAAGTATTTTCAGCCTTTCTGTAGAGGAAGCAAGTATTAAATATGAGAAGTATGGGGTAATATTCCTAAAAACATGGCACTGTAGTATGGTGAGTATTTTTTAGACCTCAGTAAGACTGTATATGAAAAGAATTACTTTTTTTTCTTCCTAGCAAATGGTCAGCAGAAGTCTCGGGTCGAAGTCATGCTATGCCTCACATTAAGACATATATGAGACCCTCTCCTGACTTCCAGAAAATTGCATGGTTCTTAGTTACAAGGTAAATAACTAACCATACACCTCTCACTTATTAAAAAAAAGTCACGTATAAATTTCTTGTGAATTGCAGGCCCAGGTGAGTTACTGCCTTAATCTCCATAATACTATAAGTAGTGATATGAATTTTTGTTCATATTTAATGTTTTCTCATTGCATTGCCCCTTTTGGGGCTGCAAGTTGAAATGGTTATGTCAGGAACTGTTGGCAATCACACCAAAATCTTGTCTGAGCTGTAACTGCCAATTTTGGGGTTCAGCATCAACTGAAGGGAAAAGTATTTTTAAACCTTGGGCCGAGTTTCTTTACACTTGCTGTATGTGAGTGTGCTGGTTTGTACAAAATAGATATGGGTTAAGCCTAAGTTTATCCTTGCTCTGTTTATCATTACAAAACGTGTAGATACCTAATATTTGGAATCTGACCTTTTGTCAGATTGAGTTGTCCAGCAGTCTAGCTTGAAGTCTAGATTTGTATTTCTATTGTTTGGTTTTTGAAGAAGACAAAAGAGGGAGCAATAGATTTCTTGCATGAAGGGAGAATGTCTTATTGTGAATGGAAAACACAAATGTGTTTCAGTTTTGCCAAAACTGATTTTTGTGCAACCCTATATACTACAGATCATGATCTTTGTATCCTTAAATGCTCAGTTACTTTAATCTTTTTTCCTGTTTATATTCTGGCTCTTTAAATTTCATCACTCATTGATACTGTTGCCTGCAATAGTGGTAGTGATTAAGGTGCTTTTTAAACGATTTAAGTCATTTAAATGTGGTGCTGCATCCACCTAATAGAGAAATTCATGGTTGCTTCTATTTTTTTCTTGTTTCTTCTATTCCACCATTTGCTACTATCAAAAAACATCCAGTGTGTCTGTCAGTTAAAATGTAGTGTTTAAGTTTTGAATTATCCTGTAGAAGTAGGTTTTGACAACAGAATTCCACTTAATTTTTGACTCCCAACTTGATGTACTTCATAGCAGATAATGATGAAGGATTAACTACAACGTGGTGCTGAATAGCATGTTAAAACAAAAATACCTCTTCGATAAATACTTGTTTTCATAAATAGCAGAAGAACAAAATTCCAGGAGAAAAAGATACTAACACTTGCAAAAATGCTTTGTACTAAATGTATTATAATGTAACTACTCATAATTGAGTTAGCTTTTAATCTTCCTAAGTCACCAAATTGAAGCTATTTACCAATACCAAGTTGATAGAATCATAGAATAGTTTGGGTTGGAAGGGACCTTTAAAAGTCATCTAGTCCGACTCCCCTGCTATAAGCAGGGACATCTTCAACTACATCAGGTCGCTCAGAGCCCCGTCCAACCTGACCTTGAATGTTTCCAGGGATGGGGCATCTACCACCTCTCTGGGCAACCTGTGCCAGTGTTTCACCACCCTCATTGTGAAAAAAAAAAAAAAAAAAAATTCTTCTTTATATGTAGTCTAAATTTACCCACTTTTAGTTTAAAGCCATTACCCCTTGTCCTATCACAACAGGCTCTGCTAAAAAGTCTGTCTCAGTCTTTCTTATAGGCCCCCTTTAAGTACTGAAAGGCCACAATAAGGTCTCTCCAGAGCCTTCTCTTCTCCAGGCTGATCACCCCCAACTCTCTCAGCCTGTCCTCACAGCAGAGGTGCTCCATCCCTCTGATCATCTTTGTGGCCCTCCTCTGGACCCGCTCCAACAGGTCCATGTCTTTCCTGTGCTGAAGGCTCCAGAAATGGATGCAGTATTCCAGATGGGGTCTCACCAGAGCAGATTAGAGGGGCAGATTTACCTGCCTCAACCTGCTGGCTGCACTTCTTTTGGTGCAGCCAAGGATATGGTTGGCTTTCTGGGCTGTGAGTGCACGTTGTTGGCTCACATCCAGCTTTTCATCCACCAGTGTCCCAAAGTCCTTCTCAGCAGGGCTGCTCTCAATCCCTTTGTGCCCCAGCCTGCGTTGTTACCAGGGGTTGCCCTGATTCAGGTGCTGGATGCTGCACCTAGTCTTGTTGAATTTCATTAGGTTCACACAGGTCTGCTTCTCAAGCCTCTCCAGGTCCCTCTGGATGGCATACTGTCCCTCCAGCATGTCAGCCACACCACTCGGCTTGGTGTCATCTGCGAACTTACTGAGAGTGCACTCAATCCCACTGTCTGTGTTACTGATGAAGATATTGAACGGTACTGGTCCCAGTAAGGACCCCCTGGGAGACACCACTTATCACCGATCTCCAGCTGCACATTGAGCCCCTGACCACTACTCTCTGGATGCGACTGTCCAACCAATTCCTCATCCACTGAATAGTCCACCCATCAAATCCATATCTCTCCAGTTTAGAGAGAAGGATATTGTGGGGGACCATGTCAAAGGCCTTACAGAAGTCCAGATAGATGACATCCATAGCTCTTCCTTTATTCACTGAGGTAGTCACTCCATCACAGAAGGCCGCTAGGTTGGTCAGGCAGGACTTGCCCTTGGTGAAGCCATGTTGGCTGCCTCAATTCACCTCCCTGTCCTCCATGTGCCTTAGCATAGTTTCTAGGAGGATCTGTTCCATGATCTTTCCAGGCACAGAGGTGAGGCTGAGAGGTCAGAAGTTCCTTTCTGAAATGTGCAGAGAGGATTCAAAAGGCTGAATTTGTCTTGTAGATCTGTATGACACAAATAGGCTTGTATAATTATCCACATGGGTTGTATGAATACCCTTCTATATATTGTCTCTGCTGCTCCCACTGTGCTGTAAAAATAGCGATAAGGAATAACACCCAAGTCACTTTTTATGAAAATACTGTTCTGATTGAACTGAAGTTCTGCTAGAAGTGCATTGCTACAGCTGTGGTACTTAAGCAATTTCTGCTGTGGGGATTGTGCCTCACTGAAATGTCCTGTTTCTCTTTGCAGTGCCAATCTATCTAAAGCAGCTTGGGGAGCTCTGGAGAAAAATGGCACCCAACTGATGATCCGTTCCTATGAACTTGGAGTCCTTTTCTTGCCTTCAGCATTTGTAAGTTCATAGTTCAAGTACAAATCCTGGGATATGCTGAGAACCTGCGAATATTGATGAATACAAATGTGACTGAATAATCTACTTACTAGGTTCTGTGGTTCCAGGTTAGAAAGCTAATAGCAAGTGTAGTTTACACAAGGTATTCTTTAAAATAGAAACAGTCTGTTTTCCTACACAGCAAGTATGGGTTAGGTATTGATGTGACTTTTGTCATGTTACTGAAAGACAATAATATTTTAAAGTTGTAACATATACTAAATGTTGCTAGAAAGGATGATCAGATCTCTTTAGTGCTTCTTAAAACTAGGCTGTGAGTGTGTATTCCCCTTGAATTGATGTGTATGGTTGTAACTTGAAAAACAATTCCTAATGTTGCACTAATTGCTGGTTTTGCTTTTTTCCTGAAACGCATTTGCAAAGCCATGTGACTGTCTTCTCAAATTTACTGCTTTGAGAACAAGTTCTCAAATGCGTCTCCAATACAAATCTAAGAACGTCTTCATAAAAGGCTGTTTAAAAGCTGAAGGGTTGTATCTTCCAAACCGATGTGACAGCAGCCTCAGTATGTAGAAGACAAGTTTGACCCAGAATAACCATTATTCTAATGTGTGGAGAAGAAGATTGGGAGATACAAAATGTTTTCGTGGTAACTAAGGTCCATCTAGCTTGTAGTCTACTCTTAGTGCTGTTGTAGTAGATGCCATGGGGATTAGGTCAATAAACAAGCATGAATGTTATATCTTTCTAGTGTATGTTCCCTATGGTTTATTTTAAAGGCTTTCCAGGATGAAAACTGTAGCCAGACGATGGTTAGTAGCCACAACTTGGCTTATTCTCTTAACGTATCAGGTTCCTTATTGAACTACTCTTGTTGGTTTTTAGCCCCCTACAGAATCCTGTGGTAGTGAGTCCTGTGACTTAATTGTGCCTTGTATTTAAGAAAAAAAAGCTTCCCTTTTTTGTTTAGATTAGTTTTTTGTCTTATTTAGATCTACCGCTTGATAGTGGGGAGATGTGAGTTTCTTGTTCCTGTTGTTAATTCCTCCTTCTGTCTGGTGAACCTCTTAATACCAAAATGTTAACAGCAGTTAGTCTATGACCAGAAACTATTCAAACTCCTTCCTCTGTGAAATTTCTTCTTTTCCAGAGAAGAAATTGCAAGTTTCTCTGAAAAAGCATTTTTATGCTAAAAGTCCTTAGAAATATTTTTCTGATGAAGAATGCATCTCTCCTAGATAATGTTCGTGGATGTTCACATAATGTTTCATCATTTCTGTTGATTAGTAATGTACTCCCAAATGAACATTTAGTGATATTATGACATCGTAAAAATGTTTACCTACCATAACTGTATAATTGCAGTCTCCTAAGATCGCAATATTAAGATTGATGGTTTCTGGCTGTAGCTAAGGAACTCCTTTATCTCATTCTTGACATTTATTAAGGAGTTTATGTAGTAGTGTGGTCTCTGATATTGTGAACCTTAGAGGCAATCTCAGACATCATTCTCCAGCATGGTTTATGTGGAAGAAAACTTTTAGAGAAAATGCATTCATCAGAGAGACTGAAAGAAGGAAAATCCTAAACTTCCTATAGTAGGAAGCATTGTTTTTGATTTCACTGCACTCAAAAAAAAAAAAAAAAAAAAACCACAACAAAACAAACACCCCAACCAAAACAAAACACCAAAAAAACCCAAACGTTACTTGCATCAACAACTACTAACAATAGAATAATGAAGTGTTGGGCAAAAAATTTTGACTTTTAACAGTAACTGACCTCAAGGAATAAAATAATATTCTAAAAAATTGGCTACTGTTATTTCTAGATGCTGCCAAGCAAAGAATTTATGTACAGTACTGGTACGATTGTACTTAGATGAGGTTTTTTGTGTGAACACAAGTGATCACCAGATTGTGCAGTCATTTTACATAACTTGAATATTACTGTTCTGACTCCAGCTTTTCCATGCATTGCTAGTTTTGGAAAACATACTTCAAATGGGTAGAAAATCAGGAATAATTGACTTAAGGGTTTTTTTTACCAAGAGTGACTATACCTGTTTCAGATCTGAGCAATCTGCAAAATTTTCATTTAAAAAAAAGAAAACACACCCCAAAACCACCCCCCCCCCCAAAAAAAAAACCCCACAACCCCAAAATAAACAACCAGACCCCAGACTGTGTGAGAACATTTGGCTTGCGTTCCATTCAATCCTGAATCTTGCATTCTACACAGGATTTCTTGCATGTGGTGTAGGGAAGGAGGGATCACCAGAACTTTTTTCAGAGGGCCAGAATTTACGTAAAAAGAACTTTAATTTTCTTCCCCATGCCTAAAATTGTAAGTCTTAATACCTTTGATCTCATTCGTGTGAGTTTTTCTAGAACTAGCTCAGTTTCATTCTAAAATCAGACCATTTTGATTAACAGAATTATTTGTTCAGGAGCATTTAAGTTTTTCATCGGAAATAGAAAATATTCTGAAGCACTCAAACCTTACAAAATTTCAGCAATCTGAAGTTAAAACTTTACCTTTGTTGCAAACTAGTTAGACCTTTCTGCTGTTAATGGCTCTTTCATCATTCTGGGTGTTTATTTAGACCAAAATTATTAATGTTTTTGTTTCTGCTCATAGTCCAAATCTTAGCGGTTGGAGTAAAATCAAATTTAAGAGATTGAGAATTATTAAAAATGGAAGTGTATTTTTATTCTTGTGTTGCATCAAAATAACTGGAATTTACATGTAGCGCATAAGCTAAGTTTACTGATGATTAAAAACACATTTGGATACTTATTTAAGCATCTGCTCCAGCCCTTAGCAGAAGCCTGCAGGTCTGTTTACACAAGAAAACTTAGAGGTAGATTGTGCTATAAATCCAATATGAGTACTCTACTAGTAATGACAACAGTAAAGAATGGGTTTGGGAAATACTCTTGGGTAAACGGTTCCTAATGAAGCTCAAGCCTTGTGGTCATCAGGGTGAGAGGCAAAAAAGACATTGGTTGGGTCTGCTCTCATGAGAGGAAAGGTTTCACTGAAACACTGCAAAAACTTGACCTCTTCTCTCCCTTCTTTGCCAAACCTCTGTTTAGGGATCAGAGATAATTCTGCTTGGTGTGAGAGGGGGCCTGC
The DNA here is from genome assembly GCA_017639485.1 of Pluvialis apricaria. Taxonomy (NCBI): domain Eukaryota; kingdom Metazoa; phylum Chordata; class Aves; order Charadriiformes; family Charadriidae; genus Pluvialis; species Pluvialis apricaria. The sequence goes on along the minus strand of CM030012.1, from coordinate 20,368,043 downwards.
TTTGCTTTGGATCTTAAAGGCTTTTCAGCAATTCTTGCTGCATTCTGCATTCATATGCACACTCTAAATTTGTATATAAAATGAACCCCAGAGGACACTTGGTTGTTAAATATGAGTCCTGGACTTCTGGCATTCAGTTTTTTCTTTTTGATTAGCCTTTTGGAAAAGGTAGTAAGGATTTTCCTATTCCAATCCCCCACTATGTTCAGGAAAAGATCATAATTTGTGTATTATATATAGCTCTCTGTTATTTTGACATTAGTTGAAGCAGCAAGCAGTGTGAAAACTTCCTGCAGTGCAGAAGTGTCACTGCTGAAAATTTGACCATTAAGTAAGGGGATGAAAAATGTTTATTTTTGTTTTTAATGTTTGTAGTAGCAAAAAGGAGGGAAAACTAATACATTTCATACACTGGGAGCAGGAACTGTAATCTTACATAGTATGCCTGCAGGTTAATATCAGGTTAATTGGCAGCAGAAAAATCCTACTTCTCCAATCTACTCCACTGTGCCCTACTGTCTGATTGTTGTGACTGTCCCCTAGAAAAAGATCTCAGGCTTTAAGACTCTAATAGTGTTACTATGCTGTCTTACCTGTATAACTTGTCAACCTTAAAGCAATAATGAAGTTCTAGTTTTCATCTTGGGGAGTGTCCGCCTTATCTCTTAGTAGGAAAAAATTGTCATGAAAAATACAGTTTCTGTGCTGCTTTGAGTTCTTTTTAAAGTTGAAAATAAACACAACTTATATTTAACATAGTGTCAAATGCAAGAGCTGGGGGCTAGTATTTTCAAAACTGAAGTTTTGCTTGTACCCTTAACATGGTTATAGAAGTATAAGTAAGCTGCATTGGGGGTGGGGTAGAGTGGGGTTGTTTGGGAACCCAGTAGCTTTTCAGAGAGTGCAGAAACATATTGGGAAGGTGAGTCACTGCCAACAAGTGAGTAAGTACTGCTGACAACAAATTTAACTGTAGGCATCGAGGATTTGAATGGCTGATGTTTTTTATTGCAGTGTAAATTTATCCTTATGATGCACGCATAACACAATCTTATATGAGAATCAAAAATAGCTTAATGCATACAAGATGTTTCTTGAGAATTGCCAGTTGATGGTTATAGCAGTAGAGTTCAGTACAAACTGGCAAAGCTGTACAAGAACTGGAGCTAATACAGAGCCATGGTGAGTAGCATGTTACGATTGCTATGCTAGCAGTGTCCACATTAGTTTAAGGCTTCCTCAGGCATGCCTGTACAAGCTGCTGTCATTAAAGTGACGTGCCTTCCATAAATTAAATACATTTGTAATGTTTTAGTAGACGCTTTGCTTTTGGCAAAGTTTTTCCTTTATGCAGCTTTAGGAGTCAGCATTTCAAGAAGATGGTTCCAAATATCCTTAAATGAGATTTAATTTAGCATCCATAACTTGAGATAACTTGCTCTAAGGCTGTGTTTCAGTCTAATGATTCTCTGCAGTAGATTTTCTAGTGATAGGATCTGACCCTTGGGATCTCAGTCTGTCAAAAACATTCATTTTGAAGGTGTCATTAACCTTTAGAGATGAGAATTTTGTCTATTGGGCCATCCTTTGTCATAAAAGTCTGTAAAATTTTGTAACTATTCAGTAGAAAAGAAGCCTTCAGCAGGAATTTAAATAATTAGTTACTCATTAGAGTAAATTAACCCAATTTCTATACATACAGCAGATCAAAACAACAGAAGTTACACATACAAACCTGGCCAAGATCTTGATCTCACCGAGTAGTTGTAGGGCGAGTTCAGATTTGCAGAAAGGATGCTGACAATTTTAGGACTGTGGCAGTCATTTCTGTTTGGTGTTTAAGGCCTCTCAAACCTAGCTGCTTAGGCTTTCAGTCTGGGAAGAATAATATATAGTGGAGCTTTGCTGCAGCTCAAGATCATGTAGGTTACTGAACCTGTCTGACTCAGCAGATCGATCTGTTTGAGAATTAACCATCTGATAAGGTAGGAATCTGGCTTATCTCGACCATGTCAAAGCAATAGTTTAGCTTAACCTGGAACTGCATCATCAGTTGGCCCTACCATGATCGTAGCCTCTCCATGGCTGTCTTATTTCCCTAGTTGTACTTGCACTGGTGCTCAGTGGATTCTTTGTGCTTTAAACCAGCTCGGACTGGCCAAAACCAAACTGCACAAGTTTTCAAAATGTTGTTGCATGAACTAGCTCAATGTGATCAGGTGAGTGCTAATGCAACGAAGAAGTAGGAATGGCAAGTTCAAGGGGGCAGAGAGCAGGGAGGTAAGTGTAGGATCATATTGGAATAACCTTCTTTTGGCCTGGCTATGTAACCAGAGCCTATGGAGAAGGCTGATCAGTGAAGTTTGGGATGAAAATAAACATAAATGGCTAGGACCTGACTGAGAAAAATGTATTGTGCACTATAAATGGTAGAGCCAAACCTCCAGATCTTTCCCTTTTTGTCACACTGGTTACTCACCCACCGTTGGGTGAGTAGGCGGCTTTACTCTGTCATATCAAAGGCACATATCAAAACTCTCAGTGGCCAAAACCAGATGCTTATGGAAAAGTATAATGAGCACACATGTGTGTGGTAGTTTATCCCTGAAGACTTCTTGACTTGGAGGCTGTAGCCTTTTCTGTGAAGGTCTCTTGTCTGCTCTTAAACACCTACAAGCTGCCAGAATTCACAACCTGCTCTGGCTGAGTTCCACACCTTAATGTCACATGAAGCACAGTGTTCTGAAAATTAGTTTCATTTGATGGTTTTCCTTTCCTGCATTGAAAGATGCAATAATGGTGTGATCCCTATTCACCTTTTCTGTACTACTCTTTCTATAGACCTTTAACTGTTTCTAAGCTGAAGAGTCCTTAGCCTGCTCATTTGCTTCTAGGGTGGAGTTTGTTTGATCATTCTTACTGCTTTTCTCTATCTTTTTCTTCTTTATCATTTGGGTTGGGAGAGTAGTGAGTGGAGGGACAACGGTGCACATGCGATGCAGGTATAAATCTGGAAAAACAGATCCAGATGTAAATCTGTGACATAATGTTCTCAAGGTTCTCCTCACTCACTGAGTCTGTTTGGCCCACTGTTTTTTTTAGAAAGTGGTATGTAATAGGTTAGCCTCTGATTCTTTTTCAACAAGTGAATGAGAACGTTGTTCAGAATTGACAGAAATGTGTACACATGAGAAACATCATTCTAATATATCACACTTCATGATAAAGTTTAGTTTGATTTTTGTCTACTAGCTTAATTAAAATGTAATCAGTATAAAGATGCTTTGTGTAAGTACAATGCTTTCTCTACAGCCTTCACAACTCTTACTTGTCTTATGTAAATTACAGAAAGCATGCAAGTATGTGCTCCTGTATGGGTGGCTGTACTAAAACCTGCCAGTGTGCATGAGACTCAGAACACCACCTCATCTAAAACGTGAAAGAATATGTAACATGTCATACATATTTTGGAAGATAATATTTAGTTCTTTTCCTCATACTGATACTTAATTGTGAAGAGTGGCAACAAGGAAAAAAAACAAGTCACCTGCCATTAGTCACATGATATGGTGCATATCAGAGCAAAGCGGGGAGAGCAACTGCAGGTGTCTTCCCTTTCTTCACTGGGAAATGCCTGCAGAGACACCGGGTAAAAAATAGGTAGTCAGACAAATATTAAAGCTTGCCTTATGTACATGCAGTCATCTGATACTCAAGTTGGAATGCTTAGCTTGTGAATCTGCCTTATGTATATGCTGTGCAGTTAACTCTGCATAAAGTTTCTTTGATAATTTAGTCTTGTTGTCAAGACTCTTGTTGATTCAGTGTGGTTTTAACATAGAGTAATCTTAGGTGAAGATAATGGAGAACTAACATTTTTAGAGACAGATTTTTTTAAGGTTTGCTTGCAATCAGAAATATACAGAATCACAGAATGGTTGGGGTTGGAAGGGACCTCTTGAGATCATCTAGTCCAACCCCCTGCTAAATCAGGTTTGCTTAGAGCAGGTTGCCCAGGATTGCATCTGGGCGGCTTTTGAATATCTCCAGAGAAGGAGACTCCAGAACCTCTCTGGGCAGCCTGTTCCAGTGCTAGATGAACTAGATGAAGTGCTTTGAAACATAACTGGGCATTCCTAGGCCTCAAGAGGCTCAGTATGCTCTAGTTATTGGAATGCCAGTTTCTGATAGTTCTGTTTCTTCAGGTTGTTTTCATGCAGTTTGATCACAAAGTTAATGATACTTATTCTGGTAGAAGTTAAGACTTGCATAGCACGCACTTAATATTCCTAATCTTAAAAACTCCACTAGCTCTGTGTTTTGTGCCTTCTATTTTCTGCTGAATACAAATTTGGAAGTGAATCGTTCCTCACTTGCCATCTGTTTACTGCCAGTTTTTGTCTGGTTTTTAAAATGTTTCCAGAATTTACGCTTTGAGGTTGGGTCTTGGCCTGGTGCACTAATGTAGACTCTCAAATATGTTGAATGGTTGTTCTCAACATAGCAGCAGCTGTCATCATTTACAATTTTAGTGTTTAGGGAAAAATCAGCTGATCCTGACATTAGATCACAAGCTTCTTTTGATTAAAAAATTATGTTTATAAAAACTGTGTCCTGTGTTTGAACTGCATTTCCCTTTCTATCTCCATTTCTATTTCTCACCTCCTACATCTTCACTCTGACTTGTTCAGCTTGTTCTTTCAGCTTCTGGGGATTCCTTTCTAGAGGTTGAAATAAATTACATGTTTAACATATAAAACGTTGAGAGAACCCCATCACCTAACAGTACGGATTTCTGCGAAGCATGTTGCAGCAATTATTTTGTTTGAAAAATCCTGGAAGGGTCTAATGGAATGCTTTTTAAATAAATAGTTCCTCCTCACACCATCTGTGTCTAAGGTTGTAAGATAAACTGAGGTTTACCTGTGAAATGGTATAAAAGTTTGTGGAATACTTAAATCTTCTAAAAGGTCTGTTTAAGAATATGGTACTCGCCAGTCAGCTTTTGGAAATACAAACTTGGAGAAATATACTAGTTGCTATTAAACGGAGAACTTACCCATTATTGCCTACCTAGTGCTATCAGATGCTACAAGTATATCTAGATAATCACGCACAGACAATTAACAATAGCATTTCAGATTCTGAAATGCTGTATTTGATGGTGAATACTTACTGGTAATGAGTAAAATACTTTTTTAGTTGCCTGTGGGCATGAATGTCTGAAGTGAATTTGGATTAGAGAGCAGCAAGCTGGAGTGTGTGTGTGTGATCACCAGAATTGAACTGTTTAAATTTTTGCTGAGTTCAAACAACTGAACCAAGCACCTTCAGTCATAGCTCAACTTAGACCAGAAGCAAAATACAATAGCTTAAGCTCTTTGACTTTAACATTAACTTCCACAGTAGTACCACTTCCTTCTTTGATTTCCTTAGTTTCAGATGCAATCTTCTATCCTGTATGAAATAGAGTGGGGATGGGGAAATAAATACAATGTAGGTAAACAAAGATTTTTGTGTGTGAACTCTAAGATGTTAAACCTTGCTTTTAGTGTTCACAGAACTGCTACAAGGTTTTCAAACTCCAGTGGTAAAGACACCCAGAGACACACTTTCCAAGCCGAGGAACTTTGGGTTTAGATACCTGAATTTGTCACTGTGGGCTTCTTACATAGAATGTTCTCATAGTTGAGTAAAGCTCCGTTTTGAATAAATGTGCCTCAATGTTGAAGGATTTCACTGCATAATCACCTTGGCAGAGGAGCGTGGCCATTGTAAAGTTTGTGTGCATCCTTAATTTTTTACTGCCCAAACTAGTGAGTTTTTTAAATAGTTTTGTCAAAGACCAGACTTTTTTTCTGTTTACTGGCATGGGAAAGGATAGACCCATAATCATCCCGTGGAATAATCTGCTGTCTCCTGCAGGTGTTACTTCAGTAGTACTGAAATACCGTAGTGATATCAGTGTTAATTCCCACAGTTTAAATGTAAGAACAGAGATAGCAGTTCTTACCTCTGTCTTTTGTGATGTTGTTTTTTATAGTCTGCAATCTGCCTTATGTTTGGGGCAAAAAAAGGCTGGAAAGCAGAATTTTAAAAGTCGTTCTACTTACTCTTCCCATTCTTCCTCCCAGTGCCTACTTTTACAATGTATGATGCTAAGGCATTAATAGAACCCGCAACAGCATCTGAAGGTTCATAAGTACAAAAAAAAAATATGCTTTCCTAACTGAAAAATGTATCTTTTAACTTCTCAAAATGTATTGCTGTGAGCAGCAGTCAAAGAGCAAAACATAGCTGCAGAGGGAAAAATTCTGAAAGAATAGAATATGGCTGAGGAAAATTTACAAGGCAGGCAGAATTTTTTTAGGCAAGATCCTGCTGGTTTGTTTTTTGGAAATGGCAATGAGAGCTGTCAACAGACAGGAAATGCTCAACACAGACAAAATGTGTGACATTTCAATTTCTGTGTGATCTTCTGTGTGAAAATAGACACGAGAGTTATTTTTAAAAGCATGTGAGTCTCCTCAGAGAGCCTTGTTAAAGAATGTATTCCATAACCTAGATTCTTACTCCATTATGTTTTGAGGAAAAGTAAGTATCTCTTCTTAGATTAGTGTTTCCTGAATGGAAAATCTCTACAGGTTAAATTCTGACAGACAAATAAAACAATTTTAGGATCAGCTTGATGGAGTCCAGCAGGGTTGGAGGACAGCAGCATCAGAGAAGAAATAAGACTCTTGGAAGAGAGGAAAATGTAACTGGTGACTACTGAGGAAGAACAAGGAAGAGGAAAGTAAAGGTGTAGAACACGAGAAGGAAGCAAAATGCCTGAAAAGAAACACACTGAAGTACTAACGGGGCCCAGAGGTTGGAAGAAATGAAGCAGAAACAAAAACATTACTGGGTTGAAAAAAAGATGGATAACAGGAAAGAAAACGAGATTTAAAATGTCCTACAGGTGGTGCTTTCTTCTTTCATGTTGTGTGAAAAGCACCCACTGCTATGATCCTTCAGAGTGGAATACATGTGGCATAGTTCTGGATATTTAAATTAAATGAGATTACTATGTATGTATATAGAGGCCTAAGTAGGTGGTGTTCTACGTGATGTGCTTTGATAGCAATGGTTATATAAATTTCAAACTCAAATGGTGCGAGGCAACAGCTCTGCAACTTTGGTGCTCTTCATCAGGCATATGTATGAAGCTTATTGCAGAATAAGAACCAACTCATAATACAGCAGAGAAGCCTTCTCTGCCTTTCCACATTTCTCTCATAGCTGCATGTAGAAGACAAGAGAAGCTATATTCTAAATGAGTTTCTTGAACTGACTTGCTAGAACTGCTGTAATATAGCTTGACGTTGTCTCTGGCAGCTCTCCCTTTTTTCTGTTACTATGCTTCTTGAGTATCAAAGAAGGTGTAAGGCTGCTTTGTGTGGTCATATGAATGTTGCTTCCTCCAACTTACAATGCTAATATTTGATGAAGTAAAACTTCAGTAAAAAAGAACTTAACAGTATTGTAAAAGTACCATATATAGATGGGGCTACCAATTCAGCCAGCATGTATGTTTGAATAAAATGGGATTATTTAGTGGTAATTAAGAACTGTGTGTGTATTGTCACAAAACAGTAATCTGGTAAAACTTGGGCTGATGGATCTTACACCTTTGATGGAGTATAAGTTAATATTCAGACATGAGCTGGTAACGTGCGCTTGCAGCTCAGAAAGCCAACCGTGTCCTATCTGGGGCTGCATAAAAATAAGCGTGGCCAGCAGGTCGAGGGAGGCGATTCTGCCCCTCTACTCTGCTCTCGTGAGACCCCACCTGGAGTACTGTGTCCAGCTCTGGAGCCCTCAGTACAGGAAAGACATGGACCTGTTGGAGCAGGTCCAGAGGAGGGCCACAAAAAGGATCAGAGGGCTGGAGCACCTCTCCTACAAGGACAGGCTGAGAGAGTTGGGGTTGTTCAGTCTGGAGAAGAGAAGGCTCCGGAGAGACCTTATCGTGGCCTTTCAGTACTTAAAGGGCTTTTATAAGAAAGATGGAGATAGAATCTTTAGTAGGGCCTGTTGAGATAGGACAAGAGGTAATACTTTTAAAGTAAAAGAGGCTAGATATAGGGAAGAAATTTTTTACAATGAGGGTGGTGAAACACTGGCACAGGTTGCCCAGAGAGGTGGTAGATGCCCCATCCCTGGAAACATTCAAGGTCAGGTTGGACGGGGCTCTGAGCAACCTGATGTAGTTGAAGATGTCCCTGCTCATTGCAGGGGAGGTTGGACTCAATGACCTTTAAAGGTCCCTTTCAGCCCAAGCTATTCTATGATTTTAGAAAGAAAAATAGTTGTTCAGTAATGTCTTAGAAATAAATAACAAAAGCTTGATAGCCTTTAAACTTTTAGTGTATTCTAATCAAATTGTACTTGATTAACAATAGGTTATTGGAAATCTCAGTATTAGAGATTTGCTTTTGTAGAACTCATTACAATTGATGAATGGGATCCAGTTCTCTGGAGAAGTGGCTAAGCAATATCATCTGCCAAAGTTACTTGAATCACTTTAAATCTGTCTGACCTTGTATTGTATTGCATTATAGCTTTTTTTCAGTCTTTAACCTTGTTTGAAGTCCACTGTTATTCTAATATGAGCGTAGTCTGAAACTTTTATGCAAGCTGTTTTAAATCTTCATTATTTTTTGTTTGTTTGTTTACATGGATGGTGTTACCCCAGATATCTGAAAAGCATAGGTTTGAAGATTTGTTTCTGTGTCGCAACTTGAATTTTAATTCAGTTAATGAAGCACACTGAACATCTACCTAATATGGTCAGGATGAAACTAAACAGCAAAGAGAAAATTTTTAAAGCTTTCCCTTTAGTTAAATATTAAACTCCAAACATGTTACTATTTTGTTTATTAATTAAAATTTGATTCCAATGTCCGTCCGCTTTTATGCAAAAGAAGCATCATCTTGTTGTACTGGGATATGCTGCCAGTGTCATACTAGCAAAGACCTTAGGCAATTTGGATAGAATTGCAAGGCCACAAGCGTGTTTACCTAGTGAACATGGAAGTAGATTGGTGTATGTGTAAGGTATTGAGAAGGCAGAGTATATCCAATGTGCGGCCAAGCCGATGAATGTAAATAAAGAGAAGAGCCTGAAATAGTAGTAATAAGAGAAGCTGATTTCTTAAGACAGTAACGTGCTTTAGGATGTATCTAATCTCAGTAACGGAGGCAAAACATTGTTTCTTTTGCAATAAGAGTTATTTTAATAATGTGTTGTGGATCAAGTTTGTCTTTTTCCCCAAAAACTAATAAGTCTTTCTTCTGTATGTTTGCCTTCCTTCATAGGGATTGGAAGAAGGTTACTTTCGTGTGAGAGGGAAAACGCTCTCAGAAAGTAATGATTCAGCAACATATTTTCCTGTACCTTATGACCTGCCACCAGAACAGTACGGAAACAAAGGTAAGGTGTGACTTCAAAAGAAAAGTAGGTGTATTTTATATGGAGCAAACTAATTTGAGTAACTCTGAGTCATTTGAACACTGCTATGTTCCAAAGCATTATTTTAACATTTTTGTGGCATGACTGCATTTGAGATGATATCAGTCCCACATTCTGCTTGCGACTTCAAAGAAAGCAACTATATAGTCTTTTGGTTCTAATTTTTTCTTTATTAAGTTTTGGATCAAAAATCTAAATACTATTTTTTCATTTCTCCTCTGGGATTCTTTTATGCCTTAGGAAAATAGATATTCTTTATGGAATGAAAATGTTTTTCTGCAGAACTAATGGGGAAAGGGGTGTTGAAAGAGGAATGTTTGGAAGAGAGCAGGTGTGAGGGGAAAAAACAATCCCCTGGACGTGGGGTGTGAAGGAAATAACACAGAGCAAATGTGAAGGAATTGCTGCAAATCAGAAGAAAGAAGAGTTGCTCTTGATCCATTCTATATTTCACAGTTTCAGACTTCATTTTCATAGAATCATAGAATGGTTTAGGTTGGAAGGGACCTTGAAAATCATCGAGTTCCAACCCCCCTGCCATAGGCAGGGACACCTCTCACTAGACCAGGTTGCCCAAGGCCACGTCCAGCCTGGCCTTGAACACCTCCAGGGACGGGGCTTCAACAACCTCTCTGGGCAACCTGTTCCAGTGCCTCACCACCCTTAAAGTGAAAAACTTCTTCCTAATGATTAATCTAAACCTGCCCTTTTCCAGCTTAAAGCCATTCCCCCTCGTCCTATCACTACATGCCCTAGTAAAAAGTCCTTCCCCAGCTCTCCTGTAGGCCCCCTTTTCTTGAAGATCTGTGTTGGAATCCTCCTTGGAGGGGATATATTTCATAACACTTGAAGAGATTTACAAAATCTCAACCTTGTCAGCTTCTGAGACTATCTCTACAACATGCAAATCAGGAAAGCGGTAAGTTAAGTGCTGCCATGGGGTGGTGATGGCTCGAAAACCTAAAAATACATTGAGGGATAATGATGTCGATGCACAATCAGCAGTATTTGGGAGGAGTAAATTTTTATATTTTTGTATTTTAAACTAGTGTGAAAAGACTGTAACTAACTTCCTTTTTGGGGAAGCCATGATCTAAAAAAGATATCATCTACAGCAGAGCTTGAAATGATAGAGAGTAACAGAGAGTTCAGGAAAGATAGCGTTTATAGCAACTCAAATCTTTCTGTAGATTTTTGAACTAACAAATGATGTGGGGAGAAAGAATGTTTAAAAGCTAAGACGTAAAAAGACTTACAGAGTCTTATATAGTAAATAAAAGCAAAGACACATCATTTCAGGGTGACTGAAGTCTCCCAGCAGGATCAGAGCCTGAGAGCATGATGCTTCCTATAGTTGAAGTAAGAATGCTTTGGCAGCATCCTCTTGATCGGGCGGCCTGTAGTAAACACCTACCGTGAGGTTTCCTTTGTTGGCTTGACCTCTGATTTTTCATCCATAAGCTTTCAACATTTTCATAGCTGTTTTTCAAACACACTTCTGTGCAGTCAATCTGCTTTTTTTACGTAGGTAGCAACCCCCCTCCACCCTTCTTGGTTGCCTGTCCCTTCTGAACAGTTTACAGCCATCGATTGCAGTGCTCCAGTCATGTGATTCATCCCACCAGGTTTCAGAGATATCGATTCGATCACAGCTGTCTAGCTGTGGAGTGGCTTCCGACTTCTGTTTGTCACCCATGCTGTGTGCATTGGTATGGAGGCACTTCAGCTGGGCTGTTGACCGTGTTACATTTTTAGAGGAACAAGCGTGGATTCCTCCACAGCATTTCACAGCTGTTTCCCTGTTGGTTCCTAATGCATCAGCAGCCCCGGCTCTTCTGTGTTGCTCAAAACTCCATCCCCTTCCGCCACTGAGTCTAGCTTAAACCCCTACTTACAGGTCTGGCCAGTGTGTTGCAAAGAGGGTCTTTCCTGACTTGGTGAGGTGAATCCCATCAGCTCCCAAAAAACCTGGCTTCTCACAGGTAGATCCATGATCATAAAAGCCAAAACCTTGAATATGGTACCAGCTACACAGCCAGGCATTCACGGGTTCAATATGATGCATATTACTTTTGTAACTTGCAAAGGTGATTTTTCTGCTTTAAGAGCTTGCTACTTAACTAAAAGAATTCTTAAATGGCATTTCAGTTTTCCCAGAGAAAAAAATACAGGCTCAATGTAGAAATGTTAATGCACTCTATTATACTGTTTTGTTTAGTATAAAACATGCTGTCCGTTTAAGTACTGTTAATGTGGTTTTGGGGAGGGGTGGCAGGGGTTGTGGCTGGGTTACTAGCTAACTGAAGGGGGAGAATATGTTACGTACTATCACTATCGTTGACCTCGCTTTCAGCTCTTCTTAAGAATGTAAACGGTCAGGTATCAGCTGATGTTACAGTAAATGCTGTAAACATCTATACCTGTGGATGCATTCTTATGTGTAGCCAGTTTTAACTGTTGTGCTCTGGGACCCGTATGCACTGTCTGCTTGGTAACTAATGCTCAAACTGATGGTTTTTGGAAGGTTTTTCTAAAAGGTCATACTTAAATTTTTGGAATTTTTAAAACAAAGATTAAAAACTAGGATCCGTGTGTATTCTCAAATGTGTTACAAATATTATCTTCCATGTACAAAAATGTAGTTATATAATTAATATTGTTCTTGCTTTAATTCCTGTATTTAACCTACTGTGTCAGTGAATTTTATGCATGTTTCAACTAAATGTGAAGATTATTTTCCAAATAACTTTTTTCACTTTTTGCACGGAAAACTTATTTCTGTAGAGAACTCGTTTGTCTGTAGTTCAGCTTTTGGGTCTCAGCTTTCTCCCGTGATATGAACAGATGTCAGAATTCAAGTTGTCTAGGCTTTGGCAATGGAAGCAAAGTCAGCTGCCTGTGCCTTTTCACATCTCTTTCCTGAATATTCTCTTTCAGTTCTTCAGCCTCCTGGTGGAAAAGATGTTTAAAAAATTCCCGTGTTACTGGATGGACTAATAAAATAATCTGTCCTTAACAATACAGTTATCAACTCCCAAAGTCTCTGGAGAGTGATATAAATAGTTTTATTTTAATAACGTCTTGAGAAGCAGAAATGCGAGTAATTATCCTTTCTCTAAAGAAGCCATATTGACTGATCCCTATAAGTGAAAGAGAAAAGGCTCTGGGGTTTTTTCCACAAACTCAGATTCTCTAACCATGGGAAAGCAAAGTACATGTTACTTTCATATAATCAGAAAAATCCTATCAGGAGCAGGAGGGAGGAAAAGCAGGCGGAATAGTGAACAGATGGTCAGGAGCAAGGCCGTACATTTGCCATGTTAAGGTCGAAGTGGAAGACAGGTATACTAAAATACATTCTTTTTTCCTATACTTGTGCAAATTCGAATCTTGGATCAGACATACTTAACGTTACAGAATTATATTATTATATAATGTAACAAAGTGAAAGAAAAACAGTTCCTTAGTTTGTGGAAATAATTTAATTGCAGAGGTTCTTTGTCATTCTGTCACAATGGCTTTCTGTCATATTAATTGGTTTTTATCAGATGGGACTGGACTTCCAGCGTGAAAACTGTTACAGTGAAGTAAACGCACCTTGAAAAGCAATAAAATACACCTCAGTACGTACAATGATAAACTCATCAGTAAATGATGTAAATAATCTCTCTGGTTTCATCTATAATAATTCATGAGATGGATCCGCAGTCTATTGGAGTCCATTAAGTTCAATAATAATGAAATAACTTGGTTCCCATCCTACTTTTCTCTCACCCCATATAACAGGGAGAAAAAAAGATACAGAAGACTTGTCCACTTTTGCCTGGTTTGCCTCATTAGTCAGTGGGTTTCGTTCTAAAACTCAAGTTCAGGCAAAACAGAAAAATAGGATCTCTTGGAGACACAATCATAAAGATTTTCTTCCTCCTCGTCTTCCAGAGATTTCTAAAGAATATAAATTGAGATCATTGTGAGACAGATAACTTCTTGGGTTTGCACTATTCTTTCTTTCCCAGAGAGACGGATTATCCTTCATTGAAACATAGTCATAGGCTAAGTGGCAGTCACTGAGGAATATATTAGTGTGCTTTAAGATCTCACTGGTAGGGTAATTATGATGTATCACCTCTGTGGCACATAACATATTTAAAATTTTCCCGATGCTTTCATTTAGTTTTCAGCTGTATTTCAAACCTGCAGAGAGCCACATTTTACAATACATGGACAGGTAAACTCCGTCTGCTTCTGCCAACCAGAGTCATTTGATCTTCCTGATTTTGCTCTTTGTTGAAGATTTCTTTCCTGAGCCATTGTAACAATTTGTAAAAATGTATTAAAATGTATTTCATTATTTTCCATTATTTTCATCTATTTTACCCTTGGTAAGTGAGGGCTAAAGCTGTCAAATCTCATGCTATGAGAGGCTGGAAGAATGGTGGGCAAATGAGATGGAAATTTTCTTTAATGTAGGTCGAAGCATTGTGGAGAAATGAACGGTCCACTTAACAATTCATTAGTTCTCTAGCTGAAGTTTTCAACCTCTGACATCTGTGATTTCATTTTCTTAAGGATGCACAAAAAGATCTGTAACATGTCTCACAGGAACAGCTCTCTCCCTTGTGAAGGGCCCTGCTCACTGTTCAGTATTCCATTGCCATGCTTATGTGGAAGAGCAAATTGTCCTTTTGCTTGTAACTTCAGATATTCAGTGCTTGTTATTTTGTCTAGTTTTCAGTGAGTGGGAACTGGGAGTATAGTGAAATTACATTTGGTAAATATTTGTAGTGATTTCAGGAAAGTAGTAATACTCCATCTCCTTTATTACACATAAACTGCTGTTGTGTTGGATAAAAACAAGAAAAACTTCATGGTATATTTACCTCCAGCTCTGGTAGGTTTAGATATTTGTGTTTATCCTATTATTTAAAGAGTGGAGATAATTTTTATTTATCCTGCCTTGTACTAGTGACAGAGTGCCTAAAAGAAGAGATCAGTGTTTTGTCTAGCTAAGCTGGAGGAATCCTTCCTTACTCTGAGCTCCCTTACAGGGACCTGCTGTATCCTCAGAAGGTCAGATAAGTTCTGGGGAAAACGTCACTGTAAGTGGTCTCTACCTTTCTCCCACCTTTGGCTTTTTTTTTGTCCAAAGTTCTAGAATTATCCACTTTCTCTGTCAAGTAATTAAACTATTTTTGAAGAAATTAAGAAAGAAGACTTCTGGTGGAGTCATTCACATTTTTCAATAACCTCCTTTTTTCTGATTAGTATTGCATAGCTGCATGGAACCTACTTTCTAGAGTTTGAAAGAACTCTACTGGCAGCATCCTATATGAATTTTCAGAGAACTTTGTCCTCTCAGTATGCTTAGTATGGTACAAACTCTAAGAGAATACCTTTTCTTCTGATAAGATGACAACTAAAAGCTAGTCTTGTTTCTAGTGATACTAATACATTGAATAGAAAATATTTCACTTATTTAACACTCAGAGCAATGGTAAATGTAAACCTGAGTATGTTTAGAAGTTTAGTTTTCAATTTTTTTCAGGCAGCAAGTGTACATTGTCATTGTAGTTCATACACCAGGGTGGGGAGTGGGGGTTGGAACCAATCTCACCCTGTGTTGGCATCCATTTCCTTCCTAGGTGGAACCAAAAGCAGTGTTATTGACTGGTAAACCTGCAATTTGAGATTGAAGGTCTCTTAAGACAGCTTGACATCACGTGCTTCCTCAGGTGGCCTCCCAGGGTCCAACTGTAACATTTCAGTACACAGCAAAACCTGTTTTCCTTCAAGCTTTTTATAATGACTGTGAAGAAATTAACACTTTGTATGAGGAAGCCTGAATTACAGAGTCACCATTTAGTTTGACCACTTCTGTGTGTTGTTTTGATAGAGTTACAGACTTGAACACCAGAAGAAGACACCAGATTGTCTCATCTGATTTGCCACATGTTGCTAGCCAATTTCTTTGAGCTCAAAGCTTGTGTTTGGCTAAGAGGGATCTTCCAAAATACGCTTCAGATCCTAAGTTGAGTGCATCATCATGAGATGGCAAATTCACCAGATGGTCAATATTTTGCTTCAGTAGTTGCTCAACCCAAGAATTTTAAAAAGCACTTTATTTTGGTTATCTTTTTCAGGATAGATGTATGATGCCCAGTCTAGTTGTTGAACTTACATGTGCTTTGATCAGGCTTGTGCAGAGTGCAAGATTTGTAGTTGAAGTCTGAGGAAATGTAACAATACGTCATCCTAACAGATCAGAGCTGAGGTTGCACAGAGAACTTCTACTTGAGCATTTTTCCTTTAGTCGATTTCTTCCCAGCTGTTCTAAATTACCAGCACAAAGCAGTTTTATTATGCGAGATATACATAGCTTGCATCTTCCTCTTGCTGCAGGGAATAACATGCACGTTTTCCATCTGGCAGTTTTAAAATAAAGATTAAGATTATTCCTACTCTGAAGTGACAAAGGACCTCATTAATTTTTAGCAGATGACATTTGTTGTGTGCAACATGTATGCTATCAACTCTTTGCAAATTGCTGTTTTGAGCAATTGCACTTGTTCACCGCCAGTAGTCAGCTGAACAGCAGAAGGCCATTTGTGGGCAGCAGATGCATCTTCAGGGCAAAACATTTGAAGAATTTAAAAAAATAAAACTATCTGGTAGCTGATAGTACTACTTAGTATCTTGACAGATAAACTACGTAGATACAACAATCTTCTGAACTCCTCTGTTGTTAGCCAACAGATTCAGGCTGTCATAACAAAAAAGACTATGACAAAGCTGAATGTATTGATGATACTAAAATAAAAGAAACCTATAGACCAGCAATATAATTTGAGAATTCATTGGAAGGAAAGCAGAAAATTATCCCATCTGGTATTTGGAAAATATGCACACAACAGCCAGTCTTACTTAGGAAGATATCTTTATAAATAAAATTTCTTTGTGCCTTTGATAATACTCAGATTTTTATTTCCCTCTAAAATCTTTCAGATGAGTACTGCTATTTTGTTGTATAAAATTATCTTCTCATTGAGCTCCATTGTCACATCTCAGTTGCAATATTGCTATTATCTCTCTTACCAATGCAAGTTGAACTGATCCTCTCATGAAAGCACAGTGTTTTATTTAGAGTGCTTGAGGACTGATTCCCCTGTCACTTTTGTTTTACTCTATTGAGAAGTTTCTTAAAACAGACTTACATTACACAAAGGGATACAGCCCCAGGATTTTTTCATACCTTTGTATGGGAAAAGGTACAAGCTGATTGCTGTAGTCGAGGAATATCACTTAATTTGTGATTTAGATATTACACAGTTTACTGACTGAGGCAATCATC
The DNA here is from genome assembly GCA_017639485.1 of Pluvialis apricaria. Lineage (NCBI taxonomy): Eukaryota > Metazoa > Chordata > Aves > Charadriiformes > Charadriidae > Pluvialis > Pluvialis apricaria. The sequence continues at coordinate 20,351,181 of CM030012.1, read as the reverse complement.
TGCTGCATGGGAGGAACTTGGACTCTACTGCATAAGTACATCAGGGTTTGTTGGTTTGGTTTTTTTTAGAACAGCTTGGGAAACGCTTCAGAAAAGTGCAAAGGATTTTTTTTTCGTTTTTCCTCATCACATCGACTCTTTGAGAAACAAAGCAAATCCTGCTTTTAAACTGCAGTACTGGGGTTTGGTTTATTTTTCTTTTTTCCCCAATGGGTGGTCATTGTCCTCACCTTCAGGAATTACTACCTTGTTTGTGAATATTATTATGGAACCCACATCTATACCCCATCTGCCTTTCCCCCTTCTTGAGATCTTTCAGGTATGATTTTTGCATTGAGAGGAACAAGATGAATTCCTTTATAAATGCCATGCTCATACAGAGGGAGTGGAAAATGCTGTAAATGCTGAAAGGGAGAACTTCACATCCTCATGCAGCAGGGAATAAGTTTGCTAGGTTAGAATGTATATGTAGAATGACTTGAAGAACTCTGTTTTTTTGTGAGTAGCCTTTCTACGTACATGTACACTTACTACTTCAAAGCTATATTTTTCAGTTGGAAGACTCATGAAATACTGTGAAAGATGATGTAAGAATCCAGTCTCTGCATTCAGAAAACAACCAGGAATAGCTCTCATCCAGATCTCCACTCGTAGGGCAAAAGACACTTGTATTTTAAACTGTAGGAAAACGATCACAAAGATGCTTTAATTGTATTTTATGCTTTACTATTCAATTGCATGTTACTGTAATTCACAAACTTTTCTGGGTTTGGCTGTACATACCGTACTGCCATCTGTCATACTTACGAGAGCGTGAAGTTTTGAGATGGCTTGCCAGCATGTTTTTGACCTACAGAATATGTAAAATACTATTGTTAAAACTTGCAAAACAACCTTGTTACCATTGTCAGCTCATTATTTCATATTACAGAATCACAGAATGGTCGGGGTTGGAAGGGACCTCTGGAGATCATCTAGTCCAGCCCCCCTGCCACAGCAGGGACACCTACAGCAGTTGCACAGGACAGCATCCAGGCGGGTTTTGAATATCTTCAGTGTGGGAGATCTCAAAACGTGGGGGATTCTTTGAGTGATTAATCAGGTGTACTTGAAAAAACTTGTCTCCAGGGCCTCTTTGTCTTTAAATGAAATGTGGTAGTCTGTTCAGTCGTGAGAGAATCTTCAAAAGTCTGCCTGAGTATAACTGAAATAGTGCTTTGTCTGAGCTTTCAGATAATCTTAAAGTAGCAGTGGAGCAGGAATGGCCCTGTTCATTTTACTGTGTGCTAACTCTAGTGCTAGAGTTCTGCTGCTTGTAAGTGAGGCAAGAAGGAAGCAGTGGTAATGGCTCACTGGATAACACTAAATCAGAGAAGGTGCAGTTGAGACAAAATTAGAGTATCAGAAATGAAGAACTGAACTTGAAAGGTGTGGAAGGTAGGTATGGTGAGCACACTTTTAAAAATATATATAAGGGGGCTATAAATAGGGAACAGTTAAACTTTTTATTTCCAGAAGATCAAAGGATTTAACTTTCAAAAGTTTGGCATTTTAGTGTGCAACAGTAAGCAGGTATGCTCATACAATATTTATACGCAGTCATTAGCTTTCTCTTGCTGCTGTAGCTACTATTAAAAGAGATAAATAATTTTAAAAGGGATCTGACATTTTAAAAATAGGTGAACTATAATTTCTTTCAGCAATAGTTTTACACATGGCTTATTGAAATAGTATCAGGTGTTTTATTAAACCAACAGCATGCCATTAATAAAATGAAGTTACAAGTACATTAATAGCGACCTTAAGAAAATTTTATTAAGATAGCCACAATAAAAAAGAACGAGATTAGATATTGAAGCCTCTCAGAGTGCTGAAGGTGACTGAAGTTATTTCTGTACACCTAAGTCTTCCTCTGCCTGTATGTTTTGCTGAATTAAACAGAGCAACTGCAGATGGTAGCAAAGATGGACAGGTAGGTCCAAGCTGCATAATGTACTGCAAGTGACAGATTCCATTGCTTGAGTGGGACTGAATTTGTTCTGATGTCCTAGATAGAGGTCAATGATCAAATCTGAGTGTATGTTTGAAATCCTCAATGCTTTTTCCAACATTTGCTTTATTCCATACCCATTCTTATAACTATTAATGTATACTATGTGGTAAGGTATTTACCTAAAATACAGAAGGTACACATGGCTTTCAGGCAGGAGCCTGATAAAAGAAGCTTAGGGAAATAATGGTGCAACTGTTTGAGTTTGGTTTTGGTTTGGTTTTTGGGTTTTTTTTTGTTGTTTTTTTAAGAGCTCACTCAAGAGTCTAGATATGCTGCAGCTGACCCAGAAACCTAGAGACCTTTTTTGGCAGCGCACTGTGAGTTAAGTGCTGTAGTTTCTTCCAGTTTCCGATGCCTTTTATTTTTTTGTGCGTGGAAATCACCTATCCACTGTAACCAAAAACTAGCCAACCACTTCTTCCACCTAGAAGCTATATCATGATTTTAAATCAAGGGAAGACATGGATGTTTGCTTTTATTGCCCTCTTATAATAACATTATGTGAAAGATGGCATTTGATGCACAGGCTGTTCTTTCTCTGATCACATTCCCGTGACTTGTAACATCCCTATCAGTCTTCATAAACTCCACACGTAAAGCCTTTTTTCAAGTCAACCAGATTCAATTTTGTTGTAATTTAAAGCATTTTCCTATTACCCTCTTACAAAATTGTCTGTTGACAGTAGTAAAACATTTGCATAGCTGGGATATGTTTTACTGCAACATATGGAAGTACAGTACTAGAATTAAACGCACTCTAGTAGCAAGTAATAATGAGTAGTTGGTAGGAATGGTCTCCCTGCCCCATGTTCAATTGGTGTGGTTACTTGTCACAGTGTGCTGTTGTGTAATTTATACATCCCTTTATTACTGCTTCTGTCACTTTCTTACTCTACTTACTACTTGCTACGGTAATTCTCACTTCATATATTGTGAGAGCTGGCACAGTAAACTTAAAACTGGACAACAGTAATCATAATCAATAGCTTATCTAAAATTTCAATTGACAAGCATGTAGGAAATCTTCTTTATCAAGTGTACATAGTATACTGTGCAGATGAGTAGCTTCTTTTTCATAACTTAACTACTCCCCTCATCCTGAGTACAATTCAGTTTAATCTATGCATTGTACAGATTAATGTCACTGTCTTCCTTCAGGGTTCGTTTTGCGGATGCAGAAAAGAAGCAGGCTAGATTATATAAACTTCTTATTTGAGAAAAATCACTGAAAGGATTGAAGGAGGTTTTTTCTGTGTTTCAGTAGGAGTAGCCTGAGAGAAGCAGCATAATAGCTTGGCTTCATAGACCAGCTGCTTTTCTGCAACATGTCTGCGGTAGGAGGAAGAGCCTGGAGCAGGTTGCAGAGCTGGCAGGGGGCTCCCGCTGTGTTGCCTTTACTCCTTCCCAAGAGTGGGAATAGCGTCTGTATTCTGAGAAGTGGAGGGAGGGAACTGGCTGCTGCAAACCTGTTGCTCATCGAAAAATATAATGTTTGAAGAAGCGAGGTGTGAATTTGAACATTTCAGAGTTCATGCAGGGTCATTCTTAGATACTGAATTCTTACTATCCCTGTGAAAAATACTATTTTACAGCACTCACTTATAATTCCATTGGATTATGAGATATGCAGCACAAAACTTGTTGCCTATGGGCCAAACCCAATTTGGCTGCATAACTGTTCTTGTATATTGTCTGAAATACAATTCTTTTACAGCTGGTGGGGAGTATGTTGGATTATGATAATTATATTTAAAATAATATTTGGGGGGAAATCAAAGCAAAGCCTTTTGAAAACTCTAAATCTTACCGTTTTACAAAATAGCTGAATAAAAATTTCCAATAAACTGAAATAGCACATGAGGATATGTGAAAACCAGTGGGAACTTCGTCTTCCTCCAAAAGGAGGGGAGGAAGAGGATCAAAATTTTACATTTAATAACTGAATTTGTCATGATCATGTTTTGTTTTTGGTTTACAGATCAACCATGGATTTGGAATATTCCTTACACTAACGCCCCTGATACACATGGAAATATGTGGGTTCCATCGTGAATGTTACCAGTGTTCTGTGATGTTTCACCTACTGGCACTGAGCCTGCCACGCTACTTGCAAGACTGCTTATTTCTGTTTTTTAAGTTATAACAGTTAATTTGTTGTTGAAAGAACCATTAAAATGTTGATAATGGGGAGATTCTTGGAGAATCTGTAACCATATTATAATAAATGGACTCATAACACTGCATTTTTAAAGTACCTTTTTATATGCTTTTTCTTTACTGTGGTTCCTAATACATTCTTCAAGGTTAAAACAAGTGTAGACTGTTCTCAGAGATTCTCTCTGCATTTTTAGCTGTAATAAATTTAAGATTTACTGTTTTGTGAGATGTCAGTTGGCCTCAGTGGTTGGAATAAAAGTTACTGTATGTACAATTTAAATAAAAATAAAGTCAATCTTGTTTATACATCCTTTGTTCCGTCTTCTACTAAGTGTGTACATTTCAAACTGGATTGAACCTTTGCTTTGCAATTATCACCTCTAATGCACTCGCAGCCCGGAAAGCCAACTGTATCCTGGGCTGCATCAAAATAAGCGTGGCCAGCAGATCGAGGGAGGCGATTCTGCCCCTCTACTCCACTCTGGTGAGACCCCACCTGGAATATTGCATCCGTTTCTGGAGCCTTCAGCACAGGAAAGACATGGACCTGTTGGAGCGGGTCCAGAGGAGGGCCACAAAGATGATCAGAGGGATGGAGCACCTCTGCTGTGAGGACAGGCTGAGAGAGTTGGGGGTGATCAATCAGCCTGGAGAAGAGAAGGCTCCGGGGAGACGTCATTGTGGCCTTTCAGTACTTAAAGGGAGTTTATAAGAAAGACTGAGACGGACTTTTCAGCATGGCCTGTTGCAATAGGACAAGGGGTAATGGCTTTAAACTAAAAGAGGGTAGATTTAGACTAGATGAAAGGAAGAATTTTTTTACAATGAGGGTGGTGAAACACTGGCAGAGGTTGCCCAGAGAGGTGGTAGATATCCCATCCCTGGAAACATTCAAGGTCAGGTTGGACGGGGCTCTGAGCAACCTGATGTAGTTGAAGATGTCCCTGCTCATTGCAGGGGGGTTGGACTAGATGACCTTTAAAGGTCCCTTCCAACCCAAACCATTCCATGATTCTATGATACTATGATTCATAATTCCCTCTGGATCCCAAATAATCTGACTGGGTAGCTGTTCCAGCACTGCTGTGTGCATTTGCAGTGTCATTCCCCAAAATGGTTTGGAGTGCTTCCTGATGTTATTTTCTAATGTCTATCATTGTTTCATTCAAAAATTACTATAGAAAAGGTGTGTGTTTAGGAAATCACCATGGCATCTGGTTAGCAAGAAGTTTTCTTTAGTTTTCCTACACTGTCACACACCAGTCGACAGAGCAGCACTATGAAGTACTGCTGCTTTTCCATCTTTCATACCCGTTCCCTGTTGGTTTACCCTCTCTAGTTAAAGTTCTGTGGTGCAGTTATGAGATGGTCTTTCAAATTAAAAAGGTTATAACTTTCAGTTATTGTTGGGTAAATTATTGCACAGTCTCTATTCAAAGGGTGAATGGAGCTGGATAGTGGAATAGCCTTGCCTAGAACAGAGGAATTTTACACTCACTCTTCACAGCAAGTACCAGGAATGTAGGTATTTAGGTCACTAATTTCTTAGCTCATGTTGGCAATTTAGAGGCCCGGTAATCATTATTATTGCTTTATCTGGTTTTGAGAACTTTGCAAATAACGTGAGCCAAGTACGGCTCAGAGTGCTGCTGGGATGTCCACAGAACAGACAGGAAGATTGCTTTCTGCTTTCCACCTTCTCTCGATTCTTTATGCAAATTCTCTGTAGTACATGCAGAAACTGTTCAATCCTATGCCTGATGAGCCTGGAAAGACAGGGATCAGGGAAAGTAACATGAAAATGGAGCCGTGTGCTCTGAAAACAAAGATAACTTCATCACCATTGGGATACTTTTTAAGAGAGTATGATCTCATTTTAATTATTTTCATTCTGTGGGAATTAGAGAAGTTCTAAGTAGATAGATGTCTTCCTATGAGGAAAGCTTTAAGGCTTCTAAAAGGTTGACTAACAATTAATAGACAGTTACCATGAATTTGTGGAGAACGTTACAATTTATTAATGCTACATATGTGACCATTTCTATTTTTGGCATAGAGTGGTTTGACCGGCTCTGAGGCATTCCTGGTTAAATTCCAGCTGGAATTTTTCGGTTTCCAGGCACTTGGTATGATATAACCTAAGCTCTCCAGGGCTCAGATTAACGCACTGTCAGAAGATCATTCCAAAGTCCATCAGTGGGAACAAATAAACGAAGTGATCATTTCTGCTCGGAAAACTCCGGAAACCTTTCCAGCGCAGCGCTGTGACCCAAAGCAGCTTGGGCTGTGGCACAAGCATGGCACTGAGGCACTGCTGGGTGGCAGAGGTGGGTCAAGAGCGAAGGCTGGGGGCTTGGTTTGCCGGACAGTATGTGGTGTGAGGCAAACTAGGGGTTCAAGTAAAGGTTGAGTTTGGTTGAAACAGATATGCATGCAGTTCTGGTTTAACTTCTGCTCTTCCAAAAGGGTAAGGAAAACTTGTTTTGAAGAAACCGTCCAATGATAACTAAAGATCCAGGGTGGCAACAGCCTCTGGCAGTCAGTCCTACGCAACCCAAACACAGCTGGGCTGTGTGCATATTAGAGCTGGCTGGAAAGCTCTTGATAAAACCTTTGGCCAGAAAATGTGGTTTAATCACAATTTTCTAGATATAGAATCATAGAATGGTTTAGGTTGGAAGGAACCTTGAAGATCATCGAGTTCCAACCCCCCTGCCATGGGCAGGGACACCCCCTACTAGACCAGGTTGCTCAAAGCCCCATCCAACCTGGCCTTGAACATCTCCAGTGATATGCAGCCTCTCAGGTACCAAGACAGACGTAAGAACGCTTCTTAACTGTCAGAATAAAATTTTAAAATTCCTCTTCTGTGGAATATTTTGAAATGCCATTTTCTTGATTATTTTTTGTTGGTTTGGTTTTGGTTTTTTTTTCCAAAATTTTCCTGTTTTCACTCCCATTTCACTTAATTCTGGTAAGTAGTTGACCTGTGTATAATCATTTTTATCTAGAAGATCGGTGAATTCTAGAATTCTCTCTGAGAAAATGTAGGGGTCCTCACATTTGGAAAGTGAAACTATGAATAAAGAGAAAGAGAAAACAACTTAGCCCAACCCACAGCAGAATATCTGACATATGAAACTGGATTTGACTCTGGGATCTTTGGTTAAAGTGATATTTAGGTCTGAAACTCGTGTGCTGCTTTATTTTTAAAAGGTAGTCCAAATTTTAAAAAAACATTAAAAGAAAAGGAAAAAGGCAATAGCATTGTCTGTAGAAGTCATTGTTATTCAAAAAACATCTTTTTTACTCAATAAACTGCTGATTGATTTCTCTTGCTACTGCTGAGAATGAATCTGTTCTGGTGCCACTTCAAAATTAAGTGCTTTCCATTACAACAATCGTGTAAGAATTAATGCATATCAATACATGCTGGTGCAAATAACGTGCATACATTTCTGCAGCGCTGCTCATTAGGTTGTGAAGAAGGAAGTAGTGCATTTTTCTGTGCCTGAATGGCTAAAACAATTTGATCAAGCTCGAGCCAATTTTAATGGCTAATGCAATTGGTGATGGTTTGTAAGAGCTCAACTGACTCCTAACCCCCAGCTGCACAAAGTCCTGTACTGGTGTTATAAACCATCCATCAGAGAGGTCGCAGGATGGGAGGGAAGCAAACTCTGCAGAGCTGCCGTACGCCCTGCAGAAGGAGAGACCAAGGTGGATGACTGGAAATTTGGTTTCACAATGGCCCCTTGGTATTGGGCTGCATTGCTGTAGCCACTAACATAATGGGACAATACCAGTTTACTCCCTCCTGGGACAAGGAAGGAAAATAAGCGGTTGCTAGTGATTCTGAAAAGATTAAATTTTCTGTCTAGGGCAGTGCAACATTGTGCAGTTTCTTACTGGAGTCATGCTAAAGCAATGATCTAATTTTGGTCTGTTCAAGACCATGATACAGTGATCTATCTAGATTCGTTTCACCGCACTTGAGACTATATCCAGCATCACAGAAGGCAAAAAGGCGTAAAGGTACCACGTGTTTTGTTCCATGCTAGGTGTGCAAACAAGCAACAAGACTATAGCTGTCTCATTTGGTGGCTCTCCTAAATGCATCAATGTGCTTTTTGAGCAATTAGGGATATGTTAATCCCTTGTACTTTCTTCTGCTAAGGCTTTCTATGATTTTGATATTCCAGCCTGTCTTCCAGTAAACAAATATGAACAAAGTGACAGAAATAACTGCACACAAAATTCCAGGTAAGTGAAAATTAATAAATAGAGATTGATACCAAGAACTAAATATTGAGATCAGTAAATTAATGCAATATATAGATAGTCACTGTGACATACTCTGGCTAGGCAAAGTGTGTATTTGAAAAAGTTCGAATGGAGATGTAATGTTCTTTATAATGCTAAATGCTACCTAATTCTATAGGTATTTCTATTGACATCAATAAAGTTGCTGACATTTTACAGCTGTGGAATTAATCACTGTGACCCAGGATGGCAGAATTTTAGCCGAACACTGACAGTAGTCACCCCATTCCCTCTCTCTTACCTCTGAGTTTCTTTTAATTTGAGCAACTGCAACTGGCATCCTGAAGGACAAAAGAAAGAAACATAGCAAAAAGTACTGCAGGCTGAAAGGAGCTGTGTAAGTTCAGAGAAACAAGTTCCTATATTAATCTACAGACTTTATACCCTTGGCTTTTTTTCTTTTTGTCATATACTAGCTTTTCTGCTTCTCCATTTATCAAAATTTTATTGCTACTCAAACTAATTTCCAGTTACTGTTTTCTAAATGTTGCTGCAGTGCTTTCAAGGTACTGCGACCCCGTTGTACTAATCAGAGTAAAAAGTTCATCCTTTAGTTGAAAGTATTTTCCATTGCTTAGAATGGAGGAATGTGAGAGCGCTCCTGGATTTTTTTACTAACTCTTTTTCTGACTCCAATCTGACTTAATACACGTTGATTTGTTGATTTGTGTGTCTTGTTTTCTTCCTTAACATAACAAATCACTACTACGGCACACAGTTCTAGCACCAATGTAAGTAGCATTAATAAACAAAAAACTGTGCTCTGAATTGTGGTGGTTTGTTATGCGGTTTGGAAAACTAAGCTATCAACCCAACCTTGTTTTTCTTACCTGTTGAAATGCTGGAAGATAAAGAGCATGCAAATGCAAAGTGGCTTCCAAAAGGGGAAGTTGTTCTTGAGGACTGCTCTTGAGGAGTTCCTTGTAGGGACTTTTAAGCCCTGTCTATCTCTGTCTTACTTTCCAAATTGTAAAATTTAATTTGAAAATATCTTCAAATAAAAATACCTCCATAGGGTATTCTCTAAGTATAAATGAAATATTGTCTTCCCCCTAGAAGACTGGAATACAATTATCTTTATCAGCCACGCTTTAGTAACTGATGTGGAAGAGATGGAAAAAGTTTTCACATTTCTCATTCCTGAAAATCTCTTTTATACAGCCAGGTTTAGTCGTCTTTACTGCTAACTGTCTTCTGCTTTGTGAGGGATGAGTACACTAGATAAGAGCAAGAAGCAACATTCCAACCAAATATGAGCCAGCAGTGTGCCCAGGTGGCCAAGAAGGCCAATAGCATCCCCACTTGTATTAGAAATAGTGTGGCCAGCAGAACTAGGAAAGTGATGGTCCGTTTGTACTCGGCACTGGTGAGGCCACACCTTGAGTACCGTGCTGTTTTGGGCCCCTCACTGAAAGAGAGATACTGAGATTCTGGAGCGTGTCCAGAGAAGGGCAGCAAAGCTGGTGAGGGGTCTGGAGAACAAGTCCTGTGAGGAACACTGAGGGAACTGGGGCTGTTTAGTCTGGAGAAAAGGAGGCTGAGGGGAGACCTTATTGCTCTCTGAAAACCACCTGAAAGGAGGTTGTAGCAATGTGGGTGTTGGTTTCTTCTCCCAGGTAACAAGTGATAGGATGAGAGGAAACGGCCTCAGGTTGCACCAGGGTAGGTTTAGACTGGATATTAGGAAAAACATCTTCACAGAAAGGGTTATCAAGCATTGGAACAGGCTGCCCAGGGAAGTGGTGGAGTTGCCATCCCTGAAGGTATTTAAAAGACCTGTAGATGTGGTGCTTAGGGACATGGTTCAGTGGTGGAGTTGGCAGTGCGAGGCTAAGAGATGGACTCCATGATCCTAAAAGTCTTTTCCAACCTAAATGATTCTATGATTCCTCACTTCACATTCAGTAGGACTCCCCCAGAGATGCAGTATCTTTGAAACTCTTAAGAAAGCAACAGGGATGTTGAAAAGTTTGGCCTACTCTAGATGGCCCAAGTGTCATATGTTCATGAAGTTTGGGTGGGTTTTTTTCAAATTAGTTTCTTAACATCAAGGTTATTAAGTTTCAGAAGACATTTTGTTCAACATCAAAGGCTGGTTTCTTTGCTCCTGTAGCAAGATGTTTCATTATGTACAAAATTTGCTCAGGAGTAAATTGCAGCTCTTCCATAACTTCTCCAAAGACAAGCAATGCATTTCAGTTAAGTGTACCAGATTATCACTTCCAAAGGAGATGTTTAAATAAAACGTTCTGACACTATCAATGACAGAGACTAACTAAATCTCCGTGTGTCTTCCAAGTAATTTGCTGAAGCATTAATAATAGCCCTGTTCTGACTGGACATTTTTTGGTAATCATCACTAGGGTACCCAGTGACTATAGCTTTCTTAAACACAGGGTTATAATTTAACATCATCAATAGAACTAGTAAATACATTGATTTTTTTGTATTATTTACAATCATGCTAAGCCTCAACACCACCAGTCTTTTTGTCACTAAATACCTGCACACATAGACGCTGGGGAGCTGTGTGCTTCTGGTGCGGAGGAGTTGGGCAAACGTAGCAGTTTCCTGATAATGATGCCCCAAGTGACTGCACTGAGGTTAATGGCAACGCATGCAGTTTTCGGGCTCACAAGATGTTAACTTTGAGTTGGGGTTAATTTAAATGTCAGCAACATATTTAGCCTTTTTTTTTTTACCTGAAACTAAAAGATAACTTTTTTTTTCTTTTCCTTGTACCAGTGTGCATACTGCATTTCTTTATTCAGCCTTGCTTAAATACTCTAAATGGGTGACTGCATCATTACACTGTTCGTGCTCTCCACGCACTCAAGTTTTTCCAGCTATCTACCCAAGAGCAATGGGAATAGTGACCCTTTTTACAGGAACGTATTCCTAGAATAAGTATCTTAATTAAAACAGGGGAAGTATAGGAAGAAAAGGAGCTTAAAACAATAGAAGGTGCCACACCTGTAATATTTGTCACCCGTCTTCTCATTTTCTACTTCAGGATTCCAGTCAATATCAACTCACACTTGCTCTGTCCCTTAATAGGCAGCATGTCCCTTAAAAGCTGCTTTCTCAAGAGATTAAATCACTGCGCATTCTTTATAGCGTTTTAGTTTCGTGAAGATCAGATTTGACAAATTAAGGGAACTTGCAATTTTTGATGCCCAGTGACAGCAGTATAATTCATTGCCTTTCAAAACCTGGTCAGATGTTCTTACCTGCGTTAACATAATGCTCCCTCTACACCTAAGACCAACACAAAAATAACTATTCATCACTAACAAAATAATATGTAAATAGTAGGAGGAACTCGATGCCTTTGAATAATTTTCCTTGGATAATTCTTTGGATAATGTGATTGTTCACATTCCTTTGGGCAATCACATTGATGTCATGATTGCAAGCAGTTAAAGGCTCCCATTCCCACTGTGCTAATCCCAGCCACGCAAGAACAACTTTGATGGACGGAGACTTCAGCGTGGGCTGAGGGTGCTCAGCCAGTTCTGCTGCCTCTGCTGGCTGGGAGAGAACTGATTTAGATCCACCTTCTTTCTGGCTGGCAAAGACTGGCAAAGCAGGGAAAGATAGGGGGTTTTCTTCCTCTAATATGAACTATCAATAATTTTAAAGATACACCAGCATTTTTTATGGAAGTGTGTGGTTACCTTTAGCACTTGGCACAGAGTCTGGTTAGTTTGACTGGCATCTCGTCTTCCTCTTTTTTTGGCTGTTCAATGTCTTCCAGCATTGCTGCTAATTTTAATTGCCGTATGTCAGTCTATGCCGAAGACTAATGAAGAGACAATAAAATCCTGCAACGATGCATTGTGTATCACCTATGAATAACAACAAATAGGAAAAACCAAAGAGAAAGCGTGAGTCCCATTCACCCTCGGCTGTTGGTTTAGTGTGCAACGTGGGAAAAGGATCTGGCGTCTCTCTGTGCCGTGCAGATTTGTTGCCACGCAGCTGGGGATCCTCTCATGAACACCAGCACAGAACTGGCCACAGTCCACCCCCAGGAGTCAGACCAGTACCCAAAATGCAAATACACCTCAGGCTTGAGACCATCAATGGCTCCTACGCTAAGTATACAATTACCTGTCATTAAGGGAGATTTGTAATTACTAAGATCTTACCGTTAATTCCCGTTGCATTTTAACTGGAACATAATTAATAGAAAATGGGCAGAGAGGAGGGGAAGTAAATGTTGGAGTAATAATTCATTAACCTGCTTTCTAAAATGAAATATATGTAGGTTGTCTTTCACTGGAAAGAAAGTTTATATACTAATATGTTTTGCAGAGCTGAATTCTAGCCCCCAATCATTTTAAAGCAGAATTCAGCACTGTAATAATTGCCAGATACCGTTGAGTTTAGCTTTTTCTTTTTATAGTAACGATTTCTCCAGAAGGTTTGGATCGAGAGCTCTCCGACCCTGAAAATAACGCATTTTTCACACCACGCTGCAGTTGGAGAGCTGCCTCCGTCTCCCACACACCGTTTCCCTCCGACTGCCCCGAGCTGGAGGGGGCAGATGTGACCACCGTCTGAGGCGGCAGTCAGCCCCCGGACCTGTAGAGAAAAGAGGTGCCCTCTTTTGGCAAAAGGGAGGATTTTTTCTCCCTTTGATAGCAGGGGCACATCACCACCCGCAGATTTTGACTTTTTTCACTCCAGGTCTCTGCCAGAGGCCCCCTTACCCTGGGCGGCACACGGCTGCGCAGCCCCACGGCCCGGCCCGGGCGGGCAGGCCGCGGGCGCTGAGGGGGCAAGGAGGCCGCCCCCCGCTCCTCTTGAGGGCTGGAGGCCGCGGGGCAACCGCCCTCCGGCGGGCCGCCCTGCCCAGGTAGCGGCCCGCCCTGACCCGCCCTGCCCGGAGCACCGGGGAGACCCTCGGGGGCGGCGGCCTCGCTGCCAGCGGCGGCCTCGCCTGGGCTGAGGGGAGCTTCCCTCAGGCGCGCGCCCCCGCTGGCCATGGCGCGAGCGGACCGGCTGCCCCCCGCCGGCCGAACCGGGGCGGGGGTGCCCCGTGGTGGCGGGGGTGGGCGGCGGGGCGAGCTGCCGCCGGTCCCGCCTCGCCCCCCCCCCCCCCCCCCCCCCCCCCCAGGCAGGCAGGAGGCGCCTGGCGGTGCCTGTCCCTGCGCCCCGCTCCGACGTGCTCGGGGCGGGGGAAGGAAGGGGATATGAAACTGGCAGAGACGGCAGCGCGGCGCGGGGCCGGGGCGCGGCGGGCTTGAGGGGACTGTGAGGGACGGGACGGGCGGTTCCCTCGCCCGCAGGATGGGCCGCAGCCCGTCCGCCGCGGGGGCCGTGGCGGGCGCGGCGGGGCAGCGCCCTCCCCCCGGGGCGGAGGTGCCGGCCGGCTCCCGGGAGCGCCGCTCGCCGCCGCCGGGCTCCGCGGCACCCTGAGCTCTGCCGCCGCGGCCCCGAGCACGCCTGGCGGGCGGCGCCGTGATGCCCGGCGGTGGCGGCGGCGGCGGGAGGGCCCCGACGTAGGGTGGCGGCGCGGTAGCCCGGTGCCGCGGGGCGGAGGATGGCGTGTCGCGGCGGCGGCTGCTGCTCCAGCGCGGGTCGCCTGAACGCGGACAACGCGCGGTTCCTCCTGCTGGCGGTGCTGATCGTGCTGTACATGCTGTGCGGCGCCGCCGTCTTCTCGGCCATCGAGCTGCCCACGGAGCGGGAGGCCAAGGAGCGCTGGGAGGAGCGGCTGGAGAACTTCACCCGCCGCCACAACCTCAGCCGCGCCGAGCTCCGCCGCTTCCTGCGGGAGTACGAGGAGGCCAGCGTGGCCGGCATCCGCGTCGATGACATCCGACCCCGGTGGGATTTCACCGGCGCTTTCTACTTCGTGGGCACCGTCGTTTCGACTATCGGTGAGTGGCGGGACCCGCCGGCGGCGGCGGAGGGGTGGGCGGGGGCCGGGGCGGCGGCGGCGGGAGCGGCCGGGGACGCGCAGCCCCCTCTCTCCTCCCCGGCTTCGTGCCGGGGCCGGGCACGGTCCTGTCTCCGCGCTGCTCCTTTTTTCCCCCCATCCTCCTCCCGTCAAAGAGGCGCTGCCGCGGGAAGCCCCACGCTCGGGGGAAGCCCCACGCTCGGGGAAAGCGCTCCCCTGTTGAGCGCCCCAGAGGGGCGCTTGGGAGCCCCGGGGCCGGTAGCCCGGCTGGCTACTCGCTCTTCGGGCGAGCCGGGCAGCGCCTGCCAGACTTTTCCCCGGGAGTTTCGCTTGCCTGCGCCGAGGAACCTGGCCTCGGCATGCGGTGGCAGACTTTGTGAGAGAACAAGTCGGAGCCGAAGCCGAAAGCTTTAAACAAACGCCGTGTGTCTTTAAATTTGGGGAAACCTTATCATAGCGAGTCTTAGGTCTGGAGGTAAGTGTTTTCCTAGGCTGTAAGCTCAGAAGGGACCTTTCAGAGGATCCAGTCTGGTCTTAACAGGAACCGTAAAATAGATTTTGCGGTGTCCAGCGGCAAAGTGTAGAACTTGGAAAGGTTGGATTTCAAACCTCTCGGCTTTTTGCTCTCCTGGCTTTCTGAGGCAGAATCAACAAGCCGGGCGGCGCTGCTTATTTCGTTCGTGAAAAAACCCAAGTTTGTCCAGGTTGAAGGAGCCTTCGGGGGAAAGTGATATTGAATAGAAATTCCGGGGGGGGGGGCTGACGAGAGTACATTAAGATGAAAAGGGAGAGCACCAGGAACTGACATAAGCACCCCGGGGAGCCCGTGGGTGTCAACAGAAAGGCTTCATTCAGGCGGCTGCAGACAGCTAAAAGCCCCGGAGAAACGGAGTTTGCTTTAGTTAAAGACAGGCAATCTTGTGTGCATTTACCACTGTGACAAATGGGGTCACTAAATCTTAGTAATGGTATCTCCAATTCACATCAATCTCTCTCCACGTGTGAAACACACACTGAGGAATGATTGTTTAATTACCAACAGCCATTCTTCAGGAAACCTCTATGAACGCTCGTTCCCTGAAGAGGAGTTTTGAGAATGCCTTGCTTTATGTGGGACGTGTGAGAGTTCGTGCTGTCCCGCAGTTTGTAGAATACCTGATGCTTTCCAGTCGCTCTGCTCAACCTCTCCCTAATGCTGAGTCTCTTAGGTCTGGAGTTAATTTTGTTGTGAAAGATGTCATCGAGCTGGTTTTATATTTCCTGGGGGCATCAAGATTTCAATGTTTTGTGTCCTTAGACCTTAAGTCTGTAAGACCCAAGAACTATGCTTAAATGTTCTGCTGAACTGGTAATTTAAAGTAACTTTAAACATTGTTAAGCCCATTTTTGTGAATTGCTTGTAGTTTGCATTGTAACATGGTGTGCTTCTTGTATGATCAAAATAGGGTGTTGATGCTAACATTTGCTACAGTCATAAAATCGTACCAAAGAGAGCTGGGACCAGATCTCCAAAGTTCACCTGACCCACCTCTATTCTTAGAGGAGGTCAATTATATGCGACTTCTTTTTTTCCTGGTTGATGTTTGTCCAAGCTGCCACTTTGAACCTGCACGGTTGGAGATCCCACAACTTCCACAAGGAATCCAGCCTTGTGCATTATTATCCTTACTGCAGTTCAGTGACTTGCAGGTTTTTTTTGTTTTACCATCCTTCATACCCAGAGAATGGCCTCTTAGCTACTCAAACACTGTTGTCCTGTGTCCCTTCAGTCTTCTCTCAATTCAGAAAGCCACATTGTTGTAACCTCCCTTTGCAGTGATACAGTTACTTCTCACATGTATTAACTGATGTCAGTAGTTCTTAACATTGATATTTATCTTATATAAATGAAATTGTTGAGGGGAGAAGGGTATCTAAAATCTTATTAACTGTATCTGCTTGCAAACACAAACGATCCACTTACCCACGTGTGTTTTCTGGTAATTTCTCTGGCTTGCCAGTTTCCGTTGCCCACAATTTAGAGCTCCATCAATGTTTCTGCAGAAAGTGCCCTCAAGAACCCTTTTTCCTTCAGCTAATGCAGGGTCTGTAGACTTTGGACATTTACATCCTGTCCCTTTGTTTGACCTGGCATTGCTCTTTCTCGGTCTTATCAATAGTGTCACTTTCTCAGTGTCTTTTATCAGTTCTATCATTCTTTCTTAATCCCGTCAGTGGCATTGCACTTTTTCAATCATGGCGTCCCTCTGTCTTAATCTCAGTAGCATTGTTGCTTTGTGAGACGGACTGTGCGTCTCAGCTTGTGCTGCTGGCTGGGCTCTCCAGACATTTGCAAGACACTTGTGCTTCAGCCAGATCCCCTCACCTGTGCCACGCAGGAGCGTTCTGCAGGCTCTGCAACCATACACTCATTTTTATCAACCATATTGGGGTCCTAAGAATAGATTTTGTTTTTCGCATCTCAAATCAATGTTTTTGCTCTCCTCTTGGCCCTTTCTGAATGGTCCACGTCTTCTTTCATGCCCCAGTACAGTGCCCCAAAATTAATGTATTACTCCAGCTGCAACCTTGCTAGTTCGGAGGAAAGTGGAAGGATTATTTCATGTGTTTTTCAGTCGATACTTCTGGTGTCTATACACATTTCTACGGCTAAATAAAATTTGGTGCCTTCAGTTAAAAGAACTTGTTCAGGAACAGGTACTTTTATGACGTATTCCTAATATCATCTAACCTTCCACTCTCAGTACTATATACTGCTATAGAAGCTTTTAATGTAGAAGCTAAATTGTCGTAAAAGTAGTCATCTTTTATTTCTTTAGTAAACTTTATTTTTTTTTTTTTCTCTTTTACATAGTGGAAATTATTTTGCTACTCTAGCAAAGTAATTTTTTTTTTCTGCAGTAAATAAGGTGAACCTAACCACTTTGATATACTGCTAAAGCATCATTCAAACATTACCTATAGCATCAATTGCCTCCTGTACTCTAGACAGTGAGAAATACCGTCATGTATTTTTGGCTTTGAGAGGAAAGAAGAGAGTTTTGCAATATTGAAGGGAATAATACTGTCTTTTTAATTAAGATTCACGTAAAATATGTGTCGCCTAGATATCAAAGCATGATATGAGTGCATTGAGTCAAGAGGTTGAAACTATATATAACCAGCCTATTTTCATTTGTCAAGAAAATACAAAGCTAAACAGATTTCAACTAATAAAAAAGAAATAATTTGTCTTTTTTCAGTTTAGTAATTTAGTTTGTTCCATAAAAGCGTTTATTCCTATCAGTGCTTAGCCTGTAACTCCTAATTTTGATGTGTCTTTTGCTTACTGTGATCCAACGCTAAGCGCTAAGGTTACCTGTGCAATAAGTGGAAACATCAGAGATGTAAGAAGGTAGCCACAAATACCTGCCCACCTGGGAGACTACCTAGACTAGCCAGGAGGTGATCCCAAGGAAGAAGAGGGGGGTCAAAGTCTCTCCATCCCGTGTAGGCAGGTGCCTAACTAATCTGCAGGGAGGAGCTCGCATGTGTGTAAGTGTGCTCCTCCATAAACCCACTTTGGTTTCCGATCAGCCCTTTGTCACATAATATAGTGTCCCTTTTGCCTAGAAATTAGGTGGTAGTAGTACTGTCTCAGGATGTGAGAGATGGAAGCAACTACTTTCTCAGTGAAGAATTGAAGCGACATCCCTGTGTCTCAGCAGAGTGCCCTCACCACTGGTCTGGGGAGTAATTTTAAGCAGGGACTGTCAGTGTTTTCTGTTGAAGCTCTTCCATTTTGCATAGAATAATAAAATATTCTGCATACCAGAAAGTAAAACAAGATCTATGTCCTAATTTGCACTTCATTGAATGTTTATGCCATTTATAGAGAGGGGTACAACATTTGGTAGGCTCTGGGTGCTCAGCAGCATTGGACTGTAAGGTCACAACCATCAGCAGGCACTCTGATGTCTAAGACCCTCTGTGGTGCCTTGGGACAGTAGGCCCTCCAAGAGGTAGGGAGCTGCTGCCCAGGTCATTGAAGACCTATGCATTGGATCGCTGCTTATCTTTCCTGACAGGCACCTGGGCACCCTCAATTCCACTGGACACTACTACCCTTGAGCAATACAGAGGGTTAGCATACGGAGATATTTGCAGCATCTAGAGCCTTCTTTGCTCTTTGAAACCATTGGATAAAAACAGTTATCGACTTTGGTTGCATCAAATGAAGAATTTCTCAATACATCAAGACACCCTTATCTCATGTACTGCTGTTTTTGTTTGAATAACTTAACAAAATTGGAAGGACTTTGTTTCCTTTTTCTTTTTTAAAAGAACATCTATGCCCAGCCCAGTCCATGTTATGATCCTGATTAAAAGCTGGTTATTTTAACTCTAAATGGAATAAAACGTACTTGTCATAAAGGCATAGCCTAAAGGAAGTGACTCCTCAAACTGACGTATGATATGGCTGCCCTTTTCACGGGCTGGTGGAGGTTGGAGGGGATCTCTGGATCCCTACTCCAAGCAGGGTCAGCTACAGCCGGCTGCTCAGGGACGTGTCCTGTCAGGGTCTGGTTATCTCCATGGATGGAGACTCCATAATCTCACAGGGCAACCTGTGCCAGTGTTTGACCACCCTCACAGTAAAAGGGGATTTTTTTCTCCTGTTAAAATGGAATTTCCCGTATTTCAATATGTGCTTGATGCCTCTTGTCTTTTCTGTGTGAACTGTTTATAAGCAGTGAGTCAAAGGAGGAAATTATATCATCTTCACAAAATGAGGTACATTTTGTGGAGAAATTGTCAAAATTTGCATCCTTCCTCTCTGCAAGAAGCTGCAGCATGTTGTGCTGGAGATGCACAGTTTTGGTGCAAGGTGAGAAAAGAGATTTGTCCACCGATGCATTACCTGAGGCCCAAGAGGTACAATTTCCTGGATCAAAGAGGGCCATTTTTGCTGTAGAGAGTGATGAGCAACCACACAGCATATTGTACGGAAGGGGTAGAAGGAGTCACAGCATCTTCTTTAAGCAGCCTAGAGAGGGTTGCTGATGGGAACATCGTTTACTAATGGGTAATTGTGCACGGGGTGAGACAGCCGCACTGCCCATGTTACAGCAGCCTGTGGTGGAGTGAAGGAGGGAGCACTGGCCAATGCCAGAGAAAGTGCTGGTTTCCTCATTTGCCCCTGTGTAAATGCAGTACCTACTACTGAGTGGAGTTGCAGCTGTGGGGGGACAAAAAAAAAGTGTGCGTGTGGGACAATGCCCAGCAAACCACCAGAGATCTGGGCTACTGCTTGTAGTCTTCAGATTGCCATCTCTTTACTGCATGTGGAGTGAATAAAGGGTGGCAACTGCATCAAATGCTCCTCCTGGGGCGAAGGGCCAAAGCTTACTCCTGGTGTCACAGAGACCAAAGGATGAGCCATTACCTAACCATACCATGCCTGAACTATTTGAACTTGTACAGCACAAGGTGCGTTGTTCTCCTAGCTAACATTTCTCTTCTTTAAATATTATTTATGCTGCAAGTAGCCCTAATAATTCAAAATGACCTGCTTTAGCCACTGAGCCATAACCAGAGCTCCATAATCCCAGGTGGGACAATGAGATAAGCTCACAAGAGCTATCATTTTCTTTTTCATAGATTCATTCAGTTTCTGGATTTTGCTAATCATCGATTCTGGTCTTCTCTTTCCTCTTGGTGAGCCAACACTTCAAGAAAGTCGTGCATATGTGGCAGCTGTGTCCTACCATTTAGAGGAAAGCAATGCAAGTCAGTGCTTTTAGTTATGCTCCTAGCTGTGCCCCTCATTCATTAATAAAGTGTGTCATCTCGCTGCTTCACTTTGTCCTGCCCAACAGTGAGAATAAAACTGTTCTTTGACTCAGAGAGGTTAAGCTCATTTTTATCCCCATGAAGTGTATTGTTCTTGTCCCTGAATGTCAGTTGTCTAATCGTGAGCTTCAGAAGACGCCGTCAGACCCTGCATCCTGTCCCGAATGTAAGCCCCTCTACAGTTTCTTTTAAAGAGATTCCTCTTTTCCTTAAAAACAGTGGCATGCAGCTGTAGAATAAAAGCATAGTGATTAAAGTTCTGCTACAAGAAGGGGAGTTTCGGTTTCGGTTCCCTGCTTTGACCACTGCTCTCACGTTCTGGCTGTTCTTGATGAAGGCTGCATTTAGTGGAGGGCGATGTGAACATAATTTTCAGTTTTATGGATCCTTTACTTATGCCAAGATGCCTTCCACCAAGGCTGCTCTCACTGATGGAGATATTTCTATGAAGAGCTCCTTCTGAGGTGCCTCCCTCCTCCCTGGTATGATGTACAGAATCAGAGCATGCAAGGACTTGATTACGTTCCTGGAGCCACTAAGCCTCTGAGTCCTTTCCTGGATATAAAGTAGTTTTTGTGATCTTGCCATATTCATCAGCAGAAGCACAAAGTTTGCAGCAGGCTGTTTAGATTCTCTTTCAGATGAACAATTAAGAATAAAACATTTCGTTCCAACAAGCTCTGTTGAAGATGACATATAGATGGTTTCCTTGCTTTCTTCTATTGTAGAGCGTCCAGATGGATAGGAATACCCCAAATGTCAATGCAGGTCATGACTGCTTGAGTTAGCATGACACCCACTCTCTCTTTCCATTTGAGTGTACCACATCCTGCAGTTTCTGACCTGACAAGCACATTCCACTTGTAGCCTGAAAAGGTGGAATAGGTTACTCAATGTCATGTCATGAAACAATCCTACTGGCCTTTGTTGTGTAAATATAACAGAACAAGGTTTATTTTTTTTCCAAATAAAGTAGCATTTGGATGAAGAGTTGCATGAGAGAAATGCACAGAGGATTTTAAAAATAAAAAAATACCTCGCTCAATAGGTGTCTTAAAAGTGGAGCTACAAAAGAAAGAGGAACAACAAGGCTTGCCCCATGCCAACAAAAGGAAACAGCAGCCAGAAACAATGAAATTAGAGGCAGCGAAGAACAAGGAGGTTTATTTGACATGCAGGGAGCTGGCAGAGTGAAAAAAAAAAGGGAAGAATGTTTCTTCTCTCATTTTGATACTTTGAGAAGAAAGTTTTGTCTAGCGTATATAAAAAAGTCTTTAATTATAGGTCACCTTTAAAAATGCATTGTAATACTCCTGCATGGATAGCCCTGAGAGCCTAAAAGACGTGTGTACTCTGAGAGTGGGGATGGGACAGATTCCCTTCCCTTCGGCTTGGGAGGGTGCTTCAGGAAGGGCATCTCTAGAGCTAAAGGCTCTTCACTTTCCATTCCCGTCCTTCTCTCTCTCCCTGCCGCCCCTGCCACCAACCTCCCCCCCCCCGCCCCAACACCCCCCACCCCATCTGGTTCTGTGTTTGCCAATAAGGGGTGCTTAGGCTGATGCTTTAGGGAAGTTGCAGTTTCACAAAAACTTTTACTGAAAGCTTTCTGTAATACATGACATATTTGTATAAAGCAAAGACGTAGGAAAAAATGTGAAAGGGAGAACAGTGGTTATAATGACCGGATAGCCACCAGCCTCTGCTATATGCAGAACGAAGTAGAAATCTTCAAACAAAGCGAACCATGTAATAATAGAAAGGAAGTATGGAATTAAATCAACCTGGAAATCCTTTTACAAGCAAGATCTAAAATAGTTACAGGAGTGATAGGCTAGCACGTTCTTTCTTGGACAGTGGTTAAAACACAAGGTTAAACCACATGGTTGTAACCCACAAGGTTAGGGGGAAGGCCAGGTCAGTTATCCTGTGTAAATTTTATTACTTCTGTTAGTGCAAGAGTCTTCAAGTGATTGTCAAGTCATCCAATTTTACAGAAGATACCTAAAACAGGTCAGATGAATTGCTAATTCATGCTATGTGTCTGTTCCCTTTCCTTGACCAGAAAAAACAGCTGAGGTGCCAAGTGCAAAGGTAGATATTTATACTGTTGGTGTTGAAATTTAGGTGAAATAAGTTCCATCCTAGGAATCTGAACATGGGCACCCAGGCAGCAGCAGAACCAAATCAGCACAGCACCATTTGCAACACTGACTTCTCTGCCACAGGTTCTGTCTCTCTTAAATGAGATCAGTAAGTAGTTAAAAGCACTCTGAAATCTGTAAAGGAAATAATTTTACCAGTTACACCCTCACAAGAAGATTTGGATTAGTTTTTTTGTGACGAGCTGGCAATATTCTGCAGGACATGACTTGATCATAATAGGGGATTTATTTATTTACAGGTGTATGTGCTGGGAGATGAGCACAAGTTCTCTAGCAAGTTTTTGAAACATATAAGCAACTTAAGAGGAAACCTTTCTGGATTTGACTCTAGCCTTTTTTCAGTGGAATGCAGAAGGCAACTTCTGTGACCACAGAGTG
Source organism: Pluvialis apricaria (assembly GCA_017639485.1). Taxonomy (NCBI): domain Eukaryota; kingdom Metazoa; phylum Chordata; class Aves; order Charadriiformes; family Charadriidae; genus Pluvialis; species Pluvialis apricaria. The sequence continues at coordinate 20,328,368 of CM030012.1, read as the reverse complement.
GCAGACATTATTCTTTAGAAGAGAAGGAGAAAGAACAGAAAACCAGGGGATTTCAAGAGCAAAACTTTTAATAAACTCAGAGATCTGCAGTGTGCAATCTCAGAGGAACCAAAACTAAAGAAAAAAATTAGTTAAGGCAGGCTAGCAGTTTATTGGACAAAAGATATGAACGATGCTGGCCCAATTGATCCAAATGTAGAAGGAGAGCAGGAACTGTAATAAAAGACCGATATGTATAAATTTTAAGTTAGTTATTAATTTCAGTCACAAGAAGGAAGCATATAGAAAGTGGATAGAAAATGAGATCGGTGAAGACAAATAAAAGGAATAATATGGAAATGCAGGAACAGAATAAAAAGTCCGGCCTCTCAAAACATGATGCTATTAGCAAGGGGTATCAAGGGTGATGTGAACTCATTCATCAGCACAAGACTGATAAGAAAGACTAAGAAAAATATTGGTCTGCTCTAAGGAAAAGAGGAAGAGCTCTCAACAAATGATTCCAAGAAGGCTGAAATGTTTAATGCCTTCTTCTGCATCAGTCTCCTGAAAAGGTCAAGTCTGAACTGATGTGTGGTACAATTAACACTTGTGATAAAGGGGAAAGTAAAAGAACAGTTTAGAATCCCGAAATCTGTCAGATCTTTTCAAATCATTTAAGCCAACTCAATTGCATTCTAAAATATTCAAAGAAATTACTAAAGTGATAAGGTGCTCTTTGGCAACTCATAGAAGGGGCTGAAATTCCAGGCAGCTTATAATGGCAACTAATTTGCCAGTCTTTAAAAAAGGCATGATGACAGGAAGGAATTAAAAAAGAAAAATATAGCCCAAACAACTTAACCTTAATTCACTGAAAATTACTTGAATGGGTAATCAGATCAACTATTTGTAAACATCAAAATGGAAACAAGGAGTCAAGTAATGATCAACATGAAATTACCAAAAGTAGATCTTGTCAAATTTAGTTTATTTTGTTGTATAACAAGGTAACTAGCCCTGTGGATAAGAAATAAGCAACTGATATCAGATATCTTGATTTTACCGTGACTTTTGACATTGCCTCACATTTGATAAGCAACTTGAGAAAATGTGGTTGCGATATACTAGCAATGGAACCAGCTGGGAATTGTATTCTTTGACTGGTTTTCACTGGATCACTGTCAGAATAGAGGGATGTCTCAAACCAGGGTTCTGCAGGAGCCTGCCTCTGGTCCAGAACTGTTGCTATGCCTTTGTAAAAAAAAAAAAAAAAAAAAAAAATTAACATTGAAATGTATGAGGAAGATTGCAGCATAATGTTTCCACTATATGCTGTACTGGGAAACATTATTTGGAATACAGTTTTCAGATTTGGGCTGCTTCACTTCTAGAAACAGGGTCTAGAAGAAAATTATTGGTATGATCAGACATCTAGAAAACAGAACTTATGCAAAAATTGGAAAAAGCCAAGGAACTTGCACAGCTGAAAGAAGGGAGGGAGAACATAATATGTGAAAATACGATGCAGGAAGGATTGAACACACTATTCTCTTAGGTGCATGACAGCTAGGACTAGGTTAACGGGCTTAAATTGCAACAAAGAAGACTCAGGTTATACATTAGAAAAAATTTCCTAACACTAAGTAAAGTGAAGTAGTTGTGCAGTCTCCGTAGGAATGCTGTAGAGACTTCATCATCAGCATCTTTTTCAGCCAGGTTAACCAGACACGCTGCAAGAATGATGCTGGAATCTTTAGTTCCGTCACTGGGCAGTGAATGGATGAGATGACCTTTTTATGCCTCTGCCAGAGCTTTTTTTCCCACGTCCTACAATAGTATGTATTCATTATTCCTGTTATCCTAAAAAAAAAAAAAAAGCAAGGTGTTCCGCACACTGCATATAGAATCTTGTTCTTTGGCAATTTTTCACTTGTATTTTTAGAATAGAGATAAAAAGAATTCTATGACAAATATACAGGCAACTTCATAGATTTTTTTTTTAAACCTTCAGAAAATCAAAGCAACATTTTAATATTAGGTTGAAACAGGCTTTGACATATGCAATTATGTTACCCTGCTTAGTATACGTCTCAAATAAACCTTAAAACAGCCTGAAATAGAACTGATCATGCACTGAGAAGCAATTAAAACAGTGAAATCAGATATAACAATATCTTTACTGCTGCTGGAATGAAAAAAAAAAAGGGTGGGAAAAGATTCATCAAAACCATAGCTAAAAATAAACAGATCTTTACTTTGAAGAACTTGGTCCTGTAAGGAGCTAAGTACTTTGCTGGAAGTGTCTAGTTTAGCAGCTGTAATTAATGGTACCTCCTTCTGCTAGTGTCACATACACTAGTATGACGTAGAGACAAAGAGCAAGAGGAAAGTGTTATCCGTCCTCAACAGATGAAGAATTAAGGCAATGAAATTCCATTTAAACTGAGCAGTGCATATTCTCCACTGTGTCCTCCACTCCTCTCTTCATCTGCCACTTGTTCGAAAGACAGACCTTGCAAAATGCACCATTGCTCACTTTGGGGTTCTACACTTGCATTGTTTTCCTACAGAAACTGGGGATGGGGGGAAATAAAGTGAGGAATGGTGGCTAGGCATGCCCAGACCTTGCATTCATATAGGAGCAGGACATGTCTGAGACCACTGCTGTGAGATCCCACCTTTCAGACACAAACAGATAATAAGTCTCAAGATTTGAAATTGTTGGAAGGCCTAAATGGTTTGGATGGCCAAATCCTATATTCAGGAGTGATTTCACACAACCTTTCTGAAAGTCCATACACTCCCAAGCCAAGGCACTTTTTTCACAAAGCACTGCTGAAAATGGAAGATAGTCCTTCAAATGAGCATGCACCAGGGCCTTTGTAGGAGGGCTGTGTGTCCAAAGGAAATGTTGTGAGTTTGCTAGGTGAACATTGGAAGGAACATTGCAGGCAGCGCTGGACTGCCCAGCATCCATCCCCAAGCTATTTACACTGCAGCCCTTCACAGAAGGGTGAGTAGATCAGGAAACTCTCCATGCTTGTGGCTGCTTTTGCAGCTCCCTGGCAAAGACTTGAGTGTACAAATACCAGGCCAAGGAAAGCTCTGATAGATGTTGGCTTTCTCCCAGTGGGCCAACTGGTGAATGGGTCCATTTTCCAGACAGGCTACTCTCCAGTCTACTCACCTTGTGAAAAGGTCTCCTCCCTGCTATAATTCTACTACTTCTACCTAATATGTACTTCCCATAGAATCACAGAATCATAGAATGGTTTGGGTTGGAAGGGACCTTAAAGATCATCTAGTTCCAAACCCCCTGCCACGGGCAGGGACACCTGCCACCAGACCAGGTTGCTCAAAGCCCCATCCAACCTGGTCTTGAACACCTCCAGGGATGGGACATCCACATCTTCCCTGGGCAACCTGTTCCAGTGTCTCACCACCCTCAGAGTAAAGAATTTTTTCCTAATATCTATTCTAAATCTACCCTCTTTCAGTTTAAAACCATTACCGCTCGTCCAATCACTGCACTCCCTGATAAAGGGTCCCTCCCGGTCTTTCCTGTAGGCCCCCTTCAGGTACTGGAAGGCTGCTATAAGGTCTCCCTGGAGCCTCCTCTTCTCCAGGCTGAACAACCCCAACTCTTTCAGCCTGTCTTCATAGGAGAGGTGCTCCAGTCCTCGGATCACCTGTAATTTTGCAAGCCAGGAGATTCCTGGGGAGAATGCTTCAGGCTGAGCTGGAGATTAATTCTACATATTGGAGCACAGAGCAAATAAGGGTTTTCTGACTGGAATGGTGAAACATGCAGTACTAACTTTTTCTATTTCCTGGAGGGAAAATTACTTTTTTAATTGAAAGCAAAAGCCTAATCAGGGCTGAGAACATCAGACATGCTATGAAGTGGGGTAAGTTGGGGGGGTTGGACTAGATGACCTTTAAAGGTCCCTTCCAACCCAAACTGTTCTATGATTCTATGATTGGATGGAGAAAAGGAAAACACTAATTTAAACAAATTACTTGATGGTTATGGGAGCAGTCTTAATTTGTCCAGTGGATCTGTGTGAGTGCTAGGAGTAAAGAGTGTCCAGGTATACCAAGTAGTGAGGTTGTTCAAAAAAAAGAAGAGGCAGACTACGTAGACTTAAGTGATTTAAATCTAGTTGGTTCAAGGAATGATTTATATTATAGTTATTCATATAAAATAATTATTTTAACTTGGATTGGCCCACTTAAATAAAAAGAATGTGAAAGTTGTGCTAATTAAATCATAAATGCTGACGGGAAGGGTTGCAAACTTAAATCCCAGTATTAGCTGACTGTCTTAACTGAGTTTTAGAATATTTTAGTCAAGATATAAAATACTGAATATAAAGGCTTTGATTACTGTTTATGTTTACTCATATGGGTAGTACTGTTTATTCAGTGGAATTATTTCATCTGATAAAGTGAAACATTTGTTCAGGTGATTAATGCACCAACAGTTAATATATTAAAGCTTTTTAAGCACAATAAAAAATACTTCAAAACAGAATTGTTTCAATACTAAAACTGAGGAAATTACTTTTATATATGAACAGTATTCTTTGAAATATTATTATATTATTTAGATTGCCAGAAGAAAATATTTTGCATTATAAGGTTGGGATTTTTATAGCATTCACGTGGCTTAAGTGTTCCATTGATTTCACACTACACTGCCATTCCTGAAGGAAGAATATAGCTTGTGGAAGTGTTTCAGTTTTCTTGACTTGTGAAAATTCAATATATCAGAAGGTGCTGTCGATTGCAAATATAGCCCAGGCTTCTTGCAACCTCAAACCGATTTTGAGTTTGAGGTGGTTTTGTTCTCACAGTAAGAATGTTAATAAGACCCCCAATGTGATTCTGTTCACACAAAAGAAATGATGACAATTTTAAGTGTGACACTTCTTAATAAAAAGCAGTGCTGCTGAAAATCTGATAGTCTTCAGTTATTAGAAAACTAAAGAAGTGGAAAGTATATATAACTTCAGTGTAAAACTGTAACATTATGAAAAAGCAAAACAAGTAGCAAACCATTAAATTTAAATGTACTGAAGATGCAGACTAAAAAAGTTTTCTATTTTAAGCATGTATTTGCATCCATTTTGTACTTTTCTGCAACACTCTTTTGCAGTAATTAGTCAGAACTTTACAGCAACAGCTGTCCAGCCCTCTTGCTCAAATAGACTGTTCCTTGTGTACATCTGTACTCTTGATTCTCTTATTCATGCCAGAAGTTTATGTGGAGCCTCTACAGGCAGCTGAACTTTGCTGATTTTGTCTGATAGGGGATGATACTTACCAAACAGGCATGATACTGAATTCTGTGTTCTTAAACACACACGTAAAATTACTTACATAGGCAAGCTCAAAAATCTTAAAGCTAGTTAGGGCAAAACCAGTGTGCTTTGAAAATAAGGAAATGTTCTAGTTCAGTTAGAAGCAGAAACTGCTTTTTTTCTGAAGTTACTTCTATAAAAATATAAATGGGATAGTGCTGTTAGGGTTGACTCTTCTCTTTAAATGCAACTTTTCTTTCATAATGCAGATTAATTCCTTTTTTTTAATTCCTTTCTTTTGTATTCTCCCTACATCACATCTTTTTTCCCTGTATGCTGTGCAGTGGCTCTGTGGTGCTGTTTCTTGTAAGAAAAATTATATTTTGTAATGGCCAGTTTCTATCTTTTTCTAAGTAGGAGTTAATTTTGTTATACAGGCTGCCTTTCTTCCTTTCATCTTTTATGTATAATGCTTTAAATAGGAATTTTCATCTGCCCAAAGAACTAGAGTGTGCGTTGTCCATCTGAGACTGTAATATTCCTCGTTCATAGAGTAAGCAGGTGCAAGCCTGGTCTGTTGCTTAATGAGAAGGTTCTTAAGACTGTCCTACGTGCTCCAGGGAGCAGTCCTGGCCGTTCCTTTCTCTGAAGTGCTGCTTCACCACAAATTCAAACATCCTTGTGCTGAACGAGACCCTGCCTTCCAGGTGAGCTGTAAAACAAAGCCCCGTGTCATCAGAACTGTCCTGGCACCCTCTGTAAGAGTAAGACTTTAGCCTTGCCCATATTCTAGTTTGGATGCTCCCAGTACAGTTGCATAAAAGGAATTGTCCCCACATTTTCAGCTGGACACTGTATTCTGGTTGTTCTCTGATACCTCATGGGTTTTTGTTTGCTATTGCATTACAGCCTTGTTTTATGGCAGGACTGGTGAAAAAAAATTGGAAGGAAATGTGTTTCAGAAGTTATTAGTATTAAAGTACTGCAAAGAAATAAAACATTTGCTCTTGAGGACCCTCATTTACTCTTGAAGGCCGTTAGCAACAATTTCAAGATTCCCTGTTTGTTCCTTCCAATTTCTTTGTTTGGAATCTGAAAAAGCAGAGGAACAGGAGGTAGCATATAACAGTCTTTTCATAACTAGATACTAAATATTTTGTAATTTATGGAGCAAAAGCTGGTATACTGCTTTGCATATTGTCCTTTTATAAGGAGACATGCTCCTGTTTGCTAGCAATGTTTTTTCTCTGTCGCTTCCCCAGAAAGAATTATCCCCATTTTAGAGAACTCATTCAGGAGGGTGCTGGAAAAAAAAATTAACTGGATGAGGTTTTATGGCAGAAACTTTGGAACTGTTTTGCTGTTGAGCATGTAAATAACAAGGTGGGTGAGTTTGCAATCAGTTTAAAAGCCATCTTTTGCAGTGTACTTCTATACGGATTGCAAAGTGTTTGGCTACTCAAATCAAGGACAAAATACTGTTTTGTGAAATAACGTTTCATTTAGTCTACAGGTCTATATCATAACTTGAAGAGGCTGTTGCACTGTAGGGCAGATAATTTTATTTTTTTATCTTACCAGCATTCAAGGGACTAAATTCAATGTATTATACCACCTGTCCGCAGAGCCTCCTCACCCTAAGAAAAACATTGGCATGACTCAAAATACACACAGAACAGATCTGCTCTGTTTACTAGGTGATTTTACAGTCATGTTTCAGAGCAGACTTGCACTTTAAAAAGAAAATTTTGCTCCTATCAAATAAAACCCATCAGATATCATCCATTAGTGCTAGTTTATGCATTTGCTCTTCCTAAAGTTCTTTTCCATTACTTCTGAGGCTCACTAACCTACATACCCCATCAGAAAAGAAGATGGAAGTCCTACATTTAATCTGTTCATGCTCAAAGGCAGAGCTGCAGTCAGCTGGGTATCACCACTCCTTTTAAAGCAGGTGCCTGAGTAGTGAGCAGTCAGAAATGAGGAGGAGGTGGCCAGTAGAAATGATCAAGGCAACTGCAGAGAAAAAGGAGCTCCCCATAAAGCGCCAGTGGGCAGGCAAGTGTTGAGGATGAGGATTATAGGCTTAGAGTCACCTGCTGAGCTTCAGCAGCAGCACAGGTACTCGCTGTGCCTTACTCAAACTGAAGTGATCAAGCTGTCTTTTAGTGCCACTGAATATCATCCCAGCTAAATACCTTTGTCCCTTATTTGCAGATATTCCAAATATTTTGAAGACATCAGTCTGGCTAAAGAGCATGTTGAATATAGACACTTGCCTTTCAACAATGACACTACGCTCCAAAGTCTTTTGGCTTGCATGTTCCCAGACTGCCTGCTTTAATGAGCCCTAAGATAGATTTCACCCCTTACACATGACAATTACCGGCATCACACCAGTGCTTGTTCCTACAGCGTTTCATTTCTATATTAAGGACTTTGTTGATAGCTGGCATATTTGTAGTTCCTGAAGAGGAAAGACCTTTAATGTAATGAAAGGATCCATTCATTAATGCTGTCTGTCCATTTATTTCATACATGGAATGCCTGTTTTTCTTCTCACTGCTTCAGTGGAAAGCATTTAAATAACTTCGATCGTTTGTAGAAAATATAGTAACTTGGAGTGTGTACAGTTGGTATGTCCTTTTGCCTGTGGCAAAGGCTTAAAATGTGTGCAATCTCATCCTAATCAAGAGCACAGAAGTTAAAACTTCATTTGTATGTATGGATAGAGATGGGACCTATCCTATAATAATTGTAAGAATTCTCTGAATAAGGAACTAACATGAACCAGGAACCTAATTAGAGTAAAAATGATCTCTGTCTATACATTTCTTCCTTCTGTCTCAGCTTCAGGCTGGTCGTCCCGCTCTGAACCTTCTCCCACGTTGTCCCAGCACGCCGGGAACCTCCCTAATTATTTAAATAATTATGCAGATTTCTGCACAATCCTTGCTGCAGACATCTAGCTCACATCTCTGTAGCTGTGCCACTGACAGGATCTACCTTGGTGGCAGAAAATTCTCCTGCAGGATAAGGAGTCACATTGCTCCAAGACAGTCAGGTTGGCGTTCAAGCAGTCACCGATGTTGGCTGAGGAAAGGGCAGAACAAGTGTGTTAACTGTCACTCATTCTGCATACTTTTGGGGCATCCTTTGTCATAGTCTCTTGTGCAATCCCAGCTGGAATTCAAAACTGCTCTCATTCGATGGGGTCCTGGGGGTGACCCTGCTGCCGTTCACACACAATTTTCCCGCCGAGTTGCTCAGGAGAACATTCCCTTGCAGTAGAGCAATCCCTCTGACTATCTGGGGTGTAAGTCAGTCCATACTAGAGTAAATCAGGTGCTGGCTAGAATAAAGTAGTGTTTCTTAATCTATGGGTTTGGGGTTTTTTTTCTTAGAGGAGTGCATTATATCAGTAACACTTTCAATTGCAAACAGATAATTTTTTTCCATGACAGAACGTGTTGCACAAGAAGGAAGTAATAGGGAGTAGCCCAAATCTAGCATGAAAATGAGCAGCTCAGAAGCATACAAAAATATCAGCTCAGTTTCTGATGTGTTTATTTGTTGCTAGAGCTGTGAGATATAACAGTCTCATACCTAGAATTGCCTCCCCGGCAGATTAAAGGGGGAGCATTGGCAAGTGTTCACAGTCCTGACAAAATCATGTCAACTCCTGACATAATGAGTAATAATAATAATAAAAAAAAGTGTGAAACACATTTAAGTATTAGTTTGAGATATCTTAGAGCTGACAGAGAATCAGCCCCTGATCAGCATAGAGAAAAATCAAAGCAAGAAATATGGGTGAGCAGAAGAGCTGCTCTGACTTCGGTAAGCACTTGCCAGCACGTGCTCCTGGTGCAGACCAGCGGTCCGAGGTACAGCTGTCCACAGCGAGGAGGTCGCGGGCATCAGAAGCCAGCTTTTGCTTTGCTGTGGTATTAGACAGGTCAGGTGATGAAGCTGTATGTTAAAACAGCTGTGAAGAAAGGAATAAATGTAAAGGGCTATGAATTTACAGGAAAACAGTAAGTATTCACAGCAGGGGAGTCTCAACTGATTGGGCTGAAACAGTGAAATCACATCATTTATTTCCCTTTCATCTTAAACAGTGTCCTGGTTGCAAATGCCATCCCCTGTGCTGTTTCGACTGTTATCCTATCTCTTAACTGGAGCCCTGCCCAAACTCTATAACTGGAAAAACTGAACCCTCATGCCTTGACTGATGCCTGTGATTTGTGCGAAGGAAGACACTGTCAGCAAAGCACTATGTAGAAGCGTTTACCTAATACTGGCTGCTGTAAAGTCTCTGGTAACCGGAGATGTGGGATCTGTCTTACCTTCCCACAGGATCAAGCCCACTGTTCCCCTACTGTCAGGGAATAGTGCCTCTTGGCCTGAGAAAGGAAATGTTTTCTGCAAAAATATTTTCTTTCCTCGTTCTTCTGTTCTGTTCCGCAAGTCTTATTTTCCATGTAATGCCTAGTGGGCCCTGGCCCTATTTCCTCCTGTAATGCCAAAATCATGGAGTGCAGATAACCAGCTACAAAGAGGTGGATATTAAGGGGGCATTCTCCTCCTGACTCCAGCTGAATTTCAGCTTCTGACCAGGAATAATGTAAATCCAAACATTTGGTCACTGTTTTATCTGCCCTTTAGTGGTATATTAGGCTGTAGGGTAACTGTGACTTCATTTCTGCAGCACTACTGCATAATTCAGAATTACAGACCAAGTTATAAAATGAGAATGTGTTTGTAGCGGAATTGTGTACAAAACAGACACTCAACTTACTTTATTAAGAAAGAAGATAGCTGGTAATTGGCCCACTAAATGCTTGAACTCTGGAACTGTCCCAGGACACGGTGTTAGTGCTCAATTAGAGTGCTAGAGGACGATTTGCAATAGCAGCAGGTTCAAAATAGTTAGGGGAAGCAGGTGACCCAGTGCGGCTAGTTCAGGCTTGAGACGCTATTTCCACAGAGACTCCAAAAGTTTCTACAGATCATATAGAAAAAGTTGTCTGCAGGAATATCTTTTTCCCCTCATTTTTCAAAGCAACGTGGAGCAGCCAGATATATAACGTCAGGGATTTTGCACACTGCTGGGTGCACCAAGGACTCCACTTGCTGAATCTAAAAAGGAGAGTGGTTTCTGGAAGGTTTCTGGCATTGGAACAGTTGGAAACCTTTTCTCAAAATAAGGGTAGTTTCTCCCTGTGCGGAAGGGAGCTTGAGGAGCCCTGGGTGTCCGAAAGCTGCTAGCATAGCTGGGCTGTCCTGAACCTCTGGCTCTGCGACAGGTTGTTTTGGGGTTACAAGTTACTTGTCACTGGACAACCCACACAGCAGGGCTGTCAGTCAGCCACACACAATGAAACCGGGGCTCTTTAGCAGACCGCGAAGGAAGATGGCTTCTCAATTGTCAGAATCCTGTTTCTGTTTTGGGAAAAACATGTCAAAACCAAAATGCTTCTGTGAAGCACTTGGGTTTGATGCTTTGTTATTCCCCTGTGAAAAAATTTTTTGTTAGAAAATTCCTAGTTAATTCCACTACACAGAAACAATTAGAATATAAGTAATTTTCCTTCTTTGTTCCCGTATTGTTTTTCATTTTTTTTGAAAGATATTCTATTTTTAAAATTAGAAACGAATCAAGCATCTGGCAATGTGGGCTTTTCTTCATGTCAAGTAACTATTATGGGACTTGGTAAGAAGTCGGTTTGTTCTGCCTGGTGAAGTTCATCTATGGTGGCCAACAGAATTTTACTTGAATCCAGAGAAAACAAACAAACTTTTTTGTTCCATAGAGGATGTCAGAAACCTCTGCCCTAACCACAGAGCCAAATTCAAATTCTCCTTGGCAAAAAACCCGACAGTGCTGATGGACATGAATGTGAGAAAGTGAAGTGAGCCTTCTCCACCATTTCTGAGGCCTGTGCTCTTGCAGGGCTCTGACTCAGAGAACAGATAAATCAGTGACAAAACATGGATGTAGCCCTGCAGAAAGGTGTGTAGCTCCCTTTCACAGCTTCTGTGAGGCTTTGACCATAGCAAAACAACAGAATCCTAATACATTTTAAGTCTTTTGTAGACTTTAATTGGAAGAAGCATCCTGAGAGACACGAGTTATGCAGACGTTTCAGCTCTGCCTATTCAATTGCCAGGTAATTATAGTGTTAAAATGGAATAACTTTACTGACTAATGCTCCCAGCAGCAGTAAGGCAGAAAGGCAGAAGATGTTAAGGTTACAACATTGTGTTAGCATGCAAAAAAGGAAAGTTAAGTGGGTGTGACAACCTTTAACAATATACTTTGTGTTAGATGTAAATATAATTGGTTGTCATTACTTCATTAATGAGGAGGTGATCAAAAGACCTATAGATAGAAGCAAAAGCCTCAGTTACATCAAATACAACTTTTAAGTACTTAGAATAGGCAAAGACTTTTGAACCGTATGACTAGTGATTTTCTAGCAATGTACTGTCTTTAACACTTGCCTTTTCAGAACACATCTAAAAAAGTAAATCTATGCAAGATCCACAAAACTAAGCAATGTAAAATATACTCAGTAGAGTAGATGCATAATTAAGCACCGCACAATTAGTGCTATAAGATAGGTCATACATACCTTGAACATACCTAACATACCTTGAACCAGTTACGTTTTGTTTTCTAAAATCATCCATTCAGTTTTGGTCAAATAGAAGCAGTACGGTTTATAATTTCAGAAGTTTATGTCTAAACTGGAGAATGTAATGTTTACAACTAGTCCATTCAGAGCAGTGTATCTCCCTCAGAGTCTCTCTGGGTCTTGTTTTTTGTTTCAGGACTCAGTAAAGCTGTGGTTTCTGATGACAGCAGGAGCCGAATAGATAAAGGTTTCATTTGGATGCTTTTTCCACTTTATATAAAATCACTTTCAAAACTACCACAGACTTTGCACCTGATATTTCTTTTTTCCCTCCCTTCTTTTACTATTGTCTACTTGTTCATTTGTTCTGGACCATTACCTTGTCCCTGATGACAAAACAGGCATGACTGAGGCTTTCAGGCTGCGTTGAACTGGATCTTGTCTTTTCCGAAGAGTGCTCTTCTAGGACAGAGCTCTGGAGAAGCCCCCGGGGGCCTTTACCTGAGCCAGCTGTCTGGTGTGATAAGCTAAGGGGCTGGCAGGAGCAGTTTTTCCAGGAGAGGATTCCTCTGAAGAATCTCATTTTGCTAGGGCAGGTATGAAAGATGACCTCTTTACAGCATTCATAAGTGGTGACAATCAGTGTCAGGACGTTGCTATACTGGTAAAATAAAAAAGTAGAGGTGACACGGTCATTATCTTCCCTGGCAGCTCTATGTCCACGCTCCATTTCTCCTCCTGTAGTAGTTGGCGTTGTGGCCCAGGTTCCCTAAGAATGGACAGAAAAGGCTCTGTCTTTTGTTCAAGGCTCTGCCTTGTGTTCAAGTTTGTCGTTTAGATACTGCTCCGCGGAATGAGAGCAATGCTTGAAACCTCCCTGTAGCCAAGTAGGACTTAGAGTTGAAGCTTCTGACTTCCCAGGTGATAGGTTACTTCAGTCATATGCAATAAAATTGGGCACCACCACTAGTAATTTTGAACAGAATTCATAATTGCCAGTGCCTAGTAAAGTCAACAAATGTAGGTCAAGAGATGTAAAGAGAGTTTCGACATCTCTTTGCATGACTTCTGGAATGCAAGGTTTGGATAATCAGGCTGAGTTGCTGTAGAGTACTCATGGCAACTCACATTTAGGTGCTTCGGATACTTTGTGGAGGACCAACGAGGCTTTAGGAATTTTGTTAAGTCAGGTATCTGCAAAGGGGAGAGAGTTTGAATAGCGGTCTTGAATTTTTGTATTGAAAATATGCCTAAAATAGATGGTGCTGTAGACAGGTGTCTGACATACAATCCAAGTTTATGCTGATGCTTAATCTTGCACCTCCTTAGTAATCACCTTGGAGTAACGGAACTACTTACTTTCTTATTCTGGGAAAGTAATACATATAAACAGGTCTCTGCAGAAATGAGTTTTGAATTTTTCTTCTGCAATTACACATAAAACATATAATTAACATAGTTGAAATGTCTTTTTTCCTTTTGTTCCCTTTTTTTTCTTCACTGGACAGTGAAGTATAGCTAGTTTTCTTAGTACTGGCATTCCTTACAGCAAGGTGAAACAGAAGAGCAAGTGAAGTCCTCAGAAGGACAAAAGGGTCCTTTTTTTAGATTAACTAAATTTCAAGTTTTTAGTATCCATTTAATTTTACATTTTAATTTTTTTTTTAAGGTATTATGATAAAATTATGTAGGCTTGAAGCTCTGATGTGTGATGTAAAAGAATAAACCCAATACTTGCTGTTGAATAAATCCTTCTGCTATTGACCTGAGGACTGCAGAATCTGCCAAAACTTCTCATAACAGCACCATGGGAACCTCTGGAAACATCAAAGGGTTCAGTGATTACTGTCAAAACATGCGCAAATTAGCAATAAAAAACAACAACCCTGCAGCATTTTAGAGATTATTATCTTCTTTGAAACTCTCTGGATTGTAATTGATACCAGTTTAGTTTCACTAAATTAAGAGCAGTTTGTTGGGAAAACAGTCTTTGTCCCCTTTGACATAACATAACGAACCATGACAATAACAGTTTCATGGTCATTAGTCAACTGTATGTATGAAGTGTGAAGCGTAAACTGCCTGGCTTTTTGCCCTTAAATCACAAGGTCTGGGCACAAGATGCCGCAGTGCCAAGGACTGCCTTGACGTGCCGCCAGGAGCCTGGCTGCCAGGGCCATCGTGCCTACGAACTGTGCTAATCTGCAAGTGCAGGGCTGTGATATTAGCTTAGACTTAGGTAGAAATTACTTTTTTTCAGTGCAACAGCACTTAAAAATGAAGATTTCTAATCTTACAGAATGCTTCCTTTAAAAGTTACAGGGACGCGCTGCCCAGGCTATTGGGACATCTCTATGTGAATATACATATCTGATGCACAACATGCCACAGAAGGCTTGTATTCATTTACACACTTTTACACACAAGCAAGTGAAATAATAAACAGAAATGAACCAGATCCACAAAGTTTTTCTCAAATTTATCAGTATTTGATTTGGGATTTTCATCTTTTCACAGTAGTAGAAACCATATATCATTTACCTGCCTGTTCGTTACTCCTGTAATGAACATCAAAATTTGTGTATCATCTAATCAAAGTCATAAAGGAGACCAGTGATGACTGTGAAGTCCAAGTAGAGGAAATGAGTTCAGGGATGGTTTTGGAGATGGTTCCAGCTGTACCTGATGCAGTCATGTCTGGTAGTAACCTCAGGAAACAAAGCTGAGGTTGTAACAGGTTTCAACTGAACTGTGAGTGTGTAACATCCCAGCTGGCGTAGATGTTTGTGAGGCTGTATTGATACTGTGTTAAGATTGTTTCAATTATATCTGATTCTTTATTTATTTTAATTTTTTACTTTAACTCAGTTTCCTTTGCTTTGTCCCTTTTATTCCCTCAGCCCACCCACTCTACAGTAACCGTCAAGTGTCTTCTGATCCCCTTAATTTCACAAAAGTCAGCACATACTATGTCATATCAAGAGCTACATTGTTAAATGCTGGGCAACGTGTATATGCTGATTGCTGTCAAACAAAATGTATAGAAGTTTTTTCAGACTGCTCTTGTTTTAGAAGAAGATGAATTAGCATCTCTGTCTGCTACCCAAACTCTTACTGTCAGAAAATCTGTAGGATCATAATTATCTCAGAGACTTCTAGTCCTCTTTCAGATTTGACAGAGACTGATCAACAGTTCCAAAAATTACTCAAGCAGAATATGACTGACAGATAATCAGAGAGCTGGGCAGGTGGGGACATAAGCTCCATTTTATTGTAGAGCCCAACTAAAACTAAATGTATATGCTTATTTTTTCAGTTGCTATCAGTACTGGACTTTATTATGTCAAGCTTTTCTTTAGATTTCTGAAAATGTTGAGCTTCTCAACATGTCTGTGGGTGTAATTGCTTTGCAGTTAATTCCTGGCATAGTCAGAATGTTTTTGCATTTGCATGTTTTATGTATACATTCATAGGTTCAACAGAGGTACAGAGGACTTCTCATAGCAGAATTAGGCAGTCCTAGATCTTTACAAAGTAAAATCTTTGCTTAAAAATATTTTTGCTTTGTAAATAATCTCTACATAAATTAGAATGTAAAGGATGAGCTGGAAGGATACAGAGCGTGGATGTTCACGCACACTTGGATTAAAACTTGAGCAACTACTGAGCAGCAAATGAAAATGAGTAAGACAAAACTGAATTCCTTTATGAAAATGAGTAAGACAAAGCTTTACTTTCATCTTTCAAACACTATCATCTGACATCGTTATTGTTACATCTGTCATTTTTTCTGCTGAAAAATTTCTTTTCTCCTCATTGCTATGGGACTATGAAAAACCTTGCTGGGTAAAAATGGAACAGCCGTGTTTCCCCCCCCATAAAATCCCGTGTATCGTTTTTGACTCTTACACATTGCTGATGATCACATTTAATGAAAATCAAGAGCACAATGGATGTTCCTCAGCAGCCTAAGAGAAGAGTTA
This sequence comes from Pluvialis apricaria, assembly GCA_017639485.1. Classification (NCBI taxonomy): domain Eukaryota; kingdom Metazoa; phylum Chordata; class Aves; order Charadriiformes; family Charadriidae; genus Pluvialis; species Pluvialis apricaria. The sequence goes on along the minus strand of CM030012.1, from coordinate 20,312,459 downwards.
CTGGAGAAAGCGGCCTTTGAGTCAGTTGAGGAAAATTCTGCAGGGGACATTTTCACTCTTCCATCCCTCAGTATAATCCTGGAGCTCGCAAATTATCAGAGCTTTCAGAACCCAGTAAGGAAAATCCAGGACAAATAATCAGCCTCGAAATGCAAATAATGGAAACCATTCACTGATTCACTCAGGTATTTATAACTTTAAAAATACGGAACCATCGTTTAGAACCAACATATAATGCCAATTAGAAAGAATAGTATCGCAGGCATAGGCAAGAGAGCCTGCTGTCCTGATAATGTTTGTTAGTTGCTAGGAAAATATCACTGCTATTGCAGTCCTGTACCCATGGCTATGTGAGTTTATGAAGCTGAGTTTGCAGCTGTCACGTTCTTCTCGTTTCCATATTGAAATGCAAATCGTCCTAAGACTTCTGTCCTCACTTCAGGAGCCATATAGCAACGAAAGTAGTAGCTCTGCCATTAGGAAAAAAAATGGTGATTGCACTTTTTACAATGCTAATGATCTTGCTTAGCACATTGGGATATGAAACTAGCTGTTACTGCTGATTTTAGTTCCTCACTGATAGAGGCAGTGTCACTGATTATTGCTGGGAACTGAATGTGCTTTGAGCCACAGGTCTACTGTCTTAGTTTAGAGCCTGATGGTAATTGTCTAAGTCCAGAAAGTCCTGGATTTGGAAACTCAGCAACACTTTTATTTCTTGGTAGTTAATTCATAATAGGGAAGGAAGAAAGGAAAAGGAGATGATATCACAGTTTCTCACCTACACAAGTTTGGATTACATATTTTTTCTTTATTCCAAACTCTGTATTACTGGATTTATTCCTTGAGAAGTGGTGCTTTGTTCTTAAAAATAAATGTGTGATCTGGAAGAAAAAAATGGCTTTAAGGAATGGGTGGTTTCATGTTTTCATGATGATGCATCCAGTTGTGTCAGTTTTGGTGATTTGTATTTAATCCTGGAATATCATAAGATTGGATCAGTGCTTTGGAATGGGAAAAATCAGCAAGCTATGCTTCCCAGGTAGTGTGGAAAGGTATGAGTTGACTGAGATCTTTACAATACTGCAAACGGTGTCATCTTGCAAAGGTGAAAGGTGCCTCTCTCGACAAGGTATTTTAAGTAGAAAATTAGAATAAATTTGTCCTTTTGAACTATATGGACTTGGTTATCTCAGTGCAAGAGACTAGACCCTGAAATTAGTTTTCACGTTTGGACAGATGTGGCAGCCAGGGTGTTGCTGTCAATTTGTTACAGATGGTCCTGAACATTAAAATTGAAGTGGACTATGCTATCATCTGAGTTTCAGATTCCTCAGAGTTCCCATTTATATAAAGTCAGGGATGATTTACAAGGTACTGAAAGTTAGTGTTTAGTTAGCTCTGAAATTATGTTTTCCTGCAGATTGTTCTGTCTTTCTGAATTTGACCTTGTACTATGGTCATATTCGGGGCTTCCCCTTATCAGAGTGAAGGGGATCTGTGCCTTGGCAGATGGGAAGATGGGAATATGATGAGGACTGCAGGACTTCCCCACGCTTTTTAAATGCTGTGGGATCTTTCCATCCCACCTCCGCAGCAACCATGCATGAATAAAAGAAACACTGGCTTAATGTCTCAGCATGAGGAGAAGCATTTGTTGCCTTCTGGCCTTACATAAGCACTGCTTATCTTTTCTTGTAGGAATAATTCAAAATAGAAACAGAAATAGGGGCAGGCTGGCTTCACTGGAAGACCATCTTGTTTGCCTAAAGATTTCATAGCAAAGAACCGAGGCCCATGTATACCCGCATTGCATAGGAAAGTTGTGCTAGGGACACTCAAAACCAAGATTTTCTGACATCCTCTTCTTCCTATATGTCAGCTAACCAGCACAGTTAAATCCTGCAACAGAAACCTGTACTCACTGCCACAGATACCACACTACACCGTACCTCGCATCGCTACCTCACTTAAAGCTTGCTAGATCATGCCCTCGTTAATAAGAAAATATGTATTTGGTGGTATTTCAATAGGAAGTTGTTGTTAACTGTATTGCATAAAAAGGAGAGCCTGTCATATGTTTCCGGCTCAGAAATTGCTGTCTTTGCTACTATATAATGTCAGCTGGCCCTCCCATAGAGATCTTGCATGCTGCACTGTACAGTCTGTCCCTACCTATGTGAGCAGGAAAAGGAAAGAAAACTGAGTTTGTTCCATGCAATGATATTTTTGAAAAGAAGAGGGCTAAGTTTAGCTCGTATTTTGTGGGCTGACATGCAGCTGAATAAATCTGAATTTATTAGCAAAACAATCCTTCAGTTACAAATGATGACAGAGCCAAAATATTCAGTAATTAGATCCTGTTAATACCACTGAAACAAAATTTTCAGTGCAAAATCTAGCTAGCATGGGATCCCAAAGGGTTAAATAAACTAAGGAGAAGAAAGTACAAAGTCCACTGTCAGTGGGAGGCAAAGATGAGTATGCAAAAGAAGATGCCATAGAAATTTAAGCAGACATAACAGGGTGTTTTGCTCGAAATGAAAAACAGGAACCATACTCAGATATTTTATTTTTCCCCCGTATCTCTGCTATAAATGAAGACAATAGTTGTCTTTATGGTCTTGATCTGGCCCACCATCACCACAGTACTGTAGTGGTCATCTGAACTGGGGGAGCTGTGTTAGTCTCGCGGAGGAGACAGGGGGGCTGGGGCTGAGCTGCACGCCAGGCAGTGATTCTCGCCTACGGGTCCAGGTCCGGCTCTGCACTGGGGCAAGACCTGAGCACACCTGAGATGTGACACCAAACAGTCAGAGACTGTCAGAGAATATGTTTTCATGAATCAGCCAAGTACATAGTGCAAATACAAAGAAAAAATGCTTACATGCTTTTAAGGTACAATATATGTGTACATATGTTGTAAGAGATATATAAGATATGTATACATATATGTGTGTATATACATGTATATATAGTGTTTATGAAGTATTTGTGAGGGTGAACATATTGGTGTTATACACACATTCTTCATGTTGTTTTGCAACACGCATAAATGCTGTTGGTTTGAGCCTCTCTGCCTTTACTGCAATGGGAATAACGATCTGCTGGTGTTATCTTTCCCTGCTTCCCTAAGAAGCTCCCTAACCCCAAAGAAATAATTTGTGATATTCTGCCAGGGTAAAAAGCAACTAGAAGAATGCTCACCTTCATGAGGTTGTCGTCACACATCTTCCCATGCAGTGATGAAGCATTTTGCTTCACGGTATACCCTTAAAGGACAGGTAGGCAAACAAAATGGAGCATTTGGAGGTTTGCGACTTGCCGATATTTATTACCTCTTGTGACAGCTTTGCTGCTCGCTTTGTATGAAATAACCACTCATTCACTTGGAAACTAAAGACGATAGGAAGACAATAAAAGAGTGTGAAGTTATCCACTGAAAATGAGCAGGTAGAAGTTTAGAAGAACACCAGGCAACTACGGAAAGAATATTTTGCAATTGCTTTCCTGGAAGAGGAAGGATGGAGTTTGACTTAGCAAATCGGCAGGGAACAGCTGGGCATCATTAGCTAGTTAAGAGGCACACAATAAGCAGCTTAGGTAAATACACAGTGGGAGTTATAAAGAAAGAAAATACTGGAATATTAGTAGCAGCTTCAAAGACAGATTTGAAGTGGACCAGCGACTGCTGTAGTGACAGACAGATGGAGAGTTGCTGTTGTCCAGGCACTGAAATGCAGCAAACGGTTACGGATCTGATGGTGACTTCACTAAAAAGGAAGATATCAGAAACAATTATGCAATATCTTGACAAGTTAAGCTGTGACAAATACAAGTGGATTTCAATTGACTGACTTCTATTTATGAAAATAAAATGTGCTTCATTAAATTATGATAATTTTATAAAACAAATCATTAAGCAGCTAGTTCAGATGTTATATACTATGCTATGCTATGCCACGCTGTGCTATCCTGTGTGCTCTTTCATAGTATGTGACCTGGATATAAGACTGTATACTCTTATGTATTTAATAATTTTGCCAGATATAGATTATTTAATTTGGAAAAAACCCTCAAATTTTTATTGCCCCTTTGGAATAAAAAGAAACAAATTAAGTAAAAAGTAAATTTTCCAATTAATAACCAAAATATAAAAATATGAGCCATTTCAATAAAAAATCCCAAGTTTTCAGTAACATTTTCTTTATTGATTTAAAAGATCTCTGGAATAAATTGAAGCATGTTCATTGATTCAAATGGCTTGGTTACAGCTATTGAAAAGTTACAGCTGTTTATTACTGGCATTAGATTTTTTTTGAGGAAAATGTTGCATTGAAATAATTAGAAAATATCCTTTTAAAAAAATAAGTTTCTTCTATAGAAAAAAATGCTGCATTTTTTTTATGAACAATGAATCTCAGATAGGAAGGAAAAAGAACAGGTCTGAGAATCAGACAGGTGAGGTGGGCATGCTACGTGACAGTTCATCTAATTAGCCAGTTTTCATTTTTTTCATTTGAATTTTGTTTATTTCTGTGAATAACTGTATTTTGCTTCTCTGAACTTTTTCTTCGCCCCCTGGAAGTTCCTGCTTGGTCACACTTCAGTATTTTTAATTTTAGATAATTCCAATTTTAGACCATTTCAAGAAAAAAACAGATTTACTGAGGTGTATTTCCAGTTCCTAGTCTGCTGTAAAAGTCAGGGGAAAGGGCAGCCTGAAGTTTGCATCCCTGCATCTACAAGGACTACAGTACTTCCAGAATCTTTCCTCTATGCGCTGGACATTTTCTTTCTTCCTCTCCTTTTATAATATGGAATACAGAATAGCAGAAATAAATTTCAGGCTATATATATGTATATGCTGACATACTGACAGTAAATGGAAGAGAAAGAAAATAATTTTCTTTCCTATAAGCTGAGAAACATTTCATAGGAAGGAAATGAGGGGCAAAAACATGAGAGCTGGTGTATGATGGATGGCCTGTGTGAATTGATTTCTTTCCATGACAAGGTAATGGGCCTTTTCAGTGGGAAAACAGAGAGGTCATCATCTTAGCATAAATTTTGATATTGTCTCACATGGCTGTTCATGCACATCCTGCATAAACATGGTCTAGGTTAAATTACTGTAAAGTGAGTATAAACTGGTTGCAAAACTGTTCAGACAGAAGTCATCACTGTGTGTGTACATATACCAGGTGCTGCTCTTGAGGCAGGGTAATCTGGTCCCAGTGCAATTAGTCAGTATTTTTGCTGGAAGTCTTTCTATGAAAAAGGAAATAATTTACTTACTGAATTCACAGTTTTCATAATGGTGTGAGGGGTCAAAAGGGAGGCCTTTTGAATGCCAGGATGAGAACTCGAATTGGAGGAAAGATCTGCAAGAATGGGGTAAAATCTAATACACGGGAATGCAAAATCCTGCACTGGAGAATGACGAAGCATGCAAGTACAGAAGCTGGACAACAGGTCGCATAGAAATTCTCCAATAACAGCACCTGGGTGTTACAGAGGATCACAAACTGAATGTGAGAAGACAGTAATCATGCTGGGAAAAAAAAAGGAAGGTCTCCTTCTTTGGTGTATAAGCAGGAATATTGCTTGTAAGATGTGCAGAGCAACCACTGCCATCTGTTGGGACCCTGTTTGCAAGTACTGGTGTACTCCTCAGTTCTGGGCACTGTGTCTCAAGAAAGAAGTGGAACTAAGTCGGAAAGACTCCAGAGAAGATGGCTGAGAATGATCAGAGCCTTAAAACATTGTCTGGTAGCAAAACCTGAAGATTTAAGATTGTGCTGAAGAAAGAGGAAGGAAGATGGGATAAGACTCTTCCACTAGCTTGAAAGAAACCTGCAGAGGCAGAGGGAGCAGTCGGCTCTCTGTCAGGAGGGCAAGGCGAGGTGTGTTAGGGGGACTGAGAAAGATTCGGGCTAGATGTTAGGAGAAATGTATTTCAGTGCCTTTTGGATCTCACTAAGCAATTAGACAACCTTACTTAGCCTTGCTCTAGGTGGAGTAATAGATGAGATGACCTTTTGGGTTCTTCCAGTGCTATTTTCTCCCATTCAATGGGTCTGTGATTTTACTTGTACCTCAAAGCATTGAAATGTATATGTCCCTTACATTTTTTTTACCAACATTTTCATGAGAGAGTATATTTCTTTCAGTAAAAATCTAATTTTTGGATTCTTGCTAACCTCGTGTTATAAAGCAGTGAGTATTGCAGCAGTGTTACCCAAGTGACTGTTATTTTAATGATACTGTTCTGTGATATATTATTGCTGGTTAGGTTCATTCATATTTAAATTGCCGTTGTATACAGAGTTCTTACATCCAGAGGATGCACCCACGTCTGGGTTGCTTTGTGCAACTGTGTGGTAAAGGGCAACCCCTATCTCAGGTGATTTATATAGTGTGAAAATACTTTCTCTTCTTCATCAGTGTTTGTATTTAAATAAGTTCTCTCTTGTTCTTGGGTTACAGGAAGACATAAGCAAGAACGCTTCACTTTCTGTGTACCATTAAGTATTTTTTTTTTCATTTTGTCATACTATATCTTCCCTTTAAATTTAACAGCCAAAGTCTTTTCAACCTCTCTTCATTCAGCAGTTTTCCTGTTCTTTTCATAGTTATTGTTATTACCCTGAGTCCTCTTTCTCCTCCACTGAGAGAAGCCCAAGCTGAAGATAGCAATGGTGATGAGAGCACCCCAGTGATGTGGACTGGGGCTTCACAGTGCTGCGTACTCTGACCCCCAACTCCAGCAGTTTACATAAGTGCTTAACTTTAATTATATATATAGTACTTTAGCCCGTACTGTATTTTAGATGAATCTTATCTCCTGTTCTTTATGTTCTAGCATTTGTTAGCTATTTTGATTGTCACTTAGCTCTATGTCTTTTTAATGAAAAAAGAGTTTGGTATGGCGAATCGGCATCTCTTTTTACTGTGGAAGGCTGTGTTCTCTCTCGTCATGCCTTCCAGAGGTGTGTATTTGACTAGTATTAGACAGGTTTGTATTCGACTAATTTAGTTCATTAACCATTCTTTTTTCATTTTAGTTTATGCCTCTTCTTCTGCATATATTTTCCTATTTTTTTCTACTGTTTGATGATGTTTTCTGATTCTTTGGGGGGATTCTTTACTGAACTACTCCCTCGGCAAAATTCAAGGCCAAATTTTGGTCTCCCTGGCTGAGGATGAAATCAGGAGGAGAACCAGTGCACGAACACAGTTTTAGACAGGATCAGATCCAGGTGCTGGGCAGTAGCTGTCATGAAAGCCTCAGAGCTGTGACCAATGTGCGAGGACAGGGGCTGGCAATGTTTTTCCACAAGAGAAAAGCAAGAGGTGGACGTAGAATTGATTTGTATATGAAAAGGGGGTTTAAGTATCTCTGGGATGGTTTGTTCTTACAGAATTGGGAGGATAACAGCATGAGGATTTACAGCACTGCAAAATCCTGCCTTAAATAACAGGAATGCTTTCACACTTGCCATAGTAACAGCAAAATTGCTAGTGGTAAAGTTAACTCAGACTCTGTATTCTTTGTATTATTGACATTTTAGCACTTGGTATGCCTTTTAACTTTGCCCGTGGCCAGGCTATATAATGAAGTCGGAATGGCTACGGTCTATTAAAGTAGCCCTTGATAGTGGTTGTAGTGCATACATGTGAACAGTTGTTTAAAATTGATGCTTGGAAATGAAGTTTTAATTCAGAGCCTGTCTTCATCACAGAAAAACTGAAAAAAATGCCATTTAATCTAAAACACAGGCCACCTTGAGGGATAAATTTACTGCTAATTGTGCATTTTATCACTGAGGCTGTGTTTGGATTTTGGAGAGTCACCAGAAGCTTTAACAGGGACCTACATACAAACTTTTCTCCTAAGTGCTCGTTAGAGCTGCCCTGAATTAGCTCTGCTGATAGATCATTGTTCAGGACATGAACATCAGTGGAAACTCAGTTTTAGAGCAAACGATGGTATTAGGCTGCAGACAGCATGAGTTTACTAATAAATATATTCATGCGAGTGTTGCATGCATGAATGTATCACACATTTCAGTAATTTTGAAACAACTGTGAGGAATCTAAGTGAGTTTTATAGACTTTTTAAAATAAACCCTCCCTTTTCTAAGAAAGTTTTCCAGCAAGTATTTTCTTTAAAAAACAACCCGACACCTCTTACCCTCCATTATTTCGGTAGCAAGGTAGCACCAGCTCTCATACTGCCTCTCTAGCACCGAGCCTCTCTAGAAAACCCTCAAGCCGATGCCTCTTGAAGCCTCCTAGAAACTCGTTTGGGTATCGGTGGGCTGCACAGGGTTTGGCAGAGGAGCAAACAGGTCATCTGCTACCAACCTTGTCCACGGCCAGGCAGACGAGAGGCAAACGGTGCCAGAGGGTGGGCATGGAGCTGGGGCAGCTCCTCACCTGAACCAGTCCCTGCACACACCTGGACAAAGTGGAGGAGGCTTTTGGGGCCCAAAAGTGCATACCCACAACCTCATCTGGGTAAAAACGTAGCTTTTCGGACCCTTTCGATTAATTTTTTTTTTCCTATTTTGAACAAAATTTTTGCAGAATAAAGGGAGCTCGGGGGAGAGCCACACAAGTTTCCAGGGGGCCAAGGTGCAGATAGATGAGAGAGGATATGCAAGGTAAATATTAATCACAAGATAAGAGGCAGTTAAGTAACAGCGTGTAAATAGTTGATAGTAGAGGATAAACTGGTGACAATCTATAAATATTTGAAAATGTAAACATATGGGAGGAGTGGATTTACTTAGCATGAAGAAGAGTATGATTAATAGTAATGGGCTAAAATTAAGCAAGAAAAAGTTTAAGATGCATATCAGGGTAAAAAAATGGAAATTTTGTTAACCATTAGCTGTCAGATTGCAGTTTTGAATCAGCAGCGGTCTAGAAGATGCTTGCTGTTAAGTGTTCTAGCTACTTTGATCTGTTACATTGTGTTCAAGGCAATTAAAGGCCCTGTGGATCTCTTCCTATTATTTCCTTTGAAGATTGCAATTGTGCCAAGCTGGGCATGAGGATGGGCTCCGATTGCAAATGCTGAGGGAACTGATGTGCTCAGTCACAAGTAGTAGTTCACACCTATGAAACATCTCTTCTAGTAAGATGTGGTTCTTGCACAGGAAAAGATTTTTGAATCTGTTACTAGTCTATGAGGAATATTTTATTAGAAGTTATGCACATCCCACTACATGATATATTTTAGCCAATTTAATAAATTCAGTGGGTTAGAAGTCTTGATTTAATAAGGATCCCACTTTAAATTCCAGAATACCATGTAACTTTATTTTAATGGAAAAGCTATGCCCAACAATTAGCTTTTAGAATACTAAATCTTTTCAGATTTTTTCTATGTAACATAAAATAAATGTAGCTGAAATATTATGTAGCTTATTACTCAGCTAGGCTATTAAAATGATTTGGGGGTTTTGATGGTTTTCCCCCCCAATTTTTGTCATCCCTATCAGATAATATTTATTTTGTTTGCTAGATAATGAGTCATTTGTGCAAAGTTTTACATCTGTTGTTTACAGCACATTTATATGTCCCTGAATTTGCTGTCTTGGTGTCTGACTCATGATTGTGTTTCCCCAGTGCAAACAGATTGTTTGTAATGGAGTTACAAAGGCGAAAGGAAGGAGTAACATAGCACTAGACCAAACTCTTTTGCTAGTGTAAAATTTTCCTATATTTTATCTGTGTGTGGCTAATGAGAATAAACACGGTATAGAGACAATTTTTCAGAGTTTTTTTTAACAAGCTGTGCAAGTAGTTATGCTTTGGGGTCTAAACTGCTCTCTGACTGACACAGACAGAAACTTTCTGTGACCAATTTGTCTTATAGTCAGTTGCAGCAGCCCTTCCCTTTCTGAAGATTAGTTATCTGGCTATTTTCAGAGACCGTAATGCTGTATCTATGTTCCTCGGGAAACCATATAGTAGCCCAAGAGTGGTGAAATGAATGGAATTTTAAAAACATGCTCTCGCCTTTATTTAATGCCATTTAGAATATATAGATATATATTAGTAAACTCTTCTCCAGGTTTCTCTCCCTTGGTCAAGTCTATGCTTTGTCTTTCTTGCTTCAAACTACACACAAAGAATAGGGAGAGAAGATAAAATTTTGGAAAGAGTCATGGGAATAGTAGAGCATCGTGAGACTTGTTTTCTAAGGAGAGTCTTGAGTTCATTCTAATTTATGAAAAAGGAGGGTGTGTGATGCTTTTGTGACTGCATGAGGAACAGAAAACTGATTTTAGAAGTAGCCAGTCTAGCAGATTGGTTTGTGTGGTTTGGCCAGCTCAGGCTTTCAATGTTTCATTTTATCTGTTGTAGTTAAGGCAGAATTTGTCCGTCAGCATTTACAGTTAGTGATTCTTTCATTCAGAATTTATAAAGAAGTATTTTTTTGCCTGATGAAGATTTCATTACCTTCCCATGTCAAGAAGAATTGCTAGCAAGAATATTGATAAAACTGGAAGTAAACAACTATGGGGTTTTTTTCTTAATTTAAATAATTTTATTTCTTTAAACATAATCTATCTTACATAATATGTTCCCTTTCAGACATGAATAGTTTTTCCTTTTTTTATTTGCCATGTTTTCTGAACTTCATATGATACATGGGAAAAAAAGCGACTCCTCCCATATTTCTCTGCATTCTAGGCATCAAAATACATGAGAAGATGCTCTGTGGAAGGTATTTGTCTCCAGGGACAATCTAAATCATAGAAAGAAAGCTAATGTAATGTTTTCTTCTAGGCTTTAATTACCATTCCATATGCTGATGAACAGATTATTGTGGCGGGCATGGTGATTATTTAATGGAAATATTTTTAAATCATCATTTTTCTGTAGTGTTTGCAGCCAAAATATTATGGCATTGTATATTGCTGCCTGAGAATCTGCCCAGATATAAAAGCAGAACTCATACCTGTTCTCACTAACTGCAAAATAACTGAAAAACCCCTCAGAAGGGCCACAGATAGCAATTACGGAAATGCTTTGTTGTTGTTGTTTTTCTCACTTTCAGTGGTCTATGACTGTGTTATTAACATTGAAGAAAAAAGAAGAAATACTTCTGAGCTGGTTTTGATTTGAACTGGAGAGACAAAATTTATCTCCGGGAGAACCAACTGTGATTTTATCAGGATCAACTTAAACCATTTAAAAAAAAAAAAAAAAGCATAGAGCATCAGATATCTGTATCACTGAAAGAAAATTTCAGACCCATCCATTGTAACTGAAAGTATGCTAAAAATCATCAGTGGAGTTGAATGGCCATCCATAGGTTTATTCATCTGCCTTTCAAAGATATACCCATGCACTTCAATTTGTCATGGCTTCAAGCCAGTAATTTCCCACCATAGGATAAACTAAGCAAATGTGTAAGTTTTTGAAAGCAGTGACAATATTTTCAGTCATTCACCTTTTGGTGAGAAACTCAAGGGGAAGTCTGTGTGTTCAAGACTCAGCCTCACTGCACACATCGCACACTCACTTCTTATCTGCATGTGCCATCAACAACTGTTTTTCTTTTTAAAAGAGTTGAAGTTCCTGTTTCCTGTCACCACTTCACTTTTTTCAAGGCGTGAGCACCATCTGTGCACATTGCATTGCAAGGCTCTAATTTCTATCTGTCAAGCTAAAAGGAAACATCTTTTCATAGCAGTTCAATATTGTTCATTGACATTCAGTGAGCTTCATCCTGGAAGGCAGGAAGAAACTTTTTCAGGAAAAGAGAAGTTTTAGGGTGTGGGAATAAGACTCAAAAGTGTCCATCGCCCATGGAGATACGCTTAACTTTCTGTGCAGAGCAAATATGGCAGTTTTCTGCATCTTGTAACTTTAGATTGGGAAGACCCAGCTTGTATTAATGCAGTTGTTCACTTGTTCTCCAGTGGGAAATGTTAGCAGTTACTTCTTAATTATTGGTGTCAACAATTGCATCCAGTGCGCTAAAACACAGTGCTTCATCAGTGGATGCACATGGGCTGTACATCTGCTTTAAAGGGAAATCTTGTCCTGTTTTTGTCCTGCATTTCCTGTATAAAGCTATAATTCTCTCTTTCAATGTTCCCGTTAGTTTGCGTGCACATAAATAGGAGGGAAGAGAAGCCTGAAATCTTAAGAAAGTGAGATTGTTCATTTCTAGCAGACTATGCCTGTATCAAATGTGAAAAGAGAAAAAACGGGTAGGAAAGATGAATGTTGACTAGGTAGAATCACACCTAATTAGAAGATGTCTCAGGTTTTTCCGTGAGGTGCTAGCAGACTTGTTACTGGACCTGTTTAATGATGCTAGAAAATAATTGGAGACCTGAAGAAGTGATAGTTTCTGATATGATTTAGTTCAATTTATTAAATTTGGGCTTGGATAAAATCATCCTTCATTGAAAAAAAAAAGGGCAGTGAAATATAAACTGGCAAAGACTATTTCACTATTACTTCTTCATAGAGCTTGCTTCTATCCTCTGGGAAATAGAAGACTAAAATAAATGATAGAAATTTAAAAGCTGCTTGCAAATTTCAGTAAAAGTTCTTGTATGTCTTTGCAATTGATTTCTTGCCTTAGAAACAAATGTCATAACGTGTGAAACTCAAAGCTGCACATGAATAATGTTTGGCTGAATGAGATCCCAGGAGACTTTAGTCTCATTTGGGTTTGGGTTAAAAAGTGAGTAATTTGCCATATTTGAAAAAAAAGGTTGATTTAGTCGAGCCACCTTCATATAAAACAGAGGTGGATGGAGCCTCGTCTGGACAAGTGTGTCCCAAAGGAGCCTAGCTGTGTAATGTCCTGGGTCAGCCCCCTCTTCCTGAGCTGGCTGGACTTTTGTTAGCAGAGTGCCTAAGGAAAAGTAAACCAGGCAAGCAAGGTAATACTTTATCTTGGATCTAGGAAGAGAAAGGCAACAGCAACGGGGTGAAATATTAAATTAAGAGAAATCAATTACTTGGTTGTCCAGGTGGCCTTTGAGATGGAAGTGGCAGTATTGCACTCCTGGCTCCCCTGCGCCAGTATCCGAGTATGAGACCAGGGCAGCAGGGGAAGGCAAACTGGGGGACACAGAGGAAAAAGAGTTCTGTCATGGGTTTCCAGCAGCAGCGTTGACATACCCGATTTCTTGGTTTCACAGAGCTTTCTGGCTTGCAGCTATACAGTCATGGGAAGGTTACCAAAGCTGAGGCACGGTGGCATGCATGGAGTTGTCCATCTTAGACTCCTAAATGCAATTGCAAAGCAACTGGAGGTGAAAGTCAGCTTTTAAACTCAGGTCTATAGTAGCTGTTTCTGCTACTTTCTGTGTTAATGGAAAGCACTAATGTTTTTCTTCAATGGAGGGTTGCACAGAAGGTTACCTGCCCTTGTCCTGGACAGCTAAACTACTCAGATTAAACTGGCATGTACAGGTGCCTGTCTGACACTCTGCGAGTGCCTTTAGAGAAACTAAACATGAATTTCCCTGATGGTTCCAAAATAAAAAAAAAATTTACAAAATTGTGCCCAGCCTGATGTGAGGAAGGTAGGAAATTGATCACAATGGGCAACCCTCCTTCTGCAGATGTCAGCTCCTCCTCATCTTTCACGAGAGGAGAGAAGACAGCAGAGGATGGTACAGAGCTGACTGTGTTGCTGAGTCTCTTCACCTCTCCATCGTCTCCCTGTCCTCAGAGGAACAGGCACCTCTGCACCCTCATTTTAGGAAGCATGAAAACTTACCTGCTGCTGGGAGTGATAACTTTTAGCCCATTGGTGTATTGGCTGTGATTTTTTGCAATTGCTGGCAGACCGCTTGAGTTGCTGTTATATCAGCATTTATACTCACTCTGAGAGTTGTTCCTGCTGGGCTGTTGTTTCTACTTCATCCCCCTGGCTTTCTCTGCCTCTGCCTACGTTCTCCTATACACAGTTGCCCATAGCAACACCCATTTGAAAAGGCCCCCGGTGCTCTCTCTCTGGTCCTCCGGAGGGGAGCTCTGCCAGCGCCAGCAGCAGCACTGGAGGAGCTCAGCTCTCCGTGCCTCCCCAGTTGAGCAGGGACCAAAGGAAACCTACCTTCAGAACACAACAGTTTCCAGGAATGAGAGGACAGTATATCCAAAACCAAAAGCATTTGATGAATCACTCACTCACTCACTAGGAGCTGGTCTGGTGGAAACACCACATCCTTAATGTTGTGCATCTTTCTTCAGAGGCAGCGCTGCACCCATAGCCCCAAATCCCTTCCACATCCAGTACCCAGCACTGCCTCCTCTCTCCCACCTACCTGCTTCCTGTGGGGCTGTGCAGTTAGCTGGATAAAGCTGCATCTAGTTAAAAATGCTCTGACAGAAGGGTTATTTTTAACCTCTTCTTTGGATCAATATATGGCCACAGACAATTGCACTGGCGTGACAAGAAAGCCAACGCCAGAGTCAGGTGGGCAAGAGCTGCTTCTGCTGCCATTGCCACTGAGGTAAATGGTGATCAAATTTCTGTGTAAATTGAGAAAGCTATATTTTTTGCCAGTATAGCTGACAACTTCTGTATTTATGCTGGCAATGCTGGCATAACTGCAGCAACAGGACTCAGACAGAACTTGGTAGGTGGGACCCACTTGCCCTGGAGTCCTGCGCTCAAATTTGCCATCACCTGAAAGTATAAAGGATTTGGTAAAAGATGCCCAATGCTGATATGGAGCCAGCATCTGTCAAGTCTGTGTTCTGGAGATCCAAGTCCCAGTCTTTTCCAACCTTAATGTTGGGATGTTTGAACGCAGATCTAAGCTCTCTACATCAGGTCATTTATCCTCACACCAGCCTCCTTCTGCATCCTCTTTCTTTCCTGCTTCCCCAACATATGCCACCACCTGCCAGTTATGTGTGCCATGGCTCTGTAGCCTTTAACCCATCAGATTACACAAATTCCATTTGCTGAAATAGCAAAACTGCAACAGCATTGAGCAGCGAGGTCTCTCAGCACAAAATGCTGAAGTCAATATGTTGTAACTCTGAGTAGTGGTGTAGCTCAAAACTGGGCGTTGAAGCTTCAAAGTCCTCGAGCCTGCCCCTCATCAAGGTTAATAATGCCTTCCTTTTCTTATTTGGTGCGCGTTATACTGAATTTATCTGAATAGGAGGGAGTATATTATTTCTGTTCTTACAGCTATGGCTGTTCTCATGTCCAAATACAAACTAGAAAAGAAGTGTTTGTGACAGATCCGTTATAAACACGGTATACAAAGTATATTCTAGATTTTCAAACTGAAAGTGAATTTCTATTTGTTATGTAAAGCACGTGTTTTAGAGACACTTGGAAAATACATAGTAGGTGTGTAAATCCTGGAGAAGCTTATGGAAATGGTAGTGGGAACCTAGATTTTCCTTAGCCAGTGCTGTGGGTAGAAAAGCTCAAATACTCACAGATACCTTCCTACTCAAAGCAGTCAACCCATGTTTTAAGTTTTTAAATTAGTTCAGCCTGCCAAATTGTTTCTATGCCCGTCCAGCTGTTGGGGGATCAGTACATGCAGCACTGCATGCTTTGCCTCACTCCAAAGAGTATTGCTGCAACAAAAGGTTGTGTAAAATGAGGAATTCAGGAGTTTTGAAATGATGTACTAGCATCTTACAAGCCAAAGCAGTGAAGGATGTTTCATTTTAAAGACATCCATACTCTACCAGTCGCTATCGTTACATTGCGGAAGATCTGGTGCTTGAGCAGGCTGCTTTAGCATGCACCTGCTCGTACAGCACTGGAATAAACCTGTCATTTCCTCACACCTGATCACATCATTAAATTGTGACTGTGCTGAATTACTGCCCTCACACCACTGAGTTTATAAGCAGTCACTTCTGCCTATTTAAAACAGAATTAATTGGAGGATGCTGCAATAAAGACTCAGAATTTACTCATCTGAGTAGAATAAGTAATATATAATATATAATATAAGAATAAGTAAAGCAGTATTCATTTGTAGTATAAGAACCACAACTGTACAGTCTCCTTAAAAGGACAAACTCAGATTTTTATAATTTGCTTTTTATGGGGCTATATAAAAGGTGGCAGTTTGTTTGTTTTTTTTTAATTTGCATTTTGTCATGTTCCAAAGTTAGAGAATACCATAGGCATCAATGCCTCCAATAAACCTGCAGTGAGCAAAGTCCCTGAGAAAAGCAGTTACCATTCCTCATGCTGAATGGGCTGCAAAGCAAATGGTGTCTTTGCCTGAATCATCAGAGATCTCAGACTCAATTGTTCCAAGGTAAAAGTAGCAAAATCTTCAACTGAAATTGTGAGTGTTCTGTGGAAAGACAAGAGTGCAAGAACTGCACATCCTCTTCCTCACAAGCTCCAAAGACTTGACTG
The DNA here is from genome assembly GCA_017639485.1 of Pluvialis apricaria. Lineage (NCBI taxonomy): Eukaryota > Metazoa > Chordata > Aves > Charadriiformes > Charadriidae > Pluvialis > Pluvialis apricaria. The sequence continues at coordinate 20,296,063 of CM030012.1, read as the reverse complement.
TGGCAAGAGACGTAGGAGGTCATCTACACAGCAGTCTGTATTTTCTTGAGTTCTGAACAAAAACTGGAATATGTGTAGTCATGATTATTCTGTGCTGAAGGGAAATATGTACCTTCATAATATATATGGAGACACTGCAGTGATTTGCAATTCAAACTATTTTTAGCCGTGGAATCTTGTACTCAAATTTAAATTGACATGCAGTAAAGTAATCCTGGTTTGCTAATATCCTTAATAATTTTATGAAAACAGATTAGTTCTTGCATCAAAACTTGTTTGGGAGGAGGTACGCAAAATTTAATCATGTGCATGATGTCAGTCAGCCCAGCCTCCCTCATTTCAGTGTTGGTTTTTATTGTGTCAGTAAGTATATCATGTTTGATCTCTATGAAATGCTGGAAGCTGATTAATTAGATGTTTCTGAGATGTTCATAGTATATTCATAGCTATTTTTTGAGATATATGCTTTATTAAGTAGTGAAGCAAGGTAAAAATGATTTTCTGAGCTTGAATTAATAATTTTGCTAAGGAACGCAGTAGAAATGTGATATCTAACCTAAAACTAAAAGAGAAGGTGGGAGGAAGGACAGAAGGAACCTTCCTCCCAAATTTTCAGCGGAGGTGGAGTAACATACAAACCCTGACTGGGCAAGCAGGGAAGCAAGGCTCCTATAAAAACACAAGAAATTCCCAACAAATCTGGACCAATGGTCCCTTTAGTCCCATGTCATGTTCCAACAGCAGCAGGAGGCGATGCCATTTGGGGAGGTGAGCCTGGTCAAAGTCACAGGTCCATTCCCCTTGTACTCCCTCAGCATCCACAGTCATTGGATGTGGATGTTAGAAGGTATGTTCTGACCCATTCCAATTACTCTCTGCTTATGGACCCTTTCTTTATGAATTTGTCCAACTCTTTTTTGAGTTTGCTTATGCTGTCTGCCTGTATGGTCTCCTTTGGAAGCAGATTCTAGACATTCAAAACCCTTTGTGTAAAGAAGAACTTTCTTTGAGTTTGAAAGCAGCTTCTTACTTGTTTCATTAAACGATGTGCTAGTTCTGGTGTTTCAGGATCTAGTCAATACCATACCCCAACTCTGCTTTTCTACTGCACGGATATTGCAATCCTTAATCATATCCAGCCTCAGCCCATTACTCTCTAAATAGAGAAGTTCTTTCATCATAAAAAAGCTACTCCATTCCCTTAATCACTTTAGTCATCTTTCTTTGTACCTTCTTTAACTCCTGTATCTCCTTCTTGAGCTATAGAGACCAGAACTGAATGCAGTTCAAGATGTTTACACCAAGATTCTTACATAGCAGCCATACGATGCCCTCATTTCTATTTTTAGTGCTCTTTTTCTGGCTTGGGTTCCCCCCGCCTCCCCCCCCACCCCCCGAGTGCTGCTGCACATTGAGCCAATAATTTCAGAGAAATGTCAATGGTGACTCCAAGATCTTCTTCCCATGGTGAAATGGCCAGGTTTGAGTTCAGCATTGTATAGGCCTGGCTTAGGTTCTTTTTCCCTTGCTATGTTTCCCTACATTTCTACACTGAAGTTCATCTGGTTCCTTTCTGCAAACTCACTCTGTTGTGTGAAATCCTCCCTTCTTGTCAGTGGCATTTGATTACCCAAACAAAGTTAGCATCATCCACAAACCTGGGGGTCTCACGGTCACTCCCTTCTCCTGGTCATTGTTGAAGATGCTAAATAAAATTGGTCCCAATAACGATTTCTGGGGAATCAACACATTCAGAAGATCTCCTGTCTATATCTATGTACAGAATCTCTCTTCTACATTTTTGCTGCGCCTCTGAAGTTGCGGTGAGCAAAACGGCATCAGGCTCAGTCATCTCCCAGTGGTGCTTGGGCAGGTTTCCATCCCATAAAGAGGCAATGTGTATTTCCCGTTCCTCCACCCAAGGAGAGGGTGTGCTGGGATCAGGCGTGGAGGTGACTTATTAATGGTTTCTCATGCAGCGCTCACAGACCAGAAGCCCATCGTGTGACATGCTATATTATCCTAATTACAAGGTGGTTTTTGCCCCAAAGGATGTGCAAAATCCTAAGCTGTGCTATCCATATCTAGGGACATGCTTTAGTGGTGGTTTTGGCAGTATTAGGTTGATGGTTGGACTTGATGATCTTAAAGGTCTCTTCCAACCTAGACGATTCTATGATTCTATGATTCTATAATGATAAAAAATAAAGAACTAAGCCGGCTGCACTTTGAAGATTCAAATGGACTCACTGATATCTAGTAAAGAAGGAATATACGAAGAAAAGAAAGTTTGGATGTGAAGTAACTCTTAGAGCAGAATGTTTATGAGGCTGCGTCTGTAGTTCTGGCACCTAAAGTGAAACTGAGTTAGAGTCTGAGCAGGCACATTTTCAAGTAGATATTTTATGGTTGGTTTTTTTTGTAATATTGTTTCCACGTGTGCAACCTCATACTTTGTTAGAGCAATCGTGATTTATTCCTCTCCCTATTCTTGACTTGCTCTAAAGGCCATGGAGACACCTGGCATACTGCTTTTCATGAAATCGATCTAGTTGGTTTGCAGGTGTATCTGATGGCACCTTAAATTCAAGACAGGTTCAGTGGATGCCAGGAGCCTGACGCGTTTCTCATAGTGCTATAAAGGTCAGTTTAAATGTGGGTAACACAAGGAGCCGAATTTATCTAGAGAACCTCCCCTGCAAGCACCTACTCACCAGCAAAACCAATGGAGTTTGATTACTGGGTGCTGGCAATGCACAGGAGGAATGTACAGGTTTGCCTGCAGCAGCCACTCCATCAGTCCTCTTGAGCAGCATGAGTAGGGGCTCCCTGGCTGTGTGTGCTCTGAGACTAAGTGCAGGCAGAGGAAGAAGGAGCTGCAGCTGTGTGATTACAGCACTCGCTGCTTCGGCTGCAAGCTGCTAAGTAGCTGCGCTGGGGCAGGGAGTGGTGGCAAGCAGCTGGACTGGGATGCTGTGCTGTCTAATGCCAGCTTCGCTCCTTCCAGCATGGAGGGGAATCCCACACCATTCTGTCCTGGTTTGAGGTAAAACAGAACCAGTTTTCTGTTCAGTAATTTTACTTTTTAGCTAAACCTCTTCTAACTAGCTGATGTCTCTGAAATTAACAGCTTCTTGTGGAGACACTGTTCTTAGAGTGATAAGACCTGATTATTTGTAATTTATGCCAAGGAATGGTATGCAGAGGGGCTCTTGCTTCTACTTATTGCTATAACAACCAAAGTCAGCTAACTTTGTTGGATGCCCCACTGGAGGGTTGGAAGCAGAAACGCGTAGAAGGGTCACACCTGCAGGGAGGAGCAGACAGGACAGGTGACCCAAAACTGACCAACAGGGTATTCCATCCCATCTGCACCATGCTTGGTATATAAGCTGAGGGATCAAAGGGTCAGCCCTCTTTCTTCAATGGCCAGTGTCCGAGAAGCAGTCTGTTCATCTGCCTTTGATCCCGATCTGTGCATTCCAGAATCCACATCCAGAATCCAGCTCCTGTCCATCGCTGAAGCACATCCCACATAAACTCTTCAAATATTCTAAATCATCCACGGCTTTCTCTGAAGAGCAGAAGAAATATTCAAACTGAGCTGAAATGCCTGTTTGCTAAGGTGGACTGTCTTTCCAGTCTCCTTCATCTTTTAATTTAGACTTCTTTCCTCATCATGGCTTCTCCTCTAGAGAAACATGTCTCCTTCAGCTCCCCAGAAATGCCCATTCTCTGGAGACCTGAAGACCTTTCTTCTGCTGACAGCCTTTGGCTTTTTCTCTTCAAAACAATTCTGTTTATTCCTTTGTAGGACCTACCATCACACATTGTTCCTTCCCTGAGAAGGGAAGGAATGAAACTGATTATTTTCTGGCTTTAGACCCTTCTTGGCATCTTCATCAGCTACCCAGAATTTGGTTATTGAAGTCAAGTTCTTCTTTGTTTTATTCTGTTTCTTTATTTACTCCAGAGAGGAGGTTGGTCCGTGTCAGCCCGAAGCTGAGTTGCTACATATTGAGACAGACAATTTTATATAATTGCAAACTTACCTTTGCACGTACTTACCTTGCTTTACGCCAAGTCCTCAAATCATCATTGGGTGTCATGTAGCTTTCGCATTCATTCCTCAGAATCAGCTGTCAGCTTTTAAGAAGCTGAATGATCTTGGCAAGGTTATACAAACCTAGGGAAAGACAAGAGTAGCATGCAGCATCAGTATGTATGGTTCTTGGTCTGCACTATTCCTTTGCTTTCCATAGTTTGTTTCTGTGATATGATATCTGCTGTCATCACAAAAATTAATGGCAAAACTTCACCTCCTGAGATATGAGTAGCAATTTCCAGGAATTTCACGTCAATAGCAGCAGGCAAAACCCCAATTTCTAGACAAGATAAAATGCTGGCAAAAGTAACCATTCTATTTTTAGCATTTGTGCATCTCTCTACTAAGATATTTTTATTATAAATAGGTAGCTCCCAGTGAATCCCAGTGCTGTGGATCAAATTTTACCTCACTCTTAGTGCTGCAAAACCAATATAATTCCATTTATCTTAAGAGATTTATGTCTAATTGGTAGAATACAGTTTGTATCAAGGCCAAGACCTGATTTCCCAGTGAATTGCTCTGTTATGACGTCCCATACAAATGGTACAGAAATCTGGCTAAAACTACTGTGTAATTACTGCTTGGTCAACTGTATTTTCCTACCTACTGGAAATAAAAGTAATGAGTAATCTTTGAAAGGTCCTGGAGAACAGGGGAAGTTCCTGAGGACTGGAGGAAAGCCAATGTCACTCCAGTCTTCAAAAAGGGCAAGAAGGATGACCCAGGAAACTACAGGCCGGTCAGCCTCACCTCCATCCCTGGAAAGATGATGGAACAGCTCGTTCTGAGGGTCATCTCCAAGCATCTGGAGGAAAAGAAGGTTATCAGAAGTAGTCAACATGGATTCACCAAGGGGAAGTCATGTCTGACTAATCTGATAGCCTTCTACGATGGCGTGACTGGATGGGTGGATGAAGGGAGGGCAGTGGATGTTTACCTTGACTTCAGCAAGGCTTTCGACACTGTCTCCCACATCATCCTCACAGACAAGCTTAGGAAGTATGGGTTAGATGAATGGACGGTGGGGTGGATTGAACAGTGGCTGAACGATAGAGCTCAGAGGGTTGTGGTCAGTGGTGCAGAGTCCAGTTGGAGGCCAGTAACAAGTGGTGTCCCTCAGGGGTCAGTACTGGGTCCAGTCCTGTTCAATATATTCATCAATGACCTGGATGAAGGGATAAAGTGTTCCATCAGCAAGTTTGCTGATGATACAAAACTGGGAGGGGTGGCTGACACGCTGGAAGGCTGTGCTGCCATACAGCGTGACCTGGACAGGCTGGAGAGTTGGGCAGAAAAAAAACTGATGAGGTTCAAGAAAGGCAAGTGTAGGGTACTGCATCTGGGGAGGAATAACCCCATGCATCAGTACAGGTTGGGGGCTGACCTCCTGGAGAGCAGCTCTGTGGAAAGGGACCTGGGAGTCGTGGTGGACAACAGGATGACCATGAGCCAGCAATGTGCCCTGGTGGCCAAGAAGGCCAATGGCATCCTGGGGTGCATCAAGAAGAGTGTGACCAGCAGGTCGAGGCAGGTCGTCCTTCCCCTCTACTCTGCCCTGGTGAGGCCTCATCTGGAGTACTGCGTCCAGTTCTGGGCTCCCCGCTTCAAGAAGGACAGGGAACTGCTGGAGAGGGTCCAGCAAAGGGCTACAAAGATGATTAGGGGACTGGAGCATCTTTCTTATGAGGAAAGGCTCAGGGACTTGGGTCTTTTTAGTCTAGAAAAAAGAAGACTGAGGGGGGATCTTACCAATTACTTATAAATACTTAAAGGGAGGGTGCCAGGTAGATGAGAAGAGTCTTTTTTCAGTTGTGCCCAGTGATAGGACTAGAGGTAATGGGCACAAACTGGAGCACAGGAAGTTCCATCTTAACATGAGGAGGAACTTCTTTACTCTGAGGGTGGCAGAGCACTGGCACAGGCTGCCCAGAGAGGTGGTGGAGTCTCCCACACTGGAGACATTCAAAACCTGCCTGGACGCCGTCCTGTGCAATGTGCTATAGGTGTCCCTGCTGTGGCAGGGGGGTTGGACTTAGATGATCTCCAGAGGTCCCTTCCAACCCTGACGATACTGTGATACTGTGAGCAACTAAATTCAAGCATTTAACGTATTTTCAGCCTAAACTGATTAGATCCAATTTGATTAACTCCCTCTGACATTCATCCTACTGAAATGGAAGGGTGTTTCTTGCAAGGACGGGGAGGAGATGGCAAGGACAATTTATATGGAAGTGCTTCAATAATGAAGGGGCTGCAAATGTGAAAGGAACTACTAATAATTCAAAATTCTCCTTGGTGTTCAGATTAACACAGAGCAAATATTTTCTAATGCCAAAGCTTCTTGTTAAATTGAAAGATTTAACTAGCTGCTTCTCTTACTTACCGCCAGTAAGTTTTTGGGGAAGGGTTTGCACATGCATGTAGTTGTATTGACCCATGCTCTGTCTTCCCATTTAATTCACTTACCTTTCCTGCGACGTTGACATTTCTATTAAATTAAAACTGGGAAGTGTGTATCTATCACATTACTTTTTTTATCTAGAATATAAGAACTTTTTGGGTGTGAGACCTTATGCGCAGTGATAAGAAATGAGGTAGGAATGCCAAGTGCATTGGTCTGTCTTTAAACAGTCTTTTATGTAGGAGTAAGGATTAGGTTTGGTTTACAAGAGATGAGAAAATGCATTTTTGTCAGTTCTAGAAAAGAACACAAACATTTTGCAGTTGGCAAACTTTCCCTTCCTTGTGTGGTCACTTGGAAGAGAAGGCAGCAGTGGGCTGCTCAGGCTGGGGCTGTACTCAAAAGCAGCAGTTTTCAAACAGAAGGACAAATTATCCGCTCCGGGAGCTGGAACATAATGTGGAAACAGGGATGTCTAGAAAGCAGTTCCTAAAAAAAATTCATCACTTTACCTCCATGGACCAGTGACAGCTACCCAAACGGCAAAAGGAAGGACCGCTCTTGGTCTGAACCCTTGTTGAAGAAATGTTTCGGTGAATTCATATAATGGCTTGAACCAAGGGACAGAGGCACAGGCGAATAGGTAACAAAGAACAAAAGGGGCTGAAAGTTAAAGGCAGCGTGCGGCTGGGAGAGCAATTGATCAACTGCATGAAAGCAGCAGCTGTGAATTATTATTATTTGTTCTCTTCATTCTCAGTAGCTGGATGATGACTTTTAAGGCCTTTCAGAAACTGCACACTGGCTGTCCTGCAGAAGTGAATATATTGTTCACCCTCCATCATTGGTCATGCCTGACAGAGGTGTTTAAAAGCACACTCGGAGTATGAAATAAATGATGTGACAATCGTCTTAAACACTATATTACCATGGTTTGGAAGGGGGTTGATTTTATCAAATAGCTGTAAAACATTATATGTTACCATCTCACTTAATAATTTTTTGTGATTATTTAATATTTTTATAATCTATGTAACCAATATATATTCACTAGCGAACAACATTTCAGATCCAGATACATTTATACAGAAAGCATTTTTAAAGAAAATGTACCATTCCTCAGATGCAGTAGGAATTTTGAAGTAGAGAATGTTTTTTCTTCACAAGCAGCCAAAAAGCACTTACTGTAACAGTAGGTAGATAACAACTCAGTTTTCAAGCCAGGAGGCTTCCACTGTAAGCACCAGCACAAATACACTTAAAAAGAAAAGTGTTTCAGGCAAAGATGTTCAGTGATAGGCAGCTATGGTGGCAGGTCACCAAACCCGGTGTGAAATTTTGAATGAAATTTTAGAAGTTTTCTCTAAGTAACTCAGTCCTTGGGTCTGAAAGACAGAAGAGTTGCTGAAGAACCCAAGTTCTTCAAAGCCTTTTTAGAAGAAGACACATGTGCCAAAAATTTTAAACAGAGAGGGCGCATTTTTAATAACCTGTGAAGCAATTTGTTAAAAGCTTTTGCTCCATCAATCAAAGAAACAAAACAAGGCTTCACTTCTAGGATGTAGATGCATTTTCTGATCCACAGCACCTTTTGCTAAGAAGTATTTTCTTGGGGTTTTAATACAAAATTTGTATTTTAATTAGATTAATAAGATTTTAATAACATTTGTGATTTTAATTAATAATATTAATAAGATTTTTAATACAAAATTTGTCAAATGTCTGTCACATATGGACTGACATTTCCCTACAAATGTTTGGAGAGGAAGGAAAGGGTCCATGAGGATGGTTTGCCCTGTCTGTAATCCATTTTCAAAGGCAGATCATTTGAGGCTTCTTTCTACAATCAAGTGTGTACTTGAAAGGGTTGTGAACAGATGTTTACTGCTGAACTGTTCATCATGAATGGTATCTTAAGCAAGAGATTGAGTCCTGAATACAGGTATAATGATTATAAAACAGTTCTTGTCTCTGAATGAAGAATTACTTAGCCCCAAATAGGACAGGCATTAAAATGTTCCAGCTGAGAAGAAAAGGCCATTTAAAAGTGCTTCTTAATTAATTACTTTGGATGATCCAGTAGGTGCAACAGTTGTGGGGAAGCCTTTCAACTCTGCGTTATTATATATGTGAAAGAAAACCCAGAGATCATGAGGTTAGACTTCAATCCTGCGGTGCTTTTTATACAATGGGTTGTTAGCTAATAGTTTAGTAGTATTCATTGATTTTATTCATTGGGATTATCCAACATCTTCAGTAAAAATGAATACAGATTTAAACTGGTTATTTCTGTACATAATCAAGTAAGAACGACTTATAGAGGATTATTTTACGTATCCTACTGCATTGCCTCCTCATCTAAAGAATAAACAATAAATGCATTACTAGACTGCATGACAAACTCTTATGGCAAACTGCATTGTGTGTGTAAGTAAACACGACCCTGTCAAAATCACCATTCAGAAAAGAGCAGAACAGGCACATCTCTATTTGCTTTAGCAACGTTGCTGCAGTGCACTAGGATTTTAAAACCCAAAGACTCAAGATCCTAAAAATCTATAGGGATTATACTATGTGGAAACCTACTGTGAAGCAGAGGCTGGACATGTCCTCCACCTGTGCTGCCTGGAACCGGTGTGTTTGGTGGGAATTATCAGTGCTTCCTTTCAACGTTATAGCTCTTTTGAGAGTGGGAACCATGTAAAAACCAGCATCTCCAAAATAGTCAAGGATATAATGCATCAGTTTGCCCAGTCTTTTTTGAATAGCATGAAAGATCTGGGCTAAGAAGATGCTGACACCTGGGTTTTTCTGAATTCTTTAAGCTGTCATACCTGCCATTAAGGGAAGTCTAAGAAGATGCTTGGGCAAAAGAAGGAAGTTCCTGGATAAAAGAAATCCCTTTAGCACCTGTGTGGTTTTGCCCTGTGGCTCTAAAGAGTGTGCCAGTTCCAAACTGGTTGTGCTCCAGTTTGTTGTCTGGCAGACCAGCATCAAGTACAAGCAGATAATTTCCCTCCTAGCATTACAGAGACTGATCAGCAATCCTGTTTGACTTTTTTTTCCTGGGAATTGCATAAATTATATGGTTTTAAACATAATATTGCCATTCCTTGCCCGAATTTTTCTGTGGCCTCTACTGTTCATGCAGTGTCTTTGTAAGGCTAATGCTTAACTTAGGCAACAGTTCTTCACCTAATAATTTTCTGTTGGCTTATTTTAGAAATATATCTGATGACAAAAAAGAGCAGAAGTGGACGGTAGGAAACAAGATTTAAGAAATAAGTAAAACTCATTGCCATAGAAAAAAACAGAGTTTCCAGGTTATGTGAGCAACAACCAGGTCTTTTTGAAGATAAATTTACTAAATGACATGGAAGGGGAAATTCGTATGACTTGCAATAAACTCATCTGCTTAGTTAGTGAATATCTAACCAAATCTGGTGAACTACAGGCTACATCCACACCAGGATTTGGGAAGGAGGTGAAGGTATTGCTAGTCTTCCTCACTGATAAATACTGCATGGGGTATATGGTATTGACACGCAGATGTTCAAGCAGCTGGACCAGTTACCAGCAGTGCAATTCTTGTCGTAGTTGTCAAAGCTAGGTGTCAAGTTTTGGAAAGTTATGTCTTCAATATAAAATCTGCTAAAACATCTTCAGCTGTAAAGATATTGCTGTCAGTTGTGAGGCTTCTAAATGGATGTTGAAAAGATCCTGATGCTCAAAACCACAGTTCGAGGTCAGGAGATACAAGGAAGAGCACATGAATCAGCTATAACATGCGTATGAAACATCTGCCACTGCTAGCCAGAGATTATCTGAATGTATTCACATCATCTGTCTGATTACACCTTACCCTCACCATGGCTGTTAGATGGGCGATTAACAGATATTACACAAAAGAAATTTCCTTGGGGTGGTGGGGTGTCTTAATGTTCTTGGACTCATCCGTCAATGCACATTCACAGAGACGGATGGGGTTTAATTTGCTGTTCACTTGTCAGGACATCTTCGTTCCTCTCTCCCTGAACAGTATCTACTGTTCCAGAATAGTCATTAAATGTTCCAGTAAGAGTAGATTTTATGTTATGTTTTGAACTGGTTACTTAAAACACCTCTTACTCATGGAGAACACTGGATGTTTTTTTCTTACTTCAACCAGAAGGATTTATTATTTGAATGTATTTAAAGCTTGTTATTTCAGTGCTTCTGTTAAAAAAGACTTTTAGTGGTGCATTTTGTAAAAGATAAATCATAAAGCCACAAACATGTCAAGATTAGCTAAAAACATGTTTTAGCAAGCCCAGGCATTCATCTGGTAGAGAACGTAATTGTCATGTTCCTAAGTAAAACATTGCTCTTGGGAGTACAAGACAGCTGGTGGCTGGTATTATTTTTTGTTAGTTTTGCTTTAACTGCTTCTAAGGAAACATTCATTTTAACATTTTTTAAAGCAAAATTTTATTCAAAGCCAACTTTAAAATGTATGAAAAAATTATATACTGAGCAAAAAATATTTTAGCCAATTTTCACTTTCTAGGAGGCTAGAGAGGAAGGGACAGTGATGTTTTTTGGTCAAATCCAGTGTGTGTGATACAGATTCTGAGGTGTTCCCAGAGATCCTGGAAGGTGGCAACGCTCAGCACACAGCAAAACATGGCATCACTAGGTCAGCCATAGTTTTCATTAAAGTATCAGCACCCCAGGAAATCTAATAGCCGTGATGAAGCTGAGTACGTTGGAATAATTACTAACCAATTTTTGGTCCACAGCTTCCTTTTGCTATTTCACAAAATATTTTCATACTGGACCAGCTACCCTGGTCTTGTAGCATTTTTACGTTAGTACATATTCAAACCATACTACACTCCCAATAACAGCACGGTGGTTGTTTTGGTTTTTTTTCCTTATTTTGCACTTGTGGGCGTTTGGCAGTTATGATCTGCCTATTCTGTTGAAACATGATAATTATTCTCTGTCTACATCATTCTGCATTATATACGTTCGAATTTTTTGAAAACACAACAACATAAAACCTTAATCTTTTCCCATTCATTTAAAACTGTCCTTTGGAGAATGTCACTTATTTCTCTACCTGTTAAGAAAGTTGCTGTAACTTTGAAACCATTAATTTCTTCAGCTCCTGGCTGGGTGGAAAAAAAAAAATTTTTTTCTGTGTAGATCACAAGCCTTGTTTTCAGAAGAAAATGAGCCTCTAATGGAAGGCTGGTAAACTCCCTCTCTTCAACTACTTCACTGACAGGCTTTTTCTTTTGAGAGAGATGCCTTTGTGACACAGGCTTTTGCACCTGTTTTTCAGCATGTGCATTATATGCTGTATCAAAACACTATTTCCTTTTCATGTATGGCAAACTGGTTTGCACATGGCTTCCAGGAGGCCATTATAGAGAGACAAAAGACTTCACAGAGTCCTTTTAGTGCAGAAAGGGCTTGATAAATGGCCTCAAAACTTTTGGATTTATTTTCACACAGTTAGCCACAGCACTGGTCACTTAAAGTCCTGAAAAATCCTATTATTTAATTATGTGGTTCTTTTCCAAAGTAAATCGTGCTGTTCAGCACTGTGAATGATGAGGTTAGAAGCATTTAAACCTATTACCAGTACAGGTGACATCTTCAAAACTTCTAGAAAGATCCAGGACTTGACTTTGTTGTTTTTCAAGGGTTTTAGAATGAACCAAGTATATTGCATTTGGAGTGCATTTCTTCTTCCCCTGGCAGAATACACTATGAACTAAATAGGTAATACTTCAACTCCTGAGATAAACATATGTACTAAAAGCTTTCTAAGCTTCGCCATTTTCATAAGCAGAGTGTGAAAAATAATTTTCATTAAACATAGTTATTTAACTGATCAGCATTAACAATGTCAAGTAAGCCATGACACGTCTGTGAAAAGGGTATTTACAAAGCAGGGCGTTGTACACAGGCTGCCAACAGCCAAACCTCTCTGCTTCCAGGCTTAACAGCTTCCGAAAGCCTGGGAAAAGCTGTCTTCCAAAATAATCTGAAATCCCTACGATGATTCTTGTGATAAATTCCTCTTTGTGCTTTTTAAAATGTCTTTCCTTCATTTAACACCAATGTTTGAAATGATGAGCCTTTCTTAAGTGACTGTTTCTTAGTGCAGAGGCCAGGACATAGCCCTAGGTTAGATCTTTCAGACTTTCAGAAAGTGAGGTCATGTGTTATGCTACCAAGTCCATGTAATCTCTTTATAATTCAGCCAAGCATTTCCCCCCAAAGTTTTTACCCTTATATTTTTCAGCCTTATGATTTCAACTGAGTGACTGTCTTCAAGTAATCACTCAGAGAAGAGCTCCCTTCTCCTGGAGGCTCACAAATATTGAGCTCTGGTAGGAATTTCCTTTGTTGGGCCAGGCAGCTGCAGATACCTGTGGGGAGAGGTGAGAGCCCGTCTGAAATGGCTCATGTTTCCAACAGCAGTGCAGTGTTTGCTCACAAACAAAAGCTGTTAATTTAGTTAACAAACTTGCAGAGAGAAACCTCATAAAGCAGAGGGAAAGCAAATAACGAGTTTCTGTGGGTGTCTCGAAGGCTACTATTGGGTGTTTAACCTTTAATCAAAAGTGTTTCAAAAACAGATTCACAGTTTTACTTCTGAAAGGATTCACTTCAGTTTTACCTTTGCATATCATAGAATCATAGAATGGTTTAGGTTGGAAGTGACCTTAAAGGTCATCGAGTTCCAAGCCCCCTGCCGTGGGCAGGGACACCTTCCACTAGACCAGGTTGCTCAAAGCCCCATCCATCCTGGTCTTGAACACTTCCAGGGATGGGGCCTCCACATCTTCCCTGGGCAACCTGTTCCAGTGTCTCGCCACCCTCAGAGTGAAAATTTTTTTCATAATATCCATTCTAAATCTACCCTCTTCCAGTTTGAAGCTGTTACCCCTTGTCCTATCACTAAATGCCCTTATAAAAAGTCCCTCTCCAGCCTTCTTGTGTGCCCCCTTCAGATACTGGAAAGACGCTATAAGGTCTCCCCGGAGCCTTCTCTTCTCCAGGCTGAACAACCCCAACTCTCTCAGCCTGTCTTCATAGGAGAGGTGCTCCAGCCCTCGTATCATCTTCATGGCCCTCCTCTGGACTCGCTCCAACAGGTCCATGTCCTTCTTATGTTGAGGACCCCAGAGCTGGATGCAGTATTCCAGGTGGGGTCTCACCAGAGTAGAGTAGAGGGGCAGAATCACCTCCCTCAACCTGCTGGCCACTCTTCTTTTGATGCAGCCCAGGATATGGTTGGCATTCTGGGCTGCAATCGCACATTACTGGCTCATGTTGAGCTTTTCATCCACCTGAGTCCTCCTCCTCAGGGCTGCTCTCAATCCGTTCTCCACCCAGCCTGTATTTGTGCTTGGGGTTGCCCCAGCCCATGTGCAGGACCTTGAACTTGGCCTTGTTGAACTTCACGAGGTTTGCACAGGCCCACCTCTCAAACCTGTCCAGGTCCCTCTGGATGTCATCCCTTCCCTCCAGCATGTTGACCACTCCACACAGATTGGTGGTGTCAGCAAACTTGCTGAGGGTGCACTCAATCCCACTGTCCATGTTGCTGACAAAGATGTTAAACAGCACCGGTCCCAGTACTGGCCCCTGAGGAACACCACTTGTCACTACTCGCCACTTGGACATGGAGCCATTGAGCATAACTCTTTGAGTGCGACTGACCAGCCAGTTCCTTATCCACCAAGCGGTCCATTGGTCAAATCCATGTCTCTCCAATTTAGAGACAAGGATGTCACGCAGGACAGTGTCAAATGCTTTGCACAAGTCCAGGTAGATGACATTTGTTGCTCTCCCCTTATCCACCAATGCTGTAATGTTGTCATAGGCCACCAAATTTGTCAGGCATGATTTGCACTTAAGTGGAGCCATGTTAGCTGTCACCAATCACCTCCTTATTTTCCATGTGCCTTAGCACAGTTTCCAGGAGGATCTGCTCCATGATCTTGCTGGGCACAGAGGTGAAACTGACTGGCCCGTAGTTCCCCAGGTCTTCTTTTTTACCCTTTTAAAAATGGGGGTTGTGTTTCCCCTTTTCCTCTCAGTGGGAACTTCACCAGACTGCCACGACTTCTCAAATACGATGGATAGTGGCTTGGCAACTTCATCTGCCAGTTCCCTCAGGACCCGCGGATGAATCTCATCATCTTCACCATATATGAAGGTCTGTTTCCAGACATCATTAAAGTATGATTTTATTTCCACAAATCTATAAATATCTGACTGGAAAGCCTGGCATCCCTTTTATCCTCTGGATGAATTCCCATCCTACTGGACACCTACTCTGCATGGGAGACCCTGCTCTGAGCTGGGGGGCTGGACTGGCCAGTATCTAGAAGCTCCTTCCAATCACAGCCATCGTCTGATTTTGGGATGTCCTTAGCGTGTCTCTTGTCCAGTTATATCAGAAAACGCCCAGCTTTGTAGCTTTTGACTGTTCTTTATAATCTTGTTATAATATTCAATTCTACCCTGCTCTGCATGCTTGTCTTGTTCTTGTTTAATCATTTGCGTGGGTAAGGCAGCTGATGCTGACGTTTTGAGTATGCCTGATGCACAGAGCAGGATTGGTCATCATCCAGATAGGTAAGAAGAGAATGAGTCCTTGCAGTAGGTATTGTGCTGGGTTTTTTTTTAACATTTGCAATGGCACCGCACTTTGAGACCAAGCCAAAGGGGCAATGGAGGATTTGGAGTACGGCAGTGTGAACCTCCCTGTCCTATTTTACATATAGGTCCTTTTTTAAATAAATGTTTGGACCTGTGAAATCATATGAGTGGGCTGTGTCACTGAACTTAGACTTGTCTTACAGACATATGCCACTAGACCTGTCACTAAAAGAGTGTCTCTGGCTTCACAGGAGGGGACACATGCATTACATTTAGGACATCCATGAGCCAGGGACTTAGCAAGTCCTTGCATTTTGAAAAAGCCAGACATTTTGAAAATAAAACTATACGCCTTGTCGTCATGCGGATAGAAGCCAGCACGGTGTTTCAGCAACAACTTATTCTATTCTCCAAGCCAAAATTCACTGTGCTCTCTACTGCTGTTGCATTTCTTTGATTATTTTTTTTTCTTCTCTATGATGTCCTAAGTTTGTCTGGACAATTTTGCACCTGCTGGCAATAACGCTTCTTTTGTAGGTGATGTGTTCTTTGGAGTAGCCTGATGTTATTCAGGTTGAGCAACCTGATGTAGTGAAAGATGTCCCTGCCCATGGGAGAGAGGTTGGACAAGATGATCTTTAAAGGTCCCTTCTAACCCAAACCATTCTGTGATTCTATGGTTACTTCACAAACTCAGGTTTTATTCTCAAGTGTCCATCTCTCAGCACCCCCAGCACAAGTTTTTGTTTTGTCAAAAAGGGTGAGAAATAGCCTTTGCCCCCTTCATAACTCCTAGCTTTTGAGACACAGATTAATGCATAAGAAATTCAAAGTCGATAAAACAGGTGCTCAAGTTCATTGTCATATGCTCATCGCAAGCACTTGAAGAATTGTCAGTTCTCCAGTGATATTCACTGAAATCTCTGATAATGTTTGCCATCAGCATTGTCTACCAGTTTTTGTAACTTTAATCACAATATTAATATCTACTTCTGCTTTTATACAGAATATTTCAAAAACCTTACAACACACCATACCAACAGCCTTTTCTATATGGTGTGAGCTCACGGTCCTTGCTTTACATTTGCAGTCCCTGCAGCACCTCCTTGGGAACTGTGAATTTTTTGTCTGTATTCTTAGCTTCTTGGGGCTGTCTGTCAGTCTCTGAGGAACTAAAGCAGTGTTTGTCCTGTCTTTTATGCTATGCTCCTTTAACCTGTCCTTCATGTTGATGTATCCAAGCATCAGGCTAACCTGATTTTCTGGGTGAGGGTTTCTGCTCCTTGGAGGTAGCAATGTTGAGGCCCTTGGCATGTGATGGTTCTGGTAGCGATGGCTCCTAACCTTCCTCTCTGCCATCAAGATAAGGCTCAAAATTGCTTAGGAAAATCTAATCACACACAAACACACATGCATATATACTATTTTTTCATGTTACCAAAAATTAGCTTTCCTTGTCTGTGTCCAGCTTCGCTTCGCTTCTCTTCTCTTCTCTTCTCTTCTCTTCTCTTCTCTTCTCTTCTCTTCTCTTCTCTTCTCTTCTCTTCTCTTCTCTTCTCGTCTCGTCTCGTCTCGTCTCGTCTCGTCTCGTCTCGTCTCGTCTCGTCTCGTCTCGTCTCTTCTCTTCTCTTCTCTTCTCTTCTCTTCTCTTCTCTTCTCTTCTCTTCTCTTCTCTTCTCTTTTCTTCTGTTCTTCTTCTTCTTCTTCTTCTCCTCTCTCTTCTTTTCTCTTCTTTTCCTTCCCTTCCCTTTTTTGACCTTAACGCTCACAGCTGAGGTCTTTCTGTGGTTGAACTGCAAATGACACTTGCATAAAATTGCTCTCATTGTGTTGGTATTTAAAGCCAGGGAAGAGCATTGATTTTACAAAATCCCCTTCACTAAAATGCCACTAACAGACTTTCCCCAGGCTCATGTTACCAAGAGGATACAGACACCGCATTTTCTCACTTGTTTTTTTCCACTGGGGAAAAAAATGGGCCTTTCTACCCATAGTTTTATCCCTGAATGAGGAGAAACACTGAACTGTACTGCAGAGAAAAGCAGTATCAATACATATTGGACTGAAAAAGCAAATCACAGAAGCTACAGACCTATGTACCTTTCCTACAGTATTACATGAATAATGCCCTCCAGGAGACACAGAAACACTTTTTTTCTCCAAGAAAAATAAGATAGTTTGTGTGTACATGCCAAGAGTAAAAATCACAATAAGCAAATTTAAACTAGCCTTTGAAAACTCTTAAAATACAGGCAGAGTTGTACTATTTAAAAGGAAAATTTTAGTGTAGATGAACTTATAGCTTAATTAGTGCACAACATTATGTTCCTATTCCTTAATAACTGAAGTTATTATGTTTACACAGACTGACTGAAAACAAGTCCTTGAAACTGTGTTAATTACATTCATGTTTCAAAGTATTATCCTGCCAAAATGAATTATGGCTTGAAGTTACTGCTTATTGTTAGTAAGGTAGACTATTCAACAGAAAAAAAGGTTCATATACACATATATGTATTCATCATACAAACAGATGCTCATCTGAGGCAGATATAATTACATATATTTTCCAGTTTTGTGTATATATAAATCCATTCGTGTTCCCTGAGCCTGTCAAAGCAATATTTTTAATCCCTGTCTCAGTCATACTTCAAGACCTTTGGATCTGGTTTTGATTCTTCAAGACATCACAGACACTTCATATATACATTGTATACAATATCTTCCTGTCTTCTGAACATACCCTTCTGGGATCAGTAAGAAAAGACTGATTTTTTAAGGCATTTTTTCCTATAAATATGTCTTTAGGAGGACTTCTTTTGGTGCTAAATGTTAACCAAATAGACATTGCAAATCTGACTTACTGCTTTTCCCTGCTCAATGACCTTAAATTCACAAGCGTGTGCCTTTGGCATTCAAATTGAAGATATTCCTATTGTGATTAAAATTTTGATTTGTTATTTTTATTTTTATGGCTGTTTTTAACAGGAATTGAACTAGTGATACCTCTGTTTCTTACTGCATTATATAAGTTGCCTCCTCAGCCATGGCATTTTTTAACTATGGAAAGGATGAGTTTGTTCTACCATATTTCCTTATTGTTCCTTGGATAAATTTGTGTATAGCTTGGAGCTGAGGATGTTGTAGCTATAATAATTTTAAGGAAAATCTTTAAGAAAAGTGCATATTTTGTGTATTATGATTTAAATGGAGCACACTTCTGAAAACATGCTCTTTATGCAATGTTTGATGGTATATTATCCAGAAATGTTATGACCATTTAAATATTTTCATTCAGTTAGCGTTAAACATTAACACTTTGCTGTAGTGTGAACTTGAGTCACACCTATTTACCACAGTTTTGCCAATCTCTGCGGGGTGTGTTGGCGTCCACCCCGAGGAGAGGACTTCTGTGATGCGTTGGGTTAGTGGCAGGTTCAGATGAGTCCCCTGGTTTTGGTGCAGTTGGGCTGGACGAACAGGCGCACCCTCCCCTTGAGGCATAGGTGGGGCATCCCTCCAGCATGTAGCAATCTAATTATTTCTAATTTATTTACTTTGAACAAGAGAAACACTGCTCCTTTAGCATCCCTCTTTGATCAAGACATCAAATAGAACTTTATTTTTTTATTGTAACATGTAGGGCTTTCATTCCTCTAGAAAGAAATAGGTAAAACCTGGTTCCCAACAGGCTCAGACAGCGGCCATAGGGCTCTCGGCCACTTTACACAGAACTGACACTCCCCATTATTACAGTACCCATACCAAGCAATAAGCTGCTAAACACATTTTGGCACCGGGTGTCAGGTCAACGTCATCTTGGAGTGGCACATGTGCAGGTTTGCACCCAAAGAGGGCTCTGAGCACTCTGAAGGGTGGGCTTGGTGTCACCATCGGGGCGAGACGTGTCTGTGAAGGAGAAGGGGGGAAGCTGGCCTCTGCGACGCATTTGCAAACAGATGCAGGGACTGAACCCTTACTGCCTTCCCAGGGGCTGGGAAGTAGGAGGCTAGATGTAATTGAGCACTCAAACACTCTTGCAGCCCCAGCAGAGTTATCGATATTATTCTGCCTTTCAGAGCCTCCCAAACTATTGATGGCTGGCTCTCATGAGTGGCCAGGCTGGACCAGATGCGGTGTTGCACCCATATATAGGGCTCGAGTATCTTTTCGTATGAAATACTAATATTTAATTAAGTATTCAATGCAAATGTATTAATCAAATTTAGATTATTTAATTAGATAAATGTTTCTATGTCTTAAGACTAAATAAAAGCTACACAAACCTTTAATTGACTGTTCAACAAGTCACAAAAAAGTTTGAAAATAATAATGAGGTGTTTTCAAAAGTGAGCCCTGTTCTATCCCTATAGTAACACAATAGGTGTACAGACTTCCAAATCTATCAAGGATGATGGAAAAGCACTGGGCATAGCACCTCAGGCTTCAAAAACTACATGAAAATTACAAAGCGAAACCAGAAGGTAGGTGTAAAACATTCATACGTTGAATTTATGATAGCACAGGAGCTGTAACAAGGCTGTGTACATTTCTTACCCAAGACCTCAAATGAACCTTAAATAAAATATAACCTTAATTACATAAAGCAGAATGACAGAGTTCCCGTAAATTATCTTATACTAAAAACTTACAATAATGAAAATTATAGAGGCTGTCTCCCAATGAGTTATGTATTATTTAAGGGCTGCACAGACTGTATAACAGAGGTATCAACGGACCCATAAAGATGTTGTCTATTAAGATTGAATTTTTATTATATTTTTCATCCAGTGTTGTCCCTTTAGCATTTTTTTTACTTTTGACTTTTATATTTCTGAACACTGGAAGCTTTTCTTAAGCTAGGTTTCTGTTCAAGGCATAACATGTGGTTTATATACCTGAAAGGAGAGAAGAAGGGCAGTAACAGATATCCAGCTCTGCACTTTGGTTTTAACAGTGACTCACTGTCAGCTGAACTTCACTGTGTTAAATGCAGACCTTCCCTCACAGACACTAACACAAACCGGCTTTTCTTATGCTCTCCAGGAACGAATCAGTGAAAGCCCCAGGATTTTGCAATTTCTACCCTCAAAGTCCCATTCACACACTCGGCGTGACACTAACCTACATCTGTGTTACAAGGTTGGGTTATCAGAAGACTTTTCTCAGAGGGAAAGGAATGTTACGCACAATCTCTTACACAAGTCTTTTATATCCCCACAGTGGGACAGACTGAGCATGGGACTCGTGCAGTCCTCAAAGCATCATCTCCCTCCTGTCCTTCAGCCTCAGTGAAACAGTGGCAAGAGGGCTGTCTGCCATGTTTGAGAACTCTCCAAACAAGTTAGAGAGGAAAAAAAACCAAGTGTAGGTTGTGCTTGGGTAACTGTACTTGTTTCATCAAAACATCTTGTATCCTTAGTTTCAACATCGATATTGCCCTTTATGAATGGACTTAACCCTGCTAGGAGCTCTGCAGAAGGTTACATCTCTCAGCCTGACAGAGCATGACATTGCGGGTGAAGACCAGTGCAGAAGGAAGCAGCAGCAGTGGCACTCATGGCAGGGTCCCAGGTCACCAAGCAGCTGGTCACTCAGCGAAGCGATGTATCTGCGGATATGACTCAGCTCGAATAGCCCTGGAGACGCTTCCAGCTTTTATAGCTCTACAGAGTGCTCGGGATGCCCAGAGCTTACTTGGGCAAGGCAGATCTGGAAACAGAGGAGCATACAGCACAACGGAGCATGGTTATAGCCATACGTCCCCTGCCCTCCTGGGCAGGCTGAGCCCTTCTCCACCGTGTAGCCATCTGCACGAGAAAATAGCATTGCCAATGAAATAAAAGGTAGCACACACCAGGCTGTCCCTGATAAAATATTATTTTGTCAAATAATTGTTGCAGTAAAGTTAAGTTTCGGGACTCGGCTAGCTCATTCTCCCCTCACAGTCAGAGAAAGGGTCATGATGTTGAAATGAATGGTTCTGACAACATGTACGAACGTAAGTATGTCTCACCAGACAGCCACACACAGTTCAGATGCCCATCAGTGGAAACTGATGGGAAATCAGAGGGGTGTGCATGCATGCCTGTGTGTGATTTTCTGCATACACTTAGCAGAATCATAGAATGGTTAGAGTTGGATGAACCACACTAGATACTTTTTTCATAGCAGAAATTGGACTCAAGTCCAAGGTTACTGCTGCCAGGTGTCTGTGACAGCACCGTGTCTGCTTCCATGGATGTCTCCTCTTATACAGTGAAAGTTTTCACTGAAACGTGTCTTTTTCTTCTCTTCCTGGGAAGGACTTAATGTCCCCATTCCTTTCCAGAACAGGACTCTCTTACAAGCTTGCTGACGTAGCAGTGTCATAAGGGGAGTGATGTGACATGATTTGAGAGTGCTTTAGTTCTTCCTACAAGAGTTCCTATGGGTGACAATTACTCCAGCAGAACTAGAGTTTTCCTAGGGCTACTTATTGTGCTCTGACAGCACCAGCATAGGCTATAATGGCAGAAGTGAATTTTGCCAAATTATTAATGTCTGCACACTGTAGGAACAGTACGCGGTACAGGACATTTTCTCAGTAAAGCCTTTGAAGTACAGCTTTTCTTAGAGTTGTTTCTTCTGCCTCTCTTTTAGAAGCACAAAGTATCCTTACGTAGATAGCTCAGTGCAGAATGCATCTGAGGGAAGGAGGGTCAGCATCTTTGCAGGTATCTAAGACTTTCTGTATTTCTCTTTCCTAATTACTATTTGCTTGATGATATTTTCACTGCAGTTGAAAGTCTTGGTCCTATTTAGCTTGGTTCACACCTGTCATGATCCTCACTCATTTCCCAGTGACTGTTCCAGTAGTGAAATTCATCATTTCCCCAGTGAGTCATGATCAAAGTAGGGCTGATAGAGAAAAAAAGGAAAAGATTAAATCAAATAAATAGAAAATGCATTAGGAATGCAGCCACAACATCAACGACAAAGAGCTCTGATTGTAGGTTAAACTGCAAAGCTGTTTCATGATGATATTTGTATTTCTAACATCACAATGATTCATTATTGTTGCTATAGTGTTACCTCCTCTTTCTACCCACTTCCTCTTTGTGGGAAAGGCAGGAGCAGCAAACTGCACACATTCAAAAAGGAAAGGAAATCTCTCAGAAAAGAGAGATGTTTTGCAGAACAATAGAAAGACCCGAGCTCATGATCCAAAATTAACTGTAAAATCTATATGTCTGGTCCTAGTCTTCCTACACATGTTATACTTGGTGCTCCAGGCTTCATTCATGAGGGATTAGGATTGGTGAACTGTTTCTCACACTCTTTCACGGTGTCAAGCGTACCAGGAAATGAAAACTGAAGGTTTAATTAATGCAACCTGTGAATGTCAGGACATCCAGAATTAAAACACATGCTGAACCGTGTACCACCAGGCAGAGGGAGATCAGTGTGGGTGATGATCCAGGAGAAACACTTACAGCAATTGGTAGCACTGGAGTAGTTTACAACAGAAAAGATGAAATTACCTAAAACTGGCCTGGAGTGGGCAGCTGGATTCCCTGAGGCTGTGTGTTGTGTGTGTGACATAACAGGACATGGGTGGCACGAGCCCCCTGGGCTGTCCCCCTTGGCTCTGTCTGGGCAACGGGGATGTGATGGGGCTGGGGGACCCAGGCAGAGTGAAAATGGCTGGGTGGGATGGCTGCACAGCCTGCTTGCAGGGGTCTGGCTTTTGGAGACTGGTGCTTGTTTTAATTCAGCTTTTGGAGATTTTCAGAGGCTGATAAATCAAGGTATTGAGGAAAGAAAATAGAGAAACTAGATTTTTTTCGAGAGTTGCTTAATTATAGAAAGTTGATGCCTGTTTCCTCAGATTTCAATATAAGCATGTTACTGTTAGATTGAGATCAATATTTGCTTAATGTTAGTCAATATTTACCTTCTGCTTTAGGAGAACTTCCTGTTGGACCTCAGTTCTTATCAAACTGGCTGTTGATAGGAATTACAGCTGCTTGCTTTTCTTTGGTTATACGCAGTACTTGCTTCAGGAAATCATGAAGCATGATTATATTATATTATCAGTGTGTTTACACTTTTTAATTGTTCTATTGTATAAGTAGCCTGTATCCTCTTGGAATATGCACACAATATAACCTGAACACACAGGTGGGTTTTAGAGCACTTTGCAGTGCACTATGCACGTCATATTAGAAGTTTTGCTGCCAAGACAAAATCTGCAAAATTGTTCTGCGTAGGCAGTGTGCAGTGCTTTAGAAAACTTCTACTGACTGCATTTGGAGTTTAAATTCCTTCCAACCTCTGAAAATGTAGCTCTGCTGCAGAGAAATTCAGAATTAGTATGAATATTCAGCAAACAAATCTGAATTGTTGCTTAAGCAATATATCAAAAAATCCAAATCACAACAGTTGAAGGAAAATTGAAGCTACAAGGAATTTAGTTGCTCAGTTCAACTGAATATTAGGAAAGATAACAGCAGTTTATAGTAGTCAATGGATCATGGGACACAGACAAATTGTATCATACTGATTTCAGAATAGAAATCTGAAATTTTTACTAAGAAGGCCTTCATTGCTGAGCTGGTAAAGTTAGGATTTGTCATGCATCAATGGTGATAATATAGTGCCATATCTGCAGACATATCTAACAAATCAATTGAAACACTTTTCAGTACCTTAAAAACATTCAGTTTTCCCAACTGATTATCTGATTCCCACTTGATTAACTATAATCTTGATTTCTACTTGAAATGACTCTTTTTCAGGAAATGTAACCCAACTTGTAAAATAAAGTTCACTAAATTTCATCAGTATTCTCTCATACCATAAAAAAAAGTCACTAGCATTTTTTTTCCTGCAGTTGTTTCCTGTTTTTATTTCTTCATCACAAGAAGCAATCTTGTATTTTCAAATAACCTCCAAGTGTCAGCCACTGCTTTTATTTCCTCTTTTATATGATTTCATAATTTCATAATGAAAATTATGTATTTGCTTCCCAGTCTGCCAATTTAACTTGTTTCTCTTTCACTGTTATGCTGTATGGATCAGACTGCTGCTCTAATTGCTCGCTAAGTCATTTTCCCTCTATATATTTGACTGTTGGTTTCTCTTCTATTTCTCATATTTGAGTAATATCTTTCAAACTGCCAGGACTGAAGTTTATCATGCAGGACTTACAAAAGGACTCAAACATGAAACGGCTGCTTAACTACATGTGGTTTATAGCCTAAAATCAGGTTTGGTGCAAGGAGAACAAAAGATAGCAAATGTAACAACCATTTATAGAAGGGGCTGGAAAGATGTTCCTGGAAACCATAGGCCAGTAAGTCTGTCTTCCATAAAGGCACATTAGGAAAGTGTAAACAAACATATAATAATCGGTCAAAAACATGATGCAGCTTTTGCAGAGGAAAGTCTCATCTCTCGAAAATGACAGCGTACCTGGACATTCAAAAAGCTTTTTCACAAATGTCTTCATTAAAGCCTCTAGAGAAATAAAGAAATAAAACTCTAGTGGGATGAAAAGTGGAGTCCTATTGTTGACAAATAACTGTTTAACAAGAACAGAAGAAAAGTCTAGGTATCAATATTCAGTTTTCAAAATGGAAGCAGATTAACAACTGGGTCTCTGAGGCTGTTTGCTGATACCTGCACATTTCAACAGTCATAAACAATATAAGAAAAGAGGTAAATAAATAAATAGATAACAACTTTTCCTTAGGACAGAGAAGTATTCAGGATAGTCATCTGTAAATCTGACTGTAATGAACTGTCAAAGTATCTCGTATTACTGAATAACTAAGTAAAAAAATTAGATGAAATTCAGCGTTGAGAAATGCAAAGTAATGCACATGGAAAAAGATAGATGTAACTACAGCCAGCCATTGAAGAGTTCCAAGACAGCCATTAAGGAAGTTAAGACCTGCTGTGGATAAGTTGCTGAAAAGATCAGTTCAGTGGTCAATAGCAAGTAAAAAGACGAACAGCAGTTCCTACGAAAAAGAGAGCAAAGCACAACACATCAGTACGCCCTGCAGAAATTCAAAGTACTTTTGCATTGCAAATACTGTATATAGTTCTGGTCCTGCTTCTTTATCTTTGAAAGACTATTAAGGTAGAAAAAAACCACGAAAGGTAATAGGACTGGTTAGAAGTATGTCTTAGCAGACTGAAAACTAGAGATTAAATGTGATAGACTTCCTCAGACTGGGGAAGAAATGAAAAAGAAGGAAATAATAGAAGTCTAAAATCAGAAGGGGGAAGGTGAAGGGAGAATGTGCGTGGAGAATGATGATTGCTACAGGTAACTGCAAAAAGTGGGAAGCTTGAAATGAATTGTCAGGCAGCGGGTTAGACAAAGACTTCTTTTCCACAAAGCATAATTACATTGTGGAACTTACGGCCTCAGGTTTAATGGAGACCAACAGTATACATGATTTAAAAAGGGAATTGACAATATTGATGATCAAATTGTGAAACGTGACATCCTCAAAGCTGCTAAACTGCTGATTTCTGCAAACTGGGAGGATATCCCAGGGAAAGATCACTCTGTTCATATCTTTTTCCCTATTCAAACTTTCTTATATTTCTTATATTCACTGCCAAAGACAGCAGTCTGACCCATTATGGCGATTCTGTGTCCTTGCAGCTTGATCCTGCTCACCCGAGGTCTCTAATCCCAGGGCAGCTGGCACCCCTCAGCTGGCAGCTAGAATGGGGACGACTGTGCCTGCAGTGGGTGGAAAACAAAAATATGGCAATTGCTTCTAAACCCATCACTTCTGCTGTAAGAAAAGCCAAGCAACTAGGAAGGCTTAGTTACACAACTGTAGTATGCGTTTGGATGGTTGATTTGACGATGGCAATACCGAGAGCTCCATTTTCTGATAAACACAACTTGCAGCTGTGAAAGATATGTAGGTCCAGTTTGTGAATCAACCTGATCTTACAATTACAGTGGAGAAATACTTGCATGCAACACTTAACTATCTCAGGAAGACAGCAAAAATGAACGGCACAATCTTTTCTCTAGTGCCTGCAGGAATCATTGAATTTATAAGGACTTTGCCTTTGGTTAACATTTTAAGGGACTGGAAATGAAAAGTCTGCTCTTTGTAAGACTGTACTCTGTTACGAAGAGAGGGAAGCTGAGGGGCCGTTCTGCCTGTACAGGTCACAGGCACAGAAATGGGGGCTGCTGGCCCAGTTCTGAGGTACCCCAACAGGAAACAGGGGAGGTGAGATTCTCCTGGGACAGTGCAGGGGCCGGAGAAAGACACCAGGCAGAGCAATAGGTGTCCTACCATTGTGCCAAGACTTCAAACTGACATATTTCAGCTGCAAAATAAAATATTTTGGATTAAAATGCTGCCTCAATCAAACATGTCAATAGTAATTCAGATACCTTATGGCCTGTTCCTCTCTGGTTCAGTTTGTCAGGTAGGCAGCATCTCATGTGGCATGTCAGAGAAACTCTCAGCTGCTATGGAGAGACCTGCTAAGCATTTTTTCACATTACATTTTTGCAAAAAAAAAAAAAAAAAAAAAAAAAATTAAATGCTGCAATATTTCCATTTTAAAATGCTGTAGTGGCACCCCAGACTCTATTCTCCTTGTCTATAATGGAAAGGAAAAAAGGCATTTTAGAAGCAAAGTAGGGAATCGATGTTTTTTAGTCCCTTCCCCTGTTAGAGCATCTGAAGCAGAAGAAAGGGGACAAATACTGCTTTTGCTAGTGTCTCATCAATCTTCTGGAAAATATATGGTGAGGCATTAGTGCTGTGTCTTGGTGGAGGAACACAGGTGCACTTTGCAGCTACCAGGTCTGGGTGCGTGTCCCAGGTTTATGTGGAGATGTCATCCAGCTCTGCACCAGCCTTCACTTATGTCTTCCCATGCAAAAGAGCAACTGCAAGCCCTGACCAGGTCCAGGATGCAGAGGGGACGCGTGGAGATACGTCCATACCTCCAGGAGTTATGGAGATACCTACGCCCAGGATAGACATTGCTGTGCTAAGGGTTGTCTTTGCTTTCAGAGAGAACAGCTCACGGCTCCTCTGATGCTCGAGTAATGTGTGTGATCCCAGCACACAGACAACAGCCTTATTTTGGTGTCCTTAGGTTAGAGGGGAGAGTTTTGGTGTGAGAACTTTCACTGACCTC
The DNA here is from genome assembly GCA_017639485.1 of Pluvialis apricaria. Lineage (NCBI taxonomy): Eukaryota > Metazoa > Chordata > Aves > Charadriiformes > Charadriidae > Pluvialis > Pluvialis apricaria. Next base: position 20,268,713 of record CM030012.1, on the reverse strand, counting down.
ATGAAAGAATTGACTTACATGTGGATCCTCTGTGTTTGCACAGCACAAGATTATCAGTAATTTTACTAAAATCCTGCAAAATCCTGTTGCCGTACCTTTTTGTCCATGAATGAGCCACATTTTTCCTCACAAAAATTTTTGGGGAAAAAAGAGGCAGATCCCACTGAGGATAGCAATTTACTTCTGGCTAGTGTTTGCAGGGCTGTTGTATGAAAAGGGGTTTTGAAAGAACTCACTTTTTAGTAGATATTAACAAGTAGTCCATTTCTAGTTTGATGGGCAGCGGGAAAAAATAGAAAAAAAAACTTGACCTGAAGTTGTATAGGAACAGATTTCTTTTAGGTCTTTCAGAAGGATAAAATATAATGAAATTTTTCATAGGTTTAATTTGATCATTAGTGAAATGTTGTGTTCCATTTTAAGATTGTGAAACTTTAAAAGTCTGAAAGATTTTTCAAAGTATTTTTTTCCATTCTTTTTATTTCCAACTGAATTTTTTTAACCAAAATGTGATTGATATTTTGAAATGAAAAGTTTTATCACAAAAACGCCAAAGGAGAACATTTAGTTTTATTTCAACTGTTTCAGCCTCTTACAATTTTGCTCTCCTGCATTTCTTGGCTGAAACAATTCATGAAATGTACTTGGATTTATGAATATTTCAACTATTCCAAGAGTCCATTTGGAGAAAAATGTACTCACTGTCAAGCAAGTCCTACTCTGTAATACAGCATCCCAAATTAATCCCAGGTGTACTACTGTGATGGTCAAAGTTAACCAGGCATAGTGTGTCCCAATACATGGAAATACAAGGCATTTCAAGAATTGAAATTGTTTCTGGAACTAAAAGCTTGTAGCTCATTTTTGACAAATGATCTCTGAAGGAAAATGCTTGTTAATTTAATATCTTTATACTGCATTTAGGTTTTTCATTTTAATGCTTCTTTGGAAATGATAGTATTGATTGCTAAATATTGAGATTTGTAAATAGAAAAATGAACAAAAAATTACATTTACTCCAGGAGGTCAAAACAGTGCCTCTGCTGAAAAGGAGGAGCTGACAAGGGGTGGAGACACAGTCAGAGCCTCACTGCCTCTCTGGATCAATGATGTTCTGCATCTTTTGGTATTTATAGCTCACTGTGCAGTTCCCATCGTGCCTGTTTCAAAATCATCGATCCATAGAATCATAGAATAGTTTGGGTTGGAAGGTTCCTTTAAAGGTCATCTAGTCCAAGCCCCAATAGGTGCCTTTGTAAAGCCTTTGCTAGTGGGTTTTTACCCGCACAGAACAGAGCTCAGAGACAAAATCCAGTCGACTAAACAAATGAACCTGAGGAGCTCAGGCTCTGGCTGTGATGCCAGCGGCAGGATCCCACTGAGAGGACCCTGTGGGAAGCATCCCAGAGGCGTAATGCTGCACTGGAGGCATGAACCTGAACTACCTTTCTCTTCCCAGGGTGTTCGCTTTATGCTGTGAGAGATGCACGCCGCTCCTCACTGCCCTTTGCCTTGTGCCAGAGGCTCCCCACCTTTCCGCCCCTGCCCAGCATGCAGCCGCTTCTCTTCTTCAAAGCGCAGGGTGGGCCAGGGACACCTGGGCAGCCCCCACCTCCCTCCCCGTCCCTGCTTGGGGCAGATCCCACCAGCTGCCGCGATGGTACCCATCGTCCATCGGTCTTTACGGGTCTGTCCACAGGGTGGAGGTCACGACTTGCATATAAGCCAGACTGCACAGAAAATAAGGATCACAACTTGGATTACAGGGGGATCAGGTCATGGAGCAGAAGAGGAAGGCAGAAAGTCAGTGGAAATAGTTGTGTGTCAAGGGGAACAACAGCAAAAGTTCTTGTCACAAGGAATGTTTTGCCTATGTGGTTTGTCTCATGGTGCTGTTCCCCATGGCACAGCGCTGCAGTCCAGCTCTCTGTAGCACAGAAATTTGATGAGGGGGCTTGAGCCTCCTGTAGGTCCTCTGGGTGCTGCGGTTTGGCTGTGCGTGCAGGCGAAGACCTGACGACCCTGGAGAGCCCATGCTTGGGGCTGTCATTCCGAGGGGGTCGTGCCGGAGGGGTGAAGGCGAGGGCTGTGTGAGGCAGGAGCAGTGTTAGAGAGGAATCTGTGCTGGTAGCAGGTTTCCAGTGAAGGGAAGATGAGTGCAGGTCAGCGCTGTTGGAAACACGGTCTCTTCATGCTGCGGTTGTCGGTCTTCCAAGCACAAGTGTATCACACTGAATATGATTTCCTTTATTTCCCAGAGCCTAATGTCTTTATTTCATAATTATCATCTCACAATTACAAAGAGAGGGAAACAAATAACAGCGTCTCATGTTCAACATGATTTTTCTATCCTCTCAGCAAGATTGTTTTGGCTTAATTAGTCAGTTTTATTAATCCTAATAAAACAGGAGCAAAGTTATTTATCATTAGTATTACTCCAATTTGCTCAATGATGTCCTGGACGTGCTTTTTATTCTTTATTAATATCTTACTAAAGCAAGATTTCAATAGTTTTAACCAAGATGAAATTACTATTTGCAGGCTTTAGGAAGGGAGTGATTTGAGAGAAGACTGAAGCACCTCTGACCCGAGAAATCCCACGACAGGGGACAAGACCAGAGGAGACTTTTGTTAGGACTTAAATACAGAGTTGAGCTGTGGAGTGGGACACAGAGAAATAGGAAAACTTCAGCAATGCTGATGTAAAAGAGGGCTGCTAATGGATGACAGACACCAGGGTGATACACAGGGCAACTCTAACACCTGCTGGGCCCCCCCCGCGAGGGGCTGCTGACCCTGTTAGGGGCTGCCTCCTCCGGTATGTGCTCCTGGCCTGGGCTTCCCCAGCCAGGCTGCGGTGGGTGCTGGGTGCTGGCTGATGTGCCACCCATGCTTACAGCAGGAGCTAAGTGAGGCCCAGGAAAATTTCACGTTGGGTTACAAAGATGTGGTGGGGACGGACCCCTGCAAGGCAAGAGCCACCCCTGGGTCAGACCCATGGTGCAGAACAGCACCAGAGAGAAGGAAGAGGGTGCAATAACCCTGGAGCCTGGAAGTGATCTGAGGCACCAAGGGGGATGGAGCAAGCCTAGCAACCAGACCAAAATTCAGACTTCCACTAATCTCTCTTTTCTGTCCAGTGCATTTTCTTCTGCTTTCTGTTCCATTCTGATCCTAGAGGAAAGGCTGGCATGAGTTTCCTTCCCCTTACTGCTGGGGCATGGTCAAGCACCAGTGGGTAACAGCTGGGGAGAGTGGCCTTGCTTTTTTCCAGAGCTGAGCTGCAACCACAGGGATTTGCTTCCCGTTCTTCAGTCTTGCGTGTGAAAAAAGTCCTGACATGATGACTACAGGTTTATTTTTTTCAACTGTTCTGTTTTGTCTTCCAGGGTTTGGCATGACCACCCCAGCCACCGTTGGAGGCAAAATTTTTCTGATATTTTACGGCCTTATAGGATGTGCAGGGACCATTTTGTTCTTTAACCTGTTCCTGGAGCGCTTGATCACTGTCATAGCCTACGTCATGAAGTCCTGCCATGAAAGACAGCTAAGGAGGAAAGGGGTCCTCCCTCACAATGGCCGGCGGGGCTCTGGAAGCTCTGAGGTGGACAGCCTGGCAGGCTGGAAGCCCTCCGTGTACTACGTCATGCTGATTTTATGTGTAGCATCACTCATCATTTCCTGCTGTGCCTCTGCAATGTACACACCAATTGAAGGGTGGAGTTACTTTGACTCGCTTTACTTCTGCTTCGTGGCCTTCAGTACCATCGGTTTTGGTGATCTGGTCAGTAGCCAGAACATCAAATATGAGAGCCAAGGCCTTTACCGCTTTGGCAATTTTGTCTTCATACTCATGGGGGTGTGCTGCATCTATTCCTTATTTAACGTGATCTCTATTGTCATCAAACAATCCATAAACTGGATATTAAAGAAGCTGGACTGCAGGTGCTGCCACAGATGCCAAAGAAAATTATTTCGTTCACGGAGGAACGTGGTAATGCCGGGAAATGTGCGCAGCCGGAGAAACATCTCCATCGAGACTGATGTTGTCAATGAAAGCGACACAGACGGACGCCGGCTGTCAGGCGAGATGATCTCCATGAAAGACTTCCTAGCCTCCAATAAAGTCTCACTGGCCATCATGCAGAAACAGCTGTCGGAAACTGCTAATGGCTATCCGAGGCAAATGAGCTCTAATTCAAAGCAAAATGGATTCTCTGGTGGGGTTGGAGCCCTGGCAATTATGAATAACAGACTGGCAGAGACAAGTGTGGATAGGTAAAATAATAACAGTAATAACAATGAAACAGCGTGAACCATTTCAACAAGTATAGAAACAACGTGAATCGAGTGGAAATAGCTAGGGAGAGAGTGTCACCAGAGGGTGAGATGGATGTGAACGGCATACCTCCTGTTGGAAGACCTCTGACGCTTTTTTGGGGCTATCACTTAATATCTTTGCTCTGTGAATTGCACCAGTGTCAGCCTTCTTTCTTCCCCTTCCTTGTGTTCCTCAAACAGGTCATTGCAGGAGAAATTTAATTTAGCCTTCAGATCAATTTTCCATGTCCTGTTCTCCTCCATTTATGTGAAATACAGATTTCAGGATAAGAAATCTGCAGTATGGGAAGACACCAAGTGTGTCTACTGAACACATTTTTAATTCGACGATTGTTCTGAGCTTTCTGTCTTACTCTCCTCATACCTGTTTTATGAAAGTAGCTTATCGGAGACCAAAAGAGGAATCAGCCTTTTTCTGTGATATTGCAGATCTAATTTAATGGACTAAAAAACCTAAACTATTTTCTTTTATATATCACTTCTTAAAATGTATTCCTGTTGTGAAACAGCTGGGCTTGAAAAGCCAGCTTCTGCTGCCATTAATATTTGTGTAAATCTGGAGTAATTCTATGACAGTTGGTAGGACTACTCTGGAGCTATTGTGATGTGAATGAGAAGAGAATTTGGCCTTTAGAATTTAATTTAGTCTTCCTTTTAAAAGGATACTGTCAAAAGTGATAGAATAAAAATTTGTCTTACTTTTGTTTTCCTCTCTCCATTTGCAAAACGTGATTTTTTTCTAGGCTACTTTTTCTTCTAGAATTGAATCACTGTGGCTTTCTGTTTCAAAAATATCAAATTAAATTGAAAACTGCCATGCTGACGAGTTGTATGAATTATTCCACAATAACAATCAGAGACTTTTCCAAATTTCTATTCATATTTTGCTCAATTGTGACTGATGCAATTGAGCATCAGCATTATGTAATGCAACGAGTAACTGAGTTTACACAACGGGCTTTAGGACGCAATTAGATTGCCATGCCAACATTCAGTGTATTATTATAAGCGACTGTGATCACAACATCCCTTTGGCAGTGTCCTTTTTACCTTTCATGTAATTCTGTCATTCTTCAACTGTTTTTTGGGTTTTCAGTGATGATAATGACAGGGTCTTGATTAGGGAAATAGAAAGTGTTTAACTCCTCATTTTTCTCAATGAAAAGCTCTGAGTGTTCATTATGACTAGAAAGGAGACTTCAATGAGAAGAATAATAACAGTGAGAAGAATATGAAAACAGGAAACAAGGTGATCTTTAATGACTGTGATTTCATATTAGGTAACTAACTGGAGAAATAAGGGATTAAATTAACATAGAGTCTAGCAAGAATTTAAGGAAGGCTGGGCTGAATTCCCGCTTCTCCTTTAACCGTGCAATGCATTAAAGCTAAACAGTATATGAGAGTGTAAATTAGCAGAATTGGTCACAAAGGACCTAATACAATTCCCCCTGAAGAGAACAGTACATGCATCAGGTTTAAATGTTTTCTCACACCTAGAAAACCCTGCAGAATACTGCAATTTTAGGGAATTTAAAACACCAGTATACGGTTCTTAATTTCTGTCATTTGGAACACTGCAGACAACCTCTTCAGTTTAACTTTTATTAATTAATATCATATCCTTTTTCTTCATTTTGGCCAAAAGTTCTTTTATTTAGGTTTCTAATACTGTAGGATAACATTTTAACACTCATTTTAAGCGATATTTGAATTTGAAAACAAAACCATCCCTCTTGGAATCCTTTCATATAGTAAGGTAAAGACAGATATTAGATTAAACAACTGTACTTAACTCGTGAAAAGCATTGCAAGCTCTTTTTGACATATTACAGCTAAAATGTCCTGATTAAAAGTCAAAACTGCTGCCCTTAGTTATAAGGACAGCTTCAAGCTGAAGCTATTAGTCCAAATTCTGTTACCAACTCAGCTGTGCAGCAGTGATCCCTACTAGTATGTCTTCATTTTGGCATCCATGTAAAATCCGAATCAGCTCCCAAACCCTAACTTTGGTGAGAAAAGCAGTCTTGCTTGTTTATGGGGCCGGTCTACATATTACCAAAAATTTCCACTCGTTTATTTTAGATGATATTATAGTACCCAAGAGCCATTACGTTGTTACACTTTTTTTTTCTCCCAAGACCTTCTTTGTCTCAACTTCACTAAATAAAACTTCTTGGATGTAAAAAGAGAAAAGTACCACTCTGAAGCCTTCTTCCAAATTCATTCAGCAATGCCTCTGTTCACTGCCTGTAACCCCAAGATCTTATTGTTACAGAAGTGTTCCTTATGCTGCCAACTAGCAGAAAGAGTTTAGGACTCGACTCATTGCTTAAGCAGGGCTGTCATTCTGGGCAAAATGGCCACGGTCTTGAAAACTGCAGCTTACTTCTCCATTTATGAGAGTTAGTAACTCGTAGTTGCAAATTACTGAGCACCGAACACAGAAGTTACTCAACACTTCTCCCTTTTCCAGATGATTGAGGCAATGCACGCTATCACCTTAAACACATAACCAAAACATGCACGTTTCTTTAGTTCATTTATTATATAGTTCTGTGTCATCATTAATGAAGGATCTGGCTTCCATATAGGATTTTCACTGAAATCTTTCTATATCTAATTAGCTTTCAAAATTTGGTTCTGGAAGTCTAAACACAGGGCAATATTCATAGGAAATAGGTGAGAAAGCAAATCGAAGGAGGGAAAAACATATACACTGGTGGAAATAGATAAAACATTACAATCTGTATAGTCAATTCAACAGAGATTATTTAGCTTTTAGAATATGACACATCCCAGTCGCAGATCATTAAGATGGTCTTCAGGGAGTTTCAACTGCTCCCAAGACATGAGGCAGTTACGTTGCTCCTTTCCATTCTCTGTGATACCAGGCCTCGCTTACTCGTCACCCCAGGTGAATCTTTATCAGCTATTTTCAATAGATCTGAAAATATCTGTGGTTATGAAAGCAAGGGACTGATATGTAGTCTTGATCAAACAGGTTGCGCAAGGCTGTATGAGATCTTTGGTGTGCGCGAGCTCTGCCTTCATTGATTAGCCCTGACCTTCTACTCTCTCAAGCACTGGCTTCCTCATGACCCGAGCCTGCCAGTTGCAAGGCTCTCTGCAGTGGTTTTGTGGTCTGATTTCATGTCCACTGAAGATAAAGAGTGAATAAGTGCACTAATTTTGTCTAATCATCTCTGTTCAGATGTGAATTGCTGTTTCCGAGATGAAGGACCAGTACATTCTGTGACTGTGCCATCTTGTATCATGATGTCATCCTGTCCCCAAAAGACCTTTGACTTTGTCATTGAGCTCCCCCTCTAGAAGCCACGCTGAACATTGAATGACATAGCTGTACATAGGAGACCAGTAAAATTCTTAGAGAATATTTGGGGATAAATAAGACTTTTTAGATTGGAAAGGGAAATTTCTGACTCCAGTCCAATGGTACTACTACAGTTGTTTTTTCTAAAGGCATTGGACAGAGAAATCCCAAAAAGCTCAGTTCATAATGTAGCATCAGCTTATTAAAGTCATAAAACATGTGGAGATATAAACATACACGTGCCAAAAAAAACCCCCAGAATTTAGCAAAGGAGTGACAAATACCCATCCTCCGTGAAAAATGAGATACAATAAAAATACAGACAACATCGCATTCCTTGCATTACTTTTTAAAGTAGTGATGAGAAATTAAAGGAAATAGTGTCAAATAGCCAGGGAACTGTTTTCAAAGCTGTGTAATCTAAATTTTAATGTCATATTGCTTAGCACTAAAATCTCAGTCAACAAGACAGAAACTTACTTTCAAAATTACTGAGTTTGCCCATTGCCTGTGATGAATTTGCATGATGGCTAATGACATAAAGGTGTGGGGTTTTTAATGCAAAAATGTTTTGGGGAAAACCTTGGATGTACTGAGGCTTCACATCTGCACTCAATAGGTCAGGAGTGCCCCTAAAAGTGGGTTGAACTGCAAGTTGCAGCCTGGCAGAGTGAAACTGAAAGTCCTTACTAGACTAATTTCCTGGAAGTTGGGCTTATAGTTATGCCACCCCTTAATAGTATCATTATTGTACAATATAATTATTGCACATTGAAAGGAAATATTTAGTGCTAACCAAAATACAATCAAATAAGTAAAGGTAGCTTTTAGGGCTTTTTTGGCTAGTCTTAGGTTTTGTAAAATTTGTGTGTCATCAGATGGTTTGCTGGGTATGTAGGTGTCAAAGGAGTTGCATTAATTTATCTCTATGAAGAACATGGCCCTCTCTTTAGAAGGACATGAATAGGTGTTTCAAAGGCATCTAATTCCTGCTGAAAGTCAATTCACTTCCCATTGTACATTGACTTTCAGTAGAAGTCAGGTACCTAATTCCCTTAGGCAATTTCAAAATCACAGCCATGTTTTAAGTTTTGAATCTAAGCTGACCTGACAGAGTCCCTGAAAAGTTCGAACACTTGGAGCAAGGTTTCAGTGCTGCAGCACAGTAATCTGAATTCATTTATTTAAAAGCCTTTCATAGTGAAAGCTTTGCATCAACCAAATAGCACAAGCAATGTTTACAGTTTGTTTGATTTAATCTTGGCCTCTGCCGGTTTTAATTATATTTGACACATTTATAAATTGAATAACAAAGAGAAGGTTGGGCTGGGCATGAAAACCAAACCAGCTCCATTTCTCAGACTGAATTAATCAAGAGAAAGAGGTCAAGTGGGGAAAAGAGCTTTCTGATTAACATTATATTTGAATAAAGTTCCTCTGGAGGTGGAGGGTATTAAGTTGTTTGGGTGACTCCTCTCCAACGGCTGTGGAAGTGGAGCTGTTTGCTATGACCTGCTGATGTCCCTGCTCTGGGAACAGCAGCTCAGTGAGCCTTAGCTGAGAGAAGGGTCAGCATTTCAATCAATACAGTTTGCATTGTTGAAGTAGTTTTGTACATTTTCATGTACAAGCTGGAGAGAATGACAAAGTGTTGTCATTCCCCTGGGCTGAAAATACTGCCAAATATACCAGTACAATCTGTCTATTTGAGACCTTTCACAGTAGTGTTTTGCTTAATCCAGGAAATAAGAATACAATCCCTTCCCTCTTCCCTATTTTCCAAACTTCTCTTGTCAGCAATGCCCATGCAATACTCTGTGCTTACTCCCTAAAAGATCACATTTCACTAGGAAAATTAAAGCCATTGCTCATCTAAGTGGACCAACTCTTTATCGGAGTCACGAGAAACACAGTGTGAACTCAAAGAATGACACTTGAGATCCAAGTAGTCAGAAGCTTTTAGATATGGCTTATGTTTGTAGACCTGCTTCATTTCAGAGAAAACCGCTGTCGCTGCAGACTTTTAAAAGCATTAATAAATGTAAGAACAATCTTGTGGAATAGATACACTAATTTATATATTGTTTTTCTACAGTTCCACTCTAGTATTTGCCTACAGTTTTCACTATTTGAAATAATTTGCCATAATAGAATAAAGAATATAAATTCACAAAGATTTTGAGAGGCATTCTAGTGGGATTTGTTTAAAATGAAATATCCTTTTCCTCAGGCTGCCTAGCTTTTTATAAAGGGAAAGTTTGATTAAAATTAGAATTAACGGGCTCCTTTGCAAGCAAGTGTGCCAGTTTCTGGATTCCAAATGGATTTCCTACTAGGTGTCCGTGCAGAAGCTCCCAGAGAGAGGCAGGATGGCCTAGCTTTCAACTGTATCTTTTGAAATGTCTTTCAAAGCTATTCCCCCTTTCAAAGCAATAGAACACTGTCAGTGTTTTCTGTTTGTGGTCTTACCTGAGAAAACTTAACCTTGCTTTTTGATATCTTTAGAAGAAAAAGATGCACATGAAGAAGAATTAAAGTAGTCTTACATAACCTTTACATGTACTGCTTGGACCTGCTAAAATCCTCCTCTTTTTGCTAACTTGAAGTTTGCGTCAAAGTTTAATTTCTCCAGCTCACCGAAGAGGTTTGGTCTTCTTAGTGAATAGTCACAGTTCAGATCAAAGAACTTTAAAGCTGTATTTGTTCATCTGTTTTAAACACTGGAAACAAGCTGATGGTCTGAATAGCAGGTACTGTGCTAAGTCTGTTAGAGTTAAAAAGGCTGGACTCACCATTGCTCACATCTCTGCAATGGTCAGGGAGACACTCTGTGACCAGTGCGGTCCGTATTGCTGCAGCAGCAGCAATTGCTGGCTATTAACCTCTGGGTGTCATATTGTCTGCATCTAGTGTACAGGGCCAGAAGTAAACAGAGGTAATGCTGTCCAGAACCACCAGGTCAGAAATTCACAGAATAATGTGTTTTGGAAGAGGCCTCTGGATGCCATCTAGTTTCCAAACCCTTCTGCAAAGCAGATCCAGCTAGTTCCTGCCCATCTCAGTGCAAATATCTGTAATTTGCTGGGTGATGCTGCTTCTGTCTGTAGCACTCTCTTCTCAGTGTGCTGAAGGTGCCCTTCTCATGAAATATTGACCAACAGCCCTACCAAGAGGAAGTCACAGCCCGTCCTCTGCAGCTATTGCATTTGGGCAAATGCTTAGCTCTAAGTTAGACACATTTCTTTGTAAATAGCATCTAGGCAGCTGCTGTTCTCAGCCTAATACATAGCAGATGGCTATTTTGATCCCTAGGTATCATTATTGTTGGCGGTCTTATTAGAGATGGCAAGGACTGAAAAGGTCAGTCAGTCTGTCAGCCCTAGGCTCCGAGGCAGGGGTATTACCCCTTTGGCAAGCAAGCCGTAGGATCTTGGCTTGGCTCTGCACATTGGATTTGGCTGCCGCCTTGGCTCAGGAACTGATTCTGCTCCACTGAAATCAATAGACACTTTGCTACTGGGTTCTTTATCTGTTATTTTTCACAAGAATTAATTTCACTTTACAAACTAATCCAGAGAAATGTTGACTAGCCTTTTGGTTTGCTTCTACCACTGCTTTTACCATTGCAAATGCTAGTTCTACTTATGCAGTACTGTGTTCTGCACCAGTTTATTACCCAGGGACCATTGTTTGGTTTATAAAATAATAATCTACTTACAAGGAAGATTTATTTAAAATTGATAGTATCCAGATTATTATCTCTAAGACTTGTTTGATAGTTGCTCATTTCCTCAGCTGGAAAACTCTGACAAATACCCCATTTTCCCTGAAACTTCCTGCAGTTCTGCAAGGGCAGGTTTTGCTCTGTGCTGACTGCCTGTGTCAGCTTGTTCTTTTCCTCAACTTTCTTCCCTCAGTCCATACCTGCAAGATCCTCTTCCCTCCTTTGTTTCTTTCCATTCCTCTTTGTCTCCGTTCATAAAATCCTTCTCCTAGCCAAATATACCATGGGGTTTGCCACTGTTGAATATTGCACTCGAAAGTGGACTCACTGTCAAAAAAAGATTCTTGTAAAACAAACACCTCTTTACAATATGGATTCAGAGCCATACCTCATCAATGAAGTGTAATGATAAAGATGTGCTTTTATTATTTTTCATTCCTACTTCCACTGAAAGTTTTTAGGAAGTTGGAATTAAAGTATCACATTGAAGTTCCACAAGACAGTTTTTAGGAAGTTGGAATTAAAGTATCACATACTGATACTTGGATGGAGAGCAGCAGAAGTGTCTTTTACTCCTTGGCAGCTGTAAGGGATATTCTGCCTCTTTTTGTACATCCAGTTGGCCTGCAATTTGCATGGATGCTTATGTTGTCCACAGATGCCTTCGGTAAAGGCTGATGAGTTGATTCAGCTTCATGGTATCAATATTTATTGCTTTTGGCTTACTATATTTTTTATAAATGAATGGGTCTGCATTGCTCTGTGAGCACAGTAAAAATCAGTAACACTCTGGACTTCCCTACGTGTTAGGGAAACAATAGTCTTGACTTCAGTTTTCTTCCTTTGGTAGGGACTGATCTTCGTGGCTGCTATAAAACACAACTATGGCATAGAAGTTAAAGTTTTTTAACTCATCAGCTTCTTGGCTATGGTTTCACTGGCATTTGAGTAGATTTTCTCCCACCAGTGCAATAATAAGATGTTCTTAAGCATTTTTGCCTGATGCCTTGTGGAGACAAAGTGCATGGGATCAGAGCGTACACATGTGTCTGTGCACCTCTGCTCTGTTTTAAACATTGGCCAGTTTGAACAAAATTGCCAAAGGGGGAGAGGTCTCACACAGAATCGACTTCCTACACTGTCTGATAAATGTTAGCACCCCACCTGAGAAAAAGTCCGAGAGGCAGGCTCGCAACCTGTTAGATACAAGAAAAGCCACACAAAGCAGGTCAGGAGAAAAAGAAAGTGAGGCACAAAGAGAGAATGATGTTCTGAATGTCTTGTCAGCTGAGAAAGTGTCAAACAGCTTATACCTCCTCAGACTTGCAGCACTGACCCGAGGGGGAAACAGCTTCATGCCGTCCAGTGATCACAGACCTATGCTTTTGTCTCATAATGTATCTAGCTTTTAGTAGAAGTAGTTGTCTTTGACTGAGAAATTGTTTCATATCAGCAGTAAGATTTTCTGACCTTTGTACAAATTCCTGAAATGCCAGTTCCTGCAAAGCACAAAAAAGTGTTGCGATATTCTAGTTTCGCTAAAAAAAAATCCCTTTAATCTGCCAGCATTTTAACTTTTTTATTTATAGCTCAATTAGCTTCTTAGCTAGCTGCCCTGAGTTCTGTTACCTTCTTTGGTTGTCCAAGGCTTAAAGGCCTTGTGCTTAAACGACTGAAACTACAGAAATGTGTCACCATATTTGCAGAAGATTTGGTCCTTGTTTGACACCATCTAACAGGCCTGTGCAATAGCAAGAATTAGTATCTGCAGACCAGAGTCTATGACGATCAGAAAATGGAGAACTTTGTCGTGCTCTTAATGGATTTCCAGCATTAGAGATTCCACAGTTGTCCCACGCAACCTATTGTGTAGCATCATTAATTTTACTTTTAAACATTTTTCCAAATGCTTAATTTCAATCTCCTTCACTGCAGCTGAGGCACATTGTTTGCATTGTAGCCATGCAGAGAACACAATATTCCCTTCCTTTTCCAAAGGAAGGTATTTTTTACAATATCTCCTCTCCATCTTTGCTACCCCAGACTAGAAAAATCCCTTTCCATATGTGACATTTTCTGTATTGTACTTGCTCTACTGTGCTACAGACTGTCTGCTTGAACCACTTTTTTTTTTTTCCTTTGAAGTTTGGTGCTCAAAATCAGATACAGTGACACAGAAAATATTTTGTTAATAGAGAATGGAGTAGCATGATTATTTTCCACATCTTACATACAACATCCTGTTCATTTATGTTCGAGGCTGGTCCTTGCTCTTTTAAAACACTGTTGATTCATCTTCAGTTTGTTATGTGCTATTAAGGCCAAATTCTTTTTTGCAAAACTGTTACCTAAACTGTAGTGCCTCCAGTGTACACAGTACCTCCAGTCTTCCTATGTACCATGTTATATGTATTGTTGTTGAATTGCTTTTATTTTTTCAGATCCCTTTCCCATACACTTTTCAGTTTGAATCCCAGTCCTTCAGCATCTTTGCCACCTCTGACTGCCTGGGATCATCTTCAGACCTAAAACTTCTGTTCTCTATTCCATCATCTAAGTCCAACATATTGACCCAGAGCAAGTCTTGCAGAACCCAGTAGATACCTTCTTTCGCTTTGAAACTAAACTATCACTCTGTACATACTGTTGCCTGAATACTGTTTCCCAATCGATTTTGCACTCATCTTGTGTTAGTTTCATCAAGTGTAAATGACAGTAAGCTGCAATTGCAATATTTTTATTCCAGGTCATGAGATATGAGCCAGAAAAGATTTAGCTTTCAGATCTGAGTGAATTTGCACAACTGATTAGTAGGGTAACAAGTAGCTAAAATCAACAAAAAAAGGAACAAAAGGAAATCTTGATTTATCAAGTCTCCAACACAAAACTTCCACTCTGTCCTTTTACAGTTACATCTTACAAAATAATTGTGTTCCCAGAGCTACAGAAGTAGATGAAACTACTTGAAAGATTACCTGGAAGAATTCAATCTGAAAAATACAAAAGTACTTTGGCGCTACATGGTAGGATTTAGGTTGTTTTTTTCCCCCCACACCATGTAATTCTGTTCTACTGATTAAAATCTCTTAAAAAAAAGTCAAACATCAGCACAGAATATTTTTCTAGAAATATGAGTTCAATTTTAATTTAAGTTTGTACATCAAAACCTATTTTAAGTGAGATTATGCTGGACATATTTAACCTGATTGGCCAAAAGTACTGAAACACGGAACAACTTTTTTTTGGTGTGACGAAAAGGTTTTTCAAGAACGATTTTCCCTTGATGTGTCAGGCGGTTGATTATCTTTTTGAAACATTGATCTCTGTGAGGACAGCAGGAATAGAGCCGTGTGACCAGCAGATCATAGAAACTTCCTTGCTTCAATCCCCAAACAAACCGTGTGGATTTATAATGAATGTGCTGAATGTGAGGGAGTTCATTATTCATTTGTCTAAGGCATCTTGGCTTATGGTCCGCTAGCAAATGCTTGTCTGACAGAAAAAAAAAGGTGTAAAATGTACTTTGCATTCCCATCAGATGATACCCATTGTAAGGAAATCTTCCTTGCAGGGAAGTTGGCCTGAGCTAAGGCTTGCTGGAGGGAAGTCGTGCTGCTCCGTCTCTGAACCCTGGAGAGTTACACATCAAATATACAAAATCCGCTTTGTAGGAAGTAGGTCAATACAGTAAAGCCATCACTCTCTTGATTTTGATAAACTTTGAATGGGCTCATGAGGGGACTTTTATCATGACTGTTTGGTGACAGTAATAACTGCAACAGTCAGTTTCCAGCACAGAACAGCACAGAGCTAAATGGGGCCTCCAGAAGCAAATATAAGTTAATAATAATAGCAAACAGCAGAGGCAATTCAGAACAGGACCACAGAGAGGAAAATGATGAGAACTCACTCAATATACTCCTCATCTTCTTACTACCCTTAGGAAGTAGCACTGGATGTTGATGAGGACTGGATGTAGGTTGGGACTTTTGAAAGGGAAGCACTGGTCTCCTTTCAGATGCATGGTAAAGTGGGAAAGTTTTAGGGCTGCTTTTTCAAGAAGTTGCCCCTAAGTGCGTAAGCAAAAGAGCCTGCTGCATGCAGCATCCTGGTAATCCTATTGCCATGGTGAGCTGCAGCAGGGGAATACGTGATAATCAAAGCATGTTTACGCTATTATTACAGGAATGGAGTAGTCTTCCAAAGGGAAGACACGGACTTAAGTATCTTAAACAGACCGGGTTGCTCCCAAATAATAAAATTTCCAAAAGACTCAAATTCAAAAATTCAAATTCAAATTCAAGAGCCTCAAATTAGAGTTACTTTCAGTCAGGCTCCATAGGCCACTTTAAAACAGCGGCTATGTTTCCAACACCAGCTTGCTTTGACAGTCCCCTTATACTACAGCTCCACAGAAAGTGGGCAATGTGGTCGTGTCACCCCAAATTCCTCCTTCAACATGAACACAGCAACCAGATGCTTCCTGCTCCTCATGCCTGGAGGGCACTCGACCCCATCTCTCAAGCATTGCTGTTTGCAGTAGTGAGGCATCTCCCCGCTCCTGCAGTTTGTTTTCATGGTTATCCAGCTCTTGATTTTCCCGGGGAGCAGGCTGGCCAGCCAGGCAGCCACATGTGCTGGGGGTCTCCCAGGCACCGTGTCCCAGGGCGCCCACCCACAGCCCCGTGTTCAGGCACGGCAGCAGCGGAAAAGGCTGTGCCTCGGGCTGTCTGCCCGGCCTCCGACAGAGTTTTCACTGCCCTGCCAGTGGTTCAGGTGCCCGGACTCCCTGCACATTGCTGGGGCAGATGCTCACAGGGATGGGCAGTTTTGGGAGAGCTTTAGGAAGAAATTGTAAGATTCTGCTCAGACATCCCTTTACTTAAAAAGCCTCTCTACTAACATAGCTAGCAAAATCCACCATAAGCAAGTTTCCCTGTGAGCAGCAGAACTAACAATACCTGTTTGCATACAAATTTATGTCTCATGTCCCCTATACTTGTTCCCTGCAATAACTGTAACATCTACATATTCCCTATATGACCAGCAAAGCAATCCAGCCCCTTTCTTTCTATGCTCAATGACACCCTAATCCAATACCCCTATTGGATATCCAATATCCAATATTCAGGTAGTCTCAGCTCCTCCCTGTAGCCATAGCAAGCCCACTATGATATCCAAATTATTTCCCACATATTTAATACCCCTGTCTCCTGCATTGTCCCCTGGCCAGCGCATCCTAAGCTGGCGGTGGCTGGGCAGGCTGCTAACAGGCCAGGTAACAGCTTTCCCTGCCCTTCCCCCAGGCACACTTCTCTCCTAGGCACTTCTATTCACAAAATTTGTAGAAATTTAATATCATTCATATTTCTACCCCTGCATCAAATGTGGTTGAAAATAACCAAGAAGTTCGAGCCATGGAATCATAGAATGGTTAGAGTTGGAAGGGACTTTAAAGATCATCCAGTTCCAACCCCCCTGCCATGGGCATGGACACCTTCCACTAGACCAGGTTACTCAAAGCCCCATCCAACCTGGCCTTGAACACTTCCAAAGAGTCCAAACAGTTGTGTTCCCACCTCATTACCAACAAAAAGTGTGAGCAGGAGGCTGTAACCATGACAAACCTCTAATACTAAACAGGTATTGTGGTAGAGGAAAAGCAATATGCATCTGACTCAGTCCAGCTGCCAGCACAAATACTCTAATAACTAATCAGAATCAGAGCATTCCAGGCAAGAATATCAGAATATTTCAGGGTCAGGGGAAAATCTGAACAAAGCATAATATTTCACATGCATACAGCTAGAGATAACTCTGAGGCACTCCAGAAACACTGTTATTAGCAGATGTAATACCACAAACCTCTTGAGTATGTTCTATTTTAAAGGGAAAACATTAAACCACATGAGATGGGTTCTGAATGATATTTATAGAGACAAGTAAAAAAGCTATTGCCTGTATCTCCAAAGGCAGCAGAATGATGACATATGCTCAAGGTGCAAAGTAAGTGTAAAACAAGTAGCATGTTAAAACTGTATTAAGAGGATGTATTATTGTGCTATATAGATCCGATATATGTCCTCATCCTGGTTATTATTGTAATAGCTTGACAAAAAGGTGATTACAAAAGTAAAAAAATAAAGCCCAAGGAAAAGCAATTAAAAATCAGAGGTCCCTAAATACTTCTTTCCAAAGCATGCACATAGGAAAACAGAAAGTCAGGACTATTTGCAGATCTGAGTCATGAAAGAAGCATCAGTCTTGCTGTGACTGGAAAGAAGAGGAAAAACAAGGGGCACAGGGCATGACTAAGGAAAGCCAGTCCTTCAGCACGAGTTCCGCCAGGTGCTCAGGAGGGCAGCTATTCCCTCCTGTGCAGGTACAACAGCAGCAAGGCTCATGTCTCACATGAGTCCCAGGGCACCCAGCAGAGTTACGACTTGCAGAATAAAAGGAACAGAATAAATATTGGGACCCATCTGGTTAATGCTATTGAAAGACTTAAAAAGGATTGAATTGGAATAAAATGCCAAAAAAAGGCAAATAAAAGGAAAAAACCCACACTTTTAAGATTGTGTTTAGTTAATGCAGAACAATAATCATGCAAAGAATGCAGCAGAATTTAAAAAATTGATGTTTACATAAATAATAATTGTGCTATCTAATATAAAATAATGCTTCTGAATCGTCATTCTTCCAGGCAGATAATGTTAAGAAAAAATTACCCTCCCCTGTAAAACATAAATTTTTATAAAAAAGGCATGCAAAGATTTTACACTTTTCTCTTTAGCAGGTGGCATTAAGGGCTTGTAACCAGACCAATAGGCCTCTGCAGTTCTCCTAAACACTGTTTCCCACATTACTGCTCAGGAAGTACATGAGCAAAACAAATTTACTTTAGAAATATATCTGTGCTAAAAGCAATATAGCTCCTGTAACAGAATATTTATTGAAAAAACAAAATGTATGTTTATATACTGCAGCCATATCATACATTTAAGGATTTTCTTCTCCACTGACAAATGCTTAGGAAAGCAACAGGTTTGTTACAAATGGATGCAAACTACCAAATTCCTTTTCAGCTTTGCTAGATGCTGTGAACTGTTTAAGGGCAAAGCAGTTACATGAACAGATATAACAGGGGGTAAACTGTCACATTTACACCAAAGAAGGATTTGGCCTTTGGAACTGCGGGGCCTAAATACTAGGCCAGCTCTTTCCCATTAAAATAACGTACTGCTCTCTCCAAAGCCTTCTGGAGTGCCTACATTTCTGATTCTTGCAGCAGTCAGATATTAGAATAACAGTAGGGGTACAGTGTAGAAATACATTTACGTTAAAAGACCTGTAAGGAAATGAATACTATTGTGGCTAACATATGTAGCTGTATGAACCGTTTAGATTGCATTTTAAGTGTTGTATTCCATCATCATATTCTACTTTAACAGCTATTTGCTTTTTGCAGAGGTTGGGAATTGGTACATAAGCTTAGCATCAGGGATTAGGCTAATGTTTAATGAAGATAGGTAACTGTGATAATGTATCATTCAAAACTCACAATTTATGAGATTCAAGACTTTTGAAGTGATTTTCCCACTATTTCTTGAATTACCTGTTCAGTTGATGACACTTTCTCATTGATAGAGATTCAGTTATCGACCAGCTATTAGAAAGATTGCTGCAGCATGCTGAAAGCAATAAGGAAGTATAAAATCTGACCCTATAAAAACACTATTGTCACTGAGTTTGGCTCCCAGAAATGAGAAGCTATGAGAGTATTAATAGCATGCAATCCATTTATTTTCGTGCCCAGAAATGGTTTGTAAGTTATTTAAAAATTAAGATGCTGATATTTTTCTATTCAATAAAAGATAGCAATGTTATCAGATGTGCGTGGATTAATTTTTTTTCAGGTAACACTGACCAAAATGACTACTTGCTTAATACTACAAACCAGGAGACATTACAAAACATATTATTTTTTTTCCCCAGACACCTTTTCAGAGGGTGTAAGGGCAGGATGAGTGGCGCTGCTACAAGGCACAGAAACTTATGGCTGGTGGTTTGGGGTGAAGTTGGGATTTGGCACTTTATAACACCAAAGGGAAGTGTTTGCAGAGGTCAAAAGGCTGCTGTATAAGCAGAGATTCCAAGCATTTCAAGTGAGAGGGCTTTTTGTTGCTCCTGCCATATGATGGGGACCCAGCCTAGCCCCCCAAGTAGGGGGCTGCTCTCAGCCTCACATGCAGGCCCTGTTCTCCCCCCTCACAGCTGCCAGCCATTTTGGGGAGGCACCAGGTGATCGGGACAAAAGCTGACCAGGTGAGATGGTTCCTCGGTGGAGATGTGTGCATTGTGGGGTTGTGCTCAGCCAGGAGGGCTGGGGAGAAAATCAGGCTTGTGAGGCACTGTGACAGACCCCCACTGGAGAGCTGCCGAAGGTGAGGTGGGTCTGGATCAGACCCTACTGAGGGGAACTGGGGTTGGATGCAGCCTTGGGGTGGCTGGGCAGGGCCATGGGGCTGGAGCTGGGCCAGGACATGGGCCCATAGCCAGGCAGGGCTGTGGGGAGCTGGAGACTGGCCCTGCTGTGGTGTCACTGGGGCAGGGGCTGATGGCCCAGGGGGGCTGACATGGGGTCCTGGGCCACGGGCGGGATGGGAGAGGCTGGTCAGGGCCAGTGAGGCTCTCGGTGCCCTGACTCATGTGGGGTTTGGCCTGGTGAGGGCGAGAGCTCTGGCTCAGAAGGCCAGGGCTGGCCCTAGGCATGGGTCTCTCAGCTGGCAGAACTGAGGAACAGCCCTTTTAGGCAGGAGCTTCTCAAGGCACAGCAAGATCATGCTGATGTTCATGGTTTGCTTCAGCTTAGTTTTGGTTCCCCAGAGAAGCCCCACCAGTGATCCCCCTCATACCTCACCAGCCATTTGCTTGGCATGGAACAGCACAGCGTGGCTGCTCCCTCGCAGCGCTGTGAGCCTCTGCCATGTCCTGTGACAGGAGAGACAGTCAGCACTCACTGCTGAAATGAGAGCCTGTCAATTAAATGCTCTCTAATTTAATTTGTCTGTCACGGACCCGGGATGTTTTGTGCGAGAGTGTCTCTAACCCTGTCTATTAGTATGTTAGCACAACTTGTCAAAATGCTCTCATGGTCTCAGCGAACAGCTAAATGAGACACTTGTCCCTTCTTATGCGATGTATCAAATCCACACATGCTGTTTGCCAAAAGGCAGATGTTTCTGTTCATTGAAGCTCACTCACTATAATGAAGATGACTTTTGTGTCTTCAGTTCTGTTTTTTCAGAAGTTATTCTTGTGGCTGAGTTTGTGCTCCTGACAAATATGGTATCAGTGGTGAGTCTGGGGAGAACGCAGTTACCACAGGGGAAATAAATGATCTATGTTTTTTGCAGAGCCTAACCTCGGGTTTGTGTTTTACAGATTCCTGAATGCCTTGTCTCCTGCTTTGCTTGGTATAAGATAACAAATGCGAAGGAAAACGCATTGGCATTGTGTTAGCAGAGGACAAATATGCAGATCGAAATCCCTGTTGGAAACAAATGATCTAGCCTGATTTTCGTTCTTCTAGAGAGCAGACTCCTATATCCCAGGTTAGTGTCTTAGTCATGGGGTCATGGACTGCTTTCTTTGGGTTATATCTGTCTTAGAAAAATATTACTACAGGTCTGAAAAGTTCTCCAATTAGTAACTGATGAAAAAAATCAAATTATTTCAAAGGAGAATTAGGCAAACTGGTGAGGAAAAGGTCTGTTAAGGGTGTTTCCAGGTACTTGTTTATCTGAAAAATAACCTCTCTTATACTGCTGTCATCGTTGTTGAGGTTGTGGTGGGACAAGAGCTCTCCCTAGTATGTTCTGCAGTTCAGGTCACCCTTTCCTCCACACCAGGCTTTGCTTGAGGCTTGTTGGAGAGCAGCTCAGATCACTCCCTTCACTTGTGCCTCCACTTCCTTTTGAAGAAAACCTGGAGGTAAGTGTAGGTCTCAAGCCCAGTCTCTGGATGTGCCATTGATGCATGGCCAGGGAAACTGAGAGACCAGAGCTACAGCAGAGGTCATAGAAGAGCTCAGTCCCGTAGCCTCCACTCTGCATGTTTCACACCTTCAATTTCTTGATCTTCCTAGCACAATTATACAGAGGAAAGGCAATAACTAATGTCACAGTGGAGGCATTACTCCAATGAGTTTTTGACCAAGAGAGGGTTTGTTCTAAGGCATAAAATTCTGTGATCTATTTTTGTGAATAGCTGGGGTGGTGAAAGACTCTGCTGTGCCAGCTGGAAAAAAAAAAGGCACCATTTTTGTCTTGACTGTACTGCACTGTCAGTGGCACGATGGACTGATGATGGAGCAGATCTGATAAGTACTTACCAAGCTGAGACTAGACATTCATGTAAATGTTGGTGTGAATCTGGTTGGTTTTCGTTCATTGGCTTTCAGTACCTTTGAACTTAATATTACTTTCATTTCCTCTCCCTGTTCCTCATTTCCAGTGCAATCGATACCAACTCACAAGTACTCTGTTAAGAATGTGTTATGCTTTAGGTTGAGCAGCAGGCTTGTATGATGTTAATAGCTTTGAGTACATGACGCTAGCTTGTCATTACCTGACATTACCCTTTCCTCATATCAATGCCAACAAGAGTAGAGGAGCTTCTGGGAAGCTACAGGTATTGAAGATTCATGCTCTGCTCCTTTACTCTCTTTGGTATGCTCAAATACCAAGTTTAGGATCATCTTGCCTTCCAGACACTGAATCTTCATAAATTCCCATGAACTTTAGAGTTGGAATTGAAAGCCTATCGAAAATGTTAGATTTTCAGACAAGGCCAGGGCACTAGCATGATAACGGAAGATAATAAAAGAGGCTATGCAATGGTTTTTGTACTCTTCATTTGTTTGCATTCTAACTTGGCTTCCTTTAGTGAGTAACCTCTTTTGTTGGGGGTTTGTGGTTTGGTTTTTTTTGGTCTTTTCAGTTCTAAGAATCTCAGTCTTCAGATGAAATAACCACAAGTTCTGTCATTTATTTCACATTAAAAGTGTTACTTCTGACACTTATTGGGTGACTGGTTTCTCTTAGTCTGTATTAGTACAGTCCTAATGAAGTAGTGAGGCAGATTTTGGATGGGGTTTTTTTAAGCTTATATGTTTTCTACGTTGCCTGGTTACTCTAGTGTCTGAAAGCCTTGTTCTCACTCTAAGGGGTAGTCAAATAGATTAAACTAACTTTTGAGAATGGATTTGTCTTTACCAATACTGAGAGCATCTGGAAGGAGAACTGTCCTTCATGTCAAGTTTCACAGACCTTCCTGCTAAACTTGTCCTCTTTTTTACTTTTAAGACTCCCACGATTTACTGATTACTTCCTGATTCACTCAGAGGTTTTCATAGCATGCCAGTGCCACTGTGATAATTTAAAACCACTTGTTGCTGATGAAAATAAATATAAGTGGTCTCATTTACCTTTCTTGACCGTTATTTTTGATCTGAATGTCAGAAGCTGTGCTTGGAGGAAGTCTGCATATGCAGATTGATAGAAATCTGTGGACACTCGTGGAAATTTGCTACTTAATACACTGGCAGTTTCCTCTGCATTTATGGCACTCCCTCTTCCCACTGCATATAGCAGATGTAGCACTCTTATGAATTAATTATCTGATGCACAGGAGCAGAATGAGTTTCCATATCTTCCTGTACTGCAGTCTTCTGCTTTTAAATTAAAATGTTTGATTTAAGAGGAGATGATTGAAGGTTCCATTTCTCCCTGATTATTACACCAGGGTTATTGTAGCCTGTTTAAATGGAATTTGTGATGGGACAGATGACCTCAAAAAGAACAAGGAACCATTTTTCTTCTTTCCATTCTTTATTTGCAGAAAATACAGAATACTTCATTCTGTCTTCTCTAGGAACAGCTGCAGCAAAAAGTTATATTGAGACATGTGATTTTACCTCGAGTCTTTTGCCTTAGACTAAATTTAGTATTTTTCTTTGGAGTTGCCAATTTTACAGGTGAGGATGACTATGTAGTTTTGGAGCACACATCTTTCAAGTCTATAAGCGCACAGTTTAAAATAAGATATTTTTTTCTTGCCCTCCAAGAAGAAGTAACTGTAAAAGTAACAGCACTGAGGATATCTGGAGTATGTTCAGATAAGAAGTTTCAGGCATGACCACAGTAGGGAAAACAGCAGAGTAAAGATCCGGCAGCCTGGGTTTTATTGTAAGCTGAGAACCAGAGAACGAAGTGCCTAGGGATTCTGCCCATGCAATTACCGTATGTACAGGCAATCTGCTAATGCTTTTAAGGGTTGTGTTTTCATTGCCGTTGTTGTCCAGATAGCTAATTTAAAAACTAGCAGTGGATTTATTTGCACATGTTACTGTCACACCTACGGTAAAAACATCAGCTTGTTCCTAGATGTTAAAAGTTGCTTGAATTTATGCAAGTGGATTTTCTAAGATTCCTGCAGAAAATAATCCCGTTTTGCTTATTTGAATTAACTCCTCCAAAGCTTCTCTTCTTTGTTTATTTTGCAAATATTTTGCTTATCTATGTCCTTTTCCTGGGGTGGTAGCTAAATGTTTAGAGAATGATAATACTAAATAGATTAAACGGCAGCACTGTGTAAGGCAATGCTTTTTTCATACTGTATCTGTAGCAGTGTAGGAAATGAGGCTGAACTGAAATACCCAGTTTAAGCTCATAGCCCAGACTGTGCAAAAGGAATGATTGAGATACATCTCGGAGACATGTTCAGCTAAGCTTCCTTTGAAAACTGCATGATTTATCTTTTGCACATATGTGTGTGCCTTATATTAGCTCTAAACAAATCTTAGTATGTTCACCTTGCATAATCCTTTTCCATGTGTTCACTGGTTTTACTTCAGTGTAGCTGTCCTCCAAACTCTCAGAATTGTTTACCTCTCAGTGACTTGGTAGCAGACAAGTTTTGTGGTAAAAATACTTAAAATTGATTATTCTACCATTTCATGTCCTAGAGACAGAAGTAACAGAAGCATCTGTACTAGAAAAATGGATGACAATTTAATTCAACTCCAAGCCTTTTAAGAAACCTGTGTCCACCTAACACTTTGTGTTTACCACCATGCAGCATGTTGTGGTCATCTGAAATGTCTTAGTGATAGTGGACAAAAATCTGATCATCCTACTTCAAAAACGCTTACCTTTCCTTCAAGCACTATGAGTTAACTTTGCTCCAGCTTTAGCAATATAGCACAAAGTCAAGCAATTCTACTTGCAACAAAAATATAAGAGCAAGCCAAATATACTTTCCAATATTAAAAGAATACCTGTATCTGGCCATTAAGTATTTAATCAGACACTTACTGTACTTTCACAATTATCCCCAAAGCAGCACTACTTTAAGCACACATTTTGTTAAAATAGCTTTGATGTATAATAGCTCTAATATTCTTAGAATATGTCACAAAGCTGCAAGGTAATTTGTAGATATTCTGCTTCTTGACAATTTGGTTTAGACACCTTACTAGCACTTGCTTTAATAATGCACCACAGTGCTTGTGGTTCCCTGGTGTATTTAAGACATTTCTCTTTTGTTGTCACTAGTGATTATGTCTTCTGAGAGATATTCTGAGACTCTTCTGAGAACATTGGCTTTCAGTCCACTCTACCTCATTCTTCTCAGGGAGGAGAATTAAATTCAACTATGTGCAGTAATGGGTTACGTCCATACTTGGACAAAGTGTATTAAATATTCTGCATTTATATCATGCTGCTTGGTATTTCTCTGGAGTGGCCTGTGCTCGTATTTGGTAAGGAATCATTCAAGCCAACAAACTGATCTATCTGAGAGAAATTGGATCAAACTCCAGTTCTAGCAGACATACTGGGCTATAGGTAGGGATGCTAGACAAGGTTCTGGGTGTTGGATTGTGGGGAGGGAAGAGGAAAATCCTTCTACGACATTAAAAGTAAAGGTCACTTCTGCAAGGATCAGAACTAGAAACAGCCAAGAGGCTCTGTACTAACCATTACGCTAACGCACATGTTGTGGTAAAGACAGGGACTGGCTAAACATCCTTAGGCCTTGCCAGGCCATCTCTTCTGAATGTGAAACAAGTGAAATTCAAAACTATATTTATTAGTGAAGCATTTTGAAGCCAATGAGCTATAGAAATTACCTTTTTCCCCAGCAGCCTGGACTGTCTTTGCTTATCGAAGTTAAGACCCTGCAATTTAAGTTCACCAAGTATAGCAGCTACTTCTCTTCCTGACAAGACTCAGAAATCTCATCAATCTCAAGTGGCTGAACTGAATATTTTCTTGGCAAAAATTATCTGAGTCTAGAGAAAAAGACACAATGGTACTTTGGGCCATCAGAGAGTGGCTTGGCTCAGACAATTACAAAATGGGGCCCATAAGGGGTGGGAGTTTATTCCATCTCTTACTAAATCACTCATTTGTGTTCTCTGCTCCTCAGACAAACACTTCAGAAGGAAACTGTTGCTTCGCTCTTCCTCTTGCTTATGGATGTCCCATTAACTAACTGAACTCTTCAAATATGCATTCGTATAGAGGCAGCTGAAGTATGGTGGCGAGTGCTACATAGCCTATGGTTAACACAGGGTACTTGGAACTCTGAATTTGAAAATCTGTTTTACTGAACAACAATATTTCTTCTCTGACGTTACCTGGAGACACTTTTTTTCTGCTAACTGTGGTGAAACAGCAGCAGCTGTCTGCTCCAGTTCCATTCTGCCCCAATGGATAGATGTGCCATCTCCTTTTCTCCTTCCAGTGCTCTAGGCTTGTGCCAACATTTCATAGAATCATAGAATAAGTGAGGTTGGAAGGGACCATTAAGATCATCAAGTCCAACCGTTAACCTACCCTGATTTAAAAACACCCACTTCTAAACCATGTCCCTAAGCACCTCATCTACCCTTTTCTTAAACACCTCCAGGGATGGTGAATCCACCACCTCTCTGGGCAGCCCATTCCAATGTTTAATAACCCTTTGAGTGAAAAAATGCTTCCTAATATCCAATCTAAACCTGCCCTGACATAACTTGAACCTGTTTCCTCTTGTCCTATCACTTGCCATGTGGGAGAAGAGGTCAGCCCCCATCTCTCTAAAACCTCCCTTCAGGTAGTTGTAGAGGGTGATAAGGTCACCCCTCAGCCTCCTCTTCTCCAGGCTAAACAACCCCAGCTCCCTCAGTCGTTCCTCATAAGGCTTGTCCTCCAGACCCCTCACCAGCCTGGTAGCCCTTCTCTGGACACGCTCCAGCACCTCAATGTCCTTCTTGTAGTGAGGGGCCCAAAACTGAACACAGTACTCGAGGTGAGGCCTCACCAGTGCCAAGTACAGGGGGATGATTACTTCCCTACTCTGGCTCACTACACTATTCCTGATGCAGGCCAGGATGTTGTTGGCCCTCTTGGCTGCCTGGGCACACTGCTGGCTCATACGCATAATGAATGTGGAAACACTTCGGCAACACTCAGGCTTAGTAAGACGTTTTTGAACTAGGGATTATGCAGAACTAAACAAACCTTCCCTGGCTTTGCCAACTACAGACTAGATCTGCAACAGCCCTTTAGTCCAGCTCTGTTCTCACCATGTAACTTCCAGTCCTTTCTCTATCCCTCCCTATATGGACTAGGATGTCACTATGCCAGACTTAAATGTCACGGTCCCATCGGTAAGGTGTGTTACACTGCCCTCATTTGTCATATGCAGCCTTCAACCCCGCCAGCTTCATCTCCCATTTGGGCACCTCTGCAGCTGTGTTTGTGCTCTCACCGTACAGCTCCAACTGGGTGGGAACACTCTTCCTGAGCCTGCCTCTCCTCAGAGCCAGCTCCTGGTATCATGGTGATCTATTGCTTGGTAGTTCACTTATTTCCTTAATTACCTTCTCAGGTAATGGGAGTTTAACAGAACAGTACACTGACAACAAAAAAAATACCCATTTTTAATTATCTTGGTCATAAAATTCAGATGTTGGCCAAATGGTCACAACTGAGAAAAAAAAACAAAACAAAACCCTTTCTTATCACTAGTCTTGATAGTGATCTTATAGCTCCTATGGTTGCAGTATATACTCAGGTTGCAAGAGATCTAGCTTCAAGTTGCACCTGTACCCGAGCGTTCAAGCCGTTTTCTTCCTTCTCCAAAGAGTATCTTGCTGACAGTCCAGTTTTCATATATAGATGCTAATTTTCACAGGAACAGGGTCTGAAATTCTGCTAGGTTACCTAAGAAGTCACATTATTGCACTGTGACTGTTTAAATAGTCTATAAAAATACTAATATATAATACAGCTGCAATAAAAAAGAGGGAGAAAAAGACCTACCTAGAGTAGCCTATCATCTGGTAATTAGATTACGCTCCAACAGATGGGATATCTCAGGCCTTTGATTCTTCAGATCCATCACTTCTTTCCGAATTGTTCCTCAGCTAGTTATTGAAAGGTGAAAAAATCTGATTTGCATTTTGTCTGTGCTTTGTCTCTTCTTTCATTTGCTGCTGAACATGATGACATAGTGCTTAAAGGGCTGTAGCTCACTGATTCTGACATTTGCTACCAATTCTGTCATTGCAGTCACTCTAGTGACCCCCCCCTTCCCCTCAGTCCAGTTACTGAGTAACAATTTCAGTATAAACATTGTGGCATGCCCTAGATGCAAGAGTTAATATCAAAGTTTTCTGGCAGGCTTGTGCAGCCGGTGGTGGTGCCTGTCGTAGCTTTGCTTCTGTTGTTACTCAATTAAGCTGTATAAAGGCATCCTGGGCATGATGATCCCATACAACTCCAACATACGTGTGTGTCTGGCTCCAAAATCTGTTGTCATGTCCGTCTCTCTTTTAAAATAATGCCTCTCAGAATTAATGTTTTAAAGAATGTCAAGGCTTGCATATGGAAAATATTATCACAATGTAATAATTTTCTTTTATTTTGCTGTACCTAAATTCCAATGACTTTAAGGGTTGAAATACTTTGGATTTGGTGATGATTTTCTTTTTTTCCCCTGAAGTGCAGTTAAACTATTTCTATTATAAATGTAATGCATTTGAAATTAAGAGGTGGTAGGGACCATCCTGAGGCAAAAACTTCAAAACCACAAATCCTCCAACTCCTTGTCTCATTCCACACACCCACTCCCCATAAAAATCCCAGAATAAACAACTAGGACTTTCATTTATCTTTATGGGGAGAGAAGACTGTAATACTGGATCAGATGAACGGCGTATTCAGATCTGTGTCTGGCAGCAACCAGTGCAAGATGCCTTAGAGAAGACTGTCTGAATTCTGTTAATGGATAACTATGAAATAATCTGCTTATCTGGGAAACTTGTCTTTAATGTATTTCACTTGTCCAGAAACAATACATTTTATATTGCTTAGAAAATTGTCATGTCTAATATTGAATGGTCCTGTTCAGATGGATGTTACTATCTTACTTTGTTCTGTGTAAAAGAAATAATGAATTGAAGTTTTATGGGTTGACTGTGACATTTTAAACATCTACACCAAGTGCATAAGAGAAAAGCAGTGGAGAATAAGGCCAGTGCTACTTAAATTGGGATGCTTCTGTGGAAAAAGTTCCTGATCAAAACTCTCCAAGACCTTAAGCACTGAACCACCTTCACTCTCATTGTACAGTATTCTAGCTGGCCCAGAAAGAGCTCACTGATTTGCCTGTTTCCCCATCCTCCAAATTTACAGGGAAAACACATTTTTCATTTCTAATAAATTATTTCCTGTTACACCTATGTAAATATCTCTATCCCTTTCAGCTACACACTTTGCAAAGCTGGTGACAAAGTACTCATTTTTCTTATAAGGCAAGATGACATATGATACTACTTCAGTAAGGTGATTGCAGCAGTAGTAAAAAGAACAAAGATATTTCATTGTCTTCTGATAAAGCATCCTTCATATGAAAAACTAAGTTTTATGAACTCTGACTAAATTATTAATCATTTCATTTTAAGGTGTCTGACTGTACTGTGGATTTCAGTCATTGCTTTCTGATTTCTCATAGTATAACAGATGCGCATCACTCATCCAAAGGATAGTTTTATTGCTTTGAAGCAGTGATCTCTGCATGTTCCTGTTCTGCTCCAGCTCAGTTCATTTAGAGGTGGTAGCAGGCCTAAAATTAATAGTATGGGGGGCATGAAACCATTTGATTCAAGCTTAAGGGGAAGCAGCAACATACTGATTTATATAATCTTGCAAGTGGCTAGGAAAAGCTGCAACTCGATTTTGATGTTTATACACTTCCCCCTGGTTTGGTTTCTTGGTAACAGTTGCCACCACAGCATTTGAGAGGGGAAAGAAGCATCCTTCTCTATGTCTGTGAACAGGGCCTTCAGTGCACCAATGAGCTGCTCAGGGTCACATGCAGTCTGAGGCTGTTGGGACTTGAACCTGCAAAATGTTCAGCTTAAAAACTGTTCTTTGCACTACAAAGCTGTATGGCAAAGCCATACATTGCGTAGCAGTAGGATATTGCTTCACACGTAGAAAAAGAGTGCAGGTGACCCATTCAGAGGGATGTGAAGGTGTCTATTGCTCCTGGAGGAACCCGTATGTAACCTGCTACAGAACAAAAACCGTCTTTTTGTTGTCCCCAGTGTTACCCTGGAGTAGTAAAAAATCCAAAGAGGTAGCTTCTGAGCACTGTCAAGAAGTACAGAAATGTGTACACACATACACACTGTATGGATAATTTAGGGGCTGAAAGGCTGATGCTGTAGTATGAGATGCTCCAAAGCAGCACAAGATTGTTTTGGCACAGACACTCACAATGTTGGTGTGCTGCAGTTGGTCTGCCGTCAGTACTTGGTTTCAAGCAAGTTTTCTCAGCTTTGGCTCTTGTTCTAAAAAGTTCTTGGTAAAAATACTTGTACTTCAGTACTGCATTATTTGTTCTATGCTATAAAGTCTCCTTATATTAATGCCTTAACTACACACACAATTCCAAGTTTTACTCATGGGTAATGAAATTGGCAGATGACTAATGTTAAGTTGAACGAGGAGAATTTAAGCTCATGTGACAGTCTCTGGGAAAGACATACTGTTATATATTTCCCCTGAGCTCCAGCAACTATATAGTCAGTGCTTACCACTTCAGCTTTCCAGTTTTAACATGTGGGAAGGGGGAGGTTTTGGCACTGGTTCATTAAAATTTAATCCCATGTTTGCAGTATGTCATAGTTTACTGTAGGCAAAATGATGAGTGAGAAGTGTTAATGAGCATCATTAGTGTTACAGGCTGTTACTCTGCACTTCAAGTCCTTTTACACCAGGGGTTCCCAAACTGTCTTAGCTATGTACCATCACAAAGAGGAGCTCTGCAGTGCAGGGACCACCGTGAAGTGTTCTGCACACTATTAATGTTACAAGCACAGCTCGTTGTGCAGTATAAACTTGGCACTCCAAAACTGTACTAGGATACTGTTAGTTAATCTCATCTAATTTAAAGATAGTTGGCTAGGTTCCAAATGCCTAAGTTTAAGGAATTTAGTTACATAAAATATTAGCTATGTTTTTGAACCTGGATGGAGGAAAATTAGGTGGAAAATTTATTCCATTTAATCAGTAAGCTGCTGTGAGGCTTTGCAATCATTGATTTGACCTAATCGTTCATCTAATTAACATAATCACTCCTGACATCTGATGCACAAATTTTCTTGTATTCAAAGGAAAGTATAAAATAATGATCTTAGAATTATTTCTGCAATGCAGGACTGTGCTGTTTGAGCAACAGCTACCTTTGCTCTCAGTGAGACAGAAAGCCTCATGATGCTATTTCCAGAGAACTTCGGGTGAGGGACCCCCAGTCTGACCCCTCTCAATGCCTCTGTCCTTAGGTCCTGGCTGTTTCTGCCATGCGCTATTCAGAAACAACCCATGACATCTGTAGCACTCATCCCAGAAAAGGGAGTATTAATCTCTGCTCTCTTCAGTGGTGAAAATGTGGAATTATACCAAGCCCTTTTTCCTGCATTTTGATGATGAACTGTGTCTCTGACACAATTTTGAGTCAGTTCAGATTCACCTTTAAGCAGTCTCATTTGGGCCACGTTTCCCCAGATTGCTTAGGAAAATATTGTGGAAAGTTGGCATCACAGCTTTGCAAAGATCTATCGTCTCTACCTCTTCTCCCTTAGCTAGAAGGTCCCCTCTTGTAGAAAGGAATTGCACTGATTTGCCCTAATTAGTTGTTGACATACCCATGTAGGTATGCTTCATCTGCTTCAAGACAGGGAGGAGCCTGCTCTTTGTTACTGTAAGTACTTACAGACAGTTTGGATGTTTATTTGCAGAGATAGGACTCTGACTGGGGCTATTGAACTCTTCCAAAATTCATATAAAATAAAAAAATTTAGCCTAATGTACCTGAATAAGGACAGAAAATCATGATCAGATAACCTAGAATTTCTAACAGTTCTGTGCTTGGCTTAGCAGCTTCAATAGGTATTCAATTAAGTATTTTTAAATGGAACCTGTATTAGAAATTCTCCTTTAAAAGATAGTCCAAAGCACAAAAAGGGGGAAAATTTTCTTAGAATTTACAATGTGATGCCCTTTCTGTGGTTTTTTTTTTGTAATTTGAATTTGTCTCAAGAAAATTAGAAGAATATTAGGGTAAAGGTATGTTCTGTTCTCTGTTCTTCACTGGGTGTTCCCCAGGGCTCAGTATTGAGCCCTGTTCTCTTTAACATCTTTAACAACTATCTGGATGAGGGGATTGAGTGCACCCTCTGTAAGTTAAGTGGGAGTGTTGATCTGCTTGAGGGTAGAAAGGCTCCACAGAGGGATCTGGATGGGTTGTATTGATGAACCAAGGCCAATGGTCTGAGGCTCAACAAGGCCAAGTGCCAGGTCACAACAACCCCATGCAACGCTACAGGCTTGGGGAAGAGTGGCTGGAAAGCTGTCTAGTGGAAAAGGACCTGGGGGTGTTGGTTGACAGCCGGCTGAATATGAGCCAGCAGTGTGCCCAGGTGGCCAAGAAGGGCCCATAGCATCCTGGCTTGTATCATAAATAGTGTGGCCAGCAGGACGACGGAAGTGATCATCCCCCTGTACTCAGCACTGGTGAGGCCACACCTCGAGTACTGTGTTCAGTTTTGGGCCCCTCACTACAAGAAAGACATTGAGATTCTGGAGCGTGTCCAAAGAAGGGCAATGAAGCTGGTGAAGGGTCTAGAGCACATGTCTTATGAGGAGCAGCTGAGGGAACTGGGGTTGTTTAGTCTGGAGAAAAGGAGGCTGAGGGGAGACCTTATCGCTCTCTACAACTACCTGAAAGGAGGTTGTAGCAAGGTGAGGCTTGGTCTCTTCTCCCAAGTAACAGATGATACGACAAGAGGAAATGGCCTCAAGTTGTGCCAGGGGAGGTTTAGACTGGGTATTAAGAAAGAGTTATTCACAGAAAGGATTGTCAACCATTGGATCAGGCTGCCCAGGGAAGTGGTTGAGTCACCATCCCTGGAGGTATTTAAAAGACATGGAGAGGTAGTGCTGAGGGACATGGTTTAATGGTAACTTGGCAGTGCTAGGTTAACAGTTGGACTTGATGATCTTAAAGGTCTTTTCCAACTAAAATGATTCTATGACTCACAGGTTGCCAAATAAAAATAGTTGGAAGTTACACTAAGAGTAAATCTTATTTTCTCTGAACAGAGTATTAGCCCAGACTTTCCTATATACAAGTAAACCAGGCAGCATAGGTGAGATGAAGATTACATTAGTAAAAGCATTAACAAATGAAGCCAAAATGGGACTGATCACTTATACATACCAAAACAGGTGTCTTTTATAAACTGAGCTTACACTAAACAATGTGAAAGTTGAATCTTCTGTTGACACTTCACATCCAGATCTTTACCAGTGAGATAGCTTAGTACAGAACTTAGAAAGACTGTCTTAATTTAAAGTAGTGTTAGGATTAGCTGGAAAATTAGTTAAATCTCTGTGGTCTGTGTGGTTATGAGAGACTCTTTGGAATTTTGGGGGCTCAATTTTAGGGCCAGTTTTCTTTAATGTTTTTATAAATGATCCGGATGCAGGAATTGAATGTACATTAAGTAAGTTTGCCAATGATACTAAACTAGGAGGAGCTGTGGACTCCCTCAAGGGTAGAGAGGCCTTACCTAGAGATCTGGATAGACTAGAGAGCTGGGCAATCACCAACCACATGAAATTTAGCTGGATTCTGCACCTGGGACAGGTAATCCTGCTTATACATACAAATTGAGGGATGACAGGCTGGAGAGCAGCCCTGCAGAAAGAGACCTGGGGGGGTTGGGTTGATGGCAAGTTGAATATGAGTCACGAGTGTGCCCTGGCAGCAGCCCAAAGGGCTGACCGTGTCCTGGGGTGCATCCAGCACAGCACAGCTAGCTGGTCGAGGGAGGTGATTGTCCCACCCTGCACTGCACTGGTGCGGCCCCACCTCGAGTTCTGTGTGCAGCTTTGCATGCCTCAATATGAGAAGGACATCAAACCATGAGAGCGTGTCCAGAGGAGGGCGACCAAGATGATGGAAGTCCTCAAGGGCAAGACTTGAGGAGTGGTTGAGGTCACTTGGCTTGTTCAGCTTGGAGAAGAGAAGGCTGAGGGGTGACCTCATGGCAGTCCACCACTTCCTCAAGGGGGGCAGCAGAGGGGGAGATGCTGATCTCTCTCTGGGGACCAACGGTAGGACACGAGAAAATGGAATGAAGCTGCATCAGGGGAAGTTCGGATTGGACATTAGGAAAAGGTTCTTCACTAAGAGGGTGGTCAGTCACTGGAACAGGCTCCCCAGGGGAGTGGTCACAGCGCCAAGCCTGTCAGAGTTCAAGGAGCATCTGGATGATGCTCTTAGTCATATAGTTCAGTTTTAAGTAGTTCTGTGAGGAGCAGAGAGTTGGACTCGGTGATCCTTGTGGGTCCCTTCCAATTTGAGATATTCTATGATTCTGTAATTTTCCTTGTATGTAAAGGGACCTGGCTCCTGCTCCCAAGCAAGGCTTCTCCTATCCTGGTTCCTGGCAGGCAGCTGTCCCTCCTGCCCCCCTGTACTAGATTTTCCTTATGATTTGTACTTTAGGTTTGGAAAGAGAAAAGAGTTTTGGAAGAAAAGAGTAAAGGAGATCATGTTGTGGAGAACAATGTTACACTGAGTGCTGCCCATCTCTGTCCTGTCAGCTGGGAAGTTCTGAATTGTTCAGGTGAACATCCCAGCTTTTCAAGGATATTGAAAGTTGTCCCCAGCTTCACTTCATGAGTTGCTGTTTGGTTTGTGACCACCTCCAAGAGGTGGAAAGGCCTCCTCCCGCTCTGACAGGTAAGGCAAACCTGTTCCTCTGCTCCATGGCTTCAGGAAGGATCCTTGTTCAGTCTGCTGCATCCAGCCCCTACTGCACAAACACCCTGTCCTAGCAGCAGACAAGCCATGGAGGAGGTAGGTCAAGAAGTATCTTGGCCAGGGCCATGAAACAAATGAACTGCAGCAAGCAGCACCTGGCTCTCCTGGCTCATGGACCGCTGCCCTGTCTGCTCTGCCACTGCCAGAAACCTTCTGGCCGTGTTGGGTACATTGTGACTCAGAAAGACATAGACAGGAAAGACTTTCAGAGAGCCCTGGGGCAACCTTTGTCCAGCTGCAGATGATGCTTACAATGATTTCCTTTTGAGCCTACTAAGTGAACTATTCACCCTGCTAGGTGTGAATAAACAGGACAGGTAGTTTTAACACTAGGAAGTATTTTGATTTGAGTTGAGAAGCTGTTAATTTAAGGAAGGCAAGTAGGCAGATCCAGAGGCAGAAAATCACTTTAGTTGTTCTTGGATAGTTATCCAATAAAATTATTTTTCCCTGTGGTAACTTTAATATCCTTGAGGTAGAACTTTAAAAAACAAAAAATACTGCTATGCTAGGAATAACTAGTTGAATGGATTTTCAATTTTTGCTAGCAATAGTCAAGCTTCTATGGAGACTGTGTGCCTGCATGTAGCTGTGATTGAATTGGATTTTGAATAAAACACTATAAAAGGTTGCAGAACATAAAAAAATTGGCTTTTCCCTCCCTAACTGAAGGTGGTAGAAAATTAATTTATCCAAAATTGGGGTTACTTTCTGCTTGATTTTATCATCTTGCACAAATTTAATATTAATTATGCTTCAAATAGCAATGTAAACAGTTTTAAAGCATCTTCTTCCTATGTATTTTAAAGACAATGATGAAATTAAAAAAAAAGTGCAGGAAAGAAGTCAGAGTGTGTGACAAGCAAGTCTTTTGGCACTAAGCAGGCAATTGGGGGCCCAATCCTGTAAAACAGTTATACAGGGATTTATACAACTCAGCAGCTGTTTATGTCAGTAGTCACTTTTGCTATAAAATTTATGCGACTCTTAGAACCCAGATCCTGCTATTCAGTCATCCCATTGATTTTTTGTCTTCTGTGACATTGACTCTTGAGGCTGAAATGGTGTGTGTTGCTCTGTGAGCAGGGGACAGCATCACACCTGGATTCTTGACGGCATTTGGGCAGGCACAGATGCGAATAGCAGCTTGCAAATTCCCCTCGGCATCCACAGCCCTAATGCCTATTTGTCAGCTTTGTCTTAAAAGTTAGGTTTGGTGGGGACAGAAAGCCGCCCAGGAGCAGCCCCAAGTTCAGATCATGGCCCCATGTGGGGCTAACCCTCTGGTGTGGCCATCGTAGCAGCTGGTGAGGAGAGCAGGAATCACCAGAAACACCAGACAACACCTCAAGTGTTTGGCAGTTTTGGTGCCGATGTTCCCGT
Organism: Pluvialis apricaria; assembly: GCA_017639485.1. Classification (NCBI taxonomy): domain Eukaryota; kingdom Metazoa; phylum Chordata; class Aves; order Charadriiformes; family Charadriidae; genus Pluvialis; species Pluvialis apricaria. The sequence continues at coordinate 20,232,486 of CM030012.1, read as the reverse complement.
ATGCTTTATAGCTTGTGCAAGTACACTCTCATAGGATGTAGCAAATCTTCATGGAGACTGCCCTAAGCATTGCCCACAAAGGATGATACTACCTTTTCCCAAATGTGTGGTATTTTGACGTTGTAATGCTCTTAGCTTGTTGGACGAGCGTTCTGCAAGCAGTGTGAGCCGGGGAGCGCTCTGTGTACCGCCAGTTTGCAGGCTTGAAGAGGCTGGATGCCACTCAGACCTTGGTTGTTGTCCACGTGCCCACAGGCTGTGTGTTTACTGGATCTGTTTTATATGTCCTCAAGGGCTGGGTAGTAACAGAACATTCATTTTGTGAATCTAAATTTTTTATATAGTTGTCTAAAACTAACATTAACTATGCTTTGTGAATCTACTGTGAAGTCCTTAATTTGATTTTGCAGTTCTTTTTAGTGGTTCTGAGGCTTTCTAAGGATAACTTTAAAAAATACCCTAATTTTGGAAAATCTCAGTTACTCATTGTATCCGACGATGTTTGTAACTACTAAAACAACTACATTGCTCACACACAATGTGTCATAAATCTTGTCTGCTGTTCATGCATTTTACAGTCTGGTGAAATTATTCTGCCTCTCAGCAACACTATTTGGAGAGTAGACTGCCATCAGGATAATTAGAAATCAATCCCAGGATCTCCCACAACCTACTCGCTGATTTTGGGTCTCTGAGGCTGTAAGGAAGGCCCCGTGCATGCTCTTCCTTGCAGCTCCCAGCCATGCTGCTTCATTACAAGATGCCTCAGACTCAGTCTTGATTCGTAATCTTGATACCATGGATGAAGAAAACGACACAGAGAGACACCTCTGCCTCTGCTCCGTGTCACTGACGTCAAGGGCTATCAGTGGCACTAGAGAAAGTACATAGCTTTCATGATAATACCAATAAACACTGGCAGGCCCTTTCGCATCAGGGATCAGCTAGTTTAGACATTATCTCTTCGTATTGCATAAAGTGGCTAAGATGGGCTGAGACATTTGTGCTGTCGATACAGAGGACTAAACCGCCCAATATCAGCAGCTGGAAGTTGTCAACTGAAAGATGAATCACCCCCTGTAAAATCTGGCCCTGTCTCTCAGGATTTGGGGCTTGTCAGTCTGCTGATTTTTAAAACTGGTGATGAGGTTCTCAGATGCCTTGGCAATGGGCAACCTGCCATGCAAGCAACTGAAGCAGCTAAATAAATGGTGAGTCAAAGATTCTCAATAAAAATGAAACATAATGGCTTAAATCAAATTTAACATCCAAATACTTCCTGCAAACTGGGGCAATTGAAGCATGACATGGAAACAGGAATGACTTTATCGGATATGGGATATATCAGGTTCTGAAACAACACAGAAGCGAATTAGGCAATGCAGGTGAAGGCTATGTCTGCTTGGCAAGAAGCAAATCCTCCCCTCCTGAGTAAAGCCTCCAAACCCCCCTGTTTTGTGCAGGCAATTTGTTCTATGGCAATTTCAAAAAGGGGAGGTCTTGTCCTCAGGCAAATACACCAAAATGCCATACACTGGTGACAGCAGCGAACCCATTCCCTTCAGTGAGGTGCTTTGACCAGTACCTCTAACAGTGGCAGGTCCCTTAGTTTGCCATACCTGCACCTACACTTGCCTGCTCAGGCCCTCGCCTGCAGCAGCCTTTTTGCTACTCTGACAGCACTCTGCAAGGCACAGCTTCCTTGGTGGGACACAGCAAAAGCTGGGTTTGCTTTCCCTCTTACTCTTTTTCCTCTCTGTCCTGAGAGGTGAAAGAGTGACAGCACCAGCAGCATCGTGGCCTCTTCTGCTGTGGTCTTTGTATTGAGACGTGAGCAGGGTGACTTGCACTGAAAGGCACAGTGCAGGGAGGAAAAAAATGCATCAGTCTTGCCGGTTCTTCCTGGCACAGCCAGTTCCTTGAAGCAGCTTATGTGTGCCACAGGCTCTGCATCATGAGCAAGTGACAAAGTGCCTTTTGGCTCTTAGCTGAGGAAAACCTCTCTCCTAAAATGTACCATGAGAACAAAAGCGAGGCTGATGGTCCAAAAAGCACACCAACTTCTGCGCTGTGTGAGATAGGGGACGGAGGCACTCTGTGATACGGGGGCAGATTTTGTACAGTGAAGAAAAGTGCAGGGAGGGAGGCAGCAGGAGCAGAAGCTGAACTGCACAGGTGAGATGGTGTAGCACTGGTGAAGGGTGTGAGAGCAGCAGCTCCTTCTGTGGGTTCAGGCGAGAGGCCACAGTGCAGCACCTGTGTTCTGTTTGGGTGGAAAACTTACTTGATGCAAAAAGCAAGCGTACTTGGGCTTGTGAGAAAAGGGAAAACAAGGCTTGGCGGCAGCATGTATGGTAGGAGAAGGGAGGCTTTGAGAGATCTCATTATATGCAGGTAGCTTTGATCAGGATGATGGGGGGGGATGAGACTCTAGCCACTGTTTAAATATAGAATAATTACGGAACGTACCCAGTGATATAATGGCTGTTGCATTGATCCAAACCACTGGGCCTGTCTAGGCAATTATTTCCTACAATACCAAGAATACTGGATGTTCTTTAAACAGAAATGTTCGATTTTTTCCTAACAAATACACAAATGAGTCATCTGTTGGGTCCCATTTTATAAGCCTTAGAATCCTCTTCTCAGAGTCTATATTTGGGCATATTCGTGACTGAGTGAAGATTTTATTGTGACTGACAGCGTTAATCTTCAATTGTAAAAACAAGTGTTGTCCAACAAGGTGTCTCTAATCAAGCCAATATCCTGGGAATCAACATCTTACTTGTGTAGCCAAAACATATTTATGCCATTAACTCTCTCTGTACCTCCATCTTCCACATGTACCACAGGGGGAAGCAGAGAGGGGCATGGCCAGCAGCAGAGCCTGGCTGTCTCACCATAAGCACACACTCTGGCTCATGCAGAGAGCAGTTGGTTGGTTGCCTCCGCAGGAAAAAGGAAAACAACCATACTTACTTTCCAGTCACTGTTGCCCTTTGCAATGGTTTGCTGTAACTGAGGGATTCTTGACCCTCCACCATCAGAGCAACATTCAGAAACAAAAATTCCTGCCATCTGTTGAAGAATGAGCCATAGGCAGTAAACGATTTCAAACAAACACAGAAATGATAACACTAAATACCAGAATATATCCCTGCATTTCAGTAAGTTAAGATCACAGCTTATATTTCCCTTCAGCAATTTAAAGCTGCCATGGTTTGTTTGAAAAACAAGAATGAAATCATAATTTAATTCCCAATTAGTCACCAGAGAATATGATCATGATTAATTATAGCTTTGCTGACTGACAATGGCCTTTACACCTCCCTTGATGTACATGGACTCTTTTTGAGTCTATAGCTTGCTATGAGCTGTCTGTGGACTCCTAATGAGGCTTGTTGTGCTTGAAGTATAAAAGCAGATGAGTGTTTATCTTCACACTGTACAATGAATAAATCCGTGTACATGTTTTGGCTGTGTGGCTTTTTCACGGTTCCCTCTTAAGAGTTATTTGAGTTCTTTCCTCAATGAGGGTGCAACAATATGTTACATTTTTTGTGGTTATCTGTGTTCATAATAGCTCACCTATTTTAGCAGGTTAGCTGTTGAATACCCTTGCAGCTGGAAGAGACTGTAGGAAGTATTCTTGTAATCATACCCACTATCATGGTCTGTGATCATTAACAGCAGATCCATATATCACACAATAATACTTCAGACCTGGACTGATCAACACCTACATACAACTGCATTTTTATTTAATTAGGCACAGCACAGAATAAGGAGTTTACACCAGCTTTATGACTTCATGGAGATGAAAATACAAGGTTAGCAAGCCTGCCAGTGCAAATTTATTTGTGAAAATACTTTGAAGGAACTTGAGCTACTGGAGTAAATTCTTACCAGATTGGTGATTTGCTTCATGCTTGATTCTGCATTATGAGACAATATACCCAGCACTAAAGATCCTCAAACCATAGTCAGTCAAAGTGCAAGCTGTCTCAGGACACAGCTTGTCAAGACCACTCAGACTGGAACAGCAGCTTGCTACCAGAGGAAGGGAGGGCTCTTGGCCACACTCCAACCATTGGGGAAAAGACAGGTCTATTCACCGGAGCAGCACAAATCCAAGCAGGCCCTCACCAAAAGGCCAGAGCCAGAGAATGTGCAAAACCACACCCTCAGATATATCTTCTGATCCCAGCTCACTTTCAGTCCAGATGAATCTCGAGTCTTTAGATGCTTTAATTGATCATTTTCAGATGTGCAGACCCAAATCAGGACACAGACTACCTGTTTCATTCTCATTTTCCCTTTGACCGTGGAAAAATCGGACCTTGGCACTCAAGCTGCACTGCATTTTGCATTTAGTGGCCTTCAGTTGGGAGCTTCCAGCACACCTGCACATACAAACACACCAATGCACCTGAGGCTTGAGAAATGGGTAGGCTGGGCTCCAAACAGATGTGAAATCTGTGGCTTGGAGCACAACTTATTGCTTCTCTATATGTGATTAGTACTTCAGGCACTATAGTGCATCAGATATGGAATTATAAAGTCTGGACTTTGTCTGGATGATGTTGGTTCAGAGCAGTGGTTTGGAGAGGTAACTTAAGCTCTCTATAATTCAGTTTCCTCACCTGTAGAGTCGATTACTCTAGCTTACTTTTGTAGCATGCACTGACACCTGTGGAAGAAAAGCACTGGCAATAAACAGCATTTATGCACTGCAGTTGTGCATTAAGTGCTTTTGATTGATTTTATGGACCTGAAAGTAATTAAAAATGAGTATAATTATTGAGACAGTATATTAACTTCTAGTCCATTCCAGTGGGTTCTTGTGCTTCTGTCTGATGATGTGAAGACTTTGAGACTCTTAAGAATAATAAATACAAAAGCTGAAGAGAGTAGGAAAAGCAGTCTCATCTGGGAGAAACCCTGGTAATACAGCCTACATGATTCAACAGCAGAGTGCATTTCACTCAGGAACCAGTGTGTTTAGTTGTTGAAGCATCGAAGGCACAAGCTCTTCTCATAGTAGCTGTTACTTTAATAGTTAGTTTGGAAAGTCCCTGGACAAAACCAAAAGCCCTCCAGAAGGGGCTGTTCAGAACTGCAGGAGCAGCACGCTGACCTGTTGACTGTAACTAAACAGAAGTCTGAGCACTTTGCTCCCAACTGGTTATTCCCATATACATCCCACTGCTTTGGCAGCACTGTGCCAGGGCTCGTCTATGAAGTGGATGCTCTGATTCATCAAATGAGGGGAGTTAGACCAATGAAGTCGAGACCTGCAAAAGACTTACAGTGGAGTCCAAATGACAAGACTTTTTTTTTTCCCTAAATTTGCAGCTGTTGTATGATTCCATTGAGAGACTTACAAAATGAGAATCTCAGCAAGCTGTGGGAGCACATGGTGTCCTTGCAGGATCTGGCTCAGGGTACAACATGTTAAATAAGTATTTTCTGCACTTGACTGTAATCATCAAGGCACAAGTACACCACATGGGAGCAACAAGTTCCCAGACAAAGTACACACTGATACTTGGAGCTGACAGGATTTTATAAGAAAGGTCAAGCTGAGATCCATAGGGATGAAATCACTGACTGGCCCATGTCTTGATACAGATTAAATGTTTAAATAGGTATTCCTGCCAGTGGGTCATCTGCTTTTATGCCCAGGGTAAGTCATACCACTAATAAATACGTGAAGGGGAAAAAAGTACTGTTTCCTTCATTGATAGAACATTTACCCACAGTCTGAAGAACTGGAGACACCTTATCAAACACAAGCTGTTTTCATAATGCTATACCGATGCAGTACCTCCTGGCAAGGTTGAGTGAGGTGTTCCCTGAGAAAAAAAAAGTTAGAACTTTGTATTACAGAGAGAAAAAAAAAACACAAACAAAGCAAAAAAATACCTTTTGCGTTTTTCTCATCCTCTCAGAAGAAAACCTTTTATGTCTGTCCTCTTTGATACAAAGGAGAGAGTTGCAGGGCTGGGTAAGAGATCTGGTAGTCCATTCCCAGGTTTGCTCCCATGACACGAGCATCACAGTTGTTCCTTCACAGCTCAGCCGGTGCGGAGCAGGCGGGTTACCAGGGAGTACGCTAGGGTAGAACAGGCAACCACATGGCTCTTCACTCCAGCTGCCGAGCCTGCAGGGATCGCAACATCGTTCAAACCCTGCTGTTGAGAAACCAGCTCCCCAACACTTCCACATTGTAAACTCACGTGCTGTCTTGGTTTGCAGTAACTTGTCCATACTGTAGAAAAGGAATTTGGGGATTTTAATTTGATTATAGCATTTTAGTCTACTAACTGCAAGGTACTGAATAAGTTCCAAGGATTATAATTGTTAATAAAACAGTGAGTTAATTTGGGTGGCATCCTTTGAGTCTTTTACAGGATGCCACAGTCAGATGTAGGTTTTGAATGGCATTTGGTACATTTTGGGACAGATAAGGTTTCACAGGCTTTGCCAGTCCTCAACGGATCTCCTGCACCCTGAGATCCACATTGGCAGTTGCCATGGTACACCTCACTGGATAAAATGGTGCTGTGGAGGGTACACACAAAGCAGCTTTTAAGGCTCTCTCTTCTTTCTTTGAACAGAAGCTCGCAAAGAAACAAATATTTTTCTGAAAAAAATGTGTTAAGATTGTCAGCCTTAGAGTAGGAGTGAGCCACTACAGGGCTCCAGTACCTCCCACTGAAGCGTACAGGAGAGCTAACAGACAGCCCTGCAGGGTTGCAGTGGGAGGCAGCAATACCAGCTAGCATGTACCTTCAGGTCGGCATGGATTTCAGCCCAATTATCTGGAGCGGGATTTAAGCATGTGTTCTTGCTGTACTGATCTGGGGCCAAAACCCTCAGAAACATGAATCAGATGAAAATGCTGCTGCTGACTCTACCAGCATCCCCTAACTCCTGCAGAGAGCATCTGTGCAATATTTGTAAGACAAGCAACTTCACCGGAGGTGCATCGCAGCTCTCTGTGTGGCATGTGCTGTAAGGGGCAGATACACTGGTTTAATACAGCTGAGCTCTTTCAGGTCCTTCCCTGACACAGCAATCCATCATTCATTTGCTGAAACACATTCGGAGTCCTGGTGACGTCCTAGCCCATAAGCATGGGCTTAAATACTTTGTTGAACTGGGACCAAAATGATGTCATTTAAATACAAAATGCTTTCTTTTCCTGCTGGTTATTGAAATGATTGAGCCTCAAGTGATAGATGCAACACAGTGATGCAGAGCCGATCTATAATAATCAGACCTTATGGGAATTCTGTACTGTAAAACTAATTGAGTGGTTTGCCACCCTGATAAATGGAGACATTGAAAATGTGATTTGTAGAAAGTATCATGTATCAGAAAATAATGGGATTAATTAAATAGTCATAAAAAAAACAAAGATTCCTTCAGTAATAAGGAACTGAACAGCGACCCATAACAATAACAGCAGGGAAAAAGTTGACTGGCATTAACATTATCATCTATTGTTCCAAAATTTACTTGAATGGTACAGTGAAAAAATGCACTGAGGAACAAGTGACTGTAGTGAGCCATGCTACAAAGCCAGATGGTAGCTATGTTAGTTCCTCCGAAAACGGTCTGAATCATGTGGAAGATGACCAGAGCCTAATGTCTATTTTGCATTCAGTTTGGGATGTTTCCTGCTCCGTACCAACATCACTACTGATGTGGCCCATGTACATGGCACTGAAGCAAGGCCACAATTGCTAATTGGGCTATGATGGACTTTGATCTAGGGAGTAACAGCATATCTATAATCTGCAGACCATAAATACCAGGATTTTGGGTATCTTTTATGAGAAGCTGTTCTTACCCTGCCATCTCCTCTATGAGTACAGATTTGTTTATGCTTCTGGGGGTAGGCAGAAAAAGAGCATGTCTGTTTGTCATCCAAGGCAAACCAGTGTTAAGAGCATGTGTGCAAAGTGCTGCAGCCACTGCCACATTTGGAGCAAGGGTAGCTGGGAGGTGCTGTTGCTCCCAGGTCCACTCTGTCCCGAGCCCAATCAGATATGCTCCACCTGCAGACAGAACAGTTGGAGCAGCATCTAAATGCCCCACTGTGTAAGCCAGGTGCTCAGCCAAAATATAGCTGCTTACGGACCCACTTTGAGGACATAACCAAGGAAATTACTCCAGGCACCTCCAGGGCTGGGTAACGACTGTGTTTAGAATTTAGCATCTTGGACTTTCTGTATTGTTGTGCTATGGACATTTGTGTGAATTTGGGCACACGAATCCTTTGCGGATCTAACTGTTACTCATACTAGCAAGTCTTGCCCCATGGGGACCAGAGGGTCAGTGAAGGATACCCTTCAGTGGAGAAAAGTAAGAGTCAAACCTTACCCTACTGCAAGATCCTGTGTGGAGCTAGAGGGTGAGACCCTGACCATGTGCTAAGGGGGAGAAGGAGCATTTTCCTCTGCTTCCAGTTTTCCACTGTGCATTAGTCCAACATAGACTGTGTATGGGAATGGAAAAGGGAAATTCATACTTACCCCTCTGACCAGAGAATCCAAACAACAATTTATTAACCTATTAATTTTAAAAGTTCTGAAATTTTAGGAGAGAAGTTGTTGTGCTGGGAAGGTTAACCTTACCAAACCCGCACTACAAAGGGTCTGTAATGGAATGACACTGGAAGCAAACAGAAATCATGAAGGAGAGAAAAGGCAACCAGAGATGTGCATGCCTGTTGGGCTGTGCTGGCAGGGAAGCCAGTCACTCTGCCTTTGCTCAGCTCCTCCAGGGAATTTATGTAAATATCAATCCCATCTTCACTTTTGCAATGCACAAAATAACCACAGTTCTGTGATTAGGCTTGCAGCATCTATAGCCTTGTTCTCCTTCCCATGAGGCTGCTACAATGTGAATGTGTGTCTCTCTCTCCTCCCACTGCTGTAAGACTATTTTATTTCAGCAGAAGTCACACATTCAGCTCCATTAAACATAATGGCATCAGATTGACATGAATGCTCTTTTTAGTTATCTAAGTGAGTGTTTTTGCCTTTGAGCAGGGAAATCCTCTCTCTAAAAGCCTCCATTTTCCACACTGGCCAATGGATGGCACCATTAGCTGCCAACTGCAATGTAGCTACACTTTGAGGGGGGGGTGTATGTTTGTGCCCTGCTGATCCCTTTTTGGCATTCTTGTCCACACCCCAGCTCCAGAGCTCCAGAGTTCTGCACCTGTATGTAAAATTTCCTCCAACGTTTAAGGAGATCTGCAAACTTGGTAAAATTATACAAAACAGAACTGTTTTTCCAGCATCAGTCACCTATTCTTCAAGCTGTTTATTTGTGTAAAAACAAAGTAATAAAAATCGACACCACAGCATGTTGTGAGAATTAACAGATGTTGCAGATCGGCTGGGGACCTGGGGTGCAAGATGTTCATGGCACAGCTGTCCCAGTTTTGTGAGGGAGTTCAGTCCTTCCTCGGTGTTTCAAATCCAAATGCTCACCCCAGCTGGCATCATGAGCAGTAGTGGCACACACGCCTGCTGGGATGTACTTGTGCTAACTTCTCGGAGTGATTTCTAGAGGTCTGAAAAAGACATAAGGTGGTTCACCACAGTTAACCCCAAAGCACTCTGACATCTCTCACAGACAGGCAGATGCACGGACATCTTCTACTACAAAATCCTGGGACCTGCTCTCCTGTGGCGTGCTCTTTCCTTCGTGCCTCACTCCACACTGAAGGCTTGGAGGTTGGTGCTACAGGAATGAGTTATTCCTTCAGGTTGCGCCTCTAGCTCAGAGTTTGCACCTCAGTGCTATGACAGTAGCAGCAGCTGCTGCAAAGTCAGGGGTCAACAAAATATAAAAGCCCTTGTGTTACCACAGTTGTGCTTTTCAGCTTAATGAGAAGACAACACCCAGTTGCTGCAGGGAGAGAGCTGGCTGCCCTGACCCCAGCTGTGGGAAAGAGCGTGTTATCTGGGAAGCTCAGGCTGATCTCTGTGGGGCTAATGTATAAAGCAGAAAGGCAACTGAAAGGTTGGGAGTGTCAGCACTGCCCTTGTTGGGCTTCATCTTACAGTCTCCTCTGGGTGGTCATTTGTACAGACACTTCTGCTCATGACAGGCTCTCTGCCTTCTACACATGTGCCTTCTAGCACAGCCCCTGCCAAAAGACCAGCGTTAGCTGCCTGGGCAATGTGTGCCCCTGTGGTTTGCTTGCAGTGCTGGGGAACATGGGGGCTGATGCTCATCTGCCCATCATTTTTTTGTCTTTCCACAGACCAGTTCCCTCCTGACAGACTTCATATTGACTCCGTGCCACAGCTTAGGCGTGCTTCATGCACTCTAGGTGAATCAATAGGAATAATGTATTGTTAAGTGAGACAGAGGGCCTCAGAACATCTTGCACATACGCTTTAATTTTAATTTTCCCTTTTAAAGAAAACCACTGTAGTTTTCATTTGATCTCTTGGGCAAATTTAGAGTGTAATGTGGCTACTTGTGCCGGGAGCTTAGGCTTGGTAAAATACGATAAATTGGCAGGGCGCTAATTAGCAACACAGCCCTGTTCTCTTATTTGTGGATGTGGTTTCTGGCTGTGGCTTTGTGTAAGAAACCAAATCAAATGAAAGCAAACAATCGGGAATTTGCAATCAGAAGTGCTTGGGTAAGAAGCTGTTTGACAGCTTCTAAGCAGAGGCACAAAGATGGCAACAGGCACAGTAATAAAACCATCCGTGCAATTTACAGGGAGAAAACAATCACCGAAATTCCTTGTCCCCATGTGACAAAAGGAAAAATCTGTACATTTGAACCCAAACTGAAGGGTAGATGGGCTGCCATCAGTTTCTACATCAGATTGGCATGTTCACCCAAGAAAGCCCCACTGCTGCAGGGACCTCAGGCTGTGGTGACTTTCTCCATATCTCCTGTGCCTTTTTGCCATGACATGGTACAGTCTTTTCAACTTTTGGTAGTGTCTACAAAAGAGGTGATACTTATCACAGGATATGGGGAAATATTTCCAGCCCAGAGCTATGGCACAGAGGGGATGCTTTGGAGAATGCAGTGGATTAAATGACTATTGTGTGGCTGCCTGGGATCGTAGGGACTGGATTTCATGACCCAAACAAGCCCTTCCAGCTTTTTCAACTTATTGGTATATGTTATGTGCTTGGTAGCTCTTTGATTCTGACACACAAGGTAAAGTTTTGCTTGACTCCAGAATTAAATTTCCTGAGGACAGAGGCAGCCGAGCCCTGGCCGTGCCTGACTCAGGACAGACGGGTGCTGTGGCTGCCAGCCCAGGAGACAGGAATGCGGCTCCGCTCTGAGCAGACTCTGGTGAGTCAAGCGAGCACATGCTTCGCTTGCCAGTGCCACCGGGGAAAAGGATTAGATTACTTTAGCCCATTCTCCTCCCCTTCACAAGCCTGCATGGTGTGGGAAGGGGTTGTTTTCCCTCATCTCTCCTGTGTTAGTATAAGTTTTTTGTAGGAAACCAACCCTGCAAACACACTTCTTTGTCTCCTGTCCCACGAGTTGCCTTCTGCTCCTCAGAAACAGCCTGCAAACCAGAAACCTCTTAAGGCAGGGCTTGGTCATTCCTGGGCATCCCTTCACTAAAGAGGTGCTACCTGAACATGGATCCCTCGTAGACTTCCTAAAACAAAATTGTTAATGAAACAAAAAGAATTCTTCATTGCATAGTGCTATGCTTTCTGTGGCTAGGAATGAGCTTTTATTTCTCATGAAACAGAGAAAAAAAGATGTGAGTGTCTTTGTGGTAGCAGTATATGCTCATTTAAAAATCTTCCTGTATACAAACCAGCCTCTATATTACAATGCACTAAAAGCTAAGAAAATACTATCCATGGAAGATGTCTTAATGAAGCTGTGCCACATGAAGTCAGGTCAAAGATCTAGTTGTGATTCCAACAGCAGTCAGTAGCAGAAGTCTAGGGGACTTCATGCCATAGTGTCTCCATACAGCCTTTCAGCCTTCACGGATTTTTCTGCTTAAGGATTTCACACACATATAAGGGAACAGAAACTACAAAGAGACACCCCGTTTCCCAGTAATTTGGAAAAGGAGCAAAGAATAGGAGTCCAACAGTGTAACTTAGAGAGAGAGAGTGAGCAGTGGAAAGGAGAGCGTCAAATCGTATCCGCTGGCTTGCAAATCAACATCAGTCCTGCAAATCTTTGCGTAGTTCCCAAACGTGCCATCCTGTGGTCAGGAGACACACCAGTATTGATGCTAACTCCAGTCTTGACGCTAACTTGGTATTTTCCTTCTCTGAAGCAGCTGCTAATGAAGGCATTCACTGCACTGGTGCTTGCCAGGCGGCACCAGGTTAGTCGCAGTGAAAGCAGGGAAAGGAGTGTCTACCACCTCGTAAGATGGGGTCACAAGTGTTTGCGTGCACCTGCGCTCCCAGCTGCAGAGAAGTGTGTAGGCGAGTAAATTAATGAGCTTTGGTTAACAAACTGCCCCAAGTGAATTCCTGAAGCAATTTATGTTAGGCATATATCTAAGAATGTAAAAATTCCGACTAGCTCTTTATAAGGGATAAAATAGCAGGGGATTTGTAATGAAGAGGAAATATGACTTGGTAATTAGATAGGAAATGAATAACTGAGCTAAAAGCAGAGTTCAAAAAAAACTGAAATATGCTTTCAGGAGGATTTTTCTATTAAGGCTAATTGTAACAATAGCTGTTCAACAGCATAATCCTCAAGCAGCATGAAATGTTTCTGGTCCCATGCATCTAAGCTAAACTAAAAGAATTTACAGGCCTGTAACAGACTTCCACTTTTTTAGTGAGAAAGGTTCCAATATTTGTATTATTGCTGCTTCTAGACTTTCATCTGAACTCAGCCCTGGCCACTGCTTACTGCAGGCATGCTCTTACAGTTATACCTGGTGTAAATTTACTTTCAGACAGTTGAATTAGCCAATGACCAAACCCAGTTCTGGTCCTGAGTGTTGTATTCATGCTCAGACAGTGGTGATTTATTTTCAATTAGCTGTGTAGACAAAGGACTTGAGAGCTTTTCCGCAGTGCCAGGGATAACACGGAGGTGGCCAATATGGCCTTCTATATGTTTGGACTCTGCAAATTGTCAGGAACAGAAGATACCTGGTGCTACAGACATGCAGATCCTCAAGTGAATGGTGCTGGCTGCCTCCGCAGGGGCTGCAGTGCCTTCAGCCAAAACCTTTGCCTGCTTGGCATGGGACATTGGTGACTTTTGACACTGCAATTCAAACCTGGCTGCTGCCTAGAACAGCCCGTGCACCAGCCTCCCACTGCTTGTCCAGTGCATGCATGAGTTGCCCTGCTCCACATTCAGATGAGATACCTCGCCTAGAAATGATGCAGATCTGCTACCTTCCCTGCCAGGACTGGATCGCTCATCAAACGTGGCTCCCATTCCACACTGTGTGAGTAGTCTATAGAACAAACTGAGAAGAACATCAGACATTGACCTATTCAGAGAAAGAAAAATAGATGAAATGATAGTTTTCTTAGAACTGCTATTTCAGGATGTTTTGTGGCCTTTTCATTTGACAAGCTTAATAAAGAATGCTTATGTCGTACAGGAAATCTGGTTAGTCTCCATGAGAGGACTCCTCAATTGTTAATCTCATTTCTGCCAGAGACTAAAATCTGGCTACCATGATTATTGTCAGCCTGTTGATCTAATATTCATAATCATATCCGTAATTACATAGCCAATCACTTTTTAACTGGCAGTAGGATCTCTGAAAAATACATCTGCTTGGGTTGGTAAATCCTCCTGCTCTAGAGATTCCTGCTCCTGGTTTTTCTTGCTTAAGATATTGAACAATTTGCAGACTTTCAATGAAGTCCACAAAAGCCATAATTGGCAGTGCTGCCATTCACTATACAAATGCATCATTTGTGTACCGTTTATTCTGACACCAGTTATCCTGTTGTGATATAACCAATAACCTAGTCATGAGGTGAAAGACAGATCAGCTGCTCCAAATACCTTGGGGAAACACAGATTGCAGTTAGTTAATAAAAAGAGAGTCTCCTTACAAGGCAATGAGTCATATTAGATTATTTTTAAATTTCCTTATATTTTAAAGACGGTATATTAATAGTTTGGGATCTAAGCAAAAGTGAAAAGGACCGTAGCTATACAGGCAACAGATTTTTCTGGCTAAAGAACAGATATTTTATATTAAGAGTTTTAGTTAGTTATGATAATTACTTAAAGTAACATGCCAACTTCTCTTCTGCCTGAGTATGATTCGTACTAGTACAGGGCAATTTGTTGTTGCTATAGAGATAAGGGCCATCAATCTAGATCCTCAAATGGGGAAATGCCAAGTTGGGTTTCCAACACCCACCAAAATCCTCTGGAATCACATAACTGTGAATTCTTTCTCTTGTCATCTCTTGGAAATCATGACCTTGAATTGAGTGTGTGGGCTCCCCGGGAAATGCACAGAAAAAGTGAAGACCTCCAGAACAAGATTCACAGGTGTTGTGCTGTGTTTAAGATATGCAGTTTACTATCTATTATAGAAGTCTGGCATCTTTAAAAAATAGACCAGGATAAAAATTTGAGATTTTTTCACTCTCTGTGATCAGAACTGATTCCTGAGACTTACTGGCTTTCTGGGAACACGCTGTTGGTGTCTAGGTTTCAGAGAAGTGCCCTGCTTAGCCACCTCTGCTGTGAAATCAATTTGGTTTTAGATAATATGGTTTGCATTTACCCAAGTCCTGGCACAGGGATCTCGCCTTTGTTGGGATGCTCACTTCCAAGGACTCAGATGTTTCTGCAGAGGAACGATGCTTCAGGGGAAGAAAAAAGGCAAGCAGTGTCTCATTATCAAGGCGATGTAATGAAGAGACAAAAGAATGTTATTTGTCACCCATATTGTAGAGAAGAAAACCATTTCATCTCCATACAAAGTCTCATGTTCAGAGCAGAGTAGAGGTAGGGTAACAGTGGAAATCAAAAGCAATGTGACAGAGTTCTTGTCTAGCTTCTAGGGAAACAGTGATAGTTCCCATTTAATTGCTATAAGACAAACTTGAACATGCTTCTAATTTACAAAGTAGTAACTGTGCTCCACTCTGAACAGATGAAAGCCTGGACCTAGTAGGAAATACACTGAAGTCCTTACTGAAACTTCAAAGCTTAAATTGGACAGAAGAATGAACTATGAAACAAGTTGACAGTGCTGTTAAGGAACTAATAGCAAATTTGGTGGGTCCTGCTTGACTGTTTTCTTTAACTTTTTCTGTAACCCTGCCCCACAGAAGCCAGCAAGGCTCTTCCCCCAGCAGAGCTGCTGCGTGACTGGGGCCAACTCCAGCCAGTTGGGCAGGGACTCTTCTGTCTGGCCACAGCCCCACACCTGGGGCCCAGCAGGCCAGCTGCGAGATAGGAGGACGCAGGGAGAGCGCCTTGAGGGGTACATATGAGTTCTGTGTAAACAAAACACCACCTCTTGAAAGTTCCATTTTTGACAGTTCTTCCTTTGAGCACTTTTGCACCACATGAGAACCTGAAGTGATGTTTGGAGTCAATCAGAGCTGAGGGACCACACAGGCAACATGGGAAGAGATTTTCATGTTCAGAGGGCACTTCCTGAGAAAACTCCGCAGTCATTATGTAAATAGCTGTAGTCAGACTCATTAATAGCTGTTTTGAGGGAATTTATAGAGCCATAGGCAATACAGTTGCCCAGAATAACTATAATATAGTACCAACAAATGGTTTCCAACAACCACCTAAATGCAGAAAAGGGGGGAGAACTCTGGGATTGTGCAACACAAACCATGCAGTGTTCCCAGCTGTTGGAGGCTGAACTGAATTTATTTCATTGCAACAGTGCTGTATTCAGTCTCAATTAAATATGCTCAAGAGATCAATTTTCAAATGTTACTCACACTGTATGACCAATTCTTTATTTACAAAAGGAGCATCCTGAGCTGAAAAGACCACAAAGTGAGTAATTCCTGTTGACAGGGAGGTCCCAAGAAAGCAGGCTTTGGCAGAAGGAAATGATATGCCACATACTGCTGGGAAGCAGAAAGTCCCTCCCTGGTACCCAGAGCAACTCAAGGCCAGGGTGGGACATTGCTAGTGCTGTGTGCCCAAACATCTGGCTCACTGTCCATTTAAATGTCCATATTCCAATACTCTGTTTAGAAGAATACTCCACAGACTCATCTCTGGACAGCTTTTTCTGTAAAGTAACGTTATCTTCGGCTTCCTTCTGTCATCCTGGTATTCCTATTTACCTCCCACTTCCTAGTGATTATATTCTTCTATTATTCATTCTTCCCAACCCTTGCCATGTATATATCCCGACATACATTTAAATACTGCTGCGATCTTTTTCTTTTCTATTTATTATTGGTTTTTGCAATGTAAATACTTCCTTCTTGGTGATTTGTATCATCACATCCCATTCTGTCATTGTTTAGTCTCTCACTTTATTATGTATCTAGGATCGAGCTAAACTGGCCTATAAGTATCGCTTATTTTTCCCTGCAGCTGTGACCTTTCTGTGTAGGGATACCGTTGACTTAGATTGTATGACCACTGCATAGATGTGCACTGTCAATAAGAGCAACAGCAAATAATAAATGAGTAACAAAGGGGAAAAAGATAACCTAGAGCAAAAGGTGCATCTCTTCACGAAGACAGAAGCACACATACACATGAAGACCTCTGCTGGCAAGCTCGTTTGAGAACCACTGGAGTGAGAGTGAGAGTTTAAAAATGTTGAACTGTTTAATGAATTTTACTTCTAACCATAAAATATCCCATGTACATTTGCAGAGGAATATTGTCATGTTGTCATGGCACTCTTTCTTACAATGCATGATTTGTTCTTATCATAGAATCATAGAATGGTTTAGGTTGGAAGGGACCTTGAAGATCATCGTGTTCCAACCCCCCTGCCATAGGCAGGGACACCTCCCAGTAGACCAGGTTGCCCAAGGCAATGTGTACTTTCTACCAAATATACCACTAATGTAGTTTGAAAGGTCCAGGCAGTTGTTTTCCACTATTTCCCTTGCAATACATAGCCTGGGCACTGCTGCCTTTCCTCCCCAACTTGTCCTGCCATAAGCTCCTTCTCAGATTCCATCCCTGGACTCAGAGTTGCACAGCTACCTTATCTTTTGCACATGCATACACACTCCTAGCACACCTAGATGAACTGAGTTGTTAATCTTTCTTCAAATCGAGCATTTTTTTTCCTCTGGTCAGAAGTGTCTTTAGTAAGCTAAATATATGTTAAACAATGTTTTTGTCTTTCAGCTTTATCTGATGAAAGTATAAAACTAATCTTACAGGCAGACCTGTCTTTGATACTTTCAGATCTGGGTTTGTTATTTTTTGGGTTTTTTTCTACAGCACAAACATAAAATGTATGCTAGGTCAGCTAAGGCTTGTATGACAGTCTGGGTTTGGGAGAGAAGGAGAGAAACATGCTACTTATTTTACTTTTAGCCCTGCACTGAATTTGGAGCCCGACCTCCAGGAAATTAATTAGAAACAACTTAAATCTGACACTCGACATCAGACAGTTTTTGAAATGGCAAATGCTTTTCTACTCTGAATCCTGGCGATATATGGTAAATACCATGTTATCTCTGAAGCTGATCACAGGGAAGCACAGGTGGATGGAGCACATACACTCACAAAGACAGATATTTATAATAAAAGCACAATCAGTCATGGGAAGACATTAATTTCTCTAAATTAAATTATACTCTTAGATCCAGTGATAGATACAGTCTTGTATAATTATTGCCAATGGTGCACTGCATTTAACATCCCATTTTTAGCTGGAATTCTTTGAGCTTTGCAAAGGACCATTGTTTCTCTGAGTGCACATCTGCCTTTTTCATTCTCAGGCTGGGGAGGTTTGGTTTACCACGAGCTAAAGAGTTCTCCTTCTAAGAGCTGACAGCAGAATATGTTGACGTTGTTGTAACTACTACCCCTGTTTCATCTTTAATTACCTGAAACATTTCTGTGAGGTTCCTGAAGCCACGATTGTGTCATGATGCAATCACATTTCATGTATAAATATGTGTGGGCTGGATCATTATTTGGATGTGAGACCTGCCAGCAATATACTGCTGCTGCAGAAGGTTGTCTTTAGGTGTTAAGAGTGATGAAAGCAAGATAATGCACTAGAGATTTTTGCATCTTGCTGTTGATTCACATGTAGCCTGTGCCGGATAGGTCATTTCAGATTCAGCTTGGGGGTACTCTCATAGGTTATATCATTTTTTTCTGCAGATTGAGAAACATATTCTGCAAAAAGTAATGTCTCTTCTACATCTAACTTGTATAATTCTATATATCTTTGGTGAGAGCCTTTCTCTTGTGTTAGAGGATATACAGACATATCCTACCAAATGATCACAGCACAGACAGTTGCAGTCCTTGCACTGATGCAGTGTAATACTTTTGACATGAAGAACTGTGTACATCAGCCCATCGCCAAAGCATTACAACCTCTTCATGTTGCCAGTCAAGAAATCACTAACACAACAGGTGATTCTACATGTTTCAAATGCAGTTTAAGGGCACAGAGCATAGCTTCTAAATCAGCAGATTATGAAGGAAGAGGTGACTCGCAAAATGTCATAGTATGACCCCAGTGCAGTTTGATGTTACTGAAAAACAGTATAATCCTACAGATCAAACTCGTATGGTCTCTAAACACTTCACACTAGAATATGAAATATATTATCCTGACAGAGGTAACATTTGAGTAATATAGTATGAAGGAAACTGCTGTGAATGAAAAAGAAGGAACCTGAAGTAGAGAGCTATTTTTACAGCAGGGAATACGGACAATTTCACTAACTATAAACAGCCAAGGCTGACTTTATATGGGACTGAGCAGGGAGACAAGAATCTGCATTAGGGAGGGACAAAGCTTTTTCAACAGATATCTTTGTAGAAGATAAAATAGAGCTTCAGAGCCACGGCACCTGCATGGCTCCTATGCTTTTCCAGAGGAGACTGGCATCTCCAAATACTCCTGAATTCATCACCCTGCCCATTATTAGAAAAACCCATATGAAGCAATACCCAAAGCAAAAAGGAATTAATACATTTCTCATTTCTCAGTCCGCATGCCAGTACCACACTTATTCCACTGAACTCAAGGCCTTCTCTAGATGTTTTAGATCGACAAGATTTCTGCACAGCCTCTATAGTAAGTGCTGACCACTTCCACAATGGGGCTTTGGTTCTTATTTTCAATGTTATCTTTCAATAAGACTATATTTTGCATGAGTGAGCGAAGTAGAACTAGAAAAAACAGTCCCTCAGCAGCTGAAGAAATCATCTGTAGAAATTGCTGCTTGCAAGTGAGGATGACTGATTTGACTAACTCAACAGATTCAATTTGCATTATTAACAGTAAACATAATTACATAGGTATATCAACCATACCTCCAGCTAGCGCTGCAATTACGGGCTGATTGAACAGACTATGCATCATGAAACTGAACCCACAATTATTCAATAGAGGATGTGAACATGGTGAGATGCTTGTGCCGTATTAGATTACAGTGCTGCAGGAAATGACAGAGGGGAGTGATTACATTATAGCCAACAGATTAATGCAGAACCAGTACCTCAGTGAAGAGCAATTAAAACCAACATATCTTCATCTCAATTCCAGTGGCAAGGTGGTGAGCTAGTGACTCCTAGGTTACTAGGACCATTAAGATTTTTCCACTTGTTTCTCTCCTGTCTCAGACAATGACTTCCCATTCTCCTACGCTGAGGATAGCTCTCTCCCTTCTCTCCACTTTCTGCTTCCCATTAAAACTCTGGTGCATTCAGTCAGTCCACTTATGCTATTCATTGTCAGATTCAGCCTTTCTTTCTGTCCGCTTCAGTGGGCTTCGGGACTGTCCCTAAGTGCTTTCTGGCTTCAAGTCTCTCCTCAAAACTACTGTCTAATGAATCCTTGGCTGGTGTAGCTGCGCGGATGTGCTTTGCCCTCTGGCCTCCCTCCTGCACTGCACCGTGAGGAGAAGCCCTGTGGAGCAGGCACAATGCCTTTCTGGGGTTTTGCAAAGCATGAACACTTGCAGCATTAGATAAGTAATTGTAACAACTCTGCCCTTTCATGAGGAAAAACATACAAAACATTACCAGTTAATAATTCAGTGAAGCGTACAGGCTTGGCAACCATCTATTACTGTCTAAGGATTTCAGACTCACAGCCTAAGTAGTAGTTAGTATAATCTTTAGAAAGCATTCATATATATCTTTGGAAATATTACTTTCTGTGAAACGAGGGGAAAAACCTATTTCATGTTTTCCTCTTTCCATGAAAATTATTTCAGTGTCTCTTGATCAATTGACTGAGTCCTGCAAAGTGGTTCTGGAACAACCTCAATTTATGTGAATGTTGATGTAATTAATGATGAAGTATTCAGTTTGTTAAAACCATCCTAGACTATTACTGCATCAATGGATTGACTTTGAGGAGCGCTGGGTGATGGCATCTTTTCAACATCAGCAACTATTAATTGGCCAGGTGAAGAACTCTGTATTCCACTTAGATGATATCTCTCTATTTCACCACTTCTCCTTTTCTCTTTTCCCCAAATTTATTAATTTTCTCATCAGGCAGTCTTTTATATAAGCTTTCTTAAAGCTACCAAAAGCCCTACAAAATACAGACTGGCTAATATGTTAGAACTTACGAACAAATCAACTCATTATTACATTTGCCTGCCGTGCAACAAAAAGTCACCATAGCAACACCGTTCTTCACTCACTGCTGAAATACTACAGGATCTTTTCTTACAGAAATGTGAGAACTAGTAAGCCACACTACCTAGTACTTTGCCAACCACTGTTTCAAAAACAGGGAGAAAAGCATTTTCTTCTTACACTCACTTTCAGTTGGGTTTAGGATGCCACTTCGTTCTTGTGCTGCTTTCACTCATTGGAACCCTTTGGGCCAAACTTTGCCATCACTTATGGGAATGTATTTGCCACCAGGTGAATGAGGTGAATCTGATACTGCTTACACTAAGGGAGAAGTCACTTCACTTCAGCTGTTGGATGATAGGACTGAGACAGTCTCCTTCACCTACCTGCCTGCCTTCAAGACTATGAGGTTTAACTTAGGGGAATTGTCTGTTTCTTTGAGACTTCCAGATGAGATCACATGAAGACACAGTATATTACAAGCATAACTTTTAATATAATGACTTGTTCTGCAGTATTCTGAAAACATCTATGAGTCAGTCTTCAAGGTGTCAGACTTCACTACAGCACTGAAAGATTCCCAAGACTTTTATTATCAAAATTTTTGAAAGCATCCATTCACTTTGGATGTTTTGAGTTCTGCTTGTCCAGCTCCAAATAATCCGTGCTCCGAGAAGTCTGCTTTTCAGTGGTACTCAGACTTCACAACACCAGCATGTTATCAGTGGGAGCTGTAGCGCAGAGGAACAAGTACTCAAAGATAAAGTGAAGCAGATGAGTCAGTAGCTGGAAACTCAGGTGAGCTATCCAAATGAATAGACACTGCAGAAAAATAGGTTCAAACATATCAGTTGTTGCATTAATCAACGCCCAGCACAGCCAGCAGGGAAATGGGACGGGACAGATATTTTACAACATGCCGGCACACTTCAACTCCTAGAACAGAAAGGGGAAGTAAAAATTATGGCATCCTGTTTACACTGGAGTTAAGTGCAGTGTAATTAATCCAGCTCCTGAGAGGGAACATTTGCTGTACTGGTCAGCTGTTCCCTTAGTAATTATTAAGCTAAAAAAAGAAAAATATATTTATATTTCCTTATGATTCTTGCTTCAGTAGTTGATTTTTCCTTATTTCCTGATCTGTCTCTCAAAAATACACATTTAAGTGGAATACCTTCATCCAACTGTAAAAACATGTTGGAACGAACTGTGTACTTTGCATATAGAAACTGTTTCCTCTGCTCCATTCAATTTGGCATCATTTGCGCTTCAAATGAATCTTTGATGTATTAAATTTGGGTTTTTTTGGCTACAGGACCAAAACCAGCTTTGCTCAGCTTTATTTAAAGTTGTTGATCTGGAAAATGAACAAACTAGTCACTTCCTCCTAAAGCTAATTAGGAATATCTGGTTAGACATTTTTCTTTGGAAAGGGTTTGGTTTTTGGTTTGTTGGGGTTTTTTTTTCCAAAAGTAAGACTATAGAAAGTGTTTGTTACAATTAATTTCTCTACTCAAGAAAAGCTTGGGGAAAAACTTCAACATTGTCAACCCATTCTACTTGCTTTTTTTAATAAAAAGGGTTTTGTCAATGCCTTTCTGTTTATAAATTTTAGCTTAGATTTTAAAAGTGAAAAATAAACATCAAAAGAAAATAAATGCTTAATTTTTCTAAATTTTCATTCTCCTTTTCTAATTTATTCTCTATCATTACTTTTATTGGAAGTAAGAAATATCTGAAACTTCTCGTATTTCAAAAACATAAGTAACTTGGAAATTTAAATTGTTAACTAGGTCCTTAGACGTCATGAAAAGAAATAGATTTCCTCTGACTAATAAAAAGCGGGTTTTTAAAAGTGATTTAAAACTTCTTAATGAAGATGAATTTGTAATTAGCTAGTAACCTCTTAACTGAAAAGAATGAGACAGATTAAAGCCACCATCAGGTAATTTTGGTAGCACAAAGAAATTTTCTGAATTATAAATGCAAAGACTGGCAAATGAAGTTTTGTGGTGACAGGGGAAATAATTTTCATGGGTTAGAAACCCTCACCCAGAAAGTTTTTGTGTAGATGTGCCTGTCTTGCCAGCTCAGGTTAGGAGGGAGGAAAGGTCAGCCTGGCAATTACTGTAATACACCGTGCCGTAACCAGCAGCGGTTCAGGACCAAAAAACAACCCGCAGGTGCAAGGGACAACCCCAAGCTCTTAGAGAAAAGCCAGCAGATAACAGGGCATGTGGCGGTAGCTGCTGCGGGTTAATACACTTTGAGTAACTCAACTCCGGCTGCTGACAGCACCTCCACCCACCCCACACTGAAGCTCCGTGGTTTGGGAATAGCCCGTCCTGTTTCCACTCACCTCCGCAGCCCTGCAGCCTTCCAGAGAGCTGCGTATACGGCCCGATGGCAGAGTGCGCTCCAAAGTGTATGACCGAGAAAACCAAAGAAACGCGTACAGCACTATTAGTGTTTTTACACAATCTGTTTAGGTGGTTGGTGAAGTTTAACACACAGTCTGTTAAGTTACCCTTTATGACCCTCCCTCTCGGTGGAGGGTTGGGATTCATGTGTCCAGTAAGATATCTCCTTTCCATGAGGATTAAAAAACCCTTAATTCTGTGTTCACAGAAAATCTTACAGTATACTCCAAGCTTAAAAAATAAATCTCTTAAGCTAGTTATTGCAAAAATAAGGTGCATAAAACCTTATCAGCTACTTTTAAAGAATGGTCCCAGTAACCTTTCTTATCTCACCTTCTTCTAAACAAAACTTTAGTAATCAAAGCTTCAAAGCAAGTCTATATGTAATGCTGTCAAGCCATTTAATTTTTAGTATATCTAAATAGTGCTTTTATGTGGTTGCAGTCAAGAAATAAAATTTCACAACAGAAAACTAAGCGTAAGGATGTTTAGGAACATAATAAATGCCAACTCAGGTTGTGTGAACGGACTACTTCATATTCAAGAGCATGAAGTTCACCCAGGTTATTCCTAACCATGCAGAGAAAATGTGGTTTTCTAATTCTCCAGGAAGTCAGACTGTAAGGAGTTCTTCTCTATTTTAGCATCTCCTTTCCAGTGCACAGTAGAATCTATCTGGTTTGGCATTCACTTAAATTTGAGCAGGTAAACAGTCTCACTGGCGTCTTAGGTACCACTGGTGGAAACACACATTAACGTTTCAGAGGGATAAGCCCATAGTGACTGTCCTAATCCTGCATTCTGTTACAGCCGCTTGGTGCTAATTCACTACCACAAAGCCGCACTGAAGCTGGGGATCCGTCTCGGGGCTCTCCACTGAGACGAGGAATTGGCGAGTTGCCTTCAGTTCCCGTTTACCCTTTTCTCTTGAGGAATAGCACGGCGACTATGTGCAGGGAAAGAAAGGCAGGGCAAGAGCTCTTTGTGCCTTGGGGATGCAGCAGAGTCACTGCAGGTCAGAGGAGGCTGAAAGCTGCTCTCATCCACACTGGGAGCAAGGCAGTCACAGGATACCCCGGGGACCAGGAAGGCATAAGGACTGCCACCATTCACAGTTTAGAAACACAACACTGTGTCAAGGAAGGTGACAGAAGTTATGACTAACGATTCAAGTTGTGAAACAGCAGGTGAATCTTTTCTTAGGGAACGCTGTCTTTGTCCATACCAAACGATTCAAATCAAATGGGTTGTAGCTAAGAGCCACTGATGTGGTTAGGGCTGAAGCTAATAGGCTTCCACTCCTTTTTGAAAATGAACTGGTGCAAAGGTACAATACAGACTTCAGGAAAAGAATGGAGATGAAAATTACATTCCTATTTCTAAAATCATCATATCTGAGCCTTGGTGATGGGAGAAGGAGGAAGTAATCATGCTGCCTATCATAAGGCACTTATTTGAGCAGTTTAGTTAAAAAAAGCCATGTCCCTAGTTCCCTGGATGGGCAGTGTAAAGTAAAGCACTCTTCCAGAAGTAGATGAGCCTTGTTCTGAACTGGGGGAGAAGCTTCTCTTAGTTGAGTCTGTGGGGAGCCTACAAGGAGTCAGTACCTTGCTAATAACTACCCTTCACATAGTTACATGCCAGTTAGTAGGTGGTGGGGATACCTTCCATTGATAAAATATTTGAACAACTTGTAAGCGGCACAGAAACATAATGGTTAATTGGGTACTTTTAGATACATACACACTTAAAAAACCCACCATCTTTTCCAAATGGTCCTTAATAACCTGCAGTTTTATTCATTTATTGAAGGGGATGTAAGTTCATAACCCACTTATGAAAAGAGGGAGTCCAAATTGCAACTTTTGAAAATTTAACCCCCTATATGTGGCTACAATAGCAAGATTAATGTTTTTCTTATCTGTAGGTTTGTTTATTTAAATTTATGCAAGCATAAAAACCTCTAGATGCCTAGACATATATTAAGAAAGACAAATTAACATCAACAACATGAGCCATCCTAGTAATTTCCTCTACGTGCAAAAAATAAACCTCTTTGCTATGTACGAATCCCAACCCCAATATTCCCCCAGCCCTCAGCTGCCCTATTCTTCCTCAAAAGCCTGGGAACACAGATGGGGGCTTTACAATATGCCTAAAAGATCAGCAGTAGGCTTACTTCAGAATAAAGAAGAGGGAGTAGAAAACACTAAGAAAAACAAAACACAAAACCCCCCACCCTCCCTGAACAACTCAATATTTTTGACAGGAAGAGAAGCTTTTTGACGCCCCCAAGGCTATGTTCATCTTCAACAAACAAGGACTATGTGTTCTCTGTTACCCCTGCTCACTCACTCTCTTATGTTTTTTCTCTAGTGAGGGTAACACAAAAAATCAGAGGCACTTGGATCATTAAACATACTTATTGTTTAAACTTCCTAATTTGACATTATGCATACTCTGCAACCAAACCAAAAATCTGGGTGTGGAAAGCTAAGACAAGCAGCCAGGTTTCAGAACCGCATTTCTGTAGCCCTTACAGTTAGCCAGCATTACCATCCCCAAGAATTGAAAACCATTAACCAATTCACCCCAAACCAGAAAGCTGGTTCAAAAAACCACAGCATTTCCCTTCTGTGATTCAGGCTTTCGGCCACGGCTGTTCCACAGCGTGTATTAAAGGGAATGAGCTGTGAGACAATCTCGACAACATCTTTTTACTGTTGCTCCTTTATATAACTTCCTAATATTTATAAAGGCTACAAAACCAGATATGCTGTCGCAGATGTGTCTTGTGAGTTCATAAATGCAAAGCTGAGCTTTTAGACTCACCCTCCACCCCTACCATTTTGGCCAGCTTATGAAAGAATTCTCCCACTTTGTTAAAGGAGAAGCCTCTGCCCGAGCAGTCACACACCACTCGTGGTGTCGCACACACACATGCATACTCTGGGGCGCGCTTCCTCCCTCTTCAGGCTTGCTCCTAGGTTTCCCGCAGCACAGTCTCAGGTGTCAGATTTTATAAAATAATTCATTTAATTGAAAGCTACAGCAGCAAGGACAGCCTGGGCTGGGTGCCTCCAAAGAGAGGGACCCCGAACAAAGAAATCCCTGGGCAATTATACCCTTGTGATCCATACTCCCGCCCCTCACTCGCCCTTCACGCGCTGCCCACGTGTCTTTTAGTCCAATGGTGATTTTCGATCTGGGGTCTTCTAACATCTTATTGGATTCCTCTTTTGTGTCCAGGCAGGCAGGCTCTTATCTTGTTGATTTGCAGTTTCAGCCGAGGGTTGGAGCCTCCTTATCTTTTGGTTTACACTCCTTGCGCACCTGCACTCACTGGCAGAATGTGGAGAAGTCCCTGAAGAGTCCCAGACTTGGCAAAAACACTACCAAAACATCAGTGTGATATCAACATCTTCCCCATACTAAAAGACTAAACGCAGCACTGTATCAGCTGCTAGGACAATTACTATGAAAAATAACTCTATCATGGCCTACAGGCCTCAGCAAATCTAGTTACTCAGGCTAAGCAAACAGCACAAATCAAACCATATTATAAACCTAAGTAACTTACTCTAATTAAAACTTATTTATTCTAAACAAGTAATATTCCTCAACACGTTGCAAATGACAGCAAAGCTACAAGCCACAAAAATCAGGGTTTTGTAAGAAAAAAGTGACAAGAAGTCTGAATCATAACCAGTACTTCCAATTACAGGCATAATTCTAAATAAAGATGGTTATGTCTGAATCTAAAGTGAGACTGAAGAGAGGAAAAATTCCATATATTTGAGGGAGAGGATGTTTGAGCATCTGTACACCATAAGGTTAAAAGAAGTACAGATGCAATCCTGTAAGACAGTAAATTCCATAAAGTGAATGTTATTATAGCAAAGAACATCTGTTTTCATTTCATTTTGTTCCAAGTGTCCTTAAAAGTTACAGAACAGCTGATACCATGACAAAAATGCAGCAAATTCATAAAAGAATAAAAATAAAGTCAGAAAAGTCAGATTAAATCCACAGTGCAAAACAGTAACCCTTGTGAACAAATGGAACTAAACCAAAGTAAATGATCAAAACCTCCCACCTTTCTACACAGCTCAGCCAGTTACATTAATATTTAACAAATCAAGTTCTCTACTCAGACATGAATTCTAGACAAAGTGTGAAAGAAAAAACAACATCAAAGCAAAGAGCAAAACATACTCCATGCCCTACTGACTGCTCTAAAGTGATGGCCCTTTTCATGAATGCTCTGATCTTTACACCGAAAACAGTGATGGATGTAAATATAATCTATATGCTGGTTAACAGGGTGAAAGCAGGATATAAGTATTTTTAGACTACGTCCTCATCTTGATTATAACCTTTCTGCTGATAGTGATGCTCACAGAAGACCCTGTCCTTCCATACCGACTCCCCACACAACCCCACAATATCTTGTCACAGAGCTTTTCGCTCCAGAAAGAGAAAGTATCTGCAGACCCCCAGAGTTCATCAGTCACGCAGCCAGCGCTCCCGCAGAGGGGGCAGGCACCTCGGTTCTGGGGCGGGCAGGCAGGGAGCAGCCGCTGCGGGCCCCAAACAAGGACGGGCCTCTGGTGCACAGACACAGTGTCAAACAGACTCGACCCAAAACAGGCGTTTGGTTCCGGATTGAGCACGCGCTTGCGTTCAGTCTGTGCTTTACCTTTGGGAACGTCAAAAGCAGACAATGAAAGTTTCTATTGCATTTCCCCAGGAATGGTATAGATTGGTAGAGCTCACTGTAGGTACAAATGTTATATTTATCTGGAGGGAGGGATTGCCTGAAAACTTTACCAGTGTTCTTATAGTGCTACCCAAAAGAAAAGCCATTCTTACGCACACAAAAAAATGATGCTTTTATATTGACTAACTGATGCAAGAGATGAAAGGAAGCATCAGGTCTAGGAAAAAAAATGCCGCAACTTTAAATACAGGTCACAAAGAACATTTGCCACTCTTCCTCCTGTGTTTTTACACTCCCACACAGGTCAGCTCACAGCAGCAAGGCTTAACAGAAAGGTCACAGTTTCGCTTCTTTCTTGGCAGTTAAGACTCCTGAAGCTTAGATTTCATTCCTAGACATACAAAAAAACCCTCACTTTCTTTGATTTGTATTTCTATTCTTTCATTATGGAGAAGCTCCTCTGGTTACTCCCTCTGCAAACAACTTTAAAACAAGGTTGGATGCTTTCATTTATTTTGAAAACACAGATGGAAACATGTTACAGGAAAACAAACTTTTGGAAGAAGAGCTACTGGCATTTTGTACATAGAATGAACGCCTGTTTATATTGTTGGAACAGTCAGAACACACGGCAGCTCACGCTACAGGTGGAGAACAACCAGCACCAGTAGCACTCTGAAAACCTTTGCTGCAAGCAGTATTCAGTATACTAGTCCAGACATGGTCTCAGTAGAAGATCCTTCCATCAATGTTGTAAAATATTAGCTCTGGTTTTGTTCCTTTCTGCACTTCAGGCTGCTCTCCTGGGCTTTAAAGCTACTGTCCTCTGCAGTGTTCGCACACCTTCTTCCACAGCACCAGGCCACACATTAAAAGCAGAGTTTGCAGCATGCAAAAGGCTAAGTTGTGACTGATGAGTTCTTCATGACAGCGTTTTTAGAGAACCTCCCATGACACCCGGCAGGAGCAGGGCCACTGCCCAAGCTGGCATACAAAGCCGGCAAGAGCTGCAAAGTCTTTTAAGGTTTCCACTTGGCACAACACAACCAGAGCGTTTTGCTCTTTCCAGGAAGACCCACCTCTTAGTGGTTAAGCAGTAGTGTTTAAGGGAGGTAACTTGAACTACCAGGATTAAGGCATACTTTCCCTGCATATTCAGAGGTTTTAATATAATTTTTTATGGATATTAACATTGCAGCAGCTGGTTATTATGAGGTTTAATATGTCTCATGAGCTTCTTGTTTTGATGTGAACTAAACTGTAGGAATACCTGAGACGTATCTCATGGGGAAAGAACTGTGCTTTCTTCCAGGTTTCTACAGCAGTGAAGGCAGCTTCACACTTCTCAAGCAAAAGCTGCTGTTAGCAGACTTGCAAATGTCTTCTCCACTTAGCCATCACGCTTCTTCTCTAAAGAAAAGTGTTGTTGATGTGAAATTGCATTCAAAAGCTATTGCAACTTAGGAAGTAATTGACATGCGGGCACAAGGTGTCTGCCCACGGGACAGAAATCACTTTTTTTTGCAGTAGACGGTTCACTGCACTCGAGCGGACTAATTTAAATACGATTTGAAGCGCCTGCAGGCAGGAACACCACCAAGCCGGGCGGCTGTCACTTGTAACGTTACACGAAACCCCCACCTCGAACCCAGAGGTCTGAGGAATTAAGGGCGTTTCAAACCAAACATCAAAACCTGCGGGGGACGCTGCAGGCCGAGGCGGCCGCGCCTCCCGCCCTGTGGCGGCGGACAGCCGCAGCGGCACGGAGCCCTCTGCTGCCCGCTGCCGGCCCCACACGCCGAACAAACGGCCCCCTGCGCCACCGGGACGGCAACACACCGCGCCCGGCCGGCTACGCGGCGGCAACCCGGCAGGGCCCGAGCCCGGCGCGGGGAGGGAGGGGCGGGGCGGGGCGGGGCGGCCCGGCCGGCGAGGGGCGGCGGCAGCCGGGCCGGCTGAGGGGGCACGAGCAACCGCCAACGGCCGCCGCGCGCGGCGGTGTCACGTGAGCCACCGCCGCGCGCCGCTCAGCCGGGCGCCCCGCCGCCTTCGCCCCGCCCACGCCACCGGTGGCGTTTGGCCCCTGCCGGGCTCCGTAGTGACGCCGCCGCTGCGCCCCTCGCCGGGCGCCGTCGGGGTAGTACTTCCGGTGCGGCGGCGGAGCAGGATGGTGAGACAGCGGCTCGCTCCCCGCGCCCGGCCCGGGGCAACGAGAGCGCGGCCCTGCCGGGGGGGCGGCAGCGCGGGGGGTGGGGGTGTGTGTGGGGGGAAGAGCCTCCTCAGGTATGCCGCCGCCATCGCGTAGGGTTTTGCCGAGTCACCGCCGGCGCGGGGCCTCTAGGCCGCCTCCCGCGGGGAGCAGCAGCATCAGCAGCAGCGGGGGGAGTGCGGCGGGTTACGCCGGGGCCGGGCAGGGTTGTGAGTGAGCCGGGGCTCGGTGCCGTGGGAAGGTCGCGTCGTTGCTCGCTGCTGTAAGAGCGAAGTGGGTTTTGTAGGCGGGGGTCTGCAGCGCCCCGCCGGCCGGGAGTGCGGGCGTCGCCCCGCGGGGGTCCGTCGGGCGGCGGCAGCGGGCCGTTCTGCGCGCCGGAGGAAGGGCAGCTGAAAGAGCTGGTGGGAGAGCGAAGGAGAACTCCTCGTGACACGTCCCTTAGTGCTGCGCATAATTGCACCAGCAAGGAATGAGCTGAAACTGCGATGTAGCCACACAACGCAGTGCTGTATAAGTCCAAAACAGACCAATGAACATGTCCTTCCCTGCTGCATAGGTCCGCACTTCTCTTTATTCGCTGACTTTTGAGAATTAATTTGGATATATTAGTGCTTTGTTTAGATAGAAGGAATCTAATTATGGCATTTATTTACATGGAACTGCCTATGGCTTTCAAGATTCATAGTGGTGTACTTATATATTGCTGTTGGGTTGTCTTTGTGTTTTTCTTTTTACTTAGGGTCAAAGTCAGAGTGGTGGACATGGTCCTGGTGGTGGCAAGAAGGATGACAAGGTAACTCAAACCAAAACAAATGCTTGTGCTTATAGGATGAACTACAGGTGTGCTATTACAGAGGCTGGCTGCCATAGGCTTTATTTTACAATTATTTTTTTTGTTCTTGTACTCTGAACTGCATAAAATTACGCTCTCGCTAGCTTTGATGAAACGTCCTCTCTCTTCTGGATGCACATCGGAGAAAACAGATTGCTGTTCAAAAACAGAAAAGGGGGCTTAGCTGTAAAGGAAAACTAGAATTATTTGGCAGTAGTAATTTATTTCTAAAAAGACTAAAACTATAAATCTGTCTGGGTTAGGAAAGACTTAGTTGCCTTTGAGCTGTCACTTAAGTAACTGGCTTTGGGTTCAAAATGACATCATACTGTCATCTGCACGAGGTCAGTACTTCATATTGTGGACCATTAGCGGCCTTTCCAGTTTCCTTTGGAGATGGCAGTATAATGTATGTGGCAAGCTCTGTCTAAGCTGGCATACTGAATGCACATTACCTGTTGATTAAAATGCAACAGAAATGTTCCAATTCAGTATTTTCCTTACCCTTTCGTGCACGACTTTTGCTTGTGATTTACTTCAGGACTTAGCCTTCCATGTTCTGTATTCACTGAAAATGGATAGAAATCTACGTTAAAAAGAGGAATGTAAAATAAGCAGGAGGAAAAACTTTTGAGCTTACTTAAGAATAATATTTTTGGGGGGCTTCTCGCTATATATCATAAAGGAGACAATTTTGAATTTTGTTACGTAGCCATTCAGCTTAAGTTGAGCTCTCTCTCAGCCTGTGCACCTAACCAGACCTAAGTCTGTATTTTTTTAATTGTTAATATCCTGATTTTTTTTCTCATGGAATTCTTTTTATGAATAAGGATAAGAAGAAGAAATATGAACCCCCAGTTCCAACCAGAGTGGGGAAAAAGAAGAAGAAAACAAAGGGACCAGATGCTGCCAGCAAGCTCCCCCTGGGTAAGCATTCCGCCTGCCCTGGCAGTCCTGTGGACTGTCTGCTCTCAGAGAAGTGCAGAGCTGTCCTCTCCCCAAATCTGGCTGTATGTAGGTCACAAATGATTTAACAGAAAGCCAAATGTAATTTTCTTTCTAATTAATGTAAAACCACAAAATAAGATGATTGTTATGTGAGACGCAGCCCATGAATTCCCGCCTAAGAGAGAGAAATTGAAATGAGAGACATACAGGGGAAACATTATCTTTAAAAATGTTTTTTCCCCAGAATTACAGTGGGACAAGTAAAATGGTGACTGCTGCTCGTATAGTAGTTATTGTCAGAAAATAAAGCAGAATTTCTGGTAATGAATTCCTGTATAGTTGGTACCATTCAAACTTGATCTAAAATATTGGGATTCTACTCTGATTACAGTGACGCCTCACACACAGTGCAGACTCAAATTGTTGAAATTGGAGAGGATTAAAGATTACCTCTTAATGGAGGAAGAATTTATCAGAAATCAAGAACAAATGAAACCTTTGGAAGAAAAACAAGAGGTGAGGTTTGAGTGAGCTGTTACTTCTAATACAATAAATGCTCTAATGTAAACAACTACTTCATACATAAGCAACGGAAATAAAGTGCCATGAATGTGTAAGTCAATGCAATCATATTGTGTATCTTACAGTTCTTCATGAAATCTCAATTACTGTCCAGGAAAGAGAGGATTTTTTTCTAGTGGTTTGATGGTTTTAGTCCAAGCGTAGGTTACTAGAGGTGAGGCCACAGTGTTTTTCTGTTTCATATTGGTCTGTCAAAGCGCAGCTCCCAGATCCCCATCAGTAAAGACTATTCTAGCTATTGGCATCCGTGTAGTAGTGGCCATAGGACAGGACTAAAACAACAGTGGATTTTGTTTCTGGCCTATGCTTTTATGCCTTTTGGGGCAGTGAAGCAACAATAGCAAGACTGGTTCTGTTCTGTTGGGTGTGAACTGTTGAGCCAGTGTTGTACAAGAGTGTTTTTGCCTGTGTTCTTGAGTTGTTTCTTGGATTCTTCTTGACAACAGGAAGAAAGATCAAAGGTGGATGATCTGAGGGGAACACCGATGTCTGTGGGTACCTTGGAGGAGATCATTGATGACAACCATGCTATCGTGTCCACATCAGTAGGATCGGAACACTACGTCAGTATTCTGTCTTTTGTGGACAAGGATCTGCTAGAGCCAGGCTGCTCAGTTTTGCTAAATCATAAGGTGAGTTGTTTTTGTAAAATGAAGCATAAGTTCATGTACTGTTTTTAACTTTTTTTTTTCTGAGAATCATAAGGTCTGAGAGCTATGTTTATTTCATGCACCTGAATAGATGAGCATTGGGTTTAGGCTTGATCTTGTATTAGTAATGCTGCTTGCTTTCTGTGACAATTCTTAATGCTTGAATTAGGTTCATGCTGTGATAGGAGTCCTGATGGATGATACAGACCCTTTAGTTACTGTGATGAAAGTGGAGAAAGCGCCTCAAGAAACATATGCTGACATCGGTGGCCTTGACAACCAGATTCAAGAAATCAAGGTATTCAGTTGTACTAATTTACACCGTTAAGTAAGCTAGCAACATAGCTGTTGTGCTGGGAGCTCAAAGTGTAACAGCAGGACCAGCTTCTCTTCATGCAGTGTTCTTTTGTATCTTGCTGTAGTGCATTTCTTCATTAGATTTTGCTGGGCAGACTCATGGACCTAAATCTCTTAAGTGGGTAGCGCGCCCATTCACAGACTGGGCACAGAAACCTTCCACACTTGCTGTGGAACCTGTAGAGCCCTGAGCTCATAATATCTGCAATAACTTATTTTGGAACGTGCAACTTGTAAAGTTACTGATTGTTGCAAGATCACAGTTAAATTCTAAAAAATGCATAAGTTGTTTTGAGTGTCTGATGCCATGCAATCTGAGGATTTGGTGGGCAGGCGTTTTTTGGTTTGTGTTGTGTTTGTGTTTTTTGGTTGTTTGGTTTTGTGTTTTGTTTTCTTCCTACCAGCAGAGCTCACTCTGAACCCTGGTAAAAAATCAACCCTTTTGATTTGGGTAGGCATCCAAAATCACAAATGCTCTTAAAATAATTGATCTGTAGTATCTGGTGGCTCGTGGTGGAAGGCATCCTTTCATAAAGGGTCCCCCCCACCCCGAGGTCCTCCATGAGTGTTTGGAAGTCAGGAGCTCCCAGATTCCAAACTCAGCATGATAGGTTTGGGTTGGAGGAGGCGGAACAATCACTGTTTCTCTTCCACGTGTCAAGTGGAAACAGCAGGAAGGCCTGTTCAGGTAGAGTAGTTGCCTTAGAATTGGAGGCAGCAGAGACACGTATTTTTCAAGGTCCATCCGGAAAATAGTTAAGGTCTTTTTGCCTTCATTACTTTTATTAATGCTGTTCTTGAGATCTCCACAGAACTTTAGTAGTGAGTGCTCACTCTTTATAAAACCTCAGTTTAATTTTTTTCTTGTGCTGCAGGAGTCTGTGGAGCTTCCTCTCACCCATCCTGAGTATTACGAAGAAATGGGTATAAAGCCACCCAAAGGAGTCATTCTGTATGGCCCACCTGGCACAGGTACCATACAGTAACAGCTGTGCTGAGCTAACAAAGTAAAATAAATGACGCTTGGTTAGCATTAAAACATTGCCAAGTCTGTCACAAATGTCATATGAATGTTTTGTTAAAGTGCTTCCCCCCTCATCCCCCGCAAACTAACTACAGGATTTCTTTCCAACTAAAAATAGGTAAAACTTTACTAGCCAAAGCAGTGGCAAACCAAACTTCAGCAACCTTCCTGAGAGTGGTTGGTTCAGAGCTCATACAGAAATACTTGGGTGACGGTCCAAAGCTCGTGCGCGAACTGTTCCGTGTGGCTGAAGAGCATGCTCCGTCGATCGTCTTCATTGATGAAATCGATGCCATCGGCACAAAGAGGTACAGTATTCCACCTCCCGCCTCACACACAAGTATTGCCAGGGACAACAAAAGGTTTACTAGAAACACTTCTTTTGCAACCATATTGATACTCAGTTTCTTAGCTCTGCTGCCATTTTCCTAATACTCTTTTTGATGTAAGCATTTTTAACAATTGAAACTTCAAATAACTTATTTGAAACTAAAATACATCACAGCCTTTTCATAGTAAATAAATATGACCAGAGACTTAACCTCAGTTCTCTGCTACCTGGTAGTATCTCTATGATAGAGTATCTTAAACAGAAGGAGGCATTGTGTGTAAGTTCATATGGTATCCTTTAAGTGCAAATCCAAATACACAGTAATTGGCTTTAGTGACTCAGCAGTAAAGCAGTGTACACAGAATATATCCGTTTATCGTTTGCCTCTCCAGATAGGTGGCTAAATACGTATGTTCTTAGAATATTATGTGGTAAGTTAGCATGTGATGTCATGGAGCAGCGTTGCCTGTGCCACACTGAACTATTGTTCAGCCTGTATCCAAGCTGTATTACTTCGAAAATTCCGTAGGCTGGTTGGAACTGGCCAACACAAATAGTCTTTAAAGCAGCCAAACGTTTTTTAAATAAATAAAGAGGTGCTCATACGTGTTGCTACACAGCTCCTAGCCTGAAGCTCCAGGGTAAGGCAGCCTCAGCCCCGTGTGTTTCAGCGTATGTAGAAAGGATTGGACTGATGGGGAAGCGCATAACACACGGAATTCTTCATAAATGTTATGTGGCTTCAAACAGTTCCTGAACATGGAGTGAGGTGGTCTGGATGTAGATTACTTAGCCGGATGTTAGCAAAAGGAAATAGCTAAGCTACAAAGCAGAGGAATAGAGCCACTGGTGCCTGTGTTTCAGGAAGCGCAGAGTTAAACCGGGATCCACACTAGTAAAGCTAAAGGGCGTACAGTTACAACTGCCTGCATAAGGAAAAACTCTTGAGATGGAAAAAGGCGTGACAAGCTGTATTTTCTATAAAGTGGATGCATGTACTTTTGAAAATTAAGGGGTTTTTTTTCCTTTTTTATGTTAATCTGTTAATTTTGTTAGGGGAAAAAAGAGATTTCCAAATACGTAACAAACATGGAGAAAGGACAGATTTGTTTCACACGATTGCTCTTACTTTCCCCAGCTACAAGAATAGTTCAGTGTCTCTTCACTTCCCTAGATATCACAATACAATTCTGAAAACCCGCTTTTTGTTTTCTGTGGGTGAACATTAAATTTAAAAAAAAAAAAAAAAATCTGTTATGGGGGTTTAAAAAAACAAACAATCACCATGCTATTTTGTTTACATGTTTGCAGCAGTTACGTGAAGTATGTTCTTAAATTTGCATATTGTTTTCTTAAAGGTATGACTCCAATTCAGGTGGTGAGAGAGAGATCCAGCGGACAATGCTGGAGCTGCTGAACCAACTGGATGGGTTTGACTCTCGGGGGGATGTTAAAGTTATCATGGCTACAAACAGAATAGAAACACTGGACCCAGCTTTAATTAGGCCAGGTAAGAGGCTTCCCGCTGTCTATGCTTAAGTCACTCTTCCTCTGAAAGGCCTTGTCGTAACTCATCAAACACAGGCTGGTAAAAAGAATGCAAGTTACTGGTTTGTCTTTGTTCACCATCTCATCAGCGTTGGTGGGTCTGTTAAAATCACAACCTGTTCACAAGTTTCTAAACGGGAGAAAAACCCAATGGAAGAGAAGAAATGTGTTAATTCCTCTTATACATACATAGACAATTTGAATGTTCTTCCTTTATATTAAGATGGCAGAGATACTTTAAGTAATTGTTAAGGCACCCTATAGTGCTGCAGCAGCATTTCCTTAACATCTGGGGAAGGACTTCTTACTAGGGCATGTAGTGATAGGGCGAGGGGGAACGGCTTTAAGCTGGAAGAGGGCAGGTTTAGATTAAACATTAGGAAGAAGTTTTTCACTTTAAGGGTGGTGAGGCACTGGCACAGGTTGCCCAGAGAAGTTGTTGAGGCCCCGTCCCTGGAGGTGTTCAAGGCCAGGCTGGACGTGGCCTTGGGCAACCTGGTCTGGTGGGAGGTGTCCCTGCCTATGGCAGGGGGGTTGGAACTCGATGATCTTCAAGGTCCCTTCCAACCTAAACCATTCTATGATCTTCAGCAGTTGGGTGGGGTGTAGGGCCGTTCCGCTTGTGCTCCATCCAGGAGAACTGAAGCCTGAACAATGAGCGCCTGGATTTTGATGCCAGGAAACCAGTCTGCTTCCTTACCGACTGGGCATACACCCTCGTTTGGGGGAATGAGTGAGGGAGAAGTAATACCTTGTTTTGATTTGGGTATCGCATGTTGAGCCAGGAGTTTGAACAGGCACAAGTAGTATTTTTTAAATGGCCACTAAAAATGTACCGAAACATAATACATCTGTGGGGTCTGTTAAATCAGAAGTTAGAAAGCAACACAGAGATCAAAGGAATAAGCTAAGTCTCCTGTTAGTGTCAAGTAAATCCTAAGTATTGAAGAGGTTGTGAAGATATTCCTTCTACAATAACAGAGGTAGGATGGAGAGCAAAGATAATTTAAGATGAATTTGTCAAAGAACTACTGTGAACAGTCGCTAGACTGTATGGACCCAAGGAGTTCGGAAAAACCCCTCCACAGTACAAAGTTGCTGAGATGTGTTTGTTTTTTTTTAAAAGGTCTGGTTTTGTCGCCCTCTTACCCCTCCAAACCAAAACCAGTCACTGTTGGAGTACAAAGGAGAAAATACTATACCAGTATTAAAAGACATGCTATGGTGATCTAAAACTTGTTAGAATGAAACTTCATACACCTGTTGGGTACTTAAATTATAACCATTGCTTGAGCAACAAGGGCACTTCTCGCAGCTCGGTAAACTGATTTACTGCTGTGTACAGTAGTCTGGAATATCGTACATGGCGCCATCAACCCTTTTTAGAAAAGATACTGTAAAAACTAAAGAAAAATAGGAGTGATCCAGGGATGGAAAATATCTTTACAAAGATTTCTCATTAAAGTTGGAACAATGAATACCAGAACATCCAAAGTCCCTACTGACATGAAGGAAACATCTGGTAGGCAATTGCAACAGAACATCTTATGCAAAGCCCTCCTCCTTCAGTTAGGTTTGGGGTTTTGGGGGTTTTTTTAGGAGGCTGGTTATACAGGGAGGAAGTTCTTCAAGTTGCCAGTGATTTGTATGTATGTATATGGCAGAAAGTTAAACTTCAGAGTTAATGTAATCTCAGAGTAGAATAAAATCTATTATAAGAACTTATTTCATTAATACTTTTCTGTGCTATGACACATGTTTTTTTTATATTTGTATGTGACTGGAGGAAGCTATGGTTTTTCACGTTTCCCAGGCGAGGCATCTTTTACCTGCAACGACACAGACATCTCCAGCAGCACGGTATCTTTCAGCTCCCATAGCTTCCTGTTCGTTGCAAACAGAATAGTCTGAGCTCATGTGCTGCTCTAAGACATGATTGATTATGGTGTGAAGAAACTTACTGTCAGTCTAACCCTGAAATGTTCTTCCTGCTCTGTTTCCAATAGCTGCAGGCAAAAAAACTAAGACTGAACTCTTCTTTTGCACAGGACGTATTGATAGGAAAATAGAGTTCCCTCTACCTGATGAAAAGACCAAGAAACGAATCTTTCAGATTCACACAAGCAGGATGACATTGGCAGATGATGTGACTTTGGATGAGCTGATTATGGCAAAAGATGATCTCAGCGGTGCAGATATTAAGGTCAGTGTACATCACCATTGTTATACTTCAAAACACAATCAAATCTCATTTTTCTACTGCATCCAAAAAACACTGTGTTGAAACTCTTCTCTAATTATGTGTAATTACATCACTGAGGGACAGTTGGATGGCTTTGAAATACCTTTTACGAGTGCCACATACTCAGCTTTACACTTGGGAAACATCAAAATGATAATTGTGAGATAGCTCCTGTTGATAAGAGTATGTACCTGTGTTACCTGAATATGAAATTTTAACAGTAGCAAAGTGGAAATTAGGAGTGGAATGTGGAATCTTGCACAAACGTGCAAGATATCTTAAGTGTTACTTAAGATAGTGCAGGATGAGAAGCATTTTTAGAGACTATGTGGCAAGCAGATAAAACTGCAACCATAGATGAGGAAGTTTCAGAGGTACGTAGTCTGCTTTAGACAAGCAGACAGGGCTCTTGCTGGGTGAGCTTCACCAAACATGACACTGCTGTATCACCGCCGTGCAGGAGGAGAGCACAGCCCGCTGTTAACAGGGCTGGATGCGGCTGTTCCTCGCAGGAGGGAAGTGCTGTTGGTACGAGGCTGCCTTTCCCTCACAGAGACGTTACTCTGACTAGAGAAGGACGTTCTCATCTAGCTTTATCCAGATTGCTCCTGTTCAGTAGCACTGAAGCATATGAAACAAACTTAAGAATGTAAATTTTGTTAATGCTCTTCACTTCTATTACAGTGTCAGCTGGAGCAGTGGGAAGGTGCTGCTGCCTTCTGAGGCGTGGCTTGAAGGGGCTGCTCAGAGACAGTAACCTATTCTGGCTTTCTCTGTTGCAGGCAATTTGTACAGAAGCCGGACTGATGGCTTTGAGGGAACGGCGAATGAAAGTGACAAATGAAGACTTCAAAAAGTCTAAAGAGAACGTTCTGTATAAGAAGCAGGAGGGGACCCCTGAGGGCCTGTACCTTTAAGTCACCTGTCTCTTTGGGGCCAGTCTTGTGTAAAACCTCAGTCTAGCTAATTTTCATTCTTGAAGAGGTTAAATCGTGGCAGGTGGTGGTTTTTCAGTCAGTGTAACACTTCATTTCCCAATAAAACATTTATTTGAATTGAACTGTTTTGGTGGTGCTATTGACATGGAACTGTCTGTTGCTTTAGTCAGACTTATTTCCAAGAAAAATTGCTTGTGCTGCAGGAGTGCTTTTCTCCATGACCCAGGCAACACTGCTGTGTGGTGGGAGTCACCGGTCCGTGTTAGGTGAGGCAGTCTTTTACAGCTGCTAAGAACTGCAGCAATTAAAGTAATTACTTTTCTATATCTAAGTAACTATGACAAAAGTCACTTTTGAGTAACCTCAGTGTGCTAAGTCATATATACATGAAAATTAATGACAAACATGCAACCTTAAGTAATATTCAGATGATGATACACTTTAAAAGTACCCAGCTCTATCTAGCACATGCGCTTACAAGATCTAAATCTGTTTGGGTAAGGTACTTGTAACATTAAACAGTTTATAAGTTTGTTTTTCCCAAGACGTTACAGTTCATTATGTGAAACTTTCTGAGGTAAAGAATGTCTTTGAAAGGAACCAATACTGTAGGAAGTTCTCCAGCCCTGCGCTGCCCAAGGCAAGGGGTAGGAACAGCTAAGGCACAGGCCCTGACCAGCCGAGGTGTATGGTTTGTCATGCTGCAGGTGTGCAGAGAGAAATTCAAACTGCAAGTCACTTGCTTAGTGTTCTGCAGCATAATCTTTAAATGAATTCTTCCCCTCCAAACAAATCTATTGCCTGCAGCTCCACCCCCACAGGAGTTAGATTTCTATTTTGCCAAGTTGCACTTGTTAAGTTCTAAGTAATTAATTTCCAGATGTTGTCCATGTGATTTTTAAGGTTTATATAAAGTTCCATACACAGACCACAGTTAAGCAGTGTGCAGTCTTTGTTCTGGAAGCTTTCTGCAGGAGCAAATGCTGGCCAGTAACAGGCACGGGAGTTACACACAGCACAATCCCTTTGCTGACTGCCAGTGCTGTAACAACAATGGTGGCGGCAAAGCCAAGAGATTTTGTTTTTCCATGTAAAAAATTATGCGGTTCATTGTTAAAAACAAACCCTGCAGATGAATGGAGTCTTTTATTTAATCTGGATGACAGGAACCCTGAAATAGAGTTGTTTTTCATCTGGTGATAGAAAAACAACAAGCAAAGTTCTTATAAACCTTATGAGATCTGTCTCCTTGGAAAGGTCACGAAAAGCCAGTGATTTTTTAGCACTTTCTAATCACGGCAGTTGATCTCATCATCGCTTGAGGGGCTGAAGCACTTTATGGCATATAGCGAGTTGGGCTTTTTTAATTTGGGACAAGGCTATTAATGCCAGCAAGAAGCAACAACCACAAAGAGGTCAGTTAACTGACTGAAGGAAAGTTGCAATTTATGAAGCTAAACCAAGACTGTGTTCTGGTACACTGTCTGCCACCACGGTAACTTAAGAAGAAACATATTTGAAAATTAAATTCTTACCTTTTGCAGCAGAATTTAACTTCTGCAACTTTCTCCAACATTTCTGAACTTGAGTCACAAAGATCAAGAGGAAAGTAAAGATCTGGAGAAAGTGAACTGCGAGTATATTTCCCATAAGGACAGAAGGAGCGACTGGGGTCTGAATTAAAAGGCAGGATTTACTGGAGCTCCTGGAGTAAGTGAGCAGCCTCTGACCACCCCAAGTGAAGGACACAGCGTGACCGGGCCCGGGGAGAAGCTGTGCAATGGAAAGGGCCCAGGGAGG
The DNA here is from genome assembly GCA_017639485.1 of Pluvialis apricaria. Taxonomy (NCBI): domain Eukaryota; kingdom Metazoa; phylum Chordata; class Aves; order Charadriiformes; family Charadriidae; genus Pluvialis; species Pluvialis apricaria. Next base: position 20,191,119 of record CM030012.1, on the reverse strand, counting down.
GAATGCATGGAAGAGCAAACTGACTGAAGTAAGAGCCATCACTGGAGGTTTTCAAGATACGATTGGACAGGGTGTTAGATAATCTCATCCAGGCTCCCTTTCTCATGAAAGGTTGGACAGACAATCTTTCTAGGCCACTCCCAACCTGGGCTGCTCTGTGCTTTATGAGGAACACAAGCAGGAGCACAATCAAGCTTCCCCTTCTCCATGTCCCTTCCAGGTCTTTAGAGGAAGTGGTATTCCACTTTGATGGGAGAGCAAAAACACACACACACAGACACACACACACACACACAGACACACACACACACACACACACACACAGACACAGACACACACACAGACACACACACACACACAGACACACACACACACACAGACACACACACACACACAGACACACACACACACAGACACGGATTTTAAAAATAAAATACCCATTCTTTACAAAGACTAATCAATTACTTTTATAGCAAAACCAGCATCACCTACAACACAGTGAAATTATAAAGCTCTTAGAAAGTGCTGTAATACCATTTAAAATTCTGCATATCCCCTGTAATACTTAAAATAATTTTAGAAAAGAAGAACAAAGTGCAGCCTAAACTAAAACGTATTATAACTTGCATCGTGTTGCTACAAGCAAAACTAAGTCATAGGTTGTATGGCTTTGTCCAGCCATAGTTTTCCGTGTAATCAGATCTCGGCAGCTGGACAAACCCAACTGTTTTAGTGCTGTGACAGTTGTTAGTTTTCTCCTGAAAAACTTGTAAGAGAGTTTTGGATATTCAGTGGCAGCAGGTACCTTCTTCCAGATGAAGATCCAGTTTCTGAGTACTTGGGTCTCAAGAGCAGGGATGCTAAATAGTCCTTCACGTATTTCAGCATATTCCGTCTTATAAAATAAATGTGACATAACTATATCTTTAAATTGTTACCATATTTCATATTACTTCTCTAGGAGCTTGCCTAAAGACTCTTGGAACAGAAGCTGCTAATTAAACAGTCATGTTTTGACTACTCTGCCTTCTTTGGTGAGGATTAAATACAGAACACACCTCTGCTTCTCTTATGATGATCGCCTGTATATTTGGGTCAAAAGACAGTAATCAATCACAAAAACATGATTAAAAATTAGCTGCATAGAGATGCATTGTGGATAAAACTTCATTTTTAATATATCCAGTCCTATTAAATTAAGAAAGAAAGAATAGTTCAAGTTCCTTTTGAATTTTCAAATATTCAGATGTATTTTTCATAAATATTCATATTAAAATGGTCATCTGTCAAAACATACAAATACAAGTCCAAAATAGGTGCCTGCTCAAGCAAGGATTTAGCTTTTACTAACAGTTTATGTACAGACGTAACGACTGTTTGACTTGGTAGTTATATATACACACACACGCATACCAAGCTGAAGGAAATTACTGAAGTGTGCCAACTGGAGAACAGTGAAGCATCCATTTGGCAGATGTTTATTTCCTGTGCTGCTCACCAAACCATAGTTGGCATGTCCTGAATCTCTACTGAACTCTAGGGAACGTAATTTCAAACAATAGACTAAGAAATGTGGGCAACATTCAACAGGAGGCTATTTATAAGAGGGTATCCTTCTGTGGAAGCCAGCAATACTTCAGGGAAATGGATGCATTTTTGGGGACAAAATGCAGTACTTGATTCCAGAATACTTGCAGCTAGTAGAACTCCATTTTGATAGCAATTTATATAAAAGCTTAAAAAAAAAAAAGTACATAGTACCCAAGTCCCAACAGAGTTCTTGTTTGAAAAGAGACAGGTCTAACTGTTAGCTTTGGAACTACCTTCTGTACTTTCTCCACTCGTCTACAGTCTTCTTTTAAACCTCTAATAGTAGATCCAGCTCTTCCATAGGTACCCGCACTCTGAGTTCTTTTTCAGTCATTAGATCAAGCGTCTCTTGCAGATGATCAGGGAAGTACTCTACCGCGTCCATATACAGTACCTAGAAAGACAATGAGAACGTGGTCTGTGCCATCTTTCTGTCATAGCAAGAAACACAGTATAAAGAAGTATGTAGATACGTTCTTGCTACAGAGTTGTTTGCGTAAGAAATATCATATACTTCTTTAAAGTAATACAAACAAACATAGTACTTCTACAGTGACAGCAATATAGGTGTTTAATCAAGTCTTTTCCAACTTTTACTAAATAATTTTATTCAAAAAGATAAAATGTAGGTCACGAGGCACTGGAGCATTCACAGCATATACAGACATTACCTGAGGAGTTGCAGGTGCTCCTGAATAATTTCTTACGCTATTAACTAAATACATTTTTATTTGCCTATATATTTCTGCTAGTACCGTGCTCCTGATAAACCATGGTTTGAAAGACATGATCACTTCTAGATCACACAGCGAGGAATTTAATATCTCCTTGCCTCATGCAATGCAACACCTTTCTGTTCCGAAACGCAAACATCACTGACCACTATGTTTGTTCCCATTTCAGATGCATCTCTTACTTGCAGAAAATCTTACAGTACTTCTCCTTTAGAAATCTCTCCTTTCATTTACATATAACTTATTATGACAACTATTGAATTCTAACTTTTTTTTTTAAATACAGAACTTCAAAAATTAGAGTATGATGACAGGTTTGTATTTTTTCTGTGCTTACCTTTGCCCAAGGACAGTTTTGAAGGGCTTTATAAAATAATCCTTTACTTTTTTCTATTTTTCCTAGTGAAGCCTGTGTGAGGAAAAAAAAAATGTTCATACTTCAATGCAGTAATAGCTGAAATAATAAAACCATTATCTCTGAGACAAAGAAATTACTGCTGAAAAGCTCAGTGCTCCTCTGCTGAGCAAGCCTTATTACTATATACTGTGGCAGCCATGCAATTTGATAGGCAACACTGGTGACACTGGCTACACTCTGCAATGTAATCGAAGAGACGTCTTTAAGGAGTTTCAGAGCCTCTGCCGAGTATTTCAGTGACAGTCAGTGCCTTTGCCTGTATTTGACAATAATACTGCAATCGTTAAGAGTGCGTATCATTAACCAAGACTTACACCTGATATGCTACACGTTTACTACACAAGAGCATCTTTGGTACAGTGAAGGTGACAATACTTTTTTTTTGTGCACTGATGAGATCATGCACATACATTTTCTTACTCAGCAGAAGTTTGTTAAGGCTGGATCCCCTTACATACAAAAATGGGTAAGTCAAACTAGCATCTATCTGGAAGGAGTTAAAACTTCTTCCTCAAAGTACCCGTTCAACTGTGTGATAAAAGTACACAGCACACAGCTATCATGAAGTTTACAAAGAGAAGGGTAGCAGAGGTCAGAGTGCTGAACAGTCTCCTTAGCTTCAGTCATCCCAGTTAACAGGTAGAAATAATTATGATTTCTTGTGAAGAAATCTTTTGAATTGGTCTACTTTAAAAAACACTTAACAAACAGGGAATTTTATGGCAAATCCAAAAAAGCAGTAATTCCAAAGTACTGAAAATACGTGAAATGTTTTGAGATCTCTGGAGAAGAGATCTTCAATGATGAGTTCACATTTTCTCTTGTTCTGACTACATCAGTACGGCTGCTAAAAATCAGCAGGCTCCTTTGTCCATTCTTAAAACCTAGAAATTCTTTTTCATATTACTGATATATTGGTTGCAGAAACTTGTGCTGTTCTGGTGTCATGATCTCCTGTTACTGAATGGCAATGCATTTCACTTACTGGAAACCCCGCTGTCAGAGCTGTGCACTAAGATGCATACACGTCTTTTGCAGCTCTGCAAAGAGCTTTCAGTAGCATTCTGCCTCTAATTTTTTCACAGAAATCACAGAATTTTCAAGGGACCTCTGCTCCAACCCCTCTGCTCAAATCAGGGTCAGCAAAAGCAGGCTGCTCAGAACCACGTCCAGTTGGGGTTTGAACATCAACACAGATGGAGTCTCCACAACCTCTGGACAACCTGTTCCAGTGTTTCATCACCCTCACAGTAAAAAAGCTTTTTCTTACGTTTAAATGGAATTTTCTATATTTCAGTTTGTGGCCACTGCCTCTTGTCCTGTCACTAGGGAGCACTGAGAAGTCTGGCTCTGTCTTCACACCCTCACATGAGGTATTTACATACATTGACAGTATCTTCCAGGAGCCTTCACTTCTCCAGGCTGAAAAATCACAAGCCTCCCAGCCTCTCCCTGTACAACATGTGCTCCAGCCCCTCGCTCATCTTCATGGCTCTTGGCTACTCAAAGGGACCTGGGCAAGCCAACAGCAGAATCTGGTGCATCAGCTGCTCCTCCTGATATTGTATCATCTGCAAACTTGCCGGTGGTACACTCTCTCATCACCCAGATCATTAATGAAGATGTCAAAGGGCACTGGTCTCAGTATCAGTCCCTGGGGTACAGCACCAGTGGCTGGCCTGCAGCAGGAGTTCACACTGCTGATCACAACCCTCTGAGCCTGGCAGTTCAGCCAGATTTCGGTCCACCTCACTGTCTGCTTACCTAATCCATGCTTCATCAGCTTGTCTATGAGGATGCCACAGGAGGCAGCAGAAAAGTCTTGCTAAAGTTGACATAAACAACATCCACTGCTGTCCCCTCCTCCACTGAGCTAGTCACTTCATCGTAGAAGGCTACCAGATTGGTCAAGCATGATTTCATAAAAAATAAGCAGGAATTTAAGGTAAATAGTTTGTTTCAAAATCTATACAAAAACTTTTTGCTTTTAAACAATGAGAAGCTTTTGCCTAAAATACCGAAGACTGAGTAGCTAGACATGCCCAAAGAGCAAAAAAGAGAGATCTACAGAACTTAGGGTAATACCGGACAATCACAACTACTTCTTCTTCTACGACTGTATCTGAAAATTTTAACATTTCTAATTGATTTTGCTTCTCTGAACAATGTTATTCAAAGCTGTTACTGTAAAAGTTCTATTTTCCTTCATCTTGTTAGCATCTAATAAATATTCCTTCTTGTTCTTGTGAAAGTTATCTTCCGTGAATGAATCATTAGTGACAAAATACACACCGGGTGATTTTACTTTAGCATTTGTGCGTACTAGAGTCTCACTAGTAGTTTGTAAAGAATAACAGTAACTCAATTGGGCATTTCTATATACAAAGTTGTATAAAGTATCTACAAGCATGTATTTGTGTAGAAATGGTCACAGTAATCGTCCCACACAAGAGATCTTCTCAAATACAAAACAAGTCTCTCCTTCCCCTGCTGCCTCTGTATTTCACAGCCTGCTAACTGCTGTTGTCTTCTGGCAACTTATTACACCAGAGGACATGAACAGAGGAGTAATACTATGGAACAAAATTTCCCTTATGTGAGTTCCAAGCATTTATTTTGTGTTTTCATCTTCCATATTGTACTCTGGAGAAGCAAGACAAGAACCAAAATGACAAAACTGCCTACATGAAGTTGATTTTATTCATGTACTTCCACAGTGAACTATGGAAGAAACGAACATCATTGCTTTTTGGTGTTACTCTGGAATGCCAGTTAGCATAGCCTTTGTATGCAGCTCTTAAGACTCAAAGAGATTGTGAAAATTCAAGGCAAGTTATAAACCTATAGCTATGTTTTCCCTGTCATGCATTTATTTTGCATGTGGACTGCACCTTGCTTGCTCCAATGTCAATCAATCAAAAAAATCTTGATTTGGGAAAGTTTTTATAGTATGGAGACAATAGAAAATATTTGAGGGGCCTCCTATTTAAGGAGTCTTTCTACCATATTCTTTATTTCACCATAAATCAAAACCATACAGATGTTCATATATTATTTTTTTCTAACTCAGATCTGGAAGTTGTTCTCTGAACAACTCTATGTGGCATGAAGTTAAGAAAGCTAAAGACCATTTCGAATTGAACCTGGCAAGGAATCTCGAAAACAACAAAAAGGGCTTCTGTAAGTACACAGGTAACAAAACGAAGGGTAGGGAAAACGGGGGCGTGCTGCTGAATGAGACAGGGGAGCTGCTTACATAGGCCATGGAAAAGGCTGATATATGGAAGGCCTTCTTTGCCTCAGTCTTTAGTAGCAAGACTGGCCTTCAGGAATCCCAGGTCCTAGAGACCAGGGGGAAAATGTGGAGCAAGGAAAACGTACCCTTAGTGGAAAAGGATCAAGTTAGGAAATACTTAAACAAACTGGACATGCCCAAGTCCACAGGCCCTGATGGAATGCACTCTCAAGTGCTGACGGAGCCAGCAGACGTCATTGTGAGGCTACTCTTGACAATCTTTGATTACAGCAACTGGGAGAAGTGCCCAAAGACTGAAGAAAGTCAAACGTCACTCCTATCTTCAAGAAGGGCAATGAATGAGGACCCAGGGAACGACAGGCTGCTCAGCCTCACCTTGATCCCTAGGAAGATGATGGAGCAGCTAAATCCTGGAAACCATTTCCAGGCACATGAACAAGAAGAAAATCATTACGAGTGGTCAGCATGAATTCACTAAAAGTCATGCTTGACCAACTTGATAAACTGCTATGATGAAATGACTGGCCTGGTGGATGAGGGGAGAGCAGCAGACATTGTCTACCTGAACTTCTGTAAGGCCTTTGACATTGTCTCCTCTAAGATCCTCATAGACAAGTGGTTGATGCAAGAACTGGACGAGCAGACAGTGAGGTGGACTGAAAAATGGCTCAACGCCTGGGCCCAGAGGGTGGTAATCAGTGGAAAAAAGTCCAGTTGGAGGTCAGTAACTAGCTGTGTACCCCTGGGGTCAATATTGTGTCCAAATCCCATTTAAGATACTCATTAATGATCCGGCCGATGGGACAGAGTATACCCTCAGCCAGCTTGCAGATAACTCAGAACTGAGAGGAGTGGCTGATACACCTGAGAGTTGTGCTGCCATTCAGAGGGACAATAGGTTGTAGAAATGAGCTGACAGGAACCTCAAGTTCAACAAAGAAAACTGCAAAGTCCTGCACCTGGGGAGGAACACCCTTATACCCCAATATATGCTGGAGGCCACCCAGCTGGAAAGCAGCTTGGCACAAAAGAACCTGGGGGTCCTGGTGAACCCCAAGTTGAACAGGAGCCAGCAATGTAATCCTGCAGCAAAGAAGGGCTAATGGTACCCTGGGCTGCATTGGGCAAAGTATTGCCAGCAAGTTAAGGGAGGCGATCCTTCCCCTCTACTCTGCACTGGTGAGGCCACACCTGGGGTACCGTGCCCAGTTATTCGCTTCCCAGGAAAAGACAGACATGCACACAGTGGGAAGAGTCCAACAAAGGGCCACTAAGATGACTAAAGGACAGGGACACCTCTCCTACGAGAAGAGGCTGAGAGAGTGGTGACTGTTTAGCCTGGAGAAGAGAAAACTCAGGGGGAGAAACTTATCAGTGTGTATAAATACCTGAAAGGATGATGTAAAGAAGAGGGAGCTAGGCTCTTTTTGGTGGTGCCCAGTGACAGGGCCAGAGGCAATGGGTACAAACTGAAACACAGGGAAGCTCTGTCTGAACATCAGGAAACACTTTTTTACTGTGAGGGTGACTGAGCACTAGCGTGGGTTGCTCAGAGAGTTATGGAGTCTCCATCCTTGGAGATATTCAAAAGCTATCTAGACAGTGTCATAGACAACCAGCTCTAGGTGGCCCTGCTTGAACAGTGGAGTTGGACAAGATGATCTCCAGACGTCCCTTCCAACCTCAACCATTCTGTGATTCTGTGAAGTTATACAAAATCAGGATCTAGATTTGACTTAAATATTCCTTTACAGAACACTAAAGTAGGTCTGAAATATAAATAAAATTCATCTTTGCTGATTTTACTTACATAAAAATAAAATCCTAAGTCCCTACAACTTGCTTCCTCTTTTCTGAAATTTTCCTCCCCTGCCCACTTACCTTTATATTGTGAGTAAGACTGGGTGGAATCCATCTATTGGCATCTTACGACATATTTTTTATCTACATAAGATGGCAGCCACAATAACTTGCCTGCATCTATATATTAGAACTACATTGTCAGAAGCTATTACTCCTTCTAATTCACGTGAATTACATTTTCCCTAATATTCCCAGCAATAAGGAGCATTACAATTCAAATACATCACCTTGCAAATCGTATAGGTATGGCAGCATTTAGTATTCCTTTTTTTTATACAGTATTGTAGCCACATTCATGAGAAATTCCAACTATGGTAAAAAATACCATAATAAAACTGATAGTCTATTCTTACCAGAAAGTTCAAATACATTCTCCACAGCAGTGGACAATGGGTGCCATTTTCACTCTGAACTGCGTGTTCAAATAGAGCTACAATCCGATTTGTTAATCCAGTTTCAGGAATAGTAGAATGTATTTCACCAACATCTGCCCTGAAACAGAGGAAAAAAGAAACCACAATCCCTTAAACCCAAGCTAAAGGACCACATCTAAGTTAAGAGAGGGTAAAGATCAGTGTACTGCCTCTGTTCACATAGCACTGTATACAGCCAGGTTTTTGCATTTCATGCTACAAACTCTGAATGTTATAAACCAGATTTTTAGCACTTCCTAATCTAATCAATACATTTCTAAATAGGAAAATCAGCTAAAAAAAAAAAAAAAGATGAATGAGGTATTTTTGTGAAAATTCTTTTAGCATGTTGAAAAATCAACCCTGTCCCACTGGAGGAGATAATTTCTCTTGGAGTACAATAATCCACTATCATATGATGTTAACACACTTATCTTAGTCTTCACTCAAGATTGTTTAGCATTCCAAACTTGGCATGGCAGCTCAAACTAAATTCAAGTCTAAGCCAGCATGACTACTTCTGGTGCCCAGGCACTGTTCAAATTTACCCCTGTCACCTTTGAAAGGCCATATGTTGGTCTTGGATCAAGGCCTAGATTACAGCTCTGGATCTCAACCATGATTACAATAATAATTTTCTTTTTCAGCCAGTGATTCAAATCCCCTAGGTTCCAGCCATAACACAAGAACAGCTATGTATTTTTCACTGAAGCATTGATTTTTACGTACAGCTGATACAGACTGGCTTATTTTTGATGCTTGAGTTTGAAGAAACAGCCTGTAGCACTCATGGCAACGTTACTCCTGTCTGTGTGGGCTCTCTTAGCCCACCAGTTTGTTCCACTCACCCTTAACGCTTGCTCCTAATGTGCCTCTCTTTTCAAGGGTCTTGGAGGTCATGTTCCATCTTATCTTAACCTTTGCCATGAGGGAAAATGATGTAATCTACTCTGCATGGAGTCAGACATTTGAAGCATTGTACCTCACACTGACTTATATACACTGCTGTTTTACCCTTCATGTTTATTTCTTTAATGAATTCCATGCACTTAAACAAGCAGAAATATAAAACAGAATAAGAAATAGTCACACATAGTGTGTAGTACAGGCATTTTCTTAGTTTGTCACAACATCACTAAACATTAGTTTTATGCATGAATGACAGGCCATTTATCTCTCTGTTGCAGTATTTCAGATCTGCTCTTGCAACATCCAACTTGTCCCTATACAAATACAACCTATAGGAAAGGTTATGCTAGCAGAGAACAATCTGGAAAGAAACTAAATGTCACAGAGAAAATCATCATTCTGGAATTTTAACATCAGTTTCCAGTAACAATAATGAAAACCTATCATAGTGTCAGTCTGTAATTAACAGTAAATCAAATTACAATCCTCCTTTACATTTGGTGGCTGTTGAATTCTTATTACAATTTAGGATAACATACACTGACAGCTCAGGAATGTCACTATCATGTATGCATGCCTGTTGCCAGACTGTGGCAATCAAAGCAGTGGGAATACCGTCATTTTAAAGTATACTGATAATTCTGTAATTTCATCAAGTGTGAATATTGTAAGCTTACAGCTATGTAAAGCTTCCAGATAACATTTTCCTAGAAATCTCTGTTGCTATGCGCAGACACAAAGCGCCAAGCTACCAATGTTGTTAGAGATATGTAGGTAGCAGTGGACTGGTAGCTCCAAGTAATGGGCAGACAACATTTAGAGACTAAGCTTTAAGAATGAACACATACCTCTGTTCCTCACGTCTCCTACCCTTTCCTCCTTTCCCAGGAGCAAAAAAAATCTGAGCCCAGACCACACTGCAAATTCAGGAAATTTCCAGCCTCTTCCACCTGGCAACAGCCCCATACGAAAACTGAAAATCTCAAGTACTCACTATGGAAACACATCTGCCACAACTGTTTTCTGTGATCCAGGAGCCGTAGGGCACTGAGCTCAGTCAGAAACTGCAGTGTAGCTCTGTATTATGCTTCTTATTGCTGTAGTATTAAAATGCAGCAGTTTCTAAGCTCACAGTGTCTACTTTGGCCATCTAAGCAGGCTCTTAGTTATTTAAAAATGACTTAAAGAAATGCGTACCATCTTAATGTCAGTAGCAAGTAATCAAACACAGAGCAACACACAAGCCAATCCAGTAGAAAGGACGTGAGACTATCACCTAGGTCTTTAATTCTATTCAGGATTCTGCCACTGACTCGCTGTTCAGTTTTGAACAAATAACCTTCCCTAGCTACAGCTTCTTCATCTGCAAAATGAGAACTATGATAGCATTTTCTTTCCTCTCTTAAGTGATTAGATGGATTAAAAAAAAAAAAGCACAATCATAAGGAGATGCAAGATATTACCTCTGGACATTCTCAATGAGTTTTTTTCTCATCTGCTCTGCTTGGATTGCAAACAGCCATGGCTCTAAAGAGTTAGTAGACCTTGTGACACCATCAAAAAATCTTCGTGCTTTGCTAGCACTGTGAGACTTCCTTTGGATGTGGATATATGACCTCCAAAGAGACTGGTTGCTAGGATACCGTTTCAGAGCCTCCGTTAGTGCCTCTCGCAGAGGATTCAAAGGATAAACACTAATTTTCATGTGGAATCTGAGTAAATTTGTATGCAGCAATGTGACAGCTTCAAGAGCAGTGGGAAAATTCTCAATGCCAAAATTCTCTGCAGTATTTTCACATTTCCCTGGACCAGGAGCTTCAAGTTTTTCCGAAGTCTGTGCATATATTAATACTGCAGCATCAATCCCAACAGTCAAATACTGGAACAGTGCGTAACAACCAACCAAGTTAACCAGCTGATTAGCATCATTGACCCGATCTTGATCAGGAACTGGTGTTTTACTTAGATAATCTTGCAGTGCATGCTCATATGTTTTACGAGCTTTCAAGACATTCACAGATAACACTTGTCCGCTGTAAGGCACATATGGTCCGCTTTCAGCCAATTTGGTCAATATATGAACAGGCCGCGATGTAACAGCTCCTTCTAGACTTTCTAGTAGTTCCACTTCCAGCTGAGCATAAAGCAGACTGAGGCTGCAGAGCTGGGGACTCTTCAGTCCTCCTGTCCCTGCCGTGGAAAGAGCTGTGTCAAATACCTTCCTGGCATCATCAATGTTACCAAGCAGCCATTCTAGGTAGGCATACAATTTCCACAAAGAAAGGTGGTTTCGGTTGTCAGGTGCTTTAAGGAAATTCTTGGCCAACTTTTTACTCTTCCTCCCTTGTGCTTTCAGCTTCTTCTTGTTTTTTGTTTGGAGACACTGAAGTACCTGCAGGGGAGAATAAACAGAACAAATTTTGAGAGGGATGGGAGAAGAAAGAAAAAAAAACCAAAAAAACAACCTCACAGCATTTTTTTATTTCATTACTGTGTTTGTTTTGTTATTGTTCTATATTTCATCTCCAGTCAGATCTGTTGGTACTGAGGACTGTAAGTTGTCACAACTGTCTGTTGTCAGCTCCCTCCAACATAGCCAAATTACAGTCTTATCATTCCTCCCACTGCCCCTAAGTAGTATCAAATTTCATTCTTTTAAAAGGCCAACTCTTTCAAATAAAGAGCTGCTAACCTGTAATGGCTGAGAAAAGGAAAATAAATGATCCTGTCTGGCCAGATGCAGCTTGTAACTAGCACAATTAAACGTCCAAGTAGCTTTTCAGAGTGGGGAATGTGCTGACAGACAAATGCGGAGACTGGATGGGAAGACAACAGGAGATCTTCTGGTCAGGTAGTGTTTGGGTAAGAGACAGGGAACTTCTCCATAGGGAAAGACAATACTAAACTTTCTGAAGCGTTAGGAAGACAACCTGGACTCTCATCCTTCTGTGGGTATCTATTAGAGCAATTTTACTTAATACCTTATCACTTGCGTATGGATTTATTTATTTCCTTCAATAACACTACAAACGTAAATTGTATAGGAAGTAGTAAGTTTCTTGATAAGGTGCTCATATCATGGTATTGAGGATTATGCACTTTGTAGAATAGTTTGGTAAAAGTACTTGGCTGACTCACTTTGCCTTGTAAAAAATCACTTGCATCCACTTCTGTCTACCATACAGCGTACCATATAATAACAGTTACCCAAGACTGCAAAAAATACTTCGTCATACGTATGCCACTGTGTAGCATGTACTGAAGGAAAGGGTTTGGGTTTTTTTTTTAACCCCCAGCACAATCTTAACTGGCATTTCCTGATTTGAATACTTAGTCCTACAAGACTTAATTTTCATCAGTATTTACTTTAATTAATATAAACATTAATACACAAGAAAGCCACACATCACAAAAGTTATTATAGGCAGATTCTTCATTACCTTAGATATTTCATACTGTAACCAACAAATGGACAGGTTAGATTTTTCCTTTCCTGAAAACAGCAGGAATAGAACATGAAAAACATTCTGTATGAACTCCTCTCCTTCTTTATAGTGGCCTATGTGATGTCTCCCTCGTAGCATCGTGTCCATATGACCAATACTGTTGAAGCCAGAAAGTGGAAAATGAACAGAAGTCAGTGGCTTTTCATCAGAAAGCACACTGTCAAAGACGTTATTTTCATCCATGGCAATATAGAGGTTGGAAGGAAAGAGTTTACTTGTACATGGAACTCCCAAGAATTGCAAAAATGAGTACAGCAGTTGACGTTGAAGATCTGGATTAGAAAGCTGGATTAAAGATGGTCCAAGATCATCAAATAATACCTAAAAAATCCAAATTAAAACAAACTTCATTACTTTATCCAATCAAATAAAATCAACATTTATGTAATTTATGTGACTGGAAAACCTTTTCAGGTCAATAAAGGCTTGTAATTACTATTAAATGGTAACAGAATGTCATTCAAATCAAAAGCAGACAAGTTAAACAAGCGATGTGTTCTTCCAGTCAGACTATAAATTTCCTATCAAGAGATTTCTTTGCCTTTTGATTTCATTTGTGAAGGTATCAAAGACCTTCACAGAAAACTTACCCAATGAAGGTCGGAAAGATATTATTGTTTAGGCCACTTAAATAATTTTTATCTGAAAATCAACGTCTGACTTGACCTATCTCCCAAGAAGGAAAAAAAAATAAATATATATCCAACTATCTGACTTGAAGGCAACAAAACCTTTGTTTACTTAATGCATGTATCTTCTTAAACACAGATTTCTGTGACATTTCCACATACAGATGAGAGAAATCACAGAACAGCAAAGACAGACTATTTGCCTGCAGCCCTTTCCAAAGTTTACCCTGAGCTTCCTATGGATTTCAGCAGTCTCATCATGAAACCTCATGTCAATTTTGAATTCCAAACAAATAAAAGGTTTTTTTCCAAACAAAGAAAAGGATTACTCTTCTAAAAAATCCATTGTCAATGAATTCAAATGAAAGGATAATTGCTCTTATTCTCTCCCCTTGTTTTATTATATCACAGTGACCTGTCTTTCTGGATCGTCACAATCTTCTTCAGTTTCCTTTTTGGTTTTGTCCGGCCTCCAAGGTAACCAATGCCTTGCTTCACGAGAATATTCAATATCCAACCAAATGTGCCACTTAGGGAGAGTTTTATCTTTTATTTCTTCATCCTCATCTATCTCTTCATCATCTTCATCATCTAAAACCAAATCAAGACACCCATACAAAATTATTACAGAAAAATTAATCCACCAAATCCAAAGACCAGACTTGACATACAATTTAACTACTTTAAAAGTGAAAACAAATACAGTGTTAATAAAACAGACACAAGACAGAGCTGAAAATTTCCATGTCACAGTTCTGGATTTTGACTCCAACTCTGTAAGAGTAGGAGGTTTCCAAACTTTTTCAACTAGTGAATCAGTGTCAGCACTCAAGCTTTCTCACAGAGGAGAAAATAAAACACTGACAGGCTCTGGACCACTTTTATCAACAGCAGTTTGCAAGCAACTGCCAAGAGTCAGTCATCTTCTTGTGCAACTTAGGTTCTTCACTTCATACCTGGGTACACAACCTGAAATGTGCTCTATGAATACCCATGTGCATAAAACGTTTTGAGAAAACCACTATAAGTAACAAGTAACACTATAATGTTAAACATCATAAACCAAGCTTGGCAATGTTACTTTAAAATATCTGGTATTTTCAACATTTTAATTAATGCGCCTTTCAAACAACCGATGCAGTTAAGCACACACAAAAGGAAGTGCTTAACCACATCCCACTTTTATGATGATCCTTCTGGACTGTTAGATACAATTAGCGTATTTTTCTTGTTACAGCAATATATTAATTCTGTGCTGAAACTGATAAGCACCTGTAGGCTAAGGGAAAGCTTGTAGAGATCTTTCAAATACCTTTTTCTTTCTTGCTGTTGAGGACAAAAGAGTCCTCAACATCTACGGTTACCTGCATTTTTTTTTTTTTGTACAAAAGTCATGCCATTTCTACACCACCTCTAAATTCTTGTTCCTGACATTTGCCATTAACTAGATGAAACACTCCCACTCCCAATTCTTAACAACAAACAGGTGGTGGCAAGATTGTTACTCTTTATATATACTTTTTGTGACCTATAGTTTCCCCTTTAGTCAGCAACTCTATGAAAAATGACATCATTTCCATGATCTAACCAAAGTTTGAAAAAAAAAAAAAAAATTGACAGTTTTAGAGATGACACCTGATTATAGATTACACTTGAACTTTTGGGCTTGACTTGAATGGGGAAAAGCACTGATATATGTTGGACCTGCCCAAGACTGGCAGTGGTCCTCTTTATACTGAGTCTTCTCAATTTGCGGTCAAAATGTCTATAGCCATCAGGAGTTGAACTGCTGACCTCAGTTAAGGGGCAAGGAAATTCCATCTTAATCCAGGGTCAAGGGAAGCATGGGATCATTATTCAGTTCCTTTGTTTACTAACAGCAGTGCCAAACTTGCTTCATTGGAGTTGCTACAGCAGCAGGAGCAGCAAAAGCAGAGACAGCTCATCTTTGGTCAGACATGTTCCAGGCCCTGCTCCCCTCCAAGATGTATGTTTGAGAAATAGTCCTTGACTTTAAGGGAAGCACTGTATACCAGAAGACAAGCTGGGACTAAGCAGCAGGGAGGTGCGTTTTCTGCATCCTTGCTCACCCAGAAGCACTCCAGCCAAGTGAAGATGCAGCTCCTTCGTTTTCTGCATCACAAAGAGCAAGGAAAGGTTTTCTTCCTATTAGAAACTGAAATCTGATTCTAGAAAGAAAATCATTAAGCTAGGAATCTTTGAGGCAACTATCATCTAATGCTGTAATTCCACCTGGTCTACCAGTATGACGAAAGGGTCTTAAGGGAAGTAGCTTCCTTCCACTTTACATGGGTGAAGTTCTCAACAAAGTACTTGCACCTTCAGCCTTTTCAGCACAGAGTGGAGGATACGCCACCCTCTCCCTCAATTCTCATCCCTAGGAAGGACAACAATATTCTATAAACAATATCATACATAGAACACTCAACACATGCTTTCCCCTGTGAAGTGTGATATCGATTATCTTAATCTTGGTAAATCTTTTTTAAAACTTGTATGCAAAAACATGAGAAGAAACAGCTTGTATCATTCTAACCAAAATGTTTAGAAGAATACATGGACATACAACTACACATATTGACATAGACATACCAGGCTTAAGAGCAATCCAGCCACCCTTTTCTTGTTGGTGCATCCACGCTTTCCAGCCTCTTGCTCCTTTTTCTCCAATTCGTGGTTCTCCACTATCCCAGAAGGGTTCAAAGAATTCCACCTGTTGTTTGGGGCAGGGGGAACGAAAAGAAAACATACAGAAAAATCATTTTTGCTGTTGTACAGACACTACCTGGGTCAACTTAGGTTTTCCAGACCCTACAATCACCTATCTGGGTGCAACTGCTATAGCTAAAGACTTTGTTAGATACTGCTTAAGAATCAGCAGGAACAATTGAGTACTTCAGTTACACCTGTGGCACAGCAGACTCTCATCAGCTCTTCTCATGAATATAACGATTGTTTTTAAAGGTATTAGGCTTTAAAGAAAGTAAAAGACTTTTGCGCCAAATGTCCTCTACAGATCCTTCAAGGATAAGGATCCAAAGTCCCCAGGACATGGCTTTCAGAAAGCAAATCTCCCCTCCTCCCCATCTTCCATGGGACCATGAAGAGTTTGGCTAATGGAATGATAAATCAGACAATCATACGCCTATGGTCAAATCACAATATTACAGTTGGACATAAATATAACTGGACTGAGGACAAGAGGAAAAGATCAGTAAGGCCTTTCATGTTTCAGGGTGGTCAACAACTTCAGGGCACTTTCCAGTGAATCAGAAGTCCAGGGTTCTAGTTCTGACTGTCACTGCCTGCATGCAACCCGTCATCTTCAGATTCATCAATTCCTCCCCTGTTTTGTGTATATCTATCGCTAATGAGTGTCCCTCTCCTATTATAGGATTCTGCTTTGTACTAAACCTTGGCTTGGACATTTAGATGTGACTGTTAATACAAATATTAACAATAAATTTGACTCTAAGAAAAATACGTATCAGAACATGCAGGGCTTACAGCAACTGCCAAAATCTAATCCTCATGGATTTATTCTTTGCTCCAAGTGAGAAAGTGAACTGTGAAAACAGTATGGAAACAAGTACTTCAAGATTGAGTCATAATGCTTCTGTAAGAGGGCAGAATGTGCAATCAGCTGCAAATCTGGCATCTTCCTTTTTTTAAGAACTGCACTTTCCAACCTAAACACTGTCCTTTTAAAATTGAGGCTCCTTTCCATCCTGCTTTCTTCCAAGTTTTTAAACACTACAGATAATCTTGCAGTTTTTCAAATGACTGGAAGTATAACTTGAGCTTTATCTGTGTAACTATACCAAATCTATCCTGCATGACAAGCGTGACTGAACTCTAAACTTCTAGCTCTTTAAGAGGACACCACTATTATTTGAACTACAAGATTGCTCCATTGGTGGGTAATAGAATTAATCTCGAAAGGAAAAAAAATGGAGTCTCAGTAGTAGCTGCTGGGGAAGGTGCTGAGGTAATAAAGAGAAAATCAATTTCTGTCCTCTATGGTAGCCCAGCTGCCTACCTAGTGGCCCTCCCTACCACTCATTAAAATGGAAGCAGCTCCTGACAATTCAGTGGGATGATAGTACACTGGCAACAGCCCCCTTTGAATATTAACTTACTCACTAATGTTGGGGTGCATGCCCAACATTCTCCTGAGTAAATCAAGAGAACAAGTTATTTAGTACTTTAACAGAATAAACTGAATGGAATCTCATGGGTCAAATAAAAGACACTTTAAAGCATGAAGGTGTTTCTAATGTAGCCATCAAAGAAATACTGGAAACAATAGATAACGGAGAACCTAAGAAATGTTTGCAAGAACTGTCCAGAACAGAAGGAGATTATAGGTCCTATCAGCTTTCTCCATCAACAGTAACAAAACAACAGCAGTTCTGGGGAAAAGAAGCATCGCAAGTGCTAACTAGACATAGACTTTGGTCAGCCAGCTGATTTTTTTCCCATCTTTAATTAGTAAAAAAGAGGACATGAAATTACTGGTTATCACACTTCTATTATATACAGTAGAAGCACCCGTTTGGCATATAGTTCCAGAGGAGCCACAAGCTTTTTTCCAATGCAAGCATCACCTCGAAGAACCACAAAGTAAATTGTGATTAAAAATATTTCCCTACGCGCTTAAAAATTCATCAACATTTTTCTGTTACAGCATTCTCTGCAATGCACAAGGACATACACACATTTAAATGGAAATTGCTACCTGTCCCCTTGTTGGCAAATCTTTTACACTGTCAGGTTTAAAGAAGGTGAAGTCAATCAGAGCCTGAAACAAAGACACTGCTTTCTCAGAATGGCCAGCCTGTCTCAGAAAGTGGCACTGCTGAATAAATATAGCTGTAAAGTAAAGAAAAAAAAATTATTTCCAATAAATTTTGTTGCAAAACATATTATTACAGCCCACAAATATACAAAAGACATACATGAAGTGCTGTAGAGCTTAATTGTTTTGGAACAGCATCAAAATCCAAAACACAGGGAGTAACTAGCACAAATGCATGCCAAAATTGTTGTAGTTTATTTATCTTTAAACCTCCCACTTTAAATCCAACAAACAGATTACTTGTATTCATGCCACACATGCACTGTCCTTGTTGATGAATAAAAGTTACACACAGTGGTCCCAACTTCAGTTTATCTAGCATCTGACAGAGGGGCTCACAGCCCTCTTTGAAGATGCTGGGCATTATTACAATTCACACAGTAAGTGATTACAACAAAAATCCTTCTTGCCTAATTTTTGCATGAGATAGTTACACTGGTAATATGTTGGTAATATACCATTTTCATTGCAACTCTCATTCCCATTTTCTTTTCTTTTACATAAGAAGTCTCTTAAGAGACATCCAATCTTTTGGCCAAAGTATTACTGCTTGAAAGTAGAGAGTCCTACCCCTTGCTCTTCAACAAGTTATTTCTGTAATCATTGGCATATCCCTACTACACACTGAGCCTCAAGTCTCAGCTTAAATGAGGAAGCAAAGCCCCAGTTTTTCTGTTCATATATTCTCAATGAATCTTAAACTAAAGAGCTGAAGAAATAGCAGGTATTATAAACACCTCTATTACTATGCAGTTCAAGGACATCAAGAGATATTCCATCACTCCAAATTACACTCAAGTCTTAACAAAACAATGGCTGTTCAAAAACCAAATAAAGCAATTTGGTTTTAAGTCATAATCTTTATTTGCTTGCAAAAACCCCCAAGATCCATAAATCAAATTCATTGATAGTTTTGAAAACAGTTCTTCAAGAACTATTGTTTCATCACTAAATGCATTGTCTTTAGAGGGCTTTAAACAATCAAAATATTTAAGTGTCTAGATACTAACTTATGTTGTTACATGTGTGTATCAATTACTTCTAACGATTATCTTATTTTTTAATACTAAGAAGTGGCAAATGATTTAGTCCTTTTACTTGTATTCAGATTTACATCAGATGTGTGCACATAAAAATTTGACTTCAGCTAGAATATACAAACTAGGCATTTCATCCAATTTTCCTGCAACATCAATGATTGTCTCTGTTATCAAAGACACTGAGATTTCTGCACACATTTAAACAATAAAAAGTATGTTTAATTATATAATAGAATCTTCCAAAGTATTTTAACCAATTTAGGCACTTTTCCCATCAATTTTGGTATCCAACCGACACCTTTCCTAGTTTCTCAGCTTCAAACAGATGAGCTTTGATTAAAATAGTCTGAATGTACAGAATATCTCACCAGGACTTGCTGCCAAACTGGAAACAAAAATAAATTATAGCATAAGATTTTCTGCATGATAAAAAAGAAAACTGTATTTGAAGAAATGCAAAGATCAGCATTTTCTTCTGGTGAAAACTGAAAACAGCACGAATACATATTTAATTCAGTCCATGATGCTAAGACACTTCTGCAGCTGAACTGACCTAAAAGATAAGGATGTTTCTCCCCAACTAGTAAGTATAATTTGAAAAATAGGACTCCCTTTCCACAGCAAAATTTCAGAATGTTTATCTTCATTTGCTTTACAATACCAGATCTTAGTAAATTTAAAATAAATTTTGAGATAGCAATTTGTATTAAGTAAAAACTGATCTATAATTTTAAATCAATTTTAACCTTTCTTAAATTTCATGTTTTAAAAAACACCCACTTATTTCCAAGCAGACAGTACTGTGTACTGAATTGAACACTAGATGGCATAATCCACCATTACTTAAAATTAGCTCTTACACTTTGTCATTAGCAAAGGTCAAAGGTTGAAGATATAGGCCCACCATACATCTACACTGCTACTCGCCTCATAATTAATTTGTGAAACTCTTTGTATATTTATCTTAATGAACAACTTGGTAATCTTCCTAATAAGTACAGTGTCAGTTCAAATTCAGCCCAAGAATTAGACAGTTGAGTCACTAAACAAAAAAAAATCTCAGATCAAGAAGTCCCTACTCCTATAATTTGAATTCCAAAACGGGGTGGGGACCAAACCAAAACCCTCAGTAGTGTTTATAAAAAAACCATTATAGTCTTAATACATTTGTCCTGAGAACGATTCACTGTGGTTCGTGCACAAAGTGACCGAAGTGTTGGAAATCAGAGACAGTAGAAGCAACTAGAAGTTATCAGGCAGTATAATACCCACCTGCCAGCACAGGATTTTTCCTTTACAGCACTTTTTCCAGTGCTTGATCCAAGATGAATTAACTGAAGACTGTAAGAGACCTGAACAACTGAAATTAATTTGTAACCCAGAATCTCAATCTATAAATCCGGACTGGATATTGCACAGATAGCATCATTGCTCAAACAGAGTTACAGGACTTGGATAAAAACAGAGGTTCCCTGGCCTATGCCACATATGAAGAAATGTGGACTGCTTCATAATAGTGTCCTCTAGACTTAAAAAAAAAATTAAAATGAAAAAAACCCCAAAGATGTTCATGGTGACACTAATATTTCCCCCTCCTTAGTGTATTCATAGATTAACAATCACAATGACCCTCAAAGACGGAGAAGCAAAATTCAAATGGGTTAGGTTAAGTCACTTAGCTCCAAATAAATTTAAAGCCCATGCCAGAACTGAGCATGAACTCGTTTCTTCCCTGGATCCAGTCCAGCATCCTAACCATCTGACTAATTTCCCTTCCAGGGATAATTATATAATAAATTATAAGTGCTAGATATGCACATACAATAAACACAAAAGGCATGATCACACGGTATTACAGTTTATAATTCTCCATCTATGAACTGGGATGCTCAAGAAAATTTCACATCAGACTTCCCATGTCCCTTCTCTTTTCTGGATTAAAGTAATTAACTATAAAACTTTTGAACAAGAGATAAATGTTTCTTTCACAAGCCTATTTCTTTTTTAATAAATATTTTTCAAAGACAAAAGCACATCTCTCAGCTGTTGGCTGCAATTCTCCAGCCTTGACATTTGTACTATAAACTGCTTAGCACGTTAGACTTTACTGGATGTTATATCACAAAACTCTCCTGGGGAAGAAAAGCATCTGCTTGTCCATATTTGGTTGGAATATCTGCTTTAATTCTCAGCTAAGAAACCAGGATGCCAGGCATTTTGAAAAGAATAAAAATTTCCTGTAATGCATAGGAAAGTCTATTCTTATAGAGAATGTATTCAACTCCTACAAAGACCATTCTGACCACAACATGAAACAGAAAGAACCTTACCTAGCATAGCTTCTTCTGTACCAGGCAATAGAGGATGTGATACCATGCTGCCATCCTGTACAGCTGCTAATGTAGTCAAACATTTTCCATAGAGACTATTGATTTTTGAAACAGAAAAGGTAGTGAACTGACTTTGACAGAACAGGAGATATTTCTTCCACAGCTCTGGATTATTGGGATGTAAGAAAATTAGCTTCTGCCACTCTTTGATCAAAGCTGGTGGTTCCCAGAATTCTGTGCAAAGCTTCAGCCTGGCGAGTTTCAGATCAACGTTACTTGGATTGCTTTCAATTGCTCTCTCTAAAATAGCCAGTTTCTTTTCTAAGATTAACTTCAGTGATTTTCTTCTTACTTCCTGCTCTCCCTTACTGGCATAAGGGCTAGGTCCTCTCATTAACTCATCCTTAAAACAAAAGAAAAATCACAACAACATTAGGAAGAATCATCACTAGAATCATGAGAAGAATGTTGACATTTGTGAAGAGGACTTAACAGTTCATTCTTTACCAATAGAAGAGATATAGTCCTGAACAAAGGAAACTACAATATAATGTTCATGTATTTATTACTTATAATAAGCAACCAGGTCAGTCAAAACACATACCTGAAAAGAAACAAATTCCATCCAAGCATTAATATCTCTTGGGTTTTCTCTGACTTTCTTGTTATGTTCTTCCACTTTTGTCATCAGAACGGAGTTAATGCTTATCCCAGGTTCTTGAATTGTTTGCTGCGTATTTACAGGCTCATGTTCTGCACCCTTGCACCCTTTCCCTTGTAGCCACACTGTAGTTGATGGATCATAAATCCCAAGAGGATTTACCTCTGTTGTGTCAGAAGGATCATCAGTTTCCATATGGAAAACTGGTATAAAATCAGTTGGGTCAGATGGAGAACTTTTATTGCAAACAGGAATCCCATCTGTGTTCAGTATCTTCACATTGTTCTTTGTGAAGTAGCGCTCAGGTCGCCTCTGTAATTGCTTCCTTTTTGATGCAGAACTGTCCCAAGTTATACACTGTTTCTTTTTGTCTATGCCAAGACAGGACTCTCCTCTCCTTTTGTATCTTAGGAAGAAAAATACAATTAAACATCTTCTAAAATACACGTTAGAAAAGATACCTCCTTTTTTGAAAGAAAGCCTGGAAGAAGTACTTTAATTCAAATTGACCTTCAAAAGTATAAGAAATTGGTAATTTTCTCCTAAATTAAGACTTCAATTCCTTATATTTGTTTGGTGCCATCACACCTTTTATCATCATACTAAGCTCCCTCTGACTTCAACAGTATCTTCCATGCTCAGCAGAAGAAAAAAATATTTTTTTTTCCTCCTATCATTTTAAGCCACGTAGACAAACGGAGAAAGAACAACAAAGAGCATTATTTAAGTCTATTTAGACTAGATTATTTGAAACTGAAAAATCAGAAACCAGTAGTTCAGTGCAGTAATATCTTCCTGTATCCCTAAGCATCTATACATTTTATATGCCAAGAAGTGGGCAGGGACGAGTCAGGGGAAAGGAAAGAGAGACCAGGTTCCTAAAGGCCACAATAATCCTATGGATTAAGAAAGAAAAATACCGTCTTAAAATATTACCAAGAATGTAATTTCAGTGGCAGACATAGTGACGTGCAATGTTAAAATAACACTTTCATCTCAAACAATAGCTGAGAATCCAAAGGTGGCAGAAAATTGGAATGGATTGTAACCAGGCAATTTTACTGCAAAAGGTATATACACTACAAAAATAAAACCCATAAATCCTCCCTCCTCCACAAATAATTATTTTTATATATAGTAAACAATTTTTCTTGAGAACATCAAGAAGTGTGCATACATAATGCATGAGCTCAGTGTAGGCTCCTTTATATAGGCTTCTCCGTTAATGTGGGGAAATGTTCTGAAGGGTCATCACAATAACAGTAACCCACTAAGGATGTTGAATATGCAATTTCATCTATACTCATTTGAAATGTAGCAATGCATAAGATAGATACCTTTGGTACAATGTCTGGGTGATCTAACACAGAACCTGTTTGCTAAGAAAGTATCTGTACTTTTTTTTGCAAGGATATCAAACTGCTCAAGTAAATAAGCCTCTTGACAAAGCTAGTATTAAATAATCAGTACCTTCATTTCCCTTTCAGGCACAGAAACAGAACAATAGAGATCAAATGGGGCACTCACCCAGAGATGATCTATAACAGAACCTGGGATTTCGGACCTCAAAACCATGCTTTTGAATCTGCCCCATGCTGCCACCTCCAGATGGCAGTTCTACAATTTCACATACCTGCAGTCTACCACACAGACAATGTTTTCAGAAAAACGGAAGTCATGCACTTTACTCCCATTATTTCATGGCATCTTTTGCCTTTTAAAATATTTACACCTAATGCAAAGTCAAATTTTGAAATAAACTATTCAGTTACCTTATTTTCTCATCTTTTACATAAAAATTTCAGAGGCAGACTCAAGTTAGTGAATCTTGAGATAGTGACTCTGTGATAGCTTGAATACCAATAGAAACCAACGTATTGTACCTTGCTATGTCCCCTCGATACAGCGATTTGTAGGCCCAGTTTGCAGGGTCTGATTTCTTGTCTATTCTGAAGGTTTCTGCTGTGGAAGCCTGGATATCATCAAGCCAAACAAAGCGATTGCTGGTAAGATTTGATGTTTTCTTATCTAGACTGAAGAAAAGGAGAAGTAGTATATTCTAAACATTCATGCACATATTCAGCATCTACAAAACCCAGGAAACATTGCATTTCTGTAGTTCATAATAATTTAATTTACTCAAAGTCATGGTGCATGATCCATTACTGCAAAGTCAGTCACATGCTCAGAAAAAAAAACCAACTAGAAATACACTAATTGGACCATCAAAACCAAACACAAACACACCTTGCATTTCCAAAAATTGGATTTAGGATTATGAAAGGTAATAACAAGATTTAACCAAACATTTGTTTGGCAAACTATAATCTGAAAGCCATATATTACTACTTCTAAAATTTATTTTTAGTAAGATGCTACAATTAAGAAAAAGAGGATAATCTGTAAAAGGATTATGTTGATTAGCTGTAATTATACCCGCGTATTTGATAAAACAGTGTGCAAAGCAGTTTATGAATTGCAGTTATACAAATGAACTTAAGTGGAAAGTGCCACCTGCTTCCAAACTGTAGACAACTATGAACTTCCAATCTGAATTTGTGTTACAAATATGTAACTCAGTAAACCAGTTTAGTCTTGAGAAGCTTTCTAAAATTTCACAAGATCTATTGCATTTATAGTGATTTCGTGGTTCGGGTTTCAAAAACAGTCTCCTAATAAATCAATATTCTTTCAGCATCAACAATTTATGAAAAGAGGTGAAAATAGACACCCTGCAAAAACTTCAGCCCTTTCATTTGGGCAAAGCACTGGCTGGTTGGCCCAGTATAGCAAACAGCTGATGAACCAGGTTCTGCACGTAAGTCCACTTCATCCAGCCCAGACACCCTTTCAGCAAAGACAAGAGTAAGTGGGCAGAGCACAATGGTCTTTGCATCCCAATGATTTTTATTGTACTTTCTCACAGCTAAGCAAGCCTTAGCTGCCACAAACCAACAACCGAGTCTTCATACAGGAGGAGGCGAGTGTGGCTAGAGGCATCAGACACCACCTCCAGCACCACTGCCATTCTTCCACAGGGAAACAATGTTAAGATCCCTTGGCACAAGCACATGCCCACAAGCTTGTGCTCTCAGCTCCTGGTTAATCTGCCTTGGGAAAAGTAGTAAATTGGCGGAAGTTGAGGACTGCCTGGACTACACCCAGCTGTAACAACAATTCCTCAATGTCACCAAATCCTCACTCTGTCCCCAGGAGCAGCTGCAGTGCTGTGAATTAGATCCAGAGCTGCTGACGCTAAAGAAAAAACAGGAACTAGGGAATCAGAGGGAGGCAAAATGGCTGCTCAGACTAGCAAACATGTTGAGAAACATGGAAAGACGACTTACACAACCAGTTAGATTGGGCCACTTTAAATGAAATTATCAAAACCCAACAGACTAAGAAAAGCACAGTTAGGTATGCCAAACTTGAACATTCAGTACATGCACAGAACCTCTTTTACTGCTTAAAGATCGTGCTAGTCACTAGATAACCTATTTTCTTGTTCCACAAAAATGACACCTCCACTAATTACACTGTACTTTAGAGCTCCTGGAATTAACAGAAAAGACCTAGCAAAACAATTTCAATTGTTCAAATACCCATCCAGATGTACCATTAGCAAGAAGTATGAAGCACACAGCACAGACCAATAAATGGCTGGACGCAAAAGAAACGTTAAATCGTACAAGCAACTTTGTCTTAATATGAAAAAAAGGAAATGTTAACTCTCTGAGGAGGAAGTCATATTACAAGGCAAACACAGCTGTGTTTTGCACTTCTGCACTAATTAAGAATAATGTTTAACGTAATCCCTCTCCAAACTCTCCCAAAAGAAGATCCATGAAAGGAAACAAGATGCTTACAAAAATTCAACATAAGCTCCTACATGTTTTTAAAAATATATTTCATTACCACCATACCATGCTTTGTTCTGCAGAACAGTACTTCACCGAATATTTCAGTCACAGTTTTTCAGATATGATTAAACAAGGGGTTCTAATTTATTTTCATTGCTTTGAATGCAGGTTTGGTCATATACAGCTTAGAAAAAAAAACGACCCACCAGTGGTAAGAATTTCATTCATAAAGTCAAGACAAGCACAAGAACACAATGAATTTACATCTCGCATAGTATTATTAAATACATACTTTGCTGCTGCTTCCTTTTCGTGATTTCTGCCACTTCCTGTGGCTTTGTCCTTGATGTGCTTAGTGTCCAGGTCCGATTCGCTGCTACTGGAGTCCCCTTTGGTTTTCTTTTTTGTCTTCTTGTAGTGGTGATGTTTTTTCTTTTTCTTTTTCCTTTTCTTACTTGACTGTTTCAGACTCTCATCTGTATCACTTTCCCCTGACAACTCTGATCTTGAAGTAGTCCTGCTTGGAAACAGGGTAGGTTTAGTTTGGATATTAGGAAAAAGTTCTTCACAGAAAGGGTTGTCGAGCATTGGAACAGGCTGCCCAGGGAAATGGTGGAGTCACCATCCCTGGAGGTATTTAAAAGATGGGCAGACGTGGTGATTAGGGACATGGTTTAGTGGTGGAGTTGGCAGTTGACGGCTGGACTTGATCTTAAAGGTCCCTTCCAACCTAGATGATCCTATGATTCTAAGTATATATCTATATATACCTATATATCTAATGTGAAGAAATACGACCATAAGAAAGCTCAGAATCATTTTACCCTTCTCCCTGTATTTTTGAAGAAGAGAGTTAGCAGCAACACATACAATAAAAGTGATATAAATCTGCATTAAATAACAACTATATTTATTTTTTCAGCTGCTGGGATTACTGACAACCAGTCTTAAAGTTTTAATTGTCAAAGGCATTTTGATGTGTGATCTATATAAATATCCATCTGTTATCATCGCCAAATTAAAGGAGATGACTGAGCTGATAAAATTTCCTAACTTTGCTAAGACAATTTAGGTCAAGCTAAAGGGACGAGAAATCTTTCAGGGTGACCTACAAAAGAAAAATTCTGCACTTTTTTCCCTTGTTTCTTTATGATTTACATAAAAAAAAAAAAAATCAAAACCACTTTTAAAATCACTTCCAGATTAGAAATTCAAATCTCACCAATCAAGGAACAATTTTTGATAACTACTGAATTAATGTTATCATATAATATAACACTAACAAACACTACATGCAACAGACAACTGACTCACTGAGAGGTCACACAAAGGACAGATAGTTTTGGTAAAACACATGTATATCATTGTACATACTACATACACTCCCATATTTAATAATCAACTGAAATAACGGAGCTCTTCTCTAACCCTTAATTAAAGCACAAGCTCTTTTTAAACAATCCTTCTGGAATCTTTCAATAAGAAAAAGGAGTGACAAGTGTCAGTATTCCTAATATGTCAATAAAAGAAAATGCAGCATTTCAGAAGCAAGGCACCTCAAAAAAACCAAAAACCAAACAACCTTCCACAATTTATTTAAGGCCACTAAGAAAAGAGAAGCCATGGGAGAACCATTAGCTGACCTTTAACACACACACACACACACCCCCCAAAACCAAAGAAACAACCCAAAATCCCCAAAATGCGCCAACTATGTCAGAGTAATTACTTCTTACTGACTTGAGAATGTACCCTAGTAATAGGCAAAAAGATCAAACGTTTCCGTGTATGCTATTTTTTGACAAATTCTTTTTCAAAGATTAATTAAATATAGTGGGTTTACTATGTCATTCTATTTGAATCATAATTTGTAAATTCCTTAGCTTTATGACATTAAAGTCCTGAAAAGATGTGAAGAAATACAAGCAGAATATATGACTGATAACGAGAACAGTGATTGCATTTCAACCACACAATACATGTAAACGTAAGAATAAGTATACAAAAAGATATATTCAGCTGTGACTGTTATTATAAAGACATTCTCTATCATAACCGCCAACAGTCATTGTAAATACAGGAGTTTGTATCAAATTAAAAGTGACTAAGATTTTGAACCTGGCAACTGCAACTTGATTCCATTAATCATTAAGTGCTAGTTACAACGTAGATATGCCAAGTATAGCAACTATTCTAGTAAAGCTATTAAAACTAGATCTTCAGCAAATGTGGCTGCTTAAAGCTCATTTTTTTTAAAGAATATAATCAGCCACTTCAGTGATCAGCATGTTCTACACAGCCGCACAACTTGATACATGTAATGTTTCATTAATTCACATCTTCAATGAGTTTTTTAAAAGTTAAAAACTCGACTGTGAAATGGCTGATTGAACTGGTTTTCACAGAGAAATCACAAAGATGATGCTTAATCTTTACATTATTTCAAGGGTCACTTAGGACATCCAAAAACTAATGAAGAATCATGATCACTCCATTCCCTTTCCATTCCGAAATAACAATGATTTAAATGCAGCTGTGAGAAAAAGAAAATGGGAATGTAATTGCATAAGTATAATTTCTCATTATTTTAAGTTAAAGGACACAGAAGCATTATTCATACTTTTATATATGACTCAGTTCAGGCCTTTTTAAATACTGAACAGACGAATGAAAAGCAGCCCTAAAAGCTCCTGATTTTGGTCTCGCATAACAAAAGATAAGCAGGACAAAAGAAAGAGGCTATTTTAAAAGATATTGAAGTACATTCTACCTTACTAGTGGTGATTTTTCAGGGATGAGATCTGCAACTTCTGTAGCGCGCTGATGCAGTAATAGTGCCTCTTCCGTAGAGAAGCTTGGGTTACTAAGCCAGTCCAATTCTGCAGGTAACAAAAAGTGTGAGATAATACAAGTTAGCTTGCTCTGTTTTTTTGAAGTTGGGGGTTAATCTAGTCAGCAGACAGCTAAATTCGCAGCAAATGTCACTAAGTCATGTGTAATAATTGAGCATATTGGAAAGCAGTCCATGAAATTTCCATTTAGCAGAACACTAGGTTGTAATGAGGTAAAATATTTAGGAGCTGGAATCTTCCCCTGACATCAATCTAAGCTTCAAAAACCCACTACATGATAATACTTAAAAAGTCATAGTGAAAGCAGATAATGTTTCATACACTGCTGTATACTTTAAAAAACCCAAATCTGTCCAATATTACTTCTTACCACATAAAAATTCTAACTTTATATATTTATATATTGCATAATTATGTTTATATGCATAATTATATACACTCTTCTAATGTATCTTCATATATTTTTAATATAGTCATGATTATTATATACAATATACAATATGTGTATTTACATATTTAACGAGTAAAATTGAAAAAATTACAGAAGGGCATAATTAAATGAAAGGTGTAGTTAATGAATACAATACAACTTATGCAAACTTACAAAAGTGTACTTTACTCACTGCATGGAAAATATTTTTAACACAATTTTATTGATAGGGACACCCATTACTGATAAGAATACTCAAGCATTTTATACAAGGTCAAAACGTGTCACTGGATTCTCAGTTATCTAACCACTGAAATACCATTAGACTTTTAAATAGTGTGAAAAAATGCTAATTGATGCTAATTTTGATATATTAGTCAGCATTAAGCATTTTGCTTAATTTTGCTAGACCTCAGCCATTTCAGTCATCAGATAAGATCAGATACTGACAGGATGTGGAGGGGGAATTTTTTTGCCATCATTTTACTGGTATTAAAACTTTTGTAACAATTTTCATAAAGATTTCATTTCTAGAATTCTTTTAAACATGTGAAATTTTCTAACATATTAAACAACAAATGTTATTTCACATAAGCACAGAATTTAACATCAGCCTCTCCAGTGCCAGACCACAGAAGATAACAACAAAAGGAACAAATTTGGTCTCCCTGCCCGTTCTCCATGCTCTTTACAACCATTTTTGCCTCAGTGTTTTTCCTGTCACACTCTCATCTTTGTGCTTTTGACTACACTGACCCCTAATCCTTAAATATCATGAACTCATTGACTGCCAAGCCATACATCTCTCCTCCTTCTAAAGTATTTCTTTCAGAAATAGCTCTTCATACCAAAACTCTTTCTTCCATCTCATATCCCAGAATTGTTGTCCACAAAAGGATTTAAAACAGAGCAGGCTGCAAAACAGCTGGTTA
This sequence comes from Pluvialis apricaria, assembly GCA_017639485.1. NCBI lineage: Eukaryota > Metazoa > Chordata > Aves > Charadriiformes > Charadriidae > Pluvialis > Pluvialis apricaria. Next base: position 20,160,817 of record CM030012.1, on the reverse strand, counting down.
ACCTGAGTTAAACTCATCAAGAAGTACACACATTCAAGCAAAGCTCCAATTCACATTTCCCAAGAGACTACCCCTGCTACCAAAGACCAAAAGCCCTGTGGGGAGGGCCACCTTCCCCAGTTCATCTTGAACCTCCACCTCTGCACAGAGGAGAACCCACAATTCACAGCAATGTCAGGACCAAATCACACTTCCCACGAGCACCCCAACCACTACGCTGCAGAACACTACCATGCACCATTGCCCAGCTCACCAAAATGTAGGGTGTAGACTGAAAAAAAAAAAAAAAAAAAAATTCAGCTGTATAATATATATGCATCTTGTTGCAACCTTCTGCCTAGCAATCAGAATCACCAAACCTAAGGCAAATACACCACCCTATTTTGTTGCATATCAACATGAGATTTTTTTTCCCTTATTAGAATAAAAATTGAAACCTTAAAACTATGATCTTTACTTGCCTATTTAAAATATGATAAAAATCTACTATTTAATGGAAATTAATCCACCCTGGCACAAACGCCTTCATTTTAAGTATGTGTCTATGACTCTGAAACTGTAAACCTACCACAAAGCATTCTTCAAAAACCTTTGGTGAGCTTAAAGGAAAAAGATTTATGTTGGATAATATCCAAGCAACATTCCACTTGCCTATCAAAATAATTATTCCCCCAGCTGGAGAATAAAGTTTTATGCCACAATAAGTTAATTTCTCATTTCAATCCTGTAAGAATTACTTCTTAGAAGAATTGTGTTTAGTATTTGCCATGAAATACCAAAATGTTTCTCATGGATAATTCTGTAACCATTATATTTAAAAGACACAGGAGTTAAAGAAATTCATACACCTGGTAACTGTATAATCAAGTTGGAGTTAATAATTCAATGTATGTCATGCAGTATACCGAGTGACGCTTTATACCTGAGATTTTTAAGGTATATTTATTAAATGTGATATTGATTTTAAAAATTATCTTCCTTATATTAAATTATTTCTGCTTATTTGGTTACAAAGATGGGGTGTAAAGAACACAGAGGCAAACTGCAACCCTACAATGTTTTTCTACTGGTCACACTCTGGTCTTCCTTAAACAGAGAAATTCAGAGAAAATACAATGGTCCAGAGCAGACCAGATTTCAATAAATGCAACTAATCTGTGCACAAAGCCTTTTATTTATTTACAGAAATAAAGCAGACATTTAATTCCCTTTAAAAACAATAAATCCATCTTTGTTCTGATTTGCGTTGCATTGACCAGACGCACCTAACAAAACACAAAAATTTACTGGTTGGCAGAGTCTCTGGTGTAAAGGTGCATCATATAACAGCACAAAACTGTAACTTATTAGCCAAATGAATCTCCTTAAAATCACTACATAAGTTCCAAAGATATACCAAACATACCTAATTTGTCTTTGGCCAGATCTCAAATAACATACGTCAAGCAAAGATACTCTCTGTAGTCTTTGAGCTACTCTTCTTTTTAATAAATTATTGTTTTCCTTTGCAATGTGTAATAAATCAGGTACTAGTATTTTTTTTTTGTGGGAATAAATTTATTGTAAGGTAGTTCTGTATTGATTTCAACAAAGAATTATGATTCAAAAATCACTTGAAATATAATAATATTTATACTCATGAAAATAAAACACGGTTACGTTTTTTTAAAAAGTAAGTTCAAAGGCAGAATTAAGTTAAATAATTTGCCTTCAGTCATACAGAGTTGGTGATAACAAAATTCAGAATTCAAGACTTACAATATTCAGACCATTAGGAAAAAAGTCTAAGATGTTTTAATTTTCAAGATCTTGACCTAAGGTCTTTTAAAGTGCTGTGTGCATCAAAGCAGGCTTTTCGTTGATTTCAAGGGCGTAATACCAGCTCCTCCAGAGATTAATGCAGAGAATGCATTTTTTAATATTATTCATCAGTGTAAACACTTTAGATACAGACCAGCCCAAACTAGGAAAAAAATGTTTGCATACAAGTATGCTAAATTTTATAACCTTGAGCCTTACGGCACTACAGTGCCAAGTAACTTCCAAATGGAGATACAGATCCTTCACAGAACTAAGAGCTTCAGTCTTAAAAACTGAAAACTATAAAGCAACTGATACATTTCTTTTTAAAATAGCATTATTGATCACATCGACAAAATGAACAGAGAAGAAAATAAAAGAAAACAAGCAGTAAAGCTCCAACTGTTTTAGAAAACACAATAAAACATGGGGCTGACCAACCATATAAACTTCCCTGAGGCACAAAACATACTTTGAACAAGAGAGGTTTCACCTGAGCTGGCGGAAGAGTGGAAAGCAGTTATCTTTATATTTCTCTGTCTAAAAGGCTGTTCTAAGACCAGAACCACATTCTTAAATAAAAAGAGTTGGCAAAATTTTCATTCCCCTCCTCCTCATCCCAGCAAATTAATCCTGCAGCTCACAAAAGGCTGAAGCCTGGATTTCTGAGTTGTGTCCTCCATCCTCTATACTCCCCACTGCTACCACAGCTTCAGGAATTATCTGGGTTCTCTAGACCCTTCTACGGTACTTTGACACATCCCATAATTATTGTCTGGGCAAGAGGCAGCCTGTACTGTGTCAGATTATGATCTCTGAAGATGTTTATTAGTTGGTTAATGTACATGTGCTCATTGCCAAGCCCATCTATCCTGGTTAACAGTTCAATTCACATTACAGCCTCTCTCCCAGCAGCGGCAGTCTATCCAGGTTTATCTTTTCTAAGCAAATGTAGATTTTCAGAGACCTCCTCTACTTCTGCCATTTCCCTCTCCCATCACAACAAATTTGACTGAAAGGGTTAAAACTCCAGAGGAGAAAAAGAGAGATATTAAGCAGGCTGGCAGACAGATGCACAGCAAGCATGCATGAAATCCATTTGCATAGGAAATTTGACTTAAATATAGCAAAAATAACGTCTATTATCACCATTAACTATTAGAAATGAACTTCTAAGATGTCATTTTGACTTAACTTTACCTGAAAGTATCTGCTATCCCCTTACAGATGTGAAGTCACTATCTTGGTGCAGTATGATTGCAACAGTGAGCACAAGCAGAATAAGGTTTATTTTTTATAAACTATTAAATTATTGTTTTAGGACTTCCAAGGAAAACTCACCTTCAGAAATGGAGTCATAAACATTAATCCCCTGACTGTGCCTCTAGCATGGTTCTACCTGAGCAAATGAGATCAAATTGCCTTTTTAAAACATTGAACAATCACACTGCAAGAACCAACCCCTGTAGCACAGTCAATATGCCTCTGTGGATACACCAGGGAAATATTTAGAATTCCCCAACTACAGTATTTTCTGAACAATTTAATCAAACTGACCTAACACTCTGGAAAGAACTGAACAATTTTTTCCATTACACAACACGCAAGTCCAAAACTCCTTGTAAATAATCTCCAGTGAATCAGTTAGCTGGATACAAGCATTTCAAACATTGAAATGCATTCCAAACTTTAAAACTCTATCTTTTCATTTCTTTGTTATTTTCTCTTGTCAGATATTTTAAAAGTTTATAATTTTCACAGACGAGATATACGTTCTTAAAGAACATAAAGAATAAAATATATAAAAGACTTCTTTTGTGATAATATGCATGTACTTGTTATTGTTCTACTCTACCATTCACATTCACGAGCACAACAGTAGAAGCAATCCACTGGCATTCTTTTTATACCTTTCCAAGCAAAAAAAATAAAACTTACAGTGCATGTCTACAGAGACAATTTTTAAGAGTTATGCAAAGCCTTTTGTTGCCTCTCAGAATCCTGAAAATCTGTTTTCAGCAAAAATCACTGCATTGTCTTACCTACAGAATAGTTCATAATAATGCTGTGCATAATGCTTACTACTGTCAGCAGGGCTAATTACCACCACTGCTCTGTTCAGTATGGCTACTGATAAATTTGTAATTTATCTTCTACCAAAAACTAATTAAGCTTGACAACATAATTGTAAGAAACCATATACAAAATTACTTTGTACTCTAGAGGTTGCTGCAACTCAGCAATCTAGAAGGGTAAGGAAGAGTGTACAGCAATACTTGTTTCAGGCAACGCTTATTTATAAATGGTTTAGTGAGGTTTGTAAGAGACTGAGGTGGTCAGAGGAATGAAACATGGTCAGCATATTTACATTATTACCTCAACTTTCACAATAAGATTATAAAGCAGTCCTACATGACTGCAAAAGACACCTCAGTTTTGCATATCATGTTAAATACAACATACTCTGACCTCTGTATTATGATGGACTTTGGCTTCGTATCAGCTCTGGGGAGAGTCATCTATCAGAGTGATACCAAAGTTGCCTGTCAAGTTCTCAAGTTCTCACAAGCTGAACGTGTGAAATTTGATATATGCCACCACAAACGTTGTTCTGAGTTAATACTTAATTTTTATAACTATACTGAAATGTGGTCATTAAAAACAAAGTACAATATCGGCTAAAACATAAAACAAATTATATTCCCTAAAGTTTTGTCAATAATTCTCATACAAAAAAACTCCAGTAGACCAAAATGTAACTCATAAACAGTGCTAATAACCAGACTTTAGATCCGAAAGTCACTCTTAACATCTTTTTCTGTGTAATTTGATCTTCCAGACAGGTGGTCTGCGGTGACACAGACTAGGCATAACAAACCTAAAGGCTAAATTCCCCAGAGTTTTAAAATATACGCTAGGTCTTACTACTAGAGAATTTTACTGTACCTCTGCCTGGCAGAGCAGTTCTTCTTTTCCTAGAAGCTATAATTTGGGATCTTATTATGTCCACTATTCCCTGCACCAAGTGTCATTACCAGAAAGGCTCCTGAATGTGGGTAGAACACCTCTGTACTGGCAGACTGAGTATCAACAGCTGCAATGCCATCAGGGGGTAATGCAGAACTGGTTAGAATAAGAAGCTAACCCCAGCCTGTACTACTAAAAGCTTCAAAAACTCACCATACTGACTGGACCAAATATACAAGAAATTTAGCCTAGGTAAACAATTCTCTTCGAGTTTCCCTTTGCTGTGGTGTCTAAATTATGGGCAAACTCAAGGGGTGGTAGAAGCTGGCAAGCAAAAGCATAGTTCAAAACATCTCCCAGTAGAATTAATAAACGTTTTACATATGTCAGAATTTGGCAATACACCAGATAGGGTTCTTCACTTGTTTAGTAAAAGTGTAACTGCTAGACAGCAACCACAACCATCAAAATGATAAACAGAATCGCAGTCTCACTCATGACCTTCCAAAAAATATCGTTTACAACTAAAGTGTGGCTTAATAAGCACGGAAATCAGAAAACACTTTTTAAGTTATCCAAGGCTAGCGGGGAAAAAACAAAGTCGTGTTCTGCATAAAGCAAACCTTCTCCACCACACACACAAAGTTAACGTAAACGTATTTTTAAAAGATGCGCATTTCTACAGCCATGCCACCAACATCCACTAGCAGATAGATGGACGCAACCCTGAACACACCTGAGAACCCGTCAATGAGAAGCCAGCGCCATTTTTACAGGGGTATCCCTATTTCGGGTCCTCCCCGAAGTTACCTCAGGGAAAGTAACTTTATTCGTTAAGCACGCTAACTTTACTCAAACCGGCAGCGACGTGCCTTGCGCAGAGGACGCCTGTGCGCTCCGCTCCTACCCTGCACATGAGGGAGGAGCCCGGGCTGAGGGGCACACCGCCCCCTCACACGCCGCGTACCGAGCGCTCTCGGCGGCGGGGCTGGCCGGGCAGCCGGGTCCCTGTGCCCCGCTCCCAGGCCGCCAGAGGCGGTGGGACACAGACCGCCGCTGCCGTGGTCCCGGGCCCCAGCGGCAACACTGCCCGCGCCGCAGCTCTACGGCGGGCTGGCTGGCGGCCGGAGCAGGCCCGACGGGGTGCGCGGAAGGGCCGGCACAGTACAGAAGGCTCCGTGTGGAGGCGAGTGGAAGCGGAAGGGCTTCCCGAGGGCCAGGCCACGGAGGGCTGTTGGGGGGGGAAAAGAGGGTTCTCCCAGGACTTTACCTTTCCTGGAGCCCTCGCTGCTGCCGGTTGGGGGCTCCCCGGGCTCGGCGGCACCGGCAAAAGCCGGGAACAGGGCCATGTCTCAGCTTACCGCCACTACTATCTGCCCGAAGTGCCCCGCGGAGCGGCGAGGCAAGATGGCGCCGCGGCGCCGAGCCTACTGGGAGATGTAGTGCGTCCGCCCGACTTCCCAAAATGGCGGCGGGGTCCAGTGGCTGCTGAGGGAAGAGAGGTTTAGTGTTGGGGCTGCTGTGGGCGTCCAGCCTTCTCTAGGGCTCCGGCTATCTTGCGCTTCCTGTCGCTGTCACTCAGGGAACTGGAGGAGGGAGCTGCTGTGGGAAGAGGAGGGGATGGGGTTTCCAGGGCCATCCTTCCCCACCACCCTGAAACCCTCATGGGGTTCACTGGCAGGGAACACCCGACAAACATCTCCGGGAGACTGGAATGCTCAGCTGTGTAAAGGAGAATGTTGTAAGAAGCCATGCTTCCTTTCTGTTAGTATCCGCTGTATGTTTGAAAGCTCATCTAGCCAGACAGCCTGTCTCAAACACCGGCAGCGAGGGCTTGGACAAGAAATAACCTCCTGACCAGGCAATCACCCATGATGTTTAATAGCACCGATGAGCCTGCCCTCCATAAAGGAACTGGAAAAATAATTTTTTATGCTTTTACACTTTGCACCTTCTTGGGGAGGGTGTTCCACCTTTTAATTACGTATTGTCTGAAACAGTATTTCCTTTTTGTCTGAAGCCCAGATTCACAGAATCACAGAATGGTTAGAGTTGGAAGGGACCTTAAAGATCATCTAGTTGCAACCCTCCTGCCCCCCATCTTGCATTGTGAGGAAAAATAAGTGTCCCTATTCACTTTCTCTGCAAAATTTTATATCCTTCACTTATGTATTCTACTTTCTGGAGCGAAGAGTATGCTTTTTTTCTTTGTATATTACAGCCACTCTGTAACGTTCTCCTTGTTGAATTTCTTTAGTTTTTCTAACTCCTACACTAATACTACTGCATGACCAGAATTTCATGTAGTGATTAAGCTATAGGCGTACATTTGATTTAGGGGTTATATGAAATTATAATGACTGGTTTGTTTTCTGCTCCCTTCCCAATACCTCTGATAATTCTGTTTGTCTTTTGGCCGCTCCTGAGCTACAGTGCCTCTTAAGAGCCCACTCCTGAGTGACAAAAGATAATAGGTAACTATTGTGTATAGATGTTAGGATTAACTGCCCTATACACACAGCTTCGCACTTACCAAGCTGATTTTTTCGGGTCATTTTATAATTTATTACTGAAATACTTCAGCAACCTTTCTCAGTCAGGTTTCCAGTTGATTATCCTGAATATTTTTACACCATCTGCAGACTTTGTCGACTCTATGTTCACTGCTGTTTGCAGCCTTTTTGTAGATGTTAAGCAGTCAGATCCCAAGGAATTCCACTGGTAACTTCTTCCTTTAGAGAACAATAAAATTATTTCTTAATCCATGTTTCCTGCGTTTAATTTATTACTAATCTATAAAATGCTATTCATTTTTATCAACAGGAGAGAAGAATATAAGTACAGAGAGAAGAAGATTCAGAACAAAATAGTGGTCGTGGACACTGATAGTCTGGAAGTCATCAAATGAGTGGGGCCTGATTGCCAACTGGGAAAGAATGGGCTTTAAATTGTATGTTCCCATACTGATGTGGAGCAACATTTTTGTTCAAGTCTGTTAAGATCTATCAAGTTTTGCAGTAAAACATTAGAATGTGGAAAATTCAGTACATAACATATAGAAATATATACCTGCCTAGAACTGATACAGAAGATAGTGAAAAAAATCTAAAAGAAGCACATTACCAATTTGTGACCAAATTCTGAAGACACAATTAGAAAAAAAAACCAAAACTCATCGCATAACTTTTTAGCCTTTTTCCTGAGAAGGGAAAACCTATGTAATTATGCAACCTGAACAAGCATTTGTCTTCCTGTCTGCCTGGCATAATTTCTCCATGTAGTTTTAGAACTCATCACCAATTTCAACCAAATTTAACAGGAGGTTACAGGTTATTACATTGCTGCAAATTACATGAAAACAAGTGGCAATGCAGAGCAGGATTTTACAGTGGGAGGAAGATTCCAGTGTGCATGCAGTTCATATTGGGAGTCTAACCTACTGGGAAAGTTGAGTCAGAGCTCTCCTGCTCATGGAAATATTTGTTGTAATCTTATTTGGATAGTTATTGAAATGTGTAAATGCATTTATTCTGCATACCTCAGCACTGGGAACACTACCACCTATGTACAGAAAATTAATTATTTCCCTATTCTTTTATGAACCAGACTCAAAGCCCTTTCAAGATACTGATGCTGCAGATGCAGGATAAACTAAATGGATTTCATAACGAAAGCATTCAGTTTATTTGCTGAATGTCATTATTCACATTGTCTCTCAGGTGCTTATAGTGATGGTAGCTAATAACTTCTCAACAAAGAGAATACAGAAAAAATGCTTTTTGAGACTAAAACAAATGACCAAAGAGAGAGTTTATAAGAATCCTAAAGACAGATTTATGCCCTGCATCCCTGGAAATTAGCCCCAATTATGGATAAAGAGCGGGATAAATTAACAAAGGGTGTTATTATTGTTGCCATACATATATTACTGTGACATAAAAAACCCCAAACTGCACCATATTTATCATGACCACATAAATACAGGCAATATTTCCTGTTATTACAAGTGGAAGTTAAAGTTGTGTGAATGTTGCTTTTAGATTATTGCATTTATTTGTACAAGTAGTTCCTATTTATCATTAGTAGAAATTGGCTATGTAGTAACATCTTATACATTGACATTTCCTTGACTTACTGAGTGAACAACACCCATTCTGATGAAATGTAGTTTTCTGCGATGTCTTTAGCCCCATGTCTAACAAGTTTTAGTTTGCAGCTTTTGCCTGCAAAAATACTCTGCAAAATACATTTTAATAATGTTATATGAATACTTTACTAAGCCCTTACAGGCAAAAAGTACTGTTATAAATAGTTAGCCTCATCTTAGTTGAGCCAAGCCTTTTCTTAGGATTTAGTGAAGAACCTGACAAAAACACCTCTTCATGTCTAGCATAAAGTTACCTGAAACATTTGGCATTGTTTCTTCAGTTCTATCCTAATAACAGAAAACCATTAAGCCTTTCAGAATGCAGACAAAAACACAGCACCTGTATGAAACAGGAGTTCCTTCTTAATAAGAAGGACCAAACTAACTAACTAGAGGAACAAACAAGTTCCTTTCTTAAGAACACTCTGGTCTGCTTTTTACATTGTATCTACCTATTTAACATATTAAAGTCTGGTATAGTTAATATTTTTATTGATAATCCATTTTAAGGATTTTTTTTCTTTGATAAGGATTTTTCTTCAGAAAGCCTTATGGTGAGTACTGTACTGAACTGCCTAAGCAGATGTGAGTGTGATAGGTTTCACTAGATTTGGGACTTGAGTGCTTTTGTATATTTTGACAAAAATCATTACATTCTATTTAGGGACAACCCCCACCTCTCATCAGGTCCATAACATTTTCCTTATTACAACAAAATTGTAGTAGATATTTGTGAACCTGACTTTTGTGAAATGGGTGCCATGTGATGCAGTAATTCAGGGCCCTTCACCAGGGCCTGGGAGGCCACAGCAGGCCAGTTTGGCTCTTGGCCTCACATGCTCACATTTTGCTCTGCAATGCTCTGCACACCCTAACTGTACAGCCTGTGATATCGTGCCTCTCATATGTTTCATATTTTCTTGTGCTTCTCCACACTTTCTACTTCCTCTGTAGTAAATCCTGTAATTAGTTCTTCCTTCCACTCCGATGACCAAGGAGACCCTGCTAGGAGTAGGTTCATCTCTCTGTAAGATACCGAGACCATCCTCTGTACAAAGGAGGGTCTGTTTTCATGTGCAAAACCTTACAGAACAAGCCTTATAGTACAGCACTATAAATGGTGCGATTTAAAGCATACACAGTGGGTACCTTGAATAAAAGCATCAGAAATAAAGGCAACCATTTTGAGTAAGGGTTACACTGCACTTATTTAAAGAAATATGCATCCCTAAAATATGCTAGAATTGTGTAACACTGTAAGGGCAGAGGTCCCATTAGTGAGGAAATGAAATGGATTCTGAGCACAGAGCTAGAGGGACAACTGGATGTATTCATGTTCACCACTTCTGGCTCCCCAGAACGACCCCTCCAGGATGGATTAGCAGGTTTCCACCTCCGTGCTCCACCAGCCTTTTCAAACCTCCATGGCGTGCCGAGTGCTGCCGGCATCATGGGGTGATGCACTTGTATCATCATAGGAACACTTCTGCAGCTTACTCTAATAAGAAAATACATGCTTTTAATATGACACATCTAGCATGTTCAGGCAGTGAGAGGAACTGGGCAAATGTAAACGGAGGGTGCTATAGCTCTGTCTCCCTGCAGTGAGGCCTATGGAGCACAACGGGGTTTCCGATAACACAGGTTCCTGATCTGACAGCGTGCCAAGTTTCCAGCCTTCCTCTACATTTTCCCAGCCCCTTCTCAGGTTTCTTTCACTGAGAATTCCTTTTGTCTATGCCAACGCTACTCAGATGTGTTGAGCTCCACTGAGTAATTTTACCAAGGGCTAATTTTTGATTGAGACCCGCTTGGCAGGCAGAAACACGAGAGCTCCGGTTTGAGCTCTGCCCGGTGCGGCGCACTGCCGCCGGGCTGTAACCCCAGCACCGTCCCATGGCTGGCCTCGCCAGGGGGCCAACGCGGAAGAGATGATCTCCTGCCAGGAGCATTGCGTGTTTGGGACTTTAATGATGCCTCATAAGGTCCCTGTAGCTATTTTATTTCCTCTTTCAACCCTTCTGTCAGGGTGCTGTGTGGGCTGGCAGCTCCCAGGGGGCCAGGAGCTGCAGGGGCCAGGACAGCAGCTCCCCAGCCAGGAGCAGGGCGCCAGGGGCAGCCCCAGCCCAGGGCAATGGGCACCTCGCTGGGGACAAGGCCAGGCTGAGGCCAGGCCAGGACACAGGCCCACAGGTGTGACTGGCCCAGCAGGGCAGGGCTGTGGGGAGCTGGAGACCAGCCCTGCTGCGGCATCACTGGGGCAGGGGCTGGTGGCCCCGGGGGGCTGACATGGGGTCCTGGGTTGTAGGCAGGGTGGGGAGAGCCCTGGGGAAAGCTGGGCAAGGGCCATCAGGCCTGTCAGTGTCCACAGGGCCTTGACACCTTCACCCCACTCCATTCCCCTTCGAAGCTGCTGTTATACTTCCCACCCCTTCACCCTTCCCACCTCTGCCATTCACTGGAAGAGGGAGAGGACTGGCCTCAGCCCTGAGTCTGGATGTGGCCTGGCAGCCATCGCTGCCAATACATTATTGTATAATAATTTTACATCTGTCTTTCAAAACCACTTTATTTTTAAAGGGAAATGAGCTGACCCATATTTAGCAACAAATTCCAATTACTAACTTCCTGTTCAGTTTTTAATTATATATTGTATTACATGTACAGTAAGTATCCTAGGTGAGGAGATTGTATAATACTGCAATTAAATTTGATGTATCATATTTTGCCCCAAAGTACCTATTTTGCAGGTCAGTATGTATATACTTTCTAAAGTCTTTTATATACAGATTTTGAAAATTATGTTATTGCTTATTGAAAATATACAATTCTACCACCTTTTTCTGCTTACAATGTATTAAATAATACCTGAATAAAATCTTAGCAGTTTAAATTATTAATAAAACAGTGATATAAAATCACACAGAACATTGTTCCTTCAACAGATGAAATTAAATAGAAAATAAGCATATATAAATTGATCTTATTCCCAAATGCACTATTGCTAATATTTTTACAAAGGCTGTCAGGCCATCTTTCTAATGCTTTAATGAATCTGGTGATTTATTTATTGATCCAAGTTCTATCTGTAAAATCTCAAGTTATGATAAGCATTGTATCAAGTGCTTGCTGGGGAGATCAACTATTGCAGGTATGTTTGTGATGGACATATGTAATGATAATAACTGGTCCAGTTCAGATATACATTCCAATTCTATGCCTTAAAAACCTAAAGGAGATTTTTGTACTTAAGTATTCAAGCGGGATGGCAGCGCTGACCTTGAACTCTGAACTAAAGCCATGGTCAGACTGACCCTGTATGCGTGTATGAAATATGTACATACTGTTCCATAATATGAAACAGAAACAGCAACCAAATTAATACGAAAAACCTTTGTTTCAAAGCCATACTCTAGAAAGGCCTATTAGGTTTTTAGACAAAAACCTCAGACTTTGAAAGTATTTTAAATTCTGCTGTACATTGACGTATGCATATGTAAATATAAATCTGTATTTCTATACAGATTACAAAAAAAATAGGGTCTTGATATTGTTCCCAGAACATTTACTGAGAATTTTGCTCTGAACAAAACTACACCCGGAAGAGGAAAAAGGCATTTTGCAAGCATAAGCAGAGCATTCTGTTTGCTATAAGCGTCCAGTAGCATTTTATACATGCCTTCTCAGGGGGAAGGCTAGAGAATTTTAAGAAATTCTGAATGATCAGAACTTCCTATCTATCCAAACCCATGGAATTTTATTGAGTTTCTTTTTGTAGAGAAACAAAGGTAAGGAGTTGGATTCCGGAAAAAAACAAACCAACAAACCAAAAAGACCACCTCATCCCCAACCCTTATTTTTGGCTTATGTTTATATCTTCTGACCTGGAGGCCCACCATGCTTCTTTTTAAAACAACACAGGAATAGATCTTCCTGTAAGATGCATTTGACATACTTCTTTTATTCTCAGATCAAAACAAGTGAGTGTTACATGCCATTCCGACTGAAAACATTCAACTTACTGCATTTTGAGGTGGCTTTGTGGCTTCATCCTGCGGCCAGCAGGCTTCTAGTTACTGTAATGGGTTTGGGGTTTTTTGTATCTTGGGATCGTAGGATCAGATGTTTTAATGTGATGAAACTTTCAAAATGCAGCCTATGAAACACAGTTAGCATGCTTAAATAATTAGTATTTTAAAAATACATAGACTACACTGTCCAGCATGGGATTTCCCATATTCTATTATCCATTCCTTTGGAAGCAGTTAGCAAGTCTTCTGCCTTTCCCCTAGGTTTCACGATTTCTTATGTAAAACCCATGCTAATTTCTTATTAGACTTTTCCCCTAAATAAAGATTTCCTAGCCATTTATCCCTAGTCTCTAACCTTTTGTGAACATAGGTGTGGAAGGGATCGCTTGAGACTGAGTTCAGGCTTCTCTGCAGAAAACCCTACCACATAAGTTCGTTCATATATTCCATTTTGAAATTTGTTCAGCTTTTCTACCCATAACTCCTGTTGCAAGACATTTCCAGAACCTCGATTTTCCAACGCTTGGAAGCATCCTGACTTCCTTCTTAATTTCATTCATGCTCTGTTTATATCCATCTGTTTCTGGGCCAGCATTTTGCTGTGGCTTAAAATAGCTCTTCGCTTCACCAGGGTGCTAACCTGGTGTAATCTATGCACAGACAGTAATCATATGCCACTCAGCCTTTCCTCCACTAAGCAATTTTAGAATTTTGTAAGATCGGTTGCTCAGTCCACTGATTTTTTTGCACTTTTCTCAGTTCATATTCTGAACAGGAATTGTACACAGTATTCCAGATGCAGTGGTAGTCTACAGAATGGCCTACTTCTCACTCTCTACTGAAAATACTCTACAGCCCTGCATTTATCGTTTAGTTGGCTGAATCATACTAGTGGCTCATAATGACCATGATCAATTCTTACACTTGGGCATTTCCAATCTATCATTTCCCCTGGATGAATCCCCCTATTATACCAGTAAATCTTGTCACTAATCCCTAAGGACACGGCCTCTGTATTTTGTATTAAATTTAACTTTTCTTCTGTTACTCCAGGCTGCTAGATCACCTGCTTTCTAGGAATGAAATTCTTGATATGGCTCATTGTGAGCAAGGCCTCTCAGTTTTTGCCATCATCAAGTTTAATTATCATGCTTTTATTTTTGTGCCATTGCCTTTATTAAATAAGATTGGGCCAACTGCAAGTATAAGGACCCCGATTTGAAATTCCTCTCTGGTCTCATAGTACCCTTTCCAGCACAGGCCTCATCCCTCTTTTAGTCAGTTCTTTATCTAACTTACATTTCTTGTGCTATTTCCCATTTCAACTAATAATCTCACAAGTACTACGTTGTCAAGTGCTTTACTGAGATAAAAATCAATTGGATTTACCAGGTTTCCATCCATAAAAACTCTGCTGCCATTAAAATACACTCATGACCTACCTTTAGTAAACTTGGACTGCATTTTATCCCATCTTCCATAGTGTTCATTATTTTCAAAATTTGTTTTGAAACTTTGTGTGTTATTGTAGACTAACAGAATAATTGCAAATACATTAAATGTTTATAAAAAGAAAAGCGAAGCTTGCTCCATAGCACCACCTCAATACAACAGATGGATTAAAATCCCTACCACAAGCTATAAAACTTCATGCCCTAGTTCTTTCATTAGTCAGTAATGCTTCCCCATTTGAGCAAGTTGAGCTCTCCTAGTTTAGCTTCCATGCCATGGTTCTTTTGACTTTGTGTATATTCTCTTCTAACATCAAACTTAGCTTTGTCTTTCCTTTCTACATATTTGTCTATTCTGAAAGGTGCAAAAATTACTCATTAGGCTGGGGAATGTAGCTAGATTAAATATAACCTCAGTGCTTTGTGGTTCCCCCTTCTTTTTATGCTAGTTGCGATGTGCTACCTATGTCGCTAAATAGTCTTTTGCTTTTTGCTTTACTCTTTTGCAAGATCTAGCTCTGGGTTAGGTTTGGCAAATCTGCCTCGATTCCTGCACCTTCAGGTCTTCAAGTCATAGCTTTCTTCATTCATTCATTTCCTTTTTCCTTGTTTTTACTCTGACTGCTGAGGTTACTCATCCCGCTTCCATACTTGGAATGTAAATTCCAGACAGTTTTTGCATATCTGAGTTAGGTAAATTCCAGATCTCTGTCATGTTTAAGCCTCTGATTTATTCAGTCTATTCAAATACCTCAGTTACTATGTCTAATCTACTAACACTTGTTCTTACGGTATTAAAAAAGCCCTCCAAAACTTTAATTGTTGGAACAGCTTTGTTTATTCTTTCATTTAATTTGGATTTTTCAACCAGGTGAGGATGGAGAGGGGACTGCTCTGTTCTTACTTTAAACACAACCAGCTCTCTCTCCATCATTACTGCCTACCTAAAATTAGCCTAAAATAGCATCAGTTTGTGCCCAGTAAAAAAAAAAAAAAAAGCTTTGGTTGTCACTTGCACAAATATCTGAGTTCTACTGGTATTAGTAACTCATGTTTTCCACTGTACATCTGCATTTTTTAATCTCTTTTCAACCTCATCAGAAATCTCCCTCACCCCCAGTTTCACCAGCAACTGAGCTGTGATGCTTGCAGGAGATTTTCCTTTCTCCAGTCTCCCTTTGTGCTGCAAAATCCCATTAATTTAGCCGCCATCAAGGTCACAAACTTTGCTCCAGAGTTTTCTAGAAAATTTCAATTTGTAAATAACATCACATAGGTATCCATTATTGGTATTGAAAAGCTTTATTACCAGACAATTTGTGTAATGCTTGAGTTGCATGCAATGTCACCTCTCTGACAGAATGCTGATGGCTGACACTAGACAACTGATATGACAGGCATTGAAACTAGCTGATAAATACACAATAAATAAAAAAAAAAACCCAAACTACTACATAATTAACTGGAATCCTGCTGTCCTGAACTATTACACTGTTCTTTCAGCACAATGAAATTATTACGCCTATAAAAACACCAACCTAACATACCTAAATTATGGATGGCATCACTAAGTCACAATAATATATCAACTGGGACTAATCAACTATATATTTATTAAAATGAAATCCTCTATCTTATTAGCAGTGAAAGCCCTTATATACAGACTGCAATTATTCTACTGAAGTGCTGTTACTTTTGACCTGCAGAGCAGCAATACGCTGCACAACCTTGAGAAGAGGAGAATGCATAGGCAAGTACACTTGGTAAGCACTATAATAGCTTTAGGAAATTTAATTTTCATGTAGAGAAGAACAGACATTAATTTTATTTTTATGGTCCTTCCTCAAAGGTACGACCGTGCTTCTTCCATGCACTTCTTTTTCACCTTACCTGTCCCTCAGTGTTTTCTTACACCCATTAAATTGCATAAAAAAGCAGTTCTTTTGGCTCAGAAGGCTGGAAAAAAACAGCTGTACATGCATTAAATGTATTAGGAGGAAAAGTAAGGGTGATGGTGATTCAAATCTAGTTCTTAGTGCAATAAAATAGCCTAAGCCAGAATAATTTGAATGTCCATGTACCTTCATCAGGATATGAGTGAAAATATATATATATCTATACAGTTTTATATTTCATAGCTTATTTTATACACATATGCAGGAGTGGAGCAGTTTGAAATTTACTGATTTCCAAGAAAACTGAGTATGTAAAAAATCTGCTTCTCAGTCTGTACCACAAATATGAATATGCACAACTTCATCAAAATGTTTGCAACGATCTTTCCCATGTAAGCAAGCGGCTGGACTAGAAGACCTTCTGAAGGCACTTCCAAGCTGACCCGTGCTATGATGCTGTATGAATTCTTCCTCCCTCTAGAATTCTCTCTCTCACAACCACTATTCCACATCCACACATGCACAAAAACAGAGGATAACCTTTTGTCAAATAGCGCTCAGCCTAAATCTGTCTCCCATATATACATAGTTCCTTTTTGGTACCCAAACTGAGGATGATCATCACCACACATGACCATTTGCTTACAAATGGACAGTCAGATATTGTTCCTTTTCCTTTTCTACTCACTCAGCATTGTAGAGCACTCATTTATCTCACTGTCCATCCCAAATACTCTTTGACCCCCTTAATAAGTGTTACTTTCTTTTTTAATTCCCCTCAGATTCTTCATCACTTTCTCTAAGATCATCAGTTTTTTTCAAAGCTGTTGCGCTTTTGTGAACCCTGAGGCCATTTTCACAACTGCAGCCATTATCTGAAATACCCTCTACCCACCCAGCTATAAGTAGGTCCTTTTTGGTCAGAGGACTTCTCACCTATTTTTATTACTTCACTTCTGGCAGCACATGAAGTCCACCTTCAGAAATACAAGCTTGGACCTATCACTGGGATGGAACCAAGGCATTACTAAGACAAATGAACAACCGCCACCGCACCCGACCCAGGCTAGACCTCAACAGTTTGCAAAAGAAGTGTTACATGTAGTCCAGATGGGTGAGGAAATGTGATAAATTTATGGAATGTGAAAGATTATCTTCTTTTTCACTTGTATCTGTCAGTCTGCCTGTGGTAACGCTTTGCTTCCCAAATACTGTGCACATCTCTGCAAAACAGCAAGGTGGGAGGTAGCCACAGTGGCCTTGAGAGATAAGACCTCTCTAATTACCTAATCATTCTTGAGAGGTCAAGCAGTGGAAACCAAAGCCCATAGCCAACAAAAAAAGTGTTCCAGAGCTTGTAATGAGTGACTCCATGAACGAAGAAGCCCCAGAAGATTGATTTCTATAACCAGCATTGTTTGCTTAAAAAATATTTTATGATTGAAATCACATGGAATATTCTTCCTCAAATTCTTTTAAGTCAACGTGCCAGTACATTGTCAATACGTACATCAATACATCAAGCATTCTGCTGACCCCTCTATAATAACACAGTCTCAGTTACCTTTTTGAGGTAACTGGAGTGGTTCTACCATTAATTTTCCCACTATAGATTAAAACACTACAGATCTTTCCTCTACAATTTATTGTGCTAATTATTAACAAATTTAGGGTAAAAAGTGGTATAGCCAACCTAAAGCATTTCTTATTTACTTAGGTGGAAAAGTAGTGCAAACAAAAAGCTCCACTTCTCATTTACATGTCATATCAACAAACAAAATATAGAAACAATCTTTTTTCCATAAGATGTAATCCCATGTGTAGTGTGATCTGCTGTAGTTTTTCCTCAGCGCATAGTTCACAGGCACTACATTCCCTGCAAGACTCTCTGACATTGTTCAAGGCGTTAGAAAACTACTGCTCTAACTATGGTCCAGGGTGATACAGAACATAACAAGTGTTTCCCCTAGAATATTAATTGCTCATGGAAAACAATACTTAGATAACAAAGCTTAGGCACACAGTCCATATTATAGTCCATCAATCTTGCATTGTTGGTTTTCCCGTTTCCCAAAGAAGCATTTCCAACCTTCAACCACTGCCAGGCTGGGGACTGGATTCTTTTCCACTGTCCACTGTTAGAGGAATTAGGAATTTGCAGAGAAAAAAAAATAACCTTATATACCAGTCCAAACCACATACCAATTAGCCAGAAGCTGGGGAGTTTCTCAGAGATTAAATATCAGACAAGGTAAACCAATGTGTCTAGCTCAAAGCAAAAATTAGGCATGCTTGATCTGCAGCACAAGTCCAGAGATAGATCTGTATAGGACCACTGTAGATACCTCTCAACATGTTTTGTTGCTGAACTTCTGAATACAGAGAGTCCTTCCGTTATACTAAAAGGAGAGCAATGGCATTTACTACTCATCTAAACATATCTTAACATTTGCTTAGCCATTTGATAGATTATTGGTGAGGTATAGGTTCTGGTTGTATTTCTAACAAATCAAGCCATAGTTCCCCTTCCATCAAAATGAATGTGAGCTTCTCTGCACCTCCATTCAAACGAATGAATTTCTTACACGTACCTGGTGGATGTTGTTTTCATAGGTTATCTTGCTTCTGACTATAGATTTGAAGAAAAATAGTTCGTTTTGCTATTTGAGATCTTCTGTGGGGGCAGGTTAAAATACAAAAGGAAGGAAACAATAATTTTTATCCTACTAAAGTTTAAACACCTCTCGAAACTTACAAGGCTTGATACTAGAACTTTATAGGACCAAGGTTGCTCATGATTTAAAACACTAGACCGTAAAAATAATTAAAAGCTCCATTTAGTATTGCCTCCTTTCCTCTTCAAACAAGTGAAAAGCTGTGCTTTGTTGAGGGAAAAGTATTGGGAAAATTACCCAATAAAATCTCAGTATCCCAAATGTATTATTCCTCTTGATCAAAAGCCATCAGAGAAATAGTGAGGAACATGTAGAAATGGGAATAAAATCTTTCTCTAGAGCAATGTGAGATCACGTGAAAAATAATTACAAGAGAGAAAAGGGTAAATGAGTGAGAAAAATGTAAAAATCTACTGAATTTGTATAATATACTATTATTTGTATAAAAATTCTTGTACAAATGGAAGACTATCATTTAAATATGGAAAACGTCTAAAATACTTCAGTGATGGTTTATTAGTCCATACACTTTACTTTGATAAACAGCCTTAGTCCATTAATTTCTGTCTACTGTTTTCATTATTATCTGTATTAGATATGAGCTGTTCTCTGTATAATCTTGCCTAGCAATTACATGAGGTTATTATTCCAAACTAGAAAACATATATATATATATAAACCCACCAGAAAATCCATATAGAAGTAAATAGAAATGCAGCAAACACAGAAATATGTACCTGACCATATTTACACAATTTATTAATGACCATGGAATTATTATTAGAATTCATCAATATATCCAGAACAACTTCATTAACCTTTAAAGTATAGCCAACCATGGTAGACAATCTTGTACTGGAAGCAATAAAACACTGCAGCTGTATTTCCTGGGAATTGTAACCATTAGTTCCTGATATTTAAGACTGTTCAAAGTCCTAAAATAAAAAAAAACCCCTGAGATGGTACTTTACCACCTTTGCTACCAAAAGGGTGCGAGTGAATTTTAGAATGAAGTATTTCTTTTGAGCTAAGCATATTGCTGTTTTAATGAAGAAAGCACACCATATGCTTAAATCAAACATTTCTGGCATCTACACACTGAAAGGGGAAGCTGCACTCCACCCCAAACTATGTTACGGCCTTTGGCAGAAGCATGCAGTAGCCTCGTATGAACCATGGAATCTCTAAACACTGTCAAAGCAGCCTTCATTTAGGAAGAGCTGCATAAAGCAGGCTCTGCTAGGTCTGTCCAAGTTCACTTCTAGAACACTGAGTTGGTATCCCAAATTTGTTAGCAAACAAATCAGTAACAATATACTGGAAAGGAAAAAACCTCAAATGTTGACATTAAAGAAGTGCTTGAACAGTCATAATCATTAATAGAGGCCCTGTACTAGCGTACCACTACTGAAATATGAACCCTGAAGACTTTAAGACCTAGTCTAGAAAGCACCCTCTTTTAAAATGCTAAGATCAGGGTTTTTCTTTGACTCCTAGAAGTAATTACTTTTTATTGCTATTCAGTAAATAACTATTTGAGAAAGGTAAATTAATAGGACTAGCAGTTGCAGACAAGCCCGGAGATAAGCACATTCAGATAATTAGCACAATATGTTCAGTGAGTTGTCAGGAGCATAGATAACTTGGGGAGGGGTGCGAGGAGAGACTAAAGGGGAAAGGGAGGCAGCAAAGCAATAAGAAAGGCTAAAGTTAGAAAAGGAGAGCTGCTGAATGCCATTTGTAAATCAATAGCTGTAGCCAAACAGAGAGTTTCCTGGTAATAGAATTTGTTCTTCTCAAGTCAGGAGAAATACAGTATTTTCAGGTGATCTCTGTTGTTCAGGGATCTCTTTCCCTGGGGTTGCCGGCTGTGTTTAGATGACCAGATTGGGTGGGAGATTTGTCCAGCAGCAGATTCTGACATCTTTCTTCGCTGTCGAGGAAACAGCTCGACAGCCATCAGTTCCTTTGCTTGTCAAGGGGATTTTTTTGCTCCTTGACGAAGTGCCTGCTCTGTATTTCTTCCCTTTGTCTGGATTTCTTTTCCTTTTCAATGACGATTCACACCCTCTCAAGGAAAACCACGGTTAGACCTATCATATGCCACTCCTAGAAGTGAATTCTGAATGATCATCTGTCTCCCCTAACACCATACCATTTTCCATCCCC
Source organism: Pluvialis apricaria (assembly GCA_017639485.1). NCBI lineage: Eukaryota > Metazoa > Chordata > Aves > Charadriiformes > Charadriidae > Pluvialis > Pluvialis apricaria. Next base: position 20,139,682 of record CM030012.1, on the reverse strand, counting down.
AAAAGTGGGGTGGAGCAAGAGGCAGCAGCAGCAGCAAGGACAAACAGGGATTTACTTCTCTGCAATTTCTGGCCCTGTGACACCATGTCTGTGGGGCAGAGAGCACCCTGCGGCCACTTTATTTGTAGCCATTTCCTCACTGAAGTCGCTGACAGAGACGACTGGGAAACCCGAGGCTCTATTGTTTTTCATTCCCAACAAGCCATGACGTGCACAGTGGTACGCGGCTCGGTGAAGCCATCTAGTTTTTCACAGAGTACTGTGTGTGGTTTGTAATTTTGCAACACTGTCAAAGCGGTGGTTCAGTACTAAAACAAAGAGGATACCATTTACATGTGCTAAAATGAAATAATTCTATTTATTAATGCCATTCCCAAATTATTTTATTTGCAGGGGAGAAAAAGCCTTCCCTCAAATCTCCAGCTACCTACCACCATTTTTCATTTTTTAATATTTCACCTTCTCAGAGCAAATATGTTTTGTGATCTTGGAAGCATTGTTTTATTTGAGATTGCTCCTAATTTACAATGGTACGGCTATTAAAATTAGTAGAATTACAGGAGTATAGCTGCCCTGTGGCTACTGTTTCACGGTAAAAAATGGTAATAGTAGCATAAAGCCTTCTAATACCTCCTCTGCCCCTCAGCTGTGGCAACACAACTGCTTGTAGGGCTTCTTAAATAAGGCTCATTAAAAGGTTGTCAGCACTGAGTCAAGGAACCAGTTGGATTAAAAAAAATACTGACTGAGCTTGAAAAGTTGTGCTAGCACAACGGAATGGGTGGCATGGCACAGAGAGAGGAGGGAACAACAAGGGGAAGCGGGAATACCTCAGGCTGGTACTGCCGCTTGGACAGCAGTAGAATAACAGCCTACGCAAGATCAAAAGTGAGAGCAGGCTTGTAACATCCATTGAGGCAATTCTCAGTTATCTATGATTAGATTATATGTGTTGCTGATTATCTGCGACAGAAATGTAAAACCACCTTGCATCCGGTGTAGTTATTAGCTGAGGCCGACCACTGTACAAATGGCTCTTGCAAGACTGTACCTGGCCTGGAAACAACACACGCACCTTCACGTGGAGCCAGAGATCACAGACTCTGTCGAACCAAAGCTGCCCGTGTGAAGAAACAGCTGAGGCTTCTCCCCGTGTTCCCAGAAGCAGGAGTGACAGGCAGCGTGCTGCGGTCACACCTCACCGCTTCCCCTCGGGGACAGCTCAAACCCAGATGGGCTTCAGGCCAACTGCGGCCGACTTCAGGCGGAGACAGCTGAAACGATCCCCAGCACGCGGGCTTGTGGGAGGCCTTTTAGGTCAGGTGAATATGATACACATGCAGGGATCCAGTTTGGATATCTGACCCAACCAATTCTCCTGCAGGGAACCAAGGAGACAGCATTGAAACAGCGGCAGCGAGAAGCCAGCCCGCTTTCTGGAGGAAAGTATGGCAGCAGAATGAAAAGGCCAAAATGTCATAGGCGACACCACCAGTGAGGCATTTACACTATAAAGTATTACTTGCAAAAGAAAACAGGAAACGTTACAATTAGGAGTAGGATGTTGAGAAGCATTCCGTCTTTGGCTCAGCTCCAGCCCGACGGAGATGGATGACCCAGAGGACCCAGCTGAAGTTTTAAGGCGGCTATTTCTTGGTCCCCTGTTATAGTGCCAACACAAAGTGTACAAGCACAGCAGTATCCTACAAACCACGATAAAACGATCACCTCTCAGTGTGGAAGTACATTTCAGCGCTTAGATAGGAGCTGTGCAGCTGATTATTCTGTATTATTTCTACTGTGCCACAAACGTGTTTACCATTTTGGATTATTTTAAAAGAATATAGAGAAGCAAGCCAACTTCCACGTGAACACAAGTATTTTTACTCTACTGTAACAGCTATCACTTTGCCTCTAACGGATCAAAAAAAAACCCCCAAGTAATTATTTCAATTCTTTGCAAATATTCAGATAAGGTACACAATTTCATTAAATCAGTTAGCTTAGGGACTTTCATTTTTATGTGTTTTGTCTGCCCCATATAAGCAACACCGACAGTGCCAAACAGGCTGTTGGCCTGTTCTTATGTTGCAATCTTGTGTGATATTATATTCTGTAGTAATGCCAATTCTTTTTGGCCCAAAGAGTCGGCCAGCTTTCCACATCTTTAAGGTTGTTTCCATTAGGAAAAGAAATTGATGAAATTTGATATGATCCCCTTTATTTAGGAAGAATGGGCAAAATATCCTGATTTATGGAGCACAAAGAAATTCAGATAAGTAGGAGCAATTTATTTACCTGCAGTTCCCAGACTGTCTGTAGGCAGCTATATTCTAAAAATCTTCTTTCCCGCATTTCTGATGCCACACAGACAGAATTACAGCAGCTTCCAGATCACTTCCTCAGTTCTGAAATTATTTCTAAATCCTCAGAAAACTGTTTGACCCTCCTATCGTCTGTACCTGCATGTGACCCAGCGCGAGCACAACATTTTCTACTGCCTGTTATCTAAATCAAAGTAAATTTTAATTGCTTCTTGTGGTTTCTGAATGGAAAGTGGCCCTCATGACCACTACTTTGAACAAAATGGTTGAAGTGTCCAATGCCCAACACAGTAGCATGCTCTTCAGACTTCATTTTTTTGTATTGTCAAACAAATCCCTTCGGAATTGCACAGAATCTCTTCGCTTAGCCAGATATCACAGGCAATCCCATGTGGCCATCCACTGAAGCCAAGAGAATTACTGCAGGGATGGATTTGGCAGTACAGCGTTCTGAACTGAGTTCCCTTAAGCAAGAAATCAGCACAAATGTACAAATCTGGCTGTGTTTGAAGGTTCTGTTTTGCAGCCATCTGTGCAGGCTTTTATTGTTAAACAGGAGTAAAACAAATTCTGGACTAAATGATACTCATTTATATATGCGTTTAGGTAAAAAAAAATACACAGAATTAGGAAAGCTGAAAATAACTAGAAAAAGCTGTTTTGAATTATTAGAAAATGCGGAAAACATTATGTTTGAGTAAAACACTAAGCATCCAGCTTAAGACATGTTGACATTGCAAATTAACATAAGAATTCCAGTATGATTTCTTAAGCTAAAAAGATACAGTCAGCTGAAGACAGTTTACTGTGTGTTGATTTCTCAGACAAAACATGAGAGCTGAAATGTTGCCTCCTTTGTAATGGTACATAAAATCTTGTATCATTTTTGTAGAAGAAGTAATGTACTTGATTACTGTTTGCCAAATTACATGGTGAAACATATTGCTACAGAAACCCACTGAGGTCAAGAACTGAGTAAATTCTAAAAATGCACTTGAAAAACAAACTACCCGGAGCTGCGGTTGTTCACAATAATTCTTGAAGCCTTATTACAGGCCATGCTTCAAATTTAAGAAAATCTCTTACTGTTACAGTTTAGAATACAATCTTTCATGGGGACAGACTGTCTCCTGTTACCAGCAGTGAGTACTTTGCTCAAGGACCTGATCTTGCCATAGGTGTAGAAAGATACTGACCCAGGAAATCTCAAGTCTGACCCAGAATAGTATTTTCTATGCATCAACCTCTGAGCTGTCTGTGACATCCCTGCTGTTTGGGAGCTGAAGAAAGCAGGGTGGATGCCAATTTCAGTTACTTTTTTGCCATTTTGCTTTATCAATAACAACCATTTTAATGATGAAGTGTGTAAATAATGACACCACAATATAGTTTTTTTTCTCAACATACCAACTCAACTATGTTTTAATCTCTGCAGTCTGAGGTTTTTTTTAAATGCAGCTTTGCATGAAAATTTGATCCACATTCTTCTTTCACTCCTATGTGGGACCAACTTCTGATGAATTTAAGCAGGGGAACACAATGAGGGGTTAAGCACTGAAGTGCTCTCAGACTCAGACAAGATCAATAATCCTGTTAATGAGCAACATTATTTTTGCTTTTTAAACACTCTTTAAATTGCAAGGAATGACACAAGTGGCAGATACATACTCACCTGAGCTGTGGAGCAATCACCACCACAAAAGTAGTTCCAAGCAGCCACGAAACCATTCACACTGCAAAGTCTCCTTGTGTCTCCAGTATGCTCTGGCATAGAGCAGTTACTCTGAAACAGAGTATGTAACCCAGGAGTAAGCTCCTCTACATCTGGAGTTCTGTATGATCAGCAACTAACACCAACCAGCTGATGGGCAGTGACTTGCTGCTGTCCAGGCCAGCAGCTCTTGCCTCTCCACTGTCATTGCCCCTGCTGTAGGAGCCTAGCCAGAGCCACTTTATCCAAGACTTTGGGAGGAAGACAAGGTGGGAAATGTGACATGGATGGAGCGGAGGCGGATGAGGGAACGGAGCTCGCTTCTTTTTGTGGAGGGAGGCAAATTAAAATTTGGGGCTTCCATATGTGATGCATGGGCGCAGGTACAGAAGTGGCATAAGAGGGCAGGTATGGAAGCACAACCTTTCCGCACATCCATGCAGACCACTCTGGGGACAGAAGTTTGGTGCTACCAGTTGCACCAAGGCTTGCCCCTATCCAATGGATTAAGCCTGGGAGCCCCTGCTCTGTATCCGTCTGTTTTGCCATCATGGAATCTAAAATTAACCTGATTTTGTCTATATGTAATACTGGATGGGAAATTGCAATATTTTTTTTTTAACAATAAAATGAAGTGGGTACTACAGAGCTATAAGGCAACTAATTGTAACTTAATGGCTCATAAGAATTACGCTGGAATTGTAAACAATGAGAACAACATAATAATATACAACAATTTTTCCATAAATACTGCTAATAATCAATAGGGAGTCAATGTGAATTGACAAAATTAAGATACCACTTGTTCCTGATTGTGTATCTTATAAAGCAACCAAAACAACCTCTTAACAAAGGTACTCCTTTACTTAATGCAATTGCATGATGGATAAGAGCCCATGATTGTGGCTCCAAAATTAATGATAATGAACATACATTTGAAGTTAACCAATGTAAGCACTAGTGCATGGAACAAGACTTATGATTTGTGGCTACAAAATCGTACACCAACAGGCAAAGAAGTATCATGCAAACTTTGCTGGGTGGCATTAGTACAAAATCAGGAATACTGAATTCATTTGATACCGAAACTGTAGCAAATAAATTATCAGTATTGGAAGAAATGAAAGGTGATGTAACCAGAACGACTGCAAGCTGGCTACCAACAGCTTTACAAACTTCCATATGAGACTGGCAAGGTACTTGGCATCTTTAGCAACAAATGTATCACTTTGGTCCCTGTTCCTAACAACCAAAACCATACCACAAGAAGCCAGCTCTGCTTAATCTTGTATTTTATTTCAACTAACTAGTATATATCAGGTTAATCAGATTTGGGTAGCCATTGAAAATAGTCAAAGACAAACCTTAGAACCAATGTTCCCTGACTTGGTGAAGACAAATTCAAAGGAGGATGGCTTAAAACTATTGACAGCCCTTACAATAATGCAGCTACAGAGGAGTTAATATTGCAGTTGCTACGAATTGGACAGCTGAGTGCCACTCATACAAAAATCATACTCTTACGCCAATTCGCTGTCTTTTATAAAAAGATGTGGATACCTATAGTAGCAGGAGATTGAATTGGAATACCCACGACATTTATGAAATTAGTAAACCCTACACCTACTGGCTATCAAGCTGAGGATGGACCTGCCCCACCATGCCTAGAGCTCCAGAATTATGCAGTATGAAACATTTCTCTGGTATCTGCATCTGGCAGCATGTCTACAGTAATGAGATACCGGTATATGGCAATGGTTTGGGACATGTGCGTGTATTCACCTTCATTACTACCCACTTTGAAGATGATGTAAATTTTGGACCTGGCAACATTTGCTGCTTTAATATGACATATATTTTTGACCAAATAGCCACTGAGATTTACAGGTTAACTTCTTGTTGACTGAACAAAAGATGTCTTATTTCGCACCGTTTAAGATATCAGTAACATGTGGAGTGACCTTTGATCCACGAGACAACTTTATCAAACAACATGCCAAGGTTACCCAACATCTGTCTGAAACTGCAAAATGAAAAGACAAGTAAAAATGGTATATGATAATAATGAACTGATTGAATTAGTGAAAGTGGAAACCAGCCTTACTGAACATCATTTGTATCTCTTTAAAGGTTTGTCACCAAAAGCTACCAATGTACTGAAACTAGTGTTACATCTACGCTTGTATTGTTAATAATCATTGTATTGTTATTTGTTGTAACCTTGATATCGACCTGTTACCTGAAAAATCAAATAGTACATGATATTAACTCAAGTTAAATCACATACTAAACCTGTAAAGAATAGGTTTCCCATGTGTTCTCACCTTCAGCATGCACAGGCAAAGGGCTGGTAATTCATATGACATATGTATTAAGTTCAGTGTTCCTGTTGCGGGCAATGACATTGAAAGGAACAGACGAGCTCAATCTGTTAACACGTGGCTCCGTGGATGGTGTCAACGACACAACTTTGGGTTTTTTAACAATGGAATGACCTATGCGGCATCAGGCCTGCTGGCATCAGATGGGGGCTGGCTCACTCAAAGAGGGAGAAGGGTTTTTGCCCAAAAATTGGCAGGGCTCGTTACCAGGGCTTTAAACTGAATTCGACGGGGGAAGGGGGTATTATCAGGGTTGCCCATGAACAGCCAAGGGATGTTACATCAAGGAAAGGGGAACAGGGCGCTGGTGAGGGCCTGCAGCCATTAGCTCCAGGATGGGCCAGCTACGCTGCAGTATGCTCAAACCTTCACGTAGATGAGCTAGGAGCTCCTGGACCAACGGGAGTCAATCGGGAGGCACTGTTAGTACAGGACAAAGTAATTACAGCTGCTCCAACCAAATCGGCTGCAACGAAGACACGGCTGAAGTGCCTCTTCACAAATGCGCGGAGCATGGGGAACAAGCAGGAGGAATTAGAGACGTGTACACGCCTCCAAGGCTATGATCTCATCGGCATCGTAGAAACTTGGTGGGACGACTCCTATGACTGGAGCGTCGGCATGAAAGGGTACAGGCTCTTCAGGAGAGACAGGCAAGGGAAACGAGGAGGCAGTGTTGCCTTATATGTTGATGAGCAGCTGGAATGTATGGAGCTAAACCTGGGGGAGGATACCGAGCCAACTGAGAGCCTATGGGTCAAGATTACAGGGAAATCGGGAGCAGGGGACGTTACAGTGGGGGTATGCTACAGGCCACCCGACCAGGAAGACCAAGTGGATGAAGCCCTCTATAGACAGATAAGGACGGCATCACGTTCACAGACCTTGGTTCTCATGGGTGACTTCAACCACCCTGACATCAGTTGGAAGGATAACACAACCAGGCACAGGCAATCCAGGAGGTTCCTGGATTGCACTGAGGACAACTTCCTTCTCCAAGTGGTTGAGGAGCCAACGAGGAGAGGAGCCGTGCTGGACCTTGTTCTTACCAACAAGGAGGGGCTGGTTGACAGGGTCAAACTCAAGGGTAGCCTGGGCTGTAGTGACCACGAAATGGTTGAGTTTGAAATCCTCAAGGCAACGAAGAAGGTGTGCAGCAGGCTGATGACCCTGGACTTCAGGAGAGCCGACTTTGGCCTCTTGAAGAATCTGCTTGGTATGGTGCCGTGGGATGAAGCGCTGGAAGGAAGAGGGGTCCAAGAAAGTTGGTTAATATTCAAGGACCACCTCCTCCAAGCACAGCAGCAATGCATTCCTACAAAGAGGAAGGCAGGCAGAAAAGCCAGGAGGCCTGCGTGGATGAACAAGGAGCTCCTGGAACTGACCAAAAGAAAAAAGGAGGCCTACAGGGAGTGGAGACAGGGGCGGGTAGCCTGGGAGGATTACAGAGGAATCGTTCGAGCAGCCAGAGAGCGGGTTAGACAAGCTAAAGCCCAGCTAGAACTAAATCTGGCCAGGGACATTAAGACAAACAAAAAATCCTTCTATAGGTATATCAGCGAGAAAAGAAAGACTAGGGAAAATGTAGGCCCTCTCCGGAAGGATACGCAAGAACTGATCACCCGGGACAGCGACAGAGCTGAGGTACTCAATGACTTTTTTGCCTCAGTCTTCACAGACAAGGACAGCAGCCGCACTGCCCAAGATGCAGATTGCAAAGGAGAGGATTGGGAAAACGGAGCACCGCCCACTGTAGATGAAGATAAAGTGAGAGACCACCTGAGGAACCTGAAGGTGCACAAGTCCATGGGACCTGATGAGATACATCCGCGGGTCCTGAGGGAACTGGCAGATCAAGTCGCGAAGCCACTAGCCATCATATTTGAGAAGTCGTGGCAGTCTGGCGAGGTTCCTGCCGACTGGAAAAGGGGAAACATAACCCCTATTTTCAGAAAGGGAAACAAGGAAGACCCGGGGAACTACAGGCCAGTCAGTCTCACCTCTGTGCCTGGCAAGATCATGGAGCAGATCCTCCTGGAAACTCTGCTGAGGCACACAGAAAACAAGGAGGTGATTGGCGAGAGCCAACATGGCTTCACCAAGGGCAAGTCATGCCTGACAAATTTGGTGGCCTTCTATGAAGGGGTTACAGCAGCAGTGGACAAGGGAAGATCTGCTAATGTCATCTACCTGGACTTGTGCAAAGCGTTTGACACTGTCCCACACGATATCCTGGTCTCTAAATTGACGAGACATGGATTCGATAAATGGACCACTCGGTGGATAAAGAACTGGCTGGATGGTCACACTCAAAGGGTTGCAGTCAACGGCTCGGTGTCCAAGTGGAGAGCAGTGACGAGTGGCGTTCCTCAGGGGTCGGTACTGGGACCCGTACTGTTCAACATCTTTGTTAGCGACATGGACAGTGGGGTAGAGTGCACCCTCAGCAAGTTTGCTGATGATACCAAGCTGTTTGGCGAGGCAGACACGCTGGAGGGGAGGGATGCCATCCAGAGGGACCTGGACAGGCTGGAGAGGTGGGCCCAAGCCAACCTCATGCAGTTCAACAAGGCCAAGTGCAAGGTCCTACATCTGGGTCGGGGCAATCCCAAGCACAAATACAGGCTCGGTGGAGAATGGCTGGAGAGCAGCCCTGTGGAGAAGGACCTGGGGGTGATGATTGATGAGAAGCTCGACATGAGCAAGCAGTGTGCGATCGCAGCCCAGAAGGCCAACCGCATCCTGGGCTGCATCAAAAGAAGTGTGGCCAGCAGGTCAAGGGAGGTGATTCTGCCCCTCTACTCCGCTCTCGTGAGACCCCACCTGGAGTACTGCATCCAGCTGTGGAGTCCCCAACATAAGAAGGACATGGACCTGCTGGAGCGCGTCCAGAGGAGAGCCACGAGGATGATCAGAGGGCTGGAGCACCTCTCCTATGAAGAGAGGCTGAGAGAGTCGGGGCTGTTCAGCCTGGAGAAGAGAAGGCTCTGGGGAGATCTTATTGCGGCCTTCTAGTACCTAACGGGGGCCTACAGGAGAGCTGGGGAAGGACTTTTTACAAGGGCATGTAGTGATAGGACGAGGGGGAACGGCTTTAAGCTGGAAGAGGGCAGGTTTAGATTAAACATTAGGAAGAAGTTTTTCACTTTAAGGGTGGTGAGGCACTGGAACAGGTTGCCCAGAGAGGTTGTTGAAGCCCCATCCCTGGAGGTGTTCAAGGCCAGGCTGGACGTGGCCTTGGGCAACCTGGTCTAGTGAGAGGTATCCCTGCCTGTGACAGGGGGGTTGGAACTCGATGATCTTCAAGGTCCCTTCCAACCTAAACCATTCTATGATTCTATGATTCTATGGTTCAGCACCAATAATTGTTGATTGCTGGGCTGAGCCAAGGGGTGGAATGTGGCCAGCCTACACCCCCCTACAACGGATCAAGGCTCAAAGGAGATGAGCAAAAAAAAAATTATCTCAAGGAAGACTGTAAAGAATGACCACCTATTATCCTAAAGCTGAACTTATCTCAACCCAAAGGGGACTGGAGTATAACCTTTGTTTTAGAGATGGCTGTATCAGTGGGTCATCACACTGTATAAACAGCCTTCTCTGAGGTAACTAGTAGAGAATAATGCCTTCCTCAGCTAGCCAGACCAACATGGCAGGAGAAGTATATACATGGCTCAGTGAAAAACAGAATATAGAAACTGAGCAACCAAAAACATGCACTTTGGAGAGAGCAACAGGCTTGAGCTGGCTTCAACCCATGTGCTCCTTCCTGGCGACTGGGGATGCCCAGCATCGTGATGGTGAGCATACAGAGCCCCATAACAAGAATTCTGTTTTTATTGTGGTTCACCTGTATATTGCAACTGCTATTTTATCCTCGTGTTGTGATGAAATCATTGCTGTATCACTCTTCTAAATCAAAATCCCAGATAATACCCAATATATCAAATAAGTAAATTTGATTTTAAACATTAAACCTTCATGTGCAGTATTTAAAAGAACATGGTCAGAGAGTATTGGACTCTGACACATATGAAAATATGGTATTACAATCAAGTGAGATCAAATGGGGGGAAAAACCCTTCTTATAAGTGGGAAATAACTGAAAAGGTGAAGACTTCGTTTGTTCTTACACAAAACCAATTATGCTAAGACTTTGTGGTGGTAAGTAGTATTTCACATCATCAAATTCAGTTGACAGTAATCTAAATGGCAGTTTGTGCTCAGTGTCTTTTCCAAGCAAGAGTATCAAGGTAAATATGACTTATTTGCAAATGACACTAAATGGAGAAAATAGAACGTATTTTCTAGTACAGGTACAACTCAGTGAAATCAGGCATCCTCCTAAGCGTTTAGATTCCAGGTGCTACTTGATTTTCCAGCAACTGGTAAAACTCTGCAAAACTTCATTGAGTGCTGGACAATTTGCTTATCTTAAGTGCTCCACTACAATATCTGATGGTATTATAACCACTTAGACCAACCACTTCCCTAACTCACCTCAAACTTTTCAAAAGTAGTAAGGTCTTCTTGAGGAATCCTTTTCAACAGAAAATAAATTTGCACCAGTTAAAGAGAAAATAATGTCTAATAATACTTGATGTACTAATTATAACATTCTTGTGTTCTTGTGCATTTGTTCTTGGCTGATCCAAAAGTCACTTATCAAGTTTATCTGACATCAGCTTTTATTAAAATAGAAAATAAAAACAAACAAACAAAAGAGCATCATTTTAGCAACTTTAATAGCTTTGCCAAACTTTAATCACTTGGGCTGAAAATTTCCATGATGATTGTCTGCTTTGGCCTGTACAAACTTCATTCAAAATTGTTCAGAATAATACTCTAATAATAACAGCTACAGAACAGCACATATAGAAATTAATAATTTTGTCTTTAGAATAGGGCTTGACTAGCTTGCAGCAAATACAGCATAGTCACACTCCAAACAAAGAGGCTAAAGCAAAATTCTGAACAGCTATTCACTAAATAGCACCATCTAACATGAACCCTGAATCAGAGAGCAGCCACGAAATAAAAAATAGCACGTGATGGTGTTGTTCAAGGCTGCCATATAATGCAAAAAAACAACTTCAACTGTAACGCTTCCCAGCTTTTCCATGCTTGAACGTGCAACTGTAATGGCTTTGATGGTGTGTTTACATGTATACACTTGCATACATACAGAAACACAATAAATATACATATCAAATAGAACAATGAGTCAAAATGGTGCAAGTTTTAGAAGAAAGAACACATTACCTGAAAAGGAAAAATTCAAACTATTCTTGTAATCTGAACATGTAGTTCCATATTCTGTTATTTGGTAGTACCATTCAGGCTCCATAAGATGGCAGACCTGCATATATTTAACAGATGTTACTGTAATGACATTGCTGTAAATACATCGCTTTTAAAATGGTTGCTTTAAATGGATGGTGCATGTTTTCAGTCAGAATGTTTTGAATGTGATATATTTAGAACCATAACGAACTCTGCTTACTACTCCGTATTACCTTTCCTATACTCACTGATAGCTTTGGACATGGCCTACATAGAGCAGCCTGAAAAAATAAAATGTAGCAGTATCACTCAGAGCTGATTGATTTGGAACTACCTGAACCTGATCAATGTAACTCTTTCTAATAAGCATGTAATTGGTATTTATTCCCATTGATTCATTCTAGCAACTTGTGCTCAAAGTAAGCTAATTCTTCGAATATAATTGCTGTCCTGAACACCCTACAGCTCTTGAGTTTATCTTTTAAACAGTCTGCTTTACAGGAGACTATTTGGGGCAACAATGATTTACTTGTTAAACCTGAAATTGGTATATTTATTTCCTGTTGAATGATGGTGTCACTTGTAAAAGCTTTTTTCAAGTTCTCTGAAATCAATGTAGTTCTATTGTTTTTACAGTCATTATCATAAATTAATACAGCAAATTCGCTTTATGACTAATATACAACGTTTAAGGTTGTTCTGGAGAATACTGTGTGATGCTTTTACCAGTCCTTTATACCCATTTCCTTTCCATTTGTTAAGACCTCAAGCTGGTTTAGACCTAAGATTTTCAAACGTGAATTTTTCGAAAAACGTTATCATACCTTAAATGACCAAGTAAGAAACGGAATGAGCTTGCAATCTTGCTTTTATGTTTCACTTTAGCAAACCCTCACTCATAAACGTTACAATTATAATTACACAGGCGTATAATTTTCCCATAAAGGTTTTATTGCACTTGTTCCACTTGGCTAGGACTACAAGGAAAAGTGGCTAGATTGTTTTTAATATTTTGAAATAATTCTTTGGAAAAAAGACAGTAAGAAGTGTTCATGCCAGCAGGAAAGCAGTTTGTACTCACTAAGGCTGTGAAAAGGAAATCACAATAATTTTAAAATAAAGTGTTTTACTTCCTAGTGAGCAAACGGAATAAAGGAAACAAATTACCATGGATTTAACTCAACATCCTTCCAACTGCACATCAGGAATGTTATCTTGAGAACCGTAGTTAGAAAGAAAACTTTTATCACAAGAGTCAAGAAATTGAGTCGTCATGTTCATATGCAAATTTGCAATTTTTTCATATGTAAACATGCTCTTTAATAATTGCTTAGCAGTGAAACCTTATTTAAAATACTGCTCTCTGACACATTCACAGACTTCTTGCTGACTCACCCTTCAAGAATGGGATTTTGAAAAAGAGCAACGAAAACACTCCAATAACAGAAATAGTGAAGAATTTAGATATTATGAATGCCTGTAACCTACTTCTACATTCAGACGGTTATTGTACCCAGCTTCACAGATGTGCCAGGAAGTTTTTGCTGGTTTGAAACTCCCATAGTTTTTAAAGCGGTCCTGTAAGCCTCTTACGGGTGCAGAGAAGGCTTTGTTATTTGTTTGGTTCTGGTTTATCTGTGCTTATTTCAATTAGAGGCATATAAAAAACCCCACACGAGCGGTTACGGCATGTCTGCGGCTCCTTATGCAACAGGGCTGCAGCGGGTTTTGGCCCGGCCCAAGGGGCCCCGAGACACCCAACAATGTCCAGAAGTCCCAGATGGAAGCAGGCCAACCTCGCGTGCCTCCGCACCGCTCTGCAGTTCGGGTCTCGTTCTGCAGAAGCATCTCTTTGTGCGTCGAAAGATTTCGCAGCGTTCCTGCAAGATATTTAGGAGATCACTCATCACTTTACCGTGCATATCCTCCTCCAACTGTCACTCAAACTGTCACTTCGAGCAGCAGTCCAAGGAATGCTTCTCACACCGATAGCGCAAGGGCAGAATAAGCAGATCTGTGCTGCCACGTTTTGTACTGCTGGCACCCTGCGCCCGCGGAGAAGGAATGAGAAAAGAGGCTTTGCCTTTCTGCTGCTTTTTGATACAGAGGCCCGGCTCTAAAAAGATAACTGACTGAGGAAACGCTTCTTCCTGCCAGTTCTGGCTCGTGAGCCAAGCAAATTGCTATTGCTGCAAGCTGCAGCAGCACGAAGAGGCGGGAAACCTGGCGCTAGGGCTGCCGACACTGCCAGGACGGGCCGAGAGCCCTGCGGACCTCGCGAGCCCCTGCGGGCGCGGGCGCGGCCGGGCTCCGGGCGGCCGCCGCCACCGCCGCCATGCCCGCCGCCAGCCGCGGCCGTCCGCACAGAAGCCCTCCAGTACACGCACTCCAGCATCGCCACTTGACGCATTGCAGGTACAACGCAACCAATCAGCGGGCTTGACTCTTACCAGCTAACCATTGCGGAGTCCCTTTAGCCAATCAGGCGCTCCTTGACAAAGTGCTGCCTCAGACTCCTCAGCGCCGTTTCCGTCGGGTGCCGCCGTGCCAGGCAGCGGTAACCTTCCGCGAAAGGATATAGGCCCTGCCGCCCGCGAAGGCGCCGGAGAGCGGCCTGCTGCCGCCGGCTGCCCGCCAAGGGAGGCCGGCGCGGCTGCCCCAGCGTTGGTCCCGACGTCTCAGCCGCTGCCTCTGCCCGGCTGGCGCTGCGGGACCCGGCAGGGCGCGGCGGCTGCCTTCCCCCCGGGCAGCTAACGGCCGCCGCCCCGGCCGAGCGCGGCAGAGAGCCCTCCCGCCCCGGCCCCGCTGCCTGAGGGAAAAGGGGGGGAAAAAAGAAATAAATACAGTTTCCTTGGGGAGGCTGCGGGAAAGCAAAGCGCTTTGTGCTGTGCCCGCCGGGCCCCTGCTGCTGGTTACGATGTTAATGGCCATCAGCAGTCCCTGCGCGGAGAGCGGGAGCCTGGAGAGACAGCAGAGCCCAGCCGCAGCCGCGACTCGGGCAGGTTTTGAAGTGACTCCAGAGGAGCTGTCGGTGCCGAGCCGGCTAATGGCGTTGGCTGGAGACACAGCTGAGAGCCCTGCGGTGGCTTTCAGTTAATTGTGAATGTCAGCCGCAGCACCTCTGAGAGCGAGGAGCGGCGCCCAGCACCAGGGGGAACCGCGAGATCCCTAACCCGGGGCCGGTGATAAGGGAGGCCTGGTGTCCTACCAACTGACTGAGATCTCCTGTAAGTCCCCAGCGCAGTTATTCCTCTACATCTTCCTTTGGGGTGCCTGGTTAAAAATCCACCCCCTTCCCCATACCCACAGACCAAGTGATAAATGCACTTTACTTTGTAGTAGTGCAGCTTCAGATGTAGCTGTGTCTTCACACCAAGGCAACGCTGTGGTTGCAGGCCTGGGACAGCGGTGCGAGATCCCTTATCAAACATCCAGCTGGAACAACCTGCACGGGGGCCTGCCAAGGGTATCTAAAAAGGTTCACTCTCTAAAGGATGCTCCCTGGCCCAACTGAAGGCCAAGGGATTGATGTGAGGATCTCGGGACAGCTGAAATTCTAACGACAACATTTTTTTGCGAGAATTAAGTTAGATGACTACTTGGCACCCATGGACCCATCATGGAATGCAGTTCATCTTTTTTTTTTTTTTTTTTCCAGAAGCTTGTGGGCCAGCAGTACGTCCCTGAGGAGAGAACAAGATGAGACAAACTAAAGAAAGAAGTGGGAGGAGGAGTAGGAAGATAGCTATGTTTAAGTGATTTAACCCCATAATAATAATAACAAAACAGTCTATTTTGAGGTTTTTGCTTTTTGCTTATTTGATGCTGAATATCTTGTTTCAGTTATATTTTAGTTAAGGAGATTGGTGCTCTGTAAGCACCTAAAATAGAATATGGAGATAGAGACAGCAGAAGCAGAATGGATGCCAAAGTGAAATGATCTGGAGTGCTGAGCACTGCATCAGCCCACACACAGGCCCACCCCAAGGATAGTGATGCAGAGAAGTCTTAGATGGTGCTCCCTGCTTGGAAAAATGATGTCAGTATTGGCAGACCCGAAACTAAACTGAAGGCTAACCAAAACAAACTCATTAAATGTACTTCCCCTCTATATAGCATAAAAATCCCATTCTCAGTGCAGTGCACCTTTGTGTTAGGCTTGTGCTCTTTAACAACGCTGCCGACAGCTTCACAGCCAGCACATAACAGTGCACTTACTAAATATAAGTACTTCATTAGCATCTAGCATACTTCTGCTACCACAAAAATAATAACAAATAGCCATACTGTGGGGAAGGTCAATGCTGCTTGCCAGGAAAGGTGTGCACAAAGTGCTAGATGCCTGGGACAGACCAGATTTTAGGCATATTCTTATTTCAGAGAAGCTGACAGCCTCAGAATAAGGCAGGCAGAACAGAGATTTAATTAGGTAGCTGATGTGAACTGTACCCTCACAAAAACGTTGGGAAGAATAGCAAGCCCCATGGGACAGCTCTATTTTCCAGGTTTACAAAGAAAGACGGGTTTTCTTGGTACCATTTCTGGAATTTCAACAATGACGTGAGGTGCTTTAGCATGGAGGCACATGCATACTCTGAGGGTCAGACATTTTAAGAGGCTGGACTTTACACGTGCTAATGTCCCCAAAGGTAAGAACATAAAGTTCTAGGCAAAAAAGTTGATCAAAGAGAAACCTTAAGGGGGATATCAGAACCTATGTTCTGGAGGCATCAGATGTTCCTGTTGTTTCACTAAAAGACTTTAAAAAAGATGAGCCCTCAGTAGAGGATTTCCTAGGTACTGCCATGCCAGGTTCCCAGGGGAGAGGCAGTCTGTTGGCTCTCTGGCAATAGGCTACTGGAATTTATTTTTACAGTTTCTCAGAACTGATACTAGAAATGCATCTTTTCTTCAAGGTTTTTGAAAACCTTAGGTTTTTTTTCCCCCCCAAAATGGTGACGAGGCAGTTGGAGAAGTTATTTCATTATCAGGTGGGTTTATTATTGATGTGGGCACAAACAACATAAAATAGCTGTTCAAAGAAGTGTCGCAATTCCATTGCTTGCTTCACGTACTTAAATGAAGAGTACTGCCTGGCAGTGATTCTGGCTTCCAGCCTCTGTAATTTGGGATGTATGTATAATACTTCTCACCTCAGGCCAGCCCCATAGGATGGGGGATTAGAATACCGGATGTCTCTTGGACAGCAGTATTTGAGATCCATTAACTCAGGTGGTTTTGATCTTGTAGCTTCTTATCCCAAGCAATCTGACAAATGGATAGAAACTCCTTGTTTCAGGTGTGTGAGAGAAAGGAAGGGAAGAATAAATCCCTAACTGATGCAAATTAACATGGATTTATTGACTTCAGGGCATGTTTACAGTTGCTGAAAATCTGTACCAGAAACTACGATTCTGATTTAAAATTATGATCACCCTTGAACTGCATATGTGGAGTTGCTGAATTTTTTACCTCTAGCTGTAGCATGAAGACTTATGACAGCCCTACCTGACCCAAAGAAATTTTTTTTAACATAGACCTACTACAAAATTACAATTTGGGGTTAAGTAATTGAGACTTGGCCAGTAGAGGATTGTGGATCTGTGAATCTGTGGATTTCACATACCTGCCTGCCTATGTCATATATATTCTCATATATATATTCATTAATTTAGCTGGGACTTCTATTGCAAAATTAATGTCACAGTTTGCCCCACAGACATATTCAGATGAAAATACATTACTCATGGACAAAGGAGAGGTGTAAAAAACAATGCAAATGGCTCATTTAATAATTTCTGTTATGTAAAAAAGCAATCCTGAGTATCTTTGAAGATTTTTTTTTCTGCGTTAAATAGGACAAACTGGAATGAGGAAAAATGGTACTGGAGTTGCATGAACTGATTTCCAGCCCTTCTTCAGGACTTAAATTCTGAAGCATATTTGTTTACCATTGTTTATTATACCATTATAAGCTATGTATCGGTTCAAAATCTGTAGGGAATATAGTTTATATACATGTATCCAACAGTGAAGAAGTATGACCTAGGTATGCTTGGAAATGTTATGTAAAAATATTAAATACTTAGCAAACACATACATAAATATCCTGTCCTCTTCTGCATTTAATTCTTGAAAAATAGTGGATACAATTTGCCTTTATCCGTAAAAACACTAAGGATAACAAAACATAAACAATAGAAAAATGGAACGAGTAACTTCTGTTTATATCATGAATCATCCAGTGTTTACCTTCCTATGAAGCTGGCAAAAACTGAGAAGGAAAATCCTGTTTTCACATACTCCGGTGTTTCTAGAGAACTCTTCATAGGGCTATGCAGAAAGGTTGTTTTTTTAAGACTGTGTGTAAAAGTTTTGTTCTTTTCTTCATGTATTTTACATTTCAATTGTAAAAAAGTAGGCAAAACCACTTTGGTTTAAAATAATTATTTTATAATGTTTAATCTGCAATATGTATGGCTAAGTTTATGTATGGGAGCAAGTTTGTAATTCCCATCTGTGCAAGTCTTTTTAAGATAGGATCTTTAAGGTTCCCAACTCAAACCGCCCAAAGTTTAAACCATGAAACTTTTCAAATTATTTGGCCCCAAGGATGCCAATTTACATAGCTATGTAGGAAAGGATTCATTAATTTAATTGCAATTTAATTGTAAATAATTTAGTTCTAACCAACAGCTAAATCAGTTTTACATCATCATCTAAAACTTTACAAGACAACGGACATTCAGCGTAGGTAGCAACCACTATTATTCAATTACATAGATGGCCTTCTAACTCCAAATGCTCAGGGAAAATCCAAAATTGTAGGTGATTTTGATACACACCAGTGGGAATGAGGCAAATACAAAGAAATCATGAGCATATGAAAGATTGGGGAGTTCGGGTTTTTTTCTCTCTCTCTCAAAAAAGAAACAGTAATCTACAGGAACACGTATGTTCCCATTTAAAAGAGCTACCAGGTCTGGAAATTTAAATGTTAAGATTAAAGCAATTTTTATTTTCACATCTTGTATAAATGTGGTCAAATTCAATTCTGTTCTAGCTTTTTATCTCAATGGAGTTCCACCCACTTATTTGCAATCTTAGAGAAGCGCATGGAGTATTTTTATAAGGATACGGGCTTAGATTTTCACAGCTGCCAATGGCATTTAGAAACATGAATTTTGTGGAAAACGGTCTCCCCAAAAAACATTGCCTATATGAACAGAATTTTATAGAGAGGGTAAAAAACTATCTTCTGATATACCAACAGCATTCTAATTGACTTGAAAAGCGTACAACAAATTCAAACCCAGTTTGGGTAGCTCACACATATAACTGGCAATATTATAGCCATGAAAACTAATTATGAATTTGTTCCAGTTGCACAGATGTTGCATGCACGTATATACTTGATTCTGGCTTCTTATACTTCTAACTTACTATATACTGGTTATCTATGCTTATTGCCGTAATACCAGCCTCCCAGCTGTGCATTAAATGATATGACAAACTTCTGTCCATCTGTTCTCACATCCATTCTCCCAGGGCAGATGTCTGTAAAATGTTTTGATTTTTTTTAAACTTATGTATATATAATATGAGAAAACAATTGATACTTGTGAGGCCATGTTCTTCAGCGCTTATGTTAACAAAGCCAAGGTTGAAGAGCACACCTTGCATGTAAGTAGTAAGATTTATTATTTTTCTGAGTTCTTAACAGTTGTCCTTATATCTTAGGCTGTTCCCAAAGAATGGACATGCTAAGTGTCTGCAGAAACAGAGACCAACACTGTAGCCTTACTATCATATTAAGGCAAAATTTAGAAATGTAATACTAGGTAAGAATGGTTCCAAGTCTTTCACTGCAACTCATAAATTTATAAAATAGTCTTTTGTTAATATTACAGCTTAAACACAAGTCAACAAAAGGGTGTTTAGTGATAGAGAGTAAAATAATTTAGAACAGTAAATCCATCCAGAAATTCATCTTAATAGCTATCACATAGCCGTCTTCATAAAAAAGCTCTGTAGCAATGGGATGACCAAGTTCTATGATTTTAGGCACAAATACTGAGTAATTCCATGACCCAGTCCAGCTCCCACTGAGATGCAGGAGATTTTGAATGAGACTGTAGAAGATCCTGGCAAATCATTTGACATTGTATGTCATTGGAATGACAGGGGCATTTTTTGCCTGCCCACAACTGAATGTAAATTTTAGGAGAACAAAGAATACTGATCAAAATCTAGCTAAGTGAAAGCAAATTTGCAAGGAGCAGGCAGATGCCAGTTTAGATGAAGGTTTTTCTACATTAAGTAAGCTGCAAAACATTAGTATTCTGTTTTGTTTACATTTATCACTGCCATATGTCAAATTAAGAAAAAAAAATTCCCCTTAGTCAAAATGTTATTTTGGAGCATTAGCTGTGAAATATTTTCAAATACAGAATGATGCAATATAACAGAAACTGCTGCAGAACCTAACTGTGGCACCTTAATTGATCATCCTGAAATTTTTCTGAAATAAAGGAAGAGAACTATATTTCCAAACTACTTTAAAAGTGACTTTATTTTTAAATTCCAGTTTTAATATAAATGAATTATTGGCCTGAACCATCATGAGATAGCAAAAGTAGAAACAAAAAGTTAAAAAAAAAAAAAAAAAGGAATAAATGCACAGCAATCCTCCCACTCAAAG
Source organism: Pluvialis apricaria (assembly GCA_017639485.1). Classification (NCBI taxonomy): domain Eukaryota; kingdom Metazoa; phylum Chordata; class Aves; order Charadriiformes; family Charadriidae; genus Pluvialis; species Pluvialis apricaria. Next base: position 20,119,282 of record CM030012.1, on the reverse strand, counting down.
GCCCTGTTAATCTTTGGCAACATTCACTGAATGTGACCGAGTAGCTTTTTACTTCACATTTCCAAGTTTCTTCACGTATGTCCAAATGCTGTAATGCTGATAGTTTGTATGAGAATCTACATAAATTTTAATTACTTGTGTCATAGTCTCTCCTCAACAGATAAATCTAATCCCTTCACTTTATAACAAGTGAAGGTTTGGATCAATGGAAGAACATATTAAATGCACTTAAGATTAACTTTAAAGAGACTGAAATAAAGCACCTACATTCTAAACCATCACATTTAAACATTGGTAAGATTATTCTCCTGATAATGCATTCAGGCTTCTACTTTAGAAACATTTTGGCCAAAGACCATGAGACTGCATTAGCTATTTATCTTTGCGAGAGAATTGTACAAATTTCTTAGCTCAATACGTATATAGAATTCAACGTTTCAATAACGAGATGATCACCTGTGTAAGACCAGCACAATGAGGTGCATGATTTGCACATGAACATTGTTCTTCACACATCCCTGCGAGACTCGGGGAGTTCCAAGATTCACTTATTGAAGCCAAAGCTCTTGTAGCCCACATCAATCAGACATTGTGCCATGTTTTCCAGAAAGAAATTAAGCTGGGAAAATAAGAGCTTAAAATTGTTGGTCTGGTTTGAAAACAAAAGATCAATTTGCGTGTTCTTCCATAGGAAGAAAAAAAAGTAAAATTTCCAACATCACTGCTTAGTAGTTAAAAAAAAAAAAGTATATTAAAAATAGGAGGCTGGGCATTCTGCATCTAAAATGGAAGCTGTCTATAAACCTATCATTTGCAGACTAGCCAGCTGCAAATTGGTTTTCTGACACCATTTCATATAGTAGTTAGAATGATTTGGGGACCAAACTATGACACATTAAATATGCTCTTTTGTTTGCTATGAGAAATCCTTATAGCCTGTAAACAGGTAACTGTTGTGTTTGCCAACCTATCACTGTGTTCCAGAAAGGCAAGCAAATAAATCCTAACTTCAGTGGTAGAGCTATTGAAATTGTTAAACAAACAGAACCCAACTGATTTTGTCTTTATTTCAAACACTGAAAGCATGCACAATTTTTCAAAAACAGAAAAACAGAAGGTATTTTAAAAGATTTAGTGCTATACTGCAACCAGATCATCAGAATTATGTCCACACTGGAAATACTGCTGGCCTCCCAATCCAGACAGAGGCCCAAACTAAAACCTTAACTAAAAATACCCTGAACTACAAGGAAGCTCAAAATCTAAGGGTATTTGTCATGAACGGAACCAAAATCCATGATTCACATGTGGGTCCACGTTTGTTTGTGCTTCCATACCTATTAAAGGAGGTACAGTGTGAATGCTACAGTATTTACCTGGGTTATTATCAACTGGTGGACAAAATCCTCAAACCCAGAGCAGACAGAGGAGAGATGAAGGAAACATTTGACATCAGGACATGCTTCTGCTGCCTCTCACTTTTCACTACAGCCGTTCAGCTGAGAAGGAGCTGACGTGACACATCAGTTGTAGACCATCTCATTCTGGATTTAATTTTACCGTCATCTAGATTTTGGTGCTTGACAAAAGCCCTACAATTAAAAAAAAAAAAGCAGCTGTGCTCGCTTCAACATCCCAGCCTCTGTCGTACCCCCCTGGTCGTTCCCATTTCCCCGCAGAATGTGCTTTATTAACGCCCTCCCTCCCCCGCTCGGTGCCATCCTCCTCTCCCAGGTGCCGCTCCGGGCTCCCCGGGGGACCACGGACCACCGCACCGCCCGCGGGGACGCTGTCTCGAAAAAAAAAACCCCAAACCCCACCAACGACTCGGCCAAGGTTCCCCTCAGCCCCGCGGGTCCCAGCCTAGGGACCGAGGGGGAGGAGATGGGGAAAGGCCTGGACGCGGGACCGATGGGGACCCGCCGGGGTCCCCGCCCTGAGGCAGCCCCGTGGCGGGCAGCTCTTTCCCCGCCGGCCCGGTCCCCCCCCGCCGGCTCCGCCGGCACCAGCGCTCGGCGAAAAATGGCCACTGCCGGGGCCGCTCGCCCCTCGCCGCCCGGGCTTTGGCGGGGGGACGACACGACGGACCGCGCAGCCCGCGGTGGGCTGCAGCAGCAGCGTCGCCCCGGGAGCGGGGTCTCTCCCTGGGCCGGGGGAGCTCACCCGCCTGTCCCTGCGTGGCTCTTACCTCAGGGGGGCGAGGAGACAGGGGAAGGGGACAGGAGGAGGGCGGGGGAGGGGGGGGACACGGCTGGGCTGCAGCTCGCCGCAGGCCCGGCTCCCGCAGCGGGCAGGCGGCCGCCGGCCGCGCCTCTGGGGGCGAGCGGCCGCGGGGCTGGGGAGGGGGGTGTGGGGGAGCGGGCCCGCCGGGGGAGGGGCCGGGCCGCGGAGGGGGCAGGGCTGCTCGCCGCAGTCACCCTCACACATACCGCGCCGGGGAGGAGAGAAAAAGGCCCCGCTCCGGCGGAGGGATACAGCCCTACATATATATAGCGGGGCGGCGCAGGCTCACAGCCCCAGCACTTCTCCGAGCCGCGCCGGGGAGGAGGTAGCAGCCGCCGCCGCTCGTGGTCGCGCAGTTCCTGCAGCCGCCGCCGGGCCCGCCGCCGCCGCGCCATGGTAGGTAGCTCGACCGACCGTGGCGCCGGGTGCCCGGGCTGCCGCGGGGGCTGGCTGGAGGCTCGCTACGGAACCGGGGACGGTCGGGTCGGTGGAGCCGCGCTCTCCCCGGGGAGGAGTGTGTGTGTGTGGGGAGGGGGGAGCCCCGCGGGAACGAGGAGGAGGCGGCGGCGGTGGCGGGAGGCCGCAGCCCTTCCCGCCCGTGTCCCCGCGGGGTGAGCGGGCTGGTGGCTGCGGACGCCCCCCCGCCGCGCTGCGCGGGATCGCCGCGGAACTGCGGCCCTTCCTCTTCCGCCGCTTCCTTCCCCTTTCCCCAGGGCCTGCCGTGTGGGCGCCCCGGCCCCGCGCCCTCCCGCCGCGGCCCCGCCTCGCCTTCCCCCGCATGCGGCGCTCGCTCCCCTCCGGAAAGGGCCGGGCGCGTCTCCCCGGGGCCGCGGCCCCACCGCCGGGCAGGGCGCGTTGCGGGGCGGGGACCGCGCCTGGCGGGGCGCGGGTCTGCGGGTCTGCGGGTGAGGATCCCGCTGGGCTCCGGCACCAGCTGCACTGCGCAGGGAGCGGGGTGGGGGAGGGGGGGCGGCGGCCCGGGGGAGGGCACCGCGCTGCAGCTACTGCGCTCTCACCCCCACTCCCCCCCCCATCCCCCAAAAAAACGCAGCAGCCGCGGCGAAGCCCATCGCTGTCTGCATTACATCATGTCTCCTCCTCTTCCTCCCCGGCCCCCGCGCACCCCCCGGTTGGGGGGGGCGGGGAACCGGGGCGCAGTGCGCGTTGTTCGGTTGGAAACGGCCCAACGCCCGCAATGGGGGTTCGGGAAGGGGGGGTGGGGGGGGGTGTAGCCTTCCCTGTGCCCCGGGGGGCTGCGGGGGAAGGCTGGCTGCGGAGCCGAGCCGCCCTCCCGGCTGCTGAAAGGATGAGGACGCGCGGCGTGGCCGGCGGCTGGAGAGGGAGGGGACGGGGCGGGGGGTGGAGTGTTGGGGGGGGGGGGGGGGGGAGGCCGGGACGCACTGCAGCAGTGGGCGGCTGCCGGCCGGGAAGGGCGCCTGTTGCACTGGGCGGGCTGCGAACCTGCCGCTGCCCCGCCGGGCGATGCCAGCTCCTGCCTCGCCTTCCCGAAGGCATCGCTGGTGGGCTCCGGGAGCGCCGCACATCATCCTCCCTCCACCCCCCCCCCTTCCCTCCCCGGGCCGTCGGGCGCTGCGGTGCCGTCGGGGGCTCCTCGCAAAAGCGGGCAAGAGGAAGGGCTGGGATTTTCCCGGCGGTTTTCCGCTTCCGACGAGAGCGGCGAAACAGTTGCAGGCTGACCTCTAATCGCGTTCTGGCGATCTGGGTGTTCCTCGGCTCTGTCGCTGCATCTCCCCTTCCCGTCGGGGAAGGCTGACATCACCCGGGCAGGATTTGATGACTTGGCTGGGTGGGGTGGTGGCTCCAGCCATGGGTACCTTTGTCCTGCGGCTCGGGCGAGACGGCAGCGGCCGTGCCTGTTGCTCGGGAAGGTGAACCCCCATGGCGGTTTAGGGTCGGGTTGCGTGCTTCTGGCATTGCGGTTGTGTGCGAGGTTGTTTTGGTTTTGGTGTTTTTTTTTTAATTCGAAATCGGGTTTTTTAGAAACCTCCAGTGAGCTCCGACTAATGGGGCAATGAGCCGGTGCTGTGGGTTGGAGGCTTTTGCCGAGGTGTGGCTCTGTTTCCTCTTCTGCAGGGCATTGAGTCTGTTATGTAAATTCCTTAGATAATCTCTGAGTAAAACCTCGTATATTCTGGAAAATCACAAAAAGCATGGAAAGTCGAACTGGATTTTTTTGAACGCAAGTTTTCTGCTGTTATCAAGGAAGATGTATTAAATTTGAACTCTGTCTTTAGCTGTTGGCACTTGTACCCTTTCTCCCCACAACGCACTGTGCATGTGGGGAATTGCTTAATCATTACATGCAGACACTAAAACATTAAAAAAAACCCCACAACAACCGCTTACAGGTGAAATCTATGTATGTCACTTAACATATACAGCAGGCTTTCAACCCTGCCCTCTTCTCCTGTCCAAGAGCTTAACAGATTGTATAGCCTGTTAATTCTCCATTGTATTTGTTGCACTTCACTGCAGTTCAGTGGTTTTTATACTTGAATAATGGTATTTCAGGACAAAAGGGTTACAAGGTGCCTTCTTTCTCTGACCTACAAAATTCTCTTTTCCATTAGTGAAAGCTGTCCAATAAAATCAGTTTAAAAGGAGTTAGTACCCTGTATTCTCCAATATCTATGACCAGGTGTGTGAAATCAAGATGTTTTTTCTCTTTTTAATGGCTAGGGAAGTGCAGATTTTTCCATAAAGAACTGGTTGGCTTCGAGTCCAACCAGCAGAGCTTTTTGTGATACTCTACCCATACAGAAAGGAGAGGCTTCTGGAAGGATGCAGTTAGCACAGTTACAGTCTGGGAAAGCACATTTAATTGCTCACCGAGCTGTATGCCTTTGGATGCAGCAGTGGCTTCTTGATATACAGAAGGTCACAGGCAAACATTTTAAATCTTGCCACTTAAAATTATGTATAAAGCAGCCTGCATGTCAGTGGGAGGCACTTTAAACTGCTTGGCTGAATACAAAAATAACATGATGCTTAAACTGACATTTTCTTTGTCAGAGATGGCAAAAAATCTCCGTAATACCGAGTAGTAATTCCTCCTAATATCACAGCATAGACCTTTCGATTAAGCTTACAGCAGGCTAATACTTGATGCAATGTAGTGGGGGAGGGCAGACTTCAGTAGTGTTAGATCACTAGGTGGCACACTTGTCATTAGCCCACAAATATGCAAATACCCCCACGCACTATTAGGGTCACTATACTGCTGGAAATCACATCTGATGTGATGTGAAACCCCAAACACATGTGATTAAGGATTTCGTGCCTCTCTGACCAATTGCAAGGAGCCTGCCCTGTGTCCTTCATTTGACCAAATCGGATTCTCAGAGTTGAAGGATGGCATATCTGGTTCTTCATGTGCAGCTTCAAAACAAGCTAGCTTATATGCTTTTGGAAACAGCTGCATGGTGTATGTGAGTGGAATCTCCTTGCAGAGTCAGAATTCCTGGGGTTGAAAGTGGCTTTGTAAATGTAATGATAAATCTAAAGGAAGTACCTCGTGGCTTGACATAGCTAGAGGTAAACAATATTCTAAAATGTTTTCTTCTTCGTGTAGGCTGATCAGCTGACTGAAGAACAGATTGCTGGTAAGTGTCTTGATGAGAAATTATTTTTTTTGCTAACTCCTTGTGACTAAAAAAATATATTATTCAAATCTGTACTAATACTTTTAAAAAGCACTTTTTAAAAAAAATTCTGGAAGATTACTGGTTCATTGCCTCTTAACTTAGACTGCTTTTTCCTTGGACTAGAGATTATGACTTTTTTTAGGCTTTCAGGCTTGAGCCAAGTTCTTCTAGATTTCTTGCAAACAGAAATAAGTGCTAGACTCAGGTGAACTTCTTGGAGTCAAATCAGACCTAGGTACTATTTTCCTTTATTAAAGTGGTGATAAACTTGAAATGGCAACAAATAAACCTAAAATTGATTTATTACACATTAATACAAGTCAATGTCTTTTAAGTAGCTTCTAACAGAGTGCCTATAATTCAAACTGGTTAGGAGAAGAACTATTTGACCTTCTGAAGATCAGTCACCCACTTGTGGCTGGCATTAATTCTCATTGTCTGCAGCCTTAAAAATAAGTGGTAAATGATAACACTTACTGTTTCTGTAAGTCTGTTAATGGTGAAGGGCACCCAGTGGGTCCCTTCACTTATGTCAGGCAGCTGCTGTTTGTGCTGCAACTGTGCCTCAAGCAAGATGATATTGAAATGTGTTAGAGTTGTAATGCAGATAGTAGCCACATGAAATAAGTTTGAATATACTATGCAAATTATGTGTTGGTACTGTAAGTAATTTTTAATTAATATTTGAGAGGGTTAATTCTCTTAATACATGGACAGTTGGATAAAATGTACCTTAAAATCATACTAGGTGTTGCCAGTGGAGTGTATTTTTAGTGTGCAGTTTTATCATGCTGGTGATGTTACTAAACATTGGGACTGTTTCTGCCTCTAGAATTCAAGGAAGCCTTTTCCCTATTTGACAAAGATGGTGATGGTACTATCACAACAAAAGAACTGGGAACTGTCATGAGATCATTGGGTCAAAATCCAACAGAAGCAGAATTGCAGGATATGATCAACGAGGTAGATGCTGATGGTAAGTGTTGGAAAGGTAGTTATTAGCGCTGTGATCATCTTAAGCATGTATGACCTCCACACCTGGGCTTGGACTGCATTGAGAAGATTCTGTGACATTGATCTCTTGAAGTAGTTTCAAAATACTCCATAGAATCTAAACTCAGAGGGGCGTCAATCTTTTGATTGCTCTCTGTACAGCAGTCAAAGATCCTAGTGGTATTAGTGAGAATCTAAAATAGGAGATGGGCAGAGATAAAGTTATGCTGTTTGTCTTTAATATTTTATGGGTCACAGGCTTCCTATTGCTATCTGACTTGTCCTGACCTGCTGTTAACCTGCGTTTCCACCCAGCTTTTCTATGCATGTTGCATCAGCCCATGTTGGTCTTAATAGCTGTACTAATGTCTGTGGTTTTGTCAAAGGCCAAAAATGTGTAGGAGTGCTAAACTTCCAAGAACTGAAAACATAACAGGGAAAAACTGTATAATCTAATGTAGTTTATTAGATCACTGATTGATTTGGGGGGTGGGGGGGGTGGTTTGGAGGCAAAAGCAGAAAGCCCTTCTCTTATCAAGTCTATCAGAATTATTTTAAATGGATGCCAGAAAAGGTAACGGCACATTTTTTTCTGAGACTCCAGACGGACTAGCAGTTATAAAAAGGGAAAATGCTTTCCACTGCTCAGTGATGTCAAGGCTTTGAACTTGTATGTTGGTTGTCATAGGGATTTTTCTTAATATTTCTTTAAAAGAAGAGTGAAAGTATATTGGCAAGAGTATAGAGGATCTGATTATCAGACTAATTAAAACTAGTTGCCTAAAAGCGTAAGTGGACCATAATTGTGAACTCTTGGATGCAGTTTCTGAAAAACTTTGGGGTTTGCAGTGCTATGTTGAGTTTGTGTATAGTGGCTTCTCTGGGTTGCGGACCACAATGCTGCACTGGTAGATTAAGAGTGAAAGGAGACTGAGGACTTAAGTATGCCTGCCCATCTGGTTAAACTTGTTTTATAGCAGAATGTTTTGCTGTTATTCTACATGTTCATTGAGGATTTTTCAAAGCTGAGTACAAGACCTGTATTCAGATTTAGCTGGTAGATAAAGCTGGCCATGATGATAAACAGCTGCCTATGTCTCAGTGAGGAATCCCTAAGATGCAAAAGTTTTCTTAAACTGCATTTATTTAGCTGCTTTGCTATAATTGCCCAATGAGTTTGTATGTTTCACTCAAGCAATGGGTAGATCTTAGTTGCACAGTGAACTATTTAATGTGGATTTTTTTTGCCTATGGGTCTGAATCCTGACTGTACAAACCTAGTTTCTGCTGTTTTAAAGAACTTATTTCTTCACCATACCACTTTTGTCGTAGCTTTCAGATGCCTGAAGTTTGAATCCTTGCTTTTAATGAAGAACTTAAAAATCTTAGGGCTGAGGCCTGAATGTTACCAGGGATTTCCAGTTTTGCAGTGAAATACTTATAAGAACACCTACTGCTAAGCTTATTAGAAATACCAAATAATGGCAGCTTTTCTCATGTCACTGGAATTTGCGGATCCTTGTTGCCTCTTAAAATGGTGCATTACTTTTGTGGTATAGAACATATGTTAAGGAAGTTGATTTTTAACAAGGAACAAGTATTTATGAGCAGCTGAGTGAAGTGTAGCTTTCTCAGATTTTAAATATCCTGGATTTGTAGAGCCAGCTTTGTAATACATTCCCTTCTGGAATCTCCCACAGCGCTTGAGAGATTCTAAAGAAATCAGTTAATTTGGGGGTGTGATTTGAAGTAAAGACAAGTCTTAGTATTGGTTAACCTTGAGGCATCAGTGACATTCTGCTTGCAGCCTGGGTGGCAAATGGTTTGACCTGGTGAGAAGACAACAGTTGATTTTGTTGTGCTGAAACATTGTAATGACAGTGGTTACTGTACATTGTAACAGCAAAAAGGAAGTGTTAGCCATTGAGGGACAAGATACAGTTCTTTAAGAATGGTGTACAGAGGATCTGTCAGTCATGTCCCTGGCTAAATTAAATGCCAGATTATTTTTTTGTATGAAAAGCATGGAAGTTTAATTTTTGGAAGTTTCTTTTCATTAAGGCAATGGCACTATCGACTTCCCTGAATTTTTAACCATGATGGCCAGAAAAATGAAGGACACAGACAGCGAGGAAGAAATCCGTGAGGCATTCCGAGTCTTTGACAAGGTATTAATAAAAGTACAAATATTTGTTAGAAGCAGTAATGGTGTCCATTTTTTCCACAGTATTTTCTCTCTTTTTGTTTAGAAGGAAAACCAACTGCTCTAGTAGAAGCAGAGGGATTGGAAACAGAACCAGGACTGTTGCAGGCTGGTTCTACCTGCTTTTACACAGCAGGTATAACCTTTAGGCACATCCACAAGAGGCAAACTTTTTGGCCTTTCCTTAGGAGCAGAGATGAGCAGAACTTGATTCTTGTGGGTTGTTTTATTTTTGGGGGGTGGAGGTTGCAGGGGTGTGTTTTTTCTGTACCTTCTGACTTTGGGGGAGTGGGGGAATGTTTGCATGGATACACAAGGTTTTATACTTCATGGAAGCTTTTTGAAGCTAAGATGGTGTCATCAATATTAGAGGGTTGTATAGTATTGCATGTTCTGTTTTAAAGATGTGGACTTTGAGGTTGCTTCAAGAAAAATGCAAGAGCCCAACTCCCTCCATCTTCTTGAAGGATACCTGGGCATACATGATGAAGGTCAATTATTTCTAGAACAGGGGTTCCCCACTTTGGATTGCTTGGCTATGACTGATCTTTCAAGAAAACTGTGTTGAGCAATGGCTGGTGCAGCTGCTAAGCTGGTGCACACACATATGTGGAAGAAAGCCTTACTACTTCTCCTTTTATGGAAAAAAGTGGCAGTTTCTAGTACTTCACTGGAAAATGTGCTAGAGGAAATGCTTGTTTGGTTAGTACTTCATCTACCCTACAGGGTTATTTCTGCAGAGTAGATTTGTGTTCAAAGCCAGTGAGGTAGCTTATCTACTGGTGATGGCCATATGAACTCCTGTTCTAAGCTGGCATATTCTTCCTGTAGATGGAAGAGGACAACTTCTGAAATGGCAAAGGGATGAGCTCTAGGTTTGCATGTTACTAATGGGAATACTGACTTAGAAGTGTCATTCTCTCCCCCCCCCCCCCCCCCCCAAAGCTTTTCACAACTTGTGAGTAGACTTGAAATGCTTTCTTTGAAGGTTTGTTCTAGATCATCCTATCCGAGAAGCTTAACCTAGCCACCTGCAGTCTGGTTATAGAGGTGGTATTACACAGAAGAGAAAGCTGACTTGCTGGTGGGGAAATTCTTTGGGGGGGAGTGGGGGGGCTTGCTTAGGCAGCAGAGACTAAAGGAAAGCCATTGTGGTTTTGGGTTTATTTTTGAAAGCTCTAAAAGTGTTAAAAATACCTTATCACCGCTACAAATCAGGCATGCAGTTATTCTTACAGTATAGTATTGTATAGAAGGGTATGGTGGCATGCGTGCTTAGTAAGGCCATGGGACTAACGTAACGTACTGTAGGGTTATACAGTGTAACATGTCTGTATATCTGTCCCAAGTGCAGTAAGGCTAGTTCAGAAGCAGTTACTGGAAAGCTAGATGTAGTTTCAGAGTTAATCAGTGTCAGGATTGCTGGTCGTGATGTTGTGCAACTCTTTACTCACAGGATGGCAATGGCTATATCAGTGCAGCAGAACTACGTCACGTTATGACAAACTTAGGAGAAAAGCTAACAGATGAAGAAGTAGACGAAATGATCAGAGAAGCAGACATTGATGGGGATGGGCAAGTCAACTATGAAGGTAAAGAGATGCTTGTCTTGATGTAAAATCATTACTTGGATTGAGTGAAAGCCTGTTGCATAGGGCATTAATTTCTACTACTTGACACCAGTTTATTTAGTTGTCCACTTCCGTGGACAAAAACTTTGATGCAGTGGAAGAGTGTTTTTTATGCCAAGTCTGTTTAAGAGACTTATCAGTTATAGTACTCTGGAGACAATAAATCACAGTGACTTTTTATCTTTTCAGAATTCGTACAGATGATGACTGCAAAGTGAAGAGACCTCCTTTACACCTTTTTTTCCTCTAGAAGAATCAAATTGAATCTTTTACTTACCTCTTGCAAAAAAAAATGTTCATTTATTCATTCTGTTTCTGTATAGCAAAACTGAATGTCAAAATACCTTCTGTCCACAAACTGCATGTAATGGTTGGTGGTCCTGTCCCCAAAAGATAAAGTTAAACATCAGTTTTACAATATAAATAATTGTACTACCTTGAAAATAAAAAAAAAGGAAGCACTTAGTGAACTCAAAAGTTCCATTTGCTAATGACTATTACACTGTTTGGGCTGGCCAGTTTTTCATGCATGCAGCTTGACAATTGAGCACAGTCAGACATTTGTATTAAAAGGAAAAAAAAACAACCTAAAGGATCCACTCTTTTGTTCAACAGTGGATTCTAGTTCAATTTGTAGTATAAATTGTCATAGCTCGTTTACTTTAAAATTGGTTTATACCTCAGGATGGTATGCAGCAAAATGGTTGAAGGATGCAAAACTTAGAGAAAATGCCCTAAAGGTTGAATGGTTCTCCTGTACGTAGCAGTGTGCTCCAAAAATACGATGATCTTAACTATGGATGGCATGTCTGTGTTAAAATACTGGTTTAACATTGTCTGCATTGCACTATAGTGAAACGGGTGTCGGGCTGTTACCGTTCACAAAATTTTTAAAAGAAACCTTCACCAAGGGAGCATCTTTGGACTCTCATATTTTTAAAACCTTCTGTACCATGACTTGGAGCTGGCGGAGTAGCCTGTGGACTTCAGCACAACTATCAACATCGCTGTTCAAGATACTACAATTTATGTCCATTCCAAGTTGTAAATGCTAGTCTTTTTTTCCAATAAAAGACCATTAACTTAAAGGTGGTGTTAAATGCTTTGTAAAGCTAAAATATATATATAATTGAGATAATAAACCAAAAAGCAGTAGGAGGGAAGTGTTTCTATGAATGACTTGCTGCTAAATTATAATGCACATGTATGCAATAAGTTATCCCCTATCTTTTCAAGATGGCAAGAACTGACCTCCTGTAACCCAAGACCTTTGCTATAAATAAATGAACTTGTGCTTGCCTTTCATATTACGACAATGTTAATTTAGTTGGTCTTAAAGTCGTGCAATGCTGACTCGTCAACTATCAGCACAGAAGTAACACCTCATTTCACTAAAGTGGAGAGCTCTGAGCATGCATGTCAATACTGGGGAGACATGTATAGGTTGCTTGTGGTTTTTTTGACAGGTTATAGAAACTGGTTGGAGAATTTAAACAGCATGGACTTCATAGATATCTATGATTCTCAAACATGCCAAAAATGCATTTCTCTACCCACAGAAAGAAAACAAAAGGACATTTCTCTTACAATATGTTAAACCAACAAAACAACCTAAGCCTTTTTGGAAACTGGGGCTGTTATGTCTTGACTATCTTCTCAAACACTTGCATGAATTTTGTGGGGTGGAGAAGAGGACTAGGGTTAATTTAAAAACCATCTTGTTACTTCTGCTTTGCATGCACTAGCAGTGCTTAGTCATTCCAGGTCTCTGAGTAAGTGTTCTCTGATCCTTCGGCTTCCCCATGAATGAGTGGCAAAGCAGCCATGTCCACTCTTCTTTGTTTGAAAGAAGAATGCTTTTTTGTGTTTTCTTTTTTTTTTTTATAGCAGAGCCTCCATGTGGAAGGCTTTTATGCTTGGGAGGGAGGGACTACAGCTTAATTACTTGACTGTAAGTTTGTTTCCAAACGTAACTGGAGTTGCAAACCTTAATTGCTTAATTGCCTTTGGTTTTGGAGAGTATTGATACTATCTCTTGAAAGAGATGCAAGTCTCCATTCATCCTGTCTAACTGAGGTGCCTGTGTTAAGAACTTGGTTGATTGAAATGCAGCTTTGCTCAGTGAGGGTCAAGGGACACCTCCAGAAGGCAATTGAGACTATCTGCCTTCAGTGATTTATTTTTTTTTTTAAATTTTATTTTTTCCTGGGGGGTGGGGGGAGTTCTGGGTGACTAGAGACCCAGACACCTTAACCAAGTGCCTAAAAGTTAGATGGGCTGAATGCAGGCAATTGTTTAGGTCTCTAGTTGTAAAGGCTTTTGGTATGGCTGTGTATGCTGTCTTAGCAAACTGGCCATGATGATGGGAATGTCTGACTACTGTTTGAAAGTAGAGTCTTGCATGGCAGCTGCAAACTGCTACTTTGGTAGTGCTTGAGAGGCTGCACTGATTCTGTAGACCAGCTTTTAAAGAGAACGTACTCAAGAGACAGGCAAGGTAGGAGCAATGGTTGCTGCTCTGAACTAATTACTTCTTCTGCCTGAGTGTGCAGAGAGATCTTGTCTAGTAGGTAAATGCTTCTTACCATCTATCTGTCATTCACTCACGGTTGGTAGGGTAGTTCATTTAAGAACAGCTGCTTTTAGCTTATTCAGTGTGCTCTGTGCTTGCTAGCAATGAGACCTCGTTCCTGCAAGAGGTTCTTGGCTTGATTAGAAATTGTCTGGCAGTGTGCAGTGTTGGTATGCCCTGTAACTGAATCTGCCTGGAGGTATCTAATTATTAACTGACTTCAGTACCACATCAACCTCGAGTAAATGTATCCTCTGTACAGGACTTTAGCTCTGTTCCTTCTGCATAGTGAATATCTAGAGAAATGAAATGGTGTCATCAAGGATTTTTTTTTTTTTTCCCTTTTTTTTCTGTGAGTGTGTGTGTGTGGCTTTGGCTTTTTCCAAATGTGAAAGTGCGGGCTGGATACACTTGGTGCATGGCTTAGAAACATGGGACTGGAAAGAACTTCCTGGGTCATCAGATCCAGTCCCCTGCTATTGCAGGCAACCGTGTCATATAATCCTTTTAATAAACTGATCAAGCTTAACCACCTGCTTGTAAGTGGCTTGTTTTCATGGAAGTTCTGTAACTCATGTTGCTCTCAACTGATGCAAGTAATATATGAAATATGAAGTTAATCAAAAGGTCCTCCGGCTTAGCTTTAGGTTTATCATTACACTTATTTAACTGACTTTCTCGAACCTGTTATTCTTTGCACAACACTCAGGAAAGTGTTGAATCTTTACACCCCCTTGCTATGAATAAGAGTTGGTGTGCTTGCTTATTTTTTTTAATGGAAAAGATGGATGTCTGGCTTGTTGAAATTTGTTAGATATGTTAATTGTCAAGGCAAGAAACAATTGAGTTACTTGTATTTGATACATAAATTTAAGGCTAGAGTATACATAACCATTTTTAAAATACATCAACTTGCAGTGTAGTTTTATATTTAATACTGAAATTGTACTGCTAAAGTTTAAACTGCTGTTAATCATATTCCTCTTCTGATCATAATGAAAAAATAAAGGGTAAGAAAATGCTTAACATAGATTATTCATTATCATGCTTATTTTATTAATAATCCAGGCACTGAAACGTCTCCAGGTACGGGGCATTTATTTTGTTTGCGGGGGCGGGGGGGGGGGGAGGGGCACGGGGCGGGGGTACTGGTGTGGTAGAAGGCGGCTCTTGTCCACCAACCATTTGTCACACTTGCGCGGCTTCAGAAACACAGATGCTATCCAAAACTGATCAAAAAAATTACCCTACACGTTATGCATGCATTAAATGCACACGTGGGCGTGGATCTGATCCGTGGGCAGTGTGGAGCCCCTGCACCCTGCCCAGCTGAGTGGGGCGGGGGGGACACACGAGGCTGTATCTTGGTCCCTGTGTTGCAGTATGCGTGTGATGTGAATGCAGATCCTTGTTCCCACGTTACACCATCCTAAACTAAAAGCACAGTCTTGGAGTTTACAAATGACAGAGGTAATAGAGCTTGCTTTTTCCCTGCTGTGAAACTAACTGGAACACTTGTCTTACTGCAATCCAATTAGGTTTTTCTTTTTGTTCGGTGGGGTTTTTTGGTTTGTTTTTAAGATTTAATGACTAAGTGAAATCTGACAGAAGGGACTGTGGCAGGACCATGGCATGTCTGCTGACCACAGACATCTAGCCATCAATTGAAGATAAGTGATGAAGGCTGATGCCATGTTTCTCCAGGCTGACATTTAGGAAAGCAAATGGTATACTTGCAAATAGAGTGGGTGGGCCTTTAAAATGAGTGAGACATGCATATAAAGTTGTGGGGTTTTTGTTGTGTTTTGTTTTTTTTTTTTTTTTTTACATAACAGCATTATAATTCCAAAATACTAAAGGCTGGGTTTGTTTTTTTAAATCCAAATACAGGATTTGCAAGTAGATGACGAATTGTGTATGGATTTGGAGTTTTGCCATATAAAATTGGTATGAAGGCCCAAGTACTTATAGGGTTGATATTTTATATTTTCTAAGAACCCATATCTGTGAGTATCCTAGGGAGGCACTCAGAGGATATTTGTAATAGTTGATAATTTGTTTTAAGTTTGATATTAATAAATCTGGTTTTGAACTGAACTGGCCAAATATCCCAATAAATGACAGAGCTGCTGATTAGGTAGACCTGAAGAGAATGGCTTATGGTCCCACAGATGATTAAGCACGGCTGGTATGTAGCAATAAACGAGTGCTTCTGTTGCCTTCTGTCCTGCTGGTGATGGTAACCAGGAGCAGAGTAGAGCAGACCAGCCTGTTGTGCTTTCCTCCCCATAGCTCTGACAAGGACCCTCTTCTTCCCTGTGCAGTGCTTTGCCCTGCAGAGGCAAGAGCGTGCTTCAGGGCACAGCGCAGCCCTTTCAGCTGCCAGACTACTAAACTCCAGGAGGAAAAAAAACCAAAAAAACACATTTAATAAAAAAAAAAAAAGGGGGGGGGGGGTGTGTATTGCAGCAGGGGCTTAAATTTCTCCCAGATCCCTTTGGAGTCTGAGATGCTGAGTGATACCAGCCCTGTTTAGCAATGCTACAGAAACAAAGTTGAGAAGCGGATCTCCCGGCATTGCCACCAGAAACCCTACTAAAGAGGTTGCGAGTTGCCCTTTCCAGCATCTCTGTAGGCGTTGGGCAAAGCTGTCTGAAGCTGGCAATGAGTACTGCAGCTTCGTACGTGGTGACTTCTTGTTCTGATCTTTCATAGAAACTTCATTGACTGGGAAATCTTATACAGATCTCCTCTGAAGAGCCACTTTCATTTCAGTTGCCTCAGAAGCCAGCATCTGCAGAGATACCGAAAGAATTATTCATAGTGCAGCCTTTTCCTGGCAAAAATATCTTCTAAGATAATTAGTGGTTGAAGTACAATATGAAAACTGGGCTAATCACCTAAAAATTAATCAAGATGTTTTCTGAATATTTTTTTATTTCTTGACCTCTAAATATGATGTATTTGAAAAACAAGACTCTTGAACAAAAGTCCTACTTGCCCTTCCAGTTGCACCATTTAAAATGAACACGGTATTTGAATAGGAAGCAAGTCGATTAACTGAGAAATCTGTAGAAAAGGCATTAAATAGCATTCCCCATTTTGCTACTTTGCAGTGGGATTGGCAATAACAATGCTGACAGCGTAGTAAGTATTCTGAAAAAGGATATGGTGAAAGAAATGGATAGGGTGAGAGCAAAAAGAATACCCGAGCATGAGACTGCTTTGTAGTCTTGTCTCACTGAGTATTTGTTGCCCATAAAGCTATAAATATTTGATTGTGAGCTCCCTGGGAATTAAGTTTTTCTAGCAGTGGTGCTGTCACTCAGTTTGTCCGCTTTTCCTAATCCACCCTCCAAAGCCCCTCCATGCTAATTCTAGATATACCTGAAAATATACAACCTGGAAGAGTTAGTTGAAAGCCTGCAGCAGTTCAGAACTTGCCAAACATCCTCCGCTTGTTCTGAGCTTTCTTTACAAATGCATTAAAAAGAATAATTTCCTCCAGACATTCTGGTAGGAGACAAAATATAACCACAATTTCAGATAGTTTTTTACTGAATCTCTTTTATTAAGTACAATATTTTAACCCAGAGTGTTTAACTCCCTAGGAGTCTGTGTGCAACATCATCAAAACCAGTTTCTCAAGGATTTAGACATAAAATTTGATGGATATTTTCCAATAACTTTTTTGTTTATTTAGATATTAATAGAGTAAAAATTCCTACGCACATACACCAGATGACCTGACAATTGATCAGTGCGCATGATGCTGTCCACCCTATGTAGCTGCATTAAAGACAAGTAGATTCAATCAGTAAGTCAACAAGTAAAACATCTTTTCACTGCCAGAGAAGATACCTTGCTCTATAGCACAGTTACAAAAGCATAGCTAAATTGTGAAAATTGCCTTACTGATTTATTTTCCATCAAATTAATTTTTAGAGGAAGGTAAGTAATTTCTTCACTAGCTCAGGTTATTATTGTTTTCTATATTGAACACTTGCACACATGGAAAATATTATGGCAAAAGAATCATCTTAGGGCTACAAAACTGAGCACTCAAAAAATACCCAATTAAGGTTATCCATGAAACTCCAGTTTGACCTATTGCAAATGTGATTGCAAAACATTGTGACACTGTCTTGTCTCATACTATATTGCCCACAGCATCTTTGCATCAGTGTATTAAATATCTCATTGCAACTTTCTTTTTGAACGCATTATTCCATACCCTAGTCACTACCCACTACCCAGCTCTTGTTCCGAAGGCAGAAGTAATAGTTTCTTCAATTTTCCCTATGGCATTTAAGTATCTGAGTGCTTCACAAATACTGCTTTCTTTTTTGGACACGCAGTGAAGTAAGGGCACGCTTTTTTCTCATCGAACAGAAAGAGCTGAGGTGCAGTCACTGAAGTCCAAGCCAGTATTTCCGAGAGCTCCATTTGAAATATTTTCATTTGTCAGAATTGTAATCATGCCTTATGTGTGGTACAAACAAACCCTGTCGGTAACAGTGAGTGTCCTTCGTGTCTGAAAATCAATCTAAGCCTCTGGGTCAGGCACTTGTCAACCGACGTGCTTAGAGGAAGCGACTGCCCATAGACAGCCAAGTCTGAGCGGTTGACCCACCCCACACAAGGACTCCACACAGAGACCACGAGCGCTTGGTTTCGGGGGCAGCAGTAGCCTGCCTCGTCCAGCAGATCAGCTTTTCTCTTCTTCCAGCCCCTATATCATTCACTATGTGTTGCCTGATCACTGCAACGCAACAAAAGAGATCAAGTACACAACATTTTTCATTGCACCACCCTGATTCATGCCCAGAGCAGCTCCCCTTGTGCCAGGGAAGAGAAAGAGCCGAAACAATGATTTCACTCTGCGGCCACAAAATAGGGAAGTGGAAGGGAAGTAGGGGAATAAAAGTGGCAAAGAAACTCAATTCTGGCACTTCCTAACGTTGAGGCATAATTTTGTGCATTCCCTGCTGTTTCAATCCTGTAATTTACTACTGCGAGAGTGAAAGCAGACCCACACTCCCAGCACAGGAAACTCAGTCATGTGGCACCATGGTGACACCCCCGTGAGTCACCATCCAAGCCGCTGCCTTTGGGTTCAGCACAGACTGTGACCTCTCAAGGTAACAGAGGGACTGCAAGCAAAGCTCTGCTGCTTCTCAGCCAACCTGAAATGGGGAGGGAGCTCTTTGCCCATGGGTTTGCAGAGGAAAGGTAGATTCAGGGACTGTGGGAGCAGCTCAGGGCTCTGCAGGAGGCTGTGCTTTAATGGTCCTAGGTTCTTCCACCCACCCACTGTAACCATGACACTCCTGTCCTCTGCCTGTCCTGCCCCCTCCCTTCCTCGCCATTTTATTTTCTACCTTTATCAGGCCCAGCTTGTGCCTCTCAGATTTTTCTAGGTTTCCAGCTTGGGCTGGTGGGACTCACCAGACACCCACCCACTCCCCTCCCTGGTGGTTTAGGGAGAGAATCGGAAGGGTAAAAGTGCAAAAACTCATGGGTTGAAAGACAGTTTAATTTGGAAAGTAAAGGCCACATGCACAAGCTAAACAAAATCAGGAATTCATTCACCACTCCCCATGAGCAGGCAGGTGTTCGGACATCCCCAGGACAGTGGCGGTCCATCACACATAACAGTTACTTGGGAAGACAAACGCCATAACTCCGAACGTCCCCCCTTCCTTCTTCTTCTCCCAGCTTTTATTGCTTTATATCCTTTTGGTCAGTTGGGGTCAGCTGTCCCGGCTGTGTCCCCTCCCAGCCTCTTGTGCACCCACAGCCTGCTTGCTGGTGAGGACCACAAAAGGCCCTGACGCTCTGTAAACCCTGATCAGCGATAGCTAAAACATCCCTGTGTTATCAGCGCTGTTTGGGTCACAGATCCAAAACCCAGCACCATACGAGCTACTATGAAGAGAATGAACTCTACCCCAGCTCAAACCAGTACATCAGGCCATCTATTTCTCTCACTGATCAGAGCTGCCAAGGACACGTCTTCTTCCAGATCTCCATTCCCACAAGCATTCACCAACGTTTTGTCCTAACCTGCTGATTTCTCACCAAGCAACTTTCTCCTCTGTGTTGCCTGACACGGGGTGATGACTCGAGTCAGAGCACAGAAGAAAGTCTTCCTGTGCTCTGCTCAGGCCCCGGGCTGTGGACGTGGATCTGAGCCCCGCTTGGCTTGCAACAGCAGAGAGCTGTGGCTGCAAAAAAAAAGATACAGAGGAGGCTGCCCTGAGCTTCGAGCGGGGGTACCTGGTCTGGGGGGCGGTAAGCTGTTGGAAGTCCATCTTGGCCATGAGCGTGGTCGTGAGGGTGCACTGCGCTGCCTTGCTGCTTTCCCGAATGCTGCTTTTGTCTCAGAGGAGCTGCTACTTTTGAAAACGGGAAGTGCACCGCTCTCTCCCATATATATATACACACACACATATATATATACACACACATACATCTTGTTGCATTCAAGAAGAGTTTTGCTGTCCACTTCTCCTGAGCAGAATCAGATCAGATGTAAGCTTAAGCAGTCACTTCATCCACCACTGACACACAGCCTAAAATGTGGTAGATTTTTAAGGGATCGTCTTTGCTCATGGGTTGTTCCCAACAGAGATCTATGCATCAAGTTTTGGACTTGGGGCCGTAATGTGGTGCAGGATGTGTGTAAGTCTGAGGCAGGAAGGAAAGTGGGTCTGGGGACAGACTCTCCAAGACACTGGGATCCCTCCCAGCTCTCTTCTCCCACATACTCTCCTCTCCCTCTCTCTTCCCTTCTAACCTAATCTCCATCTCTTCTTCGGCTTCATGAGCCACAATTTGCCTGTTCTACAAAGAGCACCTAACTCAATTTAATTCTGTTAATAGGCAGCTTTAGATTAGGAGATCAGTTACTATTTGCTAAACTACTGCAGGAGTACCCCCACACAAAAAGTACAAGTAGGAAGCTCTCAATCGCAGAAGTATGCTTGCAGAAAAAGTCACATAAAGTCTGATTGCACTGATATTAAATTATTATGGTAGTTTGAAGTTTTATGAAGCAATAGTTATAATAATGCCATTTTAGTACTCTGTACTTAGACACATTAGACCTGCTTCCATACAGTAGGTAGTTACTATCTGGGGAAAAATAACCTTCCTTCTCTGATGTGGCAAAAAGCTTCTTCATATCAAAGCTATTGCCATTAGTGAATATGTATAAATGAAAAAGTAAAATCTAATAAAATATATACGGCTAGGTACTTTTTTCCAGACTTTTGCAGTACATTGCTTACTATGAAATAATGGAATGTAGTTTAGTGCTTCTTGTTTTAATAGGATAGAGAAGAATTCAGATTCTTATTCATAATTAATGTCCATCACATGCAAGTGACTTCACACTGCCAGTCAAATGATGATATTACTTCAAGGATGAAGTACGAAACTAATCTGTTTGCGAATTGTTAATTACTAAAGCCATACTGAATCTCACATGCAGCTTTAGTTCCTAAGCTACTACCCAGAGGTTATAGAATCTACTTGTCTGGCAACCTAGGTATTTTTAGTGATTTACAACTTGTAAGGCATTGTCTTGGCCAAATTCCAGATTAAGTTAATTTGAGCAGTTAATACAGTAACAATTGGAGTAGGCATTAAGGTCATGGGGCTGAAATGGTGAGAAAACGGAACCTTTTTTTAGGTCTATTACTAGCTGCACACTGCTGAATGCTAGTTTTGGTATTTATTTCATCTCTTCAATCTTACTCTATTGGATTGGTAAGGTCTTTTTACATACATATTTTCTAATTAATTGAGTATATTTCCTTTTGAGTGAATAGGTTGCTGTTAAATATTTCCATCTGGGATTTGGCCCATTTTGTAAATTTATCACCTTACAGAAAATTTTATCCCAATTTTATGTTTCCAAATATGAAAACTCCATCAGTCTTGTCAAGGAAAACCAGTGAAAGCATCACTCAGTTCCTCGTGTTCTGTTTGTGCACTACCAGCTCAGTGCCCATGAACTCTGGCAATTAGGCAGGATTAGCGGAACAAGGCAGATTCATCATTAGCTCAGAATTTCTTTGATTCTGGAGATGTAGGTCAGACCAAGTTTTACAAAATGAGGTTTTGTGGTTTCATTTAATTTTTTATTGTACCCTCTATAAAAAAGAAAAAAGGTTTAAAAGGAAAAAGGTGTTGCTGGTATAAACAAGGGCAGGAAAGCCGGACTGATGGACTTAGGGAGGAATAAAAGATGAGTGTTTGGCAAAGCACTCACACAGAAGAGCTGTGCTAGGCACGATGAGAGATTTTTGTACAGCCAGCTCTGGGAGAATCCCTGCGGAGAAGAGAGGCGAGTGGGGGAAGAAGTATTTGAGGGAAGATCTGAAATAGACGAAAAAAGGTGAAACATGCAAATGGCCTTGGGAACGCAATCTGCTGCAAATTATAGCTGCCCTGCTGCAGAAGCAAAGCAGCCACTGCCTGCATTAAGCTCCCAGGCTCCCTGCACAGGTTAGAGGGGAAGAATCAATGCTCGGGAGAAGATTCAGGGAGTGCTCGGCAGCAACCTGCTTCATGTGCACATTGGGGAAAAAGTACAAAAAGGTGACAGCCAGACCTGCAGCTGGGAAAGCTGTTCCCCTGTACAAGCTTTGTCCAGTGCCATGCCTGTTTCCACTTGTCTGGAAGGCAAGAAGCTGAGGACCACGCGGTCAGTGTCACCACATGTAGAATCATAGAATCATAGAATGGTTGAGGTTGGAAGGGACCTTTAAGATCATCAAGTCCAACCATTAACCTAACCTGACAAAACCACTTCTAAACCATGTCCCCAAGTACCACGTCTACCCTTTTTTTAAACACCTCCAGGGATGGTGAATCCACCCCCTCCCTGGGCACCCTATTCGAATGTTTGATAACCCTTTCAGTGAAAAAATTTTTCCTAATATCCGATCTAAACCTCACCTGGCATAACTTAAACCCATTTCCTCTTGTTTTATCACTTGTCACTAGGGAGAAGAGGTCAGCCCCCACCTCTCCACAACCTCCTTTCAGGTAGTTGTAGAGAGCGATAAGGTCTCCCCTCAGCCTCCTCTTCTCCAGGCTAAACAACCCCAGTTCCCTCAGTCGTTCCTCATAAGACTTGTCCTCCAGACCCCTCACCAGCTTCGTTGCCCTTCTCTGGACATGCTCCAACACCTCAGTGTCCTTCTTGCAGTGAGGGGCCCAAAACTGAACACAGTGCATTGCTGTGATCAGCCTTGAGATCATTCTTTATGCCCTGCCAGTCTCCAGGGTTTAACTACTTCATTCTGGGATGAAAAAGGCATCTCCATTTTGAGGGAAGTCAGTGCTCTGAGCCTGCCTGCAGCAAGGGCTGTGCCGGCAGGGCCATCCATGATGGTCAAGCTGTCCTTTGTGATACAGGGGACAGGGGACAGCTTCTCTCCATCCCTGCACCGCTTCCCACCTTGCACAGAATGAGCGACCGCCGCTCGGTGCAGAGGAAAAACAATATGCACGAGCAAGCATGTCTCTCACCTCTTACTCTTCCTGGAGAGAGGAAAACTCCATCCCAAATTTTTGTGCCAGCAATGCTGGGTTCAGGGTAGTGAAGTTGTCAGGGCACCTAAGGCTGGTGCCCAGGCCCGTGCACCCCAGCCTGCAGGAAACATACTTGGGACCCTCCTGCACAGGTCCCAAGGGAACAGGGCCTATATTGGATGTAACCGTTGAAGCCAAGGAGCTTACAGGCATGTCCAAGAACTCAGGAAACTTCACTGTAATAAGCAGTTGCCCATAGTCTTTAGGCTGCAGCTGAGCAGGGGTTTAGGGGACTGTGACTTGGGAGGAGTGGGACACAATCCTTTTGTGTTTCCAGTTCCAGCAATGACTCAAGTGGTGGCTTGGCTTTCCACCTGGTCTTTAAAGCTGACCTTGTCTCCTGTCCTGCAGTCCATGTTACCAAGCTGAGTGGTGGATTTTTTTAGGGTGTTTTCTCTATCCAGTTATTGCCCACATGCAGTTCTCCTCAACTTTTAAAATAATAGCAGACTGCAGTTTAGGACTGAAGCCTTACATGGGACTAAGCTTGAATATGGACTGTTTGACTGAAAACTGTCAGACGAGAGCTTTAAAATGTACCTGGAACAGTTGTGAATGGTTCAAAATACAGTACGATATTTTCTAGCTCCTTTCTTTAGCCTCTAGCCCTAATTTTTTATTTCATCACACCAGTTTTAAAACTAGTGAAATAAAGACTACAGGGAAGGTATAACAGGTCCCAAATTAACACTTAGTGGCAAAATCAAATGCGAACACTTTCCTCACTTTGAACAGTTTAGCAAATGGTCTAAAAAAAGGAATATGCTGCAGAGCCATCCAGCCCAAGTTCATCAGTTTGGATGCGACCTGCAAGACGTTAACAGAAGTTCTTGCCAGCAAATGCCTGCCTGGCAGTCTGCAGAGGAGCGCTGCTTATAACTTCACCCTGTGTAAGTACTTGTGGTTGCTGATTTTCCCTTCACAGGTGGTGCTATGGCAGGGGACATTACTCAGTTTCCCAGGCTGGTGGTACTCCAGCTGCTAAACAGACATCCTCGTTTTCAGTGGACTGAGCACACACAGCTCCAAAGTTTAAATACGTGCACCCTGCAAGCAGAGGCCAAGGCTCAATGTGTCGCAGAAGTGACCAGAGGCTGCTCGACCGGCAAGGGCTACGGGGCCACCAGGCATCCTTGTCATCATCCTTTGCAGGGGGCCGGGGCTCGTTGCTGCAGCAGACACCCGCGCCAGCCCAGCTGAGACGGGGGCTCGGGTACCTCTGGGTGCCTGCCACTTTCCAGGCAGGTTTGGCAGCCGGTGCCGAGGGCTCTGCCACTCCTGCCAGCACTGGCAGTTGATGAACCCAGCTGAACCCAGCCGGGAGAGCCCCACACAGTGCTCTGGCTGCTGGGGATTGCATCCTCAAAGTCTACTCCAGCTGCTCCACAGGGCCCGACTGGAAAAAGGGATTTGTCATTATCATTGATATCATTATTGGAGCCAACAGGCTGGCGTGAGCTCCCCACTCGCTGCTTTTTATTGCCTTGCAGAAGGAAGTCAGCCATGGAGCTGGTTCCTCCCCGCCCAGCCAAAACGTCCCTGTGCCCCCGGGAGCAGAGCACCCACCAGGCTGGATCCTGCGTAGCCAGCCAGGAGCTGACCTGAGTCCGGCACTTGGGGCTTGTTGGCACACGCCGCCCCAGCCACCTGGCCCAGGGAAATGTGGTGGGACACAGGAGAGCTGGGGAAGGACTTTTTACTGGGGCATGTAGTGATAGGATGAGGGGGAATGGCTTCAAATTGGAAGAAGGTAGATTTAGATTAGATATCAGGAAGAAATTTTTCACTGTGAGGGTGGTGAGGCACTGGAACAGGTTGCCCAGAGAAGTTGTGGAAGTTTCCTGGCATCAGAGGAGTGTAGTTCTGGAGCCACCCTTCTGTAAGCAGACATGGGAGAAAAAGAATTGTCTAATTTTTGCTTGAGCCTTACCAAAGGGAATAGATTATGTGATTGCCTGAATCTCCCAAAAGCCAACCCCAAGGCTTCTGGCACTTGCACTGGGTCTGAATAGCCAGAACTCGTTATTATAGTGTATTTCAGGAAGAGTTTCATGACAAAATTGGTGGTTTCCCACTATCCAGTCAGTCTCCCCGTTCCTAACTGAAAAGTTCCCTCATTTTTTGGCTTGCATTTTGCTGTAGTTTTTTAATATTGTTTAGCAATTACAGATCCTGCTCATTATGCCCACAGCAAACTAAGCAGAAGAGGAGCTTTCAATCAAATCCATTGAATTCTGGGTAACTTTTGCAGCCCCCCTGTTTTTTTTTTTCTAGTTAAAAACCTCTGAGTGTTTTGCAGTGATGTTATTAGTGAACTGCCTGCCTGCATATAAACAACATCGCCACATTATTTCCGTATGTTCAAATGATTAACTCAGCTTCTGCTTGTCTTCATTTTATCTTTTTTTAGATAACTAACAAAGTCTCTTAAGTGTGTACTCAGGTCAATGAGCTCAAGAGCTAATGCTCAAAGAGAAGGACTTATTGGGAAATCAGAAGAGCTCTATAAGGATTTATGAGCCTCTTTTTGGTGAGACTGAAGCCTGGTCTGAGGCAATAGTGACAGGTACATTATTACCATATGCCAAATATTTAATTTTTTTGCTGGAACAAGTTTGATAGTGACAGTTGACTTCCCCCAGGGCAAGTGGCCTCTTGTGAACATTATCTTCACTGTCAGCCTTGTTGGATGTCTTGAAGGACAAGCTGAAATCTAACTGGGAGCTGGATGGTGAAGGGCTCATGCATAGGGATGAGCCCTGGGCCATAGATAGGTGGGGTAAGGAAACCTGGTGTTACCACTTCCAAGCTGTATCTGTTACTGGGTAATTAGAAGATTTCGATCTTCAGGGGTGCACAAACTCTGTTATCCACCCAGCCACTCTCTGAATTATTCACAATGCATTTAAAAAGATAAGGGAACGAAATATAAGATGTATGCACATAAATCACACTGAGATCTTGCCAGTACCTGCTACGGTCAAGAATGAAACCAGCTTCCATTACAATCTCTTTTTCTCATGCGCTCCTAACTTAGAAAAGAAAATAAAAATAGAAACAACAACTCTGAAGCAAATATATTTGGTTTCGTCACTCCCCAGGCTTAATATTTAGGGGAAGTTTGACTATCACCTTTTTGCCTTCACCCTGAAGTTTTTTTTCCATTAAAATGAAAACAAACAAAGAAATTAAATGCAAAGTGTTCAAGTCAAAAAATGCCAGGATATGCAAAAGTTTCTAATCACCTCACTGTCTGACACTGCATTTTGTATTTATCTTTGTTGGGTTTAATATAAAGTTAAATAAAACTCATACCTCATGGACTATTCAGGAGGCCAAGTTTTCAAAGTCAGTGGTAGTTCAGTTGAAAAGAGAATAGGAATGGCAGAGCGGCGAATATTTTAGGAAAAAATCTGGCCTCTTTCTTAGGTAGTCAAGGCTTCCCCTGGTGAATAGAGGAGGCATCACTCTCCCATCAGTTTGCCCCTCCAAGTAAAGTTGCTGGCATGGCACTGTGCAGCTTGAGTTTTAAAAATTTTCTGCAGTGTACAATTTTGAAGTTATGTATGTTTTCTCAATGTGATTAAGTAATATACCATGCTATGCTGAAAAAAAGGGAACAGTGCACTCACAGAGAATGAAATGATCCATTAGAACAATACATGTATTAATGCAAAATTTCAATGAATATTTAACATTACAAGAATGTCACTTTGAGTTACAGTTGACTTATACATGCAATCCCATTGACTTTAATTGATGGCAAAATTTGTTACTTCTCTTTTCTTTAACAAATTGTTCATTAAATGGTTGTGAGTTCTCTACTGAACCATGTGGCACTCGAAAAGACCAGTATCTTCATTGCTCATTTATGATTTCTGCTGAGAGTCTCCATTAGAGTTGCAATTTTGCCTTACGTTAGCAAGTGTACTAATGGAATTACCCTCTTTTGGGCCACTTTTACTTTGCAACAACAGTTTCCATGTTTTGTTTTAATTTTATTTCCACTCCTTCAGGCCGGTTTTCTAATGAGTTGCTCTGTGTGAGGTGCAAGGGCTTAGGTGTCTGGATGCTGCAGGCAATACTGTGCTATTCTGTAAATCCAGTGCCTACTTAGGTGGTGTTAGAGGACACAAGATCACAGACCAAATGAATTTAACACACTTGCTGTGTAATAATCTCCTCACGGTGAAATGCATACAGTGTCTTGTTGCAATTAAGAAATTGGTTAATTAAAATAAGAAAAACAATTGGAATTGCGTGCCATAAAAGTGGCCATAACATCAAAGAAGGGTCAGGGTCTGGGATTTGGCTCAGGTCCTAAAGATAGTTCACAAAGCTCTGTGGATAGTTTAGTAAATTCCTAGGCATCAACAGTATTTGTGGGCAACAAGACTGGCGGCTTTAATGTCTGTACATATTGTATGACACGAAAATACTGCAAAATCATTTTACATGGTTTGATCTTCATGACACTGATGATGGTACTTTCATTGGTGGCTTGAGTGGGTACAGCTTCTTTAACCTGGTAAAATAGTGAAGATGTTCACCAGTGTCTGGACCAGCTCTTACAAATACTGTATCCCCTTGACTATAATTTATGTTAACAGGTGATGTGGACACGGCGTACTTGGAACTGTGCTGGTGGGGTCAATATTACCAGATGCTCAGCAATCCTATGAGATGCTGAGAGATTTCTAGTGAAGCCAGTGAGAGGCAGAGTGTCAGCTCCTGGCTGGCTTGAGCCTTTGCAGAACACAAATTAAATCCTATCTGCTTCTCTGCACTTTTGCTGAAAATGCTCGCTCTTTCATGCTGGCTAGTTATTGCTCTGCTTTATTATTGCTTATGACAAAGTAACAGAGTAATCAAAATCAATCTTTTTATAATCATATAGAAGTAGTGATTTAGTGGGACATCATCTTTTTCAGGGGGGATTTTGCAAAGCTTGTTTTAGTCATCTGGAATGGAAACACACAGTGGTGCAGTCCCAGTACCCAGTTAAAGATCATTGGAACAAATACACAACATCATATATAACAGAGTTGGACAGTTTATTTATTTGGAATAAAATACTGAAGAATTGCTTCAATTAGAATGACATTTGTCCAGACCATCTTTGTTGGACTTTAAAAGAAAATATTGTACTCTTCTTGCTGCTCTTTTCTGGGTTTTTCTTCCTCTCCTCAGACTTCCTTAATCTCCTGGCTTGCTTGCTTTCACAGCTGCTGCAAGCCATGCAATTTAAGAAAAGACCAAAAATTGGACTGCTGTGTTTGTTACTATATATCTGTATTCAAACAAAATAAAAGGCAGCATTTGAAGATAGGCAGAGCCTTCTGACATCACCACGGAGGTCCTTCTGAGGGCCTGGAAACCCGTCTAGTGTAGGGAGGGAAACAGGAGGATGGACACCTTTTTCACCACTCTTCATTCGCGCAGAAAACATCGGGACTTGAGCTCCGTGTCTGGCAATCTCCTTCTGGACATGAACATTGTGTGCAAGACCACAAAAGGAAAACACGGCATGCTCTTGGAACTGAAGACAGGTCTTCAAGAAGAAAACAGTCCATGGAGATGCTGCTCTGCTGGCAGCCAGTGTAGGCCTGAGCACACAGACCTGGTTCTTGGTGCCTCTTCCAGATTCCTCCTGCCTGCAGTGCTCGCTTCTGCTGCCGATTTCCTGGTGTGGGGCTGTATGAGCTGCAGTGGAGGTCCTCACTGTTTCTCAGTGCGGGTTGCAGATTTTCAGCACTGCAGCAAGACCAATCCCAGAAGTTTCCTGGGTGGTGCACAAACTTAGGGGCTGGTAACATTTGTCAGGAGAGGGCATGGGCCTGGGACATGCCCCACAGGTGCTTTGTCCCTCAGGACCTGCCCATTCCCATGTAAATCAGGGCAGAGTTCAGACTTAATTTTGTTTTCTTCGCATAAATCTCACTTAAATTTAAAGCTTGTGGCTAAACTCTACCTCTTTCTGTTATGCAGAATATATGGTGAATTTAATGTGTTCTCTAAAACATCAGCTGATATTCTGGAGGGCTGCAAAGAGCCATGAGCTGCACAAATAATAACTGTAAACCTCCTGAGACTCTTGGTAATATTTTAACCTGTCGTCCTTCTTCAGGCTAGAGAAAAAAACTTGTCTCACTCTGTGTCTGCACACATAGCACTAGTATGATTCATCACGCTTCCCTTCTTTCTCAGAAGCTGCCTTCACAGCCGTTTGGTCCTCATATGTTCTTTCACAGAACTGAATTGGGCATCTTTTCAGAATTACAGAGCAAAATGTTCACACCATAATCACAAGATGGAAGAAGTTGTGTTTTTTCAGGCTCTTGGGCATATGCATTTTTCCCTGCAACATATTTCCAGTTTCAGTGGTGGATATGGTACTCACAAAAGGGTTAATGACTTCTTTGCAGTTGCTAGGTAATGCTGTCTTGTCATTGGGACCACTTACTAGTTAGTGACAGCCTTTCTGATGATGTAATGCTTAAATAGTAATTGTGGAGTGCATTAAATTACCTTTTTATTTTTCTTGTTTCCTTTAGAAAGCTAGGAAATGAAACATAAAAGCCTGCAGCATTGTGATATTATGGCTGCATGGATAAATCAACCAAAAGCCAGAAAATACAGAAGCCGAACATTAGTCTAAGGAGACATCTTCAGCTCTGAGAGAGTGAGCTCTCTTGCTAATGTATTGTAATACAGCTTTTGGTAGAAAGTACTGTTGTTTCATAGTTCTTGGACCAATGTAGATTGAAATGATGAGTCCTAGTGATGGATCACTACAATAATAAATACAGAAATGTCAAACGGGCTATATTGCAGTTAAAAATTCATTTGCTCACTTAAATTTTATTTTTCTTATTTCTGTTTAATTCAGCAATTAGAGCCACTTTTATAAAACAACAAGAACTGTTCGGGTTCAAATTATTTTTGGACACAGACCAAACTGCTCAAACCCACATGCAAACTGAGGTGCAGCCAGAACCCATGTGGCCAGGTCAGTTCCAGAGGTGCATTCTTTGGATATCAGTTCTGAAGTAACTGCTAATTTGTTCCTAGGTAACAGGAAAACACATTCAAGTGAATAAAACTGTTCAACAAACATTTCATTCTCACTTCTGTTCGTTTCGTTCAGCCAAGTGGTCCAACCCCAGATCCCTCCTTTCCTAGCCTGGGAAATACCGGAGGAGGGAGCAGAGACTCAGTGGGGTTTTACACCCTTAAAATCCTCAGAGCTCACGAGAGCCCTTGACTCCCAGTTGTGGCGCACCCCACCTGTGTTTGCTCTCTCAGCCTCCTGGGACCCTCTCCTCCAAACTCCCTGCCCATCCCCAGCATCATGTGGACCAGGGCTGCGTTGTTGACACCTGCCCTAAGGTTGCCCAACCCCAGACAAGGTTGCTTTAAAGTGAGCACAGCACAGGCTCAGCGAGCGCTCCCAGAGCAGCATGCCAATGCCTTCTTTCATGCGGCCTTTTTCTTTTTCTCCACAAACACCTCAGACCGTGAAATAGCATTGGGAGTCTGGGGACTCCGGGCGATTACAAAGTGTCTGACTGTCTTTTAGTGCAAGCAGGGCAAATTCACTTGTGGATGCCATCCCCGAGGCAGGATCTTACCCTAGATTAGAAAACAATCACATAAAATAGTGGGTATTTATGTAGCTGGTACTGTACAAATGGAGAGAGAAAGGTATGGGTAAATACCAGATTCCTTTTAAAATCTCTTTGCATGATCATTTTGAACCCTTTGGTGACTAGGAGAAACTGCACGCTCACTCAAACCTATATAATTGTGCTGAGCTCAGCTCGTGTGCCTGGATGTTGCTGAGAGAAGCTGTCTTAACCAGCAACAGCAGCAACCTAGCATCTTTGTACTTTCCATTTGTCAAATTAAAAGGTCCTATTTCAGGCCTTCCCTTATGTATACTCCTACAGTGCTGTGTTCAGTGGACACATGAAAGGAGACCGATTGCTCTCTGAGATGTGTGTGTGGGATTCAGTGCCAGGAAAGAACGAGTCTGCTTGCTTCAGCACCCAGCTTTTTTATGCCGCCGACAGAACTAGCTAGAATAAAATATGCAGGCTGAAAGAAATAGGGAAATAATTGTACCCTTACGTGAGCCCTTCTCTGTGTTTTGGGACACGGAGTCAAAATAATGGTGGACACTGAATAGAAAACAATACACAGGGTGAGATCATTCCTGTAGTCAGGTTCAGTACAGGTATTATTTACCAGAACCGCAGTGTACAGAGACTGTTTGCAGGGCAAGTCTCTCCTATGACAGATCATTCAAATGCTTGTGGCAAGTACAGTGACTGCTGATATGGAAAAGTGGCAGTAGGAAAATAACTAACTACAGATTGTGAACCACTTTAGATAGATACATTTTATTATTCTAAGTTGAGTTTTAGCCTGTATGTAGGTAGTTATACTATAATAAGGATGGTGAAGTATCACCACAGCTGTGAATGGCATTACCAGTCACATTTGATTCCATTTGATTAGATAGGAGATTTCATCCTACTCACTCATTTGTCTCATCTCAAAAAACATAATCACCTTATGCAAATACCTGATATATAATGCATGATCCCATCCTGCACTGTTTTGAAGTTGTCCTGTTTTGCACTCGTGTTTCTCCACACATGGAGCAGGTGGCAGGTAAATGCCTGTTGCAGTGCCGAATGGCATCTGCAGGTACCGCATCCATCCTGGAGGGCTGACAGACACGTGCGTGTGAAGTGAGGTCTGGTTTACTGATTTGCTCGTTTCTCCATTTCTGAACCCATCATTAACAGTGGTGCCACATCTAATGCATGGGAAGCATTTGAGAGAGTTACAGAAACACTGAACGCATTAAGGGAAGAAGGCTTAGCTCCACAAATCAAGGCTTTCAGAGATAATCCCAGGATCTCTCATTGTCTTCCACTTAAGTAACAAATTCATGACAATGAGTGACGTAAGATGGTAAGAGATTTCACTATGTTTCCACTGAAACTCAACTATCACTTTGGTACTCTAAAAATGCTTTTCCCTCTAAGTATCAGTGCTCTCTGCAAACATCAGTTACACCAATGTACACTTATAACCGTGCTGACTGAGCGTCCTGCCTGCAATGCCGGCAGTCACTACTACCCCTGCCTTCCAGTGAAAGGACATAGCATGCCAGCAGCCTGCCTGTCCTCTTCCAAGTATAAATCTTGGCACAAAGTGTGGCCCAAAGTTATTCACCTGCTCTGTGATGTCTAACTGCAGATAACTACAGCCACCCAAGTACCACCTGAAGCAGTCCCGGCAGTGCTGCCCACAGGGACTTGTGAGCAACTCCTGCATTTGGGTCTCCACAAGCAAGCAGTGTTTCCTCTTCAGTTTCATTTGGCTTAGGAGAGGCAGAGCATCATTCTCATTCACTGGCTTTGCTGGAGCAGACTTGGTCTTAGCTTTAGCTAGCACAAGAAATACGTAGATCAAAACCAAAGAGTGGAATACACATGTATTTCCTAGTTTCCATTTCCTAAGTGTATCTGAGCTTAGGTCAGCATCTATCCAAGATCTTTCCCACACTTTGTGGCTTCTGCATCAATCCACAAATCTTGCCCTCTTCTTGCAATTGCTTCCTTTGACCATGGCTTATTCTGCAAGTGACAAGGTCTTAGCTAACATAAAAGCATACTCCAAAGCTTTGTTTTTCTCCTCACATGCACCCTGCCATGTTAATGAGTTCTACCACCAACACCTGGCTTCTGTGTTCAGCTTCTTGGCAGTTTCTGAGCTCTGCTGTGGTCCAAATATCCACCCGGTTTTACCTCCCAGCCAGACCTTGAGGAGCCCCCTGCGCAGCAAGGGTTGGCATGCTGGGAAGCTGTGTGGGGAGCTGGGGGACCTGTGCCCCTACGCACACACACGTGAGTCAGACACCCCCATGGTTCTGGGCAGAAATGGGAGATTCAGGGGCCCATGGGGAGCTCTGCTCCATCTTCCTTCGCCTAGCACTGTCCAAGCCTAATTCTAGACTGGGGATGCGTGTTTTGTCCTCTTCCCAGTTCAGCAATGGTTCCCGTCACCAAAACCCTCTTACGGTAGCTTTGTCTGCAGGATTGGGCTCCTGACAAGTTATTTCTATTCCGTGCATGTGCTGGGGCATTCTCATCAAATGGCTGCAAAAGTTTGTTTCTGCCTCTCCCCCCTCAATAAATCTGCAATTTGGGAAGCAGATTTCATTTTGCTGATTCTGTCCAACTGTTTATTATGCTGGATTTCTAAGGCACTTATGCTTGGCTCGGTGATTCCTCAGAAAGGGAATGGTGCCTATTGTAGTTAACCCTGTAAAATGTCTAATGAATAATTAAATAGCATGTTGTCTGTAATTCAGCTTTGTCAGTTTGGTCAGTCAATTGCTGGTTGCTGCTCCTATCAGACAAAAACCTTGCTGTGAAGCTTGTTTAAAATTCAGCATTTGCTAATTAGCATTGTTCCGAATGTAATTCTAAGTGCCACTTCTTCAGGCAATTCAAGAGAGCAATGTAGAACTTCAGTGTCTCTATGGAGACCATCTATAATTTAAAAGACAGAAACAACAGTTTAATGCCTTGTAATACTTAAAAAAATCACCAGTAGCTCTTTCCGAAATACCCCCAAAATACAAATAGAAAAAGGATTGTACCCTACTAGTATGCGAAGCCAATTTGTTGAAGATCGCTGAATTGAGATACAGATGATTCAGTGAAACTAGTTGAGGGCTAAGTTAAAGCACCAGGATTAGTCTCAGGGGTTTAAATTAAATACTGAATAAATATTTAAAATGCAAAAGATCAAATCGTTAGGCACATGCGCCAGCTGTAGGAAGGTAAAAGCATTTTGTGGGATTTATGCACAGAAAGACCAAGAAATGAATTCAACAGCCCTGCTAACCATCTGGCTCGCAGGACCATAAACCATGACTGATCTTGATTTCCAGGGCAGAAGCGAAGCGGGTTTGATCACCCACACTGGGCATCTTGCCTCCAGCAACGCCTTGTATCCGACGCTTCAGAGAAAAACAACATTGGGCATGAGAGAAAGACAGGGTCTCTTGTAAATAACCAGCAACCACACAGGCGAGCTCTGATGAATGAGTAATGCGAGATGTATGTACAAAGCTGTGCCTCCTCCTGTACAGAAGTATTGCGGCTGATCAAAAGCCAGTGCTGAAGCTGGTGGTGCTGCAGAACATCAGGGAGAGAGAACTGACTGCCTGCAGCAGGGCACTGGGATAAACAGATCCTGGGGCTCTTCAGGCTTGCAGACAGCTCACCGATGCCTTGGAAACTCTAAAATCATGGACAGAGAACAGTGCTTGGCATGATGTGGGAAAA
Organism: Pluvialis apricaria; assembly: GCA_017639485.1. Taxonomy (NCBI): domain Eukaryota; kingdom Metazoa; phylum Chordata; class Aves; order Charadriiformes; family Charadriidae; genus Pluvialis; species Pluvialis apricaria. The sequence continues at coordinate 20,085,020 of CM030012.1, read as the reverse complement.
ATACGCAGAGAGCGAAAGCCATGTCCCCTACACCTGAGGAGCAGAGTAAAGATGAAAGCTGATTGGGCAGAAGAGAAGGTCCCAGCAGCCATGAAAAAGCCCCATCCTGGTCCAGACCTACACTTTGCATGTGGCAGCTTCGGGGAGCCTTCTGGTCTGGTGGCATGTCACGAAACCAGCAGGGAGGGTGGGAAAGGGAAGCCAACAAAGGAGGAAGAGACAGGAGAGAGCCTGGGTGGGGAGTACAGCCCTTCTCAAATTTGGGCTGGAGGCACCAGATATGAGGAGGGATAAGCCCCATCCCACGATGGACAGGGAAAACACAGCCCCTTGCAAGGCCCAGCACTGTACCAGGCAGGCTTTGGGCAAAAATGCTGTGTGCCCTGAATTTTGCAGGTAAAGGGGAACATGATGAGTACAAATCTCAGCATGCAACCTGCAGGAAGAGGTAGGAAAAAAGGTAGGCTACTCTGCCTGAAAAGAGTAAGCAGAAGCTAAAGAAAACTTCTAAAACTGAGGTCTTTATTGGTCAAGTTTCTCTATACCTTTTTCAAGGTTGCCTTGCAGTTGAGAGCTTCTGCTCTCCTAGTGTGAAGTATCCTAAAATAAATAACGCTATCTTCTCCAATGGTACATTATAATCAGAGTAGGAGTTTTTTAAAAGCCAAGCGGAAACATGTGGTCTAATTTCTAGCTGAGCTGATCAGAGATCAGTTTTCCTACATCCTTAAAGGTATTTTAATATAGTAGGATTTCTTATTATACCTTGTTAGATCACAGGAAATATTTACTACTCAAAATTGTTAAGGAATACATTTTACCTTATTCATTGTCTTATTTCCTTTGCCCCTTCAGCAATAATGTTCATTAGTGTCTGTAAAAATAGACATTTAATGAGATGTTTACTTCATTTAATTAAAGTCTAACATTTTCTGCCTGGAGTACAATATCTACTTAGTGCTTTTTTTCTACATTAGATACACGTTAACTATATAACTGGATATTAACAGTGAACAGGGATTTTTTTCTTTAATACCTATAGTTCTATTCTTTTCCTTATTATTCACTCGCTGTTCCAGCTGATGTCAGTGGAAGGACACATATAGGAAAAGCGTGATCAGACAACTCAATGCACTTCATATTTCATGTGCAACAGTATTTTTCTTGAAGAAACAAACACTTTTTGCACACCAGCTTTAGTTTTTAGGTGGCTTATGTGATTTCTTGTCTTGCAACATCTTCATTTGGAGCACTAGCGTATATGCAGCCATGGGATGAAAGAAATGCTTTGGTCATGGCAGTTTTCACAAGTCCTACTTGGCATATGATCAGGGGTGGCTCACTCCGCTGCAGCCCTCGCCAGCTTGATGCTCTCAGCTCACTTGCTTTTGTCTCCTTTTTCCCCTTTATTTTCTTTGCTGCCCCAATATGCACTCTTGCTATATATGACTAGTTATCAGAGCCTTTGGCAGTCGTCTTGAAACACTGTCTTTGGAGAAGCTGCCAGCGCTCAGTGAAATCCAGCTCCTCCTGGGTGGTGGGGTGCTGGTCCAAGCAATGACCTGTATGCGCTACACCTCTTACATGTCTGCAAGAGCATATACAGGGTGCACTTTTGCAATCGAAGGTCCCTCTGCTCCAGCAAAGGTTAAACCAATGGTCCATGGCTGCAAAACCATGAGTCTTGCGTCACAGCTGTTTGTGAGATAAGAGGGTGAACAGCTGGAAGCTCCATACCTCTTTCTCCCTACAAAACAAGCATGTGTATCGGGGCACAGCCAGTCACGCCAAACCAAATGGCAGTAGAGCTGGATCAAGCCAGCTGGATTTTGGCAAGAGCCTTACCTCCAAATATCAATCTTTCTTAATTAGCCAATATTTAACCTGAAATTATGCCTCGTCAATGCAGCCATATTCCCATTGAACCTTTTTCTTTTCTGGTGGATCAGCATTACTTGACTGAAAAAAAAAAAAAAGGCAAAGAAATCTCATCAAAATGATACCTCCTTCCACCCCCAGCTCCAAGTGAGGGATTGTGTCATGGATCAACACAGCTGGAATCAGCTGGAGTTTGTACCACAAAGGTATGCTGCCCGGAGCCAGAGAAGCCCCACCTCTCTAATCAGACGTGTATCCATTTTAAAAACAAAAAATTGTGTTCCCCCTTCATTCCATTGACTTTCCTTTCTGTCTGCTGATGTAAATAGATTCAGGACATATCTTAAGAGTCTGTGTGATACTTTCTGACCCACTGGATAGCACTTGAGATATCTGCTTCAGACCTCTCTTTTAATATCGTGTCTCTTCCACTTCAGACTAGGTCAGCTATTATTGTGCTAAGAATATTAGAAGTGTTTTTAAAAATGTAGTAAATTAAAACCTACTATTTCTTATGTGTCTCTTCTTCCTTTCCAATGTCATTGTTTGGGCAATACATCATAAAAAACGCCTCACTACAGTGATATATGGCACTAATCTATCATGCGAGCACTATCTTTTTGGTGATATATTAGAACAATGCATCATTAAAACATCATTGATGTAGATATATATTATTCAGCTACCGATTGGCTAACAACAATATATATATATGGGGACTTAGATGGGTGTAATGTATTAAATCAAAAGTGCATGGATTTGAATCTAAAATAATAATAGCTGAATGCTCTTAAGAATGGTGTGAAGTTGTATATTAATAGGTATAATGAGAGCCTCCGCAAGACATTTCAATTAAAAAAAAAATGCTGTTTTAATGAAGTGGTGGAAACTGCCCTTCTTCCACCCACATTGTTTTCCTGTTCCAGAATGGGCCAGAAAGGAAAGAAAAAGGCAGAATGAAAAGATATAGGGCAATAGTCCAAAGACATTACTGCCTCCTACGGCTTTGATGGGAAATAGGAAAAATAATAAAAGCAAGTGAAAATTTAAATGGAGAAAAGCAGTACCATTCTTTTAGGATTTGCTGACAGATTTGGGGCTTTTTAATATCCCTGACTTTGAACTTAAAACAGGGTGTCTGATCTTTAATAAACTGAAGTGAAGTGGACCATGGGTGTGGGCACTAACAAAAAGAATGAAAGGGAAGCATGACTGTATGTGATTCATTAGTTTCTAGCAAATTGTATGGCTTTGTCCTGGAGTGTTTGTTAAATTCCCTGTCTTTCTAGAATGATTCCCTTTGCCCAGATGAAAATATTAGGACACATCTGTTGAGGAAAAGCCATGTTGACAGAGCCCTTCTCAGACTACTTCCGTTTGTGCCAGAATATAAGATGCCCCTGCAGTTTCTGGACGTTGTTGGCTCTTATATCCCCATTTTTTCAGAATACTCAGAAAATATTCAAGGGGTCAGAGAGAGGCCATTGCATTCTTCTATACAGGTCATTTTTGCCTCCACATGCATGCTAAAGGTAGAAGCTGTGTTACAAACCTCTGCCCGCTCTGGTTCCTTTGAGGGAATGTTTCTGGTTTTGTAGCGATTCTCAGTGACCTGAAAACTACTTTTTTTTTTCAATCATCTGCTCTTCATTTTACATGGTAAGAACACTCTACATTGTTAATAGTTTAATCTCATAATGCACCCTTGAACTGTAGAAAAATTAACTAATTTTTCAGAAGCCTATTACAGCAAAGCATAACAACTGCTTTATACAAGCTCAAGGAGCATATTGGTGTCAGAGCTGGGATTGCAGTAGTAGGCTCCTTTCATGTTTTCATAGACTTTAAAATATATTTACCTTCCAGAACTTCCAGCGGTCCTTCACATTTGTTAACCATTTTTCATCAGTCTGATTTCTTATATTACCACGTTACTAGCTTAACGAAACTTTCAGGACCACTATCATAGCACAGCAGATTCAGCTCAGCAATATATGATATAAATCACTTATTCCCAATCTATCTTTATTCCCAAAGACCAAAGTGGATGATTATCCCACAAAGAAGCATTCTGTGGACAGGGTTTAGAAAGGAAAATCCAAACTCCAGAGTAATCTCTAAGGTGCAGACGAATCCTGGTCTGCAAAATGAGAAAGCTACCTACTAATATTAGACTAAAGTCAGGATATTTTGTGGTTCAGTGATGAAACTGCAAATTGTTCAGCTATATTAACAGAAGGAGAGAGCCTGGAGCAGGTAGCAGCAGGTTCAGCAGCACAGGGAAACCACTTGGTAGTGTTTTGTAATGATGGGGGAGGGAGGGAGTGTGTTTCCGATGCCTGAGGGATCATTTTCCAGACAAAGACCTTTCTCTGTGTACAGCCTTGAGTACATCCTGCACTTCACCAAGGCATTCAGGATTGCTAGGCATTGGGTCATCACATGCCCTATAAGTTCCAGTAATTAATTTCCCTTTCCACTGAAAGACTATGTTACATCAATGAATATCATTGACACAGTGAGGTGGCAGCGAATGTCCTGGTTCTGTTGTTAGTGATGCAATGTAGGACACAGACAGAAAATAAACTGCCTAGTAGTTTAAAGGCATTGTCTGCGAACATGATGTGGATGCAAAAATTCAGTAGTACAGGGCACTGCAAACTCATCTGTTCTTTTTGCAGTTTGGGCCATATTTTTTTCTTGTGGCTTTCAGCAAGTCCCTCAGGTGTTCTGAGCCCAGTCTGTAAAATCAGCCTTGCAGTCTTTTGTCATGTCCTGCATAAGGGAGCATTAAAGATTGATTCATTCTTGTTTGAAAATTGCTGTGAAGATGAAAACTGCAGTATAAATTCTGCCTATTGTTCCAGTGGCCTCCTGATTTCAAGGGCTGCCAGGGTTAAAATGGTAGGAGACTGATTTAAGTGGAAATCAAGACACAGCGTGGCTGATGCAGGAGTCAGACAGAACATGTTCACCAGCAGCAGCCTGAGCGGGAACGATGCACGGAGAGATGATACATAAAGCTCTTCAATACCATAAATGCACACATAAAAAAAATCTCATTACTGCCTTTTGCACTCTCTAGCCACTGTTCCTACAACACTATTGGGCTCTGGCAGTAGTGAGAAACATGTTAATGAAACAGAACAGTATCTGGACCATCTGGGAAGGATATTGTGTCAGGTTGTATGATGAGATACACAGACAACCTTTGGAGTTTGCCAAGAGTGAGATAATAATATGCACGCTTAGAATAAAACCCCTGCCTTTGCAAGCAGATAGCAAAACATCAGAGGGGCAAGGAGGTGGGAAGAGAAGCTCACACTGTGACACACAGTGGCTCTGTCAGAGTGCATGAAAGGAGCTGGCAAGTGCTCCATCAGTGCCTTTCATAAAATCTGTCAAGGTAAGAAAAGAGGCGAATACCAAAGCAATAGATACCAGCGTGTGCCTGCCTCGGTTAGAGCCAGAGCACAAACCCATGAATCCACCCCACAAGGACGGTGCAGCTGCTTGTTGCTGCAGTTGGGAAAGCCGCTGCCGGAAGGAGTCCAGAAACTTTCACTCAGATTTTCTCATTAAGAAATGGAACAGCGAAATTAACAGGGTTAATTAATAACCTTGAAAATTCATCATTAATTAAAAACCAGCACTGACTCATTGAAGTCCAGGCATATTGGGCGCTCACAGTGTGGGTGATGATGCTTGAGAAGGAATCCTAATCTCACCTAATTGAATTCACTGCAGATCTGGGCAGCCTCCACAGCGGCACCAAAATCGGTCTGGGAACGGGAAGGGCTCCAAGTGGTTGTGCTCACCACTGTCACCTGTAAGAGACCTGAAAGCCACTGGGAGAGCTGAGGCAGCCTGAAAGCAGGAGCTGACTTGATACCCAGTGAAATCTGTGGAAAGAGCCCCATACATAAAGCAAAAGATGCTCTAACTCATGTGTTACGGTGTGATTACCATCACCTCTCTGCACCATGGCTGTGTCTGTTGAGGTAACCCATGACAGGACCCCTTGCTCTAGGTGCTGCACATACCTGTGATGCCAGCCTGGCCCCACAGCTCAGGGCTGGACTCAGCCCTGTCTGGCAACCTGGGTCTCTGCCAGACATGAGGCCCAGAGTAAGATGGAAACAACATACACGCTTGTGGAAAAATGTCATCCAAAAGGTGAGAAGCTGTAAACGATTCAGCACGTTACTTTACTCTGTGGTTTCCCGGTCAGTCCAGGCTGCCGTGCAATGACACGGTGTATGGCAGCAGCCTTCCCGGCACACGCAGGAGCAAAGTGGCACAGGACAGTCTTGTAACCTACCGAGGTGCCACTGCACTCCCTGCAGCAGCCCTTTCCCTCCACACATTTAGAGGACCAATAATAAAAAATTAAGACATTGCCCTTCTACACTGTCTTTCAGTCATGGCATTTTATAAGCATTACCAAACAAACCTCCCAAACCCCGCTGGGAGGTAAGAGTGATTGCTATCCACCTTTTATGGCTGGATAAGCAAAGGCCTGGGGAGATGAAAGGCTGATTGCTCCCAGCCTTGCCCAAGTGGGCAAGAGGAGAGGCAGGGTCCAGGAAACCTCCCCTTTTCTCTTGTGTGGCCTTTCCCAGCCCAGCTGTCCTCCCAGGAAAGAGATCGGCAGCTCTGGGGTATCTGCTTGTCACCGTGACATGAGGGCTTCCCTGGAGGGATGGGACTGCACGTCCCATCACACACGTGCCAGCAGCAAAGGGACCGCTCACGGGGACAGAGAAAATGTCACATGTCAACTGACAGACAATTTGCTCAGCACCAGCACGGAGTTTTTCGTGGCTGAAGACTGGTACCCAGGGCACCATCTTCTCCCCTGCCAGCAAAATCGCACGACTTGGGGATAGCTGAAATGAACGGTCTGTAAGTGAGCGGGCCAAGCTTTTTATCGTCTGAAAAAGGGGAGATGATCAGGGTCAAGACATTGGAGTGACTGCTCATAACCAAACTGTCTTATTAGATTTTTAGCTCCAGTTTTGGGCCCAGATGTTGTAGCATATAATAGCTGACATAAATTTATCACAGAAAAGCTGCCTTTGGGCACTCTAGTGTCCATCGTCAGCAGTGCACACAGTCATTTAATGTCTCCTCTGGGCTTCCAGAGTAAACACTGCTTTTATGTAACATACCTACGCACATGCACATATGTGCAGGAGGATTTGGGAACAGTTTCTCTGAATTCTGTATGGAGAAATTAGTCTACCTGAATGCTGTGTTGAATTTCATTGCACTCATCTCACTGCACATCTGGCACAGCTGTGGCCTTCTCTGGCAGAGCGACAGCCTGTACTTCCTGCAGCAGATACGTGGGAAAGGCCTTCTGTTTGCACTGCTGCCTTCTGCAGCCCTCTCCCTCCCCTAAGAGGCTTTAGATGATATAATGCATACCACTGTTTCACTTGTTCCTGTTTTTTCATCCAGCAAGATAAATGATCATGAAGGCTCACTTTGCCTTCCTTTGAGCACAGCCTCCTCCACGTGTAGTGAAGATAAATATTCAGGCAAGCCACTCATCTCAAAAAACATCTAGGCAAGCATTCACACTATTTTAAAAACTCCCTGCCTGACGCTGTAGTGGCAATTGCCACAGAAAAGCCTATAAACAAAATAAACAAATATAATACCATTGAGAGTCAGGAGAAGAAAGCAATAGTAATGCTTGCTATTCTGCAACCAAAACAAAATCCAAAACAAACCAACCAAAATTGTTTTCCTAGTTATCTTTTCATCCTTTTCCCTAGGCCTTTTCCATAAGGTACTTAGTGGAAATGAAAGCAATAGTTTTATATAGATAAATCCATAGCACTAAAAAGACTGATCTCTTTTCTCTAGGTGCTCCAGTCTATATGGTGTTTGAAAACCATGTGGGAAGGAGATCATTCTCTCTTAAATTCAATAGGCTTTTAGAATCACATTTATTCACTTCTATAGAGCTTTTCCATATGGGATTTCAGAGCCTTTTATACAAGAAGGTGCCCCCTTTTCTCCTCTTCTCTCCCTCCTTTGTGCTTGTTCTTTCACCAGCACAAAGCCGAAGTGAACAATAGTATACACTTGGTTTTACATCCCGCAACATCCAGGACTCTGAAGAACAAAGAGTAAATACACAGCCGAGGGGCTAAAGATAGTGTGATGGCTAACTCTGGCTCCAGCTGAAAGTTCTGGCACTGGCGGATGGAGGTTCATTTTAGGAGGCAAAGAAAACGCATACTGAAAGCTGGTTCTTACGCGGGCTGGCTATAAAATCCCAACTGAGTCACTCTGCCTCTCTGAGCTGCGTTTTCTATAGCTGTAAAACGAGGGGTTTGGCCCAGGAGCCTGGGTAACGGTTTTATAAGGCATTATAAAGGACTACAAGGAAGATGATAAACAAATAACTTTGCTTTTTTCATGTGGGAGGGCAGGAGCAAAGACAGAAGGGAAAAAAGCAAATACACTGAGTGGGAGTGTGGGGACAAGAGTTGGGACAGTTTATTAATTTGGTTTCCATCTCATTCTGGTAAACAACTTACAGCCGGGTGAATCTGCTTTGTGATCACTCACGTTCCTTGCGCTGGAGCCCTGGCCCCCGCTACACGCCGGAGGCTGCTCCTCGCTGCCCTGGCTGCCGGCATCCCCTCTCCGGAGGGGCTTCTCCCACCCTGGGGAGCTGAGCCCCGGCTGGCTGCCCCCCGCTTTGCTCCGTGAGGGCACCTGGGGTGACCATGACTTTGCACCCTGCCCTCGCTGTGTCACCCTGCCTTCCCTCGGTCTGAAAACCCGGCGGGGGAGACGTGTCTCCTTCCGCAGCCGGTTTGGTACAGAAGGGGAAGGGAAACTGTTTTTCTCCCCCCCCCGCGACTTGGATGTCCCTCTGGAGACCTTGGTGCAAGGCGAAGGGCACCCACGGGACGTGGGAGAACAGGGAGGGGGAGCGGGGCAGGTCAGAGCCCAGGGCAAAGCTGTGTGGGGAAGACAAGGTCTTGCTTTTGTCCCCTTCTCACCGAATCTCTGGGAAATCATGTCCTTGCCTGCTGCTATAATCACTGATTACATGCCATTTGCCTGTTGTATTAAAGCTGCTTGCTTAATTAATATCATTTTAAAGGGCGGTCTTGGCATGAGGGAGACAAGCTGTTTTGAACTCCAGTAAACACATTTAGTATGTGATCATCGTAAGCGGCTCCTGCAGCCTTTCTACGGGGAGCAGACAGGAAGCAGTGAGTTAATGAACTGTGTTTTAACCACCTGATGCTGGTCAAAGCTTTGATCTATCGGATTTAAGGCTGGGTGGAGGAGGGGAGGCAGAGCGCTTCGCCATGCTCCCCAGTACCACCGAAACTGTTAATCAGCCTGCTCTGCAGTCTACTGCGGAGTTTGCTTTATTAGAGCTCCCTGCTGCCTGTACACGTTCACTGGCACAGACATCGAGAGACGAGCAAACACTTACCCAAGTGCAGAGTACTCACTGCTGCATTGCAGAGTTTACTGGCATAAAATGATGGGGGTAGGTAATCGCAGGTGGAGGCTTGGGTCCTCCCTCAGCCCGCCTGCATCTGCAATCTCGTGGATTTCTCTAATAGGGGATGCGAGGAGGGCTGGGGGCAAAATATGCACCTTCAGGGCTCTCTTTCCAGCTCCTAAATATCTGGATGGCTGGCGTTGCTTGTACTAGTCTCGAGTGTGGTCTATGCTGCTTAATGTGGTTTTTATTCACAGATATTCTATAAAACTAAAAATTAATTTCCTTTGAGGTACTCGATGGGGTAAGCATAATTTTATTTACTATTGTTATAAACTAACCTTGCCTCTGCCCAGAGTCCCTCTGTAAGGTTAAGGATGCCGTTGTGCTGTTGAAGTATTCAAAATAAATTCAGCCCCCTTTCAAGGAGCTTGCAGCTTGAGTGTTAGAGGCTTTCTGGTTTTCCTATAGGTTGTCTCATATAGAAGCTTGAGCAGGATGAAGTCACTTTCGTAGGAAATTGTAGGTGATGAATTCAGTTCATTTTTTTCCCTCTAATAATCCCATCTGCAGGGTTATGCTTTTGTGCTTTCTTTTTTTCCTTTTGTGCCAGCACAGAAATATTTGATTATTCAAATCATTTATTAAGGTTTAATACCAAATAGCTGGTCTGTTTTGTAATGTCTGTAATCACATTGGATTTGTTGTTTTCAACAGACAGTTTTCTCTGGAAGAAAGCTGGTATTTGCTTAAGAATTGTTAGGCGTTTCTAATCTACTGCTGTAAATATGCATGTGGAAATTTAATTATAATAATTTTGTTCTTTGTGAGCAGCTGATTCAGGATTTCTTACATACCTGAGGAAGACAAGGGGAAATATCTCAGCTGCTTTTTTTTTTTCAATGGAACAAGGATGGCTCAGATTTCTCTCCCTACATGTTTCCTAGTGATACAATACTGCAGTCTCTGCCTTACTCAGCTTATGTCTAATTGCAGAGTATTTAGCAAAAGAGTTCATGTGCAAGTTTTAGATTTGAAGTTAACCATCCATTATACTCGGCTTTGTTAACAGATGTCAGCTGAACAGCAGATACAGTCTAATAGGGAGAAATTAATCTCGAGGCCTGTGTGAAGGTGGGCTTGCATCAGTCTGATTCAATGATTTGTAGCTTGGGAGAGTTTAGGGAAAAGAAAGTACCCTAGGCTGCTTTTCATTGAAAAGCCAGGATGTTTCAGTGCAAGTCTGACATCTGTGGCAGCACTGGTTACTGACAGTCTTCTGGGACAAGCTGGCCAGCAGGACTGGGTATGTGGGAATTGAAGCTTCATGTTCATACGGCAATTTGACTGTCGAGTGCACATGTTGTCTGAGGGAACAACATGATTTACCTAAAAAGAACTACTGGGGCTTGATTTTTGGAGCTCTTGAAGATCCCTTGACTCCCATAGAAATTGGTGGGAGCCCTGGGTACCAGGTGCTTCCAAAACCACAGTCTCATTGTTCAAGATGAACATTGCGAAAGAAGAGCCAAATATGATTTCATTATTATTTCAACCTTCCACATCCCCAGCTTTCATACAAACAAAATTAAGATGACATTTTACTAACTTTAAGGAGTTCTAAGGGTTAATGAAAGATAATATAATCTTAGGAGTCCTGCAGGGAAGACATTGGGAAGGGACACAGTTGTTATGCTGTTAAATTGCTCAAAAATGGCCACTTTCTCATCATTCAATTCCTGCTTTAATTCACTTCCTCCAGTGACCCTTTCAGTGTTAATCCACCACACGGAAGTGTTGCAGTTTTAATTAAAAAGGAAATCTCTATCTCACTAAGCTTAGTCTGCCATCTGATCATGCAGTATGGTTTACGGACAGTATTATCTGTCTAATTTACATCATAAAACCGAGACTTAAGCAAGGCAGAACACATTGGCAGCCCTCAGTAAATAGTGCTGCTCTAACCAAAATCAGCAATGTTTTAAGCAAAACTCTACTGTAAGAATGGAGATGTGAGCACATCACATGCGGCGCTGCACACAAGGAGGGTTACAGGGACACAGAGGGCTCTGTGGGACACCTCATTAAAATGAAATCTCTAAATTGAGTTTGGAGCAGCTTCTGAAAATATATGCTCCAGCTCAACCACAAGATATGGATTTGAGGCAGGATTTACTGGATTAAATTATTTGGCTTCTGCTATAATGAAGGCTAGTGGTCCCTACTGACCTTTAAAATCTATGATCTTAAATATTGGCAGTGGTTATGTCCCAGGTCACTTAGAACTCCATAAATCAAATAGCATGGTGAGCTGCAAAGCTATGAACTGTCCCGAGGGCCTGCACGGGGCAAATATTCACACTGGGCTGACTAATATCCCCAGATCCTGTCCCAGCAGACGATAGGATCAGCACAAGTCTAGGACTCTGGCAAAAATCTGCTCTAGTTGTTCTTATGTTTGGGGCGAGGTAAAGCAGCTGTCCCAGGGCAATACAAGGGTGAAGAGCAGTAGTAAAAAAACAGTCTTGCTGTTCAGCTCCCAACAGTGCTGGCACATCAAGGTAACAAAAGTGATCTGGGAGGCGCTGAGCAACAACAGAGCCCTAAAACAACTTTTTTTCACATTACTGTCAGATTTTTAAAACACTGTGGGAGGAAAGCAGTGGGGGAAGGAAGAGGAGAGAGAAACTGGATCTTGTATTTCTTATTAGCAGAACAAGGAGGGAGGCAGAAGATCTGTGTCACACTGTAAGCGCTTTACCTCAGATGAAGGTGAACCTCACCTGGCAGAAATTAAATGTTAATGCATCAAATCATGTCCAAAAGCACATAAAGCTCAAGGGACAGGTTATGATACCCTTTGAAAACAAGATCTAATTTAATTCATTTGCATATCCTGATACCCAATCCTGCAGATTAGCATCAGTGGGTTAATGCACTGCTACCATTAGGCTCCCTTGGGGTTATCAGAAAACTGTATTCAACAAACTGTAGACACTGAATTGAAGCATCTGGTCAGGGAAAACCAGATCAAACTACGTTGTCTTAATTGTGACCCAGTTTGGGATGCAGTAGTGTGGCAGCAACCCTTGATAGAAAGAAACAGTAAATTGATTTTGCTGAGAACCTCATCAATCACTGATCACAGTGACCCACGGATCATTAATCTCATTAGAAAGTTCAGCCTCATGGCAGAAGTAATAGCAGGCACACTGAAAATGTGTAAATTAGATATGCTTTCACAAATTTGAACAGGTCTGGCTGGCATCCCTGAGGAGACCTCAATTTCTAAATTGGGCAAACTCTTCACTGACTCTAGTTGAACTTCAGCCATTTACTCTGTGTCAGATACTGTCTTTAAAGCCTGTGGAGACTGTCCAGAAGGTATGTGGCCTGTTATTGAGCAATGTTTGTAATACTCAAGTTAGGGAAGGAAGAGCTGAATCAACAGGCATGGTACATCACTTCTTCATGTTGAGATCTTTTTGACAGCAGACCTCTCTGCTTCCCGCGCTCTTTAGGTGAGGTGATTGGTCAGTAGGTTGGGAAACACATCTGGGAGTACACAGACAGCTGTGATTTTCCATGTTTCTGTGAATCTGAGGAGTTTGCATTGTTCTGGGGGATGATATATGACAAACAGTAAAGAAAGTCAGTTGATCACATTGGTCCTTTTAACTATGGCAGAGATTATCGTATCACTGAGTTTAAGATTTTGTTGTCTTCACCATGGGCTTTTGTATAAAAAGGGTAAGTCATAAGGGGTCTTTTTTGTTAGATGCTGGACTTCTGGAGGGGAAATTGCTTAATATCCCCTAGACTATTTCTTGTCAGTACATCTGTTCAGTGTGTGGCCAAAACAGAGAGATGCAATCCTGCAAGACCGGATGAGCTGATTTAATGGCCATCTACCACTGGAGGAGGAGGTCCTGCTGTCCCCCAGCTTCTTGCATTTCCAGCTGCACTTGCCTGCAATTTACATTGTGTCAGCTCTGGTGCTTCTCAAACCCACCTGTGATCTACATCCATTTGCTAGTCCAGAGGAAACCTAACCCAGCAAAAAGAAAATGGATAGTTTTCCCCTGGCCTGTGGAGCTCCATGAGATGATGGATGGGACCAATGAGTGTCCAAGCTCATATATGAGGTGGAGGGGGAAGTGAATGGTCAGGAACAGGAATGCAAAAGGGAAATAAATGTGAGGACGTGGGTTGGTTGCAAGACCACTGCTTGGCAGCAGTGACAAGCATTGCCAGGCGGTCTCACCTGCTTGTGGAACCAGAGCCTATAAGGGTTGAGATGCCATCAGTATACGGTTGATATACGGATTGATAACTCATTTCCACTGCTTCCAGTCAGTACAGAGTCCCAGTTTTCCAATGACATGATATGCAAACCAGTGGACTTTAAAGCCAGACAAAGTGTTGTTAGTCAATTGAAGAAATTGATTGTCATATGCCTGATTGGTTCCTCGCCTTTCATGAGGTAGACAAGTGCATCTGGGGTATTTCTGAGTACCTATTTGTAGAGTTGTAAGGGCATGCATGCAGTTGCCAAAACTGCTACTGTGCAGAGTACTGTTGGAAAAATTGTACTTGCTCCTCTCAGACCTTGTGAACACAATCCATCACTCAAGGCACATCCGTGCAGTCCATTTATAGTCAGATTTGCTACTTTGCCCTGGTCTCCCAGTTATCTACATGCAACCATGTCATACCAGCCTATCTCAAGCAAGTTAAACAGCTGCCTCTGTGAAGAAACTTGGATACATTTGAGAGGGTTCTTTCAAGGATCTGCGCACCACAGACACTACCTACGCAGACCTGGGCACATTTCATTCCCTACCTCCAAGAGCATTCTCCAGCACCCATTCATGCACACAAATGTCACTCAACTGTGCTCACAAGACTCCTAGTTGGCATGAAAAGTACAAATCTGGGGAGCTCTAAATCAATGCTCACATTATTTCACCATTCAAGTTTTTGTACTGAATCTTGTGATTAAAAAACCAAAAAATTGTCAGGTGCAAAAATAAATTCAGGACTTCCATATTCAGGATTTCCAGGATGTCCACATGCCATGAATTGGCCGAGGCCAGTTTGTGCTGTGGATCTGGCCTGCAGCAGTACGTAATTTGACTTCAGATTCATCAAAACAGAGACTGCACATATAAAGAGTTGTGATGCCAACCATCATGCTGGTGCAGCTTGACGCATGAGGCCATGACTCTGGCATTGCCCCTAGCTCTGGTAGGTGTCTTGCCTAAGTTATATTTACTGGAGACATGAAAGTAAAATGTTATGTTTAGGTACAACTATGTTTAGGAAATATATGCTGTTATTTGGGCATTCTTCAGCAGAGATGGGCAGCTCAGGGGCTGTGACAAAAGTCTTATCTCACCTCATGCCTTGGGTACCACTCACATACATACACAAACACACACACCAGCAGCCTTTTCTACCAGCAGCCTCCCATCCTTGTTTGCCAACAACTACATCCAGGCCCTGAGAGCACTTCCATATAACAACTTGCTGTGTCACAACTTGGCTGGCAGCTAAGAGTCAGGCACATAATTGGGGCAATAGTAGTGCACAAACACCATCTGGCCAAAATCAGCTCTAACAGGCATCTGTGTGTAGCCATCCATAGTCCTAGTTTGAGCTGGCCTTGCCTGCACCCCAACACGTGAGGTTTTCTGTGGTGGGACTCTGACATTGTGTGCTGAGGAAGCAATGGCAGCAGATGCAGTCATAGCAGAAGCAGGCAGTGTGTTTTTGCAACAGCCTCTGCATTTGTTTATTGGGCTTGGTCACCTTATAAGGAGGATATTGGCGTGGTCCTCTGCCGTGCATGGGGCAAGTACATTCTGACCCCAATGCTGGGGAGGCATGGGGATGCTCATTCCCAGATGCAGACAGCAGTGGAGGCTGGTAGGATGCCAGGTTTGTTCCCAGAGCTCTGCAGTGTGGTCACGGTTCACGTGCTCCTGAGGGACACAGGACAAATCGTACAGGACAGCCAGGGAACCAGAGCTTGCTCCAGGTGTGAGCTGCAAAGACAGTGTAAACAGACTTTTTGTCTCCTCTATGACAGGGTCCCTGTACATAATGGTGTGTTTGAACACCGTACGCAAACCCAAGGCTTAATCATGGGTGCAGGGAAGCATACCAGATCATTGCTTCCTAGACTGTTGAGTTAAATGTGCAATGCCTAATGTTAATATTAACCTATATACTGAATGGTTTGGAAAGTACCTGCTTGTACTGAGCTCTCCCAACTGAAACACTTCAGCTGCAGAGTTCTCTGCACAGAACACGTTATCCTGAAACTTGCTTTCCAAATTAGCTGGAAAAAGCCTGATTGTTTTCACCTTTTGGATCACATATTAACTCCTGTAACAGCATTACCTGAGACAGATTGATGAGCAGAGATTTCTTTAACAATGCAATGATTATGGGCTGATTACACTTTCTGCATGAATAAAACTTTTTGTGTAATTGGGCATGAATTTAGGGAGAACCTTTTTAAACTCCATTAGCAATTCAGCTGGGTTGTCTCTTCTGACTGGTAGGACCGCATCTGTCACACAAGGGTATTTCATTGAACCATACACTTTATCAAATGTAAATATGTAAATGTAAACTTAGACCAAACTAAAAGTCCTGAGTCTGCTTACACAAACCCAGGGCTCTGTCATGTAGTTTTGACTGGTCCAGCTGGACACAACTACCTCCTGGCAACACTATACATCATCAGACATGTCTGCCTCATCCCTTCCTGATTAAAGAGCAGATTATGTGATCCCAAGCTATTGCCAGCAACCTGGACAAAAACTGCATAGCTCACAGGTACATCATGACTAAGCCTGTGGTCAGACTGGTGCTTTCAAGTTGATATTGTTGGGTTTGTCTATAGCTTGCAGAATATCTGCCCTGCCTTCACAGGCAATACATCATGGAGTTAAAGAGGGTCAGGAAAATATGCTTTATGAGGAAAGACTGAGAAAGTTTAGGTTGTTTTGTTTAGAGAAAAGTTGACCAAGGAAGAAAGGATAACTTTTCAAATATGTAAAATGTCTCTGCAGAGAGGAAGGGATAGTCTGTTCATTATATGTGCTATGGACAAGACAAGAAGTAAGGTGCTTGGATTGCAGTAGGGTATATCAAGGGAAAAACTTTCTGTCGGTAAGGAGGTGAAGGATGGAGACCACTTATCAGAAGAGCATGGCGTTTCCACCCTTTCACCAAATGCTTGTTGGGCATGTCATAGGCAGGGGCAGGGCACTGGCATAGCATAAGCAGGCAAAGACAGGCTGGGTCTGAAGTGAGAAAAGCCTCAGCACCCCTGAGCAGACCCCAGGTCACCAAGAGCAACAGTGGAGAAGCTCACACCCCTTTGCCCCCTCCATTAACAGAGTTGCATAAGTATCTGCCACAGGTACAGCTCATTCAGACCTATCTTCTAAGCACAATCATTAAATTTCAGAGCTGAGAGAAGAGAGCAGGTAATCTAATTCTTAGTTATCTGTTCTGCCCAGTAGACCACAAATACCACTGTTCGCCTGAAACATGAAATTAAGCCAGGCTAATAATGACTTTTCACCACAGTACCATTTAACATGGAGGTGTTAGCAGCAGCAGCATCCCCAAGTCCTAGGGGACCGTAGGAGATCTTAATTAGGAGGCGTGGATTTTTCTAGGGGGAAGTGAGCTGGTGGGCTAGAAAGGTATTCTTAGTGTCCTCCTGTGGATGCGACCGTGAACAATAAATGATCTTTGGGCCATCGTTTTTGTAGCAGGTCATATTTTCATGGTGTCAAGCATGCTGCTGTCTTTTCTGCAATAAAGCTCACCTAATCAAAACAAGTCAGAGCTTATCTAAGCCCCTAGCCGGAGATATCTCTGTGGTGGCTACAGAGCTAGGTTTCCTAGCAACCTAAAAGGCATTAGACAGGGCTTTGTCGACATTTATCTGTTACACACAAAACCCTCCGTTTGAATAATGTTATGGGTGTGACATCAACTGACAAAAGCCAGGAAATTCAGAGCTGGGGCTGATTTTCTATCCTTGCCGTTCATCACGCTGAAAAACAAAAGGCATAGTCATGTGAGTGATGAGCAGAGCAAACCAACATTTATATTTCCTGGCTTTTGTCCCAAATGAGATGCCATTTAAATGAGGTGCTTGGTATTAATTTCCTCTGTTTAAGACAGGTTTAATGCTCACAGTAGGTAGCATGTTGGTGGTGCTGCCAGCTTCCCCACAGTCTCCCTTCTTTTTCAGAGGGGCCGGCTTGCATGAGGAAAGAGATATCTCAGTCCCTCTGTGACCTTTGGTTTCTCGATGGTGGAACCAGTTTTCGGATCCATGCCTTCAAAGGCACAGGCTGCGAGCCTGCTCTACGTAGGGCCACCGCTGTGTCCTTCAACAGCAAAGGTGCTCCATCTCTATTAGCCCAGGGTGGAGCTGGTGAGGACACACGGGTTAAAAACACTGCATCTTGCTACCCGTGCCCAACTTTATCAGTAGGAAGATGTCTTTTATTGTTTTCAAGGAATTCTTTGTACAGGAACTTGGAATTGATCTTGTTATTAAGCATTATGAAAACAAAAGTTCAGGAGAAAATAATTAATGTAGGTGGGTTTTTTTTCACAGACCAAAAATATACTGAGAACTGATGAATGGTCTGAAAAGTGATACTTCAGCAATGTCTTTTATTTCTCCACTTGTAGCAAGAAGAGTGTTTAAAATCTCACAGCTTGTGGTTTGTGGAAGAGACTGGTGGAGAAAGGGATGGAAGAACTACCATTGCTGCTGATTGCCACTTCAAGTCCTTGGGGGAAAAGTTCTCTGGAAGCGAATGGGAACTGATCACCTCTCCACAGACTTCTTGAGTCATCTCACAGAATTTAACAGAAAATAACTCTTCTGCTTCAGATTGGTATAAGTGGCTTAAAAGTGCTAGAAAAAGGTTCTGTTAGTTTTCACAATCTAAATTATCAGATGGGGTAAATTAACTTAATCTGACTTCTCTGCAACTCTTTGAATGTGTACCAGCTCAGACTCTAACCGATTATGGGTCTTTCAGTCAAAAATAACAGCCCTTTTTTACATTTATTTGAGGCCTGACATGAAGGGTTTATCTCCATGTAAATTTTTCCAGCCCGGTTGTGAACCCTCTGAAATGGTTTGTAAAGAAAGTCCTGATGAAATTTAGCTGTAGTTGAGTACTCTGGTGTTGTAAGGGAAAATCCCCTGAATTGCTGTCAGTGGGTGAGCAGCCAGGCTTTCATCCCCTCCATTCTTCACTGTAATCTTCATTAACATAAGAGTTGGTGTTTTGCTCCCCACTCATGGATGCCATACTGTCTGAACTCCAAGGGGCTGGTGGAATAAAGGCACTTCTAGAGGCCTCTCTATTGACAACAGCCAGCATTTCTTTAGCAAGCATATCACGAATATATACACTAAGTATACCACAATAGAGAGGAATTACTATGCGCAAGACTTTGAAAGAAACGGGAGCAGAAGGAGGTTCTTGCACTTTCTGCCGACATCATCTATACTGTCCATCCATTTGTTCTCCATTTAGCCTCCCCACTGGCAAAGCCTCTATTATGTGCAGGAAGAAGAGACAATGGCGGCGAATGCGCGCATTGTTCCACGGGTTCCCTATAGAAATCCCTGTGCTCACATGACCCGTTTTCCAAAGTTTGGTGTTTTTTTCCTGAAGGAGCAGGGTAAGAGGAAAACGGACAATGTCTCACAGCTCTATGCAGATTAATGGTACGTTCCTGCCCATATATTGAGGTGGATAAAATAGCCATACTTTTCCCCAAAGTGCATGCATGAGCTCACTTAACAAGCTTAAAATACTTAGTGAATGTTGAGATGAATGGAGAGTATGGGAGGGGGGACAAAACTAGCAGGCATAATTGAATACACTTAGCAATCATAGCAGCTTTACATAGCTGTATCATGTTCTCTATGGATAACACAGCTGGGACAATATGGCCAGAGTTTTAAAATATCTAGGGATTTCTGTCTTAAGATAGTTATCCATAATTGCAAACTTTAACAATAAACATTTTTAGCTCAGTTAAAAATATATACCTCTTTTCTTTAATGCATGATAAAATATTGTAAAATAGAGAAAATTTTCCCTTTGTCATTTTTTCAGGACTCAGGTGAGCAGGAAAGGTCTCTGAGAGGGTCTCTCCTGGAATTGAAGTCTGCCTTGGGGAAGCCACAGGCTGCCAGAGGCAGGTGGATTAAAACACAGAAGACATAAGTCCCTCAGATTGGACAGTGTTTGAAATGCCAGATGAGATCAAAGAGACAGGTTGCTATAACACAGGTTCATATGACATGCAAAACTAGTAAAGTCCTTCAGCAGTAGAGAAAATCTTGCTAGATCAAATAATAATTATCCGGCTTCATTCCAACTGAGCCTGAATCTGTACCTTTGCCCTTGCTCTGACCAGGACCAGGACCTCAAACCCACAGTCTGCAGCAACACATCCATCTCAGCTCACACCTAATTAACTGATTAATTAGAACAGCACTGGGGAAACTCTACTGTTTGGTTTCCCTTTCTCTCTGGTGCCTGATGCCACCCTTGGCAGGACTGCAGTTCAGCACAAAGCGCTCAGAGCGGCTGAGCCTTCCTGGTGACGCACAGCAGGTTCAAGGTGAAGGTCTCCTCTGCTGGGGCTTTTCCTCTCTCTTCTGAGATAATTGACCTTGACGCCACCACGAAGCTCTGCCCCAGGTCGCACCACTCGCACCACAGCCAATTACCTTAGCTGGAGCTGGGGACTAATGCCTGGCTGTTTAATTTTGAAGAGCAATATGAAGGTCACTGGGGAAGGTAATGCAGTCCTGTTGATTGAACATGTGGATAAGGGCACCACAAAAACATAATCTGCTTTGTTGGGGATGCGATAAACCAGGTTTATGTATGCAGTTGGCAAGCAGTACTTCTGAGTGTTACTCCATCAGATAATCCAGACAGCAGAGCAATTCTATATCCCTTTGGTCTCCTAATATGGCTTTAATCTAAGGATTAGGTCATTTTCATATTTGTAGGGTTTTCTAAAACAGTATTAAAAGTAACTCTTATTTATTTCCTACTCATTTCCTGAATTTTTATTAATGAAATACTTATTTCTGTAACGAAGTTGTCGTGGTTTAGGTACTTTAAGGGAAAGAGTTCTGATATTCCAAAGGGCAAAACCTCAGTGGGACAAGCCCTCTTTTTCCATCCAGAGTAAGATGGCCAGAAATTCCAGAAGACTAACTGGTGTTTGCAGACAGACGCAGAGCAGCTTTGCTGCATGTGTGCAGATGGCTGACGTGTGCCTCGTGAGACTCACCACACGCACGAAGCCCATGTGGTCTGTGGATGGGCAGTAAACTTGCTGTACAGGTCTATCGAGCCCAGCCATCACAGCACATACTGGGGAGTTCAGGTCTCTTTACAGCAGTCCTGCCCAACACTTGCACGCCCCTTTCTGACAGGGACCCCCCGGCTCACCGTCCTGCACCGGGCAGGGTTGTGAGAGGGAAGGAAGGGAGTGGTTGTGGTGTTAGGGAACAACTGATGTGATCCAGAGGAAGCTTCTGCAGATGGAGGCTGCAGATTCATTGTGCTGCCAGCCTGTGGCCTCAGGCAGGCCCTATCTTCCAGCTCCTGGGATCAGGGTCCTGTGTCAAAGCTGCAATGGGGTTTGTATGATTCAGCTGCTAGGCAGAGGGACACCTTTCTGACCAGGGAACATCCCATCTGTAAGCATATTTGTCATCAAGTGTGAAGTGATTCAGTGTTGAATTCTCGGAGGTACTCTGGCAATTTTACATCCTTCCTGAAAACAAAAGACACAGGGAGAGCTGTCACTCATGCTGTACCACTGTGGGCTTGGGAGAGGGTGGGTGTTGATGGACCAGACACAAAGGACCAGATAGCCCACCAGAGTTTAAAATGCAAAATTATTTTAAGGGTGGTTGGACTCTATATTTTTTTTCTTTTTTTCTCTGGAGAGAAAGTTTTTCCTCTCCATTGCCTCCTATTACTCTTCTGAGACCTGTTTCATTTGTTTACCTCTTGCATTTTACAAAATATCATCTGAAGGAACATGTAGGCTCTATGTGAACAACATGCATGAACATATGCCTGACTGAAAGTTTACGTGGTTAGATGGTTCTTGTGCTTAATGACAGAAGCACCTGTCTGATGTGAGGAAACCACTAGCTAAGGCACTGCCATTGCCTGGTTTGTCAGCATCCCCTCTTCTTCTTCCCTGGCACCACTACCCAAGGAAGGGTTTTTAATTACGTAGGAACTTCTCTGGGGAAAGGAAAGGTGCTAAGAGCATGTTGGGGGGTTCAGCACATGAAGCCCCAGGACTGATGGAGACCTCTAGGCTCTGCTTTCATCTCAGGTAATATTTGTGTCCTCTTTCTCTGCCCACCTCACTGCATCTTTTGGACCTTTTCATTGTCTTTCTCAGTGGAAAAAACCTTGCAGTCTCAAGACATGTCAGGTGAGGGTTTTCTAACCCAGAAAGAGAAGTATGAATGTCATTGAAGAGGACACTGGTAAGGTATTCTCCAGAATAGCATGTCCAGGTCTGGTCATCCCCTGCTCCAGAGAGATTAACTCCAGCAGAAACAAATGCAAAGGTTATCTGGAGGATGGACAACCTATCTGACAAGAAGAAATTATAAGAAGTAATAGATGCCCAGAGCCTGGAGAAGGATCACAGGTCAGCAGGAGAGCACCTGGAGTGCCGCACAAAGGAATTGCAACCACTCCAGCCAAGTCAGCCTCAATGAGGACACGGCTGAAATGCCTCCTCCAAGTTCAGGAGTGACGCATCCCAACAAAGAGGAAGTCAGGCAAAAATGCCAGGAGGCCTGTAAGGATGAACAAGGCACTCTTGGAGAAACTCAAACACAAAAAGGAAGCCTAAAGAGGATGGAAGCAAGGACAGGTATCCTGGGAAGAATACAGAGAAATTGTCCGAGCAGCCAGGGATGAGATTAGGAAAGCTGAAGCCAGACAGAATTAAATCTCCCCAGACACATCAAGGGCAACAAGAAAAATTTCTACAGGCATGTCAGTGATAAAAGGAACACTAGGGAAAATGTGGGCTCTTTCTGGAAGGAAATGGGAGGCCTGGTTACCCGGGATATGGAGAAGGCTGAGGTACTCAATGACTTTTTTGCCTCAGTCTTCACCAGCAAGTGCTCTAGCCACACTCCCCAAGTTGCAGAAGGCAAAGGCAGGGACTGGGAGAATGAGATACTGCCCACTGTAGGAGAAGATGATGTTTGTGACCATCTAAGGACCCTGAAGGTGCACAAATCCATAGGACCTGATGAGATGCATCCATGGGTCCTGAGGGAACTGGGAGATGAAGTTGCTAAGTCACTATCCATCATATTCAAGAAGTTGTGGCAGTCCAGTGAGTTCCCACTGACTGGAAAAGGGGAGGCACAACCCCCATTTTTAACAAGGAAAAAGGAAGACCTGGGGAACTACAGGCCAGTCAGTCTCACCTCTGTGCCTGACAAGATCATGGAGCAGATCCTCCTGGAAAATATGCTAAGGCACATGGAAAACAGAGAAGTGATTGGTGACAGCCAACATGGCTTCACTAAAGGCAAATGATGTTTGACATATTTGGTGGCCTTCTACAATGGTGCTACAGTGTTGGTGGATAAGGGGAGAGCAACTGACATTATCTACCTGGACTCGTGCAAAACACTTGACACTGTCCCACGTGACATCCTTGTCTCTAAGTTGGAAAGACATGGATTTGACAGATGGACGGATGGTAGATAAGGAACTGGCTGGGTGGTCACACTCAAAGAGTTGTGGTCAACGGCTCAATGTCCAAGTGGTTAGCAGTGATGAGTGGAGTTCCTCAGGGTTCAGGGGACCGATGCTGTTTAACATCTTTGTTGGTGACATGGACAGTGGGATTGAGTGCACCCTCATCAAGTTTGCCAATGACACCAAGCTATGTGGTGCAGCCAACACTCCAGTGGGAAGGGATGCTGTCCAGAGGGATCTTCACAGGCTTGTGAGGTGGGCCTGTGTGAACCTCATGAATTTCAACAAGGCCAAGTGCAATGTCCTTCATGTGGGATCAGGGCAATCCCAAGAACAAATACAGGGTGGGTGGAGAATGGATTGAAAGCAGCCCTGAGTAGAAGAACTTGGGGGTGTTGGTTGATGAGAAGCTCAACATGAGCTGGCAATGTGCGGTGGCAGCCCAGAAACCCAACCATATTCTGGGCTGCATCAAAGGAAGCGTGGCCAGCAGGTCGAGGGCGGTGATTCTGCCCCTCTACTCCGCTCTCATGATATTCTGCCTGGAGTACTGTGTCCAGGGCTGGGGACCCCAACATAAGAAGGACATGGAGCAAGTCTAGAAGAGGGCCACGAAGATGATCGGAGGGTTGGAGCACCTCTTCTATGAAGACAGGCTGAGAGAGTTAGGGTTGTTCAGCCTGGAGAAGAGAAGGCTCCAGGGAAACCTTATGCAGCCTTCCAGTACTTAAAGGGGGCCTACAGGAAAGGTGGGGAGGGACTCTTTATCAGGGAGTGTAGTGATAGGACGAGGGGTAATGGTTTCAAACTGAAAGAGGGTAGGTTTAGATTAAACATCAGGAAGAAATTCTTTACTGTCAGGGTGGTGAGACACTGGAACAGGTTGCCGAGAAAAGTTGTGGATGCCCCATCCCTGGAAGTGTTCAAGGCCAGGCTGGACGGGGCTTTGAGTAACCTGGTTTGGTGGGAGGTGTCCCTGCCTATGGCAGGGGAGTTTGAATCCGATGATCTTCAAAGTCCCTTCCAAGGCTAACCATTCTATGATTATATAATTCTATGAAATTAGAAATGCGACTCATTAAATGGTAATGTGAAAGGGTAAGCGTGAAGTCTTGCTTTCTTTGGATGTGGATTCCCAATTGGTTTAAACCGATCGATGTCCAAGCTGTTAGCACAGGGTTTTTTGACATCTCTCTGCCTGTGCTGCATAGTCCTGACTCCTCTCTTAGCCCAGTACCTATGCTTGGATAACTGTGGGATCAGGGATATTTACTGAGTTAATTTCCAGCTAGATGAGTTTTCCAAGACTGGTTGACCATGAGGTCAGCAATAGCATGAGCACTAACATGGTATGGAGGAGGGAGTGTGACCACATTTTCCAGAGCAGAGATGCAGGATGCACCTGTGCTACTGGCTGGAGGGAGGTGAGGGAATGCCGGTTTGGAAGCAGCTCACACATACAGTCAGCTTAAGCTAAGCACGAAACCAGAACTGAGAGGTTAACATCATCTAGGGAGAACTATTTAAGTTATGGTACGAGGCTGGCACAAGAACAGGTAGACATATGGCTATGAATAAAATTAGGCTGGAAATTAAAAGGCTTCTAGCCACAAGAGGAGTGGGGTTCCAAAATAGCTTTCCAATGGGGGTAGAGGGGTCCAGAAGAAGTCAAAGAAGTGTGAGATTGAGCTTAGGGAGATTTCCGTGACACAGTTGCCGTGATAGTGAGGAACCTGGGCCAAAGACCCAGGAGATATATTTTCACCCTATCTCTCCTGCTTGCTTTCATTTTGACTTCCCCTTCTTTCTACTTCTCTTTTTTCCTATTCCTTTTTTCTACTTGGATGACAGGCTGGAAAATCCTCTCTTTACATTTTCTCTGTTGCTGTTATTTTCATTCGGCAGAACAAGGCAAGGGCAAATCCTGCTCTGGTACATCTAAATGGGGCTATTGAAGTGCGCAGGCAGAGCCACTGTAGGGCTGACCCTCAGGGCAAAGGAGCAAGGGCTGTGGGAGGCCACGGTGCCCTGATGACACAGCAGAGTCTTTGCCCTCTCGGTGCACGGCTGGTTCCCCTTGCTGCTGTGCCATGGACATGCTTGTGCCTTAGCAGTCCACTCAGCTGCAAAGCACTTGTTTTCTGCTTGGGGAAGCCAATGACACAGTATCCACCTGAGAAGTGTGTTGGGAGGTTAAATTCATTTAGAAGATGAGGTGCCCTGAGATGCCCAAATGCCTCCATAAACTACTGTTTCTGTGGAGCAGAAAGCCCCAAAATACATGAACAGCTGTAATGAACATCACTGTAAACATGATGTTCCGTTTAATTGGAAATGGAGAGGCTGACCAAGTAGCACTTGGCGGGGAGAAGTCCTCAGATCATGGTGCCTGGAACTGCTGGGCAGCTGCGCCTTGCCCTGTCATTGGCACTAGCTGTGAGTACCCATCACTTCTGGGGTCCGGTCCTCCTGCGCGCAGCAGGTGAAGCAGCAGGGTGTCAAGCTTCCTTTGCTGAACCAGCGGCACCATCAGAATGTGTGATTCGATCCTGCACCTCTAGGCTCTGAAATTCAGCTTTCAGAGAGCAGCTTGTTTTAACATATAATAAATACAAAGAGGGGCTCTTCGGCAGGGGGTATGATGCTTCCTGGCACTGACTCCTTCATGTGCAGTGGTGCCCACTTGCAGTGACTGTATTTTACAGCTTGCGAAAGAATTGCTTGGTTTTCACAATATGCTGTTCTATAAGATGTAAGCATATCTTGCAAGAAGTTGATCAGTTAACATGAAAACAAGTAATTTAGATGCTAGATAGAACAAGTCACTTTTTTCTTCTATTGAACTATTGCAGCAGATGTTTAGGTCACTGGCAGTCACCTGAAAAATTACCACACCTCTATTAGTTGGCATTAGTGCCTTTCTTTCACAGAAAGAAAACTGAGTGCTTTTCACAGTTCAGGCTGTAATTCCATGAGGACCTCAGCCACATATCACCTAGTTGCCATGGTCATGGTCTTCCTCCCACCCTGGCTGGTGGACCCTACCTCCTTCCTGAAACAGCTCTAGTAACAACCAGCCCTGGTGCCCATCCATTTCAGCATGCTAAATGGGCAGAAATCTATTCACCTTTTTTTGCGAGGCCAAAGCGGGCATGCCCAAAGTCACAGGAGCTGGCCAGACAGCAGCCAAGCCTGAGGAAGCAGCAGTCAGATGGGTTCATGCTGCTGAGGAGCAACAGCATCCATGTGTTGCTCACAGTTTGAGGGAAACAGATTTAAGAAGTCCTGTGGCTTAATTCAGCTTGCGTGTGATCCCGCTGGAGCTTTCCTTAATTGTCACAGTGATGAATTTAGCTCCTTTTGGTAAAACCCAGCCATTAGAGATGATATGCACCTACGTACATACCCACCTAAATACAATATAAGCAGCTGAGTGAAGGAGAATGTTAGAAATACTGCAGTTTCTCTTTCTTCATCAGTGTTCTCTGGGTTTTCCCTTGTTGGAAAAATAAGTTAATACTCATTAAGATGAAAGCAGAATACAAAGTGGAAACTTCCAAAGTGTCTGCCACTTGTGTTCGTGTAAATTAAAATGTCTCATCTACAGGAAGCCCTGGTCCGTTCTTTTTTTCCTGTAGGTTTTAGATTCCACAATCAGCACTGCGGCATGAGATGCGCATTGTCGTCCAGCCCACTCTAATGCAGCCCACGCTCCATGAGTCCCACAGAACCTAACAACAGGTCGGTATCCTACCCTGGTACCTGTTTCACCATCAGGTGCCATGGGAAAGGGCTGCCAGCTGGAAGTGCCCATAACACAGGCAGAAGGATGTGACCAGATGTCCCTTGGGCACTGTGGTCCCTCTGAGTGGCTAGTGAATATTCAGAGCCTTTATATTCTTTGGGGAGGGGTTCTCTTTAGAAATTTCTCATGAGGTTTAATTTTAAAGAAAAATGTTTTATTTACAGCTAATGCACACAGAATCTTGTTTGTCTGGTTGTGACAGAAATAAAAACCACCCAGGCCATTTTCACTTCCCAAAGCTGCTTGTCTTCTGTGCCCATAGAACTTCCTGCTGACTCCCTCTCAGGGCTATTCTTGCAATACGATGCATTGCTCTTTGGGCAGGTTTTGCTGTCTCCCCCCCCCCCGCATTGAACTTGCATTGGTTTGGGCCAGAGGATCCCTCTGCTTGACCTGTCATCGGGCCCAGAGGTTGCCCATTGCATTGGATGGCTGTTACTTTTATCAGGCATTTCACTTTACAAAGGGTCTTAACTGAGCCTGAAGGAAATATTCTTAGTGCTTTAAACAGATATATGATTTTAGGTAAGACATATTAATGCCTTCCGGTACTATTAATTCTCTTGCAGCAATGGGTAAAGTATCAGATCTTAGAGAAATACTCATCAGCTGTGATGTACTTCTCATAAAAATCTGAGCCTATAAATAATGAAGTTCTTCCCTTTCTGGAACATCTTTGATTATCATAATCCAGTGGTATCGTTACAACCTGCAGGATGTATCCATGCACGTAACGAAATTTTGCATGGTGCCAAAATATCTTCTATAGTTGGAGGGATCATGTAATAAAAAAGGAAGAAATTGTCCAGCGTGGTGGAAATCACCTGCTTAAAATGAATCATGATTGAACGAACTGCCTGAGGAGTGGAAGGAGCTCGAAAAGTCAGCAGAACCCCTGTTCTGGGTGCAAAGTGATATTGTCTACTGATCTGCGCAGAAATGTGCACATTTATATTACTTATACGTGGAAAGGCATGTCAGCTGAAGAGAAAAAATAGCTGGTACTCTATCAGGTTAGACCTGATGAATACCTGCCCAGAAGCTAACCTAATATGTGTGCTAGACACCCTGACGTGATGCCCAAGCCACAGAACAGTCTGTGATAGTTTGACTTTTTGGTGAAAGGCTGTATTTACTGAGGCAGATTAAATAATATGAGACAGAAGAATGTGGGGAAGAATTCAGCAAATGTTTGTGGTAGCTCGGTGAGCTGAGTGAAGCTATAGATATGTTTGTCTGCAGACCTTATTGCTGCTCCACCTTGCTGTCACATTCATGGTGCTGTTCTGCCTCCACAGACTTCCCCTCACCTTCTGGGGTCTTCTCCAGGCATGTTCAATCGCTGCCTCAAGACCTGACTGCCCACCCGCTCTGTCAGCTGTCATTCGCGTGGCACCAGCATGCAGTGCCTTTTCAGCCACCAGTTTCTGGACTTCTTGTATGAGGTTACGGTTTCAGTTTGAATAATGTGAGATCAGAACGAGCCGTGGATCTATAGATGTTTCCTGTGCTCTCTTGCCTATTCCTTATTGGACTGTGGTTTCACAAGTACAGTTTCATTAGGAAGGCCTGCAGCGGAGATTGCCTTCCCACTCTTTCCTGTTTACATGATACTGCTTATGCATGCCGGACAGAATAGTCTTTTTCTTCTCTGCATTCCCAGTATCTGATGTTTATAGATGGATAGAGGCCACTTTGGTCTAATTTTACAGTGTTTCTGTAAGAGGGAAGGTAGGGTTAAAGCAGTTCATTGGGGCTCAGAAACACCGGGATCAGTTCCTCACTTGATATACAGCTATTGGATAATGCGGTTCATTTCTTTTTTATCTTAAGTGTCTTTTTAAAATAGGGATAATGACATTTAGACATGTAGGATCACAGCAGGCCAGAGCTGACTGCTGCAGCAGTCGGCAGTGCCATCACAGCTTTAAGCTCACTACCACTGGTAGCAAGGCAGGAGATTTCAGCCCAGGCTTTCACACAGGGATGGGCCAAGATGCCCACAAGACTGGTATAATTTGCCCTGCAGCCTGTGCCTACTAACTGCTGGCTGCCAGCAGGTTGCTTGCATGTCTGTGCCACAGGCAGCGGTGCAGCTATGGCACAGTCTTGCTTGCGTGCCCTGCCTGTTTCTGCAGTGCTTTGGGCAGCCTGGAGAGCAACACAGCCTGGTGCTCCTTCTGAGAGAAGCAAGAACCAGTTGTTAAAGCTGTCTGTGTGTCCTTAGTTATCCCTTTCTCAAGAGAGACGCGTGTTTTGAAGAGGTAGGGGTTGCTGCAATGGACTGCGACTGCAACCCAGCTAGACTGGTATTTTGTCTGGGAGGAAGACACCCCAGACATTTAGGAGGACAAGGCAAGAAGCAGTGTGGAAGGCCAACGGTGGTAATCTGCCACCAAGAAAAGCCCATTCCTAATACACCATGGTGAGATATTACATGGAACTTGATTTATATTCCCTCCAAAATTCTTTGGTTTTGTGCTTATTGCATACTTTTAACGCGTTAAAATGTCCACTCTCCCTTTGAATATACATTTTGATTCTACTCTCCACTTGGATAACAGACTGTGACAATGAGTTTCCCTGTCTAATTATTCATTGTGTGACAAAATATTCTTTTAAAGGCTTTGAATAACCAAACTTTCCAGTTAGTGAATATCCTCTGAATCCCTGATAAGAATGTTCTATCTTTTCTGTATCAGTTCTACAGAATTTCAGAAGGATACCCGTGTGCTGTACAAACTTTCCAGTATTATGTTTTCTTTTGGAGCCTTAGTGTTGAAAAGGGATACAGTAAAGTTTTTTTGAAAAAAAAAAAAAGGGTCATTTTTTCCTACCACGGCCAATGCTTGCTTAAACTAGAAGAAGAAAGGGAACTTTTTTCGCTTGAATTTTGTGTAACGGCTTTGCTTCTTTTTCAGCCAAACTGTGCCTGGTACAGGCACATACAAATGCATATGAAGAAATCTCTGTTCCTTCTGATGAGGATGATGCCATGTTTTGGCAACTAACTAGCACTGAAGATTCAAATGATGGAAATAACTGGTTTTGATTGATTCACATAGCTCTATAGTCCTAAATTATGAAACTTTTCAGAGAAGGAAGACATACTTGAACATAGTATTAGAATGTTACCTGTTTGATCGCCTATCTTGCCTTAACTGTTGACTTCTTTAGTACTATATTTAGTCTCTGGTTCAAGTATACGCCCACATACTATAATGTTGAACCAGTTCCTTAAGGAGAAGACACATTTTCAGAGCTGGAATCAAGTCAGTGTGACTAGAAGTGCTTGAATATAGGCTGCATTTGGATTTCATCTGGGTTTGCTTCTTACACACATTCCTCTCCCTTACAGGTTTCTAGCCTGTTCACTCACATGGATTGGATATTTTCAGTAACTGCTTGGAAAACAGGGTGACTTAGATGGGCTGCAGCAGATCTAAGGTTTAGATTCAAGAACCTCTCAGTGTGTTTGCCTACTGAAGACAAGGAGCAAAAGAACAGGGCTTAATTTATTCAACAGTGACTATAACCACATTTTATTCTCTGCCTATAGTCACCCAATTCATTCAGAAACCACAGAAGCAGGAATTTCTGATGTGAAAAGCTGTGTTAGGTCCCCTAGGTCCCTTCTGTGCCAACAGCAGGGCAGAAATGAGGAAAAATTGACACTTGCATGGGAGCTTCAGGTACTGGCTACCGCATACACTTCAAACTTAAATAAGCACAGTTTTTTCTGCTGCAGAGGCTGACTTTGAATGTCCTTGAAGTCTGGTATTATGCATTCTGGCAAGCAAGTAGAGAAATGAGCCAGATGCATCAATTCAGTCATATAGGGAGGTTTCTAGTAAACTTCTGCACGACGGGGTAGTGACAGTGTACTTAGTAAAGCCACATGCTTTTTTTAAAAATAGCGCTATTGATTTTGTTAGTGTGTGTATCAAATGTTAGCACATTCATTAGAACAGCAGCCTTCCAAACACTGCTGTAGAACAACCAGCAGGCCTGGAGTCAATATCCATCTGAATACTGGCTCGCTTTCAAAGGGCAACTTAAAATTAGGGCATTGACTTTTCATGTTATAGAGGAAAGATTTTAAAGGCAGCATTTATCAAATAGAGTTAGGCAATATTTATCAAATACGGCTGGGCTGCAAGTCCTGTTTGAGCAGGCAAAGATGTGTGCATACGACCATGTACAGCACTAGCAAAACAACGTGGTATATGTTTATATATATACATTAATGTGTCTGGTAACAGCCTAGTATAGATGGATAAGAATAAAGAGGAAGACATTTATCTATGGGAACTTTCAGTTCTAAACTCCTGTGCGGGTATATTGAAACATCACTGAGTAGGAATGTAATGTATTACAGTGATTAAATAGATACTGTGTCTGTGTCCTTATAATGTAATTTTTGTACAGCACTGTGAACAAAGCAGCACATTAGGACAAATATATCCTTTGTTGGCAGTAGGTTTACAGCAACAAAATAAGGTCTATTGTGTCTGTTGAAAAGGAGCTAAGATAACATAGTAAAATAAACTTTTTTTCTCTCTCCTTGCAAGGATTACAGATGAGGGAAGAAGAGTGAAGGTCATTCCACTTCTCATAGATTTACTATGAATTTGTGACTTCCTGTTTTTACTTTTTCCCTTTTGTGTCTGTTCATGCAACCCTTTAAACTTTCCTGGTCGCTGAGAAAGGGCTCTGCACCTGTTGTGCACCTCTGTATTCTTAATGTAAACCCATGAGGACGATTTACGTCTCTGGAGAACAAATGTTCCCACTATCAGGGCACTGCTTGTTTCCTCCACTAAACTGATTAGGTTTATCTAATATCTATGGGGTTTACTTGGTTGGTTGGTTTTTTTGGCAGGGTTTCTTTTCACCCAGATAGGGTCACCAACCCGGTTCACCACACTGCTCTGCTGTCAACTGCCTACCTGCGGTGGTGTGGGTGGAGAGAAGAGGAGGTGGAGATGTCTGATTACACTGCTTTAGCTGCCAGAAAAAATGGCGTAGGAACAAAGCCAAAACCACCTCCCGAAGCAACCTAATTCTCTTTCTTACTTAGAGAGGGACACAAGAACTTCAAAGCCCTTAACCTAAGCACCTTAGTCGGGTGGAAGAGAAGAAGCATTTCCACAGTTATATACAAATTTTAGCTGTGTTGATTCACAGAATCACAGAATGGTCAGGGTCGGAAGGGACCTCTGGAGATCATCTAGTCCAACCCCCCTGCCACAGCAGGGACACCTACAGCACGTTGCACAGGACGGCGTCCAGGCGGGTTTGGAATGTCTCCAGTGTGGGAGACTCCAGAACCTCTCTGGGCAGCCTCTTCCTGTGCTCTGCCACCCTCAAAGTAAAGAAGTTCCTCCTCATGTTGAGATGGAACTTCCTATGTTCAAGTTTGTGCCCGTTACCTCTTGTCCTAAACCTCACCTTTCAGAGATGCCTCCATTACTGCTGTGACTGCAGAAGGACACTTTGGTGAGGTGCCTGGTGCCAGAGGGTACCACTGTGTTGCAGTGGTGGCTGCCAGCTGGGCCAGGGGTATTGTATCTGAGCTGGGACTGCTGCTACGGATACTGAATTCAGTGAAATCTTCGCAAAATCCCATGTTGATCTGTTCCTGCTTCCCAGCCACATGCTGAAAGTATTGAACTGCATTTTTCGTCCTTTGTATATTTTCCTTACTTTCTCTTTTTTAATGCAGATCAGCAGTCAAAGCGGATGATTTCATTGGTTTTATTATTTACAGGTCCTGTTAAATTTTAACCCACTTGCCACTGTGACTTGTTTGGTCAGGTTTGGGTTTTGCAAACTTCTCTTAAGTCTCAGCTGTCACACACTGAAAAGTGCTTTTGTGGTGTTTTTGTGTGGCAAGCACTTAGACAAATATCTTGGAGAAAATCTATGTTTCTAGTGGAAATAAAAAGGTAAAGACCTGTCTCTATTATTCTCTCCATTCAGCTGTCCTCATAGTTGGTACTGGATGCTGTTTCCAGCGTATATCTTATTTTGAACCAGGTTCAAGTGTTCCTGATGAGACTTCCCTTATTTTATTTTCTTTCATGTTGAATGCATTATTACTGCAAATAAATTTTACTCTTTGTCTCAAGATGCATATCCCAAAGATCTTTATTTCCTGCTCTAAAAAAGAGAAGCCATGGCTTTGGGCAGTCAGCCTGTGTAAAGCATAGTTTTAGCAGTTTTATTGTTCCCCACAGATTACGACCTCTCTGAAGTCTCTCTGAACTCCTGAATCTCTTACTACTATTAACACTGTGACTGAAGTTGGGCTCTACAGTCTAGGGGGTCACCCAGGAATCCTTATCATTATGATATTTTGCATTTACCTTGTTCCTTCTTTGATGAATGCTGAGCAATAATTTTAAACCTTTCCAACCTTAACAGCAAGATAGGTTTTCACCTGGAGTTGAGTCTCTCCAAAATGAATGCAAGATAAAGCAATCAACAGAATGAAGGAATGGAGTATTGAGGAGCAAACTCGGGGGGGGCACAGGGGGTTTCTGAGTCTTCCTTGTCATTATACCACCAAAAAGCACTATTGTAACCAGTGAAATTAATTCTTGACTTCTTTTCCACTTAAACCACCAGTTCAGAGGGTGGCTTTAAATGGATCCCTTAGAGCAGTAATTCACAGGTGGCAGCAGATTCAGGGTGAATTTAAAACCTTGGTTTGAGAAACTTGACCCTGTCACAGAAAAGTTGAGTTCCTAAACTGTGAAGTGTCCAAAATATGGACTCATATCTCTGTCTGATTTTATGAAATGAGGCTAACATTCTTTACCATGTTTGTAAAATACTCTGGATCAAGGCTGCCATGGACGTGCCAAGTATTAAATTAGACTTATTTAGGTAACCCTTCTCCTCCTTAACCTTCTTCTCTTCCCTCTAGTTTTGGGCATCTTGTAGCTACCAGTGACCCAGCTAGGATCTGCCATGTAATATTGCATGGCGAGCTCTGAGAAACATTGAGTGTAGACACTGCTTGGAAATTAGCCAGATCACCAAGCTCAGATGATTTATAAAAAGTTAGCTTTTTATGTCCTTTTTGAAATTTTTCCTTTCAAAACAATCATCAGATCCTTTTGGAGCATGAGAAACAAAAGTTGCAGCACTAGTTAATCCCATGAAAACTTTCCTTTGGAGATGCCTTCCTGTAAGTAAAATACAGTCCCCCAAAACTGGTTTCCAGAAGGAAAATGTTCTCAGATGGCCATGGAGACAATGTGAAAATTAAAAATATATTATATTAAAAATATAAGTTTTATGAAAATTAAAATAAAAATTAAAAATATAAAATGAAAATAATATGTTTTTTGGAAACATCTGCAGGCAAAAAACCTCGGAGGATCTCCTTGCTGCTCTGGTTGCTGGCCACTTCCAGTGTGGAAGGAGGGCAAAATTCAATTTTGCCCATGCCAGCCCCAGCCATCCTCAGCCTACACCCATAGCAGAACCTGGGCCCATTTTTAGGGTGGGTGTAATATGTCCCCAGCTGGCATGGCTGTGTCGAGGGCCGCAGTTCACTCTCTGCCTTCTGTGTGGATGGACACATCAGGGAGAGTGAAGTGAGCCACAGGCACCCCCAGGGATGAACGGGCCATGAAGCTAAAGTAGAAGGGGTAATAGAAAACTGCTCAGAAATCAAGAGAAGTTCTGTATGTTATGAACCTGATTTGTTAAGTTACCCCTAGATTTTATTTTTCATTCAAAAATGTGTTTCTTCCTGACTAGAAAATTACGTATTGGAAATCTAAATGACTTCGAGATTAAACGAAAAATTAGATTTCTGGATTTTAAAATTCCATTTTAATTGAATGTTGCAGCCCTTTGGAATTTACAGAAACTGAAACTCTATGAAGCCAAATGGCAGACATATTATTTGAAATTTGATGACGAATTTGTCCTTAATTTTATCCAATTATATTAAGAGGTCTTTCTGTTACAAAGCATTAAAAAGCACTACTAAGGCCAGAGAGGTGCTAGCGAAATCTTTTTTCTGTCATGCAGAGCCCTGTACAGAATTGCGTGGGCTTAAATAAAATGTATCTTGATAGTTTACCTTAAAACTCTCTGTCCTTTTCCTCAGTTCAGCTGAATCCTATGAAATAGATACGCAGCTTGAAGAAGTTCTTCACACCCCCACAAATGCTAAAAATGGCCCTGATACAACATGTATTTATGTAACAAAATCATCTGCATTAATATCTTCCTTTTCTTTCTGCAAGAAGCACAGGAGGGACCCAGGCTGACACATTTTCATGCAGTCCCTTCCATTCTTCTCCTTGCATTTTGGGGCAGCAGGGACAAGCCATGTTTTCCCTTAAAAAGCAGGCCACTGAATAAGCAGCAATATGATGTGACTATTAATAGGGTGTTCGGCTGTAAACCCACAGCCCAAGCTCTTGGGCTCTCTCCCTTTGAATATTCAGTAGCCTGTTATGGATCAAAAATGCTTGGTAACAAGAGTTCTGGTCACGGTTGTTTTCCTGATCTTCCAAAATAAAGAGGGCCTTAAGAACAAAATGTTTCCTCTACTTTTACTGAGAAGCCAAGAGACTGGCTGGCTGCTGGGATCAAGCGTGATGTATCGAGCCTTTAACCTCTTATTCACATCTGGCAGAATGAAAAGTGTCCCCACTTGGCAGCTGTTTGCTGTCCCATTTGTCACCATCACAGTCAGGTGGACTTCTGTTCTTTAGATCACAGCCCATCCCCATGCACCTGGGCAGGTCTGCAGCGCAAGAAGAGGGCTGAGGCACCGTGTGAACAAAGAGAGGGGCTTTATCGTGGCCTCCCAGGGCTGGGTCCCTAGGCTGAGATGGAGGAATACTGTCAGGAAGGGGAAGAAGAGTGAATTATAGCTACTGCTGCTGCTGGCAATGGGGTCAGAGGAAGCCTTGGTAACCCTGCCATGCTTAGCATCCCCAAAATACCTGGGAAAATCAACAGCCAACAAGCCTTCCTGTTTTTCATATGGAGACTTACGTACCAGCTCCGCTGTTCCCTGACGGATACGGACAGCCGAAGGTGCCACAGCCCTTCCTTGCGCCACGGCTCGCTGGGATGGCTCCCAGCTGTGAGCTGGCTCCTTGGCAGGCTGTGTTATTCCCAAGGGGCTCTCCTGAAGAACGACCTCCCAAGACTGTTAAACCAACGTTCACCGCCCCAACCTGCTGCCTGTTGCGGAGATGAATCCTGACCAGCAGCAAGAATCAAACCAATATTCTCAGCAGCAGCTGTAAACTTGATAAGCTCCCCATCCTCCTTTCTCTCCCCCTGCCCTGTCCCTCCCTTTGGTGTTGAAATGAAGGCAGAGACATGCGGAGAGAAGCAGTGCAGCGCTCTGTTTGCAGGATAATATGCAGACCACATGTATGTATTAAAGGCTGTATGGAGTTATAATGAGCCAGGAGCATTTAAATGCAAGCCAAGGGGAATTTGCTATTCTGTGTGGGCAGATTTCAATTATAAGGTTGGCAGCTCTGGTATCCTGTTCTCTAATGCCATGGGATGACAAAAAATAGGCTTTTCTTTCAGAGCAGTTGATTATTGAATCCACACCAGCTGTTCACCCTAATCCAAGCTTTCTGTGCTCGCTCCTTGTAATAGAGGCATCCCTCATCCATCCATCCATCCGTCCACCTCCCGGCTCTCATTTTCATGGCTCTTTTGTAATCTTTCAGAAAGGTGGTTAGCAGATATCAGTCATCTAAAGTGACATAAGCATCAGTACCAGGCAAGGGTTATAACTAATTAACGAGAGAAGAAAGGCACCCCCAGCCATATATTGAAACTCAATTTATGTTTCACATCCACTGCAAGATGGGAAAAAAACCATCATGAATCAGAAGGCAGAGAACCATTTTTTAACAGTAACACCTGACTCTGTGCCCAGCAAACCATGTGGGATCAGAGCTGGAGCAAGTCCTGAGCCAGCACAGAGTGGCGGCTGTAGCTCCTGCCCCACTGCAAGCAGAGGGACCTGTGCCCAGGCATGCTGCAGCAGTGAAGAAAATTTATCCTTTTTTTACCTTTTTCTTTTTTTCTTTTTTTTTTTTTTTTCATAATAAAGGGGGAGGAAGGGGTGAGATAAGGAGTGAGCTCCTTCTGGGTGCTTCTCACTCAGCCTGCGATGTTATGTAAGGCTGGCACAGCTAATGCCTGCTCTGCTTCGCCATCAGGCCGGCTGTTTCATCCCCACTACACAATTATTTCATCAGTCTCTCCTACTAGACATCATAGGCTATTGCGATTAGACACATTTGTTAGGATAGCGGCTAAAAAAAAATAATGAACAAGCACAGGGGCCCAGTTTCACAGGGGACTGGGTGAACATGGCTCCAAGGAGTCCCTGCCCATTCAAATCTACAGGAGGAGGGCAAGGGACAAGGGGGTGACACACAGGAGCCAAAAGAGGGGTGTGAAAGCAGCACGAGAAATGTTGTTTCCATGAAGAGCTTTGGCAGGGGAGGGTGAGTTTAAGTGGGGATGAGCCAGCTGGGAATAAAAAGCAGCAGCGGAAAGGACATTGTAGGGGAAAGTAGGGTGGAGGAAAAGGTAAACCAGTAAGTGACAAGCTGAAGAACAAAGGTTGATGGTGAGGAAAAAATGAGGGATTGCTCAAAAAGGCAGCCAGCACAGCAGATCCTCCCTGCCTGCATGTCTCCTTCCTATTTTGTTGGCTGCTGCTGGTGCTGCACATTTTGGCTCTCTATCTAATTCCCTCGCAGTGTTTGTCTGTCTGAAAGATGCCTCCTTCCCTGCTCGCTGTGTTGTCCTGGGCTCAGAGGATTAATCCATGCTTTGTGAAAGGGCAGCCTACAGGCCTTCACTGTGGAGATCTTCATTGAGTTGCAGAGGGTGAGTATAATGCCAGAACCATGCAAACTGCTTAGCTGCACGAAGCACTAAAGATTGTATGATCAGCTTTGGAAAACACAGATCTGGGATGCTCTAGAGGATGGTGGGGAAAGTGGACTGTATGACCTGAGAAGGAAATGACAGACAGGCATGTACAATTGCAGTCCTGTGTGTTATAGACATACAGAGGAAAAAATGAGCCCTTGAAATGACTACTTGACTTCCAGGAGCTGGAGATGTTAAATGGTGTGTGTGACTTAGCTAACAATTTAAATCAGGATATTCGGACAATGTACAAATAAAACTCCATAAAGAATTAGCTTGGCAACTCATTAGCTGACAGATGTTGATATAAAAACAGGGCTAAATGTGACACTTGGATGAGTACAGAAGGGAATAAAAAGTAAAAAGACTTTTCCTTTGAAAACGGCACTGTTGAAACTTCTATTGGACTAGGCTGTCGTGGTTTAGGCTGGACTGGCTAGTAACACGAATGACAGATGCTCTTTTTAACATGTCTCCTCACAAGGAGAGAGAGAAAACAAAAGAGAGAGAGAAATGAGAGAGAGGGAGACTTATGAGTTGAAAAGAAACTAAACTCGTTTAAAGAAATACAATTCAATTACAATAAATTGAGACAGCAATGTGCAATCGCAGACCAGAAGGCCAACCGTATCCTGGGCTGCAACAAAAGAAGTGTGGCCATCAGGTCAAGGGAGGTCATCCTCCCCCTCTACTCTGCCCTGGTGAGGCCGCATCTGGAGTACTGCGTCCAGTTCTGGGCTCCCCGGTTAGAGAAGGACAGGGAACTGCTGGAGAGAGTCCAGCAAAGGGCTACCAAGATGATTAGGGGATTGGAACATCTTCCTTATGAGGAAAGGCTCAGGGACTTGGGTCTTTTTAGTCTAGAAAAAAGAAGACTGAGGGGGGGATCTTACCAATCACTTATAAATACTTAAAGGGAGGGTGCCAGGTAGATGAGAAGAGTCTTTTTTCAGTTGTGCCCAGTGATCACCAGGTCATTCGCTGAGGAGACCAGCTCCACTCGCTGAGGAGACCAGCTGCAGTGCAGGTAGGTCCGCACTGGGGAAAGGGATCGGAGGCGGGGGAAAAAAAGGGATCGGAGGCGAAAAGGGCCGGCAAGGGGCTGTCTTTGGGGGCTTTCGAAGCCGGAGGAAGCGCCCAGCTCGTCCTCGTAGTCCTGCTGGAACCGGCAGCTTGAGGGAGGGCTGCTGAGGCGGCAGGGGCGGAGCCTGCAGCGCGCGCGGCAGTTCAAAAGGGGCTGTGAACAGGCTAACGGTCACTCGCTGAGGAGACCAGCTGCAGTGCAGGTAGGTCCGCACTGGGGAAAGGGATCGGAGGCGGGGGAAAAAAAGGGATCGGAGGCAAAAAGGGCTGGCAAGGGGCTCTCTTTGGGCGCTTTCGAAGCCGGAGGAGGTACCAGGTAGATGAGAATAGCCTTTTTTCAGTTGTGCCCAGTGATAGGACTGGAGGTAACGGGCACAAACTTGAGCACAGGAAGTTCCATCTTAACACGAGGAGGAACTTCTTTACTCTGAGGGTGGCAGAGCACTGGCACAGGCTGCCCAGAGAGGTTCTGGAGTCTCCCACACTGGAGACATTCCAAACCCGCCTGGACGCCATCCTGTGCAACCTGCTGTAGGTGACCCTGCTGTGGCAGGGGGATTGGACTTAGATGATCTCCAGAGGTCCCTTCCGACCCTGACGATTCTGTGATTCTGTATCGAGCTCACAGGACGACGAGCACATCGCCAGCAGGCACTGGGAACGTCCCAGGCTGGACTCGGTGACAGACGGGACCTGGAGCTGAACTCAGGAGCTGTTGTCGGCAACGCACAGTGCGCGATTAAAGGTAGATGAAGAGACAAAGTCCTCCTTGGGTGCCGGCCATTGAAGAAAAACACTGACTCCTTTGGTTGCTCAGTTTTTATAGTGAGCATGATGCAGATGGGATGGAATACCCCATTGGCCAGTTTTGGGCCACCTGTCCCATCCGCCCTGTCCCATTCTGCTTCCGGCACAAGTTTTCCCACGTCTACCCTTCAGATTCTCTCCACCGTCCCACTGGGGGAGAGTGGTTGAGCAGTGTGATGCCAAGCTGCCTACTGGCGTTAACCCACACCTGGGAAGCCAAAGCCCAGTGAATCATGAAAGCAGCACCAGCTCTTCTGCAAAACACTCCCTGACACTGGGGCAGCCGAGCAGCCAGCACCCTGTGCCCACCTTCCCCAACAAAGCGATGCGTGGCCACTCACGGACACAGCCTTTGTTCAAACAAGTGATTTATTGACATCTTTGTACAGGGGAAAGCTCCCAGAGGGAGGCTCTGGTGCAAGGCTCCTTGCAGCGGTCTCTTCAGCTGCATCCGGTCCCACTCTGCAGAGTGTGCTTTTGCTGTGGAGGAAAGGTGCGGCAACAGTTCCCACTGCCGACCGAGCAGCGTGTTCTTCATGTCCAGCGGGCTCCGTTCCGTGGCACCAGCTCCCCTGGGAGTGTCTGCAGGCCTGACCCTGTGCCGGGGAGAACTGCCCCTCTGCCATAGCACAGCTCTCTGGCCACGTCCTGCTGCTGGTGACACTGTCCACTGCCTACTTGGGGCTCAGCAAGCTGTACAAGTCACCATGCCGCACCCCAAAGATCACCTGAATCAGGACGGTACTGTTGGAAGCGTCCGTCAGCCGGAGCTTGCAGGAGCGCCTGGCGGGCAGCACTGTTAGATGGCAGTGTCTCGACTGAGGCAAAGCCACCCAGGCGTCTTTTACCAAGTTTTGGAACCACTGGGTGGTTTTCTCTATGTCGAGGTAGGGCCCGGTGCAGAGGGTGCCTAGGAGGCTGGCACCCTGATGTGTCTGCAGCTTCTCCTTGGGGTGGTGGAGGAAGCACAGCGCGTCCTTCGCCAGCCGCTTGCTCATGCAGGTGCACTCCAGCTCCACGCGGAGGCGGGAGTACTTTGCCGGCATCTCCCCCGTGGTGCACGGCTCCAGCTGGAAGGCATGCCCATGGCAGGGGCTTCAGGGGCACGAGCAGGCAGTAGACAGCGTCATCCTCATGGGCACCTCCTAAAGCGCTGTCCAGCCCAACGACCGACTGCAGTGTTGGCATTAAGCTGTTCCGGCAGTGTTTTCGGCAGATAGAGAGCAGTTCATCCACCAGGTCCTCCACCATTGTGAAACCTTCTGAGAGGTCGAGGAGGCGCTTGGCCGAAATTGTGCCCACATCCCATGCGAGACTGGG
Source organism: Pluvialis apricaria (assembly GCA_017639485.1). Taxonomy (NCBI): domain Eukaryota; kingdom Metazoa; phylum Chordata; class Aves; order Charadriiformes; family Charadriidae; genus Pluvialis; species Pluvialis apricaria. The sequence continues at coordinate 20,043,862 of CM030012.1, read as the reverse complement.
TTTTTCTTCCCACTCCTCCATATCCACCTCGTTTCTGGAACAGCCCTCCTTGCTGCTGCTGGCTGGCTGACACCTCCTTTTCCTCAGCCACCTGCAGAGCCCAAAGAGCAGGACCACAATGCCGGCAACGGCCCAGAACTGCCATTGCTGCAAGGCAGAGAAGAGCAGGGCTCCCCAGGCTACATCAGGCTGGCGCCAGTCACCAGCAGGGTTCCCCAGGGCTCAGTGTTAGGGCCAGTGCTCTTTAATGTTTTTATGACTGATCTGGATGCGGGGATGGAACGTACTTTAAGTAAGTTTGCCGATGATAGTAACCTAGGAGGAGCTGTGGACTCCCTCGAGGGCAGAGAGGCCTTACGGGCGAGATCTGGGCAGACTAGAGAGCCGGGCAATCCCCATCCGTATGGAGTTTAGCAAGAGCCAGTGCGGGAGTCTCTGCCTGGCATGGCGTAATCCTGCTGATACATACCAACTGGGGGAAGAGAGGTGGGAGAGCAGCCGTGCAGAAAGAGATCTGGGGGTTTGGGTTGATGGCAGGTTGCATACGAGTCACGAGTGTGCCCTGGCAGCAGCCCAAAGGGCCGACCGTGTCCTGGGGTGCATCCAGCACAGACAGCATAGCTAGCCGGTTGAGGGAGGAGACTGTCCCACCCTGCACTGCACTGGTGCGGCCCCACCTCGAGTTCTGTGTGCAGTTTTGGGCACCTCAATATGAGAAGGACATCAAACCATGAGAGCGTGTCCAGAGGAGGGTGACCAAGATGGGGAAAGGCCTCAAGGGCAAGACTGCTGTGGTGGTTTGGGCTGCGCTGGCCACTAAAACACACGACAGATGCTCTCTTTTTACCTCTCTCCCCCTTCAGAGAAGGGAGAGCATCTCCCTTCAGAGGAGAGGGGAGAAAAACAGAGAGAGAGAGAGAGACTTCTGAGTTGAAAAGAATCTTACGAGTTGAAAAGAAACTAAACTTCTTTAAAGAAATATGACTAATAAAAGGAAAAGATAATTATAATACCAAAAAATAAAATAATGAATCTGTCCAACATATTTACCTTGACTTCAGCAAGGCTTTCGACACTGTCTCCCACGTCATCCTCACAGGCAAGCTTAGGAAGTGTGGGTTAGATGAATGGACGGTGGGGTGGATTCAACAGTAGCTGACAGACAGAGCTCAGAGGGTTGTGGTTAGTGGTGCAGAGTCCAGTTGGAAGCCAGTAACAAGTGGTGTCCCTCAGGGGTCAGTACTGGGTCCAGTCCTGTTCAATATATTCATCAATGACCTGGATGAAGGGATAGAGTGTTCCATCAGCAAGTTTGCTGACGATACAAAACTGGGAGGGGTGGCTGACACGCCGGAAGGCTGTGCTGCCACACAGCGTGACCTGGACAGGCTGGAGAGTTGGGCAGAAAAAAAACTGATGAAGTTCAACAAAGGCAAGTGTAGGGTACTGCAGCTGGGGAGGAATAACCCCATGCATCAGTGCAGGTTGGGGGCTGACCTCCTGGAGAGCAGCTCTGTGGAAAGGGACCTGGGAGTCGTGGTGGACAACAGGATGACCGTGAGCCAGCAATGTGCCCTGGTGGCCAAGAAGGCCAATGGCATCCTGGGCTGCATCAAGAAGAGTGTGGCCAGCAGGTCGAGGGAGGTCATCCTCCCCCTCTACTCTGCCCTGGTGAGGCCGCATCTGGAGTACTGCGTCCAGTTCTGGGCTCCCCGGTTCAAGAAGGACAGGGAACTGCTGGAGAGAGTCCAGCAAAGGGCTACCAAGATGATTAGGGGATTGGAACATCTTCCTTATGAGGAAAGGCTCAGGGACTTGGGTCTTTTTAGTCTAGAAAAAAGAAGACTGAGGGGGGGATCTTACCAATCACTTATAAATACTTAAAGGGAGGGTGCCAGGTAGATGAGAAGAGTCTTTTTTCAGTTGTGCCCAGTGATCACCAGGTCATTCGCTGAGGAGACCAGCTCCACTCGCTGAGGAGACCAGCTGCAGTGCAGGTAGGTCCGCACTGGGGAAAGGGATCGGAGGCGGGGGAAAAAAAGGGATCGGAGGCGAAAAGGGCTGGCAAGGGGCTGTCTTTGGGGGCTTTCGAAGCCGGCGGAAGCGCCCAGCTCGTCCTCGTAGTCCTGCTGGAACCGGCAGCTTGAGGGAGGGCTGCTGAGGCGGCAGGGGCGGAGCCTGCAGCGCGCGCGGCAGTTCAAAAGGGGCTGTGAACACGCTAACGGTCACTCGCTGAGGAGACCAGCTGCAGTGCAGGTAGGTCCGCACTGGGGAAAGGGATCGGAGGCGGGGGAAAAAAAGGGATCGGAGGCGAAAAGGGCCGGCAAGGGGCTGTCCTTGGGGGCTTTCGAAGCCGGAGGAAGCGCCCAGCTCGTCCTCGTAGTCCTGCTGGAACCGGCAGCTTGAGGGAGGGATGCTGAGGCGGCAGGGGCGGAGCCTGCAGCGCGCGCGGCAGTTCAAAAGGGGCTGTGAACAGGCTAACGGTCACTCGCTGAGGAGACCAGCTGCAGTGCAGGTAGGTCCGCACTGGGGAAAGGGATCGGAGGCGGGGGAAAAAAAAGGGATCGGAGGCGAAAAGGGCCGGCAAGGGGCTGTCGTTGGGGGCTTTCGAAGCCGGAGGAAGCGCCCAGCTCGTCCTCGTAGTCCTGCTGGAACCGGCAGCTTGAGGGAGGGCTGCTGAGGCGGCAGGGGCGGAGCCTGCAGCGCGCGCGGCAGTTCAAAAGGGGCTGTGAACAGGCTAACGGTCACTCGCTGAGGAGACCAGCTGCAGTGCAGGTAGGTCCGCACTGGGGAAAGGGATCGGAGGCGGGGGAAAAAAAAGGGATCGGAGGCGAAAAGGGCCGGCAAGGGGCTGTCTTTGGGGGCTTTCGAAGCCGGCGGAAGCGCCCAGCTCGTCCTCGTAGTCCTGCTGGAACCGGCAGCTTGAGGGAGGGATGCTGAGGCGGCAGGGGCGGAGCCTGCAGCGCGCGCGGCAGTTCAAAAGGGGCTGTGAACAGGCTAACGGTCACTCGCTGAGGAGACCAGCTGCAGTGCAGGTAGGTCCGCACTGGGGAAAGGGATCGGGAGGCGGGGGAAAAAAAAGGGATCGGAGGCGAAAAGGGCCGGCAAGGGGCTGTCTTTGGGGGCTTTCGAAGCCGGAGGAAGCGCCCAGCTCGTCCTCGTAGTCCCTGCTGGAACCGGCAGCTTGAGGGAGGGCTGCTGAGGCGGCAGGGGCGGAGCCTGCAGCGCGCGCGGCAGTTCAAAAGGGGCTGTGAACAGGCTAACGGTCACTCGCTGAGGAGACCAGCTGCAGTGCAGGTAGGTCCGCACTGGGGAAAGGGATCGGAGGCGGGGGAAAAAAAGGGATCGGAGGCAAAAAGGGCTGGCAAGGGGCTCTCTTTGGGCGCTTTCGAAGCCGGAGGAGGTACCAGGTAGATGAGAATAGCCTTTTTTCAGTTGTGCCCAGTGATAGGACTGGAGGTAACGGGCACAAAACTTGAGCACAGGAAGTTCCATCTTAACACGAGGAGGAACTTCTTTACTCTGAGGGTGGCAGAGCACTGGCACAGGCTGCCCAGAGAGGTTCTGGAGTCTCCCACACTGGAGACATTCCAAACCCGCCTGGACGCCATCCTGTGCAACCTGCTGTAGGTGACCCTGCTGTGGCAGGGGGATTGGACTTAGATGATCTCCAGAGGTCCCTTCCGACCCTGACGATTCTGTGATTCTGTATCGAGCTCACAGGACGACGAGCACATCGCCAGCAGGCACTGGGAACGTCCCAGGCTGGACTCGGTGACAGACGGGACCTGGAGCTGAACTCAGGAGCTGTTGTCGGCAACGCACAGTGCGCGATTAAAGGTAGATGAAGAGACAAAGTCCTCCTTGGGTGCCGGCCATTGAAGAAAAACACTGACTCCTTTGGTTGCTCAGTTTTTATAGTGAGCATGATGCAGATGGGATGGAATACCCCATTGGCCAGTTTTGGGCCACCTGTCCCATCCGCCCTGTCCCATTCTGCTTCCGGCACAAGTTTTCCCACGTCTACCCTTCAGATTCTCTCCACCGTCCCACTGGGGGAGAGTGGTTGAGCAGTGTGATGCCAAGCTGCCTACTGGCGTTAACCCACACCTGGGAAGCCAAAGCCCAGTGAATCATGAAAGCAGCACCAGCTCTTCTGCAAAACACTCCCTGACACTGGGGCAGCCGAGCAGCCAGCACCCTGTGCCCACCTTCCCCAACAAAGCGATGCGTGGCCACTCACGGACACAGCCTTTGTTCAAACAAGTGATTTATTGACATCTTTGTACAGGGGAAAGCTCCCAGAGGGAGGCTCTGGTGCAAGGCTCCTTGCAGCGGTCTCTTCAGCTGCATCCGGTCCCACTCTGCAGAGTGTGCTTTTGCTGTGGAGGAAAGGTGCGGCAACAGTTCCCACTGCCGACCGAGCAGCGTGTTCTTCATGTCCAGCGGGCTCCGTTCCGTGGCACCAGCTCCCCTGGGAGTGTCTGCAGGCCTGACCCTGTGCCGGGAGAACTGCCCCTCTGCCATAGCACAGCTCTCTGGCCACGTCCTGCTGCTGGTGACACTGTCCACTGCCTACTTGGGGCTCAGCAAGCTGTACAAGTCACCATGCCGCACCCCAAAGATCACCTGAATCAGGACGGTACTGTTGGAAGCGTCCGTCAGCCGGAGCTTGCAGGAGCGCCTGGCGGGCAGCACTGTGAGATGGCAGTGTCTCGACTGAGGCAAAGCCACCCAGGCGTCTTTTACCAAGTTTTGGAACCACTGGGTGGTTTTCTCTATGTCGAGGTAGGGCCCGGTGCAGAGGGTGCCTAGGAGGCTGGCACCCTGATGTGTCTGCAGCTTCTCCTTGGGGTGGTGGAGGAAGCACAGCGCGTCCTTCGCCAGCCGCTTGCTCATGCAGGTGCACTCCAGCTCCACGCGGAGGCGGGAGTACTTTGCCGGCATCTCCCCCGTGGTGCACGGCTCCAGCTGGAAGGCATGCCCATGGCGGGGCTTCAGGGGCACGAGCAGGCAGTAGACAGCGTCATCCTCATGGGCACCTCCTAAAGCGCTGTCCAGCCCGACGACCGACTGCAGTGTTGGCATTAAGCTGTTCCGGCAGTGTTTTCGGCAGATAGAGAGCAGTTCATCCACCAGGTCCTCCACCATTGTGAAACCTTCTGAGAGGTCGAGGAGGCGCTTGGCCGAAATTGTGCCCACATCCCATGCGAGACTGGGTTTTCCTTCCCACTCCTCCATATCCACCTGGTTTCTGGAACAGCCCTCCTTGCTGCTGCTGGTTGTCTGACAGCTCCTTTTCCTCAGCCACCTGCAGAGCCCAAAGAGCAGGACCACAACGCCGGCAACGGCCCAGAACTGCCACTGCTGCAAAGCAGAGAAGAGCAGGGCTCCCCAGGCTACATCAGGCTGGCGCCAGTCACCAGCAGGGTTCCCCAGGGCTCAGTGTTAGGGCCAGTGCTCTTTAATGTTTTTATGACTGATCTGGATGCGGGGATGGAACGTACTTTAAGTAAGTTTGCCGATGATAGTAACCTAGGAGGAGCTGTGGACTCCCTCGAGGGCAGAGAGGCCTTACGGGCGAGATCTGGGCAGACTAGAGAGCCGGGCAATCCCCATCCGTATGGAGTTTAGCAAGAGCCAGTGCGGGAGTCTCTGCCTGGCATGGCGTAATCCTGCTGATACATACCAACTGGGGGAAGAGAGGTGGGAGAGCAGCCGTGCAGAAAGAGATCTGGGGGTTTGGGTTGATGGCAGGTTGCATACGAGTCACGAGTGTGCCCTGGCAGCAGCCCAAAGGGCCGACCGTGTCCTGGGGTGCATCCAGCACAGACAGCATAGCTAGCCGGTTGAGGGAGGAGACTGTCCCACCCTGCACTGCACTGGTGCGGCCCCACCTCGAGTTCTGTGTGCAGTTTTGGGCACCTCAATATGAGAAGGACATCAAACCATGAGAGCGTGTCCAGAGGAGGGTGACCAAGATGGGGAAAGGCCTCAAGGGCAAGACTGCTGTGGTGGTTTGGGCTGCGCTGGCCACTAAAACACACGACAGATGCTCTCTTTTTACCTCTCTCCCCTTCAGAGAAGGGAGAGCATCTCCCTTCAGAGGAGAGGGGAGAAAAACAGAGAGAGAGAGAGAGACTTCTGAGTTGAAAAGAATCTTACGAGTTGAAAAGAAACTAAACTTCTTTAAAGAAATATGACTAATAAAAGGAAAAGATAATTATAATACCAAAAAATAAAATAATGAATCTGTCCAACATATTTACCTTGACTTCAGCAAGGCTTTCGACACTGTCTCCCACGTCATCCTCACAGGCAAGCTTAGGAAGTGTGGGTTAGATGAATGGACGGTGGGGTGGATTCAACAGTAGCTGACAGACAGAGCTCAGAGGGTTGTGGTTAGTGGTGCAGAGTCCAGTTGGAAGCCAGTAACAAGTGGTGTCCCTCAGGGGTCAGTACTGGGTCCAGTCCTGTTCAATATATTCATCAATGACCTGGATGAAGGGATAGAGTGTTCCATCAGCAAGTTTGCTGACGATACAAAACTGGGAGGGGTGGCTGACACGCCGGAAGGCTGTGCTGCCACACAGCGTGACCTGGACAGGCTGGAGAGTTGGGCAGAAAAAAAACTGATGAAGTTCAACAAAGGCAAGTGTAGGGTACTGCAGCTGGGGAGGAATAACCCCATGCATCAGTGCAGGTTGGGGGCTGACCTCCTGGAGAGCAGCTCTGTGGAAAGGGACCTGGGAGTCGTGGTGGACAACAGGATGACCGTGAGCCAGCAATGTGCCCTGGTGGCCAAGAAGGCCAATGGCATCCTGGGCTGCATCAAGAAGAGTGTGGCCAGCAGGTCGAGGGAGGTCATCCTCCCCCTCTACTCTGCCCTGGTGAGGCCGCATCTGGAGTACTGCGTCCAGTTCTGGGCTCCCCGGTTCAAGAAGGACAGGGAACTGCTGGAGAGAGTCCAGCAAAGGGCTACCAAGATGATTAGGGGATTGGAACATCTTCCTTATGAGGAAAGGCTCAGGGACTTGGGTCTTTTTAGTCTAGAAAAAAGAAGACTGAGGGGGGGATCTTACCAATCACTTATAAATACTTAAAGGGAGGGTGCCAGGTAGATGAGAAGAGTCTTTTTTCAGTTGTGCCCAGTGATCACCAGGTCATTCGCTGAGGAGACCAGCTCCACTCGCTGAGGAGACCAGCTGCAGTGCAGGTAGGTCCGCACTGGGGAAAGGGATCGGAGGCGGGGGGAAAAAAAGGGATCGGAGGCGAAAAGGGCCGGCAAGGGGCTGTCTTTGGGGGCTTTCGAAGCCGGCGGAAGCGCCCAGCTCGTCCTCGTAGTCCTGCTGGAACCGGCAGCTTGAGGGAGGGCTGCTGAGGCGGCAGGGGCGGAGCCTGCAGCGCGCGCGGCAGTTCAAAAGGGGCTGTGAACACGGCTAACGGTCACTCGCTGAGGAGACCAGCTGCAGTGCAGGTAGGTCCGCACTGGGGAAAGGGATCGGAGGCGGGGGAAAAAAAGGGATCGGAGGCGAAAAGGGCCGGCAAGGGGCTGTCTTTGGGGGCTTTCGAAGCCGGCGGAAGCGCCCAGCTCGTCCTCGTAGTCCTGCTGGAACCGGCAGCTTGAGGGAGGGATGCTGAGGCGGCAGGGGCGGAGCCTGCAGCGCGCGCGGCAGTTCAAAAGGGGCTGTGAACAGGCTAACGGTCACTCGCTGAGGAGACCAGCTGCAGTGCAGGTAGGTCCGCACTGGGGGAAAGGGATCGGAGGCGGGGGAAAAAAAGGGATCGGAGGCGAAAAGGGCCGGCAAGGGGCTGTCTTTGGGGGCTTTCGAAGCCGGAGGAAGCGCCCAGCTCGTCCTCGTAGTCCTGCTGGAACCGGCAGCTTGAGGGAGGGCTGCTGAGGCGGCAGGGGCGGAGCCTGCAGCGCGCGCGGCAGTTCAAAAGGGGCTGTGAACAGGCTAACGGTCACTCGCTGAGGAGACCAGCTGCAGTGCAGGTAGGTCCGCACTGGGGAAAGGGATCGGAGGCGGGGGAAAAAAAGGGATCGGAGGCAAAAAGGGCTGGCAAGGGGCTCTCTTTGGGCGCTTTCGAAGCCGGAGGAGGTACCAGGTAGATGAGAATAGCCTTTTTTCAGTTGTGCCCAGTGATAGGACTGGAGGTAACGGGCACAAACTTGAGCACAGGAAGTTCCATCTTAACACGAGGAGGAACTTCTTTACTCTGAGGGTGGCAGAGCACTGGCACAGGCTGCCCAGAGAGGTTCTGGAGTCTCCCACACTGGAGACATTCCAAACCCGCCTGGACGCCATCCTGTGCAACCTGCTGTAGGTGACCCTGCTGTGGCAGGGGGATTGGACTTAGATGATCTCCAGAGGTCCCTTCCGACCCTGACGATTCTGTGATTCTGTATCGAGCTCACAGGACGACGAGCACATCGCCAGCAGGCACTGGGAACGTCCCAGGCTGGACTCGGTGACAGACGGGACCTGGAGCTGAACTCAGGAGCTGTTGTCGGCAACGCACAGTGCGCGATTAAAGGTAGATGAAGAGACAAAGTCCTCCTTGGGTGCCGGCCATTGAAGAAAAACACTGACTCCTTTGGTTGCTCAGTTTTTATAGTGAGCATGATGCAGATGGGATGGAATACCCCATTGGCCAGTTTTGGGCCACCTGTCCCATCCGCCCTGTCCCATTCTGCTTCCGGCACAAGTTTTCCCACGTCTACCCTTCAGATTCTCTCCACCGTCCCACTGGGGGAGAGTGGTTGAGCAGTGTGATGCCAAGCTGCCTACTGGCGTTAACCCACACCTGGGAAGCCAAAGCCCAGTGAATCATGAAAGCAGCACCAGCTCTTCTGCAAAACACTCCCTGACACTGGGGCAGCCGAGCAGCCAGCACCCTGTGCCCACCTTCCCCAACAAAGCGATGCGTGGCCACTCACGGACACAGCCTTTGTTCAAACAAGTGATTTATTGACATCTTTGTACAGGGGAAAGCTCCCAGAGGGAGGCTCTGGTGCAAGGCTCCTTGCAGCGGTCTCTTCAGCTGCATCCGGTCCCACTCTGCAGAGTGTGCTTTTGCTGTGGAGGAAAGGTGCGGCAACAGTTCCCACTGCCGACCGAGCAGCGTGTTCTTCATGTCCAGCGGGCTCCGTTCCGTGGCACCAGCTCCCCTGGGAGTGTCTGCAGGCCTGACCCTGTGCCGGGAGAACTGCCCCTCTGCCATAGCACAGCTCTCTGGCCACGTCCTGCTGCTGGTGACACTGTCCACTGCCTACTTGGGGCTCAGCAAGCTGTACAAGTCACCATGCCGCACCCCAAAGATCACCTGAATCAGGACGGTACTGTTGGAAGCGTCCGTCAGCCGGAGCTTGCAGGAGCGCCTGGCGGGCAGCACTGTGAGATGGCAGTGTCTCGACTGAGGCAAAGCCACCCAGGCGTCTTTTACCAAGTTTTGGAACCACTGGGTGGTTTTCTCTATGTCGAGGTAGGGCCCGGTGCAGAGGGTGCCTAGGAGGCTGGCACCCTGATGTGTCTGCAGCTTCTCCTTGGGGTGGTGGAGGAAGCACAGCGCGTCCTTCGCCAGCCGCTTGCTCATGCAGGTGCACTCCAGCTCCACGCGGAGGCGGGAGTACTTTGCCGGCATCTCCCCCGTGGTGCACGGCTCCAGGTGGAAGGCATGCCCATGGGGGGGCTTCAGGGGCACGAGCAGGCAGTAGACAGCGTCATCCTCATGGGCACCTCCTAAAGCGCTGTCCAGCCCGACGACCGACTGCAGTGTTGGCATTAAGCTGTTCCGGCAGTGTTTTCGGCAGATACAGAGCAGTTCATCCACCAGGTCCTCCACCATTCTGCTTGATTCTGGAAGGTGGATGTAGCTTTTGGCCGAAATTCTGCACACATGGCATGCGAGACTGGGTTTTCCTTCCCACTCCTCCATATCCACCTGGTTTCTGGAACAGCCCTCTTTGCTGCTGCTGGCTGTCTGACAGCTCCTTTTCCTCAGCCACCTGCAGAGCCCAAAGAGCAGGACCACGATGCCGGCAACGGCCCAGAACTGCCACTGCTGCAAAGCAGAGAAGAGCAGGGCTCTACCCAGGCTACATCAGGCTGGCGCCAGTCACCAGCAGGGTTCCCCAGGGCTCAGTGTTAGGGCCAGTGCTCTTTAATGTTTTTATGACTGATCTGGATGCGGGGATGGAACGTACTTTAAGTAAGTTTGCCGATGATAGTAACCTAGGAGGAGCTGTGGACTCCCTCGAGGGCAGAGAGGCCTTACGGGCGAGATCTGGGCAGACTAGAGAGCCGGGCAATCCCCATCCGTATGGAGTTTAGCAAGAGCCAGTGCGGGAGTCTCTGCCTGGCATGGCGTAATCCTGCTGATACATACCAACTGGGGGAAGAGAGGTGGGAGAGCAGCCGTGCAGAAAGAGATCTGGGGGTTTGGGTTGATGGCAGGTTGCATACGAGTCACGAGTGTGCCCTGGCAGCAGCCCAAAGGGCCGACCGTGTCCTGGGGTGCATCCAGCACAGACAGCATAGCTAGCCGGTTGAGGGAGGAGACTGTCCCACCCTGCACTGCACTGGTGCGGCCCCACCTCGAGTTCTGTGTGCAGTTTTGGGCACCTCAATATGAGAAGGACATCAAACCATGAGAGCGTGTCCAGAGGAGGGTGACCAAGATGGGGAAAGGCCTCAAGGGCAAGACTGCTGTGGTGGTTTGGGCTGCGCTGGCCACTAAAACACACGACAGATGCTCTCTTTTTACCTCTCTCCCCTTCAGAGAAGGGAGAGCATCTCCCTTCAGAGGAGAGGGGAGAAAAACAGAGAGAGAGAGAGAGACTTCTGAGTTGAAAAGAATCTTACGAGTTGAAAAGAAACTAAACTTCTTTAAAGAAATATGACTAATAAAAGGAAAAGATAATTATAATACCAAAAAATAAAATAATGAATCTGTCCAACATATTTACCTTGACTTCAGCAAGGCTTTCGACACTGTCTCCCACGTCATCCTCACAGGCAAGCTTAGGAAGTGTGGGTTAGATGAATGGACGGTGGGGTGGATTCAACAGTAGCTGACAGACAGAGCTCAGAGGGTTGTGGTTAGTGGTGCAGAGTCCAGTTGGAAGCCAGTAACAAGTGGTGTCCCTCAGGGGTCAGTACTGGGTCCAGTCCTGTTCAATATATTCATCAATGACCTGGATGAAGGGATAGAGTGTTCCATCAGCAAGTTTGCTGACGATACAAAACTGGGAGGGGTGGCTGACACGCCGGAAGGCTGTGCTGCCACACAGCGTGACCTGGACAGGCTGGAGAGTTGGGCAGAAAAAAAACTGATGAAGTTCAACAAAGGCAAGTGTAGGGTACTGCAGCTGGGGAGGAATAACCCCATGCATCAGTGCAGGTTGGGGGCTGACCTCCTGGAGAGCAGCTCTGTGGAAAGGGACCTGGGAGTCGTGGTGGACAACAGGATGACCGTGAGCCAGCAATGTGCCCTGGTGGCCAAGAAGGCCAATGGCATCCTGGGCTGCATCAAGAAGAGTGTGGCCAGCAGGTCGAGGGAGGTCATCCTCCCCCTCTACTCTGCCCTGGTGAGGCCGCATCTGGAGTACTGCGTCCAGTTCTGGGCTCCCCGGTTCAAGAAGGACAGGGAACTGCTGGAGAGAGTCCAGCAAAGGGCTACCAAGATGATTAGGGGATTGGAACATCTTCCTTATGAGGAAAGGCTCAGGGACTTGGGTCTTTTTAGTCTAGAAAAAAGAAGACTGAGGGGGGGATCTTACCAATCACTTATAAATACTTAAAGGGAGGGTGCCAGGTAGATGAGAAGAGTCTTTTTTCAGTTGTGCCCAGTGATCACCAGGTCATTCGCTGAGGAGACCAGCTCCACTCGCTGAGGAGACCAGCTGCAGTGCAGGTAGGTCCGCACTGGGGAAAGGGATCGGAGGCGGGGGAAAAAAAGGGATCGGAGGCGAAAAGGGCCGGCAAGGGGCTGTCTTTGGGGGCTTTCGAAGCCGGCGGAAGCGCCCAGCTCGTCCTCGTAGTCCTGCTGGAACCGGCAGCTTGAGGGAGGGCTGCTGAGGCGGCAGGGGCGGAGCCTGCAGCGCGCGCGGCAGTTCAAAAGGGGCTGTGAACACGCTAACGGTCACTCGCTGAGGAGACCAGCTGCAGTGCAGGTAGGTCCGCACTGGGGAAAGGGATCGGAGGCGGGGGAAAAAAAGGGATCGGAGGCGAAAAGGGCCGGCAAGGGGCTGTCCTTGGGGGCTTTCGAAGCCGGCGGAAGCGCCCAGCTCGTCCTCGTAGTCCTGCTGGAACCGGCAGCTTGAGGGAGGGCTGCTGAGGCGGCAGGGGGCGGAGCCTGCAGCGCGCGCGGCAGTTCAAAAGGGGCTGTGAACACGCTAACGGTCACTCGCTGAGGAGACCAGCTGCAGTGCAGGTAGGTCCGCACTGGGGAAAGGGATCGGAGGCGGGGGGAAAAAAAGGGATCGGAGGCGAAAAGGGCCGGCAAGGGGCTGTCTTTGGGGGCTTTCGAAGCCGGCGGAAGCGCCCAGCTCGTCCTCGTAGTCCTGCTGGAACCGGCAGCTTGAGGGAGGGATGCTGAGGCGGCAGGGGCGGAGCCTGCAGCGCGCGCGGGCAGTTCAAAAGGGGCTGTGAACAGGCTAACGGTCACTCGCTGAGGAGACCAGCTGCAGTGCAGGTAGGTCCGCACTGGGGAAAGGGATCGGAGGCGGGGGAAAAAAAGGGATCGGAGGCGAAAAGGGCCGGCAAGGGGCTGTCTTTGGGGGCTTTCGAAGCCGGAGGAAGCGCCCAGCTCGTCCTCGTAGTCCTGCTGGAACCGGCAGCTTGAGGGAGGGCTGCTGAGGCGGCAGGGGCGGAGCCTGCAGCGCGCGCGGCAGTTCAAAAGGGGCTGTGAACACGCTAACGGTCACTCGCTGAGGAGACCAGCTGCAGTGCAGGTAGGTCCGCACTGGGGAAAGGGATCGGAGGCGGGGGAAAAAAAGGGATCGGAGGCGAAAAGGGCCGGCAAGGGGCTGTCTTTGGGGGCTTTCGAAGCCGGCGGAAGCGCCCAGCTCGTCCTCGTAGTCCTGCTGGAACCGGCAGCTTGAGGGAGGGCTGCTGAGGCGGCAGGGGCGGAGCCTGCAGCGCGCGCGGCAGTTCAAAAGGGGGCTGTGAACACGCTAACGGTCACTCGCTGAGGAGACCAGCTGCAGTGCAGGTAGGTCCGCACTGGGGAAAGGGATCGGAGGCGGGGGAAAAAAAGGGATCGGAGGCAAAAAGGGCCGGCAAGGGGCTCTCTTTGGGCGCTTTCGAAGCCGGAGGAGGTACCAGGTAGATGAGAATAGCCTTTTTTCAGTTGTGCCCAGTGATAGGACTGGAGGTAACGGGCACAAACTTGAGCACAGGAAGTTCCATCTTAACACGAGGAGGAACTTCTTTACTCTGAGGGTGGCAGAGCACTGGCACAGGCTGCCCAGAGAGGTTCTGGAGTCTCCCACACTGGAGACATTCCAAACCCGCCTGGACGCCATCCTGTGCAACCTGCTGTAGGTGACCCTGCTGTGGCAGGGGGATTGGACTTAGATGATCTCCAGAGGTCCCTTCCGACCCTGACGATTCTGTGATTCTGTATCGAGCTCACAGGACGACGAGCACATCGCCAGCAGGCACTGGGAACGTCCCAGGCTGGACTCGGTGACAGACGGGACCTGGAGCTGAACTCAGGAGCTGTTGTCGGCAACGCACAGTGCGCGATTAAAGGTAGATGAAGAGACAAAGTCCTCCTTGGGTGCCGGCCATTGAAGAAAAACACTGACTCCTTTGGTTGCTCAGTTTTTATAGTGAGCATGATGCAGATGGGATGGAATACCCCATTGGCCAGTTTTGGGCCACCTGTCCCATCCGCCCTGTCCCATTCTGCTTCCGGCACAAGTTTTCCCACGTCTACCCTTCAGATTCTCTCCACCGTCCCACTGGGGGAGAGTGGTTGAGCAGTGTGATGCCAAGCTGCCTACTGGCGTTAACCCACACCTGGGAAGCCAAAGCCCAGTGAATCATGAAAGCAGCACCAGCTCTTCTGCAAAACACTCCCTGACACTGGGGCAGCCGAGCAGCCAGCACCCTGTGCCCACCTTCCCCAACAAAGCGATGCGTGGCCACTCACGGACACAGCCTTTGTTCAAACAAGTGATTTATTGACATCTTTGTACAGGGGAAAGCTCCCAGAGGGAGGCTCTGGTGCAAGGCTCCTTGCAGCGGTCTCTTCAGCTGCATCCGGTCCCACTCTGCAGAGTGTGCTTTTGCTGTGGAGGAAAGGTGCGGCAACAGTTCCCACTGCCGACCGAGCAGCGTGTTCTTCATGTCCAGCGGGCTCCGTTCCGTGGCACCAGCTCCCCTGGGAGTGTCTGCAGGCCTGACCCTGTGCCGGGAGAACTGCCCCTCTGCCATAGCACAGCTCTCTGGCCACGTCCTGCTGCTGGTGACACTGTCCACTGCCTACTTGGGGCTCAGCAAGCTGTACAAGTCACCATGCCGCACCCCAAAGATCACCTGAATCAGGACGGTACTGTTGGAAGCGTCCGTCAGCCGGAGCTTGCAGGAGCGCCTGGCGGGCAGCACTGTGAGATGGCAGTGTCTCGACTGAGGCAAAGCCACCCAGGCGTCTTTTACCAAGTTTTGGAACCACTGGGTGGTTTTCTCTATGTCGAGGTAGGGCCCGGTGCAGAGGGTGCCTAGGAGGCTGGCACCCTGATGTGTCTGCAGCTTCTCCTTGGGGTGGTGGAGGAAGCACAGCGCGTCCTTCGCCAGCCGCTTGCTCATGCAGGTGCACTCCAGCTCCACGCGGAGGCGGGAGTACTTTGCCGGCATCTCCCCCGTGGTGCACGGCTCCAGCTGGAAGGCATGCCCATGGCGGGGCTTCAGGGGCACGAGCAGGCAGTAGACAGCGTCATCCTCATGGGCACCTCCTAAAGCGCTGTCCAGCCCGACGACCGACTGCAGTGTTGGCATTAAGCTGTTCCGGCAGTGTTTTCGGCAGATAGAGAGCAGTTCATCCACCAGGTCCTCCACCATTGTGAAACCTTCTGAGAGGTCGAGGAGGCGCTTGGCCGAAATTGTGCCCACATCCCATGCGAGACTGGGTTTTTCTTCCCACTCCTCCATATCCACCTCGTTTCTGGAACAGCCCTCCTTGCTGCTGCTGGCTGGCTGACACCTCCTTTTCCTCAGCCACCTGCAGAGCCCAAAGAGCAGGACCACAACGCCGGCAACGGCCCAGAACTGCCACTGCTGCAAAGCAGAGAAGAGCAGGGCTCCCCAGGCTACATCAGGCTGGCGCCAGTCACCAGCAGGGTTCCCCAGGGCTCAGTGTTAGGGCCAGTGCTCTTTAATGTTTTTATGACTGATCTGGATGCAGGGATGGAACGTACTTTAAGTAAGTTTGCCGATGATAGTAACCTAGGAGGAGCTGTGGACTCCCTCGAGGGCAGAGAGGCCTTACGGGCGAGATCTGGGCAGACTAGAGAGCCGGGCAATCCCCATCCGTATGGAGTTTAGCAAGAGCCAGTGCGGGAGTCTCTGCCTGGCATGGCGTAATCCTGCTGATACATACCAACTGGGGGAAGAGAGGTGGGAGAGCAGCCGTGCAGAAAGAGATCTGGGGGTTTGGGTTGATGGCAGGTTGCATACGAGTCACGAGTGTGCCCTGGCAGCAGCCCAAAGGGCCGACCGTGTCCTGGGGTGCATCCAGCACAGACAGCATAGCTAGCCGGTTGAGGGAGGAGACTGTCCCACCCTGCACTGCACTGGTGCGGCCCCACCTCGAGTTCTGTGTGCAGTTTTGGGCACCTCAATATGAGAAGGACATCAAACCATGAGAGCGTGTCCAGAGGAGGGTGACCAAGATGGGGAAAGGCCTCAAGGGCAAGACTGCTGTGGTGGTTTGGGCTGCGCTGGCCACTAAAACACACGACAGATGCTCTCTTTTTACCTCTCTCCCCTTCAGAGAAGGGAGAGCATCTCCCTTCAGAGGAGAGGGGAGAAAAACAGAGAGAGAGAGAGAGAGACTTCTGAGTTGAAAAGAATCTTACGAGTTGAAAAGAAACTAAACTTCTTTAAAGAAATATGACTAATAAAAGGAAAAGATAATTATAATACCAAAAAATAAAATAATGAATCTGTCCAACATATTTACCTTGACTTCAGCAAGGCTTTCGACACTGTCTCCCACGTCATCCTCACAGGCAAGCTTAGGAAGTGTGGGTTAGATGAATGGACGGTGGGGTGGATTCAACAGTAGCTGACAGACAGAGCTCAGAGGGTTGTGGTTAGTGGTGCAGAGTCCAGTTGGAAGCCAGTAACAAGTGGTGTCCCTCAGGGGTCAGTACTGGGTCCAGTCCTGTTCAATATATTCATCAATGACCTGGATGAAGGGATAGAGTGTTCCATCAGCAAGTTTGCTGACGATACAAAACTGGGAGGGGTGGCTGACACGCCGGAAGGCTGTGCTGCCACACAGCGTGACCTGGACAGGCTGGAGAGTTGGGCAGAAAAAAAACTGATGAAGTTCAACAAAGGCAAGTGTAGGGTACTGCAGCTGGGGAGGAATAACCCCATGCATCAGTGCAGGTTGGGGGCTGACCTCCTGGAGAGCAGCTCTGTGGAAAGGGACCTGGGAGTCGTGGTGGACAACAGGATGACCGTGAGCCAGCAATGTGCCCTGGTGGCCAAGAAGGCCAATGGCATCCTGGGCTGCATCAAGAAGAGTGTGGCCAGCAGGTCGAGGGAGGTCATCCTCCCCCTCTACTCTGCCCTGGTGAGGCCGCATCTGGAGTACTGCGTCCAGTTCTGGGCTCCCCGGTTCAAGAAGGACAGGGAACTGCTGGAGAGAGTCCAGCAAAGGGCTACCAAGATGATTAGGGGATTGGAACATCTTCCTTATGAGGAAAGGCTCAGGGACTTGGGTCTTTTTAGTCTAGAAAAAAGAAGACTGAGGGGGGGATCTTACCAATCACTTATAAATACTTAAAGGGAGGGTGCCAGGTAGATGAGAAGAGTCTTTTTTCAGTTGTGCCCAGTGATCACCAGGTCATTCGCTGAGGAGACCAGCTCCACTCGCTGAGGAGACCAGCTGCAGTGCAGGTAGGTCCGCACTGGGGAAAGGGATCGGAGGCGGGGGAAAAAAAGGGATCGGAGGCGAAAAGGGCCGGCAAGGGGCTGTCTTTGGGGGCTTTCGAAGCCGGCGGAAGCGCCCAGCTCGTCCTCGTAGTCCTGCTGGAACCGGCAGCTTGAGGGAGGGCTGCTGAGGCGGCAGGGGCGGAGCCTGCAGCGCGCGCGGCAGTTCAAAAGGGGCTGTGAACACGCTAACGGTCACTCGCTGAGGAGACCAGCTGCAGTGCAGGTAGGTCCGCACTGGGGAAAGGGATCGGAGGCGGGGGAAAAAAAGGGATCGGAGGCGAAAAGGGCCGGCAAGGGGCTGTCCTTGGGGGCTTTCGAAGCCGGAGGAAGCGCCCAGCTCGTCCTCGTAGTCCTGCTGGAACCGGCAGCTTGAGGGAGGGATGCTGAGGCGGCAGGGGCGGAGCCTGCAGCGCGCGCGGCAGTTCAAAAGGGGCTGTGAACACGCTAACGGTCACTCGCTGAGGAGACCAGCTGCAGTGCAGGTAGGTCCGCACTGGGGAAAGGGATCGGAGGCGGGGGAAAAAAAAGGGATCGGAGGCGAAAAGGGCCGGCAAGGGGCTGTCTTTGGGGGCTTTCGAAGCCGGCGGAAGCGCCCAGCTCGTCCTCGTAGTCCTGCTGGAACCGGCAGCTTGAGGGAGGGATGCTGAGGCGGCAGGGGCGGAGCCTGCAGCGCGCGCGGCAGTTCAAAAGGGGCTGTGAACAGGCTAACGGTCACTCGCTGAGGAGACCAGCTGCAGTGCAGGTAGGTCCGCACTGGGGAAAGGGATCGGAGGCGGGGGAAAAAAAGGGATCGGAGGCGAAAAGGGCCGGCAAGGGGCTGTCTTTGGGGGCTTTCGAAGCCGGAGGAAGCGCCCAGCTCGTCCTCGTAGTCCTGCTGGAACCGGCAGCTTGAGGGAGGGCTGCTGAGGCGGCAGGGGCGGAGCCTGCAGCGCGCGCGGCAGTTCAAAAGGGGCTGTGAACACGCTAACGGTCACTCGCTGAGGAGACCAGCTGCAGTGCAGGTAGGTCCGCACTGGGGAAAGGGATCGGAGGCGGGGGAAAAAAAGGGATCGGAGGCGAAAAGGGCCGGCAAGGGGCTGTCTTTGGGGGCTTTCGAAGCCGGAGGAAGCGCCCAGCTCGTCCTCGTAGTCCTGCTGGAACCGGCAGCTTGAGGGAGGGCTGCTGAGGCGGCAGGGGCGGAGCCTGCAGCGCGCGCGGCAGTTCAAAAGGGGCTGTGAACACGCTAACGGTCACTCGCTGAGGAGACCAGCTGCAGTGCAGGTAGGTCCGCACTGGGGAAAGGGATCGGAGGCGGGGGAAAAAAAGGGATCGGAGGCAAAAAGGGCCGGCAAGGGGCTCTCTTTGGGCGCTTTCGAAGCCGGAGGAGGTACCAGGTAGATGAGAATAGCCTTTTTTCAGTTGTGCCCAGTGATAGGACTGGAGGTAACGGGCACAAACTTGAGCACAGGAAGTTCCATCTTAACACGAGGAGGAACTTCTTTACTCTGAGGGTGGCAGAGCACTGGCACAGGCTGCCCAGAGAGGTTCTGGAGTCTCCCACACTGGAGACATTCCAAACCCGCCTGGACGCCATCCTGTGCAACCTGCTGTAGGTGACCCTGCTGTGGCAGGGGGATTGGACTTAGATGATCTCCAGAGGTCCCTTCCGACCCTGACGATTCTGTGATTCTGTATCGAGCTCACAGGACGACGAGCACATCGCCAGCAGGCACTGGGAACGTCCCAGGCTGGACTCGGTGACAGACGGGACCTGGAGCTGAACTCAGGAGCTGTTGTCGGCAACGCACAGTGCGCGATTAAAGGTAGATGAAGAGACAAAGTCCTCCTTGGGTGCCGGCCATTGAAGAAAAACACTGACTCCTTTGGTTGCTCAGTTTTTATAGTGAGCATGATGCAGATGGGATGGAATACCCCATTGGCCAGTTTTGGGCCACCTGTCCCATCCGCCCTGTCCCATTCTGCTTCCGGCACAAGTTTTCCCACGTCTACCCTTCAGATTCTCTCCACCGTCCCACTGGGGGAGAGTGGTTGAGCAGTGTGATGCCAAGCTGCCTACTGGCGTTAACCCACACCTGGGAAGCCAAAGCCCAGTGAATCATGAAAGCAGCACCAGCTCTTCTGCAAAACACTCCCTGACACTGGGGCAGCCGAGCAGCCAGCACCCTGTGCCCACCTTCCCCAACAAAGCGATGCGTGGCCACTCACGGACACAGCCTTTGTTCAAACAAGTGATTTATTGACATCTTTGTACAGGGGAAAGCTCCCAGAGGGAGGCTCTGGTGCAAGGCTCCTTGCAGCGGTCTCTTCAGCTGCATCCGGTCCCACTCTGCAGAGTGTGCTTTTGCTGTGGAGGAAAGGTGCGGCAACAGTTCCCACTGCCGACCGAGCAGCGTGTTCTTCATGTCCAGCGGGCTCCGTTCCGTGGCACCAGCTCCCCTGGGAGTGTCTGCAGGCCTGACCCTGTGCCGGGAGAACTGCCCCTCTGCCATAGCACAGCTCTCTGGCCACGTCCTGCTGCTGGTGACACTGTCCACTGCCTACTTGGGGCTCAGCAAGCTGTACAAGTCACCATGCCGCACCCCAAAGATCACCTGAATCAGGACGGTACTGTTGGAAGCGTCCGTCAGCCGGAGCTTGCAGGAGCGCCTGGCGGGCAGCACTGTGAGATGGCAGTGTCTCGACTGAGGCAAAGCCACCCAGGCGTCTTTTACCAAGTTTTGGAACCACTGGGTGGTTTTCTCTATGTCGAGGTAGGGCCCGGTGCAGAGGGTGCCTAGGAGGCTGGCACCCTGATGTGTCTGCAGCTTCTCCTTGGGGTGGTGGAGGAAGCACAGCGCGTCCTTCGCCAGCCGCTTGCTCATGCAGGTGCACTCCAGCTCCACGCGGAGGCGGGAGTACTTTGCCGGCATCTCCCCCGTGGTGCACGGCTCCAGCTGGAAGGCATGCCCATGGCGGGGCTTCAGGGGCACGAGCAGGCAGTAGACAGCGTCATCCTCATGGGCACCTCCTAAAGCGCTGTCCAGCCCGACGACCGACTGCAGTGTTGGCATTAAGCTGTTCCGGCAGTGTTTTCGGCAGATAGAGAGCAGTTCATCCACCAGGTCCTCCACCATTGTGAAACCTTCTGAGAGGTCGAGGAGGCGCTTGGCCGAAATTGTGCCCACATCCCATGCGAGACTGGGTTTTTCTTCCCACTCCTCCATATCCACCTGGTTTCTGGAACAGCCCTCCTTGCTGCTGCTGGCTGGCTGACAGCTCCTTTTCCTCAGCCACCTGCAGAGCCCAAAGAGCAGGACCACAACGCCGGCAACGGCCCAGAACTGCCACTGCTGCAAGGCAGAGAAGAGCAGGGCTCCCCAGGCTACATCAGGCTGGCGCCAGTCACCAGCAGGGTTCCCCAGGGCTCAGTGTTAGGGCCAGTGCTCTTTAATGTTTTTATGACTGATCTGGATGCGGGGATGGAACGTACTTTAAGTAAGTTTGCCGATGATAGTAACCTAGGAGGAGCTGTGGACTCCCTCGAGGGCAGAGAGGCCTTACGGGCGAGATCTGGGCAGACTAGAGAGCCGGGCAATCCCCATCCGTATGGAGTTTAGCAAGAGCCAGTGCGGGAGTCTCTGCCTGGCATGGCGTAATCCTGCTGATACATACCAACTGGGGGAAGAGAGGTGGGAGAGCAGCCGTGCAGAAAGAGATCTGGGGGTTTGGGTTGATGGCAGGTTGCATACGAGTCACGAGTGTGCCCTGGCAGCAGCCCAAAGGGCCGACCGTGTCCTGGGGTGCATCCAGCACAGACAGCATAGCTAGCCGGTTGAGGGAGGAGACTGTCCCACCCTGCACTGCACTGGTGCGGCCCCACCTCGAGTTCTGTGTGCAGTTTTGGGCACCTCAATATGAGAAGGACATCAAACCATGAGAGCGTGTCCAGAGGAGGGTGACCAAGATGGGGAAAGGCCTCAAGGGCAAGACTGCTGTGGTGGTTTGGGCTGCGCTGGCCACTAAAACACACGACAGATGCTCTCTTTTTACCTCTCTCCCCTTCAGAGAAGGGAGAGCATCTCCCTTCAGAGGAGAGGGGAGAAAAACAGAGAGAGAGAGAGAGACTTCTGAGTTGAAAAGAATCTTACGAGTTGAAAAGAAACTAAACTTCTTTAAAGAAATATGACTAATAAAAGGAAAAGATAATTATAATACCAAAAAATAAAATAATGAATCTGTCCAACATATTTACCTTGACTTCAGCAAGGCTTTCGACACTGTCTCCCACGTCATCCTCACAGGCAAGCTTAGGAAGTGTGGGTTAGATGAATGGACGGTGGGGTGGATTCAACAGTAGCTGACAGACAGAGCTCAGAGGGTTGTGGTTAGTGGTGCAGAGTCCAGTTGGAAGCCAGTAACAAGTGGTGTCCCTCAGGGGTCAGTACTGGGTCCAGTCCTGTTCAATATATTCATCAATGACCTGGATGAAGGGATAGAGTGTTCCATCAGCAAGTTTGCTGACGATACAAAACTGGGAGGGGTGGCTGACACGCCGGAAGGCTGTGCTGCCACACAGCGTGACCTGGACAGGCTGGAGAGTTGGGCAGAAAAAAAAACTGATGAAGTTCAACAAAGGCAAGTGTAGGGTACTGCAGCTGGGGAGGAATAACCCCATGCATCAGTGCAGGTTGGGGGCTGACCTCCTGGAGAGCAGCTCTGTGGAAAGGGACCTGGGAGTCGTGGTGGACAACAGGATGACCGTGAGCCAGCAATGTGCCCTGGTGGCCAAGAAGGCCAATGGCATCCTGGGCTGCATCAAGAAGAGTGTGGCCAGCAGGTCGAGGGAGGTCATCCTCCCCCTCTACTCTGCCCTGGTGAGGCCGCATCTGGAGTACTGCGTCCAGTTCTGGGCTCCCCGGTTCAAGAAGGACAGGGAACTGCTGGAGAGAGTCCAGCAAAGGGCTACCAAGATGATTAGGGGATTGGAACATCTTCCTTATGAGGAAAGGCTCAGGGACTTGGGTCTTTTTAGTCTAGAAAAAAGAAGACTGAGGGGGGGATCTTACCAATCACTTATAAATACTTAAAGGGAGGGTGCCAGGTAGATGAGAAGAGTCTTTTTTCAGTTGTGCCCAGTGATCACCAGGTCATTCGCTGAGGAGACCAGCTCCACTCGCTGAGGAGACCAGCTGCAGTGCAGGTAGGTCCGCACTGGGGAAAGGGATCGGAGGCGGGGGAAAAAAAGGGATCGGAGGCGAAAAGGGCCGGCAAGGGGCTGTCTTTGGGGGCTTTCGAAGCCGGCGGAAGCGCCCAGCTCGTCCTCGTAGTCCTGCTGGAACCGGCAGCTTGAGGGAGGGCTGCTGAGGCGGCAGGGGCGGAGCCTGCAGCGCGCGCGGCAGTTCAAAAGGGGCTGTGAACACGCTAACGGTCACTCGCTGAGGAGACCAGCTGCAGTGCAGGTAGGTCCGCACTGGGGAAAGGGATCGGAGGCGGGGGAAAAAAAGGGATCGGAGGCGAAAAGGGCCGGCAAGGGGCTGTCCTTGGGGGCTTTCGAAGCCGGAGGAAGCGCCCAGCTCGTCCTCGTAGTCCTGCTGGAACCGGCAGCTTGAGGGAGGGCTGCTGAGGCGGCAGGGGCGGAGCCTGCAGCGCGCGCGGCAGTTCAAAAGGGGCTGTGAACACGCTAACGGTCACTCGCTGAGGAGACCAGCTGCAGTGCAGGTAGGTCCGCACTGGGGAAAGGGATCGGAGGCGGGGGAAAAAAAGGGATCGGAGGCGAAAAGGGCCGGCAAGGGGCTGTCTTTGGGGGCTTTCGAAGCCGGAGGAAGCGCCCAGCTCGTCCTCGTAGTCCTGCTGGAACCGGCAGCTTGAGGGAGGGCTGCTGAGGCGGCAGGGGCGGAGCCTGCAGCGCGCGCGGCAGTTCAAAAGGGGCTGTGAACAGGCTAACGGTCACTCGCTGAGGAGACCAGCTGCAGTGCAGGTAGGTCCGCACTGGGGAAAGGGATCGGAGGCGGGGGAAAAAAAGGGATCGGAGGCAAAAAGGGCTAGCAAGGGGCTCTCTTTGGGCGCTTTCGAAGCCGGAGGAGGTACCAGGTAGATGAGAATAGCCTTTTTTCAGTTGTGCCCAGTGATAGGACTGGAGGTAACGGGCACAAACTTGAGCACAGGAAGTTCCATCTTAACATGAGGAGGAACTTCTTTACTCTGAGGGTGGCAGAGCACTGGCACAGGCTGCCCAGAGAGGTTCTGGAGTCTCCCACACTGGAGACATTCCAAACCCGCCTGGACGCCATCCTGTGCAACCTGCTGTAGGTGACCCTGCTGTGGCAGGGGGATTGGACTTAGATGATCTCCAGAGGTCCCTTCCGACCCTGACGATTCTGTGATTCTGTATCGAGCTCACAGGACGACGAGCACATCGCCAGCAGGCACTGGGAACGTCCCAGGCTGGACTCGGTGACAGACGGGACCTGGAGCTGAACTCAGGAGCTGTTGTCGGCAACGCACAGTGCGCGATTAAAGGTAGATGAAGAGACAAAGTCCTCCTTGGGTGCCGGCCATTGAAGAAAAACACTGACTCCTTTGGTTGCTCAGTTTTTATAGTGAGCATGATGCAGATGGGATGGAATACCCCATTGGCCAGTTTTGGGCCACCTGTCCCATCCGCCCTGTCCCATTCTGCTTCCGGCACAAGTTTTCCCACGTCTACCCTTCAGATTCTCTCCACCGTCCCACTGGGGGAGAGTGGTTGAGCAGTGTGATGCCAAGCTGCCTACTGGCGTTAACCCACACCTGGGAAGCCAAAGCCCAGTGAATCATGAAAGCAGCACCAGCTCTTCTGCAAAACACTCCCTGACACTGGGGCAGCCGAGCAGCCAGCACCCTGTGCCCACCTTCCCCAACAAAGCGATGCGTGGCCACTCACGGACACAGCCTTTGTTCAAACAAGTGATTTATTGACATCTTTGTACAGGGGAAAGCTCCCAGAGGGAGGCTCTGGTGCAAGGCTCCTTGCAGCGGTCTCTTCAGCTGCATCCGGTCCCACTCTGCAGAGTGTGCTTTTGCTGTGGAGGAAAGGTGCGGCAACAGTTCCCACTGCCGACCGAGCAGCGTGTTCTTCATGTCCAGCGGGCTCCGTTCCGTGGCACCAGCTCCCCTGGGAGTGTCTGCAGGCCTGACCCTGTGCCGGGAGAACTGCCCCTCTGCCATAGCACAGCTCTCTGGCCACGTCCTGCTGCTGGTGACACTGTCCACTGCCTACTTGGGGCTCAGCAAGCTGTACAAGTCACCATGCCGCACCCCAAAGATCACCTGAATCAGGACGGTACTGTTGGAAGCGTCCGTCAGCCGGAGCTTGCAGGAGCGCCTGGCGGGCAGCACTGTGAGATGGCAGTGTCTCGACTGAGGCAAAGCCACCCAGGCGTCTTTTACCAAGTTTTGGAACCACTGGGTGGTTTTCTCTATGTCGAGGTAGGGCCCGGTGCAGAGGGTGCCTAGGAGGCTGGCACCCTGATGTGTCTGCAGCTTCTCCTTGGGGTGGTGGAGGAAGCACAGCGCGTCCTTCGCCAGCCGCTTGCTCATGCAGGTGCACTCCAGCTCCACGCGGAGGCGGGAGTACTTTGCCGGCATCTCCCCCGTGGTGCACGGCTCCAGCTGGAAGGCATGCCCATGGCGGGGCTTCAGGGGCACGAGCAGGCAGTAGACAGCGTCATCCTCATGGGCACCTCCTAAAGCGCTGTCCAGCCCGACGACCGACTGCAGTGTTGGCATTAAGCTGTTCCGGCAGTGTTTTCGGCAGATAGAGAGCAGTTCATCCACCAGGTCCTCCACCATTGTGAAACCTTCTGAGAGGTCGAGGAGGCGCTTGGCCGAAATTGTGCCCACATCCCATGCGAGACTGGGTTTTCCTTCCCACTCCTCCATATCCACCTCGTTTCTGGAACAGCCCTCCTTGCTGCTGCTGGCTGGCTGACACCTCCTTTTCCTCAGCCACCTGCAGAGCCCAAAGAGCAGGACCACAATGCCGGCAACGGCCCAGAACTGCCATTGCTGCAAGGCAGAGAAGAGCAGGGCTCCCCAGGCTACATCAGGCTGGCGCCAGTCACCAGCAGGGTTCCCCAGGGCTCAGTGTTAGGGCCAGTGCTCTTTAATGTTTTTATGACTGATCTGGATGCGGGGATGGAACGTACTTTAAGTAAGTTTGCCGATGATAGTAACCTAGGAGGAGCTGTGGACTCCCTCGAGGGCAGAGAGGCCTTACGGGCGAGATCTGGGCAGACTAGAGAGCCGGGCAATCCCCATCCGTATGGAGTTTAGCAAGAGCCAGTGCGGGAGTCTCTGCCTGGCATGGCGTAATCCTGCTGATACATACCAACTGGGGGAAGAGAGGTGGGAGAGCAGCCGTGCAGAAAGAGATCTGGGGGTTTGGGTTGATGGCAGGTTGCATACGAGTCACGAGTGTGCCCTGGCAGCAGCCCAAAGGGCCGACCGTGTCCTGGGGTGCATCCAGCACAGACAGCATAGCTAGCCGGTTGAGGGAGGAGACTGTCCCACCCTGCACTGCACTGGTGCGGCCCCACCTCGAGTTCTGTGTGCAGTTTTGGGCACCTCAATATGAGAAGGACATCAAACCATGAGAGCGTGTCCAGAGGAGGGTGACCAAGATGGGGAAAGGCCTCAAGGGCAAGACTGCTGTGGTGGTTTGGGCTGCGCTGGCCACTAAAACACACGACAGATGCTCTCTTTTTACCTCTCTCCCCTTCAGAGAAGGGAGAGCATCTCCCTTCAGAGGAGAGGGGAGAAAAACAGAGAGAGAGAGAGAGACTTCTGAGTTGAAAAGAATCTTACGAGTTGAAAAGAAACTAAACTTCTTTAAAGAAATATGACTAATAAAAGGAAAAGATAATTATAATACCAAAAAATAAAATAATGAATCTGTCCAACATATTTACCTTGACTTCAGCAAGGCTTTCGACACTGTCTCCCACGTCATCCTCACAGGCAAGCTTAGGAAGTGTGGGTTAGATGAATGGACGGTGGGGTGGATTCAACAGTAGCTGACAGACAGAGCTCAGAGGGTTGTGGTTAGTGGTGCAGAGTCCAGTTGGAAGCCAGTAACAAGTGGTGTCCCTCAGGGGTCAGTACTGGGTCCAGTCCTGTTCAATATATTCATCAATGACCTGGATGAAGGGATAGAGTGTTCCATCAGCAAGTTTGCTGACGATACAAAACTGGGAGGGGTGGCTGACACGCCGGAAGGCTGTGCTGCCACACAGCGTGACCTGGACAGGCTGGAGAGTTGGGCAGAAAAAAAACTGATGAAGTTCAACAAAGGCAAGTGTAGGGTACTGCAGCTGGGGAGGAATAACCCCATGCATCAGTGCAGGTTGGGGGCTGACCTCCTGGAGAGCAGCTCTGTGGAAAGGGACCTGGGAGTCGTGGTGGACAACAGGATGACCGTGAGCCAGCAATGTGCCCTGGTGGCCAAGAAGGCCAATGGCATCCTGGGCTGCATCAAGAAGAGTGTGGCCAGCAGGTCGAGGGAGGTCATCCTCCCCCTCTACTCTGCCCTGGTGAGGCCGCATCTGGAGTACTGCGTCCAGTTCTGGGCTCCCCGGTTCAAGAAGGACAGGGAACTGCTGGAGAGAGTCCAGCAAAGGGCTACCAAGATGATTAGGGGATTGGAACATCTTCCTTATGAGGAAAGGCTCAGGGACTTGGGTCTTTTTAGTCTAGAAAAAAGAAGACTGAGGGGGGGATCTTACCAATCACTTATAAATACTTAAAGGGAGGGTGCCAGGTAGATGAGAAGAGTCTTTTTTCAGTTGTGCCCAGTGATCACCAGGTCATTCGCTGAGGAGACCAGCTCCACTCGCTGAGGAGACCAGCTGCAGTGCAGGTAGGTCCGCACTGGGGAAAGGGATCGGAGGCGGGGGAAAAAAAGGGATCGGAGGCGAAAAGGGCCGGCAAGGGGCTGTCTTTGGGGGCTTTCGAAGCCGGCGGAAGCGCCCAGCTCGTCCTCGTAGTCCTGCTGGAACCGGCAGCTTGAGGGAGGGCTGCTGAGGCGGCAGGGGCGGAGCCTGCAGCGCGCGCGGCAGTTCAAAAGGGGCTGTGAACACGCTAACGGTCACTCGCTGAGGAGACCAGCTGCAGTGCAGGTAGGTCCGCACTGGGGAAAGGGATCGGAGGCGGGGGAAAAAAAGGGATCGGAGGCGAAAAGGGCCGGCAAGGGGCTGTCCTTGGGGGCTTTCGAAGCCGGAGGAAGCGCCCAGCTCGTCCTCGTAGTCCTGCTGGAACCGGCAGCTTGAGGGAGGGCTGCTGAGGCGGCAGGGGCGGAGCCTGCAGCGCGCGCGGCAGTTCAAAAGGGGCTGTGAACACGCTAACGGTCACTCGCTGAGGAGACCAGCTGCAGTGCAGGTAGGTCCGCACTGGGGAAAGGGATCGGAGGTGGGGGAAAAAAAGGGATCGGAGGCGAAAAGGGCCGGCAAGGGGCTGTCTTTGGGGGCTTTCGAAGCCGGAGGAAGCGCCCAGCTCGTCCTCGTAGTCCTGCTGGAACCGGCAGCTTGAGGGAGGGCTGCTGAGGCGGCAGGGGCGGAGCCTGCAGCGCGCGCGGCAGTTCAAAAGGGGCTGTGAACAGGCTAACGGTCACTCGCTGAGGAGACCAGCTGCAGTGCAGGTAGGTCCGCACTGGGGAAAGGGATCGGAGGCGGGGGAAAAAAAGGGATCGGAGGCAAAAAGGGCTAGGCAAGGGGCTCTCTTTGGGCGCTTTCGAAGCCGGAGGAGGTACCAGGTAGATGAGAATAGCCTTTTTTCAGTTGTGCCCAGTGATAGGACTGGAGGTAACGGGCACAAACTTGAGCACAGGAAGTTCCATCTTAACACGAGGAGGAACTTCTTTACTCTGAGGGTGGCAGAGCACTGGCACAGGCTGCCCAGAGAGGTTCTGGAGTCTCCCACACTGGAGACATTCCAAACCCGCCTGGACGCCATCCTGTGCAACCTGCTGTAGGTGACCCTGCTGTGGCAGGGGGATTGGACTTAGATGATCTCCAGAGGTCCCTTCCGACCCTGACGATTCTGTGATTCTGTATCGAGCTCACAGGACGACGAGCACATCGCCAGCAGGCACTGGGAACGTCCCAGGCTGGACTCGGTGACAGACGGGACCTGGAGCTGAACTCAGGAGCTGTTGTCGGCAACGCACAGTGCGCGATTAAAGGTAGATGAAGAGACAAAGTCCTCCTTGGGTGCCGGCCATTGAAGAAAAACACTGACTCCTTTGGTTGCTCAGTTTTTATAGTGAGCATGATGCAGATGGGATGGAATACCCCATTGGCCAGTTTTGGGCCACCTGTCCCATCCGCCCTGTCCCATTCTGCTTCCGGCACAAGTTTTCCCACGTCTACCCTTCAGATTCTCTCCACCGTCCCACTGGGGGAGAGTGGTTGAGCAGTGTGATGCCAAGCTGCCTACTGGCGTTAACCCACACCTGGGAAGCCAAAGCCCAGTGAATCATGAAAGCAGCACCAGCTCTTCTGCAAAACACTCCCTGACACTGGGGCAGCCGAGCAGCCAGCACCCTGTGCCCACCTTCCCCAACAAAGCGATGCGTGGCCACTCACGGACACAGCCTTTGTTCAAACAAGTGATTTATTGACATCTTTGTACAGGGGAAAGCTCCCAGAGGGAGGCTCTGGTGCAAGGCTCCTTGCAGCGGTCTCTTCAGCTGCATCCGGTCCCACTCTGCAGAGTGTGCTTTTGCTGTGGAGGAAAGGTGCGGCAACAGTTCCCACTGCCGACCGAGCAGCGTGTTCTTCATGTCCAGCGGGCTCCGTTCCGTGGCACCAGCTCCCCTGGGAGTGTCTGCAGGCCTGACCCTGTGCCGGGAGAACTGCCCCTCTGCCATAGCACAGCTCTCTGGCCACGTCCTGCTGCTGGTGACACTGTCCACTGCCTACTTGGGGCTCAGCAAGCTGTACAAGTCACCATGCCGCACCCCAAAGATCACCTGAATCAGGACGGTACTGTTGGAAGCGTCCGTCAGCCGGAGCTTGCAGGAGCGCCTGGCGGGCAGCACTGTGAGATGGCAGTGTCTCGACTGAGGCAAAGCCACCCAGGCGTCTTTTACCAAGTTTTGGAACCACTGGGTGGTTTTCTCTATGTCGAGGTAGGGCCCGGTGCAGAGGGTGCCTAGGAGGCTGGCACCCTGATGTGTCTGCAGCTTCTCCTTGGGGTGGTGGAGGAAGCACAGCGCGTCCTTCGCCAGCCGCTTGCTCATGCAGGTGCACTCCAGCTCCACGCGGAGGCGGGAGTACTTTGCCGGCATCTCCCCCGTGGTGCACGGCTCCAGCTGGAAGGCATGCCCATGGCGGGGCTTCAGGGGCACGAGCAGGCAGTAGACAGCGTCATCCTCATGGGCACCTCCTAAAGCGCTGTCCAGCCCGACGACCGACTGCAGTGTTGGCATTAAGCTGTTCCGGCAGTGTTTTCGGCAGATAGAGAGCAGTTCATCCACCAGGTCCTCCACCATTGTGAAACCTTCTGAGAGGTCGAGGAGGCGCTTGGCCGAAATTGTGCCCACATCCCATGCGAGACTGGGTTTTTCTTCCCACTCCTCCATATCCACCTCGTTTCTGGAACAGCCCTCCTTGCTGCTGCTGGCTGGCTGACACCTCCTTTTCCTCAGCCACCTGCAGAGCCCAAAGAGCAGGACCACAATGCCGGCAACGGCCCAGAACTGCCACTGCTGCAAAGCAGAGAAGAGCAGGGCTCCCCAGGCTACATCAGGCTGGCGCCAGTCACCAGCAGGGTTCCCCAGGGCTCAGTGTTAGGGCCAGTGCTCTTTAATGTTTTTATGACTGATCTGGATGCGGGGATGGAACGTACTTTAAGTAAGTTTGCCGATGATAGTAACCTAGGAGGAGCTGTGGACTCCCTCGAGGGCAGAGAGGCCTTACGGGCGAGATCTGGGCAGACTAGAGAGCCGGGCAATCCCCATCCGTATGGAGTTTAGCAAGAGCCAGTGCGGGAGTCTCTGCCTGGCATGGCGTAATCCTGCTGATACATACCAACTGGGGGAAGAGAGGTGGGAGAGCAGCCGTGCAGAAAGAGATCTGGGGGTTTGGGTTGATGGCAGGTTGCATACGAGTCACGAGTGTGCCCTGGCAGCAGCCCAAAGGGCCGACCGTGTCCTGGGGTGCATCCAGCACAGACAGCATAGCTAGCCGGTTGAGGGAGGAGACTGTCCCACCCTGCACTGCACTGGTGCGGCCCCACCTCGAGTTCTGTGTGCAGTTTTGGGCACCTCAATATGAGAAGGACATCAAACCATGAGAGCGTGTCCAGAGGAGGGTGACCAAGATGGGGAAAGGCCTCAAGGGCAAGACTGCTGTGGTGGTTTGGGCTGCGCTGGCCACTAAAACACACGACAGATGCTCTCTTTTTACCTCTCTCCCCTTCAGAGAAGGGAGAGCATCTCCCTTCAGAGGAGAGGGGAGAAAAACAGAGAGAGAGAGAGAGACTTCTGAGTTGAAAAGAATCTTACGAGTTGAAAAGAAACTAAACTTCTTTAAAGAAATATGACTAATAAAAGGAAAAGATAATTATAATACCAAAAAATAAAATAATGAATCTGTCCAACATATTTACCTTGACTTCAGCAAGGCTTTCGACACTGTCTCCCACGTCATCCTCACAGGCAAGCTTAGGAAGTGTGGGTTAGATGAATGGACGGTGGGGTGGATTCAACAGTAGCTGACAGACAGAGCTCAGAGGGTTGTGGTTAGTGGTGCAGAGTCCAGTTGGAAGCCAGTAACAAGTGGTGTCCCTCAGGGGTCAGTACTGGGTCCAGTCCTGTTCAATATATTCATCAATGACCTGGATGAAGGGATAGAGTGTTCCATCAGCAAGTTTGCTGACGATACAAAACTGGGAGGGGTGGCTGACACGCCGGAAGGCTGTGCTGCCACACAGCGTGACCTGGACAGGCTGGAGAGTTGGGCAGAAAAAAAACTGATGAAGTTCAACAAAGGCAAGTGTAGGGTACTGCAGCTGGGGAGGAATAACCCCATGCATCAGTGCAGGTTGGGGGCTGACCTCCTGGAGAGCAGCTCTGTGGAAAGGGACCTGGGAGTCGTGGTGGACAACAGGATGACCGTGAGCCAGCAATGTGCCCTGGTGGCCAAGAAGGCCAATGGCATCCTGGGCTGCATCAAGAAGAGTGTGGCCAGCAGGTCGAGGGAGGTCATCCTCCCCCTCTACTCTGCCCTGGTGAGGCCGCATCTGGAGTACTGCGTCCAGTTCTGGGCTCCCCGGTTCAAGAAGGACAGGGAACTGCTGGAGAGAGTCCAGCAAAGGGCTACCAAGATGATTAGGGGATTGGAACATCTTCCTTATGAGGAAAGGCTCAGGGACTTGGGTCTTTTTAGTCTAGAAAAAAGAAGACTGAGGGGGGGATCTTACCAATCACTTATAAATACTTAAAGGGAGGGTGCCAGGTAGATGAGAAGAGTCTTTTTTCAGTTGTGCCCAGTGATCACCAGGTCATTCGCTGAGGAGACCAGCTCCACTCGCTGAGGAGACCAGCTGCAGTGCAGGTAGGTCCGCACTGGGGAAAGGGATCGGAGGCGGGGGAAAAAAAGGGATCGGAGGCGAAAAGGGCCGGCAAGGGGCTGTCTTTGGGGGCTTTCGAAGCCGGCGGAAGCGCCCAGCTCGTCCTCGTAGTCCTGCTGGAACCGGCAGCTTGAGGGAGGGCTGCTGAGGCGGCAGGGGCGGAGCCTGCAGCGCGCGCGGCAGTTCAAAAGGGGCTGTGAACACGCTAACGGTCACTCGCTGAGGAGACCAGCTGCAGTGCAGGTAGGTCCGCACTGGGGAAAGGGATCGGAGGCGGGGGAAAAAAAGGGATCGGAGGCGAAAAGGGTCGGCAAGGGGCTGTCCTTGGGGGCTTTCGAAGCCGGAGGAAGCGCCCAGCTCGTCCTCGTAGTCCTGCTGGAACCGGCAGCTTGAGGGAGGGCTGCTGAGGCGGCAGGGGCGGAGCCTGCAGCGCGCGCGGCAGTTCAAAAGGGGCTGTGAACACGCTAACGGTCACTCGCTGAGGAGACCAGCTGCAGTGCAGGTAGGTCCGCACTGGGGAAAGGGATTGGAGGCGGGGGAAAAAAAGGGATCGGAGGCAAAAAGGGCTAGCAAGGGGCTCTCTTTGGGCGCTTTCGAAGCCGGAGGAGGTACCAGGTAGATGAGAATAGCCTTTTTTCAGTTGTGCCCAGTGATAGGACTGGAGGTAACGGGCACAAACTTGAGCACAGGAAGTTCCATCTTAACACGAGGAGGAACTTCTTTACTCTGAGGGTGGCAGAGCACTGGCACAGGCTGCCCAGAGAGGTTCTGGAGTCTCCCACACTGGAGACATTCCAAACCCGCCTGGACGCCATCCTGTGCAACCTGCTGTAGGTGACCCTGCTGTGGCAGGGGGATTGGACTTAGATGATCTCCAGAGGTCCCTTCCGACCCTGACGATTCTGTGATTCTGTATCGAGCTCACAGGACGACGAGCACATCGCCAGCAGGCACTGGGAACGTCCCAGGCTGGACTCGGTGACAGACGGGACCTGGAGCTGAACTCAGGAGCTGTTGTCGGCAACGCACAGTGCGCGATTAAAGGTAGATGAAGAGACAAAGTCCTCCTTGGGTGCCGGCCATTGAAGAAAAACACTGACTCCTTTGGTTGCTCAGTTTTTATAGTGAGCATGATGCAGATGGGATGGAATACCCCATTGGCCAGTTTTGGGCCACCTGTCCCATCCGCCCTGTCCCATTCTGCTTCCGGCACAAGTTTTCCCACGTCTACCCTTCAGATTCTCTCCACCGTCCCACTGGGGGAGAGTGGTTGAGCAGTGTGATGCCAAGCTGCCTACTGGCGTTAACCCACACCTGGGAAGCCAAAGCCCAGTGAATCATGAAAGCAGCACCAGCTCTTCTGCAAAACACTCCCTGACACTGGGGCAGCCGAGCAGCCAGCACCCTGTGCCCACCTTCCCCAACAAAGCGATGCGTGGCCACTCACGGACACAGCCTTTGTTCAAACAAGTGATTTATTGACATCTTTGTACAGGGGAAAGCTCCCAGAGGGAGGCTCTGGTGCAAGGCTCCTTGCAGCGGTCTCTTCAGCTGCATCCGGTCCCACTCTGCAGAGTGTGCTTTTGCTGTGGAGGAAAGGTGCGGCAACAGTTCCCACTGCCGACCGAGCAGCGTGTTCTTCATGTCCAGCGGGCTCCGTTCCGTGGCACCAGCTCCCCTGGGAGTGTCTGCAGGCCTGACCCTGTGCCGGGAGAACTGCCCCTCTGCCATAGCACAGCTCTCTGGCCACGTCCTGCTGCTGGTGACACTGTCCACTGCCTACTTGGGGCTCAGCAAGCTGTACAAGTCACCATGCCGCACCCCAAAGATCACCTGAATCAGGACGGTACTGTTGGAAGCGTCCGTCAGCCGGAGCTTGCAGGAGCGCCTGGCGGGCAGCACTGTGAGATGGCAGTGTCTCGACTGAGGCAAAGCCACCCAGGCGTCTTTTACCAAGTTTTGGAACCACTGGGTGGTTTTCTCTATGTCGAGGTAGGGCCCGGTGCAGAGGGTGCCTAGGAGGCTGGCACCCTGATGTGTCTGCAGCTTCTCCTTGGGGTGGTGGAGGAAGCACAGCGCGTCCTTCGCCAGCCGCTTGCTCATGCAGGTGCACTCCAGCTCCACGCGGAGGCGGGAGTACTTTGCCGGCATCTCCCCCGTGGTGCACGGCTCCAGCTGGAAGGCATGCCCATGGCGGGGCTTCAGGGGCACGAGCAGGCAGTAGACAGCGTCATCCTCATGGGCACCTCCTAAAGCGCTGTCCAGCCCGACGACTGACTGCAGTGTTGGCATTAAGCTGTTCCGGCAGTGTTTTCGGCAGATAGAGAGCAGTTCATCCACCAGGTCCTCCACCATTCTGCTTGATTCTGGAAGGTGGATGTAGCTTTTGGCCGAAATTCTGCACACATGGCATGCGAGACTGGGTTTTCCTTCCCACTCCTCCATATCCACCTGGTTTCTGGAACAGCCCTCCTTGCTGCTGCTGGCTGGCTGACACCTCCTTTTCCTCAGCCACCTGCAGAGCCCAAAGAGCAGGACCACAATGCCGGCAACGGCCCAGAACTGCCATTGCTGCAAGGCAGAGAAGAGCAGGGCTCCCCAGGCTACATCAGGCTGGCGCCAGTCACCAGCAGGGTTCCCCAGGGCTCAGTGTTAGGGCCAGTGCTCTTTAATGTTTTTATGACTGATCTGGATGCGGGGATGGAACGTACTTTAAGTAAGTTTGCCGATGATAGTAACCTAGGAGGAGCTGTGGACTCCCTCGAGGGCAGAGAGGCCTTACGGGCGAGATCTGGGCAGACTAGAGAGCCGGGCAATCCCCATCCGTATGGAGTTTAGCAAGAGCCAGTGCGGGAGTCTCTGCCTGGCATGGCGTAATCCTGCTGATACATACCAACTGGGGGAAGAGAGGTGGGAGAGCAGCCGTGCAGAAAGAGATCTGGGGGTTTGGGTTGATGGCAGGTTGCATACGAGTCACGAGTGTGCCCTGGCAGCAGCCCAAAGGGCCGACCGTGTCCTGGGGTGCATCCAGCACAGACAGCATAGCTAGCCGGTTGAGGGAGGAGACTGTCCCACCCTGCACTGCACTGGTGCGGCCCCACCTCGAGTTCTGTGTGCAGTTTTGGGCACCTCAATATGAGAAGGACATCAAACCATGAGAGCGTGTCCAGAGGAGGGTGACCAAGATGGGGAAAGGCCTCAAGGGCAAGACTGCTGTGGTGGTTTGGGCTGCGCTGGCCACTAAAACACACGACAGATGCTCTCTTTTTACCTCTCTCCCCTTCAGAGAAGGGAGAGCATCTCCCTTCAGAGGAGAGGGGAGAAAAACAGAGAGAGAGAGAGAGACTTCTGAGTTGAAAAGAATCTTACGAGTTGAAAAGAAACTAAACTTCTTTAAAGAAATATGACTAATAAAAGGAAAAGATAATTATAATACCAAAAAATAAAATAATGAATCTGTCCAACATATTTACCTTGACTTCAGCAAGGCTTTCGACACTGTCTCCCACGTCATCCTCACAGGCAAGCTTAGGAAGTGTGGGTTAGATGAATGGACGGTGGGGTGGATTCAACAGTAGCTGACAGACAGAGCTCAGAGGGTTGTGGTTAGTGGTGCAGAGTCCAGTTGGAAGCCAGTAACAAGTGGTGTCCCTCAGGGGTCAGTACTGGGTCCAGTCCTGTTCAATATATTCATCAATGACCTGGATGAAGGGATAGAGTGTTCCATCAGCAAGTTTGCTGACGATACAAAACTGGGAGGGGTGGCTGACACGCCGGAAGGCTGTGCTGCCACACAGCGTGACCTGGACAGGCTGGAGAGTTGGGCAGAAAAAAAACTGATGAAGTTCAACAAAGGCAAGTGTAGGGTACTGCAGCTGGGGAGGAATAACCCCATGCATCAGTGCAGGTTGGGGGCTGACCTCCTGGAGAGCAGCTCTGTGGAAAGGGACCTGGGAGTCGTGGTGGACAACAGGATGACCGTGAGCCAGCAATGTGCCCTGGTGGCCAAGAAGGCCAATGGCATCCTGGGCTGCATCAAGAAGAGTGTGGCCAGCAGGTCGAGGGAGGTCATCCTCCCCCTCTACTCTGCCCTGGTGAGGCCGCATCTGGAGTACTGCGTCCAGTTCTGGGCTCCCCGGTTCAAGAAGGACAGGGAACTGCTGGAGAGAGTCCAGCAAAGGGCTACCAAGATGATTAGGGGATTGGAACATCTTCCTTATGAGGAAAGGCTCAGGGACTTGGGTCTTTTTAGTCTAGAAAAAAGAAGACTGAGGGGGGGATCTTACCAATCACTTATAAATACTTAAAGGGAGGGTGCCAGGTAGATGAGAAGAGTCTTTTTTCAGTTGTGCCCAGTGATCACCAGGTCATTCGCTGAGGAGACCAGCTCCACTCGCTGAGGAGACCAGCTGCAGTGCAGGTAGGTCCGCACTGGGGAAAGGGATCGGAGGCGGGGGAAAAAAAGGGATCGGAGGCGAAAAGGGCCGGCAAGGGGCTGTCCTTGGGGGCTTTCGAAGCCGGAGGAAGCGCCCAGCTCGTCCTCGTAGTCCTGCTGGAACCGGCAGCTTGAGGGAGGGCTGCTGAGGCGGCAGGGGCGGAGCCTGCAGCGCGCGCGGCAGTTCAAAAGGGGCTGTGAACACGCTAACGGTCACTCGCTGAGGAGACCAGCTGCAGTGCAGGTAGGTCCGCACTGGGGAAAGGGATCGGAGGCGGGGGGAAAAAAAGGGATCGGAGGCGAAAAGGGTCGGCAAGGGGCTGTCCTTGGGGGCTTTCGAAGCCGGAGGAAGCGCCCAGCTCGTCCTCGTAGTCCTGCTGGAACCGGCAGCTTGAGGGAGGGCTGCTGAGGCGGCAGGGGCGGAGCCTGCAGCGCGCGCGGCAGTTCAAAAGGGGCTGTGAACAGGCTAACGGTCACTCGCTGAGGAGACCAGCTGCAGTGCAGGTAGGTCCGCACTGGGGAAAGGGATCGGAGGCGGGGGAAAAAAAGGGATCGGAGGCGAAAAGGGCCGGCAAGGGGCTGTCTTTGGGGGCTTTCGAAGCCGGAGGAAGCGCCCAGCTCGTCCTCGTAGTCCTGCTGGAACCGGCAGCTTGAGGGAGGGCTGCTGAGGCGGCAGGGGCGGAGCCTGCAGCGCGCGCGGCAGTTCAAAAGGGGATGTGAACAGGCTAACGGTCACTCGCTGAGGAGACCAGCTGCAGTGCAGGTAGGTCCGCACTGGGGAAAGGGATCGGAGGCGGGGGAAAAAAAGGGATCGGAGGCAAAAAGGGCTAGGCAAGGGGCTCTCTTTGGGCGCTTTCGAAGCCGGAGGAGGTACCAGGTAGATGAGAATAGCCTTTTTTCAGTTGTGCCCAGTGATAGGACTGGAGGTAACGGGCACAAACTTGAGCACAGGAAGTTCCATCTTAACACGAGGAGGAACTTCTTTACTCTGAGGGTGGCAGAGCACTGGCACAGGCTGCCCAGAGAGGTTCTGGAGTCTCCCACACTGGAGACATTCCAAACCCGCCTGGACGCCATCCTGTGCAACCTGCTGTAGGTGACCCTGCTGTGGCAGGGGGATTGGACTTAGATGATCTCCAGAGGTCCCTTCCGACCCTGACGATTCTGTGATTCTGTATCGAGCTCACAGGACGACGAGCACATCGCCAGCAGGCACTGGGAACGTCCCAGGCTGGACTCGGTGACAGACGGGACCTGGAGCTGAACTCAGGAGCTGTTGTCGGCAACGCACAGTGCGCGATTAAAGGTAGATGAAGAGACAAAGTCCTCCTTGGGTGCCGGCCATTGAAGAAAAACACTGACTCCTTTGGTTGCTCAGTTTTTATAGTGAGCATGATGCAGATGGGATGGAATACCCCATTGGCCAGTTTTGGGCCACCTGTCCCATCCGCCCTGTCCCATTCTGCTTCCGGCACAAGTTTTCCCACGTCTACCCTTCAGATTCTCTCCACCGTCCCACTGGGGGAGAGTGGTTGAGCAGTGTGATGCCAAGCTGCCTACTGGCGTTAACCCACACCTGGGAAGCCAAAGCCCAGTGAATCATGAAAGCAGCACCAGCTCTTCTGCAAAACACTCCCTGACACTGGGGCAGCCGAGCAGCCAGCACCCTGTGCCCACCTTCCCCAACAAAGCGATGCGTGGCCACTCACGGACACAGCCTTTGTTCAAACAAGTGATTTATTGACATCTTTGTACAGGGGAAAGCTCCCAGAGGGAGGCTCTGGTGCAAGGCTCCTTGCAGCGGTCTCTTCAGCTGCATCCGGTCCCACTCTGCAGAGTGTGCTTTTGCTGTGGAGGAAAGGTGCGGCAACAGTTCCCACTGCCGACCGAGCAGCGTGTTCTTCATGTCCAGCGGGCTCCGTTCCGTGGCACCAGCTCCCCTGGGAGTGTCTGCAGGCCTGACCCTGTGCCGGGGAGAACTGCCCCTCTGCCATAGCACAGCTCTCTGGCCACGTCCTGCTGCTGGTGACACTGTCCACTGCCTACTTGGGGCTCAGCAAGCTGTACAAGTCACCATGCCGCACCCCAAAGATCACCTGAATCAGGACGGTACTGTTGGAAGCGTCCGTCAGCCGGAGCTTGCAGGAGCGCCTGGCGGGCAGCACTGTTAGATGGCAGTGTCTCGACTGAGGCAAAGCCACCCAGGCGTCTTTTACCAAGTTTTGGAACCACTGGGTGGTTTTCTCTATGTCGAGGTAGGGCCCGGTGCAGAGGGTGCCTAGGAGGCTGGCACCCTGATGTGTCTGCAGCTTCTCCTTGGGGTGGTGGAGGAAGCACAGCGCGTCCTTCGCCAGCCGCTTGCTCATGCAGGTGCACTCCAGCTCCACGCGGAGGCGGGAGTACTTTGCCGGCATCTCCCCCGTGGTGCACGGCTCCAGCTGGAAGGCATGCCCATGGCGGGGCTTCAGGGGCACGAGCAGGCAGTAGACAGCGTCATCCTCATGGGCACCTCCTAAAGCGCTGTCCAGCCCGACGACTGACTGCAGTGTTGGCATTAAGCTGTTCCGGCAGTGTTTTCGGCAGATAGAGAGCAGTTCATCCACCAGGTCCTCCACCATTGTGAAACCTTCTGAGAGGTCGAGGAGGCGCTTGGCCGAAATTGTGCCCACATCCCATGCGAGACTGGGTTTTTCTTCCCACTCCTCCATATCCACCTCGTTTCTGGAACAGCCCTCCTTGCTGCTGCTGGCTGGCTGACACCTCCTTTTCCTCAGCCACCTGCAGAGCCCAAAGAGCAGGACCACAATGCCGGCAACGGCCCAGAACTGCCATTGCTGCAAGGCAGAGAAGAGCAGGGCTCCCCAGGCTACATCAGGCTGGCGCCAGTCACCAGCAGGGTTCCCCAGGGCTCAGTGTTAGGGCCAGTGCTCTTTAATGTTTTTATGACTGATCTGGATGCGGGGATGGAACGTACTTTAAGTAAGTTTGCCGATGATAGTAACCTAGGAGGAGCTGTGGACTCCCTCGAGGGCAGAGAGGCCTTACGGGCGAGATCTGGGCAGACTAGAGAGCCGGGCAATCCCCATCCGTATGGAGTTTAGCAAGAGCCAGTGCGGGAGTCTCTGCCTGGCATGGCGTAATCCTGCTGATACATACCAACTGGGGGAAGAGAGGTGGGAGAGCAGCCGTGCAGAAAGAGATCTGGGGGTTTGGGTTGATGGCAGGTTGCATACGAGTCACGAGTGTGCCCTGGCAGCAGCCCAAAGGGCCGACCGTGTCCTGGGGTGCATCCAGCACAGACAGCATAGCTAGCCGGTTGAGGGAGGAGACTGTCCCACCCTGCACTGCACTGGTGCGGCCCCACCTCGAGTTCTGTGTGCAGTTTTGGGCACCTCAATATGAGAAGGACATCAAACCATGAGAGCGTGTCCAGAGGAGGGTGACCAAGATGGGGAAAGGCCTCAAGGGCAAGACTGCTGTGGTGGTTTGGGCTGCGCTGGCCACTAAAACACACGACAGATGCTCTCTTTTTACCTCTCTCCCCTTCAGAGAAGGGAGAGCATCTCCCTTCAGAGGAGAGGGGAGAAAAACAGAGAGAGAGAGAGAGACTTCTGAGTTGAAAAGAATCTTACGAGTTGAAAAGAAACTAAACTTCTTTAAAGAAATATGACTAATAAAAGGAAAAGATAATTATAATACCAAAAAATAAAATAATGAATCTGTCCAACATATTTACCTTGACTTCAGCAAGGCTTTCGACACTGTCTCCCACGTCATCCTCACAGGCAAGCTTAGGAAGTGTGGGTTAGATGAATGGACGGTGGGGTGGATTCAACAGTAGCTGACAGACAGAGCTCAGAGGGTTGTGGTTAGTGGTGCAGAGTCCAGTTGGAAGCCAGTAACAAGTGGTGTCCCTCAGGGGTCAGTACTGGGTCCAGTCCTGTTCAATATATTCATCAATGACCTGGATGAAGGGATAGAGTGTTCCATCAGCAAGTTTGCTGACGATACAAAACTGGGAGGGGTGGCTGACACGCCGGAAGGCTGTGCTGCCACACAGCGTGACCTGGACAGGCTGGAGAGTTGGGCAGAAAAAAAACTGATGAAGTTCAACAAAGGCAAGTGTAGGGTACTGCAGCTGGGGAGGAATAACCCCATGCATCAGTGCAGGTTGGGGGCTGACCTCCTGGAGAGCAGCTCTGTGGAAAGGGACCTGGGAGTCGTGGTGGACAACAGGATGACCGTGAGCCAGCAATGTGCCCTGGTGGCCAAGAAGGCCAATGGCATCCTGGGCTGCATCAAGAAGAGTGTGGCCAGCAGGTCGAGGGAGGTCATCCTCCCCCTCTACTCTGCCCTGGTGAGGCCGCATCTGGAGTACTGCGTCCAGTTCTGGGCTCCCCGGTTCAAGAAGGACAGGGAACTGCTGGAGAGAGTCCAGCAAAGGGCTACCAAGATGATTAGGGGATTGGAACATCTTCCTTATGAGGAAAGGCTCAGGGACTTGGGTCTTTTTAGTCTAGAAAAAAGAAGACTGAGGGGGGGATCTTACCAATCACTTATAAATACTTAAAGGGAGGGTGCCAGGTAGATGAGAAGAGTCTTTTTTCAGTTGTGCCCAGTGATCACCAGGTCATTCGCTGAGGAGACCAGCTCCACTCGCTGAGGAGACCAGCTGCAGTGCAGGTAGGTCCGCACTGGGGAAAGGGATCGGAGGCGGGGGACAAAAAGGGATCGGAGGCGAAAAGGGCCGGCAAGGGGCTGTCTTTGGGGGCTTTCGAAGCCGGCGGAAGCGCCCAGCTCGTCCTCGTAGTCCTGCTGGAACCGGCAGCTTGAGGGAGGGCTGCTGAGGCGGCAGGGGCGGAGCCTGCAGCGCGCGCGGCAGTTCAAAAGGGGCTGTGAACAGGCTAACGGTCACTCGCTGAGGAGACCAGCTGCAGTGCAGGTAGGTCCGCACTGGGGAAAGGGATCGGAGGCGGGGGAATAAAAGGGATCGGAGGCGAAAAGGGCCGGCAAGGGGCTGTCCTTGGGGGCTTTCGAAGCCGGAGGAAGCGCCCAGCTCGTCCTCGTAGTCCTGCTGGAACCGGCAGCTTGAGGGAGGGCTGCTGAGGCGGCAGGGGCGGAGCCTGCAGCGCGCGCAGCAGTTCAAAAGGGGCTGTGAACACGCTAACGGTCACTCGCTGAGGAGACCAGCTGCAGTGCAGGTAGGTCCGCACTGGGGAAAGGGATCGGAGGCGGGGGAAAAAAAGGGATCGGAGGCAAAAAGGGCCGGCAAGGGGCTGTCTTTGGGCGCTTTCGAAGCCGGAGGAGGTACCAGGTAGATGAGAATAGCCTTTTTTCAGTTGTGCCCAGTGATAGGACTGGAGGTAACGGGCACAAACTTGAGCACAGGAAGTTCCATCTTAACACGAGGAGGAACTTCTTTACTCTGAGGGTGGCAGAGCACTGGCACAGGCTGCCCAGAGAGGTTCTGGAGTCTCCCACACTGGAGACATTCCAAACCCGCCTGGACGCCATCCTGTGCAA
The DNA here is from genome assembly GCA_017639485.1 of Pluvialis apricaria. Taxonomy (NCBI): domain Eukaryota; kingdom Metazoa; phylum Chordata; class Aves; order Charadriiformes; family Charadriidae; genus Pluvialis; species Pluvialis apricaria. The sequence goes on along the minus strand of CM030012.1, from coordinate 20,002,147 downwards.
CCTGCTGTAGGTGACCCTGCTGTGGCAGGGGGATTGGACTTAGATGATCTCCAGAGGTCCCTTCCGACCCTGACGATTCTGTGATTCTGTATCGAGCTCACAGGACGACGAGCACATCGCCAGCAGGCACTGGGAACGTCCCAGGCTGGACTCGGTGACAGACGGGACCTGGAGCTGAACTCAGGAGCTGTTGTCGGCAACGCACAGTGCGCGATTAAAGGTAGATGAAGAGACAAAGTCCTCCTTGGGTGCCGGCCATTGAAGAAAAACACTGACTCCTTTGGTTGCTCAGTTTTTATAGTGAGCATGATGCAGATGGGATGGAATACCCCATTGGCCAGTTTTGGGCCACCTGTCCCATCCGCCCTGTCCCATTCTGCTTCCGGCACAAGTTTTCCCACGTCTACCCTTCAGATTCTCTCCACCGTCCCACTGGGGGAGAGTGGTTGAGCAGTGTGATGCCAAGCTGCCTACTGGCGTTAACCCACACCTGGGAAGCCAAAGCCCAGTGAATCATGAAAGCAGCACCAGCTCTTCTGCAAAACACTCCCTGACACTGGGGCAGCCGAGCAGCCAGCACCCTGTGCCCACCTTCCCCAACAAAGCGATGCGTGGCCACTCACGGACACAGCCTTTGTTCAAACAAGTGATTTATTGACATCTTTGTACAGGGGAAAGCTCCCAGAGGGAGGCTCTGGTGCAAGGCTCCTTGCAGCGGTCTCTTCAGCTGCATCCGGTCCCACTCTGCAGAGTGTGCTTTTGCTGTGGAGGAAAGGTGCGGCAACAGTTCCCACTGCCGACCGAGCAGCGTGTTCTTCATGTCCAGCGGGCTCCGTTCCGTGGCACCAGCTCCCCTGGGAGTGTCTGCAGGCCTGACCCTGTGCCGGGAGAACTGCCCCTCTGCCATAGCACAGCTCTCTGGCCACGTCCTGCTGCTGGTGACACTGTCCACTGCCTACTTGGGGCTCAGCAAGCTGTACAAGTCACCATGCCGCACCCCAAAGATCACCTGAATCAGGACGGTACTGTTGGAAGCGTCCGTCAGCCGGAGCTTGCAGGAGCGCCTGGCGGGCAGCACTGTGAGATGGCAGTGTCTCGACTGAGGCAAAGCCACCCAGGCGTCTTTTACCAAGTTTTGGAACCACTGGGTGGTTTTCTCTATGTCGAGGTAGGGCCCGGTGCAGAGGGTGCCTAGGAGGCTGGCACCCTGATGTGTCTGCAGCTTCTCCTTGGGGTGGTGGAGGAAGCACAGCGCGTCCTTCGCCAGCCGCTTGCTCATGCAGGTGCACTCCAGCTCCACGCGGAGGCGGGAGTACTTTGCCGGCATCTCCCCCGTGGTGCACGGCTCCAGCTGGAAGGCATGCCCATGGCGGGGCTTCAGGGGCACGAGCAGGCAGTAGACAGCGTCATCCTCATGGGCACCTCCTAAAGCGCTGTCCAGCCCGACGACCTGACTGCAGTGTTGGCATTAAGCTGTTCCGGCAGTGTTTTCGGCAGATAGAGAGCAGTTCATCCACCAGGTCCTCCACCATTGTGAAACCTTCTGAGAGGTCGAGGAGGCGCTTGGCCGAAATTGTGCCCACATCCCATGCGAGACTGGGTTTTCCTTCCCACTCCTCCATATCCACCTGGTTTCTGGAACAGCCCTCCTTGCTGCTGCTGGCTGGCTGACACCTCCTTTTCCTCAGCCACCTGCAGAGCCCAAAGAGCAGGACCACAATGCCGGCAACGGCCCAGAACTGCCACTGCTGCAAAGCAGAGAAGAGCAGGGCTCCCCAGGCTACATCAGGCTGGCGCCAGTCACCAGCAGGGTTCCCCAGGGCTCAGTGTTAGGGCCAGTGCTCTTTAATGTTTTTATGACTGATCTGGATGCGGGGATGGAACGTACTTTAAGTAAGTTTGCCGATGATAGTAACCTAGGAGGAGCTGTGGACTCCCTCGAGGGCAGAGAGGCCTTACGGGCGAGATCTGGGCAGACTAGAGAGCCGGGCAATCCCCATCCGTATGGAGTTTAGCAAGAGCCAGTGCGGGAGTCTCTGCCTGGCATGGCGTAATCCTGCTGATACATACCAACTGGGGGAAGAGAGGTGGGAGAGCAGCCGTGCAGAAAGAGATCTGGGGGTTTGGGTTGATGGCAGGTTGCATACGAGTCACGAGTGTGCCCTGGCAGCAGCCCAAAGGGCCGACCGTGTCCTGGGGTGCATCCAGCACAGACAGCATAGCTAGCCGGTTGAGGGAGGAGACTGTCCCACCCTGCACTGCACTGGTGCGGCCCCACCTCGAGTTCTGTGTGCAGTTTTGGGCACCTCAATATGAGAAGGACATCAAACCATGAGAGCGTGTCCAGAGGAGGGTGACCAAGATGGGGAAAGGCCTCAAGGGCAAGACTGCTGTGGTGGTTTGGGCTGCGCTGGCCACTAAAACACACGACAGATGCTCTCTTTTTACCTCTCTCCCCTTCAGAGAAGGGAGAGCATCTCCCTTCAGAGGAGAGGGGAGAAAAACAGAGAGAGAGAGAGAGACTTCTGAGTTGAAAAGAATCTTACGAGTTGAAAAGAAACTAAACTTCTTTAAAGAAATATGACTAATAAAAGGAAAAGATAATTATAATACCAAAAAATAAAATAATGAATCTGTCCAACATATTTACCTTGACTTCAGCAAGGCTTTCGACACTGTCTCCCACGTCATCCTCACAGGCAAGCTTAGGAAGTGTGGGTTAGATGAATGGACGGTGGGGTGGATTCAACAGTAGCTGACAGACAGAGCTCAGAGGGTTGTGGTTAGTGGTGCAGAGTCCAGTTGGAAGCCAGTAACAAGTGGTGTCCCTCAGGGGTCAGTACTGGGTCCAGTCCTGTTCAATATATTCATCAATGACCTGGATGAAGGGATAGAGTGTTCCATCAGCAAGTTTGCTGACGATACAAAACTGGGAGGGGTGGCTGACACGCCGGAAGGCTGTGCTGCCACACAGCGTGACCTGGACAGGCTGGAGAGTTGGGCAGAAAAAAAACTGATGAAGTTCAACAAAGGCAAGTGTAGGGTACTGCAGCTGGGGAGGAATAACCCCATGCATCAGTGCAGGTTGGGGGCTGACCTCCTGGAGAGCAGCTCTGTGGAAAGGGACCTGGGAGTCGTGGTGGACAACAGGATGACCGTGAGCCAGCAATGTGCCCTGGTGGCCAAGAAGGCCAATGGCATCCTGGGCTGCATCAAGAAGAGTGTGGCCAGCAGGTCGAGGGAGGTCATCCTCCCCCTCTACTCTGCCCTGGTGAGGCCGCATCTGGAGTACTGCGTCCAGTTCTGGGCTCCCCGGTTCAAGAAGGACAGGGAACTGCTGGAGAGAGTCCAGCAAAGGGCTACCAAGATGATTAGGGGATTGGAACATCTTCCTTATGAGGAAAGGCTCAGGGACTTGGGTCTTTTTAGTCTAGAAAAAAGAAGACTGAGGGGGGGATCTTACCAATCACTTATAAATACTTAAAGGGAGGGTGCCAGGTAGATGAGAAGAGTCTTTTTTCAGTTGTGCCCAGTGATCACCAGGTCATTCGCTGAGGAGACCAGCTCCACTCGCTGAGGAGACCAGCTGCAGTGCAGGTAGGTCCGCACTGGGGAAAGGGATAGGAGGCGGGGGAAAAAAAGGGATCGGAGGCGAAAAGGGCCGGCAAGGGGCTGTCTTTGGGGGCTTTCGAAGCCGGCGGAAGCGCCCAGCTCGTCCTCGTAGTCCTGCTGGAACCGGCAGCTTGAGGGAGGGATGCTGAGGCGGCAGGGGCGGAGCCTGCAGCGCGCGCGGCAGTTCAAAAGGGGCTGTGAACACGCTAACGGTCACTCGCTGAGGAGACCAGCTGCAGTGCAGGTAGGTCCGCACTGGGGAAAGGGATCGGAGGCGGGGGAAAAAAAGGGATCGGAGGCGAAAAGGGCCGGCAAGGGGCTGTCCTTGGGGGGCTTTCGAAGCCGGAGGAAGCGCCCAGCTCGTCCTCGTAGTCCTGCTGGAACCGGCAGCTTGAGGGAGGGCTGCTGAGGCGGCAGGGGCGGAGCCTGCAGCGCGCGCGGCAGTTCAAAAGGGGCTGTGAACACGCTAACGGTCACTCGCTGAGGAGACCAGCTGCAGTGCAGGTAGGTCCGCACTGGGGAAAGGGATCGGAGGCGGGGGAAAAAAAGGGATCGGAGGCGAAAAGGGCTGGCAAGGGGCTCTCTTTGGGCGCTTTCGAAGCCGGAGGAAGCGCCCAGCTCGTCCTCGTAGTCCTGCTGGAACCGGCAGCTTGAGGGAGGGCTGCTGAGGCGGCAGGGGCGGAGCCTGCAGCGCGCGCGGCAGTTCAAAAGGGGCTGTGAACACGCTAACGGTCACTCGCTGAGGAGACCAGCTGCAGTGCAGGTAGGTCCGCACTGGGGAAAGGGATCGGAGGCGGGGGAAAAAAAGGGATCGGAGGCAAAAAGGGCGGGCAAGGGGCTCTCTTTGGGCGCTTTCGAAGCCGGAGGAGGTACCAGGTAGATGAGAATAGCCTTTTTTCAGTTGTGCCCAGTGATAGGACTGGAGGTAACGGGCACAAACTTGAGCACAGGAAGTTCCATCTTAACACGAGGAGGAACTTCTTTACTCTGAGGGTGGCAGAGCACTGGCACAGGCTGCCCAGAGAGGTTCTGGAGTCTCCCACACTGGAGACATTCCAAACCCGCCTGGACGCCATCCTGTGCAACCTGCTGTAGGTGACCCTGCTGTGGCAGGGGGATTGGACTTAGATGATCTCCAGAGGTCCCTTCCGACCCTGACGATTCTGTGATTCTGTATCGAGCTCACAGGACGACGAGCACATCGCCAGCAGGCACTGGGAACGTCCCAGGCTGGACTCGGTGACAGACGGGACCTGGAGCTGAACTCAGGAGCTGTTGTCGGCAACGCACAGTGCGCGATTAAAGGTAGATGAAGAGACAAAGTCCTCCTTGGGTGCCGGCCATTGAAGAAAAACACTGACTCCTTTGGTTGCTCAGTTTTTATAGTGAGCATGATGCAGATGGGATGGAATACCCCATTGGCCAGTTTTGGGCCACCTGTCCCATCCGCCCTGTCCCATTCTGCTTCCGGCACAAGTTTTCCCACGTCTACCCTTCAGATTCTCTCCACCGTCCCACTGGGGGAGAGTGGTTGAGCAGTGTGATGCCAAGCTGCCTACTGGCGTTAACCCACACCTGGGAAGCCAAAGCCCAGTGAATCATGAAAGCAGCACCAGCTCTTCTGCAAAACACTCCCTGACACTGGGGCAGCCGAGCAGCCAGCACCCTGTGCCCACCTTCCCCAACAAAGCGATGCGTGGCCACTCACGGACACAGCCTTTGTTCAAACAAGTGATTTATTGACATCTTTGTACAGGGGAAAGCTCCCAGAGGGAGGCTCTGGTGCAAGGCTCCTTGCAGCGGTCTCTTCAGCTGCATCCGGTCCCACTCTGCAGAGTGTGCTTTTGCTGTGGAGGAAAGGTGCGGCAACAGTTCCCACTGCCGACCGAGCAGCGTGTTCTTCATGTCCAGCGGGCTCCGTTCCGTGGCACCAGCTCCCCTGGGAGTGTCTGCAGGCCTGACCCTGTGCCGGGAGAACTGCCCCTCTGCCATAGCACAGCTCTCTGGCCACGTCCTGCTGCTGGTGACACTGTCCACTGCCTACTTGGGGCTCAGCAAGCTGTACAAGTCACCATGCCGCACCCCAAAGATCACCTGAATCAGGACGGTACTGTTGGAAGCGTCCGTCAGCCGGAGCTTGCAGGAGCGCCTGGCGGGCAGCACTGTGAGATGGCAGTGTCTCGACTGAGGCAAAGCCACCCAGGCGTCTTTTACCAAGTTTTGGAACCACTGGGTGGTTTTCTCTATGTCGAGGTAGGGCCCGGTGCAGAGGGTGCCTAGGAGGCTGGCACCCTGATGTGTCTGCAGCTTCTCCTTGGGGTGGTGGAGGAAGCACAGCGCGTCCTTCGCCAGCCGCTTGCTCATGCAGGTGCACTCCAGCTCCACGCGGAGGCGGGAGTACTTTGCCGGCATCTCCCCCGTGGTGCACGGCTCCAGCTGGAAGGCATGCCCATGGCGGGGCTTCAGGGGCACGAGCAGGCAGTAGACAGCGTCATCCTCATGGGCACCTCCTAAAGCGCTGTCCAGCCCGACGACCGACTGCAGTGTTGGCATTAAGCTGTTCCGGCAGTGTTTTCGGCAGATAGAGAGCAGTTCATCCACCAGGTCCTCCACCATTGTGAAACCTTCTGAGAGGTCGAGGAGGCGCTTGGCCGAAATTGTGCCCACATCCCATGCGAGACTGGGTTTTCCTTCCCACTCCTCCATATCCACCTGGTTTCTGGAACAGCCCTCCTTGCTGCTGCTGGCTGTCTGACAGCTCCTTTTCCTCAGCCACCTGCAGAGCCCAAAGAGCAGGACCACAATGCCGGCAACGGCCCAGAACTGCCATTGCTGCAAGGCAGAGAAGAGCAGGGCTCCCCAGGCTACATCAGGCTGGCGCCAGTCACCAGCAGGGTTCCCCAGGGCTCAGTGTTAGGGCCAGTGCTCTTTAATGTTTTTATGACTGATCTGGATGCGGGGATGGAACGTACTTTAAGTAAGTTTGCCGATGATAGTAACCTAGGAGGAGCTGTGGACTCCCTCGAGGGCAGAGAGGCCTTACGGGCGAGATCTGGGCAGACTAGAGAGCCGGGCAATCCCCCATCCGTATGGAGTTTAGCAAGAGCCAGTGCGGGAGTCTCTGCCTGGCATGGCGTAATCCTGCTGATACATACCAACTGGGGGAAGAGAGGTGGGAGAGCAGCCGTGCAGAAAGAGATCTGGGGGTTTGGGTTGATGGCAGGTTGCATACGAGTCACGAGTGTGCCCTGGCAGCAGCCCAAAGGGCCGACCGTGTCCTGGGGTGCATCCAGCACAGACAGCATAGCTAGCCGGTTGAGGGAGGAGACTGTCCCACCCTGCACTGCACTGGTGCGGCCCCACCTCGAGTTCTGTGTGCAGTTTTGGGCACCTCAATATGAGAAGGACATCAAACCATGAGAGCGTGTCCAGAGGAGGGTGACCAAGATGGGGAAAGGCCTCAAGGGCAAGACTGCTGTGGTGGTTTGGGCTGCGCTGGCCACTAAAACACACGACAGATGCTCTCTTTTTACCTCTCTCCCCTTCAGAGAAGGGAGAGCATCTCCCTTCAGAGGAGAGGGGAGAAAAACAGAGAGAGAGAGAGAGACTTCTGAGTTGAAAAGAATCTTACGAGTTGAAAAGAAACTAAACTTCTTTAAAGAAATATGACTAATAAAAGGAAAAGATAATTATAATACCAAAAAATAAAATAATGAATCTGTCCAACATATTTACCTTGACTTCAGCAAGGCTTTCGACACTGTCTCCCACGTCATCCTCACAGGCAAGCTTAGGAAGTGTGGGTTAGATGAATGGACGGTGGGGTGGATTCAACAGTAGCTGACAGACAGAGCTCAGAGGGTTGTGGTTAGTGGTGCAGAGTCCAGTTGGAAGCCAGTAACAAGTGGTGTCCCTCAGGGGTCAGTACTGGGTCCAGTCCTGTTCAATATATTCATCAATGACCTGGATGAAGGGATAGAGTGTTCCATCAGCAAGTTTGCTGACGATACAAAACTGGGAGGGGTGGCTGACACGCCGGAAGGCTGTGCTGCCACACAGCGTGACCTGGACAGGCTGGAGAGTTGGGCAGAAAAAAAACTGATGAAGTTCAACAAAGGCAAGTGTAGGGTACTGCAGCTGGGGAGGAATAACCCCATGCATCAGTGCAGGTTGGGGGCTGACCTCCTGGAGAGCAGCTCTGTGGAAAGGGACCTGGGAGTCGTGGTGGACAACAGGATGACCGTGAGCCAGCAATGTGCCCTGGTGGCCAAGAAGGCCAATGGCATCCTGGGCTGCATCAAGAAGAGTGTGGCCAGCAGGTCGAGGGAGGTCATCCTCCCCCTCTACTCTGCCCTGGTGAGGCCGCATCTGGAGTACTGCGTCCAGTTCTGGGCTCCCCGGTTCAAGAAGGACAGGGAACTGCTGGAGAGAGTCCAGCAAAGGGCTACCAAGATGATTAGGGGATTGGAACATCTTCCTTATGAGGAAAGGCTCAGGGACTTGGGTCTTTTTAGTCTAGAAAAAAGAAGACTGAGGGGGGGATCTTACCAATCACTTATAAATACTTAAAGGGAGGGTGCCAGGTAGATGAGAAGAGTCTTTTTTCAGTTGTGCCCAGTGATCACCAGGTCATTCGCTGAGGAGACCAGCTCCACTCGCTGAGGAGACCAGCTGCAGTGCAGGTAGGTCCGCACTGGGGAAAGGGATCGGAGGCGGGGGAAAAAAAGGGATCGGAGGCGAAAAGGGCCGGCAAGGGGCTGTCTTTGGGGGGCTTTCGAAGCCGGCGGAAGCGCCCAGCTCGTCCTCGTAGTCCTGCTGGAACCGGCAGCTTGAGGGAGGGCTGCTGAGGCGGCAGGGGCGGAGCCTGCAGCGCGCGCGGCAGTTCAAAAGGGGCTGTGAACACGCTAACGGTCACTCGCTGAGGAGACCAGCTGCAGTGCAGGTAGGTCCGCACTGGGGAAAGGGGATCGGAGGCGGGGGAAAAAAAGGGATCGGAGGCGAAAAGGGCCGGCAAGGGGCTGTCCTTTGGGGGCTTTCGAAGCCGGAGGAAGCGCCCAGCTCGTCCTCGTAGTCCTGCTGGAACCGGCAGCTTGAGGGAGGGCTGCTGAGGCGGCAGGGGCGGAGCCTGCAGCGCGCGCGGCAGTTCAAAAGGGGCTGTGAACACGCTAACGGTCACTCGCTGAGGAGACCAGCTGCAGTGCAGGTAGGTCCGCACTGGGGAAAGGGATCGGAGGCGGGGGAAAAAAAGGGATCGGAGGCGAAAAGGGCCGGCAAGGGGCTCTCTTTGGGGGCTTTCGAAGCCGGAGGAGGTACCAGGTAGATGAGAATAGCCTTTTTTCAGTTGTGCCCAGTGATAGGACTGGAGGTAACGGGCACAAACTTGAGCACAGGAAGTTCCATCTTAACACGAGGAGGAACTTCTTTACTCTGAGGGTGGCAGAGCACTGGCACAGGCTGCCCAGAGAGGTTCTGGAGTCTCCCACACTGGAGACATTCCAAACCCGCCTGGACGCCATCCTGTGCAACCTGCTGTAGGTGACCCTGCTGTGGCAGGGGGATTGGACTTAGATGATCTCCAGAGGTCCCTTCCGACCCTGACGATTCTGTGATTCTGTATCGAGCTCACAGGACGACGAGCACATCGCCAGCAGGCACTGGGAACGTCCCAGGCTGGACTCGGTGACAGACGGGACCTGGAGCTGAACTCAGGAGCTGTTGTCGGCAACGCACAGTGCGCGATTAAAGGTAGATGAAGAGACAAAGTCCTCCTTGGGTGCCGGCCATTGAAGAAAAACACTGACTCCTTTGGTTGCTCAGTTTTTATAGTGAGCATGATGCAGATGGGATGGAATACCCCATTGGCCAGTTTTGGGCCACCTGTCCCATCCGCCCTGTCCCATTCTGCTTCCGGCACAAGTTTTCCCACGTCTACCCTTCAGATTCTCTCCACCGTCCCACTGGGGGAGAGTGGTTGAGCAGTGTGATGCCAAGCTGCCTACTGGCGTTAACCCACACCTGGGAAGCCAAAGCCCAGTGAATCATGAAAGCAGCACCAGCTCTTCTGCAAAACACTCCCTGACACTGGGGCAGCCGAGCAGCCAGCACCCTGTGCCCACCTTCCCCAACAAAGCGATGCGTGGCCACTCACGGACACAGCCTTTGTTCAAACAAGTGATTTATTGACATCTTTGTACAGGGGAAAGCTCCCAGAGGGAGGCTCTGGTGCAAGGCTCCTTGCAGCGGTCTCTTCAGCTGCATCCGGTCCCACTCTGCAGAGTGTGCTTTTGCTGTGGAGGAAAGGTGCGGCAACAGTTCCCACTGCCGACCGAGCAGCGTGTTCTTCATGTCCAGCGGGCTCCGTTCCGTGGCACCAGCTCCCCTGGGAGTGTCTGCAGGCCTGACCCTGTGCCGGGAGAACTGCCCCTCTGCCATAGCACAGCTCTCTGGCCACGTCCTGCTGCTGGTGACACTGTCCACTGCCTACTTGGGGCTCAGCAAGCTGTACAAGTCACCATGCCGCACCCCAAAGATCACCTGAATCAGGACGGTACTGTTGGAAGCGTCCGTCAGCCGGAGCTTGCAGGAGCGCCTGGCGGGCAGCACTGTGAGATGGCAGTGTCTCGACTGAGGCAAAGCCACCCAGGCGTCTTTTACCAAGTTTTGGAACCACTGGGTGGTTTTCTCTATGTCGAGGTAGGGCCCGGTGCAGAGGGTGCCTAGGAGGCTGGCACCCTGATGTGTCTGCAGCTTCTCCTTGGGGTGGTGGAGGAAGCACAGCGCGTCCTTCGCCAGCCGCTTGCTCATGCAGGTGCACTCCAGCTCCACGCTGGAGGCGGGAGTACTTTGCCGGCATCTCCCCCGTGGTGCACGGCTCCAGCTGGAAGGCATGCCCATGGCGGGGCTTCAGGGGCACGAGCAGGCAGTAGACAGCGTCATCCTCATGGGCACCTCCTAAAGCGCTGTCCAGCCCGACGACCGACTGCAGTGTTGGCATTAAGCTGTTCCGGCAGTGTTTTCGGCAGATAGAGAGCAGTTCATCCACCAGGTCCTCCACCATTGTGAAACCTTCTGAGAGGTCGAGGAGGCGCTTGGCCGAAATTGTGCCCACATCCCATGCGAGACTGGGTTTTCCTTCCCACTCCTCCATATCCACCTGGTTTCTGGAACAGCCCTCCTTGCTGCTGCTGGTTGGCTGACACCTCCTTTTCCTCAGCCACCTGCAGAGCCCAAAGAGCAGGACCACAATGCCGGCAACGGCCCAGAACTGCCATTGCTGCAAGGCAGAGAAGAGCAGGGCTCCCCAGGCTACATCAGGCTGGCGCCAGTCACCAGCAGGGTTCCCCAGGGCTCAGTGTTAGGGCCAGTGCTCTTTAATGTTTTTATGACTGATCTGGATGCGGGGATGGAACGTACTTTAAGTAAGTTTGCCGATGATAGTAACCTAGGAGGAGCTGTGGACTCCCTCGAGGGCAGAGAGGCCTTACGGGCGAGATCTGGGCAGACTAGAGAGCCGGGCAATCCCCATCCGTATGGAGTTTAGCAAGAGCCAGTGCGGGAGTCTCTGCCTGGCATGGCGTAATCCTGCTGATACATACCAACTGGGGGAAGAGAGGTGGGAGAGCAGCCGTGCAGAAAGAGATCTGGGGGTTTGGGTTGATGGCAGGTTGCATACGAGTCACGAGTGTGCCCTGGCAGCAGCCCAAAGGGCCGACCGTGTCCTGGGGTGCATCCAGCACAGACAGCATAGCTAGCCGGTTGAGGGAGGAGACTGTCCCACCCTGCACTGCACTGGTGCGGCCCCACCTCGAGTTCTGTGTGCAGTTTTGGGCACCTCAATATGAGAAGGACATCAAACCATGAGAGCGTGTCCAGAGGAGGGTGACCAAGATGGGGAAAGGCCTCAAGGGCAAGACTGCTGTGGTGGTTTGGGCTGCGCTGGCCACTAAAACACACGACAGATGCTCTCTTTTTACCTCTCTCCCCTTCAGAGAAGGGAGAGCATCTCCCTTCAGAGGAGAGGGGAGAAAAACAGAGAGAGAGAGAGAGACTTCTGAGTTGAAAAGAATCTTACGAGTTGAAAAGAAACTAAACTTCTTTAAAGAAATATGACTAATAAAAGGAAAAGATAATTATAATACCAAAAAATAAAATAATGAATCTGTCCAACATATTTACCTTGACTTCAGCAAGGCTTTCGACACTGTCTCCCACGTCATCCTCACAGGCAAGCTTAGGAAGTGTGGGTTAGATGAATGGACGGTGGGGTGGATTCAACAGTAGCTGACAGACAGAGCTCAGAGGGTTGTGGTTAGTGGTGCAGAGTCCAGTTGGAAGCCAGTAACAAGTGGTGTCCCTCAGGGGTCAGTACTGGGTCCAGTCCTGTTCAATATATTCATCAATGACCTGGATGAAGGGATAGAGTGTTCCATCAGCAAGTTTGCTGACGATACAAAACTGGGAGGGGTGGCTGACACGCCGGAAGGCTGTGCTGCCACACAGCGTGACCTGGACAGGCTGGAGAGTTGGGCAGAAAAAAAACTGATGAAGTTCAACAAAGGCAAGTGTAGGGTACTGCAGCTGGGGAGGAATAACCCCATGCATCAGTGCAGGTTGGGGGCTGACCTCCTGGAGAGCAGCTCTGTGGAAAGGGACCTGGGAGTCGTGGTGGACAACAGGATGACCGTGAGCCAGCAATGTGCCCTGGTGGCCAAGAAGGCCAATGGCATCCTGGGCTGCATCAAGAAGAGTGTGGCCAGCAGGTCGAGGGAGGTCATCCTCCCCCTCTACTCTGCCCTGGTGAGGCCGCATCTGGAGTACTGCGTCCAGTTCTGGGCTCCCCGGTTCAAGAAGGACAGGGAACTGCTGGAGAGAGTCCAGCAAAGGGCTACCAAGATGATTAGGGGATTGGAACATCTTCCTTATGAGGAAAGGCTCAGGGACTTGGGTCTTTTTAGTCTAGAAAAAAGAAGACTGAGGGGGGGATCTTACCAATCACTTATAAATACTTAAAGGGAGGGTGCCAGGTAGATGAGAAGAGTCTTTTTTCAGTTGTGCCCAGTGATCACCAGGTCATTCGCTGAGGAGACCAGCTCCACTCGCTGAGGAGACCAGCTGCAGTGCAGGTAGGTCCGCACTGGGGAAAGGGATCGGAGGCGGGGGAAAAAAAGGGATCGGAGGCAAAAAGGGCTGGCAAGGGGCTCTCTTTGGGCGCTTTCGAAGCCGGCGGAAGCGCCCAGCTCGTCCTCGTAGTCCTGCTGGAACCGGCAGCTTGAGGGAGGGCTGCTGAGGCGGCAGGGGCGGAGCCTGCAGCGCGCGCGGCAGTTCAAAAGGGGCTGTGAACACGCTAACGGTCACTCGCTGAGGAGACCAGCTGCAGTGCAGGTAGGTCCGCACTGGGGAAAGGGATCGGAGGCGGGGGAAAAAAAAGGGATCGGAGGCGAAAAGGGCCGGCAAGGGGCTGTCTTTGGGGGCTTTCGAAGCCGGAGGAAGCGCCCAGCTCGTCCTCGTAGTCCTGCTGGAACCGGCAGCTTGAGGGAGGGCTGCTGAGGCGGCAGGGGCGGAGCCTGCAGCGCGCGCGGCAGTTCAAAAGGGGCTGTGAACACGCTAACGGTCACTCGCTGAGGAGACCAGCTGCAGTGCAGGTAGGTCCGCACTGGGGAAAGGGATCGGAGGCGGGGGAAAAAAAGGGATCGGAGGCGAAAAGGGCCGGCAAGGGGCTGTCTTTGGGGGCTTTCGAAGCCGGCGGAAGCGCCCAGCTCGTCCTCGTAGTCCTGCTGGAACCGGCAGCTTGAGGGAGGGCTGCTGAGGCGGCAGGGGCGGAGCCTGCAGCGCGCGCGGCAGTTCAAAAGGGGCTGTGAACACGCTAACGGTCACTCGCTGAGGAGACCAGCTGCAGTGCAGGTAGGTCCGCACTGGGGAAAGGGATCGGAGGCGGGGGAAAAAAAGGGATCGGAGGCAAAAAGGGCCGGCAAGGGGCTCTCTTTGGGCGCTTTCGAAGCCGGAGGAGGTACCAGGTAGATGAGAATAGCCTTTTTTCAGTTGTGCCCAGTGATAGGACTGGAGGTAACGGGCACAAACTTGAGCACAGGAAGTTCCATCTTAACACGAGGAGGAACTTCTTTACTCTGAGGGTGGCAGAGCACTGGCACAGGCTGCCCAGAGAGGTTCTGGAGTCTCCCACACTGGAGACATTCCAAACCCGCCTGGACGCCATCCTGTGCAACCTGCTGTAGGTGACCCTGCTGTGGCAGGGGGATTGGACTTAGATGATCTCCAGAGGTCCCTTCCGACCCTGACGATTCTGTGATTCTGTATCGAGCTCACAGGACGACGAGCACATCGCCAGCAGGCACTGGGAACGTCCCAGGCTGGACTCGGTGACAGACGGGACCTGGAGCTGAACTCAGGAGCTGTTGTCGGCAACGCACAGTGCGCGATTAAAGGTAGATGAAGAGACAAAGTCCTCCTTGGGTGCCGGCCATTGAAGAAAAACACTGACTCCTTTGGTTGCTCAGTTTTTATAGTGAGCATGATGCAGATGGGATGGAATACCCCATTGGCCAGTTTTGGGCCACCTGTCCCATCCGCCCTGTCCCATTCTGCTTCCGGCACAAGTTTTCCCACGTCTACCCTTCAGATTCTCTCCACCGTCCCACTGGGGGAGAGTGGTTGAGCAGTGTGATGCCAAGCTGCCTACTGGCGTTAACCCACACCTGGGAAGCCAAAGCCCAGTGAATCATGAAAGCAGCACCAGCTCTTCTGCAAAACACTCCCTGACACTGGGGCAGCCGAGCAGCCAGCACCCTGTGCCCACCTTCCCCAACAAAGCGATGCGTGGCCACTCACGGACACAGCCTTTGTTCAAACAAGTGATTTATTGACATCTTTGTACAGGGGAAAGCTCCCAGAGGGAGGCTCTGGTGCAAGGCTCCTTGCAGCGGTCTCTTCAGCTGCATCCGGTCCCACTCTGCAGAGTGTGCTTTTGCTGTGGAGGAAAGGTGCGGCAACAGTTCCCACTGCCGACCGAGCAGCGTGTTCTTCATGTCCAGCGGGCTCCGTTCCGTGGCACCAGCTCCCCTGGGAGTGTCTGCAGGCCTGACCCTGTGCCGGGAGAACTGCCCCTCTGCCATAGCACAGCTCTCTGGCCACGTCCTGCTGCTGGTGACACTGTCCACTGCCTACTTGGGGCTCAGCAAGCTGTACAAGTCACCATGCCGCACCCCAAAGATCACCTGAATCAGGACGGTACTGTTGGAAGCGTCCGTCAGCCGGAGCTTGCAGGAGCGCCTGGCGGGCAGCACTGTGAGATGGCAGTGTCTCGACTGAGGCAAAGCCACCCAGGCGTCTTTTACCAAGTTTTGGAACCACTGGGTGGTTTTCTCTATGTCGAGGTAGGGCCCGGTGCAGAGGGTGCCTAGGAGGCTGGCACCCTGATGTGTCTGCAGCTTCTCCTTGGGGTGGTGGAGGAAGCACAGCGCGTCCTTCGCCAGCCGCTTGCTCATGCAGGTGCACTCCAGCTCCACGTGGAGGCGGGAGTACTTTGCCGGCATCTCCCCCGTGGTGCACGGCTCCAGCTGGAAGGCATGCCCATGGCGGGGCTTCAGGGGCACGAGCAGGCAGTAGACAGCGTCATCCTCATGGGCACCTCCTAAAGCGCTGTCCAGCCCGACGACCGACTGCAGTGTTGGCATTAAGCTGTTCCGGCAGTGTTTTCGGCAGATAGAGAGCAGTTCATCCACCAGGTCCTCCACCATTGTGAAACCTTCTGAGAGGTCGAGGAGGCGCTTGGCCGAAATTGTGCCCACATCCCATGCGAGACTGGGTTTTTCTTCCCACTCCTCCATATCCACCTCGTTTCTGGAACAGCCCTCCTTGCTGCTGCTGGCTGGCTGACACCTCCTTTTCCTCAGCCACCTGCAGAGCCCAAAGAGCAGGACCACAATGCCGGCAACGGCCCAGAACTGCCATTGCTGCAAGGCAGAGAAGAGCAGGGCTCCCCAGGCTACATCAGGCTGGCGCCAGTCACCAGCAGGGTTCCCCAGGGCTCAGTGTTAGGGCCAGTGCTCTTTAATGTTTTTATGACTGATCTGGATGCGGGGATGGAACGTACTTTAAGTAAGTTTGCCGATGATAGTAACCTAGGAGGAGCTGTGGACTCCCTCGAGGGCAGAGAGGCCTTACGGGCGAGATCTGGGCAGACTAGAGAGCCGGGCAATCCCCATCCGTATGGAGTTTAGCAAGAGCCAGTGCGGGAGTCTCTGCCTGGCATGGCGTAATCCTGCTGATACATACCAACTGGGGGAAGAGAGGTGGGAGAGCAGCCGTGCAGAAAGAGATCTGGGGGTTTGGGTTGATGGCAGGTTGCATACGAGTCACGAGTGTGCCCTGGCAGCAGCCCAAAGGGCCGACCGTGTCCTGGGGTGCATCCAGCACAGACAGCATAGCTAGCCGGTTGAGGGAGGAGACTGTCCCACCCTGCACTGCACTGGTGCGGCCCCACCTCGAGTTCTGTGTGCAGTTTTGGGCACCTCAATATGAGAAGGACATCAAACCATGAGAGCGTGTCCAGAGGAGGGTGACCAAGATGGGGAAAGGCCTCAAGGGCAAGACTGCTGTGGTGGTTTGGGCTGCGCTGGCCACTAAAACACACGACAGATGCTCTCTTTTTACCTCTCTCCCCTTCAGAGAAGGGAGAGCATCTCCCTTCAGAGGAGAGGGGAGAAAAACAGAGAGAGAGAGAGAGACTTCTGAGTTGAAAAGAATCTTACGAGTTGAAAAGAAACTAAACTTCTTTAAAGAAATATGACTAATAAAAGGAAAAGATAATTATAATACCAAAAAATAAAATAATGAATCTGTCCAACATATTTACCTTGACTTCAGCAAGGCTTTCGACACTGTCTCCCACGTCATCCTCACAGGCAAGCTTAGGAAGTGTGGGTTAGATGAATGGACGGTGGGGTGGATTCAACAGTAGCTGACAGACAGAGCTCAGAGGGTTGTGGTTAGTGGTGCAGAGTCCAGTTGGAAGCCAGTAACAAGTGGTGTCCCTCAGGGGTCAGTACTGGGTCCAGTCCTGTTCAATATATTCATCAATGACCTGGATGAAGGGATAGAGTGTTCCATCAGCAAGTTTGCTGACGATACAAAACTGGGAGGGGTGGCTGACACGCCGGAAGGCTGTGCTGCCACACAGCGTGACCTGGACAGGCTGGAGAGTTGGGCAGAAAAAAAACTGATGAAGTTCAACAAAGGCAAGTGTAGGGTACTGCAGCTGGGGAGGAATAACCCCATGCATCAGTGCAGGTTGGGGGCTGACCTCCTGGAGAGCAGCTCTGTGGAAAGGGACCTGGGAGTCGTGGTGGACAACAGGATGACCGTGAGCCAGCAATGTGCCCTGGTGGCCAAGAAGGCCAATGGCATCCTGGGCTGCATCAAGAAGAGTGTGGCCAGCAGGTCGAGGGAGGTCATCCTCCCCCTCTACTCTGCCCTGGTGAGGCCGCATCTGGAGTACTGCGTCCAGTTCTGGGCTCCCTGGTTCAAGAAGGACAGGGAACTGCTGGAGAGAGTCCAGCAAAGGGCTACCAAGATGATTAGGGGATTGGAACATCTTCCTTATGAGGAAAGGCTCAGGGACTTGGGTCTTTTTAGTCTAGAAAAAAGAAGACTGAGGGGAGGATCTTACCAATCACTTATAAATACTTAAAGGGAGGGTGCCAGGTAGATGAGAAGAGTCTTTTTTCAGTTGTGCCCAGTGATAGTACTAGAGGTAACGGGCACAAACTTGAGCACAGGAAGTTCCATCTTAACATGAGGAGGAACTTCTTTACTCTGAGGGTGGCAGAGCACTGGCACAGGCTGCCCAGAGAGGTTCTGGAGTCTCCCACACTGGAGACATTCCAAACCCGCCTGGACGCCATCCTGTGCAACCTGCTGTAGGTGACCCTGCTGTGGCAGGGGGATTGGACTTAGATGATCTCCAGAGGTCCCTTCCAACCCTGACGATTCTGTGATTCTGTATCGAGCTCACAGGACGACGAGCACATCGCCAGCAGGCACTGGGAACGTCCCAGGCTGGACTCGGCGACAGACGGGACCTGGAGCTGAACTCAGGAGCTGTTGTCGGCAACGCACAGTGTGCGATTAAAGGTAGATGAAGAGACAAAGTCCTCCTTGGGTGCCGGCCATTGAAGAAAAACACTGACTCCTTTGGTTGCTCAGTTTTTATAGTGAGCATGATGCAGGTGGGATGGTATACCCCATTGGCCAGTTTTGGGCCACCTGTCCCATCCACCCCTCCACACAGGTGTGACCCCTCTACACTCTTCTGCTTCCGGCTCTCCAACAGGCCATGTAACAAAGTTAGCTGGCCTTGGGTGTTATACCAATTAAGCAAGAGCCTCTACATACCTTCCCTATAAACTACCTACCTTCACTACAAACATCAGGCCTTATCTCTTCTCGAAGTCGACACTGTCTGAAAAATATGCCGTCACTTCCAGAGAGCGCAGTTAGTTAGAAGAGGCTTAACTGCAATGTAAAATTACTGAACCAAAAACGGGTTCTGTTTTACCTCCAACCAGGACAACTTAGGAGGAGCTGCTGAGGTCACTTGGCTTGTTCAGCTGGGAGAAGAGAAGGCTGAGGGGTGACCTCATGGTAGTCTACCACTTCCTCAAGGGGGGCAGCAGAGGGCAAGGTGCTGATCTCCTCTCTCTGGTCACCAGTGGTAGGACATGAGGAAATGGAATGAAGCTGCATCAGAGGAGTTCAGCTTGGACATTAGGAAAAGGTCCTTCACTCAGAGGGTGGTCGGTCACTGGAACAGGCTGCCCTTGGAAGTGGTCACAGCACAAAGCCTGTCAGAGTTCAAGGAGCGTCTGGGTGATGCTCCTAGTGATAACATTTAATTTTAGGTAGTCCTGCGAGGAGCATCCTTGTGGGTCCTTTCCAACTTGAGATATGCTATGATTCTATGATTCTACGATAATAGTCTGAAGGCCGTACTGGATATTTCTTTAGTGTCCAGATTTTCAGGAGAATATTTTAAAAAATGTGAGGTTGCAGAAAGCGTTTCTGAAAAAGCTTTGAGAAAAATAGAATTTTAATTTGAGATAATACTTTCTAATAAAATACTCCGAATTCTTAACCTGTTACGTTTATCAAAAAGAAGATTGAGATGTTGCTTGATTACAGTGTGATTACCTTCATGGTGAGAAAATACGAGGTATTAAAGTACTCTCTAATTTTGTGGAGAAAAGCATAATAAGAAACAATATTTCCAAACTGAAGCTGACCAGAGTAATTTAAATGAGGAATTAGGCATAACTGATTTTTTAACAGCAGTAATGATTTCTAACTGAACAAATTTTAAGTGTCAAATTCTTCAGCTCTGGATGTGTGAGATCAGGACTAAGCTCCTTTCTGAAAGGTTCAGTTAAATGCACATTTTTGGTGATTCACTGCAGATGATATTGAGTGAAAGCTGAGTGTTTGTGATATAATTTGGTGGTCTTTTTTGCCTAGATCTCCATGAACCGCCTGTGGATACACAGGAGCTCAAAGCTTTTTACTCTACCCACTTTATCTGATCATTTCCTTCTTTATCAGCTTATAGGTAGAAAGCTGATGGATCTATACACATTTGCATAGCAGTTGGCCCCAATCCTGGAGATCCTCCAATTCTCATGTTAAATAGCTGTAATTAAAAGTTAAAAAACAGTCTCAGTTTCAATCAAGACTGACTTCCACAGATATTTTTTTTTTGGGCTGACAGCAACAGGAAGGCAGATATGAAGGTTATACGAGTTGGGTGAAAATTGGACAGGAGTGTTGATTTGACAAAGTGTAAAGTTACTTAAATCTGGCACTCAGCAGGTACCTAAAATGGTTAAAATTGACACACAATTCTTTGCAAGTACTGTCAGAGGGTGGCTGATAGGGTGCTGGGAACTGCTTGGTGTAGAGCAGATGACATCTGGACTCTTCTGGATCAAACAAGTATTACATGAAATCTGCAACCATGACTGGATTCAGTAATTCAGTCACTTGTAGTCATATGGTCCTAAAACATCTGTCGCCGGGCTGTGTCAGGATGCACCAGCAGGAGCTCTAATCCGAATGCTGCAGACACGTTTATTTGGACCAGTGTGTCTCATTGCTGTGGGCACTGCCTGAGTAGTCTGACAGGGGAACTTGTTGGCATGAATCTTGGTGTCAACAACAAATAAGGGCAAGTGTGTCCCAAATTTAGAGCCAGCGAGTTTAATAGTCACAGCACTTTATAGGACTGCTGAAAATGAACCACAGCTGCCAGGCTGTTTGTCTCAGCAACTTCTACCACCCCATGGTTCCTGTCAAAAAAAAAAAGGGAAAGAACATTCCATTCAAGCAAAAGCCTGGTACAAAGACTGCCCAAATGTGAACCAATGCAGAGCCCTTTAACCGCTGTGGCCCAGCCCCACCTGTGGCAAATTTACTCCATGATGAATCAGTGCTAAAATTGTAACATCTCAGAAGCCTGTCTTTCTGTGCACAGCCTGCTCCTTTCTCACGCTTCCAAATCCACAGCCGGCCCATTTTGTACACAGCTGCCACGGTGTGATTTGCTTTGTGTTTATGCCTCAAGCTTTGCCTCTCTGTTTCCGTGTCTGCAGCCTCAGTCTATTTTATGTCATCCTAGCTGGAACGCATGCGAGAGAAACATCCCCTTCAGCCACACGTGAGGGCATCGGGGCTGCAGCAACATCTTAGAATTACGCCTCATTTCTCTGACTGACTCTGGGTGCTGCTGTGGAGCGAGGGGGTGTCCTTGTACTCGCCAGCCCCCCTATTCCCACCAAGCACCCCACCAGGTGTGGCTCAGCCATGGGTCCCACGGTGCCAGTCCCTGGCAGCTCTGCCACTGCGTTCTGTCCATCGTCTGGGGAAGGTGCTGATGCAGCATGGCAGGGGACAGACAGCCTGAGAGACACAGTGTGGCACCCGGTCCCGGCACTCCGCGGCTCCCGGCTCTCTTCACAGGGGCATCACAGGTTCAGATCCGAGCCTGGAGCTGTGGTGCAGACCCTGTGTGGTAATGAGGGTGTAAATCAGGAACAGGGGTTTTAAAGTGGGTGACACAACATTGGTGTGGACTGGCAGTACGGGGGCTGAGCTTTGGTTTGAGAGAGGGGGAGAAAGGGAGGGAGTGCTAAGGTAACCACAGAAACATGGTATCCTTGGATATTAGCAATCGTGACCTACTTCTGGGTATTCACTCACTTTTTTAGTGCTGTCGACAAAGAAGGAGTAAGATGGAGGGCTTAAAGCTCTGGAAGGAGAAAAGAGATCTTTCCATCATTTTCTAGGATCAGGATTATTCATTATAATATTCAGCTAATGTAAATCTTTAACAGTTTTATTCCCTTGCACATCATACTCTTTTAATTCCTGCTTTGTGTACTATAGAAAGTATTTTAATAATATATTACTGAAATATAATTGACAGAACTGTATTGTTATGTGTACAGTGTAGACTGGAGTGACTGACTGGGGTGTCGTTGTGCATGTATAATCTAGCTGCTGTCAGTGGTGTTAATCTTGGTCTGGACTTGATTTAGATCAGAGCGAAACCCTTCTTCACACATGGTACCTGAGCCTGCAGGGCTCCTGGTGACCCTGCTGCAGCTTGGCAGAGATCTCCACTAATATCAGTAATTACTGTTGTAAATGCAAGAAAAACCAGGCCCTGGGCTGCAGTGAGATATGGAGAATTTATAGTAGTGTGTAACTGAGAGTAACTGAGTCTGTCTATTTTATGCCAGGTTAAATACCTCTTTCAGACCAAAAAACAAATGACAAGGTAAATGACTGTGGAATTCACAGTCATTCCTAAACTATCAAAGGGTAGGGCTTTATGGATAAACAAAAACAGATGGGAAGACAAGAACGTTGCCTGCTTTTGAGCAGTAAATGTGCATTGTAAAGAGTGGAAAATACATAATTTAGGGCTTCACCTGAAGACTATTAAAGCTTTCACTTCAGTGGACCATGGACCATTGTAGTGCAAAAATCTGTACCTGGTGTGTTAATAAAGACAGAAATTGAGGTTTAAATCCATAACTTTAGCTTCTAGTCTTCTTTTGCTTTTGACAATTCTGAAAAAAAAAAAAGAAAAGTTAATAATGAATCAGGGCTTGTCAAGGTGTTTTTAATATTTTTCTCAGCTGCAGTTCCTTCCTGCATACACAGTATCAAACATTTAGACTATGCTGGCAAAATGAACCAGAAAGAAAAGAATCTGAAAGTAAATGGTAGTGAAAGTGTAGCTTTCCAGTATGACTTTTTATTAACTGCCAAGTGAAGACCAGATTAGCTAACGATACTAACATAACGTTGCCTGAATTCTATTCCAACATTGGGTATTGGAATTGGCACAGATGCCTTCTCTACAAATTGAAATCCACAGGTATTTTATAGCTGTATCTTCTGCAGAACTTAAATATCAACAGCAGGGTACTGACTAAAGACATGGCTTGAAGAAATCCTGCATAGCTCTTTACCTACAGCACACATGGCTCAAGCTGTGTTGTCAATTCTCAGAGCAGTAAATGATGTGCTCAGATTTGACTAGTCCCACTTTATGGGTGGGAAACTTGTACTAGATGGAGGCTGGGTAATCTACCTAATGCCACACAATGATTCATTTTGCAGAACTGAGTGGAAATTCATGAATCCCCATTCTGACAGAGTGCAAGGCTGAACCTTTGCCCTTATAGGCATTGACCCCAAAATTTTCATTATTTCTTTTGTTTGTTCAAGAAGAATTCATAGTCAGCTCATTTCTGCTGATGACTTAAGCATTGTCTCATGTAGACTTGCTTTGATCAGGCTTAGACTGTCTGGATTGAAATCTTGGCTCCACTGAGGTCAGGAAGAGTCTTACTATTGACACCAATTATGATTAATGAAACTAAATCTCTGCCAGTTGCTCTTAGCAGGAGCCTTGTCTACTCTACACGGTAGAGTCTCACATACCTAGTGCTACCCTGGCAGCAAACATCATATGAACCTCTGGTGGAAACAACAGCGCATTTGGGGCATGCACTGCACTCTGCCTCCTCCTGCCTCCCCTCATCCCACACCGTCAGCACAGACATCCTGGGGAGAGCATTAAGTAGGCACAAAGAAGCAAACACGGAGGGGGGAATGTGTCAGTGGGCTGTGGATAATGCTGAGCTCAATGTGCTGTTTTGCAGTGCTGTCTAATGCCTATGTCCTCAGGGAAGTAGGCTTTCTTATTTTGAAAAGGGCTTGTGCAGCAGGTTCATGAAAGATTTTTCAGAAAAAGCCTGTCTCAACAACCTATTAGTAACATAGCCTTATGACAGACTCAGAGATATTTCTAAAGCTGTTAGCTTAATTTATTGTGGTTGGACTGGGTGATCTGAGGCTTTATTTTCTGAGATGAGACTTTTTTTTTTTTTCTGTTTAACTCCGCATTTGGTGCTTTTCTATCAAAAATACATGACAGATTGACTTTCTGGTCAGATTTTTAATACCCGCCCTGCACCCTACTGTAGTCTCTCTGCGAGAGGGTCTTATTCATTGAATAGTATTTCCCACAAGCCTGTAAATTTTCTTCTTCATTTAAGTAGTTACTTAGTCTTTCTTTACTCTAGAGCTGAACTTAAATGAAATGTAATTTACATAACAAGTCACTCAGAGCCTATTGTGTGTCAAATAAAAAAACCTGCCATATTTTATCCTTCCCAGCTGACAAGTAGAAAGAAATATGTTGAAAGGGACATACCCAGTTATTAAGGAGTTTTGACAGCATTTTTTCTTTTTTTTTTTTTTTAAATTTAGTAAAGTGCCCTTGTCATAAACCAGGATTTTTAAACACAGAAAGTTCCTGAAATATTAAACTGTGCTATCTGGACTTTATTCTTGACAACAGGTAGAATTACAAGGCAAATGGCTTGTAGGAAGAAGCTACAAGAATGAGGCAAAACTACTAAGAGATCCATGATGGAGCAGAGACCCATCAAACCGGTTCTTGCATTCCATACATGAGCAGTTCCATTGACTTTAAGTAAAATATTGCAATACTAGATCCTTTAATTCTTATTCATCTGCTTGAATTTGAAGATGTGCTTTGCTGCATGGGATTCACAGTGAACAGTGCTTTGAAAAACTGAGTTGTAGGTAATTAGTAGAGTCTGAGCTTACAATTGCTATCAAATACCTGAAGTTGTAAGGAACATTTGGGCAGCGGTAAAGCCTTATAACCTGTGAAATGCACAACTGAGATCACGACCACTCAAAGATATTAAATATCCCAAGCAGTTTTCTAAGTCTAGCAGTTGGTTTTGGTGTACAGGTCACATTTCAAAGTAGTAATAATCTGCCTATGGCAGTTTTACCCACCTCCAGTGGGGATGACACCAATGTGCGTCAGTCAAGGCAACAAGAAAATATTTGTGGTGAAGAGAAACACATAAATACAACTTCTTCTTTGAAGAAGGTGGGGTCTTCTGGGGCTTGACCCCACCTGTGAGCCCTCATGGGCTGGAAGGTCTGAAATCCTTCAACACCAAGGACTGACAAGTCTGTTGATGGCCTCCATCAGCAGTAGACATTTCTTCCTGGCGTCTTCATGAGAAAATTAGCCCTATATTTGCAGCTTTTTGTCATTGATGGGTTAGTAGGAACACTGGGTATCCCACTGGGGAAAATCTAAGAATAACATTAATAATGTAATACTTATGAATTCAAGCACCGGTCAGAGCCTTTCAGAAGCGGTAGAAGGGACATGATACATCCTGCAGCTAACGTGGCAATTTCAAAGTGCACGGACAATGTACGCACAGTGCCACTAAGTGATATAAATACTTCTCTTAGCACTCCATGCCAGGCTCCCTGATGATACAAGCTGTTCACAAAAGATTCAGGTTAAACCTATCGATAGACAGAAGGAACCCAAAAGGTTAGGGTTTTTTAGGTGGGAAGTATACAAGGTCTACAAGGTCCCAGTTACTAATTATCCAGTACTTCTTTGAAGTGGCATTTTCTGTTGTGAGCTGATTTCTGTTGTGAGCTAATCTCTGTACTTTAACCTGCATGTTTGCCCACCAGGGACAGCTTGCTTTGGGAATGGTGGGTCCATCCTCACCAGAATAACACAAAGTTTAGTAGGATCCTTTTGTGCCATATCCCCACCTCTGCTATGTGAGGACAGTGCACACATTAGCATTGAGCCCAGCACCACATCTCACCACACTGGGAAGTGCACACCATGAGGGGAAGCACAACACTCCTCAGCAGGGTTCCCCATCAGTCAAAAGGCCTTAGAGCCAACCACAGTCCCCAGGCAGGAACTAAATAATAAAAAAGAGATTATAGAAGTGCCTGCAACAGGACCAAAGTCATAGCAGAGATCCTGCAGTCAGAGGATCTGGCTACATATGACTCCACACTGGTCTGGGGAGACACCTTCTTCCCTGTCAGCTCAGAGCAGCTCAGCAAAGTAGAGTATTTCTGCCATTTATTGCAGCGCTCACTAGCAACACTACAGCGACACATTATGCAGGCAAGGATGAGTAAGAATATGCTGGCAGTGCCAGGCAGCTACAGAGATTTGGAGTGTCCATCGTTGCATCCCTGTAATAGGATGTAGGTTGCATTTTCCAGAAACGGAAACTGTCCCGAAGGACTGGCTGGGTAGAGCAAGCCAGTAAGTGGTCACTGATCTTTGGGCATTGCCTCCTCTTCCTAAAAATCCCTAGTTTACAAATACCATATTTGTGAAGGAAATAACTTGTCTTTTTCTTCAGTATGTTCTTAGTAGGATGACAGGTATAATACATCTGGCATTGGGCTACCTGATTATTTCTAAAATGGAAAGACAAAGGGTTAGCCTTCACAAAGCCCATTATTGTTCTGTGGATCTCAGCACAGGGTGAATTTTGAATGGGAAAGGGGCATTACTATAGCAACACATAATGTAAGCATACAACCATAGCTTCCAGAAGCTCCTAGAAGTCTCATTTTCCTTTGGACTGCTCTTCTTTTTCCTAAAAAAGATTTTGTGTAAAGCTGGCTGTAGGGAATTTACCTGCTTTGATTACTGGTGAAGGAGAACAGCAACCGGAGGCATTTGCAGATTATTACATTTTTAAAATCTGTTTTTTTGCACAGCTTAGGAGGTTATATGCTTTTCTGGAAAAGCTGCTCATTGATTAGAGCACTAACTTGAGTGCTCAAAATGCTCTTGGCCAGCTACAGAGTTGGGCGACCTTGGATATGTTACTAAACTACTATACATTAGTAAAAGACATCTTTCCCTTATAAGGTTTTTGTTAGAATAAGAATACAAAAGATTTTAAACTATTCATTGTGGTACAGTCGACAACATACATTTAAGATAGATGTTTTTATCTTGATAAAGCATGGGTCTTAGATGACATTATTTGGTATGCTTAATCAGACAAACACAGAAGTAATCAGGGAGCTGATTAAAAGTGGTCTGTACAACCTTATTGAGGATGTAGCAAGTTGTCCTAACCACACTTGTTTTGGACAGTATTTTGATAGAAAAGGACCTTCCAGTTCAGAACCAGAAGCTTTCTGCATGGCAGCCGTGCCATGCCTCTGCATGGCAGAGGTCTCTGAGACTCTATTCCTTTTCTACATTTATGTCTTGCTGTATTCCTGGTTCCTCCTGTGCCAGGATCTTCAAAAGTGACCACACATCTTGGATGTTTCAATTTCTAAAGAGCTCTGAGGTGCTCGCTCAATGCCCAGGTGCTCCTGTCACAGGCTGCAGATACAGGAGAGCAAAAGATGTAGACACAGAAACAGGCTCAGCGTTCAGTCTCTTTACTCCCTAGAGCTGCAGATGTGCAAAGCAGGAACTGAGTTCAACCCACTCCACAGTTCCGTGTATTTCTCCTTGTATGCATCCATCTGTGAGAAGCTCTACTGAGCCTGGGAATACGTATATATATAGCTGGGGTGCTAGAATACATAAAAATTCACATTCTGCATTTTTTGCAATTCTATAACATGTTAGAGATAGTGAGACCAATAGCAGTCAGACCTACTTAACCTTGGTAAATGTGATCAGTTCATCTCTGGGTATTGAAGGGCTTTAAGTAGTAACCAACATGCCCATGTGAATGCATGCCCACCACCCTGATGAACTGTGTGATTTGAATTTTGAACAGCACAATACAGTCAGAAATAGTAGATAAATAATGAGACCCCCTTTGGTTTTAGGAATAAGGATTTTCACCCTCCAGCAGAGCCAGTGTTAGCCAGTGCCCTGCTTCTGGAACTGTCCCCATTCAAAGATCAGTTCCCTCAGGGGAAGCCATAGGAAAATGCACTGAATGCCTATGGAATAATCTGCCAGTAAGGGAGATTTCTTCTACTCCTACTTAATATTTAGCCTAGACTAAAAGCATGGGAATGAATTGCCCTTTAAAATGTTTTTAATCATGTCTAATTCAGTCGTGGATATTTTTGTCATTCATATCAGAATATAATTCATCTTCTCTGTCCTTTCAGGATGAAAAGTCCACCTCTGGCATTACAGTTAATGCCACTACCTTCCCTCCAGAAAATGTGGGGCATAGTACTGAGTTCAACCTCTCATTCTTGCCATGCCGTGTTCTTTTCTTTACATGCAGAGAAACTAAAGCACAGAGCCTGGCTGCACGACTGCTTGCTACAGGGAAGGACAACTACTTGTGACATGGGAGCGGGACCAGGAGTGGCCAAAGTCTAGAAGGGAATTGAAGCAGTGCTAATGCCACAGGCCCAGACTCCTGGTCCGTTCCCATCCCATGTGTAGGCGCTAGGACTGTTACCAGGGCAGGAGCGGTCTGCAGCACGCCTTGCCCTGCCAGGGCACCTTTCTCGGACACATATCAGTCTCTAATGGCTTTGGCCACCTCATCAGGCACTGGGAGAAGCAGATATTACTATCCCTTTACAATGTAAAGAAATCAACAGATAGAAGTCCAATGAGGCAGATAGTCTCAGGTGAAGTCCCCCTTCTGGTGCTGTATTTTACTATGGTCTATTAGTTTTGTATTGAATTCTTGTTCTGTACAAAAAGTCTTTTCTGGAAATGAAGTAAATTAACAAAGCCCAAGAGGGGCTCCCTTTGGCTACTGCTATTATTGCTAATGCAATGCTAGCATCCTGTGGCCCTGCTCACAGCAGCATCCTTGGACTATGCTTCCTACAAACCCAGGTCTGATGCCCATGTAAGCAGGCCTAAATAGTCCTGTGATGTCCAATGTACTATACTGGCACCTAAAGACATTAATAGTCTCTGGATAATGAATTAAAAGAAATATAGACAATGTGAATGCTGATATATTTAATATAGAAATATATGACAAAAGCACAAATATAAAGCTTTCCCCTTTTCATTTTTTCCTCTCTTTTATAGCAAGCTGTGTTGAGTTTGGTCTTCTTTTAAATATTTTTAGAAATAACGAAATAACTGATGCATTGTAATCCCAGCAGAGGCCTCACCATTGTACCCTCAGGCATTGCTCTGCTATTTCAGGCTCTGAAAGAGTGCAGTTTAATAGAGTGAGAAGATCAGAAAGCTTTGTCTTTGTCCTAACTTGATGTCTGAGTCCTCTAGGATCTGCTCAAATGCCCTGGGATTTCTGCTTAGTTCTTTTAAACATTATTCCAATGCTGTAAGAGAAGACTCCTGAGCTGGGACCCTGCTTCATCTCCAGAGGCAAAGAAGCTTTAGGGTAATCATTTCATTGCCTAGGGATTTGGGGGAAGTCTAAGGCATCATTGTGCCTAAGGATTTCAAGCTATATCAGGGACCAGAAGAGCCACTGGCACACATCAGTGTAGTTTCCACAGCCCAAATCAGCCCACAGTCTCCAGAGCAGCATATGCTACAGAGTATTTTCTGCTCTTAGTGCTTTTTCTTTTATCCCTGCCATCTTTGCTGGGCCTCATGAAGCACCAGTCTTGGAGGCACAGAAGGGATTGTTCTTGTCTCTTAGTTACTCAGCTCCAGTCCATACATGCCTTTAGAAATGTACACTGGGACCAGACCTAGGGCAGAATCTGCCACTGTTCGGCTGCATTTCCAATGGTTTTCAAATTGTGACCAATGCAAACTCACTAAAGAAAAAATCTAGAGGGATCTCATGTAACATGAATAATTAGTTATGGTCATAACTGAACAATTGTTACACAGTGTGACTGGCTGTGCACCTTTAGGTAAACAAACCAACACTAGAAGTAAAAAATATATAACAGATAGGTAATGAATATAACAAAAAATTCTCAAGCATAGACATTCAGATTTTAAATTAATTTCCATAAATTCTACTCATGCTTTTCCTCCCATCGTCAATGAATATTCAAGAAAAAGGTTCATGGTCAAAAGCGTTCACAAAAATAGCTGGTTTTAATTAAGCGATACAGAATATTCACAGAAGTGTACTTTCTATTCATAACTGTTCAAATCACACCAGAAACCTTTCTTTAATAATTTTGCCTGCTCTAGCAGGACATGGAGACCTTCCACCCAACCTCTGTGTCCCTCCAAAGCACTTGAGCTTTCTACGTGCAGGAACAACGCTCCTCTCTAACCATTAGCTCTTTGAAATTCTGCTTGATGCTACTTCATATCCACAAGAACCTGAGTATTTTTAAAATATTGTCCTCTGCCTTCTTATTTGTCTGACATTTTGCATCAAAACCCCTTTGTTGAGCAAGATGATTTAAGCTGCTGAAGCAATTGCCCAAAGCACTGGCCAAAGGGAAAACATGAGTGAGGATTTGATTTCTGTGAGCAAGAATATGTACTGTAAGCAGTGGAAAAACTCAAATTAATAGTTACCTATGGCAGAAAGCCAGGAGCATGCAGAAGCTTTTTTTTGTGTAAGAAAACTGAGAAAACTGCCTTTTTATTAAATCTTACTGTGATCGGGGATTTTGTGGACATCCTTTGTAACCAAACAGGGAAAACCCAGTTTCCATGGACAACATGCAACCAAAAGGCATGATAGTTCTTGTCCTGTCAAAAAAAAAACAGGTAGGTGTTAAAAAGCTGATATTTAGCTGATACGCCTCAAAAAAAAAAAAAAAAAAAAAAAGGGAAAAAAAGAAGGCAGAGAGGTTAAGCCAAGGCAGAGGAGTTGGTGGGGCTGGGGTGGGAGGCCATGGCTGTGCAGTCTCTCTGGAGGGGCTTTCTGCCCTCTGGGCTGAGGTACTGTCAGAAGAGCTGGGCTGAAAAAGGAAATGGAGGAAGGAGAAAAAAACATTTCTGATTTACCTCAAAAACCCTGGGAAGCGGTACCATGCTTCTGCCAGCCATGCAGCAGAGGAGGCAGGGGACCCATGTGGGAAGGCTGCAGAGCAGACAGCAAGTCTTTGCCTCACTGCCCTCCATGTTTGCTCAAGGCAGAGGAGGCAGCCCTTCCTGAGGTGCTTTTAACACAGGTTTTAATGATTCATTTCATGTGAGTTTCCTACTAACGTGAGGGGAAAGAGGAGCTGGGGCAGGCTGCGTTAGGAAGACTCATTGGTATGGAAATCACATATTCCCATTCATCTATTTAAGAAACATGTCGGTGCAGGGGTGGGAGCACAGTGACTCAGCACCAGCAGCCGCAGCAGCAGCAGAGGGGACCTGCTACGGTCTCCGTCCCGCACCACTGCCCCCAGCTCGGCCGCCTCACTGCGCTGCCTTCCGTCCTGCCCCCCTCCACCTTCAGAGGCAAAGAGGCACCTCCGGGGAACCACTGCCAGGTGGCCCTGCATGGCCCCACTTCTCCCCCAGGCTGTGGAGGAGCCTGCCCCAGGCACACTGAGGTGCCCTGGGGAGGGTGTGGGGGACATGGGGTGCGAGGACAGCTTCCTTCCCTGGCAGAAATGTTGATATCCAGTTGTGACCTGGAGCAAGGTTTGCAACAGGGTCACTTTAGTAGTACATAGTGCCCAGCCTGCCCCCGAGCTGCAGAAACAGGCGGAGGAGATGGGCAAGATGGTGGCTCATGCCAGGCCTGCGAGCCAGGGCTGGGGCTGCATTTCTCTGCGGCAGTGCTGGTTGCATGACCGATGCATAACCGAAGCATGTGCTTCACCGATGGAAGCACACCATCACTGGTTTGTGCAGCTGGGCAGCAGCAGGTTTCAGCAGTTTGCCAAGTCTGGACCTGCCCTCTGCATGGCACAGCACCCTGGCACAGTGCGAGGCCTGGGGAGGTGCAGCAGCCGATACCTTCCCCATGTCTCCTGGGGGGACCAGAGCTGGGACATGTCCAGCCACAAGGCTGCAGGGTCTCTGGCAGCAGCTCGTTGGCAGGGTGTGTGCAATTTGTAACCCCTGTGGGTTCAACGTTACTGGAAATGTAGTAATTTAAGGTGCAGAGCCTCCTTTTCTGCTGCCCTGCACCTTGTAAGCTAAAACGAAGCAGCACGTATACCCAATACCTGCTTAAGGTAAAAGTGGGAAAAACATTTGATTATTAATAATAAATTATTTTGTATACAATCAGGTAGGTCTGGGTCAGTCTTCAGGAAAACATTACCAAACTTGTACCAGATCACTGGATTACTTAAAATTTTTTGAGATTGTTTTTTTTTCTCCTACAAAACCATCTCCCAGAGCTCACTTATGAAGTCAGAACAGAAGGCATGGAATGACCTGTCTGAACAGTTTAATTATGATATGGGCCTACTTGGAGGGGCTGGAGACAGTTTACGTTAAAAGGGATTTTAATGTTGGTAATGCATATGATTACACTCTGCCTCAAAAATCCTTTGAGGTAGGTAAGTTGTCCATATCTAGATGTTGAAACACGGTAAGATTAACATAGTGTCTCATGTATATAAAAAATTGCAGATTTGTGGTATGAATTACTTTATTTTTTGCCTGAAGAGAAATAACAAGTTTGTGTTTTGCAAAGTGTCATGTGAATCTAGTCTCAGAAATGGCACTGGCTGTAGGCCATCAGTTCAGAGACATAAACCAACTAAACACAGAAAACAAACTAAACCAAACTCAAAAATTTCCTGACCCGCAAGAAAAGAATTTCACCAAAATGAAGTTATGTTTGAAAAATTCTTCAGAAAAGCTGCTCAGGACTTCTAGCTGTAGGGTAAGTCGAAGAGCCCTAAGGGTTTATCTGCAATAACAGTCTCAAAAGTAACTTGTTATTGCTTCCCAGAAGGATAACACTGAATGTAATAATTAACCCATCTGTAACCACCATTTCTGTCCTGATAGAGGAAAGGGGTGGAGAACAGCCTGTCAGAGTGTTTGATTTCTTGGTTGTTGACAATGTACCCTTGCAATGGGTACGTCTAGAGAGAGTACAGGATAGCACTAACTGCTGAGCAGCTGGAAGGAGGGAAAAAATCCCTTGATGGAAAACTGGGAACATTTATAGCCAACCGGTATTTCTGAATGGAGCTAGGAGGACAATTTTCCTTCCTTTTCACTTATTAATAATTCACTAGAAATAGATTCAAGGGCTAGTGGGAAAGTGCAGTCTGTTTTTCTGCCTCTCAGCAGGATAACCTGGCTATATGGAGGACTATCACTATCCTGTATTTTGTTTTGAGGCAGAGTGTCTCAATGGGTTGCTCAGAAAACAGTTTAGACTGAGTAAACCGAGTGAGTTCATATTTTTGGTCCCAAAGACCAAATTCAAACATTGAGAATTCAGTTGCCAGTACACAAACCTCCAGACAGAAAAACTCCAGAAGTTACTGCCATCAGTTGTTCCTGTCCAGCTCCATGGAGGGACCTTACTTTCTTAGGATGGGCTCAGGTCTTTCTGAAAAATCAGACATTATCATAGAATCATAGAATCATAGAATGGTTTAGGTTGGAAGGGACCTTGAAGATCATCGAGTTCCAACCCCCCTGCCACAGGCAGGGATACCTCTCACTAGACCAGGTTGCCCAAGGCCACGTCCAGCCTGGCCAGCATTGTTGATACGCTACTAATTCTTTTAGTGCTCTTCCAAACCCTGGCTCCAATTCTCCCTGCCTGAAGTACCCCAGGAGCCAGTATTTGCTGAGAGTCAGATGAGGATGAAGCCTCATTTTTTGACTTTGATACAGTGCCATAGGCAGCGCTGACAGTTAAATAAAACTTACTGATTCAGATCACCCAAGTATCTCCGCAGAGGAGTTGCCACACTCTTGACAACACATCAGTGTGGTGTTATGCTCCTTGAGGAGCTGAATGCATGCTAGATGGAAAATGCTCTTGATTTTTCTGCTTGCATCTATGCAACTTTCATGGGGATTTTTCTTAAGCTCACTGCTGTTCTTGGTCACGCTCTGTGTCAGCAAAAGGAGAAAAGGTTTGTCCTTGTTGCTGCTGAATACAGATGTCTTTCCCTTGCCCTGAGTCCTGGTTATTGGGGCTCTGTAACAGAGGAGAGGAAGGAGGAGGGAAGGGGAGTGAAACTTTAATATTACCAGCTTTGCTTGCCTGTGCCCAATATGCAGGAAAGACTGGAGCCAATGCAGCAGGCCACTGCACCAGTCCAGCTGTCACCAAGGGTTGCCACATGAGCCAAGGATGTTGGAACACTGTCATGCCACAGTGATGGGTCTCCTGTCACCAGTGGTAGCTTTAGGTCATTTTTGGTCAATTCTACAAGTGGGGTCTTATTTGATAACAAAACAAGGGTGTGGTTTCCTTTGTGAAACCTACTGGACAGACCTGCTTACGCCATTCCCTTTGCAGCAAATCTCTGTTACAACAATTGCCCATGGTAAATATTCTTTCCACTGCGGCACCTGAAAAGATACAGTTACTTAAAAGTGGGGTGACAGCTTGATGCCTTACAGTGAAACATGTTTAAGGGTCTGTGCTCTTGCACTCAAGCAACAAAATTAAGTAGCCTTCAGATAGTCTTTTTAACATTGAGTTGGTCTGTATCACTCTAACAACTGCATGTTATGAATACTTCTCAGATTTGCACTGAGCCTTTTTATACAAGAAAAGATGTTTAATATGTTCAACTGATTATTTCTGTAGGTTAACCAAATGTGGACTTTTGTTGGGGTGCAAGGGATTACCCTTAATTCCTAAGCATCTAGAGAAAGTGTGAGCAGATGGGATATAACCTGCAACTGCTCTAGTATCCTTTGCCTTTGATTTTAAACACAAGGCTATGATTAGAAAAAGGACTGAAACCTGAGCTGATTATTAAAAATCCCTTGAGATTCATCACTGATAGCCAACTAAATGTGGTTTCCTATGAAGAGCATAAGGCAAAAAGCCCAACCTTGGTATGCAAAGAGAGGCATCTGAACAGCAGGGCAACTTGTGCTGAGTATGGCTCCAAACAGGAACCCAGTTTGGGATCTGTGGGTTTTGGGAAGAATCAAGAAAGAAGTAGGCATGGCAAATGTGCTTGATGAATCGATTCCCAGTGATAAACTGGATGTGTTTTTAACATCATGCAACCACAGGCAACTAACCTGAGTGCAACCTGGATGGAACTGCATCAGCTACGTTAGCTGGGAGACAAGATTAAATAGCCTTAATAATCTCATTGGCCTTTACAAATTTTGTGATTTCTGCTAAGTGTGGTTCATGTGATGAGCCTTGTGTAAGTTATGACAGGCAAATGAGTGCCTAACTCCATGCCAGAGTTGTTCCACTGTCTGAGAAGCAGCCAGCAGCTGTCACCAGACAGTACCCTGCCTTTAAATATTTTATTTTGATTCTTTTGTTCTCTCATTAAAATAATTGAAAGATGATGGACTGGGGTAGAAATCAGGAAATAGGCACTATTCACTGAAGAAGCTGTGGTTTGGCTGCCATTAAGATGTGGTTGACAGTTAACTGTACTGAACTTCTGTCTAATGCCAAGAGTCGGGATCTAGCATTTCAATGTTTTTCCATTTTCAAAAAGCATGCAAGCAATCCTTAAGTTAAGGAAAAAATCTCTCTGTATAGACATTTAGCATTTACAGCACAGGTATCTTGGTGAAATACAGTTGTCAGTCGTCCTTGGTTAGGTTTCATTGTCTCTTATATTTAAAATAAAAGGTTCAAAACACTTTTGCAGTGAAATAATGACTCTGACTGTGCATTCTGAACTTCCTTATCTGACAAAGACATGAAGTGAACTTAAACACAGGAGGAAAAACAGTCCTCCCAAAGAGAAGCACAGAAATACATCTGTAAAGTGGCAGGGGCAGGGGTTGATTAGGACTCACTGAAGCCAAAATCTCCTGATTTGTGAAACTAATTCTTCTCTGATAGCAAGCCAAAGGTGAAATTTTTAAAACTTAGGTTTCTGAAAATGACTAAAGAATCAGTTCTTAGCTGTCTGCCCAGCTTGAGAAAGAAGCTGAAAATTAATTTGGTTGCCAAAGGATATTTTATAAGAAGTCTGTTTTCAGAAACGGCTAAAGCATCTTTGATCAGAAAAACACTTTCTAATTCTCGAGCCTTCTGCTATATTTCAACATCGAAGAGGATGACTTTTTCAGATGTACTAGGCAAAGTCACCCATGAAGTTGTTGGGAATTCAATGTTGGTGAATTTTGTCTTTTTTAAGACAAAGATTTAGCTTCATAATCATGGAGGGAAAACCATGGAAAAAGGACTGCTAAAAGTTGAAGGCTCATAACCCAGGAAATAACATAAAAATAAACATAAAAATATTAACTTTATTTGTCAAATGTAATGATTTTATGGTAAACTGCGTGATCTGTAGAGAGCCTAGTTCATGACTAATTCCTGTACCACTCCCACCCCCACCCCACCCCCCCAAGTTCAGGATCAAATATAACATTAGGAGTTGAGAGTTGACCATTTTGACCAGAAAATGATTGTGGTGATTTTGGTGCCCTTTGTGCTATTACTAACTTTTTCTGAAGAATATCCGTAATAGTTGGATTAAGTTTCGGTGGGAAGGTAATAATATTGGCATCACTGAAGTTCAGCACAAGAATGCCGTTACTCCAGCCCCTTCATCAAACTCTGGGACATTTTGCTTTTGCTATTATAGAACACATTAGGCAAGCTGACAAACTTAGATGTCAGCTGGATTTCCTAAGTAAAAAAAGGTTGAGACAGGAAGGTGTCTATCTTTTGATTCACCTTGTCTAGCTTTTTAATCCATGTGCAACTGCAGCCAGTGTGACATGGTTGATATTGAATTTAAACATTGTGAATTCCCTACGATTTGTCATGCATGTAGAGGGGAAGAGACACTTGTAATGTCTCCACTGAGAAGAGAGGTTGCATTGTGAAGCTACTGATGTGAAGACACCAGAGAATTCACATAGGAAAAAGCAACCACAAATTTCCTGCGACTGGAGCCAGCTTTGCCCAGAGTTTGTGCCTATTAGGCATGAGAAACACCAATCATAAGGCACAAATCCCTAGGAAATTGTGCTTTCTTAGGCTTTGTGTTATAGAATTACTGTTAGGTTTGAGTAGTAAAGCAAGGATCAAAGCTGTGTTCTTCTCCTCTAACAAAGGAGTTCTTCCAGATAAAGTTTGCAAAGTTGTGTTTAAGGAGAGAGTCGTTGCTGGTGTAAATAGAGTCGTTGCTGGTGTAAATAGAGCAGGACGTGGGCAAGAACACCAGGGGAGGCAAGAGCCTGGGCTGCAGCGGGGTCAGGAGCATGCTGAAGGACCTTGCCAAAAAGAGAGGGGAGAGCACGGAGAAGGAGAGGCAAGAAAATGAGGTAATTATTTTAATGAAATAAGGAATAAATATAGATGCCTGAGAAAAGAAACAAAACATTCTGCAAAGTGACTGACTTTCTGAAATCCTTTAGATATGTGTTCTGCAGTTGAATTCCCTGGTACCAAATTTTCCAGTGCAACCTCTTGCCATTCTTTTTTCCAGCAGTTGGGAATCCACAGCATGTCTTTCCTGGGTGGATTCCCTGTGTCTGAACAAGGGCTGAACTTCAGTTTCAGCACTCCTCAGTGGGAGAACTAACAAGGTCTAAGAGGGGATTGACAGGAACATGTAGTGCTAGTGTAGTGGTGGTTTTAGTGCTGGCTTGTTTTGAGCAGGTAATTTATGTTTAGTCACTGGATGGCTTGGACATTTTTCTGTAGGCCGCGCCTCGTATTACTGAGGTTTTATCTGCAGTGGTGCCTAAGGTAGTTGTGAGAATATGTGTTCTCACTTCACCACTCATTTTGCCCACTAATAACAGACCATCCACACCCAGATATGTTCACCCAAGGAAGAAAAATCCAAGTTTTAAAAAAACGCATTTATACCTAGTCACACTGAGCTTCAGTCTTGTGCTGTTACAGTAATCATCAGACTCCCAAGGACACAGCAGTGGGTTGGTATAATAGAGAGTGGATGAGCTTTTATTCATTATTTACACAGGTTTTAGACTTGCGCACATGCCTTAAAGTAAGTATAACTTACTTACTTAAGTATAAGATCAGGTTTTAAATTTCCATTACTGTGGACAGATGTTACTCAGAAGTAAGAGGAAGAAGTAAAAAATAACTTGAGTGAACCTACATACTGTTTAAAATGCGTTAGTCTTAGCTGCTAGAGTTGCAGCAGGGAAACCAATTATTTCGGAGAAAGTCCAGTCTTGCTCGGCCTCTAGGCATAGCATGGAGTCAAAAACTTGCCAGCACTTTGGGGTTTTAGGTTTGGTTGTTTTTTTCAGGTAAACTGTTCCCCATGTCACACAGTCCATTGAGCTGGGTCAGGGTGCAGGCAGGCACAGGTAGGAGGCAGGAGGGCAACTGCTTGGGACCCCTCCATCCATCTTCTCCATCCCCACCAGCCTTCAGGGGCAGCTGCTATGCTTTCCTGCAGCCCTGCACTGGAGCATCTGCCCACAGGCCTCCAGCAGAAGTCATGGCGTCAGCTGGCACAGCAGGGCAGCTACGAGAGGCCGAGAGGTGATGGCTGCTCCCAGGGTGGCACGTGGCAGTCATTGCCCTTGGCCCCCGCGACACCGTGGCCTGGCAGCATCTCACTGAGGCTCAGCACGCGATGTCATGTAGGAAATGTTGCTTCCCACCCAGCGTTGCCATGGCAACGGGGAAACAGCCGCCGTTTTGGGCTCTTTTCTTGGCAGCAGTGTCTGAAGGGAGCGGCCAATGCGTGGGTGCATAAGTCAGCCCTGCTCCACACACTCTCACTATAATTGTGTATATACATGTATATATATATATAAATACATGTATACACACTTTTTTTTTGCTAGAAAGCACTTGCAGAACCCGTTTCAGGAAGTAACATAAACAATTGATATGAACCAGAGAATCAAGAAGGCAGCTTCAGTAGGGGAAATCCTAATTTTGGGAAAAGAACACCAGTCCAACATTCACTGTTCAATCCGAGGTGGCATTTGGTTCTTTCCACTGCCGCCGGCTGTGCAACAGGCGTGGGAGAAGCCGGGTGCTCAGCGCAGCAGTGCTGGGTGGGGAGGCAGCCCTGAGCCGAAGCGGCCCCATGGAGCTCCCAGCAGCTCCTTATCCATGTGCAGGAAAGCACCTTCTGCAGAGAGGGAGCCTCTTTTGGTGAATCACAGGATGTGTTGGTGTGCCGGTGGTGCTGCACCCCTTGTGGCTGGCCCCGCAATATTCATATGACTAGGGAGCTTGCAGTTGTCAAAAGGAGATGCATCTCACCACATTGAGGACAAAGCACTAACAGTGACCTGCTCCAACAATTTGGCCGCAGGCAACTGCATATAAATTTGTCATGTTTGTGGCATATACATCCCTTTTACCTGCTTTTGCAGGGCTAATATAGTGAAGTCTTGTAGATTTTCTTGTTAATTCTTTTCCTGAAAGACCCCTGTGTACCAGCAACCACATACAAGAGTGACCCTGCAATAAAAAGCGAGTCATGTTTCAACAGTGAGGCAACTCTGGAATAACATCTGGTCTGCAGTGTAGTAGTATTTTCTCTTTCGTAATGCTGTGCTAAGGTTAAGCATTGCTTTAGACTGAATTACTCCAAGGACTTTTCTGATTCAGAATACAGTGAATTGTGAAGATGGTTTATTTCTCCTTTCTTCAGGTGATAAATTGGAGATGTGATTAATTTTTCATTTATTCTAGCATAAATCAAGAGCATCCTGTTGAAGCTGTCAGATTTTTACTGGTATAAAACTCTCCAGATTTTTTGGCCACCAAATGAGTACTGACCATTGAAATTTCTGTTGAATAACATTCACTTTACCTAAGGCTTTTGACAGAGATTTTCATGTTTTCTTGTTTAATATGGCTTAGTAGACCAGTTCCAAGTAACTTACAGTAGAATTATGGACTTCTAGATCTGAAAGCCACTAAAATAAGACCATAAAGTAGGAAAGATCATCATTGGTCCTATGATAACACTAATCAACACCCGTAAACGAGATGCATTTAAGCTTCAGAAAAAAGAACTTATATACATTGTGAAATAAAGACTTTTTTATTCTCATGCTTGTCTTCTTTACCAACGTAATATTCTTACAACATACCTCTGAGATACATTCTCAGAAGTGTAGGTTTCTGCCTGGTAGAGCTCTGCAGTTGTTTCAGTTTCTAGAGGAAGAAATCAGAAAGACAAAAGGGAATTACTCAAGTGGAATTTGGCCACAATTGCAGCAAAGTCAGGTGGCAGAATAAGAGAAAAATTTAGCTAATTAAGACAAAAAAGGAAATTTAAGGAAAATGTTTCTTTGGCCTAACTGACTGTATTATGCTTGTCAGATGTTGCTGATGTCTCTGAACTGTCAGAGATATGTGTTCACAGAATCCCCTTTATAGCAAAGTGAATTTGGGGCAGGGGGACCCAGCTGTTCTGGCCTTATATGTGAACATCCTTGGTCTCACTGTATCATGGGTGCTTTCTTAGCATTTATCATCGTCAGAGTCACTTCTGTGGGAGTGTGTGAAATACCATGCAAATACATCAGTTCATATTTAGACTACTACTAAAATTCATTTTGTGTGCCCTTGTGATCATTTGCACTAGTCATTGGTTATTTCTTCCAACGGTCTGAGCAGCACTTGTCACTTCACTGGCTGATCTGTTTCCTGTGTAGGATAAGGTGAGGATTTGGCTTCTACAGAAGAATTGCCAAGGAATAGGATAGTGTGTGTCCTTTTCCATTCTCTCTCCCCACTTCCCCATGGGAGTAGTGCTGCCTCCAAAGTGGTATTTGCATGATAGGCTTGAGCAGTGAATTCCAGGCCTGAAACATAGGACTGTCCTTTTAGCAATGCATCACCCAAAATGCATGAACAGGTGTTTCTGTGATTCCAAGCTCACTGTGCCATTTACTCATCTTGCTAGGGATGGATGCCATGGATGCGTGTGCAGAGTGAGCCTTTACTTGCCTGGGCGACAGAGTAAGAAAGCCCTCGGAGCTTCTTGCCGAAGATGCAGAGTCAGGGACTGAGTGAGAGCCGAGGTCCTGGCAGGGCTGAGTTGGGATCTGAGGGATCTGCAGAGCTGGAAGTAGATACCTCCTAAATTACTGAACCGGCAGATAGTTAAGGGCATGAGGGGTCTGGGAAAAAAATTCAGAAGACAGATCCTGGCCAAAATATAGCCACATAAAACCAGCATAACTCCAGTGTTTTTGAAGCCAATAATTACTTGAGTCTGAATCCTGACTTTTGAGTTTTTTACATACTAACTGTTATTTACCTGGGGCAAAATATGTTTATCTATCATTGTGCTAAGCTCCCATTGCAGAACTTAGCCAAATTTACTTTGCTCCTTTTTTTCTCTGGAGTTTGTTCTCACCTTATGTACAGAGTGATCTAAATTTACTGGAGCTTTATCACCTGCTTTAGGAAGAAATACCTCCTTTTTCTCACTGAATCTACAAGTTAGGTAGTAGTGAACTCCAAACAGCCAGGGAAAACTGAGTACACTTGAGGCTCGTGTAATCTATATGTTAGTGTGTCTAATAATTAAAAAATATAGTTATGATGTCAGTTACTGTTCCCTGCAGAGTTTTAACTTTAGTTTAATGCTGTGAAGTGCATAAACTAAACTCCTTCATAGACTCACTTTGCCTCTTTCTCTTCTGGGTTTCCAATTTTGCTCTGATACAGTTTTTTAATTATAAAATATTTACTATAGGGAGGGTGGAAATGTTTTAATCATTCAGACTTTTATTAAGAATCTTTAAGTTGCAAACCAAATGCACATTTCCTTGCTTGGAAACCTGTTCATTGCCACCCAGACTGCTTGTACCACTATGAGGGCAGCTCACTATGTCCCAAAAAGCCTTGTTGTCTCAGCAAACTGCCCTGGTTCCTGGACCTGCAAAAGTGATGGACCAGGATAGGATCACAACATACAAGCCGAGATGTATCAAACACCTCAGGTTTTCCCCAGCTTCCCTCTAGACGGACAATAATCAAATCTGATTTTGGGGCTTTTTAACACCTGAAGTACTGTCAACTTCAACAATGACTGTATGGTGACAAATGAGAACAAGGAAGTGAAACTAAGCAGTCTAGTTTTGTGTTTTAGACATGACAGAAAAACACAACCAGGTAAGCAATTAAGCAGTATGTATAGCTAAGCTTGTTGAGGTAACTCTAAAACGTACCCAAACCCATATTATTTGGAATTTATGATCGAAAAGCATTGAAAGTAAATTGAGGTGTTTAAATCTGGTGATGTGATCTGAGGTATTTAAGGGACAATAACTTCTATGACACCTCTGTGTGAAGAAATATGTATATTCCATTCTAATAGTCTGATATCTTGTGGTTTGAGAAGTAAAAAAATATTTTGGTAACTTTATATTCACAATATCTTGTTAAACTAAAAGGCAACCTCACTGACTATTTTTCTTGTTGCTATTCAAATTGTTTTATGTTCTCACTGTAGCTGGAAAACCTCCCTCCCACACGCACACACCTCAGTCACTCATCCAGTTCAGTACCTGAACAGTCTAGTTTGTCAGGGTGAGCCAACTCTGGCACATTCATCACCATTTATCCACTATTGAACTGTCACACTGAAAGCTGACTAATATTTTGTGATGCTCTGTCGTTTTCGATAACGGTAAAGAGATTTCTATGACAGGTTGTCATTTCTGTTTTCTCACATGTAATTAGTCTCCCATCCCATTAAACACAACATACGATGTTTGTTTTTTAGAAATATTCAAGTTGGTATTTCATTCGAGCCACAAGTGGAATCAAAATGACCGGCTTTCTTGGAATCATTTATTTCAAAACAGTGAACTGTTCCAAAGAGACCATCACATTGCTGCACAATATAGCATATCTGAAAGGCAGTGACAAATGCCAATGAAAAGCTGCCCCGTAACAGGATAAGACCCTGATGAAGGATCCCTTAGTTACAAGGCAGCATGGCAGTCTCCTTGGATCGCACACATATTCTCTACAACTGCACTCTCTAGTCCTATAAAAGGTCAGTCAATGATTTTTACACTTTTATTGGAGTTTTTACTGTGTTTTCAGTTTGTGTTTAACTTTACAGAGCAACACGAAGCTTTAGACATTAATTCTGAATCTGAAGGATCTAAGCTAGCTGTCAATGGCCTAAATGAGAGGGGTCGATTGCAAAAGATTCCTCACTGAAAGTAGGGTTCCCTACTCAATTTCAGAAGACGAAGCTCATCTGAACCGGGACTGTTATTTCTTGCCTTTGCTCACAGTCATGCAGGTTAGCTCTTCTCTCACTCATACAGTTAGCCTGTGGTAGGGAAAGCGGATATGCATAAGCAGCTGCTATAGACGCAAAGTATTTACTGGAGATTTGGCTGAAATTATGTTTTGTCTTGTCTCTGTCTCATGTTCCTCTTCATTGCCTTTCTCATTTCCCATGCCTTTCTCTTTGAAGAACTGTCCCAGATAAAAATTCCGTCTTGGCATCCATATTCTGCAGGGCAGTGTGGGACCTCATCACCTCCTTCCCATCTTCCCCTTCTACTCTGACAGCAGCTGCCTCTGATATAGACAGACATGGTATCTGAAACTCCCATTTTTAGCCACGTTATTAAGTATAAACTCTTTTCCATGGTAAAGAAGCTGCAGAGGCAAGGAAGGGAGAGGGATTGTGGACTCCTCTTCTGCAGGTGCAGGGAATGCTGTTGCAACAGGAGATTATACATGTTTGAGCAGCATCTTCAAAACCAGTAGGCTGCTGACTTAGCCTCCTTGTAGAAAGAAATACTGAACCTTTTCTGGGTATTAATTATTCGCCACTGCGAATGATTTAATACACATGTGAATTCTCTTAGCAAGTAGTCCCTAGCAAATATGTATTCTGTGCAGTCCTGAGTTGGTTGTGTTGATGGCAATATCTGTAGAGATTTCAGGGGGGGCTAGAATCTAATATGAACTACTCAGTTTAGTCAAGATGACACAAGATCAGCATCTCCAATAAGTGAACTATCATATTTCTACAGGGCTTTTTGTAAGTGCGTCTTAACTCCTCTACCTAACTACTCATAAGGCTCCCATCACTACTGCATGCAAATATGAACTAGATCTTACATAAAATCAACTTAGTGTAGCTATTCCTGATTTACAGTGGCATTAGTTAAGTCAGAACTGAATCTTTAAAAAAAATCTCTGCAGAGTGCTTTGAGCATTATTCAGAGTTTTGTAAGAGAGCCACAAACAAAAACATTTCTTACTGGAAATTGAACAGATTTACTGAACTGTTGCAATGTAAACACCTTACAACTGGGACACGTTTCTCCAGACTCGTTCCAGTCCTGGGTGCAGAACAAGGTGAGGTGAGTAACATGAATGGAAGGTTTTATTTAATCTTCTGACTTGCTGGAATAGAGAGAATTACTAGAGAGTGTGTTGAGTGACAGTTCTCTTGAAAGGATTGTCTTGAGAACATTTTAACACTGATAAAATGTGACTAACATTTTAGAGCTGTTACAACACTGCACCTGCAGGAAGGCCACTCCTTGGGAATCAGTCCAACAGAGGAAGTGTAAGCTGTGAGAACACAGGAGGAAAAAGACCTGCAGAATGAAGACAGAAGAACTAGGGAGAAGTCCTAAATATTTATACATGTGTAGTAGACCACTCTCCCTAGTGTCACAG
This sequence comes from Pluvialis apricaria, assembly GCA_017639485.1. Taxonomy (NCBI): domain Eukaryota; kingdom Metazoa; phylum Chordata; class Aves; order Charadriiformes; family Charadriidae; genus Pluvialis; species Pluvialis apricaria. Next base: position 19,958,480 of record CM030012.1, on the reverse strand, counting down.
CCCATGTTTCTCCCACAGGCCAGGCGGGATTTGCAAGGGCTGGGTGTCCCTCTTTGTCCTCTGACACTGCTCTATGGCTGCCCTGGCATTTTGTGCAAGATCAAATGTGAGTCAATCTGTGTAAGAAGAAATGAAAGAGGTGGGGGCTGCACAAGATGAGTCCAAACCTCCAACTGTTGAAGCAAACCTCTCCCTCCTCAAGCCCTCAGCCCTCAGTGAGCCAGTCTGCTTTTCCTAATTCACCAGCTGTCCTGTTCATGCCCACCTGAGCTGCCAGTTCCCTTGCTCGACACCCCCGCTGCCACTCATGCAGTGAAGGAATAGAAATCTCTCCTGCAGTATGCGTAAGCTTTTAACCTCCAGTTTGCACAATTATAAATGAAAATCCAACAGGAAAGGCAGAGGGGGATTTGAGAACAGTACTGAAAGAAAGAAGGGTGATCTTTAAATCCTCAGCGGTAGTGCTTTTGAGTTTGCCCTGCATGAATGTTGCATATGGTGTTCGTAGGGTCTGGTGCTGTAGGTGCCTGCTGTCTTTGGGATGCAATATTTAAAATGGTGTGCACGCACACACACACACGCACAGACACACACACACAGAGGGAGCTCTGTCTGTTTGTACTCACTGAGGTTCTGGATTTGCATGTTCACAGCTACAAAATCAATATGCCTGGTGTCCCGGACAATTTGAAGAGTGGTTTTATTTTGTTTTCCTGCCTACCCTCCTTAGCAATTTTAGTTGGAAGAAAGGTTTTTTCTTTATTTTCTTTAATTTCCTACCCTACCCTAAACTGTGATACTTATTCTGTGTGCCTTTCACTATAGATAGGGATGTTCCAGAACAGATAGTCTTCAAACCTTAAATACATCCATTACTGTGTAATTCACCTACCATTTATCTGTGGGCAGGGAGGTTCCTTTCAACCCGCTTTGGACTTTTACCAGGGAACTGGAAATTAAAATTTATCCAAGAGTCTAGTTCTTCAGTTTTTTCTTCTTCTTTTGTTTTCTGGTTGTTTTTTTTTTAATGAATTTTTTTTCTTAGTTTGTGTGTTGACATTATTTATGAGAATGACAAGGAAATTTCGAAGCTAGCAAATTTTTAACTACTGATTAAAAAAAGCCAAACCACAGTATTACAGTAGCCTAAAACCTGCTAGCTAAATGCAGATCAATGTCTTCCTCAACAGAACAAAGTAGTTTCAACAGTGGTTAAAGCTATTGAAATTGATCCTGTGGTAGTGAGACCTGAAGCCATGGACATTGTCAGCTCTGTCAGTCATTTCTGCTATGTAAACATCAGTCAGTCCACAAGCACAGACACATTAGCATGCTTCAACCAACAAGTTGTCAGTGCAGTACTTTCAGAAGATGTCTTTTTTTTTTCCTGAGCTTCTAGTTGGCCTTGACTGCACAGCCCTTCTGGTTATCAGTTCCTCAAAATCACTGGAAATGGACTGTCCTTATTCTGCATAATTTCCTTTGAAGGTTCCTGGTGCATAGAAGTCTGTCTTTCTCCAATAAGCTGAAATGAGTTCTGTTATCCTAAAATATCTGCTGATTGGGATAATGGCTAGGAAACAGTAGCAGGCAACTGGTCTGAAAGGTGGCAACTGGTCTGAAAGGCAGCAACTGACAGAAAGGGGACTGTGATCTTTGTCATCAGACCAGGGCAACAAGATACTGGTGAGTTTCCCCTGTTCCTCTCCATGGCATGCTTCGACTCTGCCCTGCAGTGAACCACCTCTGGGCTTGAGCAGTAACCCAAGCACAGTCAGACCTTGACATCATTAACAAACCTGCCTTGCGGTACTTCCAGGTTAGCCCTTTGGAGGCTGTTGCTTTGCCGCCACACAAATTCAGAGACCACACAGCCTGTTGAGTCCCTTAATGGGGTTGCTACTGCCGGCTGAGAGAGCTATTTTCCCCTTGCTAAGTCTCTGCAGCTACCTGAGTACAAACAGACCTGCCTCTGGGCTGCTGTGGTATCTTTCGGGGGCTTTGCAGAATGGATTATTAAAAATACATTCCTGGCCATGTTTCAAGCAATAAACCACTTTCTTTATGAGATCAGTGACAAGTCATTCTTAGCAAATAGTTATTTGACAATGTTACAACATTTGGACAAATGCAGTGCATGCTACCCTTACCTGTGACCAAAGTATGGGTGATGAAAGGAAGAATTTAGAAAAAATCTGATAGTAAGCAGGCTGGACTAAGATTGATTATCAGTAAAAAAATGAGAGGAACTAGAAAAAGAACTGCTTTAGAAATTTTTGGAGGTCCTCGTTTCCTAAAAGTGAGCAAATAAATTGATGTATGCAGCAGCAAGCAAACCAAAGATTTTTCAAACTCACAATATTCTACTAACCAGGAAGTGCAAGTTATAAATACTTGAGAACAGGCTCTATATATAGCTATTCCAGGTGACTGTTAGCAGAATACTTACCTGGGACTCCAGTCTGGAAGAAGGTATGCAATACGTGTTGGAGTAATCTGATTAGGACCTGAAAATAAGCAGGTAGACCAATGAGGCTATGAAGGATGAACCCTATTCATATTTAGATCAGGATAATGTAGCAGTACAGTGTTGAGTGACATGGTAACTCTGACCCATGCTTCATAAAAAGTTGTTGATAATAGCACTGCAGTAGATGAAACCAATTAAGAAAGTGATGAGTCAGGCAGAGTTTAGCGGGGTTATGACTGGGTCATCTCATCATGATTACGATAATGGAATACCAGGTGTGTTTTCAGTAGCATCTTTTATCACAAGAATAACATCTCTTTAAATGTGTTACTCTGAGTGGGAAATTACAGGGATTGTCTCTGGAAGGAGAAATGGTTTGGTGTGCCAAGTTCAGTGCAGCGAGGCACTACCCATAGGATAAGCAAGCTGAAAAACTATGTGCATGTATATATGGAGTATTGTACACTACCTTACACTATACAAGTGAAGCATGCTGTTGGATTTTGCTGTTATTTACAAGTCTAACTCCCTTTCAGTCCTATACGAGGACAAAATACCTTCATGCCATAGGGATGTATTTTTAACACATACCGACTGGGATTGTGTGAGGATGATAAAAGGTGCAGCTAAAATAAATAGCTCAGACAGACTGATAAACAGTAGATACTAAACTTTCTGTGCTGGATTCTCCTAGGAACTGTACCACCTACCCTGGCTATATCCCATCTATAGTCTTTCGCTCAGCTCTAGGTCACTCTATATTCATTCTGCTTCAGACAGATCTTTCTGCAAACAAACAGAATATCACAGATACTTATGACATGAAGAATGTGACCACCAGATACCTTTAATATTGTACAGGGGAAGGGGACAGGGAAGAAGGAGGTCTCTCCTTTCTATTCATAATAGATCAAAATGGATTGGAGTCACTGGATTAGGGCTCTGACCTTGATGGATTAAGCAAAATTATTCAGATCTGTAGCTAAATGAGTTGGGAATGGGTAAATCCGGCACTGAGGGAAACAGTATTGGATCCTCTTTATTTTGATTCATTTCAACATGCTTTTAAGGGGCAGTGCCATTCAAGAGCTGCTGTCTTTTTGACAAGTAATGAAGTAGATAAAAAAATAAAATGCAAGCACAGTCATTCCTCTCTGACAGTATAGGCAGCTGGTTTTCTATTTAAGCTCTCTATACTGCACCCTTATCCTTTGAATCTTCATCAAATTCCAATGTATACTATTAAATGCCAGACTTGCTTCACAGCCTCAACATTTGCGCTGTCTGAATAACCAACATATTCAGCTAAAAGGCAGCTGTGTTTTAAGAATGGACGAAATCACACCTATGTGCATGTTGATTATAAAGCATTGAGATAAAAGCTGCCCAGTAACTGGAAGTTACTACTGTATTAAAATTTTGTTTAAGAATACAAATAGCTATATTCTCTGGAATTAGAAAAGTATAGGCCATAGGATATTTGCTGAAAGGACTTGGTTAATGGATTTCAAAATCCCAAAGTAGCCACAACATTACATCCCATTTTTGATTCTCAGAAAAACCCCAGCTGATATACAAAATAGCCCTTCCATGTTTGGTATATATTATTTCTGAGCATAACATTCAATCTCGCTAGATTTTTATCTAGTTGATTCTTCCTGCAAAATCTTTCCTAAGAAATGTAATTTGATGAGTTTATCTCATCTTGTTTTTGCTTGTGCTGTGCTGAGTCAGTTTCTTCCGGGTTAGCTTCTTAGTCAACCAGTAATCACTGTCTAGATAGCTGCAGTTCAAATTGTTTGTTAATTATGACTGGTCAATCAAATAACAGCATTTCTGTGCCTGCACTAAATGAATATATAAGAACTGCCATTTCAGTGTATGTGTTTGGGTGTTTGAAATGAGTACTCAAGTATCTGTGTGTCTCAAGCATACATGGTCATGCTTTTTATTAGTAGTAGTGACTACCATGTGACCTAACCTTATCTTAGCAGTAGGAACAATACGCATTCACCGGAATTTCACAATTCACTGAAACAGATCTGCCAGTAAACTATTCATTGTGTTACTAATGGTCATGGAACAGAATGGAAACATAACGTGCTTCGTGTGTGTGTTCAGCCAGCCCATGTCAGAAGCCACATAGAAATGATGACTGGTTCCTCCATAATTTAAGAAGTGTGACTTGTTAACTCTTCTGTGGATGAGGTATGGAATGGGAGACCTTGTTGACAGATTTTGAAAGAACAGAGGAACATAAAAATTACCAAAATAGATTATATTTTCAGTCTGTCTAAGTTACCATCCTATTTTTGGCAAACCTGTGTATCAGACATTTTGGACAAAGGTGTAGGTGTGAGAAATGCACTTTAGGCAAATAGGAGTATAATTCTAATCTGGGTTTGTAGTAGTTAGTTATTGGCATCAAAGGTAAACCATGAATTTAATAAAAAAATCCAGAATTGTCCTAGCTTTACATTTTGGACGTAATTTAATATTGGCTTTATATTTAATGTCAGGTATAAATATACTTAATATGTTTAATACTAGCTTTAACGTGGCTTTTAAAACACAAATTCTGAGAGGTGTCTCCAGGAGGCTTGTGGAATGCTGCACCATGGACTGTATAAGCAAGGGGAGGCCACCTGAAAGGCGGAGGGAGAAATGACTGACAGCCAGTGGGAACACTTTTATGCACTCCTGTCTAAGCTAAATAGGGGAGACCTTCACTAAGCAGTGGGTTTTAAAAAAAGCTAATTGAAGAAGTCCTTCCAATTGCAAATCACAAATGAAAATTGACACTAATGCTGCATATTCAGAAAGCTGGCATTGGTGAGAGACATGTTGCCTATTTTCAAATGAAAGAGGTCACCCTTTTACTCATTTGTTTGGTGTTTGTCATAATAACTGTAATTACGAGGCACTACTCCGATAATTTAATGTAATTTAGCACATAATTAGTGAACAAAAATCCTACACAATAATTCTTTCACGGAGCCATGCTACTAATAAATAGTGGCATTCAGTGACATCTTTCCTGTCAATGCACTCATCAGGCTTATGTAGCCTATAGTATTTTTACTTGTCTTGCTTTTTTTTTGAAAAAGTATCATAGCAGAATTCCTGAAATGACAGCTGCAAAAAATGCTCTGCCCTTTGGCAAAGAACACTAACTTATTCGTTACCCAGTGACTACAGCTAAAAGAAGAGTGTCCTCTGAAAGCTTCATTGTCCTTTCCACGCTCTGCTGATGCTCAATAATGTCATCGCTGCTGATTCCAGGGAAAATACTTCTATTGATGGGAGGGGGAAAAGTAATTTCAATAGGCTTTTCTGATGCAGACTCCTCTTAGTTGATCTCTAATACAGGAAACAATCTCTGATGTTTTCTCTTCGTGTAGAAGAGGAAAGGCTTGAACTGAGGTGTTTTGTGTCTGCTCCACATGCATGCCACAGAAAACTCAGACAATGCTGTTGACACATGCTACAATCACAAAGTTGAAAGAAAAGAATCAAAAACCCTCTCTTTCAAAGCCCTCCTAAGTGTTAATGTGACTATGTAAGCGATACTTCGTATACCTTTCTTCTCAAGGCATCAGATATCTGAAGCTATAGTTTTCCAGTCCCACAGCTCATCTTAGAGGAGTGACCTAATGCTTTTAAATCAAATTTTAAAATCCAGAGACTTCATTAAACTCACGTTTAGCGTGGAGAAGGCTTGTGGGGAATCTTTTCAGCATGTATAGATACCTGCTGGAAGGGAATGAAGACAGGGGAGCCAGACTCTTTTCAGTAGCGCCCACTGACAGGACAAGAGGCTATGGGCACAAATGGAAATACCTGAGGTGTTCTGAAAACAAGAAAACAACTTTTTACTGTGAGGGTGGTCACACACTGGCACAAGTTGCTCAGAGACGTTGTGGATCCTCCATCTGTGGAGATATTCAAAACTCAACTGGATACAGTCTTGGACAACCTGCAGTAACTCACCAGCTTGAGCTGGGTGGTTGGACTTGATGATCTCAAGAGCTACATTCCAACCTCAGCCGTTCTGTGATAGGTTGGTTTTTTTTTAAATCATCACCTTCCCAAGCTCTTGTCCAGCTTTTTACTTAAAGAACAGACTTAATGGGATTGAGTTGAAAACATCCACCAGGGATTAGGATTTAAGTTGATAGCATTTTGCGTGCCATACCATCTACCTCAGTCCAGACAAACCATGAAGATTTCCACTGGCAAGGCTATCCCTTCAGCAGTCATTTTCAATAGCATGCAAGAAACAGACCTTAGTTGTCAACCCAAGGTGTTTGGTTTATAATGCTTTGTACATTGTAACACTGTAATTGCAAGAAGTTCTGCAAGAATTAAATCTAGCAGTATTTCTGAGGGAGGGGAATTGTTCTTTATTTCCATTTTATATCATGACAGATATTAATCAAGTAGCTTGCCTGTCACTGCAGATGAACGCTGGTTTTGAGTGGGACCTCCCATCTCTTAACCTGAACTAGGCTTTAGAAATGGCAAAAATCCCTGGAAATCTGTAGCTGGATGGTACATGTGCAGCTAAAGTAAATTTGAGTAGAAAGACAAAATATAACCCAGGAGTAGGGTCCCCATAACCAGATGTTGATTGTGTTACAAAAGAATGGGGAAAGCACCATACTTGCCTCTGCACTGTGGTCTTGTTAGCCTGCCTGAGTGCTGGAAGGGTGCGAGCTGGTAGTCCCCCCCTTTCCACAAATCTGTTTTCATCAGCTCTATTCAAAACCTTTCATTCTAAAGCTGAACCCTCGTGGTCCTGCCCTTTCTATATCAGCCTATTGTATGGGGATGTGGTTAATCCCCAGGCCCTTGACCTTTAGTGATTTGTACTGCTGTCAAGACACATTACACAGCTTTCCGAGCTGCTCTGCACTACAGAAGAAAATGTCCACAGTAGGGTTCTTTTGTTTAAACTACCATGCAACTGGCACCAGTTTTATCATGCAAATATTTTTTATTTTTCTTCTAGGGAAACAAGCCCTCCCGTCCCTTCTCCAGAAGAGTTTCAGTATGAAAAACAGAGTTGAGAAGATAGAGTAGGTGTAGGGGAGCTGTCTGCAATTTGCAAACCAATGAAGATTATGTTATTCCTGCTGGGACAGAAGCTGAGAGGAAAATGTGAGCTTAGTATTAATACCTAGGAAGATGATGGCTTGGTTTTTCAAAGAAAAACCATAATTTCTGAACCAGCCCATAGCTTTGATGAAAAATGGGTTCTAGAGTCTAGGAGCATCTGTAAGACACTGAGGGACTTCAGCTCTACTCTTCATGGATTTTGGTGAATAAAAAGTCTGTAGCAACTAGATGGTGTTCTCCCTGTATCCACAGAGACAAAGACAGCAAATGTAGCACGTATACAGTCTCCCACCCTCGATGTTCCTTCATTCAGAGATTTAACCTTAGGGTATCAGAAACAATTCCTTTTCTCTGCCAATTCATTTCTTGTCTTTTTTAAGATTTCAGCACGTGCCTCAGCTGACTAATGGGAGTTTTGAAATGGACTAAAAATAGCAACTGATTTCACTACCATCGGTGATGACTTTCAGCCATCAGCCGAAGCAGCATTTTGATATGGAGCCGATAGAAGAGAAAGGACTTAGATGTATTAGAAATTCCGGTAAAAAAGAAGGTAAAAGGAAGAGTTTGCTTCCAAGATTTACCGTGTTCCGCTTAAGAACACCATTCTCATGCCAAAGAGAGATTTCATACCAAATTTTCTAGTTGTTACATTTAAGAATCGATTTCTTAGATCAGCTTGTCAACAGGAACATTTACCTTGCATGGTAAAGGAGATTAACATCAAATAGTTTAAGAGAACGGTATCCTGTAACAACAATCTTAGCCTTACATGGACAGTGATGACCTTTAGATTAATGAGTGCAACTCAGGGAAGAGATCTTTGGGCCACAGTGGATATTTCTCTGAAAATCACAGCTCAGTAGCTGTCAAAAATACACATAGATGTTTGTAGAGAAGGACGTAGGAACAAAATACTAATACACCCTTGCATAAATTCATAGGTTCCTGGCATCTGGAATACCATGTGCTTGCAGCTGTGGTCATGCAACCCAGCAAGTGGAGTAGTGGGACTCAGAGGCACACTAACAAGGGTAACTGGGGTGATCATACATGGGGAGCAGCTTTCTGCGTGGAGAATCAAACAGCCTCCTGTTCTTTGTTTTTAAAGAGCAATGACTGGGGTGGAGTTGATAGAGCTGATATTATCACAGATGTTGTGGAGAAAGTGAGTGGGAAATGATTATTCACTAGCCCTAGCAATACAAGTTAGCTAATTATGTTATCCATTGGCAGTTATAAAACAAACAAAATGAAGTCTGTTTTCCCCACACAGTCCATCCCCACACAATAGTTCTGATATTAGAACTGTGAGCCTCATTGCTATGAACTGTTGTAGAGGGCAAAAGTTCAGAAAGTGATTAGACAACTTCAGGAAGGGTAGGTCTGTCAGAGCCTATCAGATATCAAAGCCTGGCAGCAGCCTCCAGCTCAGAAAGTTCCCAAATTGCTCATCGCTGAAGCTGGGAGACTGTTGCCGCAGAGGGATTGCTCTGTCCACACCTCACTTTGCTCTGTCCACACCTCACTTTGCTCTTTCCTGAGCATCCTCTCCTGACAACTGCTGGAGACTGTAAGGGATAGATGGTAGACAGACCTACAGTCAGACCCTATCTATAGTACTCTATTCCGCTTACCACCCATGGCGTTAAACATGTCTACAGATGTTACAGTCCTGATAGCTTGGACAGAAATTCATGGCAACAACAGTGTGAAGTCTCCAGTGAAACATGTCTGTGACTTGCACTTTGCTATGTTAACAAAGGTCTTGCTGTGATTTCTGTACAGTGCCACAGCTGAACCACGTGGTTCACCTTTCAGTGTGATTTCGCTCTTCACTGATGTGTTTTGTAATTGTACTGCAGGGATTTCTAACCACTGAAAAGATTTTCCTGGATTCCCTGTTGCTGCTGGCCTACCCAGCAATAGACATCTTACCAGTCTCCATGTTGCTAAAATCACATCTCCCTTTATTACTTTTTGTAACAGTTGGTACCCCTGATTCAGCACCTCTCCCAGTCCCCTGCCTTCCCCAGCTCCATTCATGCCAAACAAATATGGTTTTCAGAAAGGAGAGACCTGCCTGGCAAAGGGAAAGGTAGGACAAAGTGGGAGATGGGCAAGAAAGGGGAGAAAAATCTAGGCAAAGGGCAAATGGACCTTTTCTGGTGCTCCTGCCCATGATAAATTCTGTGTCCCTTTGCAGGGAGAGAAGCAAGCAGGAGCCACAGGGTCTGCAGCACCAAGAAGGGGAACATGATTAAAACAAGGCTGAACCAGGCTGGTAGGATCACAGCTCAGGGACCTTTTTAGGAGCTGCAGCTGTACACCATACTTCCACACCATGAGCATGCTCCTATGCATTTTCCCTGGTGCTTATAGAAGGGCAGGTTTGCCGAGCTCAGCAGGAGCTGGAGGCCTGAAAGGAGCAGCTGCTTCTGAGAGATCTGGCTCCCAGTGCCGGCCAGACCCTGAGCTTGGCAGGAGCCAGCCTGCCCTTCAGGGAGAGGCTTCTCTTACTCCCAGGGTCCTCTGTTTCTAAACTGAGCTCAGCCCCAAGAAGGTGATGACTTAAGAAGCCCTGGCTTGTGGCTGTGCAACAGTGACCAATCTGTGACCCAGCAGTAGCGCAGATTAGGGAGGCTGGATCCTGCCCTCTTGCTTAGGAGTGTGGAAGATCCCACTGAGCGCTCAGCTGGACTTGCTGTAACCCAGCTCTGCTGTCAGTGAGCTGACAGGGGACGCTGGCTGTCAGCAGCATGAGATACCTGCAGTATGGGCAGTACACTGCCAGAGCGAGAAATAAGTCCAGGTAAGTCACAGGGCTTGCAACGGCTGGCGCTGGGCTCCTGTGGGTGTTCCCAATGGAGCTGCTGAGCCCCAGTGTGGCACAACACTTACATTCAAAATCAAATGTGGTGTACAGTCCCACCTCAAAGGTGTGTGTGTGTACGTATCCTGGGAGCTGCAGGAATACCTTGTTGCTGAGTGTGCAGAGTTACTTGGGTTTGCAAAATGGTATCAATTGACAGAGCAAATTATTAATGGAACAGACGCTGGCAGGGGCAGAGAGGTTTGGAAAGCTCGTCAGGATACTCACCCACCCAGCTCCAGCCACATTCCCTCCTCGTGCCTCACATCTGTGTTTCCAAGCTAATTTGTAATCCATTGCAATAGCTCTCAGTCTCTCCTGTGCTTTGAGTTTGCAAATCAGTCTGCCTGTCTAGAGCCATATCAAATGTTTTCAACCAGCTCCACTCTTTCACCCTTGTCAGCTGCGCTGACTAGATGAGCAGGCTCAGGAGTCGGGCAGGACTGGCAGACGTGACCTTCTGTGAATCAGCTGTAGACGGGCTCCATCTAAGGGGACTAGAGACACTCTCCAGCAAAGCTCGCCATGGTAATTTAAGACTTTACCATCTGTGACTTCCCCTTTTTTAGGACTTGCCATTTCATAGTGGAAAAGAAGTAGTACTTGCTCCCACCTTAACTCACTTGCTCCAAATTCCCCCTCATCAGCTTAAACCAGCTCTGAAAGCCAGGGCAGTGATCACACTGACACAGGGCTAGTGCTTAGTCTGCCACAAAGACAGCTCCCTCTACTTTTCTGTGTTCCTCAGGAAACAGTATCACATCTTCAGATGTGGTCTTTGCTGAGAAATAGGTGATTTATTTTTTTTTCCACAATAAGTCCATGAAGAAAAAACACTTTTGCTCTGGGAGCTGCAATAGGCAATGTCAGTTCTAGAAACAGCTGCTGGCTGGAGCTAAATTCATATTTTTCTCCCTCCTCTCCCCCCCGAATATGTAGAGTAAGGTAAAGCAGCACACTTTGTAAATGAATCTCAATTTTACTAAATTTCTTCAGTGGGAAGGAAGCCTGAAAAAGCCTTTTAAAACATAAAAGTATTTTGTTAAGATGCTTTCAAATATTCTTTTCACTTTAAGCAATACTTTATTTAGAAATATTCCGTCCTGTTTTGAAGGCTCAAAAAAACCATTCTGGGTCATTTTTATGTTTCTTTGCATTGATAAATAATTTTTCCCACATTTTGGTTTACACAAAATGTCTGTGTTTTTTCATTGTGGTTGACCTGAATTCCCAACATAGATTCAATTTTATTAATGTTTTTTTAACATGAAAGAACCAAATCATCAGCTATTAGCACAGCTCGGAGTGCATCTTGCCTGTTTATCTCACAGTAGAAAAGACGCCTTCCTTTGCTTCATTACATCCTATTTTATTCAGATAGAGTCTCCTTGTGTTGCCCTGACAATTCCTCTGCCTCCTCCTGGCTGTCCTCACCTCTCCAGGCCTTTCTGTTGTATCCTTCTGCTCTATGTAGGTCACTACTGCACTTCCCTGGAGTCTCCCCTTGTCGTTTCTGAAATGAGATGCTTCATTAGCCACTCTCCAGTCTTCTGGCACTCCTGACTTCTGCAGTCAGCTTGCAGACACCTCTGCTAGTGGCTGTCTTCCTCCTCTTGCTGTTTGCCCTGCAGAAATAGTACCAAACACATCCATGAGTCAGAAACTCCGGGGAATGCCCATTAGTGTGCGCTGGGTTTCTCCCTGGTGTGTTTCACACTCTGCATCTTATGGAACCTCATTATGTTTCTTTTGTCTTTAGACGCTCAGCATAGCTAATATTTGAGAAGGACAGATAAAAGGTTTTAACATTTTTTTTTAAATCCCTTAAATCGCTGTATTTTGGAGTAGAGGGAGGAGATTTGCAAATAAGAAGCAGCTCTATGCTTCCAGCTCAAATGGCTCTTATTTTACCCTAAGAAAAAGAAAACTAAATGAAGAGGAAGAGAACTATGTATATAACTCTGTGTGGCTCCCTGCCCCCTCCAACAGGAGCCCCGAAACAGAACAATGCATGGCAGTTGTCTTCTGCTGGGAAGAGACATTTCAAAGGTAGGAAACGGGGAGAACAAAGCGTGCGTGTTCCAGAGCTCTGCACACAATCACCAACAAATAAGCCTGGCAGCGTCTTCATTTTCTGTAGGAGTGTGCTCCATACAGCTAATCCCCTCGTCCTGAGTTGCCATCTGGAGTATGCCATGAGCAGGTCTGTGTAACAGCGGTGTTGCAAGCCTGCGACGAGCCGGGCAGTGTACTGAGGGCCTGCCAGCAGCCACGGGCTGTTCTTGCTCAGTCATACTTGGAGCCTAATACACAAGATGTACTGGGTGAAGGGCACCAGCCTCTTGTGAGAGGTCTCCTGGGAAATAAGAGCCTCCCTCATATCAGCAGTATTTCCCTCCAACAGTTTGGGAGTGGGATGGCCCTCAGCATGCTGCTCAGAGAGCCACCAGCACCCCTGTGCCGGGGAGACTTTGAGACAGCAGGAGAAATATCAACGTCGGGCAAAACCCACTGAAGCCTGCTGAGAGGATGCTTGGCTCCCGCTGTGCTAGAAATGGCCTTTCTCTGGTCTCAACACCAGGTGAAGGCCATGTGTCAGCCGATCCCCCTGTTACCCACCCAGCAGCCACCCGCAGTGCTCACTGCTCCTGAGTATGCACGGCCTCTGTTGACCACTTGTCTCAGCCAGCAGTGTCCCAGCATCCCCAGTTGCCCCGTGTACTGGTCCAGGACAGCCGGCAGAGCCCCAGTAGCTCAGCTGTAGAGCCCATAGTCATCCCCCTGTCTCTGCCAAGCCGGGGAGCTGTGCCTCTCCCCTGGCCCGGCACCATGGGGCCCACAGTGCCCCCCACTCTTCAACCACCACAAGTCTCTTGATGGGTAAACAGGGGGTGTCTGTGGACTCTTTACAGCTATTGCTGTTTCTGCTTCTGCTGGATGATACGGTTTTTGTCTCTCCTGTCCTTTCCCAGCTTCATCAGCATCCTAATTGTGCTCAGCTCCCTTTTATGGCAGGCACGTGTAGGCAAGTGTAAGTTGCCAGACTCTTGGCAAAGCTTTCTATTGAAAAAGGGGGAAAATGGCTCAAAAAGTGCAGCCAAGCCCTGATGGCCAAAACCATATGGGACTATTTATTTCCCCTTTTTAGGCCTGTGCTCTTTACTGGGCTGTCAGACCAGCAACAGCTCCTGGCAGTGGGAGTAATTCCCACCCAAAGATCTCAAAGCTGTCTGCTGAGAGCGGTGCACTCTCGCTAATCACACTTCAGGGACACGGGGAAGGAAGAACAGAGACGTGACATGGTGTCCTGCCTGCCCTGCCTTGCTCTTGTCTCTCCTGACAGCTGCAATTTCTCACCACCTTGAAACTAGGGCCCTTGTGTCACAGAAGACGTAGAAAATCATCCATTAATCTTCTTCGTGTTTTTCCCCCAGGAGCTGCTGTGTTTGTGCGGGGAGGGATGCATTTGCTCAGAAAGGCAAGCACTGCCCATCATCAGTGGCCACCCTTTCTATGCCCCTCTGTGGAGGGCTCTCCCAGCAGGGAGGCAGCAGCAGCCTCCTGCTTGATGTACATCACTGGTAAACTGGCAGACAGGTTACCCTCTGCTCCAGAAGCAAGGCACCTGGCCCCTTTGTTGACATTAACCTCAATAATGAAAGGTGCACCTTCTGTTTCTAAAGAAAAAGAAAAAAAAGGCAAAGGTTTGGATCGTATGGCCCCCTGCCCCTCCCTCCAATGGCTTTGATCCATTTTGGGCTTTGGTCCAAAAGCTCATTAAAAGGAAAGTAGAGCCAAGTATTACTCTGAAAGAGAGGAAAAAATGGCTCATCCATCAGAAGAGAGACAAACAGTGTTGGATACTGGTTGCTAATTTGCTCTCCCCAGGGAGATCTGCTTCTTTTTAACCAGAAGAGTGTTTTGCCACAGAGGGATGCTGAGTCAGCCTGACGCTTTCTTACCCCAGGCTTCTCCCTTTCCTGGCATGACCCCAAGGCAGGCATCTCCCATACCTGTTGACCTCCTCTGAGGTGCTGGATGGGCATACCTTAGGGAAGGGACACCTAACCAATGCTCAGATGGCACCTGGAGTCTTCTGCAACAGCTGAAATGTGGTGAATAGATGCATCCTGTAACAGCAGAATGGTGGCAAATAGGTAAATTCAAAAGAGAGAAACCAGTCTGAACCATACCTCTATTATTCTATTAGTCTGGAGAAAAGAAGGCTGAGGGGAGACATTATTGCTCTCTACAACTACCTGAAAGGAAGTTGTAGCGAGGTGGAGGTTGGTCTCTTCTCCTAAGTAACAAGCAGTAGGACAAGAGGAAATGGCCTCAAGCTGCACCAGGGGAGGTTTAGATTGGATATTAGGAAACATTTCTTCACCGAAAGGGATATCAAGCACTGGAACAGGTTGCCCAGGGAAGTGGTTGAGTCACCATCCCTGGAGGTATTCAAAAGACATGTAGATGTGGTGCTGAGGGACATGGTTTGGTGGTAGACTTGGCAGTGTTAGGTTTATGGTTGGACTCGATGATCTTAAGGGTCTTTTCCAACATAAATGATTCTGTGATTCTGTAAGAGCCAAGTGAAGAAAAATAAGGCATTTCTTCAAGGGGGTTTTATTAAACATGTTTCAGGACAAAACCAGTTATATCAGCGATACCAGCCCAATACTCAACAGAGTTTCTGGTCAGGCCAAAGACTATGGAGAAAGCTAGATGAAGATGCAAATGCTGCATGACAATGAGGCCTTTTTTCTTTTTGTCCAAAAGAAGGGGAAGAGGGCTAATTAATTCAAATCATCATTGTCAAACTAACTGGGGCCCCCTTCTTTGCTGAGATTGCGAGTTTGGTGGGTAAAGGTAAAAAAATTACGTGTTTAAATTTAGTTTTCATCCAGGCATTTTCTTTGGGAAAACACAATGTTTTGATTAAAAAAACCAGAATGATACATAATTCAAAGTGGAGCATGTTTGGTGGCTCAGAAAACGACTCACTGCCAGAGCTCCTGTGTAACCATAACTGGGGAATCATTTCGGCAGCTTGTTTTCCAATGGGGTTCTGCAGGCAACTGCAGTGTTAATCTTGCCTCTTCTCCTGCATTAACTGTGGCTCATGCTCTGTGTGTGTGTGCTTGTGTAAGTGTATACCTCTTTTTCTGGTGGGTTTGCACTTGCCTACAGTGGCTGTTCCTTGATCCCACACCTTTAATGGCTTTTATCAAGGGTCTGAAGGGCAACAGCATGAATCCTGCATTGATCACGTTTGCAAGCGATATAAAAGTTGGAACCTGGTGAAGAAGGAGATCTGCTTACTGATACAGTGCATCTAAGGCTGGTTAGTAGGATGGGCACAATGTGAAAGGTCTGCTTGGCAACTGCACTGAAAGCCCTACTTCACTCTGGGACCTGCTGGGAGGTCTGTCTCTCTGGTTAAATCAAGCTTTCTATCTATAGGAATTCCCATAAGAACACGCCGTTGCAGGGTTCCTCTGTCTGGCAGGCAGGAGCACAGTAACAGCAAATGGGGGGAAGTTCCATCTCAACAAATTCAGCCTGGAAATAAAGCCCAGTTTTTTCACAGTCAGGGGAACATCTCCTTGACGCAGCTTGCCAAAAGTTGTGGTCACTGGGCACTTAGCATTGGGATGGGATGTTTGTCCAAATGATGTGCTCATGTTCATATGGAGTTGATTCACGGAAGGCCTGTGGTCTCTGCTGGTAGTTTTTATGCCCCTTTCATCTGACGATTCAAAAAATTTTTGCCACTGAAAATGTAGATCCCTTAGAAATGACATTTATATAGGTTGTAATAAAGTTGTAGAACAGTTTTAGTCATCTAAAACCAGTCTGCACTGTAGGTCAGCTGTCACAGGGTAACCCTGGCAGTCCTGTCTAGCTCATCCAAAAACTGGTGCTTGTACCAACTTATTCTCAAGAGAAAGATGTATCCTCTAGTAGAGCATTAGTCAGCAGTCTCCTCTGTTTCAGCAGTTGCTATTTTTTTAGTCATTGGAAGGAGGGCTGCTTTAAGAAATACCATTTGAGTCATAGGGAAATTGAGCAGGGGTCAAGTCTCACTGTCCTGAGTAGGAAGTTGCACTCCCACTTCCTTCCTGCCTCTTTCCAGAAGATCTCGGTAATCCTCTCCCTCCCGCCTTTCTGTCACTGAGCTGCCTGGGGAGTGAAACCTGACCTGACGCCCTTGGGAGCCTGTGAAACGCTCCCAAACCCCACTAGCTGCCTCCTTTGGTGAAGCTGCAGGATATCACTAAGATTTTTTGTGAACCCGCGGCTACTCTCAGCTTCATGCCCATCCCTTAATGTATGTCTTACAGCTCCTGGAAACGTGAGAAATAAAGCGCCTCCAGCTGCAGGATGCTGGGCTGAGGGCCTGGACGGTGGTGCAGAGTTCTCCACAGCTGTGCCCTGCCGTTAGCATGTCTTCCTACTGGGTCACCACGCCTGAGCAATGCCCACTTGACCAAAGCACTTCATCAGCCTTAATTATTATTGGGTTTGCTGCAAGTTGAATGTTTCCTGCTTAGTAAACTGATGCATAACACAAGGTAACTATGATTTAATCCCATTTTGCAAATGGGGAAAGTTTAGGCCTGTTCCTGTTAGTGACGCCATGGAGGGATGTGGCAAAGAGCCATGTGAAGAAGTGGGCTAATTCTTGGGCCAGCTTACCAAGGAGGAAATGGCTGAGGATACTTTCATCTTAGTGCAGCTGGATGCCTGTGTGCTCCGTAAGCAGTGCCTGAGGCAGCGCCTCCTCCCTTCAGCGCATGGAGGAAGGAAACTCAGTAGTGATAACTTATGGTGGAAAGTAGTGCTGGCTCGCAAGCCGCAGGGAGGATGTGACTCCACATATGTCACTGGAGTTGGCCCAGGAGCTGTGCCAGGGGAGTTTCCAGCGGCCATTGCCACTGTGCTAGCAGAGACAGGGCCTCCCCAGCTTGGATGCCATGTCTGACTAAGGAGAGACCCTGGACGAGGAGAAAGGGCTTAGCTGCCCCAGTAATAACAAAAGCACTGCTGGTATCCACACTACCATGTCAAGGTGGGGTGGAAAAATAGAAAGGGGAGTTTTCTGGCTGATTTAGAGGAGACCTGCACATCTGAGAGATCTCCACTTCAGAAATGTGTGTCTTCATCGCCTTGCACATGTCAGTGCCCTCACTGAGTGCTTTGGCTGCCAGACACAGTCTGCTATATATATTACACTTCATCCAGTGTTCACAAAGCTGTCTGCAGTCCTTGATTAAACCAGTGCCTTCCAGAAGTACATAGGTAATAACGCAGAATGAATTTCATATGATTATATACCTTATATATTTTTTCAATACTTTAAAGCAATGTTCATTTTTATACATGCTGAAATACCACTGGCTCTCTAAGCTGATGTGAGGAGGGAACAAAACTGGATTCTTGCTTCCTGCATTGGCAGGACGCATTTATCCAAGGCTAGCAGACAGCTTCGATAACACCAGCTGCAGGTGTTCATTCTTACTTTGTTAAAGGTGGTCTTGTGCTTCCCGTCCTGCTGAGCCCCACATGTGGCGGGCTGACAGCCCTGGTGCTCCAGCCTCTCGGGCACACAGCGGATAGCAGGCAGCTGTGGAAAATGGGGAGGCTCTGGCAAACACTGGCAGCTCCTTGCTGCGCACACTGCAGCGGCGCGTCCTCTGGGCTCATCGTGGCTGCTCCCGGCAGCTTGCCTGCACACCGGCACTAGTGCCCAAGTGCCATCATGGTGCAGCAACTCACCCGCTGCAACTGAGGCAGTGTGGGTTTGTTCAGCTGCGCCATTTGCTGGATTCATTTTTATTTTCACTGTGACAGCTTTTACTCTGAGAAGTCAAACTCTCCTCCTAGCTAAACCTTTATATTATTCATTGCAATAGAAAATTAGAAAGACTATTATTGTCTGCAAATGCCTATACCTACAGTTAATATATTATTAGGGAATGAAAGAGGAGGCTCCAAATTCTTATTTTTAAGCAAAAATAAAATTATGATAAATTATATATTTTTTGCATGCTGAAGGATTGGGTGTAACACAAGTTCCAGGCAAAAAGTCCAAGGGACACTTGTAGTTCTGAAATCTTGTCTTTCATTCATTTGTGTATGGTCTGATCTGCCAAGTGGGACACAGCATCTCTCAGAGCAATGTGCACAGAGAGCTGCCACTGAGCATCACTGAGAGGACACAATGGCTACTCTGCATCTGTCAGCTGGATGCCTCTGCAAGGGGGTTATGAAAAGTTTGTCATTCCCTATGTTGTCTACATATGATAGAACCCTCTATAAACAGAAAGCAATTAGCAAGCTAGTATCTAGAAAAGGTGTAAAAGACAAAAATCTCAGACCAGGTTTTACTGCGGTTTTAAGTAGAAATATCCCTGTGCACTGTTGTTGTGTTCAGATTTCCCCTAAACAGGATTAGTTTGTGACCAGAGGGCAGCTCATCTGTGAGGCCAGGTAATCTATTTTGAAACTACATTTCTGAGGAGACCTCGTTATGTTGCCAAATAACACTGAGCTGGCCTAATACGCCAGTGTTCCAGGGCAGCCAGGCACTGCTCTTAGCAGTCAGATGATTTTCCTAACACTGTCTTGAAAAGCATGAGCTCAGGGTCTAGTGACCCTTGAACAGGGGACAGAGGGCAGAGGAGAGGAAGGAGAAGGATGGCATTTGTGGATGCAGATGGAAATGGAACAGGATCTGCGCCAGGATGTCATGTTGCATTGGGGTAAATCCCTGGCCACCAGGAACCCCTGGCTTGGTAGACTTTATTGGGATGATGTGACATGTCCCAGAAGACGTCACACAGAAAATTGAGACGTGTTTCTGATTTCCTCCTACTATTTCTGAGCCCATTCTTTATTTTCACCACTATGTAGAAGTTAATCACAGGCATGCAGCAGAAATGACTGCAGTGTGTAATAGGTGGTGAACAAGAAGGAAGTGTTCCTGCAGAGAAGCCTGAAGCCAGGGATAAGGTCAGGCTGGGCACCTGGACCATGACAGCAGAGGGTAAGGCCCACTTCTTGCTGCTGCCTCACCCTGAGCCAAAGCCGTGGTGATGGAAAAGTGACCTTCTGCAGGAACTAGGCTTGGGAAAGGGGTGCCGGGGAGTGAGCCCCACTGACACGACATTGATGTTTCCGTAGCCTAGAATGGCTTGGACACAGTACAAATTGATGATAGGCACCATGGCTGTACTCCAACGTGAAGGAGAATCAATGGTGGGCATTGCTCTTACTGCAGTGTATCTCAAAGCAGTATTTTTGTGGATATCTGAACATAGATTGTATGGTATTTTCCTCCTTGCAATGAAGGACAGACCGTTTGACTAAAAATAAAACCCAAATTCAGCCCAAAGTGGATTCCTCCAGAATATTGCTTTTGGCCAAACTGCTCTGAATTGGACAACAACGTCTGGAAAAGCTTCTGTGTCCCTTGACTGGCAAGAGAAAAAAATTGTGCTTGATCTTGGCAAATATCCCAGCTCTCTTCAAAGCGCAGAATGCTTCTCTCCTTTTTGACCTCGTTGCTGTTGGACTCAGAGTTTAGAAGCTCTCAGTTTATTGCAACAAACTGAAAATGGCTGGTAGCTGAGTTCAATACATGCAGGAATATGGTGGTTTATTCTTTCTCCAGAAGAGAGGCTTTGTCCAGCCAGGCATTGCCCACAAAAGGTATAAAGCAGAGCAGCTTTCATCAGCTCCAGCTCGCAGAGACTGCCCTTCCTAGGGGGAAAAACATCATTCTGTACCACATAAATTGGTATTTTGCTCTGTGGGTCAGGAGACCTGTCTGCCATGTACCTGACTGGGCTGCTGTAGGACCTGTCAGTAACAACATGCCACCTAATTTGCTCTTCCAAGGAACTCTGTTCCCCCGATTTGAAACACTGGAGTTAGTCATCATTACCTTATTAGCCCACTCTTCCATGACGTAGTGTGCCAGTACATTTTTAACTACGACTGTAGTGCTTTGTGGCATTTATTCCATTGAAAGGAAAAGGAGAAACATCTGTTTCAAAGGGAAGAGCAAGTGTGAGTATAAAGTGTCTCCTCTGTCCATGTGTGGTGAAGTCAGCTGCTGTGCTCTGGAGCTGGCCCTTGGGTTGGGCAGAGGGAGGCAAATCCTCCGGTCCATTTGTGGGGCACAGGAAAGGCAGGTCCAGCCCCTTTGGGAACAGACACAAGCAGGGTGCTCATCTTCCAACATGGCCTGGCAGGTGCTGGAGACAGCTGGACCAAGAGACTCTGCAGTTGACTCTGCAGTTACGCACTAGTGAGATTTGCCCGGTTTCCCACCCACCTCCTACCAGTGTCCTAAGAAGTACAAGAATTTGATTTTCTGGCTGTTTCCTAGCTGGCTCCCAGCTCAAGGGGGTGAATCACAGCACCACCGTCCTGCAGCCAGACTTGCCCTGAGCTGATCAGTCATCGGCAACAGCATGTCCATGAAGCAGGATGGCTCATTCATTCTGTCTCCAAGCATCCCTCAGACTTTGGGCTGATACAGTCCCTGTCTTGTTGCTGACCTGGTCAGGAAACCTGCAGAGGGGAATCCAAAGCACTCGGGTGCTCCAAATTAGGCAGGATTTTCACTGCATGCTAGGGAGTGTTGGCTCATACAAGTTGCATGCCTACACCTAAATAAAGTGGAGAACCTTTTTCACATCAAAAAGACTACCCATTTTGTCTGAAAGAGCCTCCCTTCATCACTCCCCCAACCACTACTTGCTCCTAGATCTGTGTATCCACTTAGATATACAGGGTTTCAACTTTGTGGTTTTTTAATTTAAATTTGATTTTGAGAAAGAACAAGATGAGCTCCAAGTAACAGAATGTGATAGCTCTGGAATATTACACAGCATTAATCTCAGCAGTGAGTGGGAGCAAGACGCTGAGGGATACGCAGCCTGAGAAAACCAGGGAAGCTCAGTAAGTAGCAAGAGCAGATAAAAGCAGGCAGCTTGGAAAGACTTTTGGAAGAGAAATGTCAGTACAAAGAAGGCAGACAGGAGAGAGACAACCCAGGCCACTTCCAGGGCAGACCTTTCAGTCAGTGCCAGCAGCTCTGTGCTGCTGGATGTGGAATTGTTTTATGGGTTTCTTCCATTTCCAGGCTCTTGGAAAACTATTGTCTAGTGCCTGACCTAACGGGAAGTGCAACTGCTCAACACAGGGAGCACATCCAAGAAAAAAATGAAAAGCAAAAATTTAAATTCAGAGGTTGGCTTTTCCTATTTTTAGCTTGTCTGCAAGTTATCCGGAGATGCATGCAATTTATTTTGGAAGATTTAGGAAGCAGAGGGTGTTGCCAGTTCTTGCAGTATAAAAAACCCAAATGTGCTGCATTTCTTGTGACAGATGATGAGCTGGACAAGATACCTACATAGGCAGCATTGTTAATGGAGGATGGTTTTAGACCATTACATTAAAGATTTTTCAAGTACAAGCTGAAGCACTTGCCTCCCTAATGTTAAAGAGAGACACACAGAGAGAGGAAGAGAGGCGGACAGAGACCCAACGTATGTATGGTTCTGTGGCTGGGGTCATAGGTTGAGTAACTGCTCAGAAATTAATGAATTGGGCTGCAGCTGGAAAGGTGCTTTGCATTTCCAAACCCTCCCGTAAGAGGGACGCTGCACTCCACCATTTACAAAGATCCCCACGAATCTGATGGGGACTAGGCAGCAGGAGTCTTGTTGCTGAGGTTTTGCCTGTGTTACAGGCAGGCCGGGTGAAAACATTGCCTGAGACCAGCTCCCTTCCCAACCCCATTAAGCACCGCTCTGTTCTCTGGCCTGACCCACTGACAAACTGCAGCCTGACCTCTGCAAAGAGCAATCCCAAAGCTTTCACTGAGCTCCCACTCAGTTTGAGATCCAGGCCCTCCTGGAAGGTGAACAGTGCTTTAACCCCAGCCTGTGCCTGCCTAGAGTCTCTCCTCTGTGACTTGTGCAGACATGAAGAACTGGATTTTGTTTTCCTCTGAACTGCTGTAGCTTGGTGACCCCCACTGAGTTGCTCTTGATGGAGAGCTAAAACTGTCCCTCACCAAAAACGTAGCTATTCCTGATGCACATAGGCTCCTTCTTTCTTCTAGCTGTATTTACTGCTAAGGGCTTGTTAGCTCTCCAATACATTTTCTTTTTCCTGGTCAAACGAGGCATCTGGCCGAAGTGCCATTCCCTTGTGCGAGCTCTGGGAACATCAGGGTCCTGGAGGTAAAGTCCCGCCAGGAGGTCATAGCCAAGTGATTTGCGTTGTGTTCAGCCAGGAGGTTATTGTCGGCTAGCTCAGGCACTAATTGCTGATGAGACTATGTGTATGTAACACATCTTGTTTCTAATAATGTAAACAAGTATTTTCCTGGCCTTGGACTGGCAGCCAAAATGTGGTTAAAATTCAGTGAGTTTCCTCCTCTCCCTGGTACTGAGCATTCCCACCCAACCAAAGAAGGCAGCTGCCCTTCCAGGGCTGCGACCTGAGCCGTAGCCTGGGCGATAAATTCTGTGAAGGAAGACGCAAAACTCCGGTAACAGCCTGTTTCCTCGGCAGAGCCTGTTGCTCGGAGGACCCCATTGCATTGCTTCAGCAAGGGAAAGGCAGTGCTGCCCCACAATGGACAAAAGGGATGCTATATCCCGAGGTCTCTTTCAGCATCAGATTTCTGACTCCAAGGGAGGACAAGCTGAAAAAGAGGCAGGTATGTCTGTGCTGATCCTGCCTGCATCCTCTTGAAATGCCTTAAGTCTGTGTGTAAGGGTTTCTGTTGATCACCTGTGGGGCCAAGGAGGAATTGCTCAGCTCCTCGGTGCAGACCTTGGATACGGGGGAGTTTGTTTCTCTGTTATTCATCCTCCAGTGATGCCGAAGAGCGTGGCATCACCAAGTGATGGCATGCGGAGAGGCTGGGGTTGTGCTCCCAGCAGTGTGCCTGCTAATACCTTTGGGCTTTTGATGATGTGCAGGAGGAATTATACGTTCCAGCCTAGGTTGATGGAAACAACCACACAGCGTTTTCCCCTTCCTTCCTTCCTTCCTTCCTTCCTTCCTTCCTTCCTTCCTTCCTTCCTTCCTTCCTTCCTTCCTTCCTTCCTTCCTTCCTTCCTTCCTTCCTTCCTTCCTTCCTTCCTTCCTTCCTTCCTTCCTCCCTCCCTCCCTCCCTCCCTCCCTCCCTTCCTTTCTCCCTCCCTCCCTCTTTTCCTCCCTTCCTTCAGCTTGGGGGTGTGTGTGTCTTTTTCTTCCTGTGGTCACCTGTGAATTGCCATGAACAAGTCCCAGGGTGCCACAGAGGACCTGAACATGAGCAAGGCCCATGGGGCTCCCCTGTGCGCTTCCTGCGTGCCATGTGGGTTGGACTTTCACCAGACTTGGGAAGTGAGGCATAGATGCCCCCGCGTTCCCTTGCTGGTCTCTTAACTGGTCTCAGCCAGTCGAGGGGTCCAAGCTCATATCCCAGGTGGATGCTAATTTATTCAGGAAGGCGTGCTCCTTTGGCAGATGTTCTGCACTTCACTACATTAGAGACTCAGCTGTCAGCAGAGAGGGCACCATGCATATTCAGGGCCTCCTTTAATGTCAGCCATTGCAGAAAGCGTCTGCCGCTTGGCAGTAGCTGCTTGAAATGCTGGGCTGGGAACACACCTCTGCACACTGTGCAAATGGAGGAGCTCCCTTGCAGGCCTTTGATTCTCACTCCATTTATTAGAAGGGCTGATTACTCTGATCTCTGCTCTGGGACACTTTTCACTAGCAAGCTAGATGGTGAATTTACAGTCCACCAGGTGTGGCACACTTGCATCCTATGGGGCTAATGAAATTTAAGCTTTTCTTCTAGAAGGTGGCTTAATACACTTCTTCCAAGTTCCTTGACCAGTGGTTGCCAGTAAACATCTTCCCACAGCCAGCACACTGCAGCAAGCACATGAGGACCTTAGCCTGGTTGCTGTCCATTAGCTCCCTTGGGTAGTTGTCCATGGACATACAAAGGTGGTCAAAGTGATCAAAGGTTAGTCTCTTCCATCTTATCCTACAAAGCTCCTAGTTAGAGCTGAGAAAACAGTAAATACCAAGCATGTAAGGGCCTGAGTGCTCTGCTAAAAGCAGTGAAATGGGAGTTTGTGCATGTGCAAGAAATAGTTGATATAGTTGTAGTACTGTATTTGTGATATTTTTTTTTTATTTACTCAGGCTTCCTGGCTTGCAATTTCACCTTTACTGAGTGCTGGAGGCCTGTGGTGTTGGCGTAAATGGCACTAAGGAACCTGGAGCCTGTAGTCAGTATGTAAATCTAGGCGCTGGTGGCATCTGATGGGTGAAGACTTTCTCAATCTTGCTGGAGGAGAATAACTGGAATCATTGTGGTGTTGCTCTTTTAGGATACTCCAGACTTGAGCACATGAAAAACTATCAGAAGATAGTTACTGGAACCGTCATGACATGGCCTTTACCCAGTGTGCCAGTGTTGCTGGGGCTTTCAGCTAAGACCTGGCCAAAAGCTGAGCTGTTTATTCCTGCCTGAGGTTAAATTCATTTGCAGGTATTTTATTCTTCAGGTCTAGGGGGTTGAAGGGCTTCACTGTGTCACGCTGGTTTCTTTAGGATTCTGACTAGTTCTTGTGCTTCTCAAGATTACCAGGCTTGCTTTTCCAAGGCAGGGGTCAGCCAGCGGCCAAGATGTACCAGCCAAGAAGGACATAGATCTGTCTTGTAAAACATCATTTAAGGATAAGAGCATGTATAGAGAGATACCCAGAGAAGTCTTTCACAACAGCAGGGTCAGCTCACATTAATCAGTATTCCTGGTGCAGTGCCTCACTGCAGGTTCAGTATGTGGGACACCTTTGTTCTGCACCACTTTCCAACTCTGGTGGTAGAGAAGGTGTCCAAACTTCAGCCGTTGTACCAGTAAGAGGACTGTAAGAGTTTGGTTGCTAAGGGATGGCCTCAGCATGAGTTTTCGTTATGAATGCTGCATATCTATCTGACACAGTGATCTGTACAGAGCAGTAACAGTCACAAGTCGTCACCAGCTGCAGCTACCAGCAGGTTGCAATGCTCCAGCAGCTTGTCTGCCTCTGGTTAGGGAGCTGGGAGCTGGCCCTCTGCTTAGCAGTACCTCTCTTTGGGGGCACAAGCGAGGCCTTAGCCAAGCGTTAGCTGCCATTTCCATGCTGGGGCGATGGATGAGGGTTACCTTTGGCTGTACCTGGCATTACCTTGTGAAACCTCTCAAGTCTGCAAGCCTGTGGATTTGCTCCAGGCAGACTGCAAACCTCCGTGCTGTTCCCACTCCTCACTCAAGGTTTTGGGTTTAGTTAACAAAGCCTCATCTCCCCTGGATGGTAATCTGGAGTTAACACGGGTACCAGTGGTGCCACCCAGCTGAATGCACTGGGAACACCAATTGAATCTAGGTGACCATTCAGGAGAGAAACGTGCACTTCCAGGGGTCAGCATGCTCGAAGCACTAAAAGTCCCCGAGCATCTCCTGGTCAGCCAGGAAGTCTGTGTGTCATATAAACCAGACACCGCATACAGCTGGAGGTGCTCACATTGGGCCCATTAGACATCTGCTTCCTATCCCTCGAGCTTCAGCACTGCTTTGCTGCAGTCCCTCGGGCTTGGTGTGCCAATGTGTCCAGACCATGCCTAACATGGGACACCAGGACAGCAACAACAGCACACAGGCATGGCTGCAGCGCCCTTTGTCAGCCCTGCTGGAGCCTGTAGCCAGGCTACAACAGCCCAGAAGTTACAGCCTCCGCCCAGTCAATAGGAGAGTTCAGATCTTGTGTGATCTGGGCTGGCAGCATTTGCACCCGCAGCTCCCACAGCATGGGAGAAGGCAGCCAATCAGCAGGGTAAGGAGGGAAATTTGGGAGAAAGCACTCCCCTTTTGAAGCTAGCTGGCCTGCAAGGAGGAAGACAGGGTTTGCAAAGGCTCGATGGTGTGCAGAGTAAGGCCCTCGCCAGCAGCCTAGAGGGTGAAGCTTGGCAAATACAGAGTCCCTGAGTTGTGGACTACATATGCTTTTTTCTTTTTTGTAAGTCAGTGACTAAGATAAAGCTCTAAAACTCATAATCACTGATGCCACAGTAAAATTTCTGCAAAAGATTCAGAACACCTGAATTTTACCAAATGAAGAAAACCGGCAATTTTGGGACCACCCAATGTAACTCTGATGCTGGCTAAAACAGGGCTTATTGCAGAACCAAGCTGAACCTGAAAACTGCAGCTCTGGCCATAGCGCCATACCGTGTAATCTTTCCTGCCTCTCTTCTTGCAAGCTATTTATACCACCCCCACTTCACGTAGGCTGCAGCTGCTGCTGTGCCTGAGCATCTCAGGCCGAGTGAGCTGCTCTCTGGAGGATGCTTTCTTCTAGGAATCAGGACACAAAAGCTGTTGGAGTGTATTGTTCAGCATCTCCCAGTGAAATGGGAAATCGAGGACAGAGAGCAGGATGGAGGCAGGGCTTGTCACTGATCCCCGCTGCCCTTTACGCAGAAGGGAGGCTGAAACATCAGAACATGAGAAGAGCATTGATATACGCATAGTGGGAAGTAGAATAAAAAGGAGGCAGAATCTATGTCTGCTTTTGAACTGCTTACAAAAAAGGTAACGCACACTTCCTCCAAGATGGTGGAAAGTCCAGCTTCCCTGGAGCATGTGTCAGCCCTCAGGAGCACTCATTAGCTGTCTTATGACTGTCCCCACTAAATTAGTGGGAAAAGACTTGAGCTGACACTGAATACTTCTGAAAATGTATTATTTTCTCACCTTTGGCCAAAGCCTTTTAGGCATTTAGCTGCTGGGTGGGTAAGTACATTCGATGCCTCAGTTCCCAGATAAAGTGAGGCTTTTTGGGCAAAGACCCAGCTTGCCATGTGTGTGCACAGCCACTCCACAAGGCCATTTCCTTGCTATTCTCTGGGTGTTACAACAGTGTGGGCTTGTCATGCAGCAGGACTGACCCCTGGAGAACACCTCTGGTGTAGACAAGGCTTGGCACAAGTCCCTTCTCTTTCAAACAAGGGTAAGATGCAGGGGTGGCTTTGCGTTCTAAGTGTAGCTAAGACTGCATCCTGAACAGTGCAGTATATCACATCTGGTGAAAATCCTATTAGAAATGCCTGCGAAGGCTGGATGCTGACAGAGCTATCTCACGAGGACGGCTAAACTGCTGGGACAGTCAGTCCATCATGTGCCAGAGCCCTATGCTACTATTGGCCTAATTTGGGCCTACAGCGAGAGAATGATTAAAAAACTGCAACCCGTGATATGCAGCACTGAATGCTTGGTGGTGATAATGGCCAAGAATCACAAATTAAGTCCATTTTGGGGCCAGAAAAGGAAATAGTTGTGCAATAGCATCACTTCCTATTCAAATTCTCTACAGAGAGAGAATCAAAGTCCAAGATAAGAATCACAGGGTGAGGCTGATACGCGCTGAAGTACGTTGGCCACAAGAGTTGTTCTGAGTCTTCTTGGTTGTGACCTGTATGATCTGTGCCTCCTTTCCCCCCGCACTTCTAACAAGGCTGGGAGCTATGGGTCTAGGCTACTGTTAGCCACCAACTTACGAATTCTCGTGGTGCATTTGTAAGCTACAGTGAGCAAAGTCCACATTATTTCTGAACAAGAACATCCACATAAGCATGTAGTATATTTTTATCTCACAGATTATCAGCATCACAGTTGTAATGAATGCATTTTAACTTTCCTGATCATCTCTATTATCACTCAGTGTCTATTTTTCAAACTATAATGTAACAAGAGGCATCAGTAGCATAATACCTCAGGCTGCTATTCACAGCATAGGCAG
Source organism: Pluvialis apricaria (assembly GCA_017639485.1). Classification (NCBI taxonomy): domain Eukaryota; kingdom Metazoa; phylum Chordata; class Aves; order Charadriiformes; family Charadriidae; genus Pluvialis; species Pluvialis apricaria. The sequence continues at coordinate 19,930,156 of CM030012.1, read as the reverse complement.
CTTGGCTGGCAACAGAAACCCACCATGCTCTTTCTTGTTGTGTTTCTTAGGGCAAGTGTGGTGCTCTGCAGCCAGGATGGGAAAACTGCCTTGCGAGTACATGTGGGCGAGACCTGGCTGGGAACTGCCAGACCAACTAACTTGCACTCTGTCACCCTCCTTCAGCCTTTGTTTTGATGAAAACAGTGAGGGAGACAACAGCGCAGGTTCTCAATAGGCATAATTCAACCTACCCAGTTGCTGGCTATTTCTGAAAGGGGCTCATGTCGCCTCCACTGCCTCCTCCGCAGTAAATAAACAACCCCAAAAGTAAAGGCCATGAGCATGGTGAGCTGGTCTGACTCACCCTGTAGCCTCACATTCATCAGATGTAATGCAACAGGAGCAAAGCAAATGCAGGGACAAGGTCTCCTGTTCAACAGCAGCTGCTGCTGGTTTGGGTCAGGCATAAGATGAAGTTGCTCCATAACCTGGCATCCAAGATGTGTTTTGGTTAACCCTTTCTGTCGCTGAAGCTCAGCCTTGCAGTACATGACCCTTCAGGTGAAGCCTCTAACCCAAAACAGACGATGAAGAACATGCCAGAGTTCTCTGACAGTAGAAGATGGAAACTGTACAAAGGTTTGTTTGCATCTGCTGGTGGGCCCTCTCTGGCACTTTTCATAAGCCAGAGGAGCTTGTGCCTACTCCTATTTTTATTTTTAATCTCTCAGACGCCAATGCTGGCTGACTCAGCACACATCATGAAGCAATAGTTCGCAAACAGATGTATTGTGATTTACTGCTTCATGCGGTGCTGCCACCCCGTGCAACTCTGGTCCGGGGAAGCAGAGGTGGTGGGCAGGAGCACCTGCCCTGGAAACCTGGTTTCCTGCAGGCTGGCCACCAGCGTGGGGAGGTACCACAGAAGCAGGGCAATGGGATCATCAAGTGAACAGGACTTATTCCTGAAGCACACGCGTGGTGTGATTTTGTTAGCCTAAGAGCATGTAGGTCGTGTGCCAGCGAAGGCAGTCGCTGGGTGCTTTGGTGATAGGACCTGCCCTGTAGGTTGCAGGGTTCCCATTCCAGCACCTGGGAGTTTGTTACCCTAAGCGCTTACTTGCAAGATTAAAAAGAAGAAATAAAGAAAAAAACCCAACCTTCTGGAAGGGACCCTTAAAAAAAATAATTGTTCAGTCAGAAGATTGCTGTTTTACTTCAGATAAGGAGCTATTTTTGCAAGGCAGTTGAAAGGGAAGCAACTTGTTATGTTTTATGGCCTCTGTTGCCCCCTCCAGTCCTACATTAGTAGTCGGTGCTGTTTGGAAAACAACAATCCTGGGAAAACCTGCACTAATAATAATGTGTCAGGGTCTTTATTTGATATACATCTGACGTGTTGGAAGTGAAAATTGGGGTCAGAGTTTCCTTTTCTGGCACTGCCAACTTTCTATCGGAAAAGCAAAGCCTGTTTGTAGAGGAGACAGCTTTATAGGAGCTGAAGTGAACTCACAGAGGAACTTCCAAGTCCTCTCAAAACTTTCTGCCATAAATGTAAAATGCACCTGTAACCTGGCTTTCTGCAACCTGTGAGCATGGGCATGCATGTGTAGAAAAAAATTACACTTAAAAAAATTGTAAGCAAGTCCATTTTCCCATTTGGAGGCAAGCCCAAGGGCACACACGCTGATCAGATGTTTGTTCCTTGGCTGCACCAACCGGAGGGAGCCCCAGCTTCGCCTTGAAGAGAAACGAATAGAAAAGCACTGATTCCACACCTTTTAAAGCCACGTCACTGTGGGAATAACCGACCAATATTATCATTACCTTATTATGTCTTATGTCTATTTTTTTTCAAGCCAGACAGATGGGGCACCTTCAGTTATTTCGTACTGAAGAGTGCCACTTTCTTGGGGAGGCAATTTGAGAGGCAGAGAGGGAACCAAGAGCTATTCATGCAATGCTAGTGTGGATGGGGGGAGCAGGCTGTAGAGATCCATACCTGGCTGAAGCAGACAAGGGTAATCTCTCCTACTGAGATGCCCACCTCATGTAAGGTCACAAAGGAAAAGAATTCAACACAACGATGACACATTTCATTGACTCTTTAATGTCCAAAATGGGTTTTTACACTCAGTTCCTCCAAATAAGTTTTCTAAGTGAAGGCATATTTAGAAAGGCAAAAACATTCTCTCTCTCCTACCTTCGGCAGCTTTGCTGTGTGCTCCTGCCGTGCCTTACAGACTGCATCCAAAAGATCGCATCTGTCAGCTGTTGTACTCTGAAAATGTCTGGGCAAAAATGACAGTACAGTGGTGTCTGGTGCTTGTCCGTCTCATGACTGGGTACGTAACAGGAGCTGGACAGAAGTGGTTACATCTTTTCAAAGGATTTATAAATTAAAAGGTACAGTTTTCTCTCTTTGAAAGAATAATTAGGGAGACGAGGTGCTTGGGCTACAAAGCTGCTTTAAACTGGGAATTAGAAAGGCCAGGTGACCGAGGTGGTGGCAAACCAGCATATCAGGACCATACATCCCTGAAACGGAGAAGAGCAAAGTCTGACCAACACCCACCCCACATGCACCCTTCTTCCCCAAAAAGTTTGTGGTTGCATCTCTTTCTGATTCTCTTTAGGTTTAACTTCACTGTCCCATCTCTGCAAGCCCACTTGCTGGCTTTGCAAGTCTGAGAAACTCCCATCAAGTTTCACATAATCAGTGACAAGAACCACGCAGGTCAAAAGCTGACTATTCACTACCTATCTTCCCTGTTGTCCACAGGTAGGATTCTTACCAGCTAGTTTTTCTGTGATAATATAGGTGTCTGTGGAAATGCAACACATTCGAGTGCAGCCTGCCGGTGGGATCAGAGGAGGTAGGTTGGAGATGATGAGGTTAAATAGATGGAAGGCTGGAGAAGTGTACTTGCTGGAAGCATACTTTAGCATACAAGGTTTTTAACTTGGTGCTAGAGGAGAGAGAGGATGATTGCCAGATTGACGGTTAAGAAAAATGTCATTTTAACTGACAACTGAACAAACAACGAATTAGCGAGGTAAATCTGGAACTCCGACATACCCAGGCTTATACTATCATTCCAGAGTAGAGCAGTCTACTCAGGAAAAAACAGATTTTCAAGGAAAATTATAGCATTTTTAAAAATAGCCTTTGATGTTTAAAATGCATATAATTAATGACAAAAGTTTTCAGAGATACAGTTGGATTAGTTCTGCTTGGACTGGTTCTCTTCTTCCTGTGATTCTCTATCAATCATGAAAGCAAAAAAAGAAATGAAATAATACGTGGGGTAAAAATGGTTACCTCCACCAAAATTAGCGATGAACTTTAAGCGATTACTTGAATGGTAAGTTTTCTTATTGTAAGCACTGCAGAGTCAGACCTTTTATCATGTGCAACAAGAGATTACAGTTACACTCTAGCACATGCTTAATACACCAGATGTTAATCGTTTTGAGCAGGATAAGCACACTGCAGAGTAAGGGAAGTCTCCTCTGAAACCTGCTGTTCCAGTCTTAGGGATGAGAAGTGTATTTGATCCCTGTTGAAAGGCTGGAGATCTCAAGCTTGTGCAACTTGTCATTATGTGATAGAGTGCTTGACAATGCAATTTAATAACCATATTAAACTGGTGCAGGTACAGGCTGCTGTGTGGAGGGGAAGCCCTGTCTTCTCTTCTGCATGTTAGTGTTACTACTCATGTGATAAATCAGATGAAAGAACTACCTGAAGCCTTTACTAGGCTTCTGCCCAAAGCTTAGTAAAACCCTGGGGCAAGGGAGCAAGGGATTGGCTTAATTTTCAGCTGGATCAGCCCCTGATTTATCTTACCATTCATCTGAACAGCTATTACTTCTGACACAGGCTGAGGGAGCAAAAGCACACATAGATCTGTGTATTCACATGGAGACTGGGTCAGCCACAAAGTCCAGGAGCATCCCTCATGCAGGTGACACCGTCCCATTGGCACCAAGGGGAATACTTCCCTGGGACGGGCTGTTCACACTGGCATTGCTTGCTTCACTCCTGTGATGAGATACCAGAGCAGTCAGAGTGGATTGCAAAAGGCAGATCTTTCTGTTTATCAACTGAAACAGATATAAAAATATTCTTGGCCTTCTTACTAGATTAAAAAAAAAAATACAGCTGTAAAACCTAGTAACTTTATTTTTAAGCTGAAAATTATGTTTAAACAAGTGTTGCTGTTTAATTCATATGCTGCAAGGATTTCCACTTCTGCCTGAAAATTCCTGAATGTACAGTCTTACAGCGATAATCCATTTTTAAAAATAGGTAGCTGAGGCTATTCCCAAGAGGTAGAAGCTTGTGGATTTACAGCAAAACTGATTCCAGTGTAAGAAAAATGAAACAGATATTCAGGTTCACCTGATACACACAACAGTGGTGACAACTTCTCCACTAGTAAAAGATACGGCACAATTAGACTGCTAACCTTTCCACTTTGGAAGCTTATCAAGAGAGGCCAGGACTTTAAATTAAACAAGAAGAATCAAAGATAAATTCTGCTATTACAGAATTCTTCTATTCTCCACTTCCGTCTGAAGCTCTCTTGAGAAAGACCACAAGTCTCAGATCTAGGTGCAAACTGCCTTGGTAGAAAAGCTTTGATATTATAATAAAAGGTGAATAACTATTGTGAAGGTGCATGTCTATGAAAGGCATTACAAATTTAAGTAACTGAACTGTGATAGCAGAAGGGCTCAGAAAGAATCGAATTACACAAATAAAGGTTTTGCAGTATCTTTTGGTACACCAGGTACCATATAGCGGGTGCTAAAAGACAGCAGGGCCAGAGCATGTATTGTGAGCTGGGACTAGAAAAGAGAGAACAGTTGGCAAATAGAAAAGAGGGGAAAAAAACCCACCAAGGACAGTAGGAAGAACACATGCAAAACAGGCACTTTAAAAGGGGAAGGAAAACTTTGATGTTTTCACAGTGAGCAAGATGACACAATTTCTACCAGCTTTTAAATAGATTTGAAAACACTACCTTTTGGTCCGTTTTACAGAGAACATATGGTCTAAGCACTAAGCAGATACAATTTGAAAGTAGCCTGAGCCTAAAAGGCACATGAAATGCCGGGGGGGGAAAAGAGAGGCAAAAATGAAGAGCTGCTGCAAGTTTAAGTCTTCTGCCATTTGGAGATTCTCACTGGAGCGCGCAGAGGCTGTGTCACAGAGAGATCCTCCACGCATTCGAGGTGAGCAAGGTCTCTGGTGAGCGACAAAGAAAAACATTTGCCGTTATTTTTCTGAATCATCTCCTATCTTGTGCTAAGCACTTTAAAACCACTTCTTGCGACAAATCAGGCAAATACCAGGGAGCACCCAGTCTATCTGGGAACCTGGAATTCTTCCCAGGCTCCATACAAGCCCAATGTTGTCAGTGAGCAGACATTAGACTACTCCAGCTCACACACCCCGAATATTCATTGCAACGAATGACTCTTCTCCTCACACCCCAGATAAAATCTAGCAAGTATTTGTCCACTAAACATTTGGCCCTATTACTACTGATATGGCAGTAATATGTTACCAGCCAACTTTTCCTTCAAGGGACACAAAGTGCGGGAGATGTTGAGAAACGACTATGAAGGCAGGTAAGGAAAACTGAAGAATAGCATGTAAATATTTAACACGCTCTTCCCAAAGACTACCAAGGTATACGTAATTGTTCATGTATTACGTAGAGGCAGAGTAATCTAGCTTCATTGAGAGCTGCAGTGGAAGGAATAAAAAAAAGGAGAAGTGAAGATTTTAGGAAACCTGAAATCTAAGATAACAATATAGCAGCTTCTTTTCTCTGAGCTGGCCTCAGGGCATTTAATTTTGGTGTCGTTCATCTTTGAGGCCAGCCAGCCACAGGCCCCACATCATAAAAACGTGCTCACAAGCCATCTATTTCCCCCCTGGATTCTCAACCAGGACACAGGAGCGGTTCCATTTAAAAATCATTTTATTATTAACATAATCTTCCCATTTAGCCAGGTGTGGGTCATGTATAAGGAATGTCGGTAAATATTCCATTTGAGGCTTCTTTTTACATATTTCCATTGATAAATAAACTCTGAATTCACATTAAAAAAGTTAAACTTAAATAACTAATATATTTTTGTAACAGGCATACATTGGTAAAATATAAATATTCTTGTACTCAGCCTTTGCTCTAAATAGAGATAACAGTTAGCCACACATCACAGTTATTAACAACTAAAAACAAGAACTCAACTGATTTTCTGGCCTGGACTAAAATAGAGATGGAAACAGAAAATTCACATTTTGACTTTGGGCCAAAAGAGGTTGAGAGGCAGGAAGAGAACAGTTTTATTAACAGCCTTGTTAAAAATAGTCTGCTCTGCCACTGAATTTTAACTTATTCTACATTTGGTAGTTGATTCCATTATAATTTTATGTAACACTCAAGTATCACTAACAAAATATGGCACATCATCCATGAACAATATAACGATGTTTTAAAACTACCAGGGCAAAAACGTAGGCGATATGAGTGATTTGGTTCTGGCTAGCCATTTTGTCCTCTCAGTCTAACGTTAATGTATTGCATCACGTCACTGTTTTGGCCACTTTCCCACAAAAGACTGGAGTTGGTTACCTGTAGCTCTAAAGTTTTTCAAACTAACCAGTTACCAGGCGGCCCGATACACCTGGGTTTCCTCACCCAGAAGTCAGACCAAAATCGGTTGATCAAGATGTCCTCTCAAAGGACTCTAGGAATGATGGTGAAAGGGACCACGGGACTGCTAGCTTCAAGCTCCAGCGCCGTCAGGAAGCATTCGGTCGCGGCATCATCATTGCCTTGAGCCTGCAGCACCTCTCCCAGGCCGTTCCACACCTCATGGGCCGTGGAGTTCACCTGGACAGCATCTCTGAGAATCTTCTCTGCCAAGCTATAGCGCCCGAGCTGGTGAAGTATCAGAGCCTGCAGAAAAACAAAGAAAAAATGGTTGAGATTGCCAGTAGGACTTTCCTGAAGCTCAAATGATAGGTCGCAACAGTAAAATAAGCATAGGTAGCTCTTGGGTTCAAATAACACTTTTTCTTTTTTTTTTTTTTAAAAAGGAAAGAAATGACCTGAAGCAGGACTGGAGCAGGCTACTCCACACCAACAAGGAGTCAAGTGGCTTTGGACAAGAAACAAAGACACTTAAATGCAAAAACTGAGTTGAACAACAAAACCCCCACCCAACCACCAAAAATCACTAAGTACCTGAGCTCCCACGTCTAAAGTCCCACTAAGGTGTGTGCCCTGAAGGGTTCATATCCTGCCTGCACATCTCAGCACCCAGCTCCTGTCTTATAACATGTGAGAGCACACACACGGCGCTGTTGGCTCTCAGGGATGGCAGTAAGAGAACTGAATTCAGCCCAACAGGCAACAGCCATGGTATTCGATTCAACCTGTGGAACAGGAAATGCGCCGGGACTAATATTGCATCAGTAGTGTATTAAGGTCCAGCAGGTAAATAACTTCCCCAGGAGCCTCCTAGATACAAATTCTTCATCTTCCTCTGCGGGATGGGATCCAATTCAACACCGCATGGTCCAAGAGGATGTCCAAACGCACTAGGATATTGGCTGAGTGAGGCAGTGGAAATCTCCATCCATCACATTTAGCTACGTTACTGTGACAGAAAAGTCGTGGAATGACCCAGTAGAAAGCTTTATTCCTGGATTATAATAATCCCAATGGTGCTGGGCATTTTTAACTTGTGATTCTGTATTGCAAAATCCATATGGACCACAAATCTTTGTTTTTCAGAGAGGCACCCTGATTACATGCTTACAGATTCCTTGTGACTTCTCCCCTCCAAGCCCCCACTCCTTGGACCACCATTTCTTTCATTTCTCTCTGTACATCTGTCCCTCAAATCCTTTTCAACCTAAGCACCAGTGATTAGAAAGTACCGAAATTCTACGCAACCTCTGAATTATCCACCATACATTTCTGGAATTCTGCCCGCCAGGCTGACTTTCAGCACGGGCAGACTGCTAACTCCTTCCTACAGAGCAGACCATGCTCTGACGAACAATCGAAAGAGCACTGTATAGTATTAGCAAGTAAATAAATAGATGCAACGAAAGCTAATTTCTATCAGCCTTAGCAGATGGTCTCACATAAAGGTGCTAGAGGGCTTTTCTGGTTTGGGATTTTTTTTGAGCTGTGAAGTGAGTCAGCATTTCCAGAGTGAGTGAACAGTACTTCCAATCCAAAAATCAGATAACTCACAGGGTTGGTGTTTTTTTCCTGCAGGAAAACCATTGTCAGTGACTGGTAGGTATCAGATGTGAAACTACAAAAAATGAAGCAAGGAGGTGGAATATATAGAGGTGGTTTAGCTGCATGCACCTAACCTTAGTAAAATTAAGTGTTCTTAATTTTCGAGACAAGATTGTCTAATTAATTTTCAAAAATTTTCCTTTTTTCTGTGCAGATTTGTATATTTTATGCTAATTAAACATGTGAGTTCTTTGAATATTGGTAATACTTTTTTTCCCAAATATACTAGACTATTTTCCACACTAGCTAAGGATACAAGCTGTTCTTTTCAAGACCAAAGGGAACAACTAAATTTTGCAGATATAAGCCTCTTGATGGGAATAGAAACACGTTATGTCACATCTGCCCTATTCTGTATGGAAAAAAAGTGTAGTTGAGATTTTCCAGGTGATAGAACTAGAACAAATACTAGCTGTTTGCCTGCTGTTATACTTTTCTAAGAATATAAGCTATTTAGCACCAGTGAAGGAACCACTCTTGCATGGGCAATCAGGTTGCATCCTGTACCCTCATGTTTTGAGGGCACAGCTTTTTAGAGGGAGAGTCTCCCAAAAGTCTTTCACTGATGTCTCAGGCTGGGATGGTATGAAGACTCCTGCCCTGGACAGCAGCACTGCGGCAATGAGCTTTGCTTCCAAAGAACCAATGCAGAGAAAATTAGATGCATTTCACACAGAGCATCAAAAGGATGGTGACATTTGGTCACTATAGCTGTGGGCTGAGCTCAAACAAGCGATCTAGAGAAAGAAGACATAATACCCTCTGATTCATTAACTCCCTCAGAATGATGGTCAGATGTCATATATTGTTGAGTGTCCAGTTTGTAGATCTCCTTCCCAGATGACTTCATTAAAATTCCGAGGCACAGAACATTTCAAATTGTTTGTGGTCCTTGCCTGACTTTGCTCTGTTAAGCATTACACTACAGACCACAGGGAGTAGGAGCAGACATTGCTGATCACACAGCAACATCCTTTAGTGACCTCGCACCATCACCCATCCAAGAAAACTGACCTCCAGTTTACCAGCTGTCAGCATATGCTTCTCTCTGTACCAAATCCTTCAGGGAAAAAAACAAAATGCAAACCACTAAACCAAAAAACTCCCCAAACCAAAACTCCTCTAAGATTTCCCAGAAATCAATACAAATTATCCTAGTCCTTCACTGGGTATTTTTCTTTGATTCCTAACTGGAAACAAAATCTTGAAGCTACCAGTTCTGGCCTTTACCTATTTAGCAGCAGATGTCCAGACAACATTTATCTGCAGAATAACATTAGGTCTCTTGCTTTATGGCTGGAGATGGGCTTGAACAACACATCAACTCTGCAGAAACACAGAGGGGCACCTAAGTGACATATGGCTCACACCTTCAGACTTGGCATGTTATCCTCTTCATAAATAGGCACATAAACTTTTAAAAGAATAAATATGATAGGGATTTTTGCACCTGAATCAGTTAAGAAAAACTGCTATATAATCATTTGAGTAAATAATAACAAATATTAGTAGGAAAGCACCCATTCTACAAAAGCCGATGAAAACAGTAAGTTCCTAAGGAATTAACACAAATCTAAGGCAATCTGTTTGTTTTTTGTCCATTTTAAAATGCTGCAGTACTTGACAGAGTTGTTTAAGACAACTGCTGGCATCCTGCTAGGAGAAAGCAGGATCTTCCCTGCTACTGCATCTCTTTCACTAGCTTTTTCACATGAAAGACTGGTAAATTTATAACATTTGCTTCTAACACAGTTATAAAAGTCTCTAATGTGTGTGGGCTTCTTCATTTTGCAGCTCAGTACAGATTTTGCTTATTACTTCTCCCCATGTTTGGTTTGCTGAGAATTTTGGGGTTCTTTTGTTTTTGGGTTTTTTTTGGCAAACCATTGACCTCCCCTAAGCGCGTTAAGGCTTCCAGCTTCTGTCTGTTCAGGATGTCTTTATGTTGTAAACTCTCTAAGCAAATCTTATTTTTCTTTCAGCCAGTTCTACATTGTAGAGGTTGATTTCGTAACTCAAAAAACCTCCAAGACAGAACTCTAATCAGAAATGGCACAGGCAGAAAGTGAAGGGAATCTCTGAAGAAACAAAGAGACTTTTTTGTGCCATCATCACAAGAAGTGAAAGCAGTGCTTCATGTTTCCGATTTGATGATATTTATACCAGTCACTCTGAATAATCAACAGTACTGAGATTTGGGGAGTTCAGATGCTCTTTGCTCATGGAAAGGTCAACAGCCCTTTACAGTGCCCAGGCCATCACTGGGCCTCAGAGCTGGGAGTAACAGGGATTTTTCAATTTCAAGAACCTACAGGGGCTGGCTTTCTAAAAACAAGTATTCCTGTGTGCTGCCTGCGACAGGGCAGTACTGTAGTCAATACAAACACGGTTCTACACAATCTTCACATCACAACAGAACAAAACCCTCTAGAAATGAATGGGACAGGGGGAGTGGGGAAGCGCTTCCAACTTTCTTCTCTGCAGCAGGTTATTTTCAAGATCTTGCTGACTATTTCCTCATCCAGTCTGGAGTCACAAAGTCTCCCTCTAGTCGGTCAGTGATTTTACATGCGTTTCCTCCCTCAATCATCACACTTACACTTCATTTTACATTGCCTCACATATAAAACTGTTATTTTTTGCTTATTTTGCCAAAGCATCAGCCCAAGGATTGTTTTTATAACGCTCAGCCAAACAGGGCCCAACCCCTGACTGAAGGCTCTTGGCACTGTTGTCAAAACAGAAGTAATTTGTTATTTATTACTCAGTATCTCCTAGGTACCTACACAAATACAGCCCAGAAAAACAGCTATTGAGTCTGAATAGACAGAAATATCTTAATGTACCGTCCAAAACATTTGGCTGAATAACCTTCATTTAAACTTATCTTGCATGTGTTAAGGAATGGGGATTTTATCTTCTCTATTTTAGATACTGTCTTGGGACTAATCATGTTTGGTGTCTTAATTAATGACACATCACAAGAATTATGAGAGTGATGATACAATTAGATAAGAAAAAGTTAAGAGGATATGATATAGAAAGCAGCAGGCTGATCATGAGATCTAGGATAACAGAAATACAGTGAAAGTCAGTAAAACGAAGTGGAAAACAACACAACAGTAACGCAACTTCTGTGGCACGGCGGAAGCCTCTCAACCATGCAGCCTGGGAGAAGGACTTGGATGTATCAGGCAGCCACAGGATGACAGTGTGAAAAGGTGACAGTGTGAAAGAGGAAAACTCAGTTGACATCAGGAGAGGTTTCCAGTAGGCAGAAAGACAACAGAGCCTTTAGCAGCTGTGTCATACACGGCTATAGTAGGGCCTCCTCTAGCATCTTGCGTCTCTTCTATTCAACAAGGGTTATTCAAACCACAACAGGCACAGAAAATGACTATTGAGACGATCAATACAAATCTCAATTTACAGGAGGAGACTAACAGCCTTGGTTTATTTAACCTAGCAAATAAAAAGCTGAGACGAGACGAAGTTACTTGCTCTAAAAACAGTAGAGAGAACAGAATAGAGAAAAACTATTTTAGTTAGAGAATAATGTTGGCAGAAGAATACATGTGTATAAATTGGCTGTGAGTAAGTTTACCAAAAAAAGGTGAAAACATTCCTGCCAATTGGAGCAGCAAGATTTTGGAACAGCCTTCTACTCGCAGTAGCAGGGTGCAAAACAGCGTTAAGACCGAGTCCTACAGGAACAGCTTGCGTGCTCTGGTGGTTATGAGGAGGAGACTTGTCTAGAGGGCTCAGGCAGCTTCCACTACTCCTGTTCCAATATCAGGTTCTCCCTCAACTTCATTGAGAGGAAAGAGAATGGTAACATTTTTATGCCTATATAATTGATGCTTATAAGCTTGATGCTTCTGTTGTAAGAACAGCTTTCTCTTGATTCCTTGGGTCACACTGAACAAGCAGGTGCAGAGAAGCGTCCAACTAATGAATACAAAGATTAAAAAGCAAAATTACGGTAGGTACCCAGCTTATTTCTGAAAGAAGAAAACTACTGTGACAAAATTAATGGATTCTGAAATCTTCAAATGCATGGACTTTTTTTTTTTAAAGACAAACAAACAAACCCCACACCATATTCAGTCTTTTGGGCACAGAAAGATGCATAACGGAATTTTCAAGTGCATGGAAGACAAGATGGTTAATCAGCATTCACTTAAACAGGACCTAAATCCTTACTCCACCTAGATAACTTTCAGTATGTCATTACATATCTATCTGTATCCTAGATAAACAAGATACCTTTAAAGTTTGGTCTACGGTGATGGTACAATAAAACCAATGATTAAAATCAATACCTTCTTTAATAAGCCAGAATTATATTTTGATATATATTGGACACCTCAAAATTATATTTTGGCGTAGTTATTTTTCCCCTTGCAATTCAATATATTACGGTTATTTTTCACTACCTAGATGTAAGCATTTTTATAAAGGAAAACATTCAAATGAATTCTAATTTCCAAATGCAGCTTTACACAGTCCCCAAGTAAAACCTTCAGTTAGCAAATGCATCATTATTTATTGATAAAATATCACTAAGAATCTGAACGTGATACAACAAGCAATAGTATAACCCTACAATTGCTTAAATAAGCATGTAATGTAGTCTTCAATGCAAAGGTATCATTTTTTTCTGCAAACAGGCTTTCACTCTTTGCAAATTAACCTGTCATAAGGATTAACCAAATAGTCAATGGAAAAGACACATCTGGAAAAATAAACACAGGACAGAAATGTCTTAAAATTACTGAAGTAGCTAATTTCTGATTTTGAAAACATGACTAAAACTAGCCATTTAGAGAAGTCTAGTAAGGTAACTTTTTTATTTGCTTTAGGGCAAATGAGAAGCTAACATTAAATTTTTTTCCATAAAACTAATTTTTTTAAAATTAAAGCCATAATTATCACCCATCGTATGTCTCACCAAACCAGAGATTTATCATAAAGTGCTAAACAAGATTTGTGCTAACCGGGACTGGGGGGGGGGGGGGTAACACTACAAAGATCACTGTTGTTTCTTCAATGTGACTAAAAATTTCTGCTTAAAAGAGCTGGAGGTTTTCGTAAGGTTTAACCATCTGACGACTACTCCACTCCTCCTGGAAAATAAACAGTTCTCAATCTCAACAGAAAAACCACTTGAGATTTTTACCTTCCTTTATTTGATATCAAGAGGAACAATTTCATTTTCTCTAAGAAAAACATGAACTATAGGTGGGAGATGAACTGAAGTCTCTCATAACTGCAGAGAAGGAAACTGACAACTGGGAGAAATGGAGAGTAAGAGAAGAAAAAATGTGGCCAACCTAACATGCAAAAAAGCATCAGAGCCACTCACCATGTTTAAGAATCAGAGCCTGTTGACCTGCAAAAGACTCAACTATGGAGATTTGAGTTCTACCAGTTAAGATATTAATATTAATTTTTTTCCTAGTAGGTCTATTACATGACTTGTTTGCTAAAGAGCTTCTGAATTTGTATGATGCAGACCTTATTTAGCTAAAAAATACCCCTCAGAGCTAAAAGTTTCCCTTGCAAAAACAACAGCTATAAGAAAACTTTATAAGCATATGAAAACAAAAAATGGACTGATTTTGCTTTTAATGATGAGAGCAGGGAGACAGAGAACAGCGGAAATACTACTTGCCTGGTTCGCTGATGACCTGCTGAAGCCCAATAAGCTAGCAGCTGCAAATGTATAATCAGATATAGAGCTATAAAGATGTGGAAAAGAATTATTATTTTTTTTAAGTTACAATAAAAGTCCTAAAGAACTCACTACATCCAACTCCTCAGTAATTTTCTCAGTTCACTACTTATTTTTTTTAAGCAAGTCCCAGCCTGCGTAAGAGAGAATCAACTTTCAACTCTGGTATGCAGAAAGACATGACAGAAACATCCCATCTGATCTAAAAAACTTGAAAATCAAGGATTATGACCATAAAGAGTTACAAAACTTAATATGCAATGTATGCATTGCAAATCCATATGCACTGTAATTTTAGCATCACAAAACTGCCCCTTGTTACATGCTGCTTTTTCAGCCTATTTTGCATGTGTTAAGGTGGCTGCTATTTTCAAACAAATCTATCAAACTTGAAGGTTTTCCAGAGACTTGACAGTGTTATGCTATAATAATGAAACAGAACTGTTAGCGAGGCAAAATGAGAAGAATTTGTCATGATATATGGAAAAATAAGTAAAATTCTGCAGCTGATATTTCCCATCTGTGACAAAAATACACATTTTAAATGTATTCTATAATCAATATTTTACACTTATGTAGAGTGAAATAGCACATTATTTATATCCTATGCTCTTCTATTTTCTTTTTAGCTGATGAATTTGTGCTGAAACGTGTCCATCTAATGGAAGTATGACTTTGCACAAGAAGTCATTTATTAACTCCTTTTGAAGGCATATACCACGAGCAGTTCCATGTTTAGTCATTGTAAATAACTATTCTCTGCAAGTGCGAAAAAAATTATGACATGGTGCATCAGTTCGAAATAAGCCATTCCATCAGAAAAATGATGAATAAACAGTTTTATGTCTGCAATGACAGACACAGATGCATTTTAATGCAGGGATTTTTGAAAGGTGTCCCATATTATATTATAAGGTTTAAAAACAGCTGGATTGACCACCAACACTTACAAGTAAAGATAATTTTCCATAAAGAAAGACTTTTTTTTAAAAAAAATTGAAAAAGAAACTGCAACATACATGTAATTTGTTTCCAAAATGCAGAATAAAAAACTACCTCTCGTTTTCTCTAATAATGCAATTTTTTTGAATAATAAAACGTGTTTCTTCAAATATGCTCAAAAGAAAACTTTCTAGCAGCTCAGTATGGATTTTATTTTATTTTTTTTTCAAATGAGGACAACCAGCTAATACTACTACAGCTGATCACTCACTAAACCAAACCGACTGATGAACAAATATGAACCTGTGCCTGCAGCCAACATTTTTGTTCACTGCCTATGCCAAAGCACTGCATGTTCTACATGTCCCTTCCTGCCTTGTCCCCCTCGCTTGCCTTTGCCCATCCCCAGCACACCCAGAAACCAAGCTCCGTGCTCTGTGACACCACTGAAGCAAGTTCGCAACCCCAGTTTGTTATTTATTTACCCTCCCTCAGTGCTAACATACCCCCTATGGTATCCAATTGCTTCCCCTGCTGCAAAACACTTGTTGCTAGGAGAAGATCTACTGCTTGGCAACAGATTTTTAAAACAACAACTTTGGCTTTGTTACTCGCTGAACTCTACATTGCCAGTGTGAAATAACGAACGTGCGTGGTTGTCAGTGCATCTGTGTATTCATAACCCTCTTGAAAATGACTGACCCCTTCCAACAGGGATGTGCTTGCCTTTTAGTTCGTTACTGTTGACAGCCGATAATGCAGAAAGGTTCAAAATTGAAGTTTGGCTTTTAAAATTGCTGATCGCAGCCTTCCACCAAGATGGAAGCTCTTGGGGGACTTCTTTTCCTGTTAAGACAACATGATCTTGCAATAGTCTGCCCTAATTTTGATTTACACTTTATGTGAATGTCATATCAACTTGTAAAAACATGGCACGACTACCACGCTATATTGCGAAAACTAATTTGACTATAGGAAGCACACTGGAAACAAATAAAACAGCTTACTGATAGAGTGAAAAAGCTATTGACTTTGGAGATTATCTAGCTTTTTATTTCCATCTGAAAATTATACCGAAGGTCTTATTTCATACCCTGTATCTACAAACACAGTAAAAACACAATGATTCTTCCTTCAGAAGTCGGATGGCTAAAGCTCTGGCAAGTACTGCATCAACACTGGTATCAGGGAATAATTAAATACAACCGTAGTCCTCAGATAATGGTCAGACCTGAATTTGGAGTACTCGTCATCCAGTGCAAACGTTTTACATTTCCTCCCAGCTGTGATACCGTGACACCAAAGAGCAGGTGATTCATCCCTCAGTCACCTCCCTCCATCCAGAAGCTCAGCAGCACCATATCTCCTCTCCCCTCCCTCCCAGCACACATCGCCTTTCCCACAAACGAGAAAAGAGCGTCTCCCAGATGTACAGCCTCCTTCAAGCACATACCCCCACAGTGAAAACAGGTGCTGGAGATCACAGCTACAGACAGTGCCGTTTATGAAATGGGCCCATAGCAATTTCCTTAATTCAGTATATTCTTGTACATTGTCATTCATACACTCACCCCTTTTCCCCTATGTAGACATTTTCTAGACACATGTGCATGACCCAATTACAGTATATTCACTACTGAAATCGTACCATTTTATCAGTCTAATCTGTGGCTGTATTTCCACATTGCCTGGCTTCAAAAGCAAGGCCAGGTTTACTACTGCATCATCATGCTACCTACTACCTACCTACTCCGAGGTACTGTTTGCTACAGATGCCATTATTTGCCGAGTTTTGAGTCAGAGGGTCAGAAGTAGAGAAAACTGTATTTCTGTTACTCAGGATATAGGACTAACACAGAAGTGCTTTCAATAGACAAAAAGGGAAAATCCCAAATCCTCCAAAAATGGTACGAGTGCAGAACAGGCTAGAGAAACAGCAAACCTCAGGCCAACACTGTTGAAGCGATGAGCCTCAAAGTCATCCCACTGAGTCAATATTCAACCATTTGAGCAAAAGCTTGATTTTTCACAAGAACTGAGGATACTGGGAATTCAGTGTCCTTACTCCACTGCCTAAAGACTAGAATTCAGTTTAGTACATCTGAAGGTTCCTGGTTTTGGAGCTTGTTTGGCGCTTGTGCTCCATGCAAAATTATCGCTAATGTCAAGAAATTAATGCTCTTCTGTCCACCAGTCAACCACTGATAGAATTAAAGAATAAATACTAAGAAATAGCAAGCAATGGCGTTTTAAGAAGCTGTTTTTCATTAATGACAGTTTTTCTATAAAATCACAATGAACGTACTGGTGGTTATGTGGCTTCTGGAAATAGTAATTAGAAAAACTGATCAAATGCTTTAATGAAGAAATCAATCTGAAGTCAGGGGAATAGCTGGTGTATCAAAGAAAAATCAGAGTTGCAGATCCAGTACTAGGTTCTGTGGCTAAAATTTATAATTAATAGAACCGTCAGAGTTCAAATTGAGTACTCTGGAGATCTTTAGCTAGATTGTCGCTATATTGAAGGCTAGTGCTTGCAGTCCATACTAGTACATACTCAACATTACAGAAACCAGCACTTACTTGTCTGAACTTTTGAGACTATGGAAAAGGCATCAGAAGTGAATGATACTCTTCTGAAGTACCTTTTTTTGCATTTATGCATGTGCATTTCTCTCAAATATTCTGACAAATGCTGTATTAAATATTCAGAGTCAGAACTGCAGTATAAGATAAAAGATGACCAGTCCTTTCATTACTAAAATAAAACAGAAATGCAAAGATTAAAGCACATTATTCACATTTTTCTTTCTTTTGCCCTTAGCCAAAGAGACTTTTGCATATAGAAGTATGTACATACATAAGTTATAACTATGGCTAATGTCACTGTTTCAAAAAGTGTTATGACACCACAACAGCACATACGAGACTGGCATTGCAATAATCTCCCAGAAAAAGAGGTTATTTGTAAGAAAGAATTAATAAATGTATTTTTTATAACATCCCCAGGAAACAGACCATCTCCCCTCCACCCCCAAAGCTGATGTGAACTGCCATCTGCTCCTCAGGTTCAACACACTACAATGGGAAGAGCCATCTTCATGGCATTTTGCAGAAACCTCCTGGCATGAGAGGGAACGCACCCCCCTGCTCCCTCCCCCCAAGATTCTTAAATGAAAGGCAGTTGTAGGTACACTGCTAACCTGTCCCTCTGACAGGACAACTGCCAGCAGAGCCATCTTTAAGGGAATGCTATTTTCCGCGTGAAGAGAAGGCAAACACTCTCCCACCTATGCACCACCAGCTGGAGATCAGAAGAGCCAAACCCTCACCACTGGCTGGGAAAGGGCTTTTAGCACTTTCAGAAAAATAGAACAAAACACTTCTTTGTGTACTACTTCCCTTTCACAAAACCTGAAGAAGTTGAATATACTGAAAACTAAGGAAAAAAGCTTTGGACAGTTAAAGAAATCCCAACAGCAGTATTCTGGAGAAAGCACAGTAAAAATAATCTGAAATAAAAGTTAAAATAACATCAATGTACCTCAACATATCAGCTTTTGCTAATACTGATCTGGAAGCAAATAGATAAATATAACTGAAGCATCGCCTACCTTTTATAATTCAACCCCACATAAGCCTATCAGGTTCTCTCACAACTGTTTTGTGGATCATTGATAATTTTTTACTTAAAACTTGCCAAAAATAAGGTATTTTCAGTTTAGTTTCAGATCAGAAAAGCCCTCTTAGGTCATTCATTTTGCCCCCTTGTTGTAAGTTACCGACACCCTCAGCACCGGTTTTCTTGTTCCACACGATGTTTAGACTGTAAGTGCTAGAAATCCTCTTCAAATCATCTTCCCAAATTTTTCCCTAAACAGTTTGTTTGCATTTGTTCCAGTGCCAATGTCACCTAGTCTAATTTTGATTATGCTTATTTGTCCCATGTTTACATGGAGCACATATTATTATCAAACTTTCCTACTCCTCCCAGGAAACACTCTAGAGAGTTTCCAGTGCTACAGTTCCATCACCTCAATGCTCACTGTGCAGAAGGACAACACTGATGTGAAGCTACAGGCCAGTTTTTTCATCCAGCCACATGACTTGGGGATTACAAGAGAATCACAGGGCCAGCCTGGGAGGAAACCCTCAAGTGAAACCTATCCTTTAGTCCACACTGAGTGTATACTTGCCCTGTTGGCCAGCCTCAACTGGTTTTACTGAGCATGGCAGTCTCCATATTTTGGGGACATGAAGCAACCAGGGGAGGACGAACACCACTCACTGCCTTCCATAAGAAAGGAGAAATCTGTGGGCTTACAAAATTAGTGGTGAGACTACACTGTTGACAAGATGATGACATTGATAACTGGGATAACATGATGTCTTGTGTTGGGCTTGGCCAGCTCATGAACAATGAAGATGTAGCTCTTGTACAGCAACAGAGATGTAGCTCCGATCAACTAGTACACCAGCTTTGTGTCCCCCCCCCAGTCATTTCCATACTTAGTCTTGCTCTTGCATTTTATATTTGTGAAAGACATTGACTTCTTTTATTGAAGGGTCTCCATGTCTCACTTTTAATCCAACTGACACCCTTCTCCTGCAACTGTTCTTCCCAAGTACAGGTAGTATATTAACTATCCTACAATCTTAGGATTAGTACAGTAACTAACCTATAATCTTAGTTAACTTACGTTTCACTAAATATTACTGGACTAATGATTTGTTATTTCATCTACTAGCTCTTCCAGAATTCTGGCCAACTCCTCCATACTCTTCCACCAGCAAGGACCTGACACCATTTCCGTACTTTCATTTCCACTACTAATTTTACCTTTGCCATTCATGATGAATATCACATTCCCGTTAAAGACTGAGGCAAAACACAAGTTTGACGTGGTTATGGACTTTTTATAATTGGTTATCCATCACTGGAGTAACTGACACAGCATGTTAAATCATATGCTGCAGTTGGTTTATGGCTCTTTGAAACCCATTTTCCAAACTGTATGAGTTAGTGCACAAGGCTGGAATCTGCAGAGAAAGCGTAATTCCAGTTGCCATTTCTCCCTCAGTCCTTTCCTTTGATTTAGTCTGGTCAGCTGACAGGCAGCTGAAATAGATTGGAATCCTGCTTCCCAGGGCGTCAGAATCTTGTCCGTTTGAGTCACTTTTCTAGTTCACTGGAGCACAGTTGGCAGTACGAACACAAGAATGGCAGAAAAGACACTCCCACACAAAGCCAGGATTTGATCAGAATAAGTAAACTGGGAAGTTAATGCTCACTGAAGAGCTGAAATGGAGAGTGGCAGCTTCCACTTTCAAGCATAAGAGCTACAGCAACAGCGTGGGTTTGGTGGGGAGGGTGGGAATTCTGGAACTTAAGGCAGCCGCCGAGTGTGGGATGAGATACAAACATTTCCTACCAGCTATTGTGTTAAACATCCATGGATTTTATCTTCAGCAAAAATATTCAGATATAAATGTTACGTTAAATCAAATGTAATGCACATGGCAGAAAGACCGCACCTACTAATAAAACATCCTGCAATTCTAGGAAGGTTACGGTTTGATTCTGCAGCAAATGAGATGACTTTGGATGCCCAGGCTAAAGCTACATCATTTTTTTTTCCAACAGAGATCACCAGCTGCTCACATTATCATACCACAATTTTAAAGGAAATTAAGTTTGACGCGTCAATTACTTTAATAGATCTGACAGTGTTTCATACTGGTTTTGACTTTACATCAAGAACAGTTATTTCTGGCAACTGTAACCTATCAACTTCTGGGTAGGCATTCAATTAACATGACAAAGCATCATCACAGACTGCATTTATGTCACAGCATTTCATAGCCCTCTAGTAAGTCTTTGGGTTTGTGACCCTCATAATACCATCTGTTCCGATGCCACTGTGGCTATCGCTTTTTCAAATGGTCATAAATTAAAAACCAGACAAAATCCCAAAGAAGTTATTGTCAGCTGTCAGGACCAACTGTAACAAGGACCATGAAAACCTAGATAACTGAAATGTCTCTGCAGCTAATAGAGGTTCCCTTGCCCGTCTTTTGAACGTTTGTAACCACTTGACAACATCTACTTTAATTTATTATTTGCCTCCATTTAGAAAAGAAATGAGTTTGTTTTTAAATGAGAATGTACTTTTAAAACTACGTCTTTATTTAAAATTACTTATTCTAAGGTAGCAAAAAGCACTTACCAGCAGAGAAATTTTAATTCAAAAACCAAGGCAAAAGCAGTCCCTTCTTTCAGTAGGTCAGATCTCCTCTGATAGAAGGCAAGTATTTTTCCAAAGTGCTACCTAACACAAACTTTGTCCAAGTGGATTAAGAGCTCTGAAACCATTTTCACACTGTGTATTGTACAGAAGAAATTTTGAATGTGCATGATGTTTTAATTATTTTTGTTTTATTTCCATTTTACTGATAAGGTCTTTATAACACTCACAATTCACTATTTTGTCCAAATATGGCATGCTGTCAAGTCATACCACTAACTAACCTAAGAATACATCATGTTACGTTCTGGAATCATTTAAAAAAGTTAACTTTTAACAGCTGTCTCCATGAACACTGACCATAATAAAGCCTGGTTTGGCTTTCTAATGACTGTGTCTTATATTCCTGCAGCAGAGAATTTACAAATGCTCACTCTCACGTGTACTTGCTGATAGCTAATAAAAATTTGAAATCATGAAACAGCCTCAGTAGTCTTTCCTCTTGCTCTATTTTTCTTTTGCACAAGCCTTTTTTTTTTTTTACATCATTCCCTCTTCTGTCCAGATGAAACTGGGTAAAGAATTTAAAAGTTATGAAGGGAAAGCTGACAAACACACACACAAACAAACATGATTTAGTAAGCCTGATTTCCTAAGGATATCAGCCTGAAACAGCAGGTTCAATGTGTGTGATATAAACAGTGTACCAGTAGTGGCTGGGGGAGATTGAACACACTGAGCTGCAATAAATCATTTCAGCAGCATCACTGATTAAAAGCACTAATCAATGAATTACAACCTGGAAAAAATTGAACTCAAATGTTAATTTCAGATACACCCATAAGAGAAACATTAATAACTTAACTTCTGAAGTTTAGTTCCTGGGATAAGAGGGAAGCATTTAAAAACATCGGGATTTTTCATCAAAGTAGTTAGAAAAAAAAATTGAAAGAATCAAATGTCTGCATCCTAATGGGCCTACTAAACCACGCTAGATTGCTCAAGTGTTTTGGGTAGTGTCTTTCCTTGCAGTGCCTAGCTTTTACCAGTGTGAACAATATTCGTGTTTTCATATTTCTGCCAAGTAAGCGCTTTGCTAATGAATTGCTTTGCTTGGTTCACCTGGGCAGTACTAAAAGAATGAAGATTCTTCCAGGTCAGATGCTGTATGTGAAGATATGTGGCTCCTGAGTATAAGCACTCTTTTTTAACATATCTATGTTTTGCTAATACTTCTTTTCCCTTCAGTTCTATACCAGTTCTTAAGAAAGAAAAACTGTTTTTAAAAGCAACTTTAAATTCAACATAAGGGCTATTCCTTGAAAGCCAGCTTTCTTGAAGCACCACAACAGCATCTATCGTAATGCAGGATTTCTCAGATTTATACGAAAAAGCCAGACATATATGTGTGTATATATAGTTATGTACAGAGTTGCTTTCTTTTCCCAAGACTCTGATAACCACATTTAAAAAAAATGCAAGTACAAAACTACATTCAACCTCAACATCTAGACAATAATAAATATTTACAAGCATTCTAACAAACTTGAAGGTATTAAACTGGCCTCTCTTCTTTACCTCCCACTAATCACAGAGTAGGAGCACAGAGTTATGGTTTGCCCCATCTTACCAAACTGATCTCCTTCGCCAAAGGATATTACCCCTCTGCAGTAAAAAACTGGCCTGAGAAGTCTTACTCAAAATTATATTTATTGCATATAGTGGTAATTATATGAACACACAAATGACTTAACAGCAAAAGGAAATTCATGACATTAGTTCTCCAAATCTGACTCGTGCTACAGATGAGTAAATATGCAAGAGTTATATATGTGCTCACCATTTTATGTTATGGGCTATTATATCCTCCAACTTCCTCCAAGGACATAAAACAAGACTTAGATCTTTTTTTGTTCAAACTCAGGTAGGAGTCTGATTTGTAGGACAGGAGGATGCATCAAAGCGTAGAGCTGAACAGAACATCTGAGGAAAACTAACAACCCATTATAATGAAAGCAGCAATCCTTTTTCCTTCAGATCTCCATGTCCACAGACTTCATATTTAGTGCTGGATGGAAGTTAGTTTTTCTTGAATTTTGAACTTTCTACTAAGTCGTAACGTAAGAGAAGGAACAAAGATCTATGGAAGTAGTCTACCTTTATTAGCTAATAAAAGTACATTACTATAACACAATGCTAAGTTTAAGCTTTCAAAACCAGATCAAACAAGAATCATAGAAACAAAGTACTTATGCCACAGACACTTCTGAAACAGTCTGCTATCCAAACAGCTACCTCCTCCAACCACCATCTCCGCTGCAATGACTTGAGAAATATTACGTTCACTGAGCAAATCCAAGACAACATTGAGAAAGTCTATCAGAAAGGAAGATACTTGGGGGAAAGAAAGATGTAGGTAAACGAACTGATTTATTATTTAAAAGTATTGAAAATTCTGCAGTGAATTTAAGACAAAGGCCTCATTTTACTTGGCTGAGCTGAAACAGCTATTAAAGAGCTGCCACACATCCCTTCGCTTAAACTGCATGCAAAGCAAATAACTATCAAAAAGACAGTTTTCAATGATAAATGATAGAACTGTTTTAATCATCTACGTTTTAATAGGAGGTCCATCAGTGACAGGACTAAATTTAAATATCATAAGGGAAAGCCCTCCTAAAGTCTGACAATCATTTGCAAGTCAAAACCCACAAAAGACACCCCAGAGGCTCGCTTCAGCAGGGAGCAGGAATATTGATGCTGCTGCCTTAACAAGATTGACTGATACACTGGAGATCCCTGTGGGGAAAATGGTTTTCTTCAGAGTACAAATGCACTGGAAAGAATAAGCACAGGAATTAAATATGAGTCCCGTGAATACGATGCTCAGAATAAGAAATCAGAAGGCTTGTATTGTATATAAAGCTAGGTAAGTCACAGCATCTATGCCTCAGTTTCCCCATTTCTTGACTAGGAATAAATAATACTACATACTTCAGGGCGAAATGTATTTGAAACTTAACAGGTTGACCACTCAAAGTTGTTATGAAAACAAATACCATAATCTTTTTCATATACCTAGACTTTACACTTAGAAAAAGAGTAAAAGAGATTTCAGTCATTGTCTCACTCTCTGTTATACTGTCTTAGTTGCCTTACTATCTGCAGCTGCTCAACTCAGCCAGTTACATCTTTATTCCTCTAAACTTGCTCAGATGCTTAAATATTAATGCTTAGAAATATAAAGAGATGAAACTAAAAATGCAGCTATGCAATCAAATATCACATACTGCATTCAAGATTTAAATTAGCTATTGGTTCAACAATGTAAAGATTTACAGCGCATAGATAAAAAGACTATAACTAATGGTGTATTTTTCAAATGCCAAGAGTTATTTGTAAATTCAGTGTTTTAAGAAAACATACAGACCTGACTCGTACATATGTGATTAACTGTTGAAACTAAAAAGTTCTTATCTTTTTGCTCATTATAAAGTCCATGCACATTAATAGCAGAATTAAAAAGGTGCGGATCAACACTGCACTGCTGATTGAAAGAGCAATGAAAGCCCAAAACAGCCTTCTGTTTTCAAGTTTAGCATTACTATCTCACTTATGATGTATTTTTCCACTCATACCAGTTTAGCCAAGTAGCTTACTATGACAGAAGTGGCATTAAAAGCATTAACAACTCCAAATCTGCATTTGCTATGTTTCATGTAGAGTGAACTTGGATTAAACACATGGTGGGCATGTCCACTTGCAGATGGCAGAGTACAGGAAAGAGTCTAGTTTTAGAAAACATTGACCCTTGTGATTTTACACATAGGTAACTGGCTCAAGCAAATAAACTGTACAACATAGCCTCCGATACAGGTGTGTCCAGCACCCAGGCTAAACACGGTCAGCTTCCTGTAGGTTCAGTGAGCCTGCAGCGTTGACCAGGCTTTTCTATCATTACCCGATTAAGCCAACACAAATTGAAACTCAGACCATTGTTTCACAGCGAAACGTACAGCATCAATACCAGTTTACCAAGACACTGGATCGTAACTTTAGTGTTGACGTTAATATTACATCATGTCATAGCAACAGCTTGAAAAGATCGTTTATGATCAGTAGAAAATCACATTAAAAAGGCATCCAGACTTTCAAAGTAAAAGTAAAGAAATTTTCTTTTCCAAGCCAATATAAAACCAAAACCAGAGAGATACAGACAATAATGTTGTGAGAACTGGACTATCTCCATCCTAGAAAAAGACAGAAAAGAAAAATAAAAGAAATCAAGGACCAGCTAGGAAGTTAATAGTGGAAGCATTTTTACTACCAAAAAGTACTGCTTGCATTTCAGAAAGAAAATTATTATTTCTGTTTTCTTAAATTATATGCAAGGCCTCAGAACAAATGTTGAAGAAAGGAATGGTTAGCAGTAAGGTAACAGGGAAAAGTGAAATAAAACACAGGGTGTGTTTATCAACAGTGAGACACTAAGCTAGCCTGTACAGTATTTGATTAGATAGATTAATGCCAGGGGGGAAAAAAAAAAAGTTGTATAACTAATTTGCTTGGATTTCAGTAAAGTTTCAATATAGCTGGACATAGGAAAACAAATCAAACTGGAGATGGCATAGAACAGCAGAAGAACATAAAAAATGAGTTAAGAACTAGTTCCCACCAGCCCATCCATCCAATAGGGATGGATGACAGTGAATAGACTTCAAGGTTTGGCCTCAGGCCATATCTTAATTTAATTTATGGTCTCAGCCCCCAGGTATCAAAAGGGGTGATGAAATTTGAACAAAGTTATAGTAGAGAAGCAGGTAATCCAAAGGCTTTTAGTAAAGAGGTCCTGCAGTCCACAGCTTTGGCCACAATGGTTTTACTTGAAAGGCCATTCTCATGTCCTATTCCCTAACTCTAGTTACAGAAGACAGTCAGTTCTCGTCAGAGAAAACACTGGCTTTTTTTAGTGAGATGCAGTACACAAGGTGGCCAAACAGCACGTCTCTCCCCTACTGAGAAATAAAGAGATGGCAGCTTTCTGAAGAACAGTAGCTGCACATAATTTTCTTCACACCTCTTGTTGCTACTTGTTGAAAAAAATATACTCTAATATGAAGAATAATGGAAGAATAACCATAAAAGCTTAGATAGGAACACAGTTATCAGGGTTGGACAAAATACACTTCAGACTTTCCCATGAGTTAAAGCTCACTGAAATAATTGCTTTCTCCGTTAGTTTGATCATCTACATTAAAAAAATACGCTGATGGAAAAAAACCTGGCACCAACCTTAAAGGCCAATTATTTAACTCCATCTAAAACCAGTTAGCTACTAGAAAACACAGTCTATGTTTAAAGAAAACTAATCTTGGAGAAATTATATTATGCTCTTCATACACAGTAAGTTGGCTGAATCCTTCCGAAGTGCAAGGTTCAACTCATCTTTAAACTGTAGAGTCATGACCAGGGGAAGGACTGCTAAGTACAATACTGGCTAGCAGGGAAGTAAAGCTTCAGTAAATGGAAAAAGAGGTCTTCAAATAAAATTTAAAATGAGATGAGTTGGAGAGATAAAGAGACATAAAAAGACTGTTCCAGACTGGGGATTTGCAGAAAAAACCTCAGTACCAGAGTAGACAACTTATCTGGGGAATGCAGCTGTTTGACATAAGCCCGGCAAAAGCAAGCATTAAAATCATTTCCTGAGGGACAGTTG
This sequence comes from Pluvialis apricaria, assembly GCA_017639485.1. NCBI lineage: Eukaryota > Metazoa > Chordata > Aves > Charadriiformes > Charadriidae > Pluvialis > Pluvialis apricaria. The sequence goes on along the minus strand of CM030012.1, from coordinate 19,903,195 downwards.
CTTCCAGATATCTAGTTTTGCAGTAAGGTAGGCCACTTTCTGCTTGATGAGGATAAGATAAAGCCCAATTATTAAGAACAACTTGTTTATAGTTCCTAGTTAGAAAAAAGGAATCGTAATTTGATTAGGTAGCTTCTGGTCCTCTCAATAGCAGTCTGTTGTCTTGGGAAACGGCTTATGCCAAAGCAAGTCAAGCTCCCCTGTGACAGATGTAAAGCAAAAAGCAAAAGGTAATTTCATCCGCACACTAGAAATGCACCTGAGAACTGCAAGACATTTATAGCAAAATACATGCACTGATAAATCCTGCGCAATTTTATAACAATACATTACTATAAGAGAGGCTGATAAGAGGTAGGTCTCAGACACTTGGCTGCAAGTTTCACACACACACATTTACTAGCATCCTCAACTAAACCACATCGAACGGTTTGTCTCATTCAGACTGCTGCTGATGGTAACATTTAGTTATATTTCACCAGCATGCAAAGTTATGCAGCACAAGAAAAGAAAGAAAGAAAAAAAAAAAGACAACACACACAGATGACTTCACATCTCAAATGCTTTCCTGTAGTTAATGACTTACAGAATTCTACAACAGAACCTTTCTCAGGAAAAGGAAAATAAAATCCCTTTCGTTTGTTGAGGATGGCTGCTCTCTCCAGCCCTTTTTCATATTCTTTATAATTACCCCAAAATAAATCCTTAAAAATATTTCTTTATTAATTATATGAAATTCAATTATAAATGATTAGATGCCAGATGTTGCCTACAAGCAAAAGCCCTTAGAGACTACAGGAAAGACAGCCATGCATACCAGGTGCCACATAGCTTTGATTGCTGTGTAAGTTCTCAGCTCCAGCTATAAAGTAATACTTTAATAAATTCAATGAGCGCAAAAATGCCCAGGGAAGCAAAGTAATCATAATTAGCCCAGTGCATACTTCAGCTGAATGACCTAATTTTAAAAGTGTTTTGCAAAGCAATTCTCATATTGAAAGGCAATTACACAGAGCAAAATAAAAATTTTGTTTTTGAGATCCATGCAAAAAAGCACCAGCAAGTATCCATGAAAAGGGATGCAAGAGACTACAGAGGATAGTAGGGAATAGCACATATTTTCAATTTCTTCCAGTCCTTCTCTCATTTCCATTTTATTCTTTTTTTTAAACAAGGAGAACTTAAATATCAAGAATGACTATTAGTACTTTACTGACATGAGGCCTCCTGGCCATATCCTGAATTACTGGGACTAAGACTACTGACATTTTCCTTCTCTTTAGTCTTGCTTGTTAGTATTTTTCCACTAGTAAAAATCTGTATGTTTTTTTCCCCCTCCATCCTCTTTTAGGTGGCCAGTTACCCAGCAAAAGGCATGGTGGAAAAAAGATTACTCTGGATATAAACAAAACCCAAGTGACAACAACTTTAATGTAGTCAGCCCTTTAGAGGGTAAAATGCATAAGAAGATGGAGGGACTCTGGAAAGACTTTTAATAGGAATTGCCCTTTCTAACACCTACAGAAAAAGCCTGAAAAAGTAAATTTTTCATTATGCTGTGATCAGATGCTTTTAGCAGATCACTGGTCTGTGAAACAAGGAGATACTTTCCATGTAAACAGCTGTAAAAGAGTCATAAATATTTTGTGTTCTTTAAATAATACTAGACACTTCTTTGTCTATAGAAGCCTCAATGCAGGTCATTAAGGTATACTAGAACCTCCCACCAGAAAACCATCAAGAGAGAGACAGAAGCCCAAAAACTTAATTTGTGAAGATCCCAACTGAGGCTTTTCAGTTGCATTGTTTTGCCACTGACACTTTTTTATGGACGTTCCCCCAACCATATTGCATAAGCATTGAGAAGCATGACTGGAAATACTTTGTAATCAACTGGCCATTCTTGCAGTTGCGTTGTATCTGCATGCTTAAAAAAAAAAAATCATTAAAAAGTTCAAGCACTAAAAAACCAGCCAAATCCAGCATATAAAAATATCAGACCGGCAACAATAAAAAGTGCATCATTATTAATTAGCTATCCCAGAATGGGCCATTTTATGGAAGTGCAGGGTACAGTGCAAAGACAGTAAGATGCATCCAAAATATTATGGCAAGTTTGTAGCAGAGAATATATATACACATATGTATATGCGTATATTATACCTGCACATATGTAAGATGAGCGACTGCAGTTGAGAAAGATATTAATCTTTTGTACCTTCCCTCCATGGTTGCTATGGGTAGAGTACCATGGAAATGATGGAAGAACAAACAAAAGCTGTGTTTTATAGATTTTACCACTGGTAAAAATAAGGAAAGTCTAGCATAACAGGAAGACTGTAACAAGATTTTGTCCACAAACAAGTGTTCCCATCATGTTGTCTAACAGAAATCATTATGTCTGTCTACAAAGCTTGTCTTGGTTGTGTTCCTAGAACTGCAGGATGGCTGAAGTAGGAAGGGATCTCTGGAGATTGTCTACATTCAAACTTGAAGTAGAGTCACCTAGAGCGGGTGGCCAAGGGCTGTGTGCTATCAGATTTTGAATACCTCCAAGGATGCGAAACTCCACAACCTCTCTGGGCAAGTGGATGTATCTTACCTATGTATCTGAAATACTGTTACCATTACACAAACAGTATGCGGTCGTACTCTTGTTCCCCAGCTCTTTGCCTGTCAATTACTTGAAATGGACAGTGCAGGGCAGGGAATCCCTCCTCACATGCTTTGTTATGACATCTAGCAAAACCAAAGCCCTAATCCAGACTGGGGCATTGTGATCTTTGGATTTTACTCCTTGAACTTGAAATGATACTTGGTTGCTATCTACCAAATTATGATATTTAATCCGTACCTGCTGTGTGTGAAACAAATTGATAATAGCTCAGTTTTGATAATAGAACCCAGTTCAAAGCCTTTATGCTATAAAACATGAATCAAAGCTTGAGATGAACACTACTTGTATTTTGAACATTGAAAACAAAGATTCTTCAAACTTTCCAAGCAAAAGAAGCAACTTTGGAGTAATACTGCACACTATAGGCTGACCCACTGCAACAGCGAATTATGATGAATTATCCAATGGGTGGAATTTTATCAGTTCCACACAATACAATAAAAACACTGGAATGATTCGTGACCTGCCAAATAAAGAGGAGTAACCCTAGCCAAAGCATCCCTTCCTTCTGCCAGCATCTACCACTAATTAATTTTCCATTTTTTAAAATGGGAACAAACAGAGGTGATAAAATGGTTTCTGGCAAGCTGAGACTGAATTGATAAACTGTGGAAAAATCTATTACACAGATAACATGAAAACAGATTAAAACAGAAAGTTAAAGCTGAGCATACCAGGCAAAAATCGCTACTTAAAAAAAGGAAAAGAAAAAAGCCACTTTTCAACTCCAAGAGAAACTCTCTTTCAAAGAGACATCTCAGAAAAGTTAATTAAAAAAAATAGATCTAAAACCACTTAAAAGTTACAGAAAGCTGCCTTAACACTTGCTACTGGATTCCCAATAAATACTCCACCCCAACGGCTCAGATTCTCCATCTTCTCAAACTTCATCCAGTGCAACAACAGGGCATGTTGCACAAAATCAGATTATCTTTGCATCTTCAGCTATTCACAGATTGTCTAAACCAAACAAATAATTTAAGCCCAGTTGCAGTATTCCTCTTGTAATGGTTGTCAGCTGAGGACAGCACAGACAAGTTGAAACCTGTTAAGTCCTTACAGAGCTCACTCAGGTGGTGTAAATCATCCAAGAGTGCACATATTTTCTTGTTGAAAGATCTGTTCCTACTACAGCTGCTTTAAGCCATTTGGAGTAAATACAGGGTGATGGGAAATGAAAGTATTTTCTGTTTCCTTAGCCCCCAGATACCACTTTCAGGACAACAGTTCTCAGGGAACCAGCACAGACAGTCCTCCCTGAGTAAATAGAAGGTCACTGCTTGAAGCTATAAATGAAATTAGTGCAGCAAGTTCTCATAGGCACTTTTCCGTTTCCACAAGAGCAACTAAATTCTAGTTTAACCTCAAATTTGTAGCAATTATTGTCAAATACTGAACAAAAATTGATCTGCTTTGAAAGAGTACCGTAAAACTCAGATAAAGCATCCAGGAATTAAGAAATTCTACTGATCTTCCTCCAATACTAATCTTTTAAGATACCAATCAGTATGAAATGGTTAACTGCTGTACTTGAGCTCAATAACACTAAAAATAAAAGGAGATAATTTTGAAATAAACAGGGAAAAAACAAACTTTATTATTCACGTTGACTCACACTTCCTTATATTTCAAAAGCTAACAACTATGCAAGTTGGTGTTATGTACTTTTCATTGCACTAAGCACTGATGGTTTTCTGTTGTAAGGCTAAAATGGGAATTAATATTTTCAAGGCAGAAAAGAATATAATCTGCGTATGCCACATTGCAGCTGAAGAATTTAAAGTGTATTTAAATGGTCCTTGAGTCACTTGAACTTAATGGGTGTATTCCAGGTTAAAATGCAAACAGAACTGCCGCTGTTTTCTCAGAGTGCAGAATGTGACTACTTGAAATATTTAGATGTGACAGCGGTCAAATCACAGTAAAATGCCTTCTGTAAGGAACAGTGAGTTTTTGGCTGAACGTACATTTTGCTTTCTCTACTTTCTATGAAATAACCTTGAAGTTTCTGAAGGGCAAACCCACAATATTTTACTAACAAATCTAACAAAACCTTTATTTCTCCATTCTTCTACAACCACTGTGTGCATAAGGATGCACTTAGAGAGCGAGTCACACAAGCACTGAGATCTGGCATTAGCATTTAGCTCTACGGTAATCGGTTACAACACAAACCACCCACAAGAAGCAGCATAAAGAGATTAGGACAAGCCTATGTGGCCTAAAGAAACAATTTTTATAGTATCACGTCCTGGCAATGGAAATCAAATGTGTTAGTGAATGCTCCCCAGATGAGGTCCTTGTTATGAAAGGAAGAATAAATACTAGAGAATACTGCCTCTCTGAAGTAAAAAAGTTAGTTTGGGTGACAGTGTTTAGTCTTTCTCTTCTTTAACACCCCTGACCCCTTCAAACAGGGTCTGAACTCACGTTTCTAAAGCCTCCTCTGCATTTCCTTTCTTTCAGTCAGCTCAACGTCCTTGTCAGGCTCATAAGCACACACTACCCATACGTACTGCTAGGCTTCTTTCTGGCAAGGTGTCTTTGGGTTGAAAAAAAAAAAAGTAAATAGTCAACATAGTTAGAAATAAATTAAAATATATTTATTACCGAGAGTTAAAGAGCACACAGCTAATCTAAGCCTTAACAGATCTGACAGTTCTGCATAATTATATGAAACTGTAACAGATACCTAACAGTTCAGAGTGAGGAATGTAACTCTTTAAGATAATGCTTTTTGAAAATTAATTTCTACATGAGTAATTTTGGATAAGTAGTTTCTCCTTTTCTGTTTTAGTTTTCTACTCTTAGAAGCTGCGCTACTAATAGGATTAACTGGCAAGTGCTAAGATGAATTACTTAATATCCAAAAATACTAGTCTTCTAGGATTATAATGATATACAGATGCTGGAAAGACTATTTCACATGAAAGCTACATTTAGCTAAGAAATTTTCAGCCTGAGAGAGAATACACAGATTTGTTTCCTGGACAATGGGTTGAAATATTCATTGCCATTTCAGGCATTACTGAATGATGGCCTGTTTCAGGACTTTTCAGACGTCAGCACTAAGGGCTACTTTCCACAACAGCACTCTGACTGCAGGAGATAAAAGACTGTTTATTCTTTTTTCACAGGGGAGGAAAACAATGACAAAAGCAGGAAGGCAGCAGTAATGCAGAAATCTGGAGGTGATGATAAAGGTTCAAATAAAGTTGTTCAAATAAACGCATTCTGGCCAAAATCAGGCAGGTGACAACCAAGTATATACGACATTCAATTGAAGTGCGAATCATCATTTCTCAATTTAGTCACTGAAGAAAATTTTAAATTTCATTGCGTGTGATAAAAAGCAATTTGAAATACAGAACACAAACTGAATTATTTCAAACCTTTAGAACACAACTTTGCATTGTTTTGCCCAAGTACACTATACAACCCTTATAAACAAAAAAGGACACTGTTATTGTTCAAAAGTGTTGCTGCTGCACTCTGGGAAGTACACTTAATTGATACTGACATGTTACTGCTTCACCCTTGCCATCTTGCGAGCAGTTACAGCTAGCCAAATGGCAAGCTGGTATAACCCCGGGCTTGGAGAAAATTTCACTTAGTGACAAACGGTAAAAAATAGCACCTGAGAACAAGGCAGATCTTAAAATGAGAACTGCCTAACAGAATACAGTGAACGAATATGTGGATATAAACATTAACTGTATAAGAAATTATTTAGCTGCATGAGCAACTAAAGAGAATTTTAACTGCATTTCTCTTTGAAAGAACTAGTTTTGTTGTTCAACTGATTTAATTAATAAAAACTCCAACATTTTGGAAGGGACTGAAATAGCAGCAAGAATGAACACAAACACACTGCCCCCTGCAGCCAGGTCTCTTAGAATATCTCACGTCTTAGGTAATGTAACAGTATAACCCAATCAGTTCCATTTCCCAAGAAGTTTCATTAAGCAGAATACAGCTAAACAAATTGCCCTTTATTCATAGATCAAGCCCCCACCACGTTGCTTTAAGTATTCCATTATTAAGGCATATACAGCAAGAGTTAACCTCTCCCTCCAAACCCTCCCATTTATCATTATTGTTTTGTTGGTGAACAGATCTCTTCCATCACTCTTAACTGCTCCAATTTTCACACCATCACCAAGTCCTCCTGTTTTCCATTTTAGTGAAGACCATAGAGACAGCAGCATAATTAATAACTTGTTTCTTTAGAAAATTGTAATTTTTAAAAAATACAGTATTTTAACATCATACCAGCAAATAAAAGGTAACTGCATTCAGATAACACATTAGACTTTCAAAAAAAAGCATGTCTTCACAGTAACGTTAGCAGTGGAATCTGCACTTGAGACAAACTCGAGTTTTTATGCAGAAACTCCAAAGCACAGCACACGCCACATCTTGCAGCAAGGAAGCACATTAGTTCTCAAGCCACAAGACTAAGCTTTCTAGTCTCTCTTCACACATTTCTTCAGTAATTTAGATTAATAAGTTCGTTTCTGTGTAGAAACAGTAGATCATATTCAGGAATGAGTACTTAAAGAGAGTTATGGCCAAAAAATTGTACTGAAAAAATAGTAAAGCTTCAAAGTTTACTTCTTCATCCTTCTTACCAGAGTGATGCATCATCATTAAAAGGATGGATTATAAAATAAGAAATCTTGTCTGTTCCCAATAAGCCGTTTTTGTTCATACAAACATAACCAAACATTTTATTTAACTTTTGTTCTTCTCTGGACAACACCACATAATATCTCAAACCAAAGATCCAGATTTCTCAACCACCAGCATCAGGAAATTTTAACTTCAGATTGAACTGAGGGTCAGATATCACTCATTCTAAAATTTTAATTAAAAAAAGAAAATCCTTCAAAACTGATTTCAGGTTCAACTATTTCAAGTAATTTTACTTGGAGAGGCAGAGCTGGATACGTGCGCTACATGCTAGAACTTGTGCCATCCTTAAGTCTCATTTCCTTTCTGTTGCATTTTATACATAAAGTTATTATGACCTATACGTGGTATTTGCCCCAAAAAAGCTTATTAAATAAATCTAAGCTCTAAGGTAACTGTTATGTTGAAATACTAGCATTTTATATTGCTTTCTAAGCATTGCTAGAAAGCCATATCAAGTAATTTCAAATATCAAATTAATCACAGAAAATAAGGTATTTTTTCACAGAACTTTGGTTCACAAATGTATTGTCAGCTTAGAACTGTGAATACAAATATTGCAAGTTAATGTTTCAGCTGTTGTTATAGAGGCTGGTACCTCCATAGTGCTGTTGCTATAGCTCCCCTGCCACTGAGATCATATCTCTTTATAATAAAAAGGTAAATATACACAAAGTGTTGAGATGTACAGATATTCATCTATACACACAGGCAAGAGTAAACATTGCAAACTTCCTCCTCAAAATACTTTTTTGCAACAGTCAAAAAATCAAGAAAGATACAGAATTCTGTACTTTTTCCCCACATGGAGTAACATAGACAAGTACGTTTATAGCATACATCTTTAAGCAGCATAAATATCTCAGCATCTATTCGAAATAACAGAAAAAGTCTACAGTAATAGAGAAAGCTTTTAAAAACCAAAAGTTTAAATTATAAGAATGCTTAAAAAGGATCGGCCAATTCAACAAAATGAATAGTTTTCCTCCAGCTTGCACTCAAACTGAAAAGCTCATGAAAAGGGAACACAGATTGGAAGCATCGTATTTTTCACATGCCTCTTAAGGCAGCTAATTTCGCAGTTATTCTGAAGAGCATCATGTGTTTACAGACTATTTATTCAAAGGTGGATTCAGAGGATGGGCAAAAAGATACCTATAAAAACATAAGCTTTCATTTTCACTAAGCTGCACTGCTTTAGGTCAACTGCCTGCTTCTTCAGAAAAAGGAATCTCTTCGCATTTGTCAGTAGGCTCAAGTATCTTGAAATGCTGAAAAGGTGAAACAAAAAACTTCCCCTGTGCTGCCTTCGTATCTGATCTTTTGTTTCGTATGTTCCCCTCAGGGACGCATGAGAAATGTCTCTGAATAATTCATAAGCACCTAGGCAGAAGCCAGCTTCTACTTCTGAAAAAGGTTGGGTGAGAAGCTGATCGCAGCTGTTCTACTCTGCTCTACCTGGAAGAAAACTGGATTAAAAAAATAAAGTAATTTCCAAACATAGCAAGCACAGAATATATACGTATGTATATATGAAGTATATAAACAAACTTATGCATTTATGCTGTGGAAGGCATCTTTGTACTTAAAGCTACACATTCATTTGAGGGCAAGACTGATTCTCTACCTTTCAAAACTTCAAGAAATCCCATAGCATGAAGGTAACCAATCAACATGTAGAATTCAACTTTTAGTTTGGAATTGGACATCAGAATGACTGGTCTTTCCTCTAGACTACAGTATCCAAATCTTCTCTTACCATGAGCCACCTTTATTTCCCAATGCCACTAAATACTAGGCAGGTGCAAAAGACTTCTTGTACTGCAGCCTCTGTTAAGACTGAAATAGTCATATTGCCTGCAGATCCTTTTTATGTCCCAGCACACAGAGAAGAGAGAATAAAAAGCCAGAAAAGATTGTTTCCAAGGCTATTTTGCTAATAAGAATATAGATCCAAAACTCGTAAGCTATGGGTTCCCCACACCAAGTTAAGATTTCACAATACAGTATCATAAACTGAGACAAAAGTACTTATGAACGTGGACTCAAGACTTACCAGCCTCTGCATGCTTTTCACATGGGTAGGACTAATAGATAAAGCCTCTTCATACCAGCGTTTGGCTTCATCGATATTTCCACGAAGTTCAGCCACCTGACCTCTCATGTAGAGAACATAGTGCGACATCGGAAAGAGATTAGCTGCTTCCTGGGTACACGCTGTGGCCTCAGCAGGCTTCCCAATTCCTATGTAGACTTCAGCTGTGGAAGGAACGTGAGGACCAATGAAGGATTCTTGCTTCATCATACCATGACTATGTGTTGTCGCACGTGCTGTATTTGTAAATAGTTTCATTCTAAGCAAAGGCTAGTTTCCTCAAAACATTCTGCAGCTTAAGATAAATTATTACATAAATTTTAAATTAATTATTCTTTTAGGAAAGTTGCTTTTCTAAACGTACCAGGAGTTTGAACCTCTACATGGCTGTTTTCAACACCAGAAAGCTCTTTATAGTTTGTTATTTCTAAAGGAAGCCTGGAATTTTTTCATTTAGTTTTATTTTTAAGATGTGAGCATGCCCAAGTATTCCAGTATTATTTAGGAACACAAAACCCAACACAAAACAGCACACAGAGATCCTTACAGTAGGTAAAAGAACACATATAATTATGGGGGTTTCTGAATTTTACATGTCAGCCATTAAGGAAGCAGTAGCAATTGCTCCAGCTACCAATCACTAAATAGCAAGCCTTGTTCTAAGTTTCCTACTTCAAAGCATTTTAATAGAAATATATTATTTGATATGAAAAGTTTCCTAGTTAAGTTAGCAGAACATGCGAAATGCTTAATCAGCATTCTGATTTCACAAAATTTGTTTGTATTTCCAAGCATTTCATCTAAGATAGCCTCCAGAAGGTAAGAACATTTAACTCTAGCTTAAAAAAAAAAAAAAGCTATATTTAATTTAACATAAATCACTCCTGATGAAAGCAGTTGAGTAGCCTGACAAACACTTGTCTAAATCAGATTGACTATGGGGGGAAGGTTCATTCAGTAAGTGATTAACAACTAACAATAAAAGAAGTATTTGCCTTCAATAGCTCTTACAACACCGTTCAACACTACTATTTTATTACCCTGCTGGATTATCTTAATTGCTTGGTGAAAGAGTAGGAGAAGGGAGGAATAAAGAGATACTAAATGCAAGAAAAAGATATTAAAGTTTCTGAGTTGGGTTATCTATTTCTTTTATGTTGGTATAGACCCTGGAAAAACTGAGCCTTGAAGTAGTTGTATAGCTGCATTCTATCGTATCACACTGTACAAGAGTTTTATAGATTAAGGTTTAAATCAAAATGCTCCATCAAAACACCAAAGTGATCTATCGCTATTCAAGACATGTTTCTGGCTGTACAGTACAGGCCACCCATCTTGGTTTAAAGGCTGTCAAATCGGGATCTCACACTACAGTAGTGGATTTGGGGTTATGCTTAAAAATCTGAGTGCCTTTAAAGAAGCTTTCTTCTGAGATAATTGCATCAAGCAGACTTAATAGCATCCTTAACTAGTCAACTTCAGTACAGTATAGTGTATAAGCCTTAACTCACAGGTGATACTTGCTAAGAATATTCATAATTATTTTAATCCAAATCAATTTATAACAATGACGAACAAAAACTGGACTTTCAGTAGCAGTTGGTGAGTAAGCACAGTTTAAAGCTCCTACTCATTTTCTATTTTTCAAACCGATTTCTGTAGGGTTGCTGGAGTAAATTATTTTCTTCCTCTAAGACCTGATCCTATTGATGGGAGAACAGCCTTTTTTTTTTTTTTAACCAGAAGAGCATTATTTTGCTCCTCAGTTGACTCAGTGATTTCACAGAACACATTCTACCTAACATAAATAGTACGTCCACGTGGATGTATGGATTAATGCAGCATACTGTTAGAAACTAATTAAATACTTTTTGATGGAAAAATGTCTCATCCACATGAAGAACTAACACATGAAATTGCAGGTCCAGTAACACTTTTTTTCCCCCTAACCCTAAAAGAACCACCTTACCTACTCAGACAAAGAATAGCAAACCTGGAAGAAAATGAAGGGATAAAATTTTGAAATCAAAATATAAGTTTGGGAGAAATTAAATCTCTATGATTTTACTTTTAGTAACTGTTGGTAGAATCCAAAGAGCAAGTTGTAGCCGTAATTTGAGAGCTGGACATACACCATAAAATGCGAATTGTACTGAGAGGTTTTTTTTTTTTCTTAAAACCCTAAAATATTTTGGAGAAGTTTTGCGTACTTCATTTTTGAGTGCTTTCCTGAAATCTACATGGTCAATATTACTACACAAGAAACAAGATTTTAGTGAGTATAATATACGCCACATTATTTAAAAGCTAACTATTTGAGCTCTCCTGGTTTTATTGTCTCTTCTCCAGCATCATCAGACTTGAAACATAGTTTTAAATACACACTCCCAAGTTCCTCGGTGAAAAGACAGGTAGAAAAAACATAATTTACACGGACTGTAAAAGGTACTAAGTAAAACCTACAATTATTAGCAAATAATATGCAGAAACTAAAAATTACTTAAGTAGGTGATTAACTGCTACCACAATAATTCTAGACTGAAAAAAAAGCAGAGATTGGCTAATTTAAGAGACTGCAGTTGAAATTCTGTATTCCTCGAGGGGAAACAAGTATGGTAGCAATGGCTTTTAACACTAGCCAATAGAGACTGCAATACGGCTTATAAATTAGCCTTACGTTACTGTAAGAGATACTAAATCTTGCTGTCCTGCTTACTTGACAGTTATTAAATTTAAACAAAATAATTCCTTTATGTTTAAAGTTACTATTATGCAGTTATTTTAAAAATAACTTATTTTTTTCTAGCAGAAGTTATGCCACCCCAACAGAATATACAGTGGGCTTTTTGAAAGACTATGAAAGAAGAAATAGAAAGTTGAACTTGTGGCTAAGTGTTAAGCATGAAAATTCATTCAAGAAATTTCTGAAACTGAAGGAGAGCTGTTCATTCTGAGATAATGACTTCAAAATGAATAAAAGTGTCAAAAACCAACATGGCAAATTCAAATAAATCAGTTGTGGAAAACTAACAAGTACCAGCGGACCACTCAAAGACGAGTGGCAGTTTGAAGAGAAACTAGGTACCAAGTCTTGTGTTCTTCTCAATGTCTCCACCTAGAGAACACCAAGAACACCTTCTGGCTCAAGCCCTTCCAATGCTTACATTTGTATTTTATTGAGCAATCAATCTATTTTCCAATCAAGCTACATATCAATATTGAGTTCAGCCTTGATGCATTTCTCAAAGGACTATCACAGCCATCAATTATTTAAGGCCAGGCCTGGTTTTTAATAGTGAGTTACTGGAGAATGGATTAGTTGCAAAAGTCATTTTTTTTCACATTCAAAATAAGCCTGATTTTCCACCTTTACACTGTATGCCCAGAAATTAAAGACTGTCCATTAATAAACACAAGAGGAAAAATTAAAATCCAGTTACTGTGTGCAAAATCAGCTTTGGACTGAATGCCACGCTCATTTACACCAACGGCAGCTGGAATGACACTGTATATCCATAAGAATAAACTACTTTCTTTTTCACATCATATATATTAGTATGGGTAAATATATTCCATTAAGTTTTGCAAGTATTAGAACTTATTTACGCAACTTTTCCATGTCTCTATAATCTAACAGGAAGAATAAATCTCAATTTTTGTAATTTAAGATTTAAAGTTTGTTAAAGATTCCCCCCCACCCCCAGTCAAACTAAGTAGTAAAACACTGCTCAACCATACAGGGAGTCAAACAGTTAAATGTGGCAGGAGTCTCAAAAAGGAAGCAATTTCCCAATGGTAAATCTTCACTTTTATTTAAAGAACATGTGCTGTAAGGCGCTAAGTAATTTTATCACTGTTTTCTATGCAAGTAACCCATATATACTGACAAAGATACCTTCCAGAATATCTGCTTTGTATTGTGCTTCTGGGAGAAAACTTTATTCTGAATGTTCCTACATTAAAGAGCCTTTCTCAAGGCTCAGGGTATTTACTAGAGCAGGACAAGTAGCTGAATAGAAGGATACCTAAACACTCAAAAATTCAGCACACCAGCATGAAGCATCAAGAAAAGGACTATTCCAAAGTAGGGGAGAAGTAGACTTCAGGTTGCCGTACCTTCTCTGAAAGCAAACAGAAGCTGTCTTTCATCGCTCCCCATACACAAAGACTCAGGGCATGCTTCATGCTGTTTTGCGTCCTTTCCCTGGATCATTAACACTTTAGTTCATTCTCCAACCCAACTCTCTCCTACTTCCTACCCATGATTCCTCCTGCTGGAAATCAAGAATATGACCTACAGGCCACGCTTGCTGAGATAGATATTTTTAAGAATGGGAAGTGGACTGTGCAGCAGACTGCCACAGTGGACCACCAGCGTGGATGTGAACTAAAAAGGAATCAGCAAAGAGTGTCCAGACCCCTCCCTTTGTGGGCAAAACGGTAGCAGTCACTTGCATGGACTGGATAAGAAGCAACAGGACATGACCAAGAAAGATTAAAAAACAGAAAATAAGCAGTGGAACAAGCTGTCACAGAAGGCTGAGGAATTATCAGCATTACAAATGCTAAGAGCTACTGTACATGGCTGTCTGTGATGGTTTATAAATATTTAAAATCAATGATGCCACGATGCACTGCAGGTGACTACACTATGTCAGGTGGACCTTGCCTTGTTCTAATCTGTGTTGTTTCAAGGATCCCTTCCATCCCCAAATGAGATCCCTATTATTAATCAGTATAGTTGCTCTTTCTTCCCAATCTTCTAGGCTTTTTCTCTAAAACATTAATTAATAACTGTGAGCCATTGCCTTGTAATGACTTCCACACAATAAAACTGTTAATACAAAATAGGTAAATTAAAACACTAAGAAATACAAACTGTTTTGTTGAATGTGAACATGAAGAAAAAAATAATCATGTCACTGAAAAATGCTCAAGTCTGAGAACAGACCAAAGCAGAACAATTGCTGACCAATTTCTAAATCACACCTTTTTGAGGCACATATCAATAAAAACAATTCTATGGTATACATTTTTAACTGGGTGAAAACACACTGGATCATCATTTTATGGTTAAAAGTTTATATAACAGCTACTTTTGATATTCCATTTAGCTTGAGGCTTGAAACAGCATAACAATACTAAATCCACTCAAGATGAATTCATATTTAGAAAAACAATCCTGGGTCTTTTGCATTAATGAAGCTAGAAGGAAGAGAACTGAATGAGAGCTCATTATCACAGCTGCAAGGGACAGGCTGCTCAATGGTACTATAACCCTTCTTTTCCCCCACATATGCCAAGTTATTTGTTTTCAGTTGGTAAAGCTTTTCTAGTTGCAGGAATTCTATTTAGTAATCTTACAAACACCTTCTTCCAACCAACAGAATTAGGGCATCTAAATTTCCAAATACTAAGATGCTCAAGGTATTTCAGAAACTAAATTCTTCAGAGGTAAGGGAGAGAGTGTTGCCTTTGTTCTACAGGAGATATGACTCCACTGATAAGAGCTGCATCATAAAACTAATGCCTTATCTTACATAAACAATCTTACACACGAGCAACTGTAATGTGCTTTTTATTTCTTGACTTGCTTCAGTGCCACACACATCTGGAAAAAAGTTTCAGCTGATGAGCGATAATAGATTCCGAATGAAGCCTATAGATTTTTGTAAGTCCTTAGGCTAGCAAGAAAGGGGAAGGAAAAGAACAAGAAAGAATTTTACTTTCACAGTACCTGCATGAAGCCATATTTGAGCCAGAGTCATCCAAGGATGCAGGGGACCTTGTTTAGGGGCACTGCTTTGCAGAGATGAAGCAACCTCAGAGAGCGCTTGCTCCACTCTGGAAGCGGCTATTGATGTGGCATGGACTGAACCTGTAGAAGTAATAAAAAAAAAATAAATTACCATCAGAGAGAGAATGAAGGCCATGCACATTGCATAAAACATTTATTGGTAACCCTTTTCATAAGAGGTTTTATCCCAAACTCCTCTAGATTTAATTTATGTGTACCGCTTTGGAGAAGTTTTTTGAAATGTCAGGTTATTTTTCCTTGTTATGAAAGCTTTTATACTGGTCTGAAAGACTATATAAAACCCACAGTACTAAACTCAACACCTCTTTTCTGGATCTTTTACGATCCAAAAAAAGGTTTGTGAAGGTATCGTACACTGTAATCTTTAGGTTGCTGCATGCACTTTATGTTAGTAATTGCTATGTCCTTCCATAGAGTGCAATTAGAGGATTATTTTAAGACTAATAACAGTACAAAAGAGGAGAACTAAAATATACAGGATGATCACAACATACCCCCCATCACAAATACACAATTAAACTGCATTGAATGTAAATCTTAGCTAATCGAGAAGGCTGAGTTAAAATGCATTGTGGCAAAAACATCCCTTGCATGAACATTCCCAAAGCATAATATGTAAAGGATAATTCTCTTAAAACGAAGCATTTACAAGTGAGATTGAAAAGGGTAGTATTTGCCAATGAGATTCTAAAGTACTGGAAATGAAACAGCTTCTATAACTAGAGAATAGCTAATGGCAACTATACTTTGGATAGCCAATTACTGACAGTGTATTTAGTAATATTTTTTTTTTAAATCAAGACCATGAATATTTTAAACTACACTCCTTCTTGTCATCCAAGCTTCAATGTATGTCTAGTTGTTTTATAATTACAAAGTACAAAATCTGAGACTGATTAGGCTTGATTAATAAATAATGGAAGTGAAATATTCCATAGTGGAACAGATGAGAAGTCGTCTAAGCCCATCAGCATATCTGTAATGGTCAACAGGTTTTGAATCCTGTACGGGTTGAACTGCACCCCACAAGCTCATCCTCATCTCTAGCAGTTACGGAAGAAATGAAACTTTCCCTCTCAATATCACAGGTTTTCCAAGAATTTTAACAAGAAGGGATTTCCCAAATAAAACATACATTCTTAACTGTGACAAGATACATCAGACAACCAGAAAAAATCATAGAAATTCCTAGCACACAGATCAGTAGGAAGAGGAAATGTGTCTGAAAGTGTGCATCGTGTTTCCCTGAACTGACAGGAATAAGGGAAAAGCAGCGCAGGACATAATTAGCATTTCATATATCACTATGAACAAGAAATCGCCTTGAAGATCTGCAACAGCATCTGGCTGTGCAGTTTGCTTTCCTTTACTGCCTGATGAAACAACTCAAACTCCAGCCTGCAGAGTTGAATATTCACTGAAGTTTTTGTGTGTCTTATCTTTAAGGCTTAACTTCCAAAGAAATATAAAAGGGAAGTCAAGGCAAGAAGCATGTGGAGCGTATTCCAAGAAAACTACCAGCAAAGGTACCATAAATAAGCACTAGTCACCAGTAATCAATCCCTTTCTTGTATGACACCCATTTCTGTAAATGCACGTCACTGCAGCCTGTCACTTGTTAGCCTTCCAGGGACTAATAGTGAAAGTCTCCTTGTCTCTCCAGAAGAATTTGTAACGAAAAGGTGCGATTCACTGACACAAAGGATATCATCTAATCCCTTCCTTCTGAAATGCAAGTATTCAATTTAGTATTAACAGGGGCCTATATCTTCTATTATTTAAAGCAAGGACTCTGGCTGCTAGCCAGGCCATGAGTAATTTCTTATAGAAAGTGTGCTGCTAGATTTTAAGCCTCTAGTACCTAACCATAAAGCACATATGGTAATATATTATTAAAACTTTTTGTACATCAATTTCTATATAAAAAAGAACTATACTGTGATAAAATTCTTATGAGTTGCAGTGCCATCTATATTGAAGTTAAAAGGGAGTCGTTAACGAGTGCTTTCTATGGTAATTAAGCCCTATCCTGGACTTCATTCTGAGTGGCAGAAAAAAGAAAAAATTAAAACAACCTTTCTAGAATTTTTTTTTTTTTTCCAAAGTGTTATTATTCAAATCGCTTAGATTTCCTGTTTAGGGAAAAGGTATCTCTTAACATATTGCAGCAATTAGTTCTCTGAAGAAAATACACAAATATACTAAGTAATAGTCTTCAAGTGTCCTTACTTCAATCAAACGACTAGAAAATAGTAACCTCCTATCTTTCACTAAATTAATAAAGCTGATATAAAAATGTATTCTAAATTAATAATGAATAATAACAACCTAAAATTTAATGTGGACCAAGTAACTTAACCGTTTTAGAAACTCAGACTGAAGATTATTCAACATAATCAACTAAATTTAAGCTGCCTCTAAACAACATTCCAAATAAGTGGATTCTTGGGGTTTAAGTTTGAAGATCAGTGTTAAGCAGCATACAAAGAAACCTGGTGTAATATTCTGCAGGGCTGTTTGGAAATCCCTGCCTTTAAAATCCTCCATGCTTCAGTCTTATTTAAAATGTAGATCACTTAAGGATATTGTGAATCAGCACAAGAACATCGATAATTGGGCTTTTTTGTTTGGTTTTGTTTCTTTAAAAACCTTCCCTGCAGTGGCTATTAAGAGAGATATCAAGCACAGGGCTATACCGTTTCCAAAAGGAGGAAGAATGACCTCTAGTACAGCCTTGCATATCTAATCAGCACATCCACTGTATCTTTTCTCACACTTTTACATCTTTATTATTACCTTTTATCTTTTGTTGTTTGATGTTTTGTTTTGTTTTTTTGAATAACAGTAGTCTTTTGACACTGGCAATCAGGCATTTTCATGCACTCACGCTGACAGCTCTAACCCATAACCCCTATATGCTTCTTTAGTATTGCTACAATTAGCTGTCATCTGACTCATTTCTGGCTCCTTCTGTTAAAACACAATTAGTAAGCTTTCATTTTGCAGACCACTAAAAGTCATTTAAAGTTCATTTAAAGATCCTGTGTGCTAAAAAGCTTTTTCTGACCTTCCTCTGAATTTTATTCAGCCCTCTTCTTATTAGAACTAACTTACCTGAACTATTTGTCCTTGTTCTAACCTAGGGGTCCCTAGATTCAGATCTTTATAGTCACATTACAATTGTAAAATGTATAGTAATTTCAATGACAATTGGTAAAGATACATAGTGGTTTGTGAGAAACTGAGGGTACAGAGTGTATCTTAAAGTCTGCTCGAGGTCTCACAGACCCTATGTAGCCAGTTAGTTATTTGGCTTTGTCATAAGCTCTGCTCTCTCTTCCCAGCCTTACTGTATTTTTCTTTCTTTGGTCTGTGTTCAGTACTGTCAGCCAAACATAAACATATCCTTACTTTCAGTGTTACAATTCACTCAGTTGTAGCTTCCTTCAAATGCTCAGATAGAGTAGCAGTAATTTCTGGTTTAAAATTTAACCATATCTTTCATGCACACAAATATCCTTGCTCTTCCCAGACAACTTCTGGACCTGCTGTTATAGCGTGACACTTAAGAATCAAGAATAAATTCCCTCAAAATACCACATGCAGCAAAGAGCGTTTATTTTGAAATATAAAAGCATTAGGTCTGGAAAAGTAATATATTGTCAGAATGGATCCTGGCTACTCACTTTCATTTGTTTAGTTTTGTTCTGAAGCTTGTTTATACTAAAAAGGCCAAGTGCGAAAAGGACTGTCTTTGCACAATATAGAATTCACTACTTAAGTTACTTATTGATTAACCTCTGGAATCACAATCACATCGCACACTCCAAAGTGTGACAGAAGGTTTAACCATAACAAAATGTTTCTAAACCAAGACGGTATAACCTCTCATTCAGGTTTCCTATAATGACATTTCTCCAGAATTTACAGTTTCTACTCACCATACTAAATCATATTGCAACAGCCTATGGTTATGTCAATGTTTCAATTCGATCTCAAATAGAAAACCTGCCAACATCCTGGTACAAACATAGTTCAACCAAGAAGTTAAGTTATCTCACAGAAACTTTTCTTTTCCAAGTCATGCCTACAGTTCAACTTCTGGAAAAACAAAGTGTTGAATTTATTCTCTTTATTATCTTTAAGTACCATATATAAGTGACCCTATGTAAATAAGTGTGCCATGACTTCTTCAGTTTGTTCTTTGGTCATTTCCCAATAAATTCTTAACAATGAAGCCTAATGGACATGAACTAAGACATGGACTCTATCAAGGACTTAGTTGGCACGCAGGTTTGGAGAAAAACAAAATCCCTTGGCTATATTCATCAAATTTTCCTTCTGAAAATGGGTAAAAGAATGGACTGTCATCCTTCATGAAACACATTTGTCCTGGTTCGTATCAACTGACAAAAACACTGTAACAGGATTTCTTTTCATACCACAGAAGAGTATATTTCCAAACAGTTTTACATTCATTGCATTTTCAATCAATGTTTCAACATTTACGTAAAGGAAAATGCTTTAAGAGCAATGCTCATGCAGAAGAGGAAAATCCCAACGACTTTCAACTCTACATGCACACAAAGCTGGCAGTAAGAACATTAGTGGTGTGACATACAAAGAACTCTGTGCTAAAAAAAGCAATCGCATGATACAAAGAGGCAGTACCTTCTGCAGGACTAGTACATCCCTGAAGTGATGCATTTGATAACACAGATTGGTAGGTTTAGCCAAAATTAACAATTTTTCCTATAAAATTATTAAGTGTCTGAGACACCTTTCACAATTACAAACGACAAAGCTAGCTTATCTTTTGGTACAAAATTACATATGGAGATATTAGTAGTCAGGTATGGACAGCATCATTTAGAGAGTATCCTCTCAGCTCTCCGAAAAAGATTTTCTGTGCTTAGTCACTGTCAATTATGGTGATTTATGCATCTTCTTACTTTTCTTTCCTCCACCAAATTGGTCTCCTGTACTACCTCATAAAAATCTATGAAAAAGTAAAGTAATCAATGAAAAAAAAACCCTCAGAAGTTACTATTCAAGGCTAAACATACAGCTTTATAATGTAACTGGTTAGAGAAAAAAGAACGTTATTTCATATCCCGGTTAAAGCAGCAGTTATTTTTAGTGATCCCTTATTTAGCTTGTTTTGATCATTTCTTTATTTTAAAGTGTACTCTTAAGAGATTTATTCTACAAGCAAAATTTGTACCACAAGAGAAAGTAGCGGTTTATTATGACTTGTGACAGCAGTTGCAACGCTGCATTCTGGACCAACGCACTCCTTAGGAAGAGCAGTGGCATAAAATCTTCTCTAATAAAACATACTGGCAGCTGGCCATTAAGTTATACAAGACTTTCTTAATATACCTTTATTTGCAGTCCTCTAGAAATGAATACTGCCTCTTTAATTATTAAATGCAAGTGTTAGTTGAGTGCATTCAGATCTCGTAAGATTACAGCCCTTGGGGTGACTGAATGGGCAAAGAGCATCACCCTTGCTTTACACACTATCTAACTTCCACTACTGATGGACAAAACATGTATGTTTTGCAGTAAAGGAAACGGTGATTTAAGTCCTTAAGAAATTAATAGAACTGTGCGGTGAATACTACTTACAAACTGAAAAAAGGGAGTAAAAACCATGAAAGTAAGCATCTGATGGATTGCCTTTGAACAAATCAAACCACAAATTAAAATCCAAAGTAAGGAGAATAAAAAAAACTTTATATAAGCCAAGAACTCCAAGAAAGCCAGAGGATTTCTGATAATCTTCAAACTGTAAATCAGGTTTACAGGGTTTCAAAAGATAAAAAAATTAAAGATTACTGTTTACAATAAATGTTTTCATAGAGCCTTTGGTAGAGCTCTAAAATCATGTTCCTGTTCAACAAAAATTGGAAGTCAAGTCAATAATACAAAGTGCCTTTTGTTTCTTTCACTAGAAAAAAAATTGAACTGAGGAAGATACAGAATATGAGATTTTCAGCCCTGGTAACTATATTAACATGCTATAATCATCTATGCAAACTTTTACTTACTCAAAGATAGAGAGCTTTAGCTTTCATTAATTATTTACACTATACAAAGGACTTCAATATCTTTTTTTTTTTTTATGGTTTCACTACTTCTTATGTATATGGTGGAAGCTTCTTTCCCTGAGGATACAGTAGCTTGGAAATGGAAAACCTGGGCTTTACATAATGGAATCCGTGCTTGGACTTCTGCATTCTTCAGTTTGCCTTCATTCTTGAGTGCGTTCTTATTAACTTGTAGCTCTGCAAAGACCAAGTAATTTAATGCTAACTGGGATGTCCTGTTTATAGAGTAAGTCTGAGCAAATTCAACTCGACGACACCCAAACCTGTAATAGCAATCAACCAGCTATTCAAATGCTTCAAGAAGAAAGTCAAAGTTCAACTAGTTAAACTTCTGTAGGATACAGATTTCCTGCAGCCTAAAGGAAGTGCTTTCCTTAATTTCCAGTTACAGGCTTACATATGAGCTACCATTTTCAAAACTCCAGACTTATGTCAGCTACTTTAACAAGTGAATTTTGCTAATACGCCAAGATTTATTTTCCACATTTTGTTAGGAATTCACATCTTTGACATGGTATCAGTTAAAGGCTACATGTCAAAAATTAATTTCTTAAGATTGGGTTATAGTAAATGTTGTGAGAAAAACAGCGCTATGTATAAAGCTACGAGTGAAGGACATTTTAAGAGAAACAAAAAGGAGTTAAAAAGAAATGGCTGGAAAATGATGTTGATTTTACCCTGCCACCTGAACTAGTCTGGCAGCATTAGTGTACAGTTTGTACTCAAACAATATGGGGATTGATCTTGCAGCATGTTTAAATTGTCATCATTTCAATGAATAGAAGAGCTCTTGACTTGAAACAGCATAATGCTTATTTTTGCTGCTCTAGTACCTCTGAATCATTCCAATATGCCCTACCTGCAACATGAATATACACACTGATATTTAGGCAATTTCTTCCTTCATGTTTTCCTTTTCAGGGAAAGTTTTGGATGCAATTAGTTAAGGCTTTCTGAAATTAGGCCATTAAGAATTGTACTGATAAGATGGAAATTCTGTGGAAATGAGAGTCTTGTTAGGCAAAAGATGCCAGCAATGAAAATAATTTGCAGCAGTAAATGCTACAAAGCAGTTATGGTCAATAACCTCTGTTACCAAACACCTATCTGTAACAATCATGAGAGCAGAGTATTAAATATATCTGTAACTTTACCTCTTTTGGGATCAATAAAACACTCTGTTCTGATAAATCTCTTAACATCCATTCAGTATCTAATGAAGTGCATCAGAAAGGCCAGATTTCACTGACACTCTGTTGAAACTTAAACTATTTAAACACGGTTTATCAGTTATGAAGATTATCAGAAAAATACAACAAAAACTAACACGCCCATCAGGAATAGAAAACCAATTTACAGCGAGAAGGTGTACAGGGCTCAGGAACTTGGTCACAGTATGGAGAGGCTGCATGGGGCCAGACAAAGGTATCTGATTTAGGATGAGGATGAGGAAGATGAGAAGATACAAACAGTTGGAGAGGAGATTCTGTTCTTGAGAGAGAAGATGAGGAAGTATCAGAGGCTAAAAAGCGAAACAAAGAAAATGATAAGGGTGTGGGGGGGTGGGAAAGAAAAAAGATCCAAGAACAGGGTTTAATGGACTTGTGGATGCCAAAAAAATGCAAAGCATTTATTTCACCATTCAGTAAGATGGAAATGGCTTCTACATAAAATAATATCACTTCTTCTGAAAGCAACGTAAAAAGAAATACGCTGTACACATACGTACTCTCCATACTCCATACTAAACTAGATTAAAAAAAAAAACAAGTTAAAGATTTTTTTTTCCCTATGTTCTAATGCATAAATTTGTAAAATATATTTAGGAAGAACTAAACACCAAAGTTTAAAACTCAGTTACTATTGTTTCTTCCCATGATAAAGTCAGTGGACTGCAACCAAACCAATACAGAACAAATTGTATAACCTGTTTTTAAGGAGACTGAGTGCAACTTACCTTAACCAAAATAGCCAACTGAATCTCAAGTGATTTGCATATACGTATCTATCTATGGTTAGGAAATGTTCCTGCCTCCCTGTGAGATTTTACTTCAGTTATTGATTCATCAAAACTTTTTTTTTTCCCCTCCATATTTATTTCCCTCATCAGTATATACAAACACGAGTGCATACCACTCATAGCAAACCAGCTGAAATAGAAGACAAACTTCTAGTAGATTTGCCACAGTTATTGATCATGGCACTAGAATTAACAGTCGAGCCTTGTTAGAAATCCACAATACGCTCTTTTTATACTTCAAAGGTTACACAAATTTAAACTTGATCACTTAATAATTTCTGATTATGGGATTGGTAAGAGCTCTACATAAAGTTGGGTTTTAAGACTTCCCCTCTCCCCTGCTCCAAATTTCAACTTCTGCTTAATTGATAGATCTAAGAAAAAGAACCTTTTACACACATAACAGCTAGATGTATTTTTTTCAAGGATTTTAAAATTCAAATTGCAAGCGCATAAGACTTCAGATTTGAATTTTAGCTCGCGATTCTTAGTACTCAAATTGGCTGAACTCAGAGTCTAGACAGGCAAAGGGGATCATCACCATAGGTGGCACGCAAAGTTAGGAAGAGGAAAATTTCCAAATGTTCATGTGTATACACACACATAAATGCATACACATGGTAGCATTACTCTGTATAAAGAGGAGGGAAACAAACATTTCTGTCCTAAGAGGATTTTCCGCAATACCTTTCCTGCATACTCCTATTTTAACATTTGTTTATTTATTTAAATGTCAAATTCCTTCTGCATTTTGAAACACTGGGGATCCACAGAATTTGCACATGAGCTCTTTCAGTCTATAAAGGTCTAACATCTCAACCATCTATTGTTTCTATCACCTACCTTTGGTGAACAATGTTTTTTTGACAGTCTGGTTAAAGTTTTCTCACTCAAACACTATGAAAAACTTGACTTCTTTTATTCTTATGGTACCATCACCTTTTAATTTCTGCAATTTTTTTATATAACCTTCTGGATGAAGAATTTTGGACAAAACTTGGATATGGAGCTTTTATATGTATACTACTGTATAGATACAGTAGATAACAAAGCTGTAGTCCTTACCAGAATTTACATATTGGTATTGCAACAAGGTTTCTTCTGCTAAAGTTAACAATTAAAAAAATTCAACCAACCAAACAAAAACCAAACCCAACCCCCCAAAAAACAGGAAAAGAAGAGAGACACCCCCAACCTATCCTCCACAATCACCTTTTATAAGAAAAATAATCAAGAAGGGACCCCATATTTTTAATTTCCCTTCTTGACCTCCTTGACAGTAGAGGTAAGCTCTAACAACACAGCTGAGATCCAGAAAAAAAGACAAACTGGAACTTCTAGAAAAATCAGAATGTATGCATAGATCCTGTTTTCCAATGAAGACGTTGGCTGGAAGATTTGAATCTGAGGCAAACTTCTTGAAAAACTCACTGTTTTGGATGAGGGTTCACCTTTATTTAACAGTGTTGAGGAATTTGCAGTCCTTAAAAAGTAAAAATTCAATATGCTCTCAAGTGTGGCAGGGATAAAATAGGATGCCCCGAAGGTGTAAATCAAGAGCTTTGTGTCCCCATGGAGGACAAACAAACAAAACCCCACAACAAACCATGAAAAAGCTCTCACAATATCCCCCAACCCCACCCCCAACAAACACTTTTTTCAAGACATAAAATAAATTCTCTCTATTTATTACTATCTATATATGTATATGAAACCTTTAAAAACTAGTTGTGTCCCAAAAATAAAACAATGAGCTAGACTAAAATATAGAATGATCACTATAGAATGACATAATGTTATCTTATAAATTTTAATTATATGAATACAAGACGACAGAAAATTCCACATTAGGGGCAGCAAGCTAAATTATGCTGTACTTCAGACCATATCATATTGCAATTCTTTGAAATCAGGTGACCTGATCTTTGTAATCAAAACTGTTTGCCACTACAGCAAGCACAGAACACCTTATATTTACTCACATGATTTCAAAACTGAGTGAACATTCAATCCACCTTTAACTTTCAGAAGTTAAACAACTAAATTGCATTTTTCTCTACTGCACAATTCTGATATTAAACAAAGAGATACATTACACAGTTCAATGTCTCTTAATTTATGGGTCAGTGTATTCTAATTCAGAGGCCGGCAAACTCTCCCACAAGCTGTTCGTGTCAAAGTGTGATTATGCAGAAATTCAAATCTGAAAGGTGCCAGGAAAAGCATGCTACAGTTTTGAGATAAAACCCAGGCAACAGAAAACTCTCAATATTTAGAATGCAAGTAATATACTGTAAAGGTTTTTGGAACTAGCATCATCACGGTAATTCCTTATGCAATTTTCACAGAATGCATGGCTCACCTGCTTTTTGGTTATATGACTTTTAAGGCATATCAAATTGCATTGTGATAACTAAATATATTAAAATAGGCAAATTATATATTGTAAATATTTACTGACATGTAACAATCTTAGCTTTTATATAGTGCACCTGTGCATCACAGTTTTTGATATGTATATCAAAATATCACAGTATATATGATTTTTAATAAATAAATTTTACTTATAATGTTAAAGCTATGTCTACAGTAAGCCAACTCAACCATGTAATTATATTTTACAATATACTAAAGATTTTAATGAATTTAATTAGCAATGATGTCTTCAGTTGTTTTGAGATTGAAAGTTTTATGAAATTTTTCTGATTCACCTTTTAAAAAAAAGTGCAAATACTGAAAGGACAGAAAAGCATAGGACTGGCAAATAGGTGTACTAATTTTTAGCCCTTGCATAAGAAAATATCACTAAGCTCAGCAAGACCCATACTATAGATATTTTAATTTATAGAGGATGTGGGAAGCAAGTACTTAATAAATAAAAAAGAAAAAGTCTTATATTGCACAATGTCTATTTCCACTTATAGAACAACAGTGAAAATGTGATTTCATTTTGCTAAATAAAACAAAAAGCCTAATGAAAAATCTAGCTATTGGCCAGACCATTTTACCTATTTTATTGTTCAAATGCAGTTCTTACCTGTTTCAGGATCACTGAAATCTGGTAATGTAATTGTATTAAGCTGTCGTCTATCAGCAATAGCTCTGTCTAACAGGCTGCTCCCACGTCCAGAATCACTGTAATGAAGTATAGAAATTGTAAGCTATTAAAATATAAAATTATATACTGAGATACAAGTTGCACGCTGCCCTCCTCCCACAAAGGTTCTTGCTATAAAAGTTCTTGCTATGAACAAATTTAGTACCAAGCACCACTAAGCCAGCTGCATTAAAACAGAATTAAGCTGAGCAAAACTAAATCCATATTTACTGCAGCAATTCTGTTTTCAAAATTAATACAGCCATGAGGGGAACACAGGCTTTTAATTTGATTCATAGCTAACAGCTTTACGAAAAGGATTTATTGTATCTTGAACTTTTATATAACATGAGGTACAGCTCTCACAGTAAGCTGAGATGGCAGATGTTAAGTTTGAAAATCCACACTTTCCCAGACTGAAGAGAAACACTAAACTCAGGACATCTAATTTTAGGTAAAGATGCTATAACGATGCCGTAACTAGATTTCACATAAAAAGGCATCACTTTTCTCTCTAGAGTTTTGGGGGTTGGTTTGTTGAGGGGTTTTGGGCTTTCGGGGATTTTTTTTTGTTTGTTTTGGTTTTATTTTTTTTTAATACACACACACGTATACATATTAACTGCCTAATGCTGAATTTGATCCTAAGAATGCAGTAGGAACATTTTGAACACTTCCAACACCTCAGGAGCCTAAGCAGTAGCAGTGGTTTTCACTGATTGCTCCTGTGGACAAACACACTTAGTTTCTACTTTAATTGTAACTCAGTATCTGTCCCTCAGACTTCTTGTTGATATACTTGCTGGAAAACTAATTGCTCCTAGAACTACCATTAAAGGTTCAGCAGAAGAACAGGGATTGAAGAACTAAGCGCTCCTTCTCCTTAAGATGAGGTTTTTCTTAACAGAAAAGTGTGAGGAAATACATATGGGCATTCCTTCTTCAACATTATATGGTTAATACAGTAATTTCATTTTTAGGATTGCAAGTCTAGTACTATTCACTATCAATTAATACTTTGTTAAAAGACTCATTTAAAAAAAAAACAACAAAAAAACGCCCCACAAACTTAAAAATAACTAAGCTTTAAAGCAATTGGGCTGTTAGCCCAACTTAGCAGAGGGCAAACATTTGTCTGATTCTCACCAAAGAGAAAAAATTCCTCAAAATTCCTAGCTTAAAGTAAAGCCTGAGAGACTTTAATCTAAGCTGCAAGGCTGGAATTCAGTACATCTTTCCATTTGCCTTAATTTTAAAATCCCCTCCTTCCAAATTTGAACCGAGAGAAGGGCAAGAAGCCTTTCAGCAACTCTTTATAGTTGCACACTTTAAAAACCAGTGAAACAACTTCCTCTCTTTGTACAGCTGTTACTAAAATGGTATAAATAAAATTTTGCATTACCCTAACATTAGTGCATGACTGATTTCCTTACAAAATGATGCCATTCTAGAAATCCACAGGAAACAGAGGGGAACTTTCTGGGACACACGCTATCAGCTACAGTTGTTACATCAGTTGGTGCATATTTTCTGGTAACCGCTGTATTAATTACTTCCTCAATCCACAAGCAATGACATGCCAAATGTTGCTGACAAGGAGAGCCAGGCTTAGCATAAGTATCTTCTAAGCCCAGCACTGGCATCGCGGTTTCTTCTGTTTCCTGATGTAAACTAAGAACTGGAAAAGAACTGAACTATTTTCTAATGAACTTCAAGGAGCAGGCTGAAGATAAACATTTAAACCTTCCAAGCCTTGCACCACAAAATAAGTTTTAAACTCATATTAACCATCTCATGGGGAAAAATGTTTGTATGCCAACTAAAGACAAAAGAAAATTGTTCTAAATCGGGTGAACAAAGGGAGGGCACAGTGTTGCATTTAGCGCTTACTTTGTGTGGTATATCTAGTTATACATAATGTATTTTCATTATTAACAGATTATTGAGGACACTGAACCCAAGTTTAGTCCACAAAATCTGATTGATTGCAAGAAGAAATACTTAACATAAAACACAGCTTATTAAAGAGTCAGTTGTTATCTCATTGGGAAAAAGATACCTCAAAATTAGTTTTCAGTCTAAATCAGAATAGAAAAAGATGTTTCAAATAAGCATAAAGGATATTTAAATCATAGAATGGTTTAGGTTGGAAGGGGCCTTAAAGACCGTCTAGTTCCAACCCCCCTGCCACAGGCAGGGACACCTGCCACTAGACCAGGTTGCCCAACGCCACGTCCAGCCTGGCCTTGAACACCTCCAGGGACGGGACTTCAACAACCTCCCTGGGCAACCTGTTCCAGTGCCTCACCACCCTCAAAGTGAAAAACTTCTTCCTAATGTTTAATCTAAACCTGCCCTCTTCCAGCTTAAAGCCATTCCCCCTTGTCCTATCACTACATGCCCCTGTAAAAAGTCCTTCCCCAGCTCTCCTGTAGACCCCCTTTAGGTACTGGAAAGCCGCAATAAGATCTCCCCGGAGCCTTCTCTTCTCCAGGCTGAACAGCCCCAACTCTCTCAGCCTTTCCTCATAGGAGAGGTGCTCCAGCCCTCGTATCATCTTTGAGAAACAACGTTCCAAAAAGTCTCAAATGATTAAAAGACCTTTTATTATTGTCTTAAAGAACTATTAAAAGAAAGCTTCAATTATTTCCAGTGGGACGTGTAATTTTCAAAAGGTGCTTTTCAACAAAGTGAAGTGTGTGTTAAAATTAGAGGTTGGAAAATTTAAGTTTCCACAACAATCATCATTCTTCACTACATTCAGAGTGCAGTCGGGTGAACAGAACTTCCCAGTCACCTTTCTGGCCTGAGTGATAATTCTGATCCCAGTCAATAGACCTGGACCACTGTGATACAGTACAAATGTATTCAGCCCACAAATTTCACACAGACCACCCAAAGAAAGGTTACAGCTTGGTATCAGTATTCACTGATATACCTCTGTGATTCATGAAACCTGTCTCCTTCCATCATGATACTTATCCACAGCCCCTGTCCATTCTCTTCTTAATTTGATTTTGTTACGATAAACCAGAACTTCAAGAAAAGCTTTAAATGTCGAGATGCAAAGCAGTAAAAACTATCAGACACAAAGTAGTCCATGTTAGTTTTTCCACTTAGATTGTCTTGAAAGAGAACAGTGACATGAGAGTTAGCAAACACTGCTGTTTGAAGCTGACACAGCCAAGATTAAGTTTCCACAGTCACTGCTGATGTCTGAAGGAAGCATTACTTAACGTGTATTTAACATGGCACAGTAGCTCTCAGCACAACAACAACAAAAAAAAGGTAGTGACAAGCCACAATTAGAGCCCTGATCTGTGTAGAGGATGTAACAGCATAGACGGAAAGTGAAAAGTTGTGCTAGAGTACATGCAAAGCCTCACTGAAATTAAGCTTACATGGAAATGGTAACTATTCTGCACAGCACAGTATTCTGACAAACTCTTAAACCCCCCTCCCCACACGCCCAACCAGCCAACCAAAATAAATCACCACCCACTAAGACAGAAGAGAAATTCCCTCACAGGTTCCAGCTGCTAGCTCAACAACTTCGAATTGACAATAATCCAGCTCAAACTTTTCTGGTTGCTGACATACTTGCTCTCTATAAGCCCCAAGTCCTGCTCCCTGCTCCACAGCGCAATATCAGAGTCTCTCTCAGTGTGCTGTGACTGACTCAGGTCCCTTCCCAGGCTTTTCCTGCCACACTCTCCAAACTTTCCTGCTTGGAACTGCTCAGTAGCTCGCTAAGGAAAGAACCAATTTTCCTTCTCTGGCGATTAGGCCAACTCTCTCAATCTTCTTAAAGAGATGGGTGTGGTTACGTAACTGAGATCAAACAAAGTAACAGCAAAAACTGAACAGATAATGTTCATCATACTGCTCCAGCTACCTGATCCCACCTGGTACAAAGCTCTTCTGCTGCAGCATCTCTTCTCCAGAAACTGTCAACCCTTCAAACAACCAGACAGCAGGAAATTCTGCTTGTCCTCTTCTCCAGGTGTTCGATAAACATGTTGAATAGTAGTATCAGCCTGGATTTCTGCAAAGTGGCCTTCCAGCTTAATTTCATAGCTTATCTAAATATACATGGCAAAGGACCTTCACAGAAGCATTTCGGAAACCCAAATAGGACTATATCAACTTATCCAAATAGTTGCCAATGCCTTTGAAGAACCTAAATAGGTTCATAAGCAAGACCTCCCTTTAAAAAAAAGGCATGCTGACTTTGCAAGCACATCATATTCATCCATGTGACCTCTGATGTTTCTACAGTCTTAATTAATGTCCAGTCCTCCTTCATTTTATTTAGTGAAAATACTTGAACTACACTTCCACTACAGTAATCTCTCCACTAACCAATATAAAAGGTTATATAACCCAGAACCGGTTGAAAATCAAGACAATGCCAGTACATTGAGCCCCATCAAGGAGAATGGCAGGTACCCAATCACTGTAATCACTCCTCATCATTGCAGAGCTCATTAGCTTTGGCATACCTTACTTCACAGAACTGTGAGTAGCTTCTGCGTGTCCATCAACTCGTATCTTTGCACATCAGTCTCCAGATTACCAGAGGATTAGTTTGTTCATACGAAATACCAGACCAAGTAAAAGCAGGACTACTGACCTAATATTGCCCTAAAAGGCTACTGAGCAAGGTACCGAGCAGCCTAGAACTCTACAGCATCTTACCTTGGGTTAGTGAGATTATAGCAGGATTTCCAAATCTGGAGCATGTGTTTACATGTAAGGAGTGCTTCATCAGGGCCTCTGCACAGGGACTCCAATTTGACTTTCGTAAACAGTAATCTAGTGAAAAGGGAAAGGAAATTAAAAAATGAAAAGATATTCCAATTCAAGTGAAACATTTTTAAAGATAGCCAATATCACACCAAACTGGAGAAAACATAACTTCAAAGACAGTGTTAATATAACTAATTGTTTCATGAAGTGATTACAATAAAGTCAAATATCTAATGTCAAAGTAACAGTGCTTTTACAAGATGACCTTTTCAACTGGACAGAAACAATAGTTGTCAGGGCTTTTAAATTCTTTAAAAGTTAAGCAAGACAATATAGCTTAGTGACATCAGCATGACCACTAAAAACCGTACTTCATATGTTGAAGAGAAAAGAGGCATCTTCACTAAAGAAAATTTGACTACTTTTATGACAAAGGAAAGTATTTCCCATTAATGGGCTCAGATGCAAGTTACATGTTAGACAACTATCAAAACAAAACAACTCAGTACTGATGCAACTTACTTCCCTATACTATCAACTTCTATTATGGCAAATAGAAGAGGCTATACTGAAAAAGATTATCACCAGACCAGGGAGATTAATGGGAAGTAGTCAGCATTGGTAAGGTCAACAGGAAAATGTAGCTCCACTCCACATTATGTTGCCATCAGCAGGCACTAAAATTGATGTTTGGCTTGAATTTTGAACATTTTGAACATTCACAAGTGACAACCTGAAGAAAGCACATCATTCCTCAAATATGCAGCAAACTATTCATAATGGCAGCAAATGTTTGCCAGAAGCCACTAGAAATTAATTCTGATTTCAAAGTTGATGTTTCTAAAGGCAGCAAGACAAATAAAGCACATAGCCTCATAAGATGATGACTGCATATTGCTTTTACACTGCATGTATCTGTAGAAGGTTCTCCACAGAGATTAACTTAGACACCTTTCTGGACAATTAAAGAATATAAATGCAATATGAAAATAAAGCAGCTAGTCAATTGGTATGCATATTTATAGGAGTCACAGCGTCTGGGAACAGACAAAAAACCACTAATTTAAAAGCAATTTTAAATAAATTGCAAGATTAAAGAGCACAAAGGAGAATAAGAGGATGCATACAAAACTGTTAGCCTACTTTCTGTTTTTAAACCCAGGTGTATTTTGGCATTTTATTCCAGTGCAACCTTAATCATCCTAAGTGAAAAATTTATATGATTGGTCATATGGTTTGCGTGGGAAGACTGAGAACGATGTAGAAGGTGGGCATGTGTGAAAGCTCAGAACTTTCTTATCCCAAATACAAACTTCGAGGCTGCTAATAGTAACTGCAAACTGCCAGAGGGTTTTCTCAAGAATAAGAAATGACATCAAGTGCCTCAGCAAGTTACAGCCGCTAAAGCTTTAGTGTTGCACTGAACGTCCTTTGCAGAAACTATCCAGCATGTGAATCTAAAAATGAATCACGCTACCTTAATTGTACAATGTGTGTTTTGGTGGGACAGAGGAGGAAACCAAATGCAGGTCGCCAAGTTAGTTTAAGAGAATGAGTACCTGTGGATAAGCAAGGTAAATAATGTCATATGGAGTCTCACCTGATGCCTTGTAGGAATGCAGAGCAGAGTAATCAGTTACACTAGTTTAGCTTTCTTCCTATCAGTAAATTGGATTTGAATATACAGGGAACTATATAGGTAATTTAAAGTCATATCTCATTTGGCAGACCAGTCCTCTCTAGATATTCGTTTAACTGTGACTATAACATTGGAATAAAAAACGTCCAGGTCTGTCCACCATTTTACTCAAGAGAAGGAAAAATGACAAATAACATCCTCCTCCCCTCACACTACAACATCTATTCTACCCGTAACACATGAACACACACACCCTGCCCAAACAACAAGACCTAGGCATCAAAACCCAAACCCCAAATCACAAGAATCTACCTCACAATTCCATTCCTGTTTCTCTGTATGTACAAAGCAGCAAGTACTTCTTACAGTTTGAAGAGCCTATAGAAGTTCAGATTTTTCAAAATTTGTGATCATAAAGCACATTACAAAAGTTATGGAATAATAAATTCAGAAGCACTGAATTTACAAGTCATTCTAGAAAAAAGACAATCATAAGAGATACCTTACAGTTTACAGATAGACCGAATTTACACTAACGGCCTTCAAGCACTTAAGACTTTCAGCAATTCTGTAGCAGAGAAAAGGCACAGGGTCAGTAAATCACTAAGATTCAGCATGCAAGAGCTAAAAGAAAAATTGAGCAGGAGATAGAAAGGAGGGGACCTAATTGTTAAGAAATGATTTGAACATACGTACAAAGTAGCAGAAGTCTGTGCAACAAAAATGTAAGAACCTGGACTGCTACTGCAGGATTCAAGGTCAAGATAGCAGAAGACAAATATACTTGTAAGAATTAAAGCAACACCTCAGAATTTGATGCTTTTGGATGCACTTGGTACACATACAACATCACCCCTGTTTCTTATGCATTACAGCAATCAAGGGGACTGGATGGTTGCAGGTTTCCGAAAATACAAAGTATGATGGAAAAATATTCATAATTCTAATACAGAAAGGCAAGGGAATTGTACCTAAGGGGGGGGGGGAAAAAAAGTACACTGGTGTGAGATTATGCCCACCAAACGAAAAAATAATCTTTTGAATAGAAAAGGTTGCATTTATAAAGTCACACAGAGCAGTTTCCCTGGGTTCAAGAAACATTTTGACTATAAATCACAAAATAACCAAGTTCAGAAAACTGAGATGGGATGTTAAATAAAAAAACGAAAACCTGCCAATTAAACATTTACTTAACAAATGGGGGAAGGAAGGGAAGAAAGAGGAAGGTGGCAAAGGGCAGGAGGAACACCATGTGACAAACAGGTTTCTCAAATTAACTTAATTCTTTCAAGTTCCCCTGAAATATGGCTGAGTATATGAGTTGATAACAAGATAAACAAGTAGCTCAGGGACAAGTATTATCAGGAAGGTTTTAGAAGCCATGAGGCAGACCATCTGAAAAGGAAGTTTCTGAAAGGTCAGCTTCAAGCATCTGTGGAAACAACTCTCCTGGAATACAGCCTGCATTACCAACACAGAGAATTTAAACTTTACAGGGGTGTTTTCACACCCATTTTTAATACACTATTAAAAATGGTGAAGAATGGATAAAAAATACCAAGAGATAGGATGATGAAAATCAAGCCGTAGATTTTACGAGTATAATGAATTATCTGGTTGTGTCTGTCAGAGGTTTAAATTACTGCCACCCAGTGCAGAACAAAACATGACAGAGTAACCACAGCATGGTGGGACAGCACTCATGACTAAGAATGCAAGTACTGAGGAACAGACAATATTTAAAATAGAAATGAAGAGTAGAACAATGTGTGACAGCGACATGTCAAACTGGAATAAATATAACATAACAAGAACAGAAATCTGTTTGGGTCAAATCCTTTGGGGAAGGCAAGTAGGTAAAACAGGTTCTGTTAAAGTCATTAGACTAATGGAGCATTTGTTCCAGCATCAGCATTTGATATGGATGCAGGTCTTTAACATTAGATAAAAATAAAGTGAATTTTATCATTTTAGAAGACTAATTACCCAGACACAAAATGGAGAACAAACCAAACTCGTAAGTGGAAGGGCCTAGTTATTCTTGGAGCTAATAGCTGATAAATTTATGAAATAGTTATTAAAGCAGCAAACGACTCCATTACTTCAAGACTGCTCTCCCTAACTAACAAGGACATTATAAAACAGCTGCTTGTAACCTAATCCATATATTACCAGATTTTTATTTAAATAAAGGATGAAAAAAACCAAACAGGTTTATAAGTAGGTCTTTGAATTTCAGCAGCATACACCCAAATAATTTGATAGTGAAGGTTAAGAAAGATATCCAAGATACAGTAGAAGCCTGGCATTTAACACAAAGATGGTAAAACGTTTCAGGATCCGCATCTCAAGTTGAAGGGGTAAAACTGGATGTTTGACAAGCCAATCATTGATAACATTGTGCAAGTCAAACATCAGAAATATGCAGAGATCCTATCAAGAATAGCAGGGGACAGAGAGAAGAGAAGAGAAAGAAAAATCCACAGAGAAAGCTGCCTCTTAGATATGTAGGAAAATGTAAAGCTAAACTAGACCTGAAAAGAATATTATACCAAAAAGTTATAGTCTTTAAAGGCTTTTTTGTATCTAAGTAGGAAAAAAACATGAAAATGTATAAACTAAACAGGGGCAATAGGACGAAGATTAAGAATATCCAGGAATGAACCCCAACCTTCACCAAAATCCTTATCTGTGTTGTCTCAGATATGAAAACAATGACAAATGGAGAATGGGAACACTTTAAAAATGATTAGTTAATACAGTGAAAAATAATCCACTTCTCAGAATTATGGAAACAATGACACATAAGGTTGTCCTTTCTAAAGTAAAAACTTTAAAGAAAATATCACTTCTGTAATGACTGGAGAAGAGCAACTATATCACCAATGTTTTTTTTCAAGAGGGAAAGAACAGATGAATATATACAATCTTAATAACAAGCAAAAATTTATACAAAAATAGCATACAAAAAAAAGAAAGGAGTATTAGAGTATTATTAACAACTAACATTGTTAATGGAAAAAATGGGTTATAGTTCAAGTTTAATAAAGAGATTATACCAAACAACCTGTGTAACAGTTATTCCAAACCAGAGCTGCCTAACAGCCAGGTTCATCAAGGTGAGACAGCTGTGAAGAGGGCAGATGTGATTCTGGAACATACTCGTTGGAGCAGAAAGAGACAGAGACAGTGCCATTGTACAATACCACAGTGAGACCACATCTGGAATGGTATACATAATTCTCATTATAACAGTTAAAAACACACACACGAGAAGTTTCAAATTGGAGCAGCTGCAGAGAAAGGCTGCAAGGGTGATCAGCTGACTAGAGACTGTAGAGTATAAAAAATACTTCATTTAATCAGCCTAGCAAAAAGCAGCCAAGAAGAGGTACAAATTCTATCTATAAATACAGATGAGACAAGCAGCACGAAGGCAAAAGAACAATTTACGTTCTTCACAAAAATAATGTCTTCATAAAAACTAATATATATAAAGGCCATACAGACTATTAAAACATTAACGGCGGAAATTAGGTCTCAAGATTATAAATTAAATTGTAGAAAAGACTATTTCCTAACAGGTTTTTCTGGATAGACTGCAGAAGAGGTGGAACAAAAAACCTAACTGTACTTCAAATACAGTTGGTAAGTTTATGCAATGCATTACAGACAGGACAACTGTAATGGAGCTTTGTGAGTTCCAAAGTTCTTGCTAGTGCTCTATTTCCTAATCAGTACAAACTCGTGTATTAAAACATGATCTGAAGCTTTCCCTAAGCCAACCAGTGTAATTTGTAGCATAGTTAAGAACTCGTGAATCTCCAAAATAAAATCGCTGTCTTCATTATGCCTCCTTCTTCTCAGCCAGCCTGTTTCACTTTTTGAAATAAAATACCCAGATGCTACAACCATCAACTCCCTTTCACAGTAACACTCTTATAATGTCAGGAGACAAAGCAGAGTCAATTTGTCCAATACTGGCCTAAGTTATTAAGGATATTTCTATTCTGTAGAACAAAGCAAAAATTCAAAGCAGTGAAGACTGAGCTCTGCTATGCGACAAGTAACAGTATTGAGAACTCTCAGTTTTTTCAGTGAATAGGTACTGCTTACCTTTGGTGTCATTTTAAAACCAGCTGCTTTGCTTTTGCGATCACATAAGCAATTTTTGCATGCTGCTGCGTGCCACGTGAGCCCACGAGCTTGGATCAGCCATAGCTGGATATCTGTATTCCACATACTACTGCATGGAAGAGACCTGCTTTTCATTCCCCGATTCCTTCTTCAAATCT
The DNA here is from genome assembly GCA_017639485.1 of Pluvialis apricaria. Classification (NCBI taxonomy): domain Eukaryota; kingdom Metazoa; phylum Chordata; class Aves; order Charadriiformes; family Charadriidae; genus Pluvialis; species Pluvialis apricaria. The sequence continues at coordinate 19,866,000 of CM030012.1, read as the reverse complement.
GGCAGTATGACATACTACCTATCATTCTTCCACCAGATCTGCCTGACAGAGAAGTGTCACTCAACGCAGTGGTCATCAGGATTCTCCCTAAAGTCTCTCAGACTAAGAAACCTTCTACAGCAAACTTAATTCCACTAGACTTCTTCTGAAGGGTTCACATCCCCATATCCTGATCAAAACCGAACAGAACGCCCTGTTTTCAGTTAAGATTGGGAGTAAATGTCATTCTTATTCTCTTATATAAATTACTTACATTGTTCAGGGCTTGAGGAACATAAGAAAGAGCTGTGCATAACACTGAAGGTATGTGCTTTGAAAAATATTAGCCCTTCAGCTCAACACAGCAAAAGGTTCGCTGAGAACTTTAAGGACTCTTCTGTATGCAGTGAGGTCAAGCTAAGCAAATTCTTCACAACAGTGAACAGTTATCCCACTTGAAGAAACTAAAATTTAAAAGGATGCATCAAATCCACTTGTTTACAATGCGGGATTAAAAATGCAACTGCCTTTGATTTATGTTTAACCTACTTCAAGTAAACTTAGTAAGTTTTAAAAGAACCTTTTTAAGTAATTTAACAGTTTGCATTTCTAACTTCAGCTAACAGTATTTTTACAGGATAATCAATTATTAAAAGATAGTAGGAAAATAATTAATATACTGGGAGTCCCATAAATATGGTAACATCCAACAAACAAACCACGCAGGAAGCATCAAACAATAGCTTGGTCTCCCTGACAAGCACGTTAATTTCTACAATAGCTTAAATATAACAATAAACTCTCTATATAATCAACTCTGATAGATAGCCTGTTACTTATTAGAGCATAAAAGAAAGATGACAAATACCAGTTCTGTTTAGAGTTATATAAGATTTTGTTTTGGTTTCACATTTAAATGCCCATTTGATATATCCAACTTCAAATTGAGGAATGCTAGGAAAATTCAAAAGAAGTTTTTCTGGTTTTAAACCCAGGCACTATGTTAAAAAATAAAACCACAAAGAAACCTCACCAAGCCTAAACATATGAATTGTCAAATCTTAGACCAACTAGCCTGACAACAATCCTGTATTTTAAAAACAAAACAAAACACAAAAAGGGTGATGCAGAATAACACTATAGAAAGATATTATAGTCTGATAATGAATTTTTTTTTTTTAACAGAAAACATAGGCTTCTTTTCATATGATCCAAATTTGAGGGGAAAAAATAACCTCACTGATGTAAAAATTACATTTACATGCATACTTCATACAGTTGCATCTCATTTCTGTTACAAACTGTCATAGTGTCAATTGCTTGTGTAAATTAAATGAGGTTAACTGACGGACCCCACAGAGGAAATTAAGTGGGAAAGTAGTATGCAGAATGCATAAAATTAAGTTTCAACAAATATAACTCAATATTGATGATTTGAAACAATCTAGATCTATTCATCTCTCCTAAGTAAAGTGTTAGCAAGTCACTTCTTGCACTTAGCAGTTACATACATAGGAAAAGCTTCTGATGACTGTTACAGGAAACATAAAAGAAATGAGGAAGTAGGAGGAAGCCAAACCTTAGCAAATTCAGTTTCTCGTACTACATACTATCAGCAAGTGCCCTTTTGACAGTCTTGTAATTACTCATAAATAAATGGTTTAGAAGAAAAGGTTTAAATTAAAAGAAAACACTAGAGTTCTCAGCGTTTACTTCATTCACGGTCCATAATTTAACAATGGTTCACTGTCTGCAAGTTTGTAGCTTCATTTAAAAGGAGGCATTAGGGCTGACTGCTTGAAGACCCTTCACTTGGGAATTCTACTTGAATCCAACAGGACTCTAATTTACGTGTAATATACTCTCCTAATGAAAAGACCCTTAATACAGCACAGTAGGAAACTTCCCAAACAATTTGTTCAGCTGCATGGCTTAATAGGTCTTCAAGCTGTCTTTCTTTTTAAAAACCCAGCATATAGCTATAGGAACAAATACAACCTTCGCAATGTAATGTGGAAATGCATCATAGAAATAACTGACCAAGAAGCAAGTAAGAATGCCAGCAAACAGGTTACTGAATATAAGCACCCAACGGAGCAATTACACTCAAAATCATTAACACAATCCTTTCCAACAGACACAACGCAGGCAATTCTCTGTATAAAGCAGTGATAAATGATACTGAAATATTTTGTGCAGTTCTTGTTTACATGTGATGAAAAGAGGCTACAGTTCAATAGTGCAACAGATAACTGAAAGGCTAGAAGACATGCCCTACTGCAAGCAAGTACGGTGACGTTCTTGCGACAAAGGACATTTGGAGGTGACCTGATTACAGAAGCTACCATCAGAGTATGCAGTCACCAGGATTAGAGTGCTTAGTGAAAAATAATATAAAAACCAATGGCTGGAAGCAAATAAGGGATCAAATTCAACTTAAGAACAAAAATACTGTCTTAAGGAAGAGTGCAACTGAAACAAATGACCACATGCTTCAATGGTTTCTCCAGTTTGTGGTATGTTCTTATCAAGATTGTATATTCTCTGGAAGGTATGTTTTAGCTAAACCTATATTAATAGAAAAACTAAAACAGATTTAGCAACTTCTAATATACAGAAGGTCAGGGGTTTTAGAAATTGACCCTCCTGGCCTCAAACTCTATTAATTTGAGCATTCTGTTTTGACAGCTGTCCCTTTAACACTTGCTGCAGAAAGCATACAGCTTCACATTAGTCAATTCCAAAACATCTGCACAATCATCAAAACACAAAATGACACAATTGCAAAAATTTAACCTACAGGGAGAATGACAACCTGAAACTAGATAGAATATGAAATACATATAGTTTTAGAAAGGATTTATTTACTCATTCAGTGATTTTAGGTGTATCACTTCTATCACCACGATAATCAAATTACAGAAAGAAATTCATAAACATGCGCTGCAATTGCAAAGCCAACCCTTGCACAGTCAGTCTACTGCATTTTGACTATTCAAGGAAAGCTTTATTATCACGGAAGATATAAACATAAATTGTTCATTACAAAACATGAAAAATCATTGTTTGTAAGTACCTTGAAATAACTTTTTGCATGACTAAACAAATTAGTGTTATTTCCTGGCGATTTCTTGTGAATTTCTGCAACACTGCTACCCAATCTATTTCTCTCCCCTTATCCTGAAGCCAGTTTCCTCTTTCCCAATTAATGACATCTGCTTGAAGTGCCAACAGTCAGGAATGAGTCTCAATTATCTAAGCTGCATTTACAAGCTAACAAGACACAATTCATGAGAAGAGGTTACCGAACACAACTATCAGCAATGTCTAATTAGGTATTTTTTTCACCTGCTTTTATCAATCCAGTTCCTTCAGGAAATCCAATTGAGTGAATCACTGGATGCCCAACACCGGCAACAGGAGGTCAAGCACCCAAATCTAGTTTTTGTAAAAACTCCAGAAAAATATTTAAATTAATAAAAGAAGTCTCCTAAACTGTTTCTCAATCAATCACCAAACATACTCAAAAGATGTGAAACCTGTGATTCACAAAAAGTGACAGATTTCTATAGTGCCAATATTAATCGTAAGGGTAATCTCCTCCAATCTTGTTTGCACAGATCTCCAGTAGCAGGAAGCCTGTGTACTTACAGAAAGTAAAGATGAAGTAAAAATAGGCAGTTCAGACCACTATTTGAAGCCTGACTCTCAAAAAAGCAAAAGACGCAACAAGAACAGCCCTCAAGCCCCAAAATAACACAATTTTGTGGAAACCATGAATAGGTATCTTTGGTGTGCACTGGATGGCCTCTGCTGCACCCTTTGAAATATTATTTCCCATATATTTGTTCACAAAGCAGTAGCATTGCTTCTTTGCAAGGAAAAGCAGCAGTCAGTCCTGTGACTTTTGGTGGAGTTTATGTATTCCATTTTATGAACTCAATGTCCTTAAGAAAATGTAAATCTGTAAACTATAATGAAGATAGTTTCTGACTAAAGCCAGAACAAATTAGTTATACTTGAAAACTTTTTGTTTTCCTGCCTTGAACACCCTGCGGCAGCCAGCTCATGATCCAAACTGGGACTCTTTCAATCAAGTTTCAAATAAGAATCTACAGCCTAGCAAATATAATTCAGACATAAGACCCTGAGGCCAATGACCAATTTGTTATATAAAGTAATATCTACCTATCAACAATCTATTTTTTAATGGACCATCCTGTAAAAGCACATAACAACCACCAAAGGGAAGGGGGAAAAAAAAATAAGACAAGCACAGCATGAAAAGAAAAAACACAGGCAACTGATACTGTCTTTCATGACTTAGAGAAAAATCATTCCTGAGAAAAAAATTCATTTAAATCCCAAGACCAGGATCAAAATGCAATGGATTTGGAAAAGCATGTCGTCAAATGTTGACAAGAATGTGTACACGAACCTGAAAGACAGGGTTTTGGCAAGCCTAGCAGATCACTACCTCTTCTCCAATCATGTATTACTGTCCTTTCCTCAAATAATTCCCAGTGCTCTATTTATCAAGGAAAAAAAAAAGTGCAAATTTTACCAGCACCATACTCTGTAATGCAACTACAACTGACCTTGGGAAAACAGAAGTGTAGTCTATTCCCTTTAATTGACAAGTACACCCCTGTCCCACAAAACATCAGCGTATGTGTCATCATACAGTGCATGTACCAACCAGCTTTTCCGTTATGCCCACACGGAAAACTCCCAGAAGGAAACAAGTCTGTTAATCAATGAACTGAGAGGGATGTTTAAAAGGCTTTGTGATTCTGAGAAATCTACTGTAGCTCAAAAGAGCCCTTGAGGGTCAGGAAGGAAAAGATTTAATAGTTTTCAAAGAAGTGACATATTGGCCTGATGCTTCTGTGAAATATTCTTGGAAGAAAAAAAAAATTCCATCACACTTCAACAAATGTAAATGTTTAAACTGTGAACTTAGTCTTCAGTTGTCTTCAAACCTGTTACCATATGTCTTTCCATTTTGAGTGTGCTTAACATTAAAATAACATACTTGCACTCCTCAAATAACCCATCTGCTGTTCCCCACTTCTGCTACTTTCAAAGCTTGTCAGCTGCTACTCATTGCAGTTCAATTTTCAACATAAAATTAGCGATTAATACTTAGTATTTATTTTGCCTAATTACACTAATTTCAGGCACTATATTCGTCTTTAAGTGCCCCAACACTTGAAATAATGAGGGAACCCCAAACAGCTAAGATTAAGAAAACAATATCACAAGTATTTCACTAAGAAACCTAACTCTTGACTGAGAATCTACTTTTGACTAACCATGAAGTAGAAACAGATAGAAGTGTTGTTTCAAGATTTCATATCATTCAAAAGAACACTAAGATATAAATTCCTCGCAACAAGCAGGCAAAAAGACAGGAAAGAGTCACGGAAAGGAGTTTGTAAATAAGGCTCCTCAGGTAATTGCACATATAACTGTACTATATATATTGCACAAGATATTCAAGCCCAATATGAACCAATGCAACACAACCACCATTACTTTGCATCACCTTGAATACACACCTCCGGGACTGCTTATACATTCAGAGTAGGCAATCATTGCATCAAATTAAATAAAATTCAAAGAAAACCCAAGCAGCTAAGACCTCAAGCCTCCCTCACTGTTAAGTACTCCAGTAATTTAGGATAGGTTGTGGCTTCTTCCTGCCTACTCTCTTTGCATTCAGGGCAGCATGTCCCTGCTTCTGTTTGAAGAGGAGAAATGGATTATCTCTCCCAGTCTCCCATGGAGTTTGATGGTTAGGACTCCGAGATGCATCATCTGTGGGTTCAAATCCTGTCAAGCTGGAGAGGAACTGAACTTCACGTTTCTACCACAGGGACAAGTTGTCTAATGAAAGGTGGGTAAAACACTGGGTAACTTTAGATGAATTCAAACGCAGTAGGACCTGACTGAGATTAACTATTCAGATTTTTTGGTGCTCGCACCTCACTCCATCCCATCTCACCAGAGCAGGGTATTCATAATCTTTTCTGTAATCTTAATCTGTCCAGTAATCTTTTGTCTAGAGATCTTTTTGTCCCTGGATCAAAGCACTCTCAGATTTCAGGAAGCTTCAGAGGTCAGCTAGCATTTAAAAGCAGATTGATTGCATTGCTCTGAAGAACACAGCTAACTTGTTCATAAGTAGAGTGGTTACAACCTAGCATTTTTCTTTCTTATGAGGAAAGGAAATATCTTCCTTATGAGGAAAGGCTCAGTGACTTGGGTCTTTTTTAGTCTAGAAAAAAGAAGGCTGAGGGGGGATCTTATCAATACTTATAAATACTTAAAGGGGAGGGTGCCAGGTAGATGAGAAGAGTCTTTTTTCAGTTGTGCCCAGTGACGGAACAAGAGGTAACAGGCACAAACTTGAACATAGGAAGTTCCATCTTAACATGAGGAGGAACTTCTTTACTTTGAGGGTGGCAGAGCACTGGCACAGGCTGCCCAGGGAGGTTGTGGAGTCTCCCACACTGGAGACATTCCAAACCCGCCTGGATGCCAGCCTGTGCAACGTGCTGTAGGTATCCCTGCTGTGGCAGGGGGGTTGGACTAGATGATCTCCAGAGGTCCCTTCCAACCCTGACCATTCTGTGATTTTAAGCTTACAAAAAGTTTGAACTGATAGTGCTATAGATATTCAGCAAATATCTTGAATTTTGATTATTTCCAGAAAACATTACTCCATACCTATTTCACTTTTAGAGGTTTCTTGTATTTTCACCAATAGTTTTTGCTATACCCCTTAAGGTCTCAGAGCAGATTGCATATTTATGCTGCCAATATAACAAACAAAGCAAGAACAATCAACTCTGTTCAAAGAAAATGCTATACCTTGCTGCTAACAGCACAATGTGATGTTTGCTCATGCATTCCACTCCTTTAGATAATGATGGGACAGAATTCTTTGGCTCTGAGGAATTTCTTTCTACTTACTGACCTGGAGGTGGACGGGGCAACATCATTATCTGACTGGCCACATTTGTTCAGCAACTTTCTAGCTTTATAGAGCAGGAAGGTTAACACTAATTTAAGATACGAAGATATGCTTGCTGTATGCCTCAAATATTGAACACGATTTCTAGGAATGCATCAGATTTTCAAATGTTAAAAACTGACCGACAACATATTTACTAATTGATTACAACAAGAGAGTGCTGGAAACTATCCACTTCTCAGTGTGTTCTATGACTTCCTTGCAACCTCTGGCATTTTACAAAGATGTAGTACTATAAATTTCTGAAAATTCAAAAATTCAATTTCAAAGAAAATCAAAACAAAAAGAACATACAGCTATGAACAGGTCAGGACAGTATTCAGTGCAGCAATGCAATTACAGCGTACAGAGGCATGTGGATAAGAATAAAAGAAATAAGAAGATAACGTAAATCGCAAGCCCTATGTTTTACTTTAGTATTTTCCAAGTACAGAGATTTATTATGCTGCAAAGCCACTGAAATATCATTTTCATGGATTCTAACACAAATGCAGATATACCAAGAAGACTCTTGTACTATTTAGCTTACTGGGATTGCAAACATAACTGAAAGATAAAACATAAAACACGGTATTTGAAGTGTTTACAAAAGCCAATAAAGTACCATGATCGAATAATCAAATGTTTCAGTATATCTAAAAATTAGCAAACCTTAGAGGAAGACAAGAGGATCTCTTCCTCGTCTGCTAGAAGTATGGTGAGATTGTACTGTTTACAGAAGTTGCAGAGTAAGAAAATGGAATCAAAGACACACTAAGCACTTGTGTTTTATATTTTATATATATGGGTATACACATTGTCAATCATTTCAAGAGCACTAGATATAGTGTGCAAGAACAGACTTCAGATTTTGCTGATAAACCTGAATAACCCAGTTACATGAAGGAATCAATCCAAATTTATCTTATTGACCAGATGTGTCTGTCTGCCTGTCAGTATCAATCGCAGAGAGCACACAAGGAATCTCAATCATATCCTTGACTTCTCTGGGAACCAGAAGTAACTTGACAGCACTAAAAACAAGAATCTAAAAGACTGTCCAGAGATACATATAGCTGTGTTTCACCTTGGATTCTTCAGCAATTGTTGCCACATCTGATGACAATTCCTACTGCCAAGACATTCCTCTCAGATTTCCTGATCTGTACCAGTAGGTTGTAACATAGTACACTGTATCACCACGGTGTTTGTATCATACAACAGGACTAACAATTTAGAACCACTGTTATGACCCATATGATTAATATACAGACATACATTAATAGAAAGATCAGTACTCTTTAAAACAACTCAGGCAACATGTTTAACCACAAGATGCAGTTATAAACAAGCACAGGAAGGCCACAAACCGTATTTGAAAAACCCATAAATACCTTTTGAATGCTCACAAGAGTAATTTTAAACGTTTTACTGAATGATCCTTTGTACTCTTATTACAATAGGGACAACTGCAGTTTTGGAAATACTTCTAGACTACTATTATTCTGAGAGATACAGCAGCTTCTTCTGTGTCGTTTACGTTGCCACTAAGTGGCAGAAGATGAAACAAGAACAGACAGAAGATGACAGATCATAGTGCTTTGAACATATTCGTTTTTAGCAATAATAGGGTATAAAACTAGGTAGCTGATACTTCAATTGGCTCTCAAACCATGACTTACTGACAGGTCCCTCAGACCCGAGGGACGAACAGACAGGTTTGGGAGAGGAACTGCTAGATAGTTCCGAAATCGTGAAGCATGTGTGGAAGCCCCTAACAAGAACAGAGTCAACTTATATGTGTGTGGATAAACTAGGAAGTGAGAAACAGCAAAAGGCCACAAATGCAGTTGCATGGAACTGGCTGCGAGCCGTAGAAGTTCTGAGGAGAGGTGATATCAGCAAAGATCCTGGTCAGATTTATGGGGAAAAAGGCAACAGTACCTTATATAGGCAGCTAAAAGGAGGCATGAAACATCAAGGAACAGGAAGGAAAACCACTGTAATCTCTATTTTCAAACTAATAATTCTAATTTTTCTGGTATGCTGATAATAGTAACAATTTATGATATGGGCCAGTCATCTAAAAGTTAAGCTTGAGATACTTCAAAAAATTACCTAAATAAACATTTAGGATATTTATGACACTATGGATTACAACCTTAGTGACTGTTGGTAATGCACTGGAACAGAACATTGGAAGTTAATGAAAGTTGTCCCTGAGATATTTTGCTGTAAAGCATTTCATTTGATTTTTGTAAGAAGATAAATTAAAAATAACCACCTTACAAAAGTACAAAATCCAAATGTATTTTAAGATCTACTTAACATTAAGAATAAACACAAAGAATGATTTCTTTCTTAATCAACAAGCACAAACATGCTTGCCTGCCTCTTCCCTGTTCACTTGTTTAGTTATCTGTCAACCAACTTCAGACAACTCGTTATTATACAGGTGAAAGAGGAGATTCTCTGTTGTGATGTATTTTACAGAATAGATTCCATACAATATGCATGGAGTGATAAACCTATCCTAGCTAATAGTAAAGACCTGTTTATCCTTCTTAGAATATTGCATAAAACCAGAAGACAAAAATACTCCAGAGCATGCAACAGGGAGAAATTATCTAAACAGAGTCTGTAGAAAATAAACAAAATAAGATCAACTATCCAGCTCTAGATTCCCTTCCAAAACCAAATCCTTAATCACTATTTAACAAGCCTTTAATAAAAAGCAGACTTGCATTAAATGGGCAGGGTGGAAGACTGTTGGAAAAATACCCAGACCAATCTTCAGATCCGTCCCCTCTTGAAATAAATGACATGAGAATCTAAGAAAAATAAATATGAGAGAAAGTGTAAAAAGTAAACATGACATTCACTCACATAAAATTTTCTGGATATTCGCTCAAGGCCATATCAATGATATTCAAAGCATCATGATAGTGTTTCTGGGCTGATAGCAAGAGCGCAAGGAGATGAAGAGAGTTGGCATCATCTCCTTGTAGTTGCAGAGCCTGACGAACATAACCCAAAGCTTCTGGTATCTGATTAAAAAAAAAAAAAAAGGCAGAAAAAGAAAGCACCACCATTAGAAGTACTGCCTATTACTTGATTGCACATTCATAAAATTTTCAAAATATTCACCTGGATACCATGTAGAATTCTATAGACTCCTGTAAGACACTACTCATAAGTTTAAAAGGGACCTGATGCTCTACAGTGAACAGTAAAAATCAAGTAATATATTAACCCTGGAAAATAAGATACACATTTTAATAAAACAGTTCCCTTCAGCACTTTAAAATACTCATTTATTGTTCTTTTTCAAGTATTGGTTGTATTTCTATATGATTTTGAAAATATTTTAATTGTAGTACATCACCTGAAATGTATAGCTAAACTGCAACAGTAACTTTTCTTCATGCAGAATTTCATGGTCTCCTCAGCTGCATATGCTTTTGCTCAAAATAAGTACACTAAGTGTTAAAAATGGGAAATTTAATTACGCAACATGAGAGGTTTGGAATTCAGAGTCCTAGCCTGCTACTGGAAATATTTTGTGCTATTAAAGTGGCAATCCATTCCACTCTAATGTGACATAGTCCAATGTCTGCTACTCATTAGGAATGAAAAGTAGTCACCTAGAGTATGTAAACTACTGTGCTCAAAACTACTTCCTAAAATAAACATGACACAGGAAAAGGCTTACCATGACATATACAAAGCAGCTCCACATTATCCAATTTCATGTGATATACGGTATAATCCTAAATCCCTTAAACATAACAGGTGTACAAGTTGGACTGATCTGTGATGTCTTACAGCTTTAAAGTATTTTCCAGTTTTTTTAAACACATTTTTGTAATTTTGTTCACAATAACTAAATCTCCTACAAGTATTCAGAAGAAGCACGGATCTTAGCAGAGACTCAAGATTTAAGCACTGTCAAGATCATTAAAGACTAGTTTCAAGAGTCTCACCATCCAGATAACCAGTCTGAGCAGTGATTACACATAATAGGTAAGAACAGGGTAAACACTGACTTTTTTTTTTTCCTCTCCATCCAGCAACATAACTGCTGAAACAAACAAACTGAATGACTTAAGTCTTACCTTCTGATCCTAAAGCTGGAAATACTATATTAGAACTGTGGAGAAGTGTACAAGACTGAAGGTGTTCAGAAAGAATATTTCATTTTGGGTTTTTTCCATATATATACAGATATGCACAAGGAAAACCATGTCTTTATTGAAGAAATCTTCATCTGTATCCATCAACAGATACAAGCTCTAATCCTCATCTGACAGTGTGAGGCTGCATTACTAAAACACAACTAACCTGTCTGGATATGGCAAGCTGCAGTGCCAAGTAAAAGGCTGCTAGATGATCCGTTGGAGACAAACTATGAGCCCTTAAAAACAAAGAAACAAAATTAAAAAACAGTGATTTTTTTTCCCCCTGTTAATACAGGTTAGACAGACACACAAGCACATATATATTAATGTACATGTATTCAGAACTCTTCATTACACATATGCTCATATTTTGATATAAGTTGTATTCATTTCAGTGACTGCTCTCATACTTCTCAATCATCCTTGATTTAAAGGAAGCACTTTGGGCCATTAAAAAGTCATTTTTAATAGAAATTAATTACGTAATTTCAGTATAAATCTTAAAAGAGAGCAATACAAAATGATTCTTCAATTAAAATATACTCCGAAACAAGCACTAGATGTAATTATCTAAGAACAGTTATAATAAAAATTCATTAAGCAGAGTTTTCTTACAGAAAAAGGAAAAACAACAAAATAAACAAAAAAATCCCCCCAAGCAACCCACCTTCAAAGAGAAGAATTATGTCATCTGCACAAGAAGTACCCAAGCAATCGCACCAAGCCTGACCAGGATGGTTTTAAAGCACAGAACTCAAAGAGGAAGAGTAGCAGCGAAGTAGACCAGAATTTTGTTCATCCTTCACACTCCCAAAGTTTAAGCACATTTTCAGTCCCACATACTAAGCCTCCTAGGAAGCGCGTTACTTCTTGCTTTGAGTTGCTTTGAGATTAAGTTAGCACAGCACCTTGCTATATAGCAAAGTATAAGAAATCTAGGCTGGACAGCTTCTTTATCATAGCATTATAGTAAAAGGCAGCATAAAATCTGACTCATCACAAACCTATGTTTGAAGTTCAGATGACAAAGTTTATGCTGATGGTCATCTTATAAATACAACTTTGGTCCGCAAAAATGCTGAGCTGCCCAATGCAGCAGCATTTTGCGATTATTCAGTCTCAAAATATTTGTAACTACTGCTGTTGCAAGTAACCCTAATTACCAAAACAAAGAAAGAACGTTTTTCCACCTTTTTTGAAACTGTTTATTTGTTTTTTAATGTTTTTGTCAAATGCACACACTTTCTCTTATTAATTTTAACACTTATCCTACAGAAGATGTTCTTGTAATACACTGTACTATTCTCCCCTGTAATACAATCTTTCTGCTGCAAGATAAGGGTTTTTTTTGGAGGGGATGCATAAGCATAAAGACAAGAAAAATATTTATGGCTGTACTTCAAAATGATGTGTAGTAAATACTGGGCAGTAAGCCTGGAACTATTTTTTTTTATTTACATTTGTTGTATTCTTTTAATGGCGGCTCCTTTAGGAATAGGATGTGTCATAATCATCTTCAGATTATCTAATGATTCGTCTCCATTGGGAGGGAGGAACAAAACTGACCTTTAATTACAACCAAAGGGAACCTTCTGCTTCCAACTTACGGATTTCTGCCTTCCCAAGTCCAAAGAGACAACTCCATTGGTTTAGCAACTACACCCAACATGCATCAAAGTAGTTTAAGTTATTAGGGGACAGTTTAATATTTTTTAAACTTTACTGGTAAAGGTAAATTCACCTTGAGTCAAATAAAAAGCCTAACAGGGCCCAGGATCAGTCCTTTTTTAAATCTAAGTCCACAATTAAGCAAGACTAAGTGAGAACAAGAGATTTTAACTTGGAAAGTACTTGTTCAGTTACCGAAGCTTCAGCTAGCAAAAGAATAAAGCTGTTACTATCTATAAACCATTTGGTGAGTTCTGTGAAACTTCAATTCATACCAACCACAGGAAAAGCACTGAAAGTATTCCAAATAAAAAAAAAAAGTGAAACAAACACCCCCTCAGCACTGCGTGAAGACAGCAACAAGCATTTTCTCAAATGGCGACTATCACAAACTGGTAGCCTTGAAATCTGGCATAGGCAAGGGTCCAAAACATAACTGTATTTCTTCAGGACCTCCATTTCTTTAGGAATTGGCCCTCTAGGTAAGTGATTAAAAAACCCACAAAGAAACCAAAACAAAAAAACTTGGTACATCAAAGTACTGAGTCCCGTACAGCTGCTCGCTTTATAAACTGTGTAGGAGATGAATAGAGAATTTCAACTTCCACGTCCCAGAAAACATTTGTTTTTAAGATGTGGGAAGAGAAAATGGGCATGAGTCTGGTATGCTGAGCATAACATACTCTGTGGTAACACATTTTTGGTAACATCCTATACCTATGTTGTCAATGCAAGGAACCAGCAACATTTATCAACCACATTTAAGTGTATGTCCAGCACAGATGATTTATCAGGTGTGAGTCTCTCTATGAATGCAAGTGGAGAAACATGTTAACACGCAGAACATTCACCTTTCAAAACATACTTTTGCCCTTATCTTAGAAGATAGCTATGGGATTTTTGAGATGCAGAAACACTGTTCTCTTCGAGGGTCAAACCATTCTACTCAAGAGTCTGTGTGGAGCCCCAGCTACTCATACCAGCAATATCACTAACAGCATTATTAGCAATTCACTACAGTTTTCAAAACATATACCATGCACATTACTAAAACCTCCAGAAGATACTTTAATTAAAAGGCTATGTACAAGTTCATTCTGAGAAAGGCCAGCAGAAAGGATGAATATATAACTTAACATCAAAGCCCTGGAACATGCACTTAAAAATACAAAACATTGTTTCTAGGAGGTTGTATGAACTGGGGAAAAAGAAAAAAAAACAAAACCACAAACAAAGAAAACCTCAAAGCATCAGAAAGATGCACAGAACACAGATGCAATTAATCCTCATGTTCCCAAGACTTTCTGTGTATAAATTTATATTCTGCTAGTTAGCACAAATATTTCAAAGCTCCATATCATTACAAAACTGAAGTTTCACTCAACCTATAGAGCTAAAGGACATCCGTAATGGTTCACTGAAGAGATGCTAGATATGGTTTCAGATTTCAGCTGGCACTATTCACTGCTAGGAAGTTTTCGAAACTGAACAGTTAAGAAGGTATCAAGAGACTAATTGGTCAGCTGTAGAGAATGAAACAGAAAAGTTCCTGGGTGAAAGACAATATAACACACAACCAAGCAACAATGTTTGAATAGAGAGTGTGAAAGGGTAATGTCACAATGATGAGAAGCTGAATATCATTTGAAAAACAGTTCACCTAAGCTACTGTGTATTGCTTATTCTCTTTTAACTCAAACCACTTATTCTTTTTCTAGAGCAAACTAACAAAAATATTACCACAATAAGTAGTATGTTACCTATAAAAGCATCCTCATATTTAGGGGCAGTCAAAACGCTGCACAACCTCAACCCTCAGAAAACCGCAGTTTTCCAGACAGGTTGATAGCAGGGAACGACTCAGAATTTTGGGAATCGCTATACTAAACTGGAAGGTAGAGTCAGCAGGCGCTGAACTACAATGAATTAGTTTCAGGCTACGGTTCATCTCATCCCTTGCTGTTTCAAAGAACCAGCAGAAGAAAGCAATTCACAATTAGAACCTCAAAAGTAGTGAATGGGTAGAAATGGAGCGAAACAATTAGCCCAGTATTTTTGAAACAGTGATGATTAAAGTCAGTGATAAAAGGGATGGGTGAGGAACTGAAGTATAAACCAGGAGGTGGAAAGTTCAGATTCAACATGGAGAAAGAATGCTGAAGTAATAAAAACTATTAGAACCATTAAGGAACACGAAGAGCAAAGATATGTTAAAAATATTTACATACAGAGGAATAGTTAAGACAAGACAGAAAAAGAAAGGACCAATACATAACAGCCTCACTCTAAAGTTACCTGCAAAACACTTTTTCAACCCTTATCCCCTCAGACACAAAATTAGCAACAAAAATCCGAGACTCCTTATTCACAGTAATGCACAAATCAGTTTCTCCGAAGCCTTTAGGCCTATCTCACTGAAGCACGGTTTTCAGGGGTATGTGAACATAAAAAAAGAGATATTTAGATGCTGCAGCACTTTCGCCAGCTTTGCAATCAATATTTGTTTCTTCTATAATTAGGATGGAGATGCTCTCATTCGCCTGTTTATTGTCATTTCATTCCCACAGTCAAACCCTCGAGGATGAAGTACTGTCACCCCCAACAGCACTACTTCTGTGTAAGGCACCTGGAAGACGGGGCATTTGCGTTGTCACTGCCTATGCTGTTAAAACTCCAGACAGAATTTTTTCTATCTTTCTAGCTTACTACCTTACTACCTGCATTTTGTCCCTCCTCCACAGCAGCAAGGCCTCAATTATTACTCTGCCTCTACAGAGATAATTGCAAAACCCTCCTATACAATCTGATCAGTGACCAACTCTTCTAGAAAACACTATCACATTGATCCATAACTTGAAACCTTGCGTCATACAATCTTCCCTTCTAGCTCAGAACAGGACACTCCTTTGAGCAAGTATTTTACACTAGAGAGCAATACAAATGTCTTTAAAATGAAATAAAAGGAAATCCTTAGAAATCAATTTAGATACTTCTGACTGACAGAAAATGATGAAGTAAATGCTAAAGAAATACATTCTGTAGTCATGAAGGCAGACTCCCAGAGGTGAAATCCTCATTACACAGTCTTTTACAAGTCCCTTTTCAACACATAATAAAAGCCTTTCACTACATATAGCAGAATGAAATGAAAAGATTAACACCCACTCACCTCTGAAATGCAAGAAGAGCCTTTCTCTGCAAGACCTCTTGCATTCCTCGCAAAGATGCTAAAAAGGATATATTTAATCAGTGATATGCAAGATCAAAAGATTTCATTCCACATACTCATTGAAGAACTTTTAATACATTGACTGAAAAATTAGTTGCACACAGGAGCTTTAATGTTAAGTCTAGCATTCTGCTAGATATCCTTTTTTAGGCAACGTGGGAATCTCCAAATGTGACTGTTTATTCTTATCTTACCATCAGTAGCCTGCAGACTGTAAGTCAATCCCAGTGCCAAGTAGCCTTTTGCTTTGAACTCTGACGTTTTGTCCCCAAGATCAACAACTGTTTTGGCAAATCTTTCAGCTTCTTCCAACTGAAAATATTATAAAACATCCATGTAAGTCTAAAACTAGCTAAATCTTACATTATAACAAGAAGGCGGCACACACTGAGTCTGTTGAAATCTCAGACATGACTACTTTAAAGGACTACTTTGTTTTTCATTAGACTTAGTTTTCCTGCTAAATACTGAGTAAAGAACACAGATTTTAAGCTTGAAGCACCCATTCCTATGGCTGAGAGAAACTATGGCACATAACACACAGATCATTCTAAACTTGCTGTGGTTTTGTGGTTGGTGGTTTGTTTTTTTTTTTTAAAGGAAAAATGAAAAGGCATTTCTGGTCCATATATGCCATCTGGTAAAGCATGACTTCATCAAGGGCAAGTCTTGCCTCACCAATCTTGTCGCCTTCTATGATGGAGTGACTACATCAGTGGACAGGAGAAGAGCTACGGATGTTGTCTCTCTGGAATCTGTAAGGCCTATGACACTGTCCCCCACAACATCGTTCTCTCTAAATTGGAGAGATATGGATTTGGTGGATGAGGAATTGGTTGGATGGTCACATTCAGAGGGTAGTGGTCAACTGCTCAATGTCCAGACGGAGATCCGTGACAAGTGGTGTCCCTCAAAGGTCCGTATTGGGACCAGTGGTGTTCAATATCTTCATCAGTGACATAGCCAGTGCGATCAAGTGCACCCCTCCAAGTCTGCAGACAACACCAAGCCGAGTGGCGCAACTGACACCCCTGAGGGATGGGATGCCATCCAGAGGGACCCGGACAAGTTCAAGAAGTGGGCCTATATGAACCTCATGAGGTTCAACAAGGCCAAGCGCAGGGTCCTGCAACTGGGTCGGGGCAACCCCTGCTATCAATACAGGATGAAGGGATTGCAAGCAGCCCTGCTGAGAAGGACTTGGGGGTACTGGTGGATGAAAAGCTGGACATGAGCCAACAATGTGTGATCGCAGCCCAGAAAGCCAACCGTATCCTGGGCTGCATCAAAAGAAGGGTGGCCAGCAGGTTGAGAGAGGTGATTCTGCCCCTCTACTCTGCTCTGGTGAGACCCCACCTGGAGTACTGCGTCTAGCTTTGGAGCTCTCAATACAGGAAATACATGAACCTGTTGAAGCAGGTCCAGAGGGGGGGCACAAAAAGGATCAGAGGGCTGGAGCACCTCTCCTGTGAGGACAGGTTCAGAGGGTTGGGGTTGTTCAGCCTGGAGAAGAGAAGGCTCTGTGGAGACCTTACTGCAGCCTTTCAGTACTTAAAGGGGATTTCTAAGGAAGACAGGAACAAACTTTTTAGCAGGGCCTGTTGCAATAGGACAAGGGGTAATGGTTTTAAATTAAAAGAGGGTAGATTTAGACTAGATATAAGGAAGAATTTATTTACAATGAGGGTGGCACTGGCACAGGTTGCCCAGAGAGGCGGTAGATGCCCCATCCCTGGAAACATTCAGGTTCAGGCTGGAGGGGGCTCTGAGCAACGTGATCTAGTTGAAGATGTGTCTGCTCATTGCAGGGGCACTGGACTAGATGACCTTTAAAGGTCCCTTCCAACCCAAACTATTCTATGATTCTATGATCTACCATTTTTGCATTTCTTAAATAGAGTTCTTGCCCCATGAACCATTTCTTTAGGAAAATCAATTACAAGAACTATGGCTCCAACTCTGAAAAAAAAAAACCCAAAAATGTATAGCCACGCAGAACTCTGCATCATATACAGTATTGCTGAATGTATACAAACTCATAAATAAACATGTAAAAGATCAAGGTTTAACTGCACACCCATGCTAGCACACTATTTAACGATCTAGAAAGAAAAAAATAACATTTGAATCCATTCCAGTAAACGTAAATGCTAAGTACAGTAAGCTACTCCATATGGAGTCAATCCATAGGGAACAATTTACAGAACCAGGATCTACATTAATTATTAAGACTGTATTTTTGTCAGCCTCAACAAGTCATGCTTCTGCTACTGCACTATTTTCTCAATTTCTCATTGTGACTTTTCCCTCCTATTTTCATCCTTTTTAAAATAAGCTCATTCTCCTAAACACTACAGGTGTATCTTGAAAACCACATTATGATCTTTGATCACCTTAATGTTTTTTGTACAGATAACTTTAAAATTGGTGTATCTAAAAATACAACTGAAGTAACACATTTTAAAAAGACAGTCCCCCTACTAAGGAATTCGTAAACCCCAGCTGCCTGCAAACATCGTATCACCTGGAGAGTCTCTTCAATATAAGAGATTTGTCTCATTATCTTCCAAAGTTATTTTCTTCTTGCACAGAAGAAACAGAAGTCTAAGTTGCATTTTTAATCTCTGTACGCCAACAATGTTTCAGTTTCTAATACATTTTTAGCTATGTCTTAGATCAGTATCAAGATATGCTAACCTTGATAAACATAAACATTGCTGTCAAATATTTTAAATTAGCCATGCAAACAGGGAAGTACATGTGCATATACGTATCTGTGCTGTATTTTTAAAGACGACCAAGTGGATATAGTCACTGTGCAAAAGTATATGCTACATCCCTAAACCAAGATTTTGTTGCATTTTAGCACAGCTCTTGCTGAAAAGACAGAGTGGCAAAGCTTACCCAGTGGAGAGATCCCATACAGAGCTTTGCAGCAAGGAGTGGAATAGTTGCATCATCTGGTTTCAAACGTATACATTCCTTCAAGACTTTAACAGCTCGAGCAGACTGTTAAAAATATATTCCATTGAAATTACTAAAAGCATAAATATGTTTCACAGATAGATTCCTATTCCCATAATTCACTTTATTTTTCCCAGACGAAGGAGACATTACTAGACATTTTGTTGACAATTTGTCCCAATTCCTCATGCAAGTGAAACACAAGTCTTTAGGCACTGCTGTTGTTATTTAACCCCTATGAACTATCATTAAGTGTCCACAGCAAAACATTTGCCCAGAATGTAATTCCAATGGTATATGATTCAGAAAACAGTTCTGAGACGCATTTAAAACTTTGCCAGGCCTGTAAGCTCACATTTGAGCCAGGCAAATGAAAGAGCAGGCATAGGACAGTCTTCAGAACAAGTAGTATTTTAGTGGTCTAAACAGCACTTAGGAAAAGCTCTGATATAAGATTGTATACCAGACCGGCACTGCTCCTCTTTTTTTAGTTAACTTGCCTCCATCTAATCACAGTTTAGAAGATAACTAAAAGTAAACAGAGAATGGGAAGAATCAAGCCTCTTCGGAACTAACGTGCTTCTAAAAATATTTTGTAAAGAAAATACAAGTAATTCCTTTCCCCAATACTGAAGATAAGCAAATTACCCCATCAAGAATGATCTTTTAGAAAAAATAGTATTATTTACATTACATAATTAATGTGATTTATTTTCTGTAACATGACAGGGAAAAGCAAAAAGAACTGAAAATAGAAGATTGCATCTGATAACATAAGCTCCTCGGTTACATAAAATTAAAAAAAAAAAAAATCCACCTCACTGATTGCACAGGATACACAGTCTCAAAGAGAACAATCAAAAAAGACACAGTCAGAAATTCCCAAAGAAAAAAAAAAGAAGCAAGAGCATCATGAATCAATGTTAATTTGTACCTAAGTGTAAATTTCATTCATCAAAACATCACTTAAACAAGTTGTTACTGGATAATATAATCTGGTATAATTCAATACTTACATTCAATTATCTTAACTTAAGCTTGTTGGCACGATAGTTCTTATCACCACCTTTCAGTCTTCCTGAGTTAGAGACTACTGAAATAACAACATTCTTTGTACAGCACTAGGCATAAATTCAGGATTACAGTGTACTTAGATGATTTAAGGATTAGAATTATTTTCAAAAACACTACAGATGAAAATTATGGAAGTGCCAAATGTTGTTATCAAAAGCCATCAATAGAAGAATTACATCAAAAAATTAAGACTTACTTTTCCTGCTGCCATCAAGGACAATGCAAATTGATACCAGAGATGGAACTCTTCAAAGGCAAACTTCATGGCTCTTTCTAAACACTAATTTTTGGGGAAAATTGTTATTTAAGGGCGTGTTCTTCAATTATTAAGAAGATACACTAGTATAAAAGTTTTCTTATAGACTATACCTATACCTTATAGACTTATACCTAAAATACATGTAATTAAAAATTTAAATCATTCAAATAAGTTAAGTTAAAACAGCTGCCAAATTCTATATATAAAAAAAAAATTGAACAGAAAACTATTTTCCCACTTATTATGTTTGTTTAAATACCCCTGCTGGTACTGTCCTATTTAGTCTGAAAGAAGGAATGATAAATATCAGCTTACTCAAGGTACCAGCTGCAAAAGGAAGGAGACAAGTCTTAAGTGAAAGGGAAAACTGTACACACACTCTTCCTAAATTGTGAATACTTAACAAGCAATGGCACCACTTAAAAGGGAGGGGAAGGTTCACCTGACAATACTATTTCTATTTTTAAGAATTTTACACTTAATATTCTGGTGTCTCACCAGAATTTTTCAACTTAATAACTGAATGCCAAAAGGAGATTGATTATTACTATACTGAGATTAAATATATTAAATTAGCATTATATGCTAATTTTGAAGGTTTCATATCTGCTGTTGTACATAAGAATTATTTCATTTTGCTATACTCATTTTTACTAATCAGGCCAGCTCCAGAGCGTCAAAAGGTGCAACGCTTTCCTGGACTAAATTGATTTAGCAATTAACTTTCTAGTCTGCAGAGTCCAATTATACAAAGCAGCTTTTCTGCTCTGATAGCTACAACATATATGCTAAACTGTAATATCACGGATTATTTTTCACATTCAGACTCAGCCTTAACATTACAGAAAGCACAGCCAAATGTTTAGTGTGTTCCTACACTTTAACAGAACCTGAAGCAAAGAACAGCCCTGAGGATGAAACAAAACAAATACGAGTGCATTATTTGCTACAAGTAAGTAATGTATGCTAGAATTTTTACTACTACACAATGTTCAGTATCAATACTATTACTAAGTAGAATTTTTATTAAATGATTATAAAGCAATGAAGTTTCTAAAAACAAATTCTTTCTAATACTGTTTTAAAAGTTCATCATCAGATTGTATATGTAGTAGTTAATTAAATGTCTATTAAGAAAACCAACCCAGGATTTATTTTCCTATTGGACTTTCTCTCCAGTGGAAGCAAAAAGGTTACAGCAAGAAACAAGCAGGTAATGTCTTCTCCTATTACTCTGGATACTTTGCAGAGGTGCCTAGGTAAGGCACACTCCTCCACCTCCCTCCATGAACTTGGCAGAAAACAGAAGTTGCTAAATACCACTCTCCCTCCCCATCATAGTACAGCTATGTACAGCTAACTTGAGTGCCTCTAAATGAAGGAGAATGAATTCAGACTAATCTTTTCAAATGAACTTTCAAATACAATTCACTCTACCTGTTTTGATACCAGTGTTTTACATATAGAATCATAGAATGGTTTAGGTTGGAAGCAACCTTGAAGATCATCGAGTTCCAACCCCCCTGCCATGGGCAGGGACACCTCCCACCAGACCAGGTTGCTCAAAGCCCCACCCAACCTGGCCTTGAACACTTGCAGGGATGGGGCTTCCACAACTTCTCTGGGCAACCTGTTCCAGTGCCTCACCACCCTCAAAGTGAAAAATGTCTTCCTAATGTTTAATCTAAACCTGCCCTCTTCCAGTTTAAAGCCATTCCCCTTCGCCCTATCACTACATGCCCTAGTAAAAAGTCCTTCCCCAGCTTTCCTGTAGGCCCCCTTTAGGTACTGGAAGGCCGCTATAAGGTCTCCCCAGAGCCTTCTCTTCTCCAGGCTCAACAGCCCCAACTCTCTGAGCCTTTCCTCATAGGAGAGGTTCTCCAGCCCTCGGATTGTCCTCGTGGCCCTCCTCCAGACCCGCTCCAACAGGTCCATGTTTTCTTATGATTTAAGTAATTTCAGCACTTCTAGACCTCTGACCTACAGCAGCTGTATAATCCCAGAGATTCACACAAATAAGTGGTGTATGGAAACTTAATATTTAAAGTCAAAATATTTTTGTAACTTTTGAGGCTACCTAATCATACTTTCTTCTCCCATTTTTACGTATTCATACATGTATGCACATGCATTAATTATATAGAGGTACTTGTTCACAACTAGTAAAATAAAAATCTTATTTTCTAGGCCTTGCTTAATTAAAAATTAACTGCCATTTCTAACTGGCAGAAAACAAAGAAGTTGGAGAAGTTGATACTTTAGGTTTTATAATTTTGTAATTACAGGGACACAGGACACAACAGTAGATTATTCTAAAAGGCCTGAGTTTTGATGTACTAATGATCTATTTACTCATTTTTTTTCCTTGACCTCAAGTTCTATTTACTTGGCTTCATTCAGTATAAAATGTGACAAGCTGCATGACTTTTTTTTTTGTCTTAGCAAGATCACAAGATTGGTGGTTAGGATGTGCAGGGGTAAATGATAAATGAGCATATATGTGTATGTGACATGCAACAACATGAATATCTTATAAACTGGGTTCTTCTGAACCAAGTAACAAGAAGTAATTTCAAAGAGCAACAGGCTCCATAAAGAAATCAGTGAGAAATACATAATAAGCAATAGTACCCTGGAAAACTGCAAGTTAAGGTAATGTTCAGGATAACGGCAATTGACTAATTGAAAACACATTCAGCACAAACCCTCTCCTGAAAGGAAGAAATGCAACTGTTGATATTGCCTTGTAAATAATCACAAATCACTAATGTTGAATGCATTACTGCATTTTGTTACTTAGCACTATGATCTCCTCCTGAAAAGAATATGCTTGAAGTTAAAGAGTTGAAAGATGAGTACCTAGGAAAATTTCTGGTCTGGAAAACACCCCTCCTAGTAGGACATCATTAAGGTTATGTCATATCCTACAAAGCTTAAAAAACAACTTGATGACAGGCAGAGTACTTTTGTTTAGAAAAGGATTATGACAGTAGAAAGTTCTTTGATCTAGTTGAAGCAGCCATAAGAAATTGGAAGTCCATTGTATACAAACCCCATAAAGAAATGAAACCTTTTCAATTAAGAACATGACTCCACATTAGAACAGTTTAACAAGGATGAGACAGATTTTTGATCATTTCATATTCTTATATCACAACTAACTACTTCTGTAAGCAATCAGCAACAGCTAAACTGGAAGATGATAACAAGATACTGGAACGGTTGGTGAATACCATTTCCGCAGTTAGAATAATGGTGCTTTCTGACTTGAAGCTACAACTGCTCCACTAGAGCAATCATAATTAGCTCACGGAGAATGAAGCCAGCGAAAAATTATATGCCTATTACATAACTGAAGAGAATGTTTCTACATTTCTGAATTTGTGTTTATTGTAATACCTCAAAATATAAAACTTTCAGACTGTGGGCTGCAGGATTTCAGGGCAGATATCCTCTAACCACTCACAAAACTGTAAGAGCTTCATAAAGTCTATGTTTTCTGCAGTGCTTTGGATGACAAGAACTAGAGCAAATGAGATGTTCTGACCATTTCCTGATAAACTCCTGCTGCAGCTGTATATCTAGAGTATCTGCATGCTAAAATAAGTATTGTCTATTATGCTAGGTCTTCATATGATGATTTTTTTTCATCTTCAGAATAGATACTTCATGGACATATAATAAATACCTTTTAATTATTCTGTATTGAAAAGTATTTTTCAAAGATATAAAAATTATTTTCTGTTTTTCAAAGAGAACCTTTCAAAAGAATATACATACAACTTTGATGGAATAAAACTTCAAAGGTGCTAGACCCAGATTAAAAAATAACAAGAAAAGACCTTAAAACAAGCCTTAGGTAGACTTCAGGTGTCAAAGCTCAAGGCAGTGGCTAAAACCCTTCAACTAAGAAGCTGGTCAAAGATGGAGACACTAACTTTCCAGATACTCGTGTTTCTGCATTTGTCCGTAACCAAGATCAACACTAGCACAAGCAACTTCTAAAAGGCACCGAAATAAAAAATTTAAGTCAAGTCAAAACGTCTTCCGTTAGTTAGAACATCCAACTGTGCTCAAAACACAGAAGGAAAACAAATAGGTAGTGGTACTTGTCTGTCAGCTACAGTGCTAAATCAATCACACAAGCAGTGAGTGAACCAAGCTCCATGCCCTTCTCCATGTGAGGGGACTACAAGATTTTCCTCTTACCCTTCAGGGTAATGTCCTACACTTCAAGATACATGGCTAAGAACAGAGGTACCTCTAGATCTCCTGGTGAAGCCAAAAATACCTTCTCTATTAAGGAAGGGAAGAAGAATTGCAAACAAGAAGTTGCATGTATTGTCAAAGTATAGCCAAAGTGTCCCAAAGGAGACAGTGGAGGAATCCCAGGAACCTGTGATGGTACCATTAATATCATGGCTGTTTAACATTTTAAAAAAGACAAAAAACCCACAACAAAAATAAAACTACCATGACACCACAGACAAAATCAAAGAATCAGAATTGGAATCCAGGGCTATACTACCCCTGCCTAGTTGCTAGGCTAGTATATAAAAAGGAAAGGTTGCCAGCTGCTTAAAGAAAAAATAAATCAGAGTTACCTTTCCAAGTTTGTTTGTGGTTGGGGTTTTTTTTGGGTTTTGGTTTTTGTTGTTGTGGTTTTTTTTATTTTTTTATAATACTTGTTGATGTCCATCCTTTAAAAAGTTTTAGACTAAAATATATGGAGAGTCATCACTTGCAGCTTTGGTGCAACTGTCTAAAACTCCATGAAGGTGACAGTGTCTGTAGTGGCAAGTACACGGAAATATTCCTGTTTAGATTATGTTGTACGGTGACAGTCCTGTATGAGCTTTCACATCTTAGTTTTGTGAAAGACTTTCTCTTGTACTGATTAAAACTGACTTGTATGCACAACTTGGAGCTATGAAGTACTTTCAAGAAGAAGAATACACAACCTACACAAATTCAGAGCTTAACATCACATGAGATGCAGATTAAAGAGTGACTATCAACATATACTGGCGAAGAACTGGGGCTTTTTTTTTTTTTTTAATTTTTTGTCTTAATAAACGTCCTCTATTCTGGCAGAGAGTAACCATTTCTCAGCAAATCAATCCCTGGATATGCCTTCTTACCACACATGCTGAAGTATTTCTTCTGGATACCAATAATTAATCATGATCAGCAACAGTATCGTGCTGCTGGGTGAGCACTGTTTTGAGCAGCAGAAAGATATGCTCTGCCCAAAGAGCTGTAGTTGTTTCTCAGGTGTAAAACTGCTAATAATACTTGAAAATTTCCTGAAGAAGTCGCCACAATCTAACAAAACACATGCGATTTGCATAATCAAACACAGGACATTTGAGAGAGAACGCACTTTCCTACAGACGTGAAGAAGTAATACATTTCTGTTTTATTAACTCCAAAGTCATTTTACGAACTCCAAGGACTTTGGAGGGCTCCAAATATAATGAGGTGTAAAAAAGTTTTCTTTAGAAATAAAACAACACAAATCCTTTTTCTAGGTATTTATATGTATCATTTATATCCACAACAGCTTTAATCTTTTGCTGTTCCTTCCTGCTGTCTCCATTTAATGTGTATCCTTTTAAGCAGACCTATGCCTCCCTGCTTATAAACCATGTGAATTTCTGTGCCATTAAACATTTACCACACCTTTCACACAATTTCTGTGCTTGACCACCTCAAGTCACTTGTATAAATTTAGACAGTAAACTTTTTGGGGTGGAAGCTACCTAGTGTATTTATACAGTAGTCAGAATGACAGTGTCCTATAATTGTTTAGCCCCTAAGTACTACCACAATTAACGTGATTAACAGAAATATGCAATGAAGACACAGTTGAATATTCAGTATAATTAACAAACCTCTGAGAGCATTTCATACTGGCCTCTCCTTCCCAAGGCTATAGTAAGTAAATCGTAGACTACAGATGCACTTTGCAAACTGATGATACGATCATTTTTGTGTTCTGGTATTCTGCTCAGTACAGCATCACGGTTAGCCTGAAATATACAACAAAAAAAAGAAACAGAGTCAGCCATGGTAATCCAACCTATATTTTTGCTCAAGTAACTACTGTTCTATTCAGATTGACAGTCAGCAGTTGATATAGGTGATACAGAGAAATAGTATCTGCTATTGATTTATAGATAGCAAAAATCACTAATTTTATAGATTAGTGCCAAGATTTGTTTCCATATGAATCTATTTTTAATTACTTGATTCTGATTACATAAATTAGGTAAAGTATTTAAAATTATTGAAGAGTTTTCAGAAGCCAAATAAGTGGTTTCTTAATATAATGTATATTCTTCTTTTAAAATTTAATTTTATGTTTCATATACTAGTAAAACATATTAGAAGGATCTTCAAATCCTCTATTCCAGCTTTTGTAAAATAAGGTAATCAATTTCTTTTTTCTTCCTAACATTAGGACACTATCCTCTCACTCGTGAGTGGTCACCTGCCCGGGATAGCCCCACAATCGCCTTCAGGAGCTACCAGTGAGGAGTGAAAACTGTCCCTGGTTCTGAGCACAGGTTTGGAATCAGGCTGTGTTTGCAGTAACGCTTTGTACTTTCAATCCTGTTTAGTGAAAGGCACATCGCAAACCTAACTCCTTAGTTAAACTTTTGCTTTTGAGAAGGAAGAAAGCTGAGCTAGAACTGGATTAAATGAATTGACCATGTTCACAGAGAAATCTTGTTAAAGAGCAAAGGATAAAATTCAGAACTCTCAGTAGCTAAGACTACCTATATTGAACTACCCAGTACTTCTCCCACTATACCATCAAGCCTCTGAAAATACCTTATCTTGATATTTTATCTATTTCTAGATTTCTTGATGTTTAATATTCCCATTGGTACAAATGTTAGTATATCTGGTAGTTTGAAGTCAGAAGTTAAAGATCCTTCTTCCCTCCTCCTCCCTTTTTTTAATTACACAGGGCACGGCCCCCTTAATAAATTTACTTAAATATACTAAATTTGCTTATTTCCCCCTTTTTCAGAGGCAAGGAATGACACACATTAAGGGATAATACACCATTTCTCTGCTTTAACAGGATAACATCTTAAGCTCTGAACACACTCAATACATCTTTAAAATCAAAATAATTTAATACTGAATTCCAGAGAAACATGAAGCACAAAATGCACAGACATTTCAGGAATTATTAACTGAATAATCCACAGCTTGGTTTGAAAACACACACCCCTGCACACACACCCTGAAACAGATGTTTTGCTTTCCTTTGATCAACAGGTCTTTGGCTTTTCCTTTCTACACTACATAAATATTTAGTCAGCTTCAAGAACTTC
This sequence comes from Pluvialis apricaria, assembly GCA_017639485.1. Taxonomy (NCBI): domain Eukaryota; kingdom Metazoa; phylum Chordata; class Aves; order Charadriiformes; family Charadriidae; genus Pluvialis; species Pluvialis apricaria. Next base: position 19,838,282 of record CM030012.1, on the reverse strand, counting down.
CTTTTTAACTCCATATTTAATCGCTATTTGACTCAATTCCTTGCAAGTACAGAACAAGCTATGAACTAGCACTTCTTGTGAAAAAATGGCTGACAATGCCAAAGCAGTACTATAGGAGAGGATGCCTTGTAAGTATTAAAGATATCTTATACATTTGAACAATATTTTTCTGCATAATTATAGAACAGAATGTACGTACAAACTTAAGTGCTCAGTGTTTCAGAACTGCCATGGTCTCAGACACAATAAAGTGACAATTAGTTAAACTCCAATGTGCTAGACGGCCACACTTACCCTATACACACTTTATGCTTAAGGCAAATGCGAGCAGTGTAACTTAGTTCACCCACAGTGGAAGAAAGGATATGCTCAGCCATTTTACCATTGGCTAAGAATAGCACATAAGGTTGAGCCCAGGAGGTGGTGATCAGTGAAACAAAGTCTAGTTGGAGGCCAGTAACCAGCGGTGTATCCCAGAGACTGATACTGGGCCTGATCCTGTTCAAAATTTTCATTAATGATCTGGATGATGGGGCAGAGTGTACCCTCAGCATGTTTGCTGATGATACAGAACTAGGATGAGGAACTGATTTGCCGAAGGGCTATGCTACCATCCAGAGGGACCTCAACAGGCTGGAGAAATAAGCTGACAGGAAGCTCACCAAAGGCTTAGACAATGACTTGGAAGTACAAAGTCCTGCACCTGGGAAGGAACTACCTCAAGCACCAGTACATGCTGGGGGCCAGCCAGCTGGAAAGCAGCTTGGCAGGAAAGGAGCTGAGTGTCCTGGTGGACACCAAGTTGAGCAGGAGCCAGCAATGTGCCCTTGCTACAAAGAAGGCTAGTGGTACCCCAAGCTGCATGAGGAGGAGTGTTGCCAGCAGGTCGAGGGAGGCAATAATTTCCCTCCATTCAGCACTGGTGAGGCCTCACCTGCAGTACCGGGTCCAATTCTGGGCTCCCCAGCACAAGACAGACATGGAGCTTCTCAAGACAGTCCAACAAACGACCACTAGGATGAATAAGGGACTGGAGTATCTCTTCTATGAGGAAAGGCTGAGAGAGCTGGGACTCTTCAGCTGGGAGAATAGAATGCTCAGTGGGGAACCTTATCAAAGTGTACAAATACCTGAAAGGGAAGGTACAAAGAAGATGGAGCCAGGCTTTTTTCAGTGGTGCCCAGTGACAGGACCAGAAGCAGTGGGCACAAACTGAAACACAAGAGGTTCCCCCTTACCATCAGGAAACACTTTTTTTACTGTGAGGGTGACTGAGCACTGGTACAGGTTGCCCAGAGAGGTTGTGGAGTCTCCCTCCTTGGAGATATTCAAAAGATGTCTAGACACAGACGCAGCCTGCTCCAGGTGGCCCTGCTTGAGCAGGGGGGTTGGACAAAACAACCTCCCGAAATTCCTTCCAAACTCAATCATTCTGTGATTATCTTACTACAGCTCAGTTGACACGCAGCAACATGTACACGCACTGTAACGTGAAGATGTCAGTCCTTCAGATCCCACCTTTCTACTCTTTCTTGCCTAGGTAAAGAAAGACTGGTCTATAATTTGCAAGTGTAACAGCATGAATACAAGGACGTCTTACAGTAAGAGTGATGGCAGACTTGCTGCTGACTTCCTCATTAGGCATGACAATACACTGTAGCAGCAGTCATGTGCCTAACAGAGACATTTTGTACTCTGAAATGTACCTATAAGAGAATTACAACACTTGAAAAGCACAGAACTATCTTTCCCAGAGCATTTCTTTCACAAATATTACAATTTAAATCTTACTCAATGCACCCTTTCTGAATTTAAAAATTAAGGAAACTCAAGGCAACACAAAAGTAGCATTTGTAATCCACTAGCAAGATTCAATCTTCTGGATATATGTTGCACTAGATCTAATCCAAATAAGAAGCTATGATGTCAGATTGCACCACTTCCCTGAAACTAGCAGTATGATTTAGGGCTGGTGTATACACAGTGATTTGATTACTTTTACTTACACAAAATGCTACTTATGTCAGATTCTCATTCTGTTTTCCAATATTTACTTGAATAAGTTCTTGAAAGACAGAAGTCTTGACACCTTATCTGTGTTTTCAGTAATTCACAGACAATGCAAGGAAGGGATCATACTACTTCAATAACACTATACCATCTCTAAACACCAATGATTATTCAATCTTCTGTAACTGCTGTTATTTCTTCCCCAAATACTGGTTTCAAAGTCATAAATCACATACTACTTCTTAACTACTACAGCTAGAAAGTTAGCATGCACTGAAGCTGAAGTAACAGCTTTCAACTCTCAGAAAAATAAGTTTATAGTGATGAATATTTTTATGCTCAATCTTCCCCTTTCCCCCCTCCAAAACTAATTTGAACAAATGATTTCGCCGAAGTCAGTCAATCGTGAAAGATTTTATACTCCCCCAAACAAACTCGTTTGCCTCAGATAACCTGCAATAATTACTTATAAAAAAAAAATATTGAAAGCTTGCTAAGGGTATATGCTCTACATTGACAAGCATTCGATATAGTTAGGCAGATCTAATTCACAAAGGAAAAGCTGTAAGGAACCTGAAACGAGACTTAACAGGACAGTACTTTTAATTTGATTTTTGGCTTCTTAATGCTGAGATGCAAGGAAGTACACATGCAAATACAGTAATCAGCAGTCAGATCCTGCAGAACTGGGAGTGCTTCCACTTCACACCATGACCACAGTTCTCGTCAGAATTCTGTGTATCTCCACAAGCTGCTCAGGCACCTTACAGAGGCACAGGCGGCCCCTTGCAGTGGTAAGTATATACTGCAGCAAAACAAACACATGATACAGGGAAATGTTTGCTCAGTTGTTTTCTGGTGACATATTCTGTCATGAACATTGCAAGGCATATCACTAGGCATGAGGAAAGTAGTTGGCACTACAATATAAAGTCTGCCACTTTAAAATAGTTCAAATAGGACAATGTTCACTAAAATGTTCTGATCCTATTTAACCGCATCAAAACAGAAATTATACCAGAGCATGAAAGCATTTGAATCACCTATAGAACTTAAAAGACTAAGCCTCACTGATGTGCAGTGAGACAGACTACTATATGATGCCTCAGATTCTAGAGGTTCCACCTCTACAGTTAGAAAAACAGCAAAAATTCCAGCTTCAGCTTTTCATTTCTGCCATTTAAGAACATATAACTGACCTGGTATGAGAATGTCAGTACACGGCAGTTGATAGATGACTAGTAAAATCATACTAGAGGAAAATACGAAAGGCTGATAAAAGGCATAAGTAGGCCATTGAAAGGAATCACCTATTGAGAGAATGGGGACATTAAAAAAAACACCAGCAGCAAAGGCTGAATGCCAGTATCATTAGAAATAGTTTACAGATTTGAGTGACATCTGAGGTTTAACGCATAATGGAAAATATTTTTTGGCTATGTTTATTACGCTCATCTAGCAGTCTTTGATCTGTTTTTTTTTTTTTTTACAACAAAAATAACTTATATTTTGAGTCTGTCTGAATGGCAACCAGCTGGTGTAACAGTGGTTCATACTGATAAGTGATGCCAAATGAAAGACCTGGCTTTGAGTTCACCTGCCTATGGTTAGAAGGAGGCTAGGTTCAGCCACTCTAAAGGAGAAAAACTACAATTCATAACACTTGCAGACCTCATCTTGCTGGCTCAGAGGAACAGGAGCTTGTGTTTCAGAAGTAACTGCCTGCTTTCCTAACAGAAAATGAAACACAAGTCAAAAGCAAGGCATGACAAAAAAAGTGCTATCTTCATTTAAAAAAACCAACCAAACAAACAAGGAAAATAGAGAACAGAACACGCACATTCACTCTATTTTACCTACCATAGATTCACTAATAAGCAGCAACAGTAAGGCTTCTTCTGTATTTTCTTGTGGACAAAAGATGCTGTTTAAAACGAGAATTTAATTATTTAAGCAGAACACATTACTTTTAGGAGTAGCTTACACAAATACAGTAAGAGTACCGTAAAAACTGGAAAATTTCCAGAAAAGAGAACAAAGAGTAACTTGCATAGAAAAAATGATTGGTTAAAATGCATTTCTTTGCAATGCTCTAAATTTGCATTTCAGAAAAGTTGGCCAAATACAGTAAGAGAACACCACCACCACAGTTGTCAGAGTTGAACACATTCAAGTATCCCAAAATTGCACATAATTTGACAACTGTAAAAACTGCACCCATAGTTTAACTAGCCTCTGGCACCTAATCTATCTGAGCTGAATCTACATCACTGATTCAAAGGCCAGCAACAAGGAATTCTCTCACAAGAACAAGATAACTTTTGTATTTTAGGCAATATGTGGATAAATAATTCTCTTAGTCTTTCATTAGATATGCTTGAGAATTGATTTTCTGATGCATTCAATAGCTGTGAATATTTTTAAATAGAGCCATGGCAATGTCTGCCTGCTTGCCATGACCACCGCTACTTCCAAGCAGTTAAAATATTTGCTTTTAATGAAGTACACTTCCTTATGATTTAATACTGAAGGTTTGCATAGGATTAGTCTGCAAACTTTACTGCTTTCTCCGAACACTGCATGCTTTCTGAATATTTTCCTGTGCTGGTGGACAGACAACAGTAATTGCATTGAGTACATGACTGGTAGGAACTCATTCATTCTCTGTCTCTCTCACACACACACACACACACAAACCTCAACCAGTGACTGTTTTAACTCTTCAGATTTCTTTCCTTAAACTGTTTCTGAATTAGCACACGTCCTATTTCCTGTTAATTCAGACCAACAGTTCCACAATTAACTGTCTAAATGTAGCAAGTAATTTCTTGTTGTTAATAAGCAATTCCTATAGTCTAGAGGGTGCTTAAACTACAGTAAGTTACAAACAGGAAACAAAACTTGTCTTAGATCCAAACATCTTTTGTGGGTTTCTTTAAATGCACTAGAAATTTAAGCAGTAATTAAAATCCTGAAAGAAAACGGAACTAAAGCACATCTGAACTTCAGGCGGTTTCAAAACAACATTGTGACCGTTTTACAGCAGCTAAGACCCCAGGGAAGTTGTTTTGTGGTTGGATTTTTATTTTTTAATCAATGCAAGTTGCTCACTGAATTTTTAAGAGTATTCTATATCTTAGAAGATGTTTTTATTTTCACATAACCAAGAAATTTCAAAACACAGTTACTCATGAATAAGAACCACCCAGGACAGGGAATGAGAAGTGAAGAGGAAGTATCAGAGCGCTCCCCATTTACCTATTGAGCCTTCAATGCAGAATTTAGCAACTTGAAAGTAGATTTAACCTGACCGACTGGCAATGGTTCCCAGAAAGCAGAATAATGATTGGAAATAGCTGCTGGAGAAATTACTTTCTCAGAGAAAAACAGGAAAGTTGCCCCAAAGAGAACTACTAAAAAGTCACTTATCAAAACAAAAAAAACCCGTTATTTTCTCCTACAACTTTGAATATACTTTGGTAAATAAGCTGATGTTTGCCTAAAACAGTGAAGATCCTCTTCGTGCAGAAATTACTGGGAATTTTTTTTGACCTGTGTATGCAAAAAGCTCAATTTATTTGACAGAACTCAGATATTTTCTGTCTCCTGACAGATGCAGGCATAGGAGCAAAGTAATTCCAAGGTAACAGGGCAGAGCAAAAGAGGCAACTAGAAACATGAAATGGCTACCAACCAAAGGCAAACCAAAAAGTTTAACAGTTCTTTAACTGAGGATAAAGAAAAATGAAGAGGCAGTAACACAGAGAGCTACAAAATCATAAATGGTATCAGCCAAGTCACATTCACCATCCTCAAAAGAACACAATGCAGTTACTTAATATATCAGGCAACATAACAGTACATCTCATGCTCAGAGCTGTTGGTCAGATGAACACCTAGTAGGAAGTCTCCTATAGGTCTGTCTTGCTATATATTGTCTTACTTTCAATCACTGCTGGAGACGAGACACTTGGCTAGACATGTTTTATCCGATCTGGTAATAATCACTCTGATGTGATGGAAGAAAATAACTTAATTACGTGCTTTGTTGAAATTGTGGAACTCCTCGTTTGCACGTCCCAAGAACAAGAAGTTTACACTAAACAAAGCCCCATTTTTGCCAGGAGGCATGTTTCTACAAAAGGATGAGTTGAGAATGAAGAACGCAAGTCTGAGACTGAGCCTGAGAAAACTGATATAAGTATTCTAGATCAAGGAAGGAGAATTGCTAGAAATCTTTGAAAATAAGGGCCATTCTACTTGCTAGTAATAATGACACCATAATTTTGTGGGCTTGCTACTGTATAAAGTATTAATTAATGGAAATCTACAATAAATGCAGCTAAACAACTCAAATGCCTGCAGTATGAGTGTTTTATGTCACAATATACTGTGAAAATTAAGCCAAAACGTCTCTTCAGAATCTAAGCTAGGACTACTTCTATAAGCAATCTACCATAAAAGCAGACTCTTTTCGCATAGCAAGGTCACATTATGGGAAAAAAGCTTTCATATTAATTAATAAGGCATACATACTGTAAGAGAGGAACAGCCTGTTCTTCAGGATTTGCTGTGTGAAACCAAGTAGTTTCAAGAATGAGAAAATGTGTGACTCTGCATAAAAGAGATTTCCTCATGTTTGGGCAACAAATGCATACTTTTTAAGTCCAGTGATCAAGTGACCAACAGTGATGCCCAAACCAGGTATTTCTTTTTAACCAAAAAGGTTGCCTGCATGTACAGTTTGTTAATTATGTACTTGCAGGGAAACACAGTAGTTGTTTAGGCAAATCGAATGTTCAACTGTATGCCTGCATCTTTTCCTAAAGCTCAAAAGACCGTTTTTTAATGACTTCACATCCTAGACATAGTCAGAAAGACTGAAATTAAAAAACTCACAATGCCCACATTTTAATGCAGCTGGACAACAATAGTAAAAAAAATAAAATAAAATACTTCTTTGGAGAAAAAGAGTCAAAAATTTGACATGGAACAGGCAACAGTCTCCTCAAAAGAGATTCCCAGATCACACTGATTTTGCAGATTCACATAACAGTTGAGGTTGGAAGGGGTATCTGTGGATTGTTTAGTATAGCCCCTCCACTTAAAGCAGAGTCAACTGGCACGTGGCTCAGGACCATGTCTTGTTGGATTTTGAGTATGTCCAGTAATATTCTCCAGACTCCACAAACTCATCTGTAAAATTTTTTTCTTAAGTTTAAACGGAATTTCAATCTTCTCCATCTGCACTACTTAGCCCTGTCCTACTACAGCAAATCACAGCCTTGGCTAAATCATTATCCCCAGTGCTACAATCTATTTCTCAGTTCTCTGGCTCACAGTGCTTTCTAGCATGTATCAAAACAAGCAAGCAATAGTTGTTGAATATATTAAATATTTATATATAAAATACAAGATCTCACAAGGGCTTGTGCATGGAATACAAGTAGAGCAGTGCAAAGGTTGCAGACTATGTAAAACTAGCATGCAACAAAGTTTCATCAGATCAAACTTAGTATCAATGACTTAAAAAATAAATTAAAAAAAGACAGTGCCAAATGGTTACGATTTCACCAGTATGCATTATTTTCAGGCAGCAAGCTACACCCAAGAACTGTAATAAAGTGCAAAATTTTGACAATATATATTTTTGGCATTGTCAGAGTGTGTCTAAGGAAAACAACTTTACCTTAGAAACCATTTTTTATTTGATCAGATCACAAAAAACAAGCTATTAACTTTTAAGAAAAAATTCAAATTCAAGGAAATGGCTATGCACATTAATACTAATACGAATGGTGATGGTTTTGAAAACCCCCCATGCATTTTCAAGAAGGAAGAGATACACACCAAAGCTACTCTAGAATTAACCATGGGATATACTATACAAAAACGATCCATAGCATACCACTTACCTGAATCAATAAAAGAGTAAAACTCAACAAAAAGGTGGCATCATAGAGAATGCCAAATATAACCCAAGAAGATTAAAAGGTAGCTGCCTTGGGAAATAAACTACCTTTGAAATTGCTAGATACATTTTGGTTTTTCACAATGTTTCAGGGATGAATTTGAATCTCCGTATTGCTAACTCTCTCCTTTCTATGATAAAGCAGAATAGAGGTCTAGAAACAGCATGCAACTTTTAAAATGTGCAGTCTCAGATTGACCACTCAGTTCATGTTTTCTTTTGTATCCCAGGTACAATAAGAGATATTGACTCTACCATATACCCCAGTATAGGACAAAAAAAAAAAATATTTTGAGAATCGAGAACAAAAGGTCTCATGCATGCAGTGCAAACTTCTGCTTGCAAGAGCATGTTGCTTCCCTAGTTCTCTTCAGGGAATATATATATACACACACATATACATACACACACAGCATGGGAAACATTCACATTCACATTGCCCAATTCCTTCTACGTTTTCAAAAATATAAACTGAATTACCCAGTGCACTTGGTAACAATCGCAATTATAGAAACAAGAGAGGTATAAACTCAGTCATACTTTTCTCCAGTGTATACCCGCGGTCTTCTACTGAGCACGTAATTCTTAGTATTTGAACCTTTTCGAAGTGGATCATCTAGGGGTGACTGGTGAGGAGGATCTTCCAATGGATTCCAATAACTCTGTTCACACATGCCTCGTAACAAAATTTCAGCCAGTTGTCTTGCTATTGTCTGTAAGAGTGAAAGATAAATACTGGACCATTTCTAATGAAGACAGTCATGTAGAATATATTGTCTGTTCTTTTAAAACATCCCAAAACCCAGGCATACTGCTGTTTGAAGGGTACAAGTACCCAGTTCAAGTCTCTAAACACAAAGGAAAAAAATGGCAATAACAAACAAATTTTTCAATTTTATCAGTTAAATCCAAATACTTCTGAAGTATCAACACCACCAGCTCTTGCTCCTAAGAGTGGAGCATATCCAGGTATATTTTCAGATATTTTGTGCTCAATAACCTCTACTGCCTCACCATGCCTGGAGCAGATGTTTCTGTGGGAGAGACCACAGTGGAGCAGATATTTCCCTGCGGTCCGTGGAGAGGACCACAGTGGAGCAGATGTCCACACTGCACCCTTCTGAGAAGGCCATAGTGGAGCAGGTTGATACTCCCTGAAGGAACGGCAGCCCATGGGAGGGATCCCATGCTAGAGCAGGGGAAAAGTGTGAGGAGTAAGGATCAGCAGAGAGGAACTGTTATGGACTCACTGCAACCCTCCACCCCCTATGCACCACTCAGGGAGTGGGAGGGTAGGGAGAGGAAGTAGAAAAGTCAGGAATGAAGGATGGAAGTTGAACCTGGGAAAAGGGGGTAGGAGGAAGGTGGTTTAGTTTTTGTCTTTGTTTCTCACCATCCCACTCTCTTTTAATTGACAATACATTAATTTTCCCCCAGTCAAGTCTGTTTTGCCTGTGACAGTAACTTGTAAGCAAACTCCCTGTCTTCACCTCGACCCACAAGCTTTTCTATCTGATTTTTTTCTCCGTTGTGTTAAGAAAGGGGAGTGAGAGCACAGCTCAGTGGGCATCCGGCAGCCATCCAAGGTCAATCCACCACAGACAGTTATAGTCCAAACCGCAACTGACTGGGGCTTTGACAATTAGCGCTTGAAGATGCTGGTGTTTGCTGTTCACTGTTGGTAAGGCTCAGTAAGAGTGAAACGGGGTTGTAGATCAGCATGAAAAAGTTTACTTTGATCAACTATTCTTGACACCACATATTTAACTGTAGAAATACTTACAAAAATATTATTTAAGTAAATAATAGTAAAGCTTTGAAGTCATCTTATAATCCATAACTACCAGGTTAATCTCCTCTTTAATGTCTAATACCTGTGCCTACAAGCTGCACAACTATATCTCACGATGATGAAAACTCAGAAATTAGTACCAGGGCAATAGAAAGAATGCAAGATCTACATTTGCATCAGAATTGGCAGTATTTCCCAGCAACAGATGTGTAATGTTTAAGCCATGGACAGCACCATATGATCTGCAACTTCCGCCTTGACTCCTATACCATAAGAAACACTTCATCTTTTATTCAGTTAAAGCTTGCAATATTATCCCTCTCCATTGAAAGTCCATTATTTAATAATTTTAATATCCCTACTAGGAATCAGTTATTAAATTAATTAAGAAACCAGTTACCTTCCTTATTACTACTTCGGAAGTTTTAAAGGCTTAGTATTAGGAAACTAATCTAGAACATTTTGAAAATCATTAAATTAGAGCAAAAGATATAAATAAGCCTTATCCTTTTACTATATAAAAGATGCAAAAAAGATATATCACTTTTGCTAAAGGTTTATTTTATGACAATATAAATAAATCTTCATGATTTTGCTTTTATTATTTTCCTTTAAAAGGCTTTATCACAAAAATAAAGAAATGATAACTTCTGAGTTAATAGAACACTCACAAAGTTGCTGCACTCTGTCCTCACTCCCATTACATTACAAAAACATGAAACAACACCTGTATGAAACTATGGTAAGTCATAAATAGGGCAATAATGATTAAGGTTGAAAGTATGATCAGAGACCAATCAGGTTTTAACCATAGCCACGAAAAGGAAAGAGAAATAGGCGAGAGACTGGTTATCAAACATTCCCTTTTTTTTTTTTTAAATCATTCACTTAAGCAACGAAACGTAACCTTATAAAGTGGTGGATAACATGCTGATCAATATGCTGTGTATCAGATCATTTGTCTTTAACTGATCCACTACATTTATGCTTTACTTGCCAACTAAAATTCAGATGCTGCAATAGGAATGTGGTTTAATATAACTTACCATTCGCAGATTTTGTGTAGTTCTTGTTTCAACAGCTCTTAGTAACTCTCTAAATCTACCAACTCCTCTCGTCAAGTTCCTGTAGATAAACATAGAATTTGACAGTATTCCAACTTGGATGTAGTAACACCCTAATATATTACTCGATAAAGTTGTTAAAATCCATGCTATCATTTTTTTCCCCTGCATATCATCATCGCCTTTCTGTGAGATAGATAGATAGATAGATAGATAGATAGATAGATAGATAGATAGATATTTTCATCTGGGAACCCCACCACTGATTACTTTAACAAAATTCCCTGCCAGTTTCTTGAAAAAAAGAAACATTTGCATGATCGGTAGATAGTTCAAGAGAAAGCAAGGAAAAGTGTAAGAAGTGGCAGCCCAAAAAGGGAAAAAAACAACGTGAAGTTGGTCTCACTACTACAATGGTTTTAATTTTCAATTACATTAGGCTTCAAAGTGTAACCTTTAGGAAAAAAAAAATCCTAAACATTCCATTTTAGCTGCCTCTTGACACCTTACAATAGGGAAATTAAAAAAAAAAAAAGTAGTAAATATTGTAATCCTCAGTGAAAGGAACGTAAGATTTTAAACTCCTTTTCAGAGACGAAAGAGCACAAACACAGCAAAAGGCCCACTGTGTGGCCAGAAGAGGACTTGGGGATATCAGTGTTCTGTTCTCGACTCCAGCTGGCTTGTGGTACAGCTTCTGCAACTCAAAGTTTCTTTGTCTATGCTTCTTCCACTTTTGCTGCTTAAACAACTTTTGAGGAGATTCAAGACCCTCAGAGAGGAGGCATCGTTCATACTAAAAGTTTTAGCAGATCCGAACTGTCTTCTCAATCAACAGATTATTTTGGGTGGTCTTACAGCTTTATCTTTTTCTCATCACTGTACCAGTTATCTCAGTTATCTGTTTTTTTTATTGCACTTGAAAAAGGTTGAGAATATTTTATTTTATACTAATACAGCTTGTCTTTGAACTGGTGAAAGACTGGGTTGGCTTTTTGCTGAGCTGAACAACTGAATCCTGCAACCTCAACATGTAACAAAGGGCAGTCATTTCACTATTTGAAGTTTAGTTGCAAAACAAAATTATTTGATCAAAAGTGTGTTTTGTGTTAAATCATTGCTGTTATGTCATATAGTTGTATTATCTTAAGACGTGATTTTACGTGCAAGTTGCATAACATTACCTAACACAGGCTCAAAAGTGAAAAGAAATACTACGTATTGTGTAAGCTTTTTATAAGTAAAGCACTATTTTGCTGCACTATAAAGCTAATGTTGAAATTGCCTTCTTTACTGTGATGTCTTTATTTACAAATATATTTAAAATACTGGTCTTCTGAATTGCAACTTCATACAAATTCAAAAAAAGCCACCATTTTTACACAGATACTGTCTTTAAACCTAGTTGCAGAACACCTGAAAGCAGACTGCTTGATGCAAGAGATCTTGCTATAGAACTGTAGAACTCTTACCACTTTATTTAGAGACCAACTCATGTATTTTACTCTTCAGATTACATGAGTGAGGTAATCTCTGTTCTGTTTTATATAATAAAGGATTATCAGTGTATTTCAAAAACTTTAGTCTCCAGCACAGACAGACATCTTTCACTGGCAGAAGTTCACCTTCTAAAACACTTTTATATAAAAGCTCATTTAAAAAGTATTAGCATTTCCAAATAACAAAACCTGTATGACCACGTTGAAAGTTATGTCAAAGTAAGCCACCAGTTGGTTAAAAAGAAATAATCACCAGTCACACAAGAAATAATGATTGATTGTAAAAAGTCCACGTGTAATAGCAGAGCTTGACTATAGAGTGACCAGTTAGTGCGTTCTAAAGAAAATTAATCTTGTGCATACATCTAACATCGAAAAAACTGCATGAAAGAGTATATTTCTTGATATATTTTACACAGGCAGGCCTCTTAATGAAGTAAGTACAGAAAGTCAGTAGGCCAAATTTTTAGAAAACTTCTGAACTCAATGGAAGCTCGATACCTTGGGCACCTTTGGAAAGCCAAAATACATACCATTCAGCAATACCACATGCCAGATATTTTAGAGAGCCAAAACCAGACCACTGGAATCCCAGCTTTAAGTCCTCTGCTCTAAGTGCATATTTCTCATGAATGGAACTTTCTTTCAAAGCCTGGATTGCAAAGTCACAGATGTGTCCTCATAACAAGATTTTTTTAAAAAACAGACAGATTTGTCAAAAAACTGCAAAACTGTCATAAAAAAGCAAGAGCTTGTTAGCTTGAAACACTTATTTCCCAGTACAGATGAAACATACACTATGTAGTAGAACTTCTAATCACAATAATTTAAATTTTGGTGAAATTTTAGGAACTAGTATTTTTTTCCATATTAAGTATATGTCTTTTGATGTGTTACAAGAAAAAAAAAAAACTTCATGAAAAAGTCTGCAACTTTTAAAAGTCCTTAAGAACTTCATGACAGATGGTTATTAGTTACCTATTACATTTGTACGAGCATCTGCAAGGGACTGAAACTTGTGACTGAAGTTCTACTGTATCATGGAAAAAGCAGTAAGATTGTACAAGAAAAAAAACCAACTTAAAATACAGAATTAGTTTTTGCTTCATAAAGCATTTAACACTGATCCACTGCACAAGTGAACACAAATACAATACAGATTCGTCATCTTCTACACGAAGTGTATTAAAATAAAATACACTTCAAAACTAGAATCTAAATCACCCAAAAATTGAGTTAAATGCTTTGAGAGACAAGTAATGAAGCAAAATATACCACGAACAATATGGCAGATCACTGCACTGCTTTTAGCAAAGTACATTTCCTGTATTTGTCAACAGTTTGTAACATTGGGGAGAAGAGGGTGGCTGCTGTTCTGGCACATACTTTTCCTGCCTGGCCTAGGAAGCACACAACGTTTACCTGCTTTTCACTAGGATGTGCCTTCACATTAGCAGTTCCACCCGTGCTGATAAAATGCCAGAGCAAAAGGGCAGGTTAACTTGGAAAACAACGTCCCACAGTGTCTGTAAATGACTTTGAGATCCCTTCCCTTCTCAAGACAAGGAATTTTAAGGTACATTAACATGCACTCAGAGGTGACACATTTTCAGTAATTTCAGACAAGACAAAGACACAGATAGACACTGCTAGTTACGTATGTGTGTGTTTAGATGACTGCTTCCCATCAGAACATGTTTGAGTCAAGCCCTTTGAATTTTATCTTCCTAGTTTTTAACAACTAATCAAAATGTTTGTTGCTTTAAATCTTCAAGAAAAGAAACCACTACTTTGACTCTAAGTAGCACTATGCCAGTTAAAGACTGAGAACCAGGATTCAGAGGTACAATCTACTATTTAAAGTCTATACAGATTGATACCCTTAGGGCTAATTTGCATCCTTTTGTCTATGTATTTGCACCTTAAACCCCAGCAATTTATGTTAGACCCTAATTATTTATTCTGGTGCAAGATCAACTTTTATGGTCCTTTGAAAACTTCAGGCATCATTTCTGTTTAGAACAATGAAAATACTTTAACTGCATATATGCAAAGGTGCTCACTCCTAAACAGAGAGAGAGAAATCACTAACTGTAGATATGATACAAGGCAAGTGCAGGAAGAAAATTTAAGGGGAAGTAAGGACAGAATTTCAATGCAGAATCAGAAGACCTGAATATACGCATACAGCCCACCAGTAGCAAACTTTTGGCACAAACATGTTTGTCACCATCACCACCAAGGAGTCTCTTGGGTTTAAATAAGCATGTTTGGCATCAGACACCACAGTGCTTTGGCATTAGTGGTCCAGATAAATCTCACACACCAGACAAATACTTCTTATCTTTGTGTTTTTAAACATACACACATAGAAAAAAAGGTAGAAAAGAATGAAATAAACCACTCAATGAGAAGAAGCCTATATTTGAAAAATGTTAGGATAAAAAAAATCAAACATTATTCCATATAAGAAAGGGAGTGAGATCTAATCACAATATATTCAAAACAGGCTACACAAGAAGTGTTTTAAATTTAACCTCAGAAAGGTTGATAAGATTAATTTTACTTTGTATTTACAGCATATTTTGATAATATCTTCTCCAGCAGTGTGAGAACGGCTTTGTTTGTCAGGCATTTCCCTTACACTTCTCAATTAAAAAACCCAACTATTTAGTTTAACATTGTCTTTTACAGATTAAACATGGAATTAGAATAAATTCTTGCTTGGTGAGCTTAGAACAAACCTCAACTGCTCTGCAATTTGGTCCGTACTTCTCCCATTTAAGAGAGAAAAGTATATCCAGAGCCATGTCAGCAAACAGGCTAAGTTACTTACACTAGCCTGACCTACCTCATTACTGAGGCTTACTATAGCTCATTTAAAAGATATTCATGTTTTAAAAGGAAAAAAAAAAAAGAACAATGAAATCTAGATTGCTTGATCAAAGTGATGAAACAGAAATTGCTTTTGGAATTGAGCCCACTTCCCAAATGCATGTTCTCTCTCTCTCTTTATTTATATACAGAAAAAGAAATGCAATGTTTGTAAACTCAGTGGTACATTTTAAGCTTTAAAGTTTGGGGGTTTCTCCCAAAAACTTAAATAGCAAAGAAAAGAAAGGTATTTCTTTTAAAGGGAAGGAGTAAGGGCAGGCAAAACTCTTGATGCACGTGCCAGTCAGAACAGTGGCCTTTCAGTTACTTCAGTATGACAAACATGTTTATAAAAAAATTATAACTATGATTTAATTCCATACACTAGCTAATAACTTTGAGCCAATTAAGAGTAATTTACACAGTATTAAGACCAGAAATTATTTTACATTGAATCCAGTTACTATGTAAGCAAAAAGCAAGAAATTTGTCAAATCAGGAGACTAACTCTTTAGCAGTAACAGAACAACATCCTAATTCTGAGCCATGCTGTTTGCCATACTGGACCAATTGCTTTATATAGCCCTACAAAGATGTGTTTAAAAAAAATAAAATTAAAAAGGGCTGAAATTACATGGCTTTCTGCAATAAATTTATTAAAGGTCTGACCAAATGGACAAAGCTAAGTCTTCTGCACAACTGATGATGCTTCAAATGGTTGTGACTAATGTCTGTGTCTGTTTTCCTTCAGGTTTAAGGGGGGAGCATAATTTTATCCACAGTTAGAAAAATAATGTAGCTAATGCAATCCAAGTCACCTCAAGCAAACTTCCTGGCAAGGTTTAGATATCTATCTCCAAAAGGCAACACAGTTGCAACTTCAGACAGTTCTGTTTTCCCTCTAAGGTTTCCCTCTCTTCCTTTCATACTTATACTTTGCATAGTCTCACAATACTGTATAATTTCCACTAAACATTGATTATCACTGGGTATTACTTTCTGAATTACACGTGGAAAATCCTTTATTTCCTGCCAGAATCCAAACTACTCGTTTTTTTAAGCACACTTAATTAAATAATTAAAAAAAAAAGCATCACGATGCACTTCTTGCTTCACCCATTGTTAACTCATACAGAAAGAAAAATCCCAGGTATCTCAAATTCACTACAGAAGATCATGCTTGATGGTTCTTGTTTGATGTTTGGGCTTATAAGTGAAACATCTTCAGTGTGCCATTACAGCTACTCAAGCCCAAGGATTTGAAACAGCCCAATCAAGCAGCAATTCTTGCATTCATGCATTCAAAATGAACATACTTACTGCCTAGACTGCAGTTCCGCCGGTAGCTAAGTCTACCTTATGGTTCACTACTGAAAGACGGAGGTCTCATTCTCCCCATCCTCCTCTCTTGGTGTTTGTTCCCCTTTTCCACCATTATTCCTTCTTCACATCTTCCTACTCTCACTTAAATGGTCCTACCTCTTTTCTCACAGCCACACCAGCCATTATCACACCTTCCAATAAATCAGTTTTTCTCACTGAAATGGCAGAAGGCTGTAGTTTCTTTGCTGTTTGTTTTCTGCTGTTTTGGAGAATGAAATGACTCCACAGAAGAGCCAAACAAGTACCTGAACCAGCAAAAAGCATACAAGAAAACTGCATGCCAGTAGTGCAGGTATGGGGAAGATGAGAGCAGGTAGCTCTACTTTACAGTGTCGGGATGCTACACATTTTGTTTACTACTTCTCTTGACACCACCAACTCAGCTCCTCCTCAGAATGGTCTTTCATATAAGTGTATATATACACAACACACTAGATACATGTATACAGGGCAACAAGAAAAACTTCTGCATGTCAGTGATAAAAGGAAGACTAGGGAAGATGTGGGCCCTCTGGAAGGAAACAGGAGACCTGGTTACCCAGGATATGGAGAAGACTGAGGTACTCAATGACTTTTCTGCCTCAGTCTTTACCAGCAAGGGCTCTAACCATGCTGGCCCAAGTTGCAGAAGGCAAAGGCAGGGACTGGGAGAATGAAGAACCGCCCGCTGTAGGAGAAGATCAAGCACGAGACCATCTAAGGAACCTGAAGGTTCACAAGTCCATGGGACCTGATGAAATCCCTCTGCGGGGCCTGAGGGAACTGGCAGACAAATAAGTTGCCAAGCCACTATCCATTACATCTGAAAAGTCGTGGCAGTCTGGTGAAGTTCCCACTGACTGGAAAAGGGGAAATGTAACCCCCATTTTCAAAAAAGGAAAAAAGGAAGACCTGGGGAACTACAGGCTGGTCAGTCTCACCTCTGTGCCTGACAAGATTGTGGAGCAGATCCTCCTGGAAACTCTGCTAAGGTACATGAAAAATAAGGAGGTGATCAGTGACAGCCAACATGGCTTCACCAAGAGCAAGTCATGCCTGACAAATTTGGTCTCTAAACTGGAGAAATACAGATAGCATGGATGGACCACTTGGTGGAAAAGGAACTGGCTGCACGGTCACACTGAAAGAGTTGCAGTCAATGGCTTGATGTCCAAGAGGAAACTAGTGACAACTGACATTCCTCAGGGGTTGGTACTGGGAACAGTGCTGTTCGATATCTTTGTCAGTGACACAGACAGTGGGATTGAGTGCACCCTCAGCAAGTTTGCTGATGACACCACGCTGTGTGGAGCAGTTGACATGATGGAAGGGAGGGATGCCATCCAGAGGAACCTGGACAGGCTTGAGAGGTGGGCCCATGCATCAAGTTGAGCACTCAACAAGGCCAAGTGTAAGATTCTGCATGGGGGTCGGGGAAATTCCAAGCACAAATACAGGCTGGGCGGAGAATGGATTGAGAGCAGCATACAGGTGAAGGACTTGGGGGTGTTGGTTGATGAGAAGCTCAACATGAGCCAGTAACGTGCGCTCGCAGCCCAGAAGGCCAACTGTATCCTGGGCAGCATCAAAAGCAGCATGGCCAGCAGGTCAAAGAGGCAATTCTGCCCCTCTATTCCACTCTCGTAAGAGTACCTGGAGTACTGCAACCAGCTTTGGAGTCCTCAGCACAGGAAGGATGTAGACCTGTTAAGCAGGTCCAGAGCAGGGCCACAAAGATGATCACACAGACTGAGCACCTCTCCTACGAGGACAAACAGAGAATTGGGGTTGTTCAGCCTGGAGAAGAGAAGGCTCCGGAGAGACCTTATAGCAACCTTCCAATATCTGAAGGGAGCCTACAAGAAATCTGGAGAGGGACTTTTTACAAGGGCGTGTAGTGATAGGACAAGGCAGAAATGCTTCAAACTGAAAGAGGGTAGATTTAGATTACATATTAGGAAGAAATTTTTCACTATGAGGGTGGTGAGGCACTGGAACAAATAGGCCAGGGAAGTTGTGGCACAAAGACCAAGTTCACAAAAGGACTTCCGCAGTTACTACAGAGTGCATTAGAAGTCTTGCCCTTTGCCTCTTATCATTTTGCAAGTTTTCCTTTCAAGCAGAGATCTAGTCAGAGGAAGAAATGGGGGTAGATTAAGAAGGTGACAAAGAAAATGATAAACAAAAAAAGTCTACTCTTGAATTCACAAAAACAGTGCTAAACATGCCAGAAAGTTTTTACTAAGGAAATAAATTAACAGAGAGAATAAAGTAAATCCAATTTACTCTGGCAAATATGCAATATTATATTACACATCAGTCAATTTGTACGTTCATAAACTTTAAAGAGTTATTTTATCTATATTTAAAAGAAAATATAAAAAATCCTACAAAACTAGGAAGAAGAATGTGCAGCACAAACCAGTGATTTCATTTAGAATACCAAACTGAAGACCTAGGAGGCCACTCAGTTTAATAACAAGCATGATAAAAGCATGGAGAACTTCAGCAGAGGGACCAACACGGCCATGGTTTTACAACCTGTCCTAAAGATTCAAAGGTCAGAAATCAGCAGCAGAAACCATAAAGGAAGTATACTCTGATAAGATGCAAGATTTTAAGCAGCAACAAAACAGCTGGGATGCATCAAAGTGTAACATTTGACAGAATCCAAAGAGGTAATCTGAAGTGACAGGTCACATACTATCAGAGACAGTGCTGAGCAATGACAAACAAGGCCAAACCCTGAGCACTGTGTGTGGTTCAGCCCTCCCACTGGTGACGCTCAAGAAGAGAAAGGGCGAGAGTAACAGAGAGCCACCCTTGCAATGAAAACAAACTAGGGGCCACACTTATGAAGAATTAAGCTGAGTTGGGAAGGGGGGATTCACTGACACCGTGTTTCCGTACAACACAACAGTCAAAGAATACTACATTTGTCAGCAGTGTGAAAACAGCAATACGTTAACTGTGAAAAATGATAGTTAAAATGAACCAGGGGAGGTAGAAGAAAAAAAATAACAGGAAACCAAAGCCAAAAAATAAGAGGTTACCAAACCCCTGCCGATTTTCTAACTCTCTTGGTAATCCCTGGAGATATTTAATTTTGAAGCTACTGCTTCTACTTAGCTAGAGATGTTAAAATCAGAAGAACATGCAAAGTTTTCCACTACTTTAAGTTATGGGCCATTTATTCATCAGCATAGTTAATAAGTGTTCCATCCTTTTATTGCCAACTCTTGTATTTGCTATCACGCTGTTACGCTAAAACAAAGTAGAATGGAGGACAATACTTCCTTTCCTCTTTTGCACACAAGGGCAATTCTGAAAATGCTTGCTAAGCTGTCTTTTATTTTTATACTGTACAGATTAATTGTGAACCAGTTTTCAATGTAATTGAATACATTAACTTGGGGAAAGGCAGGGAAAGAGAGCCAAAACTCCTCAAATTCATAATATACATAACACACAAAACGTGAGTTGTATCTACAAACAGGGACAACACTTTCTGGAAAGAAAAGCCTGTGGAAATACTTCAAAACATGTAAGAAGAATATTTTAAGCAGGGGTTTGGCCCAGATGGCCCCTCAGAGTCCCTTTCAACCTGTATGATCCTATGAATCCATACCTTACAAGTTGTAAGGGAAGGGACAAAAACAAGAAAGAAAAAAAAAAGAAAGAAAAACTTCTGGCATAGCCATGCCATGGGATACCCAGCATGTGAAGCAGTGTTCTTCAGAACAATATCAAAACCAGAAAAGGAAATAAAAACAAGAGCATTAAATACAGCAGTAAAGCAAGCATTTGGGGGGGGGAGCAGGGGAACTGCACTAAGTATTCCCTCCCCAATTTAAGGCTCCAATGACATTTTGTTTGCTGCCCGTTACAACACAACATAAAACCAAAACCTTGAATTTGCCGCTTGCAAACGCAAGCAACAGCCATAGTCAGCAAAACTTCTACATGGACTAAAAAAACTCTAAGTATCTTCTTGGAAAAAGTGAGCTAGAGTCAGAATTCCAACTGCAAATTATTAAAATTATCAAAATTCAAGATCGACTCAGATACTAACACCACTCACTCAGCATGCTTTGTATAACTAATTATTACAAAGGTTATTTGAGATGGTTTTGAATAAAAGTGATTCCTTCATGCTTATATCCACCTTAGTCCTCCATGTAAAACTGCTAGATCTTCTATCTATAACTTCACAGAGGAATCTCATTTCAAACTCTTGATGTTAAGACGCAATTCTGAGCAATAAACACACAACATATGGATTGAAAGAGAAAGCACTGTTGACAAATGATTTTTTCTGAGTATCTGAGGGAATAATAATTTCCCCTCATGTTCAAAGAGATTTTGTTTTTTTCAATGAAAACTAACCGAGTAAGAACAGTATCTTAAATAAGAATGAGGAAAGCAACTGATATGAGAGATATTAAAGTATCCTTTGAAAATGCATTTTTGTTAGAAATCATAAAAGAGTGATTTTTGTCTCTACCTTGAATATATTCTGCCTTAGTTTCTTAACCACACAAAAATGAAAGCAGTTATCTCCAGGACAAAGTTGTTTTGAAAACTGCAACAGAAGTAGTTCCCAGTTTACTTTCCAATACAGCAGTGGTATCTCACACATAAGGAATCCAATACTTCATAGGATTTCAATATTTTTGAATTTCTTCTTACTCTCTATTCTTTGTTTAATGACCAATTTGTTTTGAGACTGATGCAGGATATGCAACAAGATCTCAACGCATTCAGAGAGTGATGGATAGCTGGCGCTGTATTCTAATACAGTGGACAGCTGGTCATACAGCGTCTTGATTTATGTCAAACATTTACATAAATCCTCCTCTTATGGATTTCATCACTGTAAAATCTCCAACTGTGAGCACTATATATATGCAACAGAAGCACAATGGACTGGCTTCCATCCACTCCCCCTCACTTACTAACACAAAAGCTATATTCCTGTCCTATTCCTATTTACGTTATGGTGGAAAAATAAAAATAGATAAAAGAAACAACTTCTAAATAGACAAGTCCTTTACATAAGTAACTCTAAGGAGGTTTTGTTGTGGTTGTGCATGTCATACATTTTGTAACCCAATAAAAATCAATCATACACAGAAAAACAGTTGGGTTTTTTGTTTTGTTTGGGGGGGGAGGGGGTGGGGTGTTAATTTTCTACTGAGAAAAAGCCAGCCTCTGAGAAACACCTTCATGGAGAAGACTGGGAAGGTCGTGCTTCACTGCAGTGGTGCCAGCACAGGTAATGGCACCATGAGGAGTACAGATCTGGTCCAGGTTCCTCAGGCTTTGATTCAGCATGTGAACCATGATGTAGATTAGACCAAATTGCAGTCTGGATCCTGGACTCTGACCGAGCAATATCCTTGGAGAGGGTGTGAAATATAGGAGAAGCCGCAAAAAAGAGCTCTGAAAGCTAGTTAAGTCTGGTTTTCACATGATGGCCACCTCATTTGAGACTCCAACCAGAAAGCTCTTTTGTTTTAAGAGTGTACACTTCCAGTATATTTCTGAACACTAACACCTCAAAAATAAAAAGCACTTACAATTTAAGTTTGCCTTGTTTATTTCATAACATGAATGCAAAGCAAATACTAGGATAGAAGGATCACTGGGTACATAAACGCTGTCTTTTCTCTCTCAGGGGCATTTTACTTGAAAATAGCTATGTTAAAGTAGTAATGTCAAAGTTCCTGTGCTCACAGCTTTTCTTGGAACAACATCAGGTCTTTGAACTCGTTCAATTTGAAATTACAAAACAACTACTAAACTAAATGGAAGTTGCATAATCAGCCTGAAAGACATTTAAAGTTACATATTTTGCAATGTTTTTTAAAAAGCACATAAAAGTTTTAGAACAGCTTCTTCAACTTCTTTGTTACTCATTTCCAAGCTGAAATGTTCCTCCGCTCCCAAGTGAAAAATGGGTACGTAGTTTGATTCTTTACTAAAATTCTGTATGTTTTGGAAGAAACATTAATTTCAGATTTGTGTGTTAATAGAGCACTAAAATAACATTCTTCCATTCAGACTATTGCCACTTATTTTTTATTTTTTTAGATAATTGCTTTTCCATGTATTTTCAAAATGCCAACACTTAGCAGTTAAGCTAAGTTAGGTTTCAAACACTTTCTAGTTTTTCATACAAGATAATGCATACCTGACAGATAGTCACTTAATCCTCTACAAAAACTTGATTTCTTGGCTTAAAAGAAACTCTCTGCACAGTTAGTGAACAAAGAGGAAACAAAGTGGATCACATGGCTTTCTGGGCAGACAGCAATACTCCCTACATTACTGCTCTTCCAGCTTGTATAAAATTTATCTTACCTGCTTTTATAGTGTGTAACTGGCACATGCGCAAAAATGATGCTTCCACTCCTAGCGGAAGAAGTGTAACTAAAAGCAGTGATTAGCCAACTCACCCCTACATATACAACAACAACAACCCACTCCATAGCAAAAGGACTTCAGACAAATTCAATTCTCCAGCAGATTTTGAGAGATGTTTATTAGTACTTATTGGAGTGGAACTGAAGTCTAAAAAAACCCATCAAAAAATCCATACCATTTATTCACAGACATCTACTCAGATCTTTAAGCATGCTCTAACGCATACATTGCTATAGCCACTATGCTGGTAACAAGGTAACATTTGAACTGTCTCAAATGAATGCCAGGTTATAGTTTGGTGAAAGGAATTTTATTTCAGATTCAACTCTTATGAGTGTCAGCCTCAATTCATGAACATACACAAATAGATTCGACTGCATTGCAATATGAATAGCAGATTTAGTCCGCCTGTGAAAATAGACAGGCACACTTTTCCTCTCCTTCTCCCCCATCACTCACAAGCTCTGGTGGTTCCCTGCTTCCTCCACAGGATCTTAACATCTACAGCTTCAATTGCAAAAAAAGTTTATGTAAAAGAAATGTTTCAGTTTCTAAACTGCCTATATTAAAGATATCTACATTTCCTCTCCTTGAAAATGTTCATATAATCTTTACAATTTTAGATTGAATTCAAATTTGTCAAATTCAAGTATGTTGCAAAGCTTAATGGAAGGATCTTGAATCTAATTTCTATAAACCTAACATCAGGAGAGATGGCAAATTTAAAAACCAAACAAAACATCCTTTAAAGGAATGTATTAAAATGCATGTTACAAATTTGTCACTATTAGAAAAGTATATATTTAAAGTTCTGTTCAGTTCTGGTAGACCCAAGTTAAAAACTAAAAAAACAAAGGGACACATAAAAGCAGCAACATAACTAGCAGCCTGGAACAGTGACCATATTAGGAAATCTTGAAAGAATTGAGTTTGGCTCTAAACCAAGAAAGGAAACTAAAGGATAGAATGGCAGGAATATGTAAAATAATGACTGGCACAGAGCTATTTTTCCTAACACCTCACTTCCTCTCATACCCTCAAAAAAAGTAGCACTGGCCAATGAAATTGGAGGAAGAAATTTAAAATCAATGTGTAATTAGCTTGTAAACTGCAAGTGACCATTGTAATAAAGGCTGCAAAAAAGATTATATACTTATGTGGGAGGTAACAAGAACACCAATAGCTCCACTGTGAAGGATTAAAGTGTTCACGGCATACATTCAAGCTTTCAAAGTTCACACCAGACCAACTGATATGGTCTAGGAAAAACACTCCTATGGGCTGGATGTTCCTTACTAACCCACTGCATGACTTTTTTTACATGATTGTTTTTTGTTTTCTTAATTAATCTTAATCTGTTATGTCTATTGCTGATTCCTTTTACGCACACGTCAGATTAAATGGACCATTTCCATTCCTGGCCTTCAATCCAAATTCTTCAAAATGTGGAATTTTTAGCTTATTCTTAACCATGATTGCCACTGGGATTCTTTCAATAACTATACTTTATTTATTTTTTGTGCAAGCAAGATATTTTATTTTTAGCTCTGGTAAATGAAAAAAAAATTAACTTTCAGAACATTCCATTCCTTCTGCAATTAAATGATGAAAACAGAACTAAAATGTAACTCTCAGATCATGTGTTATTGCAGTACTACTTCATTACTGTAAGAATGAGATTTCAAAAGCTTAGTGATCATTTCCATGCTGAAATCCCTGAACAGTTTGAGAACTTGGATAGCCTTTTGTCACCCTACCATCCGTACATTAAAATCTCGAACTCTTTACAGACACTGCACAATTTTCCTTCATCTCCTGTTTATGTATTTGAAAGAATAAGAAACATTTTTGGTACAAAACAGCATTCTTATCAAGACTTCCAATATTTCAATCAAACCACATTTTCTAGTGAAATAAACAGCCTTGCTTCTGGAAATGAAAACAAGAGGAGTAAACAAAAGAGTCTATGTATCCTTTAAATTCAGATAAAGCCTGAAGCTTTTAAATCATGAAGCATTATGCTCTTTACAAATAAAGAGCCTAACTTTTCATAATTTATGATCCATAACTTAAAAATAAATTTTTAAGCTATGTGATTTCAACAAATGTCAGAAATGTACTTAAAAACCATTTGTGCAAAGTTTTGAAGCTATTAAAAATGGAGAGTTGTATTCCTTTTTTCATTTTCTGTGCTATCTGAATTTATTTTTAGGCTTTTAAGGGAAGCCTTATTTAAAATAAATTATAAAGGATCTCCCATGCAGAATCTAAAAGGATCTATAGAGCATGTACAATGGAGATTGTATACTTGTATACATACTGTTGATCTTCATGCACATTTATCCTGCAGCATAATGTTAAAATAAGTGATAACTGAAGAGATTTGGAAAAAAATTACAAAATCAAATTATAAAAATCAAGAGTTTCAATATGTTGTCAATCACTTTCTAACAGTGTCTAGTAATAAAGTAAAAGAAATTATAAATTGTTGAAGTTTAAGGTATTTCAAGTTCTCACATTTAGTAAGTAAAAGTATAAAATGCTTTGTTTAATATACCTTGATTAAACTATTTTACAAGATGTAAATAAATATAATATGGGCAGCTTTACTATTTTTATTTACTATTTTCAATCAAAATATTACTACTTCATTAATAAGAGGCCTCATGGTTATACAATCCACAATCACTAAAAACAATGATGCCCAGTTAGACCACAAATACAAAACCTAAACAAAAAAGCAAACACCAAAAATGGAGAATCAACTCTTACCCATTCTTGAAATATAAAACATGTGCTCTTTGAAGTCCTGTTTCCAAGAAAAAACCAAGTTCTTGTTCATGTGCAGTGGGCCCTGGCTTAGGGCTTCTGTTTTGTATATTGGCATTAATTACCTAAGAGAACAAAAGAAGAAGGAAAAAATGTATTTAGGAAAAAAAAAAAGAAATCCGGTTTTGTGGACTTTTACACAGAAGCTAATACTTAATGTTGGAGAAATCTTTTTCATTGTAAGTGGTGGCTAGTAGAATATTTCTATCCTTACCTCCATTCCCACGTAAATACAATTCATTTTGCTCTTGGCTATACCCTTAAAGGTAAATTCCTCACCAAGCAGAAACGCTGCTAAGAACAATTTTTTAACACTTTTTCAGTAGATTTTGTAAAGAATGGTATACAAAAAAAGAAGCCTATGAAAAAGCATATTTGCAACCTTATTCAGCAGCAGCAGGTGATGGTATTAAAAATCTAACACCCTGCTAGGTTAGGAAAGACTGCTGCAGAAGGCAGTAAGAAGATTAGAAGTGACCTCTAGGAGTGGTGGAACAAAGCACTAACTCAAAGCACTGGAACACGCTGCCCAGAGAGGTTGTGGAGTCTCCTTCTCTGGAGATATTCAAAATCCACCTGGATGCGTTCCTGTCCAACCTGGTCTAGGTGAACCTGCTTTGGCAGGACTAGATGATCCCTGAAGTTCCCTTCCAAACCCTGCAATTCTGTGATTTCCAAAAAACAATTTAGATATAACTTAATTTGTATTACATCAACATTAAACATGCTCTCTCAAAATGAAGAGCTATCAGCTTTCATCTGCCTTCATATTCACCAGTCTACCAGCCACTAAAAGACAATAACAAAACAAACAAAAAAACCCAAACCAAAAAACCCTCAGAAAATAAAAATGTGTATGTTTTTTAAAAAAATGTGAATTACTTTTCTTTCCCCTTCCTTTTGCTTGTGTGACCCTAACTGTGTCTAATAACCCCTTCAAAGAGAACTGTCAAATGACAAGCCTGAGGCTTGCAAGCAATAGGTGTGAGAAAGAGGGTTAGATTGATATTGCTAGCTTGCTTCATTCTTATAGTATTCACAAGCCAAACAATAGAGTCCAAAGTGTATTGTATTTTGTCCAGACATATCTCAAAATCCGAATAAAATGCAATAGTGTGCAACTCCTAGAAGCAAAGGGTACCATAGATTTTATTTTCTTTAAAAAAAAAAAAAAAAAAGAGTATTTATAACACTTGAAGGGTTTCTGCTAAGTGGTAAAAACCAGAAGACAAGATTAACAATGGAAACGAAAACAAGAGGAGGAAATAAAAGAGCCTATGTCTCCCTTTAAATTCAGATCAAGCCTGAAGCTTTTAAATCATGAAGTGTTACGCTCTTTACAAATAAAGAGCCTATCTGTAAGTTTCCATAATTCATAATGCATAACTTGGGGGGGGGGGGGGGGGGGGGGGGAGAAAACAGTAACTTGCCTAATATTCTGTAGAGCTGTTAGCAGGTTATATTTTGCCTAACATTAAGAAGCTCGGCTATATCAGCTTTCATCAATAAAAAACAGGTCTCCTACATATCTAGTACCTCAGATTTTAACAGCAACTGTAGTTTCATATGTACAGCGAGTAATATATTTATGAGATAAAATGACAAATGGGCTATCAAATCTGAGAGTATTGTCCTGATCCAATTTATAGAACTATTAAGATTTATCTGAAGCTCATTTACATGTTAAAATCATATGTTTATCTGTCTATCATATCTGACGATTTTTTCATTGTCCCAGAATTGTGCCTATTAGTTGAAGCAATCACACTTTCAGCTACTATTCTGGACACCCCACTGAGATGTCGAGTGTCCTGCTGACAAGTACAATGTTATTTCAAAATTTTACCTTCAAGTAGTTTTATGAAGAAGATTTAAGAGCAGTTAAGTTATTGGCTCCAAATAAAAATCAACAAGCACACCTTTCAATCTTCATAGCTTCATTTTGTATTGAATTATTTTTAAGAATTATCTGAAAAGCTAGTAAGTATATACATACAATGGACATATTCCAAGACGTGTGTTTGAAAGACTCCATAATCCCACGCTCATAAATGAACTATCATAGCGTAACAAGAGGCCAAAGATCAGCACCTTGAATATACATAGTAGTTCAGAGGAGCTATGTCCCTTTTAGACTACTAGCACTATTTTCTAAGAGGTCAGAGAGAACAGACAGAAGGACAGCTACCAGACATACGTTAAGCCACACTGATTTTTTTTGTCCAATTGTAAGTGTGCACTGAAGTCCTACGAAAACAACCATTAGACATATCTCAGTTGAGTTACCAAACTGTTGGTAACACCACATCAATGAAAGATGAGCCATGCAATTCTTCAATTAAGCAATCATCTCAGCTTACCCTTTCTATCTCCTGAAGGTACAGAAGAGCAATATCCCCAGCCTTCTCGTAGCATGTAACAATTTCTTGTTCACGGTCCACATGGAGGTTGCTAGCCGAAGAAGAAATTGGCAACTTCTCAAGACAGAGACCTGGGGACCAAAAAAAAAAAAAAAAAAAAAAAATTAATTTAAGCATTAAAAACTAATGTCGTATAATACTAGCCCTAAAAAATAGTTCAGGCTAAGCCCCTTTGGTCAGGAGAAGAAACAAAGGGGGAAAAAAACCCTACCAAAAACTTATGAAGGTATGGTCCTCTGATACAGACAGCAACAAATATATAAATAAATAACAGTGACTACTCCTTAATAATTATAAAACCAGAAGCAGCAATTTTTTTAAAGTAATTTTGATTTAAAAGACATTATGACAGTCTACCACAAAAGTACCTAGTGTCTCTCTATACCAGTTTTAAATTACTGAATACTTCACTTTTCCAGAGTGATCATAGAAACCAGGGCAGGGTGAAGAAAGACACTCAAGGTAATACTAAACTTAGAAACTGTGCAAGGCAGAAGCACATATAAAAACAAATACATTTTCCAAAAAATAAGGGGTTAAGAAATGTACTTTTAAAATTTAAGTTTAGTAAGAGGTAGCTCACTCTCAGCAAGGCACAGAAGTCTTTTCTTCTTAGGACTTATTTAACAAATACACTATCTAGTGCTTTGAAGGAAAAAAAAGTCTTTGCTTGTCTAAAATAAAAACCCAACAACTCTTACTAATCAATGCTACGTCCTACACAAGCCACTTCTATTACAGTTATTTTCAAGGTAATTAGAGAAAACACCTGGAAAGAACCTTGAGAATACTAAACTATTTATCTGACCGAGGAATCAACCAGCCCCAGACACTTGTCTAACCTGTTCTGATAAGCCTCTGTGATAGGGATGCACTTGCCTTCCTATGCAAATTATTAGAGAGCTCAACTATTCTCACAATTAGTATGTTTTCCTAATATCTAGATCTCCCTCCCTAGATTAATTACTCCTAGTCTTCTTCACAGGGAGATTATGCCTTCCTTACAAAACATTTTTTTTCAATGTTTATCTAGAGAGCAAGAAACATGCTTGCAACAAGAATCTCAATTTTCACTAATTTCTCTTTTCATGCTTCCTTGACAGCTGATCATTTTTATCTTCTCTGGACACTTTCCAACTGGTTACCTCTATCTTGACTCACTCTGCCGAAACTGGATACACGGCTCCACTTGAGCCTCAATAGCACTGAGCAGAGAAGATGAAAGACTTCCTGGTTTTGATATAGGATATTTAAAAAAAAAAAAAAAACACAGAAAAAAAACCCCACCACCAAAATAAAACAAATTTAAATGAACACATTCTCAATTCATCATCCGAGGTTTTGAGAATCCATTGCTGGAGAAACTAAAACCAAAAACAACAACAAAACACATAGTTCTACATTGGGCAGATGTCTATTGAATGCCAGGTAGTACGAACCCCCTGCTTGGAGAATAGTTTATCAAAGGATTTCTGTCTATCAATACTGTCAGGTGGGGACAGTATGTTTCATTGCAATTACAACAGTTTTCTTACTAAAACAACTTGGAAAGACAGCCATGGAATCTGGAGTTTATTTATTGATAAACTCAAAACTATGCAATATTTGTGACCTCCAGATTCTTTTAAAACATCTATTAAATTTCAATATCTCTGTATCAGTTTGTTGGACACTTTTACCTTCCAATCCATCCTTTTACCAGTACAAACGATATATCCTACAGCTCTATTTGCTAGCTATCCACCCAGTTAAGATAAACTGATTCCAGTACTAACTGGTCTGCTAAAGACAAAATAAAATTCAAAAACCTACATATTCTGAAAGCTCAGCAAACACACAAGTAGTTTGTCTCTTAAAAACCTGCCAAACCTGAGTATAACAGACACCGGACTTCTCTGACAAGTTACGGTTTTCACCTAATGTATCTGTAAAAATTAACTATATTTGAAAATGGTCCAGAGTAGCCTACACTAATCTGCTTTCTTTCAATTTTTCAATCAAATAACCGAGAAGTTTTTTTGCTAACTGTACATCATACACCTAAAAGCAGCAACATTAAACTATAGAAAAAGGCCAGTTATCCTGCTATTGCAGTAGGCTTGAATGGACCCTCTGATAAGAAGATCCAAATGTAAAGCTGATAGCTGGACAGTTTGCAGTGTCCTACACAAACACCTTCAAACTCAGACTTAGAGGTGACCATAAAATAAAATAAATGAGCTGCAATAAAAATGTCAAATGACTGAAAGCACCAGATAGATGGTAAGCGTATCACTCCTCCCCACCCCTTCTCTCCCATGACAAGAACTGCCAGTGCCCCACAGTAATCCTCCACTACATGAAACATATTACTCAACTGGTTATTTGTAGATCTGACTTGGATTTATTATTTCTATTTTTATACTTTAAAGCCACAACTATAATCTTTTTAATCTGAAAAACTCACTATAAGAACATTCTCTCATTTTACATGAGAATTTTCTTTAAGATATGAAAGCACCTCAGTGCTCTGCCAGGAACTTTAAGTAATGCAGAAGCGAAGTACAAAATTCTCAGTGTCCTTTGATGAAGTATATAATACTATTTCTGAGAGTAACTTTATTATACAACCAGTATTCACTGTGTTTTTCCTGGTATGTGTATTAGAACCCCGGAAAGTATGTATATTCTAAGTATGCAATTCTTTGGAGCAGGAAGTTCATTTGGAGAACTGTCATGAAATGAGCATTTAACAGGATGGTTTGGACACTTTGTTTTAATGACACAAGGAATAAGCACAATTTGAACATATCAACTAGAAGAAAAACCCTGAATAAATTATGATTTCTGTAGCACGCTAAAATTAGAATCACTCGAGACCACTCGTTTAGTTTTTTTCTTAAGTACAGATGAAATTTAATAAATAACGTATTACATAAAAGTATTACTTAATTTTAAATAGATATAAACAGCAAGATAGCAATAACAACTACACAATATACTGCCCACGTCTTCGTAAGCGTAGTAAGAGAGGATATAAAGTTAATAGGAATTATTATATTAGGCCCTTGAAAAAAGAACAAGTGGTAACACACAGAACTGAGAAACATGTGAATTTCAAAGAAATACACGTCATCCTAAATTATCTGCTGAAGATTTCTGCATGTATTCAGACAAGTCAGTTCTCCCCTTTGTGCTTGTTCCCACATCTGCCAGGCAGGAATCTCTGCTATTCTCCCTCAAGAGGGCAGGAACTTCTTTAACTGTTTATACACTTCTTTGAGATATTCAGAAAAGAGGTACATGTTACTGCCACAAAATATTATTGTGTCTGTTGTAAAGGTCATACCTATTGGCTTATTTAACTTTTACTGATTATTTTGTTTTATTCTGCATTCAAGAATATCACATCAATTAGTACCACAAGTTGATTTCAATATTCATGGCTTTTAAGTTTAAGCCCTTCCAGTCAAAATCACCTTCAAGTAAAAGCTTCCAACAAACTGGGTCAGTTTTATTTTGGGAAGACACTTATCTCATACATATCTAGTCCTGATATCAAGCAAGATGACTCCTGAGGGAAAAGAAAGCGAGAAGCAGTGAAATGAATACGAGTCTGTACTAGTTAAGCTTACATGTTTTGCAATGTAACTAAAATTGCTTGTCAAAAGAAGAGAACAGCAAAAAAAACAACAGTATTTGGACAAGAAAACAGTATTCCTGATATTTAATTTACATGATAACTTGCAAAGGTTTTCTTTAAATCTTAAAAAACTTTATAAAGTTTCTGTAAAAGATTCAGAAACCAAACCGTAGATAGTTTTGTCACTTATTCCAAGTGGCATTCTTGTGTCTATGGTCTCAAACCAGTGGCCAAGGTTATGACAAGTAAACTATTTCATCTTTTACAAATACAAGAGTAGACCAGCCCAACCACCACGTACACACTCACTGACCACTACCCAAAAAAGAAGACTCCTCAATAAGAACAAGTTACAAACTAAAAATTTTTAAGAAATCCCCATGCAATATATTTGCTTATTCTTAGATAACCAACCCTTTTTATGTTAAGGACAATGACAGTAATTACTTTTCCTTTACAAACCACTTCAAAAAAAAAAAAAAAAAAAAGAAAAAAAGCAGACTTGTAAGTTCTGTAGGAACACCAATTAGCTAACATTCCCATCTCACTATAAAGAGTAAACCAAAAAGTACTCTAAGGTCAAAAGGGAATCCACACCACAGTTCTGATCTTTACCAAGTACTCCTACAACCCTGACCACTACTGAGACCATTAAAAAAACCAACCAAACAAACAAAAAAACCCTACAAGGCTGAGAAAAGCCTATCACATTTACTGCATTGTATATCTGAGGATTTTCCATGATGCCAGCCAGTACCTTGTCTGTATAGATTTTAGAGACCACAAATATTAATGGATCCCATGGTTTATCTGCTGTTTTCAGCAGACAAATCAAAGGACAGAGGAAAAACAGTGAAAGACTATTTTATACTTAAGTAAATAAACATACTTTTGCAAGAGAGAGAGTCACATCAATAGATAAAGATTTCTGGGTTTGCTTCCTCTTTTCCTTAAATGGACAAATAAAATCCAAGTGTGTTTGAGTATACAGCACTTGCTCCTCCCTATATGATATGCAAAGCAATACTATTAAGCATTCCAGATGCTGTAAACAAAAAAAACAACTTTCCTCTCCCTTTAAATAAACTTAATACTTAGCTTATATACCTAGAACAAACAATTATATAGACTATGGCAAACATTCATTAGTAATTTTAAAAGAGGAACGGAAACAATCCAAGTTACTGCTATCAAGGAACTCCCACAGTTTATTTCTGAGCTTAGAACAAACACTGCTAATCTCACTGAAGGGACGGACTTATTTCTAGAAGTCCTCAATCAAAGACTGTGACTTGCTTGCAGAGTTATTTTAGAAAGCAGAGCATGATTTTTTTTTCCTCTTCAATTCCCTACTGGTATTTGTAACATCATTATTATAAAGAAAAGGAGGAAGAGCAAGAATAGAGAATAGGGAAATATGTTTATAATAAACTACCTTTTACTTTCACAGTTACTGCAGATACACTGTCTTAGTAGGAACTGCCTATTTCTTTAGATAATCTAAGGAAACCAAAACAATTAATTTCTCTGATTTTTCAAATACCTTGTATTGCCCATCCGCCCATGCCAAGACACAGGGGAAAAAAAGGTCTCCAACAACTGTCAGGATGCAGGATCTCCTCTATAGCTAGTTTCATACTCAATTTGCTTTCCAGAAATGGCATCAGAAGGAAGGTCAATACCCCCCTTCTCTCAGCATACTTGAATTTAAGGGAAGCTGCTCTGGCTAGCCAGGCATTTAAACACAGACTACTTAAAGAGAATTAAATTCCATTCCAGATGACACCCAGAGCAATACAAACACACCCTTCCAGAGCCGAAGACAGCATTTTATCATGTATGCTTATCCTGCAATGCCATTTCATTAGTACAGCTTTTCTAATGCCAGTTATGCTAGTGCTTCTAAGTGTCTCGAAGCTGCACACCAGTATACAGAGTGGTCATCAAGGAAGCTGTTCACTCAGGAGAAAGGAGATGCTTTAACTACGGATTTTATACTATTTTGTTGTAAATTGCCAGGATTGCTCCTACAAGCACCTCTGAGGAAAAAACACCAGGATCCACCGTGACACCAGTTCTTCCTATGGCACAAGAAAAAAGGCCAGAATCACTAATTTTTAATTTTGGTCCAGTTTTCTCCCTCTCGTCACCTGCCAAAGGCAAGATTCTGAAGAAATTCTAAAGATTTGGAAGAAACTAAGAAAAAGAAAAAACACACCACTGAAACGCTCAAGTCCTAAAGAAGTCTATTTTAATAAGACACATATTACTTTCATTCAGTGTTTGGATTTCAAATACCGGTGCTAAAAGCAGCACTGAGGAAAGCAGGACAAACTCCTGCCCCCCCCCCCTCCCCGCCCCGAGTCCCTGCTCCAGCAAGGCAGAAGTCATAAAAATAGACTGGAAAAAGATGTGTTTTAACAAAATCTGAAGTACCTATGGCACAGGCTTCCTAGACATGGTCTGCAAACTGCTTGCTGAAGGGCTGCAACCTTTGCACAGCAACATAGGGGAAGGGAACTCAACTTGAGTTCTTGACCCATTGCCTAATGAGGCTAGAGATCCCTGGCAGAATTACCAAAACAGCTTTCATTTAGCATTCTTCCATGAAGAGCTGCTCGGTGTCTGCTGACACAGGCTAGCAGTGCACAAGATCCCATTACAATCGTATATGATTAAAGTTAAGTGCAGCATTTTTGCTAACTGCAAAGTAGCAATTCACATGCACCTGACCCTTTACTGAACCTAATGAGTATTTCCATGTTTCTGTAAACAGAACTAATTAATAGCCAATCATTTAACTTGGTAAACGCAACATTAAATTTGAATATGGGTCAGCAACATTAAAGACAGTCTCACCTTACTCAACATATATCATCTAAATATAAACATAGTTATTTGAACAGGCAATACGAGATGCAAACTGGCCTGCAGCAATAAGGCTACAATCCTGTAATGTCACAGCCTAACTTACAGATGACATCCCTCGCATACTAAGCAAGAATTTGTTACTGTAATACAACACAGCCATCTTGACAGATACCTGGAGTCATCTACTAATCTATACACTATACTAAATATAAACACAATTTCTTTACTAAAATCAAGTTTACAAAGTTGCAGACTTTAAATGTCAGACCTGTAAATTGCTATGCTCACCTACAAGCATTTGTAGAAAAGATTCCCTAACTTGTAATGCCGAGTATTATAAATTCTTTTAATTATGTCTCTTGACTTACGCAGCAGTATCAGAATCATGTTACCTAAGATTTCAGTAAGCTTATTTCCTAGTTAAATATACACTAGTTATTTCAGAGTTACTGACAAGTTGCACCTCCCCAAATTAACACCTCGATATCCCACTGTGCACGCATCTTATCCCTGCTTCCATAAGCACACAAAAATTGCTTAGAAACATAGGAGATCTTGTCATGCATAGTATTTGAATAATGCCTATGTGCACTTTCCAGTGTATTACCTCATTCATATACTGCTGAGAACTTGCAGAAACTTAATTGTCCTGTTCCCAGAGGCCATGTCCCTAGGAGAATATTAGCTTCAGCCATTATTAAAATGGATTCTAAATATATGCTTCTGTGTGGTAACAGTGTATACAGAATTTTTTCTCGTTGGTCTTGTAAGAGAAGGGAGTAAGAAAAGTCAGAGCTAGCTACACAAGCCAAATGTGAAAGAGGAAAAAAAAAAATCAGACATATACAGTCTTTAACTACTACTTTATGGATTCATAACTTGTCTTATTTCAATTCTTCATAAGTTAAGATTTTCCTCAGTTTCAGAATCGAGCATTGCCAATTAAACTGACCTAGCGAAGAAAGTAAACAAATGGAGTAAAAATTAACCTCTTGTAACAAGGGAACCTTATCAGAAGGTAGTAATTCCTGAGCAGGTACTTAAATATCAAGTATGTAATGCAGCCAGAAATGTGCAAAACCCCTCTACATTTTACTTTGAGCCAAGACTTGCCACCACAAGCTCCCTCCTCCTCCCTCGCCCAGCCTCACTTCTTAGCTTTGCTCTCACTGCATAAGACAGCTCTAACAACCAGTACCAATGGTCAAGCTACATCTGGGGCAGAAGAAAAAAAAAAAAATCTGCTTTTTTCTGTACTGCTGCTTAAAACTTCATATTAAAGGTATGACCCACTCCTGTGACCTACTGTCTTAAGTGCTACTACAGAAGAAGGAAAGGCAACAGCTTCAGGGAGCCAGTTTCAGCAACATTCACACACCTACTTTTGGGCTAACACTTTGCCACAACACAGTCGTGCAAACCTGCCCATCTCCTCAATAATGTCCTCCTTCCGTGCCCATTTTTCTTTCCCTCATCACACCCTTCTGAAATAAACTGGCACCTCCAACTACAGACATTTCACTACAAAAAACTTTTATTGGATGCTTCTCCTCCACTTTCACATCAAATATAAATCAAGCAGATGGGAGAAAAACTAACCAGCAGATCCAAGTAAGTATTCTCATGTTTTTGCAAATATTAAGTGGCCCGTTGATTTGAAAAGCTCCAACATTTCTATGTTTTATATGACATTTAAAAATTGCCCCACTCAATTTCTTCAAGTAAGTCTTTGAATCTAAGAAAATTCTGTATTTAATATCAAAACTATGATTTCATTAATAGTCTGTCCCACACAACACCTTCTACATACACATACAGAGTCATTACTCACAGCATCCATATCAGCTCTTTTCTTAAAGCAAAGAAAACTCTAGATCTAATCCAGAACCGTATTCTATGGGCACACACACACAAAAAAAAAATAAAATCAATGTAAGGTCAAAAAAGTATGCCTGTCCACGAAGTTAACCACATAAAAGACCATCCTCCATTACACTTCTGTTTTTAACTTGTGAATTTGAGGAAATGGTGAAGAAAGGCAGTAAAACATCAGAATTACACTACATTCAGCTTACTGAATAGCAGTTATCTCCTCACAACTTTTGCTTGAGGGATCTCTAAGCAGCACTGAGTCCTGACCTACGCTAATCAAATGTCTGAGGCTTTGCCTCATGCATACTCACATGGCTAGTATACTCTCCACTGTTTTAATGGACACAGCAGCAGACAACTTCTCATCAGACCACTCTTACACCTTCTTCTAGTCAAGACAAGGCATAAGACATCACTCCTAGCAGCGGCTTTTGTTGCCAGAAGCCAGAAAAAAAACACGAAACCAAACAACTTGTCCTGTTCCTTGAATTTCTTTCCAAAGGTTTGGGGTTTTTGGGGTTTTTTTGGTTGTTTGGTTTTTTTTTTTTTTTGGTCACCATTATAATTGACTACCCATGAGCTTTTTGGTCTGATGAAATACAGCAGTTTCTTTATCACCGGAGTAAGAATTTTGAACATTTTCCCTAAGAGAAGCAACAGACAAGAACCACTTTCCAGCACTGCTCAGGCACTGAGGCCCTGTGATTCCCTGCACATCACAGGCTGGCAAAGAGCCACATGTAAAGGAAATGGAAAAGATTTCAAAGGTAATTTGACAGGATTATTCTTAGAATTTTGTTGAAGTTTTACAATGTTGCATTTCGACAAATCTAGCGAGAAGCTTTCTTTGGAAGATTTGAAGCAGCATTTCAATAACTAGACATTTCCAGGAAAAGAATAACAATCGTTTAATCTTCCTTGCTGGGTTTGAGAGCCTTTGTATCCTTTACTTGACTTGCTATCATTCCATATTATGCCTCTCACGTATATTCCTCTAAATATGCTGTCCTCAGCTAAAGTTATAAGCAGCACAGAGATCTTTAAAAGAATGACTTTAAAGATATATATGCATTTAATCATTTATGTAGTAAAAAATTTGAGGACCCCCTTTGTGACCGCACTGCAGGGAGTAGATGGCTTTAGTTCTTTGGTTTAGTGACAGTTATTCCAAGTTGAAGACTTGGGGGATGCGAAGACACTAAATTTCATGTTCTGGACTATTGTAATGAAGACTTCTGTAATGCATACTATTGTAATTTAGTGACCATTTTGCATTAAGGTTTACAAACAACTTTGATGGATAATGCATTCAGACACACTTACTCTGCAGATTGTGAAGAGGCAATAAGAACTTTCCTCTTTCATTTTTATCACATCTTATTTTCTAACAACATAAATACATACAGATATAGATTTATATATGTGCATATACACATATATACACACACACCCCCCTCCACAGCTGAGCAAGCATTTAGGGATCTTACTTCCCCTGATGTGTTCCGATTCCATTTTCTCTCCCCACAGTTGTCACTACTGCTGTCCCTCTCCCCCTTCTTTCTAGCCATCAGTAGATAAAACTCTAGCAAAATTTAGCTTGAACCTGACCTTGGACCCATTTTTGCACTTTGTTGCATCCATACACACATGCTGAATCTTCCTTTGCTATGAGAACAGAAAGACATACTTTATGTGCCACATGCAAGAATAAGATGGGACATATGCAAAAGCAGGTCATTTCAAAGGCCTTGTTGTGAACTACTAAATGTCTAGGGTTACAGCATAACATGCTCATTTAAGTACCCTGTTAACAGCCGTAGAAGGAGAAACATGTCACTCAAGCATCCCACTCAAATCTACCACCTCTGAGGTTACAGAATGAAACCTCAGAGCGAGAAGGTAAGCACTTAGAGGTGGTCCCACCTTAAATAAGGAAAAACATTTTAAGGCACTTAAAAACTACCATTAGTTATCTGCCTTATGTCTTTGTCAGAGATAAGCACATCTGGTAAGTATCAGACCACTACACAATAGCATACAA
Organism: Pluvialis apricaria; assembly: GCA_017639485.1. Lineage (NCBI taxonomy): Eukaryota > Metazoa > Chordata > Aves > Charadriiformes > Charadriidae > Pluvialis > Pluvialis apricaria. The sequence goes on along the minus strand of CM030012.1, from coordinate 19,799,629 downwards.
GACTGCAAATCCACTGGAACTGGATTTGCCCTAAACTGGACTGAAATGGGGCAACTAAAACAGGTATCTTCAACTGCCTCTGTGCAGGTTGCCACACTGAACGGTGCAGCTGGGCTGATGCTTGCAAACAGGCAGCACAGACAGCCCCTCATTGCTTAATAATGAATGCCAAAGAAATAAATTCTAAATACTCAGAAGAGTTTTATCTTTATATAATCAGGTTATCCTCGAACTTGCAAGCAGAAATACAAATCCCAGTGAAGCACAAAATCCCTGTAAGAATAACTTGTATTTAGTTGGGTAATACCTACAAGCCTCAATCACCACCTCAATCACCTCTGAAGAGTCTGAATTCAGACTGAAAAGTTTTGTAGCCCACTGTTACAAGAAGAAAGAATTATTACCAGGGCAAAGAGGGAAGACAGTTAGAATTCAATGTACACTGATGGGTAGAAACATACACTATTTAGCTATCAATGACTAAACTTATCTAGACTTTGAATACTGAATTTAAGACTGCCCTGTGACTTCTCCCTCATTCTAGAATACACAGAAGACGATATTCTTGCAACCTGCTACCACGGGAAGAAGGGATATTAACTTTTATTAAACTCCCATTCAGACTGGAAACATAGTAGCAAAAAAAAAAAAAAAAAGATGATTCTGAACATGAACAGAACAACAAAACTGCAATAGTTCGCTCAGGTAAACTGATAGCCAGTCACTCAGTAGAAGTGACTAAACTAACGAAGTCTGATCAAGATTAGATCAGGCTTGATATGACAGATTTCAATGTTATATGTATAAAATTTGAAATCAAAAGGAAAAAACCTCTCACCATGTCTAGGCAGAAGACATGCTGGTTTTCTTCTCTCTTTTTTTTTTTAAGTAAGCTGAGCATATAAAACATTCCAGGGTAAAAAAAAGATACATATTTTGCTATTTTCTAACAAATTATTTTTACATTAAGTAAAATTAATAATACTAATCCTGTCTGCAAAATTGATGCCTTATGTTTCAACTGTTACATATCCTTATGAGGTCAAATAAAACAGCCAGAAGAGTTGAGCTTTGGGAAAAGATTCAATTAAATTACTGGGATTCCTTGAAGATACAAGCAAATTTAGCTACTTGAAGGTGATCAAGTCCAACATTGCATTTTCATGGAAAGAATATGACAAATTCAACAGACATCCTCATAGATTTAAAAAAAAAAAAAAAAAAAGAAAAGAAAAACACAACCTAAAAACCACAACACTGAGTGGAAGTCTATCCATACCAGACGTTGCCAAAAAACCCCCACAGATGCTGTATGAGAGAATGGGGTAAATTTACGTCATATGCAAGAACTTCCCATGTACTCCCTTCCCACTTTAATCTAAATATTGCCCAGATTTAGGAAGTATCCTTTTGTCTCTGCTACCAGTTAGTTCTCTTATTTCCTTGACATCTCTGTAGACATTGGTTCATGCTTGTTGTTGTAATGTTTACTAGAGGACTGTGCTGGTGGAAAACAGTCACTCTCCTCCAAGACTAATGTTAGAAATAATCCTTGACCAGTTGTCAGTGAATGCTGTGTAAGTCTCTGGTAAATTGTGTTTGCTGACTTTGACACTCTTCTTGCCATAACTAAAAGTACATATGCACATCAAACCCAAGCTTAAACACAGCAAAGCAAACATTTAGACACAGTAAATTCTAATAAACCTACAGCATACAAACTGCCTCTCTCCTCAACTCACTGACCCAGCTTACAGTCTATTAATGAGTTTTCTGAACTGAAGTGGCACTGCCACCTTAAGACACAAGGCCAGCATTACAATTTTCACTACTAGACTAATAAAAAAAATTAATTTTTTAAATTAAATTAATGTTCTGAATTCTTAAGAAAGATGTTCAGGTAAGCAAATCCAAAAATAAATCTGTGCAATAAATGCCCTGCTTTAAGTCATTTTATAATTGAGAAAAATAATAAGAAAAATTAAGTAGCAATTTAGTTAAGCAATTTAGCTTAGGTTGAGCATTTAAACATCCAGTAAAAGACATCCCGGTGAATCAAGGATCTTCAATTCTGTCCACAGCAACTGCAAAACTGTACTTCTTTTGTAACTCTCTAACTTTCGGCAAAAGTGATAATGCTTTTAGTACCTAGCCACAGTTATTGTGACATTTACATACGGAAGATCTTTTAAATACACACATCAAAAAATGTGATTGGGTGACAGCACAGTTAGAATATTGAGGTAAAAGTCTTGTCAACCTAGTACAAACTGAATAATTTAAAGGAGCCAAGCCATCCTCTTATTTTATCTAAAAATGTGGTACTCCACCATTGTGTTGATATGCAAACCAAAAAAATCTTCAACTTCAGACAAGTTATGAATTAACTTTTTAAAAACTTTTTCCACATTATTATACTGGAAGGACCAATCTCACCTTTAGTAGAATACGCTTCGGCTATCATCCGTAGTCTATATGGTGGCACTGCAGCTAACTGCAAGTCATCGACTCCAACTCTGGCATATGTGTTCAGAGCTTCTTTGTAATCACCTTCCACGTAGTTTAACTTGGCCATAATTAGGTTAGCTTCTTGTAGGAATTCTGGCTAGAAGGAAAAGGAATAAGAAAGGTGTTTTTTTGCCCATGAGAAAATACACCTAATTCTTTCTGATAATTATTTGGTCTGTTTTCTGTATATTCACTGTAGAAACCCTCACGATATTTCTCGTAACAGAGCAACAAACCAACAAAATTCTGTCTTGATGTAGTATTCGGGAAGCTTGCAGTAGGGGGTGAATCCACGAAATCTCACTCCACCAAGCTACTGAAAAGCATTACCAGTCATTTTATATATTCACTGATTTACTTACACATGCACCAGAAATTCCTCGCAGTCAGAATTCAGCTTTGCCAGGGGACAAAACTATTTAAAGGCAGCCTATCATTACAACCCCTCCAACAATTTTTTTCTAACACCACAAGCACAGTTGAAAATAACATAGCAGCAAAACTTAATGATACATGTTCCACAGCCTACATACTTAATTCACACAATTTCAAAGTATCAGAGCAGATGAAATGACTTGAAAAAAGGATTCATGGAAGGATGAAGAAAGAAAAGGAAGAGAAATTAATACTCCCACAAATCACGGGAAACAAAACATTACAGATGACTGTAAAACAAGATCCTTTTGAGCTCTCAAAAGATGGACATTAAGTACAGAAAAGATATGCTGATGTAGTAGCTGCAACAATAGTTCAGTAAAAGAAGGGCCAGAATGGTTAAAAACATCAAAAGGTTATGACAGAAAATGCTCTCAAGTATTAACCTCACTTTCCACACCCGCAAACATAATTTAAGGAACATTTCCTGAATACTTAAGAGACTATTACAGACATTTGTAAAGTATTTTGCATTTTTTAACAACCCTATTTAATGCACTACAGAGGACGACATAGTTATATACTCCAAGAAAAATTTCCACAAAACAGGTTGTAAGTACTTAATCTAAGCGCCCCAGAAGTCAATGACAATTTTCTTATTCTTCTAATGAAAGAAAACTTGAGTAATTTATCTGAATAAAAATCCACAAAGAAACAAAGAGCCATGAAATAGCATAGCGCTGATGATGTTCTAGAAATAGCAATGATAATAAAACATGACACAAGCACTTTTCACATTTTTCTCCATGATCAGCAGAGTACTCCAGTCAATTTCAGCTTTTCTAATTCTTGCTCTGACTGACTTACATACCTTTAGGTTTCCCCTATCAAGCGCTGCTGTGAGATGTTTCCTGACCTCAGTCAGCTTTGGCCGAGGGCCCCGTGGACTACTACTCTGTTTAAGAGCATTTTCCTTCAGAAATTGTTCTAGTTTGGACTCCCCAAGAAGAAGTTCTGCCATGTCATCTGTAAAAAAAAAAAAACAAACACATGAAATAGTGAAATAAAATTATTTCTAATAACATTTCAGTGGAGGCAGCCATTGCTTGAATTTTAAATACAAACTAACCAAAACAAACATACTGTCAAGTATTTAGACTTAACACAAGTCACATGGTACTTATTTATCTTTTACCTGCCTGGTTTGTTGTAGAATCAAGATTCCTGTGTTCTAAGCTATAGTGAATCAGAACATTAACCTGAAGTCAGTATTCTCCCCTTCCTCAGTAAAAAGCAATGCTTGATTCAAAAGCTTTATGTAGCTTTCTGAACGTGACCAGACACGCTTCTCTTATTCGCTTTACCAAAAAAAAAATAATGGTGCGTTTCACAAAATGCCTGTTGTAGTTTCAAATATCAATACTGATATGGGATTAATTTATGCAACTGGTTTTAAGTTACATGTCCCTCATGATGTCTTTGATCACCACCCATATCTCAGCTGTAAGAACGTAGGTATCACTTTAACCTTGTTAAGACTCCAGCCGTCCCAAGTCTTCAGCATGAAAGTCCATTTCTCATCTCTTCCCTTTTCTTAGGAGGCTTACCACCCCTTCTCAGATTAGAAGGTAGAATGTAATACCAGGCTGATCAGCAAAGCTGCAGCTAGCAGATTTGCCGAAATTCAAGGAACTAGTCATCCTCTACCTTGCCCTTGCCCAGAACCACTAAGCTTATTTTACTGAAACGTGTCGAGTAGTTCCTCCAGTGAGAAGAGAGCTGTAAAAGTCATCACCTCACTCTCTGGGACTTGAAAAGACCAGATCATGTCTTGCAAACAATGTCTGAATAACCCAAATTTAAACTAACAATAAATGAAATAGATTTTAAAAAGGGGAAAAGACAAAAAGCTAACAATCAGAAAAATGCCCACTGCCCTATAACCTTTAGCACTGTCCTTAGAGGTTATGGGAAGGGACAGAAAGACTGCAGAACTCAGTGTTACTGTAGAGGAAAAGCTTTCCCGCAGGAAGTGTAAATGCATCAGCATTATCTCACCTTTTAAGTAGAGCAAATTTCAGTCTCGTGTCAGTTGGACTAGTATATGACCCATGTACAATGCCATTATACAGTAAGCTATAAGGACAAGTGCTGTCCTGTAATATGTCCTGTCAAGTAGAAAGACAAAAACCTAGAAATTCTTTTCCTTACAAACCTCCAGCTAACTGCTGATTCTTAAACCACAATTTCTTCAAGAGAGAATTTAAGAGACCAGACAAATAGCAAAAGCATCAAGGCAGTGCTTATTTTTCCATTAACGTTTTTTATTTGGTGTTCTGGGAAAGATATCCATGGTAATCTGGACATATATTTGTTCTCAGTTACCATTCACTTACATTTTACTGTTTAAACACTACTGCAGAAGGGAAAGATCTCAGCATCCAGATGAAAGCAAGCCATGCCACAGTTTATAAAATTTGATTGAAATGTTTTCATCTCAAATACCTGATGTATAGTTTAAAAAAACAAATAAGAAGTTCTGACAAACATAAAGGCTCAAAGTTTGTACACTACAGCATTTCAGATACAGCTTAGGGTATACTGCATTGAAGGTTAGTTAATCTCCTTGCACACTAGAAATTTCATGTTTCTGAACAGTAGTAGAATGATAAGGTTCTACAGTAAATAAGAATTATTTTGGTAATGCACAAGAAACTCATTGGTTGCTGCACCAAGAAACAAGTGAGTTAAAGAGGACTTTAGCACTCCGTCTATGGGGACTGAGCACCCTTATGACTTAACGTGGCTTGCAGAGTCTTTCCTGCGTTTAGAAAACAAGGAGAAAAAAAAATTTCTTTACTACAGCACGAATTTTACCCATACATTATATCAGAGTGCAGTAGAAAGCAGGGAAAGGGGCAGTAGATGCTCTCAGCATAAGCACCTAGAAGAGACCAACACCAGGCTTTGAAACCCCTTGTCCACAGCCTCCATAGCTCTAACACCTCATAGCATAGCACTCGGTAGGACTGCACTTTCTGCAATTGTTCCATCTCTCCAGAAATCAAAGTGTAAACTGCATGCAGAGAAAGGACGGCTGGTTTTGTACATCGCTGCAAGATAGCTTAGCCTTTGGTATAAGGAGTTTAACACATGCTGTGTGAAAGGGTCTCAGACATCAGAGGCCCACTCCAAACTCACAAAACTGTGCCTCAGAACATGTTCACAGGATGCAATTATTTGCCTTGCAAAGAATAGGTCACTGAGGGGTCCCTTCACCACAGGTATTTTACTAATAACATCCAGAAGACTCCAGAGTGTTACAAGTACACAATTTTTGTTTGCGCCTCTTTAAAAAGGTGATTAAAAAAAAAAACAACAGTGGGCCTTGAAAATAATACATGAGGTCAGGATAGTAATGACCTACTTGGGAGAAGAACAATGAAGATTAATTTTGCTAATTGTATTTTTAAAGCTAAGTGGTGACTTAAAAATGGGCAAAAATACATCGAACTGTTTACTCTAAGTTTTAAGTGATGTGCAAGTAGATACTTGCTCCCTGATCTGTGCTCATCAAAAAGCTAATTTAACCAGCAACATTCATGTTTCTTTTATTCAGTTTAACACTTCGCTGAGCAAACTTCATTTCCAAAGAAGGCTGAGGAAACACGAACGTCAAACAGTGTTATTTGGATTCTGTGCTAAATCCAGGGCTTTGGTTCAGGAGCTGAAATGTGATCAAGGCTGTTTGCAATGAAAAGAGTGAGGTCTATCACTGACATTCTTCAACACTTCAAATAGCAGAACTTCAAATGTGCCAAAGAAAAAAGTACCACACTTGCCTTCCCTCTCATATGCATTCCTTTAAATAGGTCTCAAAAATTCTTCTGGCCCACACCCCCGTAACAAGCATTTCTTTAATTAACTTAAATATAGTAGATCTATCTTTATGGAGAGACAGGTAAAAAACACAGCTAGACTGTGCACCAGCTGCCAGAGATGTTTTGTTTATATAAACTGCAGAATTGTCATGGAAGCATGTGAAACAACTAGCTTGGATGGTTACAACAGATTAGCAGATACCTTGAAGAACAGGTCAGACACTAAGGAAAAAGAAAATAAACCTTGCACTGTCAGATGTGAAAATACATTCCCTGAGGCATGAGGTTTCTTAAAACAAAGTGCTGAAACCATCCCTATTACTGAAGGAGAAAATCATAATTTTGCCTGCAACTAAAGAACAGCACCGGCACACGCAAGAGCACAGTGTAGCCGTACTCCCCTCTGTACTCCAGTTGCTCAACAGCTGCAACACAGAAAGAGGAATACCAGCTCTAGAAGCTCCAATTCTCACCCATTTCTGGGGCTGCAGTAGCCCAAAGATCTGTAGACACAGATCTAGCACTCTGCAGAAAGCTTGTAAGATTACTCCTCTTGCACACAGCAGAATTTCTCACACTGGGAAACACAAGAGGAGAGAAACGAGAACCTGCCTCTGGAAAATTTATTTTAACCTCTCTCTCTTTCTTCTCTCATTCTCCCCCTTCCTCCCTAAGCTAAGTTTCTTCTTCTGACAATTACTTGAAAAAATATTATATTGTCTCTAAAAACAGGACATAAACAAGAGTAAAGTTGGCGCATACCCTGAAACTATCCAGACACCTTAAGATGAGAATCAAAGTAGTCTATAGCACCCAGATATTTTGTTCCCACCCTTGATGCAAGTTAGAGAAGCTAATGATACATTCACTAGCTAGGGACGGTCACAGTGCAGCAACATGTATTACACATACTTTCCTTCAGAGGAAAGGTGGGAGAGGAGAAAACAACAGCCGCAACTTACGCACAGATCCGATTAAGCTTCAAAACCAAAGCTGTTCTTCTAGGTCACTCGTGTACAGTGCAACTCACCCTCTCCCTGTACCATTGCTATATATCATGAGAGATAAGAGAAACACCGCAAGAGAAACAGTTACTGTCAGACTGGCTTTCATCACAGAAGTGCCACACTCGCTCAGCTGCTGGTGACTAACACTGGAAGACAACAGGTCACAGAATGCAAACTGCAGAAGTTACTACAAAGCGGGATTTTCTCATTTACTGACTCACTCATCTGCTAAGTCAGTCAGTGGGGGCCAGACATTGGCAACAAATTTTTAAATCAAATTATGACTGAGAAAGTGCTTTATTAACAAAGCATTGGCTCGAGGCATGTCAACCATTCTGTGCCAATAAGATTGAGCCTCAATGGTGCTTATAACAAAATTCCAATTACATGGACCTTTCTGAAAGAAACCATTTATGAAACCATAGCTCTAGCAGAGTTTTTAATCAGTTTTAGCTATCCCTTAAGACATCCTGAAATAACGTCAGTAATGTTTGAGAAGAAATTGCTTTTCTTTTTCTTCCAGCACAGTATAAGTGATCTAGATTACATTCTTCTGTGAGACATTTTATAAAGACAGAATTAAACTGCATAAAGTTTTCAGATACCTTGAAGTCTAGCGTTCTTTCTGTCAGTCTAAATAGATGTTTCAGAAGAAAAAAAACCTGTTAGTAAACAGTTTCAATACCATGAAAACTAGTTTCCCACTGTTAGAAAATTGAGATAGTTATGGATCAATACAAAGTTCTTGATTGCAGGAAAGAGTCCCTCTTATTCATCCATTCCTCTGCTGAAGAGTTTGTCAACAACAATTACTTTAGCAGAGTTAGGGGATATTTGATGAGTTATATCACAACTGCATTGCGGAACCATTTCCTAACTGGAGAAGGACAGCCTAGCTTGCGCATCTGTTTCTGCAACATCACAGTATCACGGAAATAATCCACTTGCCTAATAGGATGTCCTCTGTCTATAATCAAAGACAAGTCTGAGCAGCTTGGAACGGCAAGAAAAACTCAAGGTTGCTTTAGGTGAAGTATCCATTTCTCTTAGCACTGAAAGCAGAAGCAAAAAACCCAGACACTTCTACACATGCAAGCTGGGGTTTTTTCAGCTTAGAGAAAGCTCAGACACACTCATACAAAAAACATCTTGAGACCAATCTTATGCAAACATGGCCATTCCTCTTTGCAATATGGATCAACCCTAACCATCTTCAAAATGAGAATAAAGGCTGGCATAAATACAGGGTGAGGGAAAAACCACACATGATGACGTGTCTTTGTTGAATAGTGTCTAAAAATATCATAATGACAGCTGCTTTGCTACTCGATTTCCAACATCATCTTTTTGAAGCAAAACTGTTACACACTATCGGGATCCAAAGCAGTCACTCACAGAAAAACAGAGAATTAGAGGATTAAACTTCATTTATCCTGGGTCAAGAATGATGAAGAATACCTACTACTATTAGCTTACAACCATGGTATATCTTGAATCATCCACTGAACCACACGCTAAAATACAAAATAATCAGTTTTCTGACTACGCCTCTAGGCATTTGTTGAAGAACCCAGGGGTTGTTAGCAGGCTAGGTGAGAGGAATATCTAGCTCTAAATTCCTTTCTAAAAGTACGTTTAGGGAGAAGGGGAGAGAAAGGAAAGAATGGCAACACTGCACACAGGAAAAAAAAAAGAACCAAAAACAAAAGCCCCACTCCACCAAAAACAAAAAACGCCTAACTGAATACAGATTAGGAGCTCTTGCCTGCAGAATCCCTCTCCAAGAGGTGACTTTAAAAGGTCATTCAATTCCAGAGTAGACCAAGATACATCCATAGTGAATGATCAAGTGTTCTCAAACGAACTAAAGAACCCGCTACCTGTTGTTCTGCAGGGTACAAAATAGCTGCTTTGTTCCAGTATTACTTTTCCTGTGGTGGTTCAACAGTCTTGGATAAAAACCAAAGCAAAACCCTGAAGGTTATCCAGGCCACAACTACTATGTATGTGGTTTCTCAAGCGTTCCTCATATTAATGCAGAAAGTGTAATATTTTTCAAAAGGACCTGATAATTACTTATTGCATTTTTAACATCACAAGGAAACACTTCAAAGGTACAATGCAAATGCCTTGCACAGATAACATAGTTGCTATCACCTCTGTGGCAGCAACCATCAACAGCCACGCTCCTGGTATCAAGGCTCCATGCACAAGATGTTCCTCTGCAATGAAACATCCATGTCCTACTGCTGTGGTACATTGGCAAGAACACACAAAAATTTGTTTTCTGCTTGCTTACAAGGAAAGATTAAAGTTTGTTTGGCCAGTCACCTCAGACTCTGTAGCTAGTTTGCCCTATATTTCCTGTTCCTAAATACTTCCTATTCAAATTCAGATCCTCAGGGCTTGAGTCAGAGGTTGAGCCTATTTGCTTAAATCTTTGTAGTAGGAGATTTTGTCCTAATTCTGAACATTTTTCTTGCAGCTGTGTAATTCAGAAGAGACTGTACTAAAAATACTTATTTTAATCTATGCCACTTGGCATATAAGGAAGAAAACATTGGTTTTCTCCATACTCTTTCTTGCTTTAGACGTGGAGCTGTCAAGGCTCCATAACATGTAACTATCTTTGCTAGACAAAAAAAAAAAAAGCCACTCTCCACCAAAATCTTCAGGATTTCAGGTAACATATTTCAGACTCCTAAAAAGCACAATTGTCCAAATGCACTGAAGTTGAAAAATCACAGTTATCATTAGTTCCAAATGAAAATACTGCATGAGGTGAGATCAGTTAGATGAAGCATGGAGTTGTAAGAACAGAAGAGGATGCTGCTTCACCTGCCCTGTACTAGATTCCAGAGAGAGAAAGAAATAAAAAACTAAAGTCTTAACTCAGGACCAAAAATTCAAAAAAGAATTTAAAAAAGAATTTAAAAAAGAACAGGGGAAGAAAGGATCAAGGGGTAAAGAGGACAAGTATGAGATTTCCTGTATCCCAGCGGGACCATTAATTGACGTGCAGGATTCCAGCAAGTTGAGACTTGCCTTGTAATCTCTGTTCTGGTGTTTCAAATCTTCCCAGAGGAAAACTAGCTTGGCAGTGAGAAAGGAAACTCCTCCTACTCAGTCCCTAAAACTCTTATTTCTCTGTAGAAGTAAAACCTGAAGGGCTGCACGTTGCATTATTTTGAGAGGATTTTTCCTCAAACTTCCTAAAACATGTTGGGATTATCATTATGCTTAAATCTGAAAAACAAAACTGAGGAATTTTTATCCAGTAGCGGGATGCACCAAGATGGATCCAAAGGGGTCAATTGCTCCATATAGCACCCAGACAAAAATTTCAGAGTAAAGTTTCTGTAAAAACAGCTGAAGAAGAGAAAAATCTTATAGCATCCCACAGAACATTTATTAAGAAGGCCATTTTGAAATGGAGCTTTCTTCCATGGGAGGACCTGGAAATCCTGGATCCAGAGCTGATTTCATATTCATCTGGCAGAAACAACATGAAACGCATGTTTTCTAACTGGGAACAAGTTGAACACACACTTAAAACAAAGACATTTGCTTTGTTCATGATGCATGTAACAATCATTAAGAGCATTGGCTGACTTGAAGAGAAGTATTAGCAGAAGTCTCCAAGTACTCATTCAAGTAACTCTGACCAGAAGTTACTTAAGTTAAAACGAATGGTAAAACTAATCTTAGATTTATACAAGGTTTACATAAAAGAAAAGAAAAACAATATATGGATATACAGATGTTACTTATGATTCCCATCACTGACTACGAAGTAGCAAGAATTGACAGCATCACAGGGTGGCTGAGGTCGGAAGGGACTTCTGGAGATCGTCTAGTCATACACCTCTGCTCCAAGCAGGATCAACTAGATAGAGCAGGTTTCCCAGGATCTTGTCCAGTCAGGTCTCTAGGGACAGTACAAGAGTAGCTAGAGAACATGTGCAGTCCAACATGCACTACTGGCAGAAAGGCTGCAGACTGATGCAGATGATACACATGTAAAACCAGAAGCAGAAAATACAGAGTCAGCTGCTCAAAGAAACTTAAATCTACTTATTAACACCTTTAATTATACAGTCATTCATTCCTCTGCCTCTTAAGTACACAGAGGGCACGACACTCTTTTACTGTGCAGCTATGCAACATCTAGGCAACTTTCCTGCTTGACAGCCAAAACTTTCTTTGAAGAAAAATATTACAGGCTTCCCAGACTATTTATGCATATGCAAATTTACTTCAAAAGTACCACTACAACAGAAATGTATTTTACGAGGGCACATATTAAGAAGAACAGAAAACTGCAGCAATTGTTTCAAATTACATTACTTTTATGGCCTTTTTTTTTTTTTTAAATATTCAAGCTCCCAAGTTTTGTGAAATGTTAAGACCATAGGAATAGTAAATAAGCAAGCCAGGACAGCCACAATGTATTATCTAGACTATTGATATGCTTATGTTTGAATTAAACTTGGCCCATTCAGCCAAATGCAATGTACAACCAAGAAATAAGAATGTGGGTCATACCCAAGACTGAGAAGTACAAAGTGTGGGAAACAGGATCACCATTATCTTTGGGTGTTTAACTGGGAACAGTTCTAGTAACCACACTGAGGGATAATGATCAAAATTTAGCTTTCTTCCATTTATGTTTTGTGTAAATTACAAAGATGATCAAAGAGTGACTTGGAGGACAGGAAAAGCACATGCTGTGATAGCTAGGAATTCTTTTCAATCTTGCTTCTTGCAATGATTTGGTTTTCAAAGGAGAAGCCAGTTTTCCTGTCCCTACTAACAACAACAAAAAAGACTAGAAACTACTTAGATGGAAGGCAAACCCAACCCGTGTCATAGGAAGAGTTGCTCTTGTCCATGCTCTACCAAACTGCTACATTGCAGCACAGTGCAAATTTGACAGATGATGATAATGGAATCCAACTTTTGTTCTCCCAAGAAGTTAAAGAAAATGGTTGGCAAAAAAGAAATAAGAGATTGAAGAGATCCTGACTCTGCCCAACTTCTTATACAACGGTTACACTTCCTTACTCCTAAATCTCACCATCTAGAGATTTTGGTATGCACCTTCACTCCCCAGATGTCTCTCTGTATTAACCACTGATTGTCAGGTCAGAAGAGGGACATTTTTCATCCATGGCATGACCCAAAGCTCAGATGAAAGCGCACAGATGAGACTCTGTTCCCCAGAAGAGGGCATGCTGCAGTTCTCCACCATTTCCAAAAGCCACTCACAAAAAACAGCCTCCTCTTGTCCTCTTCCCCACCTCCCCCAGCTCCGCCTGGGAAACCTCAAGTAAATTCTTGAAAGGCAGCAGCCTACACCTGTCACTCTCAGAGATTTTTGTCTTGGGTACATAACCACCAGTTTTAAGGCACAAAGCATTTTTTTGCAACTTTGTTTTTTTTGTTGGTAGTTGGTTGGGTGTTTTGGTTTTTTTTAAATTCTATCAGCTGTTCGAAAAGCAGTAGGTCCCTTACTTCTGCCTCTCCTTAAACCCAGCTCTAAAGCAATCCCATCAGAGCCTTACTTAATGCACAGCATTTTCTCCCCATTAAGGTAAAGATACTGTAATTAAATGGCAAAAAGAAAAACAGAAGTGTGGCTGGAAGCTGGGCCTAGGAAAACCTGAATTTGAAATAAGGCACACCTGAAAGATAAGCAACAACTCATCCACATAATTAACTGCAGAAAAAATAGGGGCGTTTTCATATCTTGGTTGCCTTTGCAAAAGTTTTATGGAGATAAAAAAAGTTACTGGGCTCAGGTAAGCTGTATTCAGGACTTGCATAGAGCCAAAAAGTGATTTCCCACCTGCTTTTTGTGAAAGCAGCACAGTTTACACCTCCTTTTGGGAAGAGGAAGGATAAGTCTTCTGTGAAACCTGGCAACACCCTCCACCCCAGAACTCTGCACAAGTACATACCAGGTGTAAGGTCCCTAAGGAGCTGTCTGCACTGGGGGCCCAGCACCTAGCAAGCTCAAGGCTGAAAAGACTACTCCTTTATTCGAATAAAGGGGAAGCTCTAATTCATATAGCCAGGGAAGTAACCACAACAGAACAACAATACACAATTTCAGATTAAATGCTTAAATGGGCAATTTAACAGTAGAAGAGCAGCATTTGCCAAATACTGTAACAGATTACGTCCTCTGTCTTTTATTTCCTCCTTTCAGTGCAGCTTAAACATTCAGGATCTACTTTCATTATCAAAGAAAGAACTACTAAGTATATGCTAGGGTCAGATCCTGATCCTCTCCTCTCTCCCAGACAATACAAGCACACGTTTCAGACCTTCCTTTGCTTCATCCCCCTCTACATGTAACACGTCAGAAACATCAGCTGTAGAGCAGCTGTATCAAAACTCAAATTGTTGATTAATCATTGTTAGTATGTCATCTCTACAGAATACTAATATGGGTGACAAACTTAGCAACAGAGTGCTTAAGGTAAGCAGTTTTCTTCCTACTACAACATTACAGATTTTACAGATTTCTTATGTGATAATTCCACAGGCAGTAATCAAGATAATTATAATGACAGAATGAGTGATTTGATCAAATATGTGGTTCGGGCCTTAAGATTTACGGTTCTATCTCGAGAGGCTGGTCCATTCTGTGAGCAGAATGAACCAAGACCCTGTTGGAAAAAAACAGCATACACACTATAAAGCTGTAGCAAAATCTGTAAAAAGGAGATTTAAAAATCCTTCAAAACTACAGTAAAAAACAAATACCACCTTTCATGCATTGCCTTCTCTTGCAGGTAATATAAGATTATAGTAAAGGATTTCTGCTTATGCATACACATTTTGAGTGGATTCACACCAATCACACACAGATCACCAGTGGGGTGGGAACTTGCAGAACCTCATGCAACATCTCCTGAAGCAACAGAGCAACTGATAACATCTCTGATCAGAGCAGCTTACTAATAACTGCCACTATGCATTCTGCCACACATTTGCTGACACCAGAGAAATGCCCAGATTCAGCACTCTTCCTCCAGAGCCTGCAGCAGAGATCAAATGCTCTCCAATGATTAAAGGTCTTGCTACCAACAAACACAGCACTATTAGCCAGACATCCTCATTCCCTCCAATTTATCTCAACACCCTGCCACTTTTTACAAAGTTACTGTCTTCAGTTGCTCCTGATCAGATCACCAATGAAGTCGTGTTCAGTGCATAAAAAACTGTGACGAATTTAACCACCAAATTCTAAAATCTGATTATTTACAAGACAGATCTGCAGGGAGGGGGAATGGTCCACATTTGGCATGGTTAAGGACCTTCTGCCCCCTTCTTTACTACCATACAAATCAAACTCAAACAAAAGCGTATCGATGATCCTCAGTTATGCTAATGAACTGATTTCCCTATAGAAAAGTTGATACTAACCTTTAACCCTTGAAGTTAGGTTAAAGGAACCTACAGCAACTATAATATAGACATATACCAGTACATATATAGACTGATAAGTCAGGCTACCATTTCTTCTTATAACTTTTAAACAAAGCAACAGAGTGCAACAAACCCAACATAAATATGTGAGATGTCTAATTTCTAAAATAATTAAATTCATAATATATGGGTGTATCCTTATAAATGTAAGCAACTATAAGCTCACAATACCCAGAGTTACTTAGTTCATTCCACTCAGACCTAGAACATGTTTTCTCACAGTGGCAGAAGAAAAACGTTCCCCTCGCCTTTGCCCCTCACTGATTGCTGTCACTGTTCATTGTCCACCAGCTGTAAAGCTCTTCAGACCCCTATGGGAGGCAAATCAGCTCAGTAAGCCAGCACAAACTAACCCCAGAAAGAGGAGTATAGAGTTTTCTGCTGGCCCAGCATGGTTAAGTCCCACCTCTGGTGTTCATCAACACAAGGGAGAGGCCAGGAACACGTACCCGGGAGAAATCGCATAGAGAAGGAGCAGCTTGAGTAAAGGTAGGAAAAAAAGAGCTCCTCCATGCAATAGCAGCAAGGTGTCAGACCAGCTTGGTTACTTGTGAAATCATACTGACTACGCTAGCATTTTCTCTTCCAGATGACAAGTCATTTGGAATACAAGCAGCAGATCTATATCATCACTCACACTGTTGTAACACCCCTGGCTATCTGAAGAAACAAAGCTGTCAGTCAAAAATAAGACAACACATCTTAGTACTGTCACCACCTTTCATCTTCATTCAGAAAAATGTGGGTCCTTAGTACACTTGTCCTGTAAATATCATAGTGAACACAACAGAAGGAAAACAAAAAAGAACAAATTGAGAGCTTCATTACCACTTTTGTGGAAATGCAAAAAGGCACGCCACATCATGGTCTGCAAACTCTTCTGGTAGAGATGTAGATCTTGTCGGAAAGCTTTGCATATATAAATTGCATTATAAGGTGTATGTATAAGAATCAAACAAATTTGATAAACACCTTCTAAGTAGGGCATGAGTCCTAAGAGGTTTAGAAATCCCGTGTTTACTCTGAGGATAAGCTTTAACCATACATCTGAGGTCTTGTACTTCACAAGGGAGAGAAACAAATGAAAACTGGTAAGATGTTCCTATTTTTACATTCTACTTATATCCAGATAAAGAAGCAGCATAGAAAGTGACAAACAAAAACACAGACATGTAAAATACTTCCTGAACCTTTGGTTTTGCTACTGTGCTCCTAACTCCTCTCTGCTCCCTTATTCTGCAAGGCCAAATGTGAGGAAAGATATAGTAAGAAACTATAGAAACACGGTGTTGAGAGGAAAGGCAGTCAGAGAAAAGATCACACGCAAAATAAAACAACAACAACCAGAAATGGGATAGTAATGGTAGTAAGAAATGCAAGTGGTAAGAAAGCAGTGTGTTAAAAGGCTGGTGTATTTCCATCAGTATACTTGTAGGTAATGTTCTATTTTCATGGCAATGTCACAATGCTCTTGCTAGCATATCGATCTGCGAACTTCAGGGGCATGTGTTCCCTCCTCACAGTAATGCAATATTTTACACTGGCTAAGGTTTCTCCAGAACTACATCATTCTACCTCACTTGAACTATAAAAATTTGCCTCCTCGGTGCTTTTCCAGACAGAGCCACACATCTCACAACTTGAGCAAGGTCATGTTCTGATTGCAGCAACAATGAATGGCCGGAAATACCCCTGGAAATTCATGGATCCTTTATTTTATCCATTCAGTTTGCCACTGAATTGACCCAAAAGGTTTCCTCACTGTGTTTCTAAAGGAAGGAAAGAAAACATTAGAGCACTCATGTCCTGTGAATGCTGTGAGCAGACACAACCTTCCTACTGAATTCCATTGTAGCTGCTTCCTTTAAGACACTACTGTTTCATCAAAAATCCATGATGGACTTGCAATTGGCTTTGAAATGTAATTCCCAGCTTCCAAAAATCATCATTCAAATACCAAAAAATTTCAGGCACCCTGAGAATCTCAATTTCCAAAGCTATGAATGACACAATACTCTCATTAAAACTGTTGCAGAGAGGTTTCAAAACGCAATCCTCATAAACCTGAACACTTCAATAAAATACATGAGTCATCTGTAAGACCAACACGTTACGATAAACATACTGAAAAAGAATCATCACCGGTATTTCATAAGTCTTATTTTTCAATATTTGAGAAGAGCAACTTTACAGACCTCTTAAAAAATAAAAGCTTTTAATGAAAAAAAATAGTAAACATTTCAAATATATGTGATGATTAATATCAAAGCAGTTTGGTCATCACTAGTTATCTTGGCGACTTCTACAGTAAACGTGACCTTAGAGGAAATCTCCTTCTTATGGCATGTTGCAGTTCATTCACACAACTATGGTTTTGATGCCAACCAAGTTTTCGAAGACAAAGTTGTACACAGTTCTCCTACAGATTAAGGCCTTTATTTAATAAATGGCCCATTCAGGCTGGCTTAAAATAGAAAAGAACCGTAAAACCAATGCTTCCCAGTTCTGGGTGCACTTTAAAAGACATTCTCACTCATTTCAGATATTCAGCATTTACTATTTTACCTGTTCCAATAATCTGTGAACAAGTAATTTTGTACTTGGGGCTTTTGCCCCATGACTCTCTCATGACCATGCTTGACTACCATGCTGTTCATTTGCAATGCCAGACAAAATTCAACAAATGGAATGAAAATTTCTTCTGATTGTTTTCTTAGAAGGAACCTTTTTCAGTTAAACTAGTTGGCAGCACTCACAAAGTTTCATTAGTGAAAACTGTTTTAAGCTTTTATTTCTAACAACTTGGAGTTCGTCTCAGTCCCACTTGAGAAGCGATACTCAGAATGTGAACACTTGAAGACGGCACCTTTCTTGCAACCAAACAGCCTACAGACTAGCCAAATCCACATATTTGTGAACCTCTGAGTAGCACGACAATTTCTACACCAGCTGCTACAGTATTTGTAAATCCTGCTGTACTGGGTGTGAAGGGCAAGGTGCTGGCAGCTGGGGGGCTGCAGGAGTGGCCCCTGTGGGAAGAGGTCACGGGCTGCCCTGTCCCAGGCCCAGCCAGCTCTGAGAGACCCACAGCGAGACACAGCTGAACCCCTCAGAGAAGCTGGCAGCACCTCTGGAAAAGCATTTTTAAGAAAGGGCAGAAAATGCCACGGAGAGGAGGAGGGAACGAAAGGAGTGAGGAACAGCAGAGGGAACACCAAGGTCAGAGAAGGAGGGGGAGGAGGTGCTCCAGGTGCCAGAGCAGATATCCACCAACACAGCCTGGGAAGGACCCAAGCTGGAGCAGGTGGATATGCCCTGAAGGAGCACATGGAGAGCCTGTGCCAGAGCAGATTTTTTTCCTGAAGGACTGCAGCCAGTGGGGAGCCCACACCAGAGCAGAGGAAAAATGTAAAAAGGAAGGAGCAGCAGAAAGAAACCACCTCGCTCCGACTGTAACCCCTTTGCCCCCGCACCACACGGGGAAGGGCACAGGATCTGGGTCGCAGGAGTGAAGTCAAGCCTGGGAAAGAGGGAGGAAAAAATGTTGCTTTCATGACCGTCTTTCTGCTTCTTACTCTCTGAATCTATCTTAAAAGGCAACAAATTAAACTAATTTTCCCCAAATCGAGCCTGTTTTGCCCACAACACTGATTAGTAAGTGATCTCCCTGTCTTTATTTGAAGCCACGAGTCTTCTCATCCTATTTTTTGCCCCTGCCCCACTAAGGAAGGGGAGAGACTGAGCAGCTGTGTGCCAAGGCTGACCCACCACACCTGCACATAACAGTTCTGTCCCAATCTTTTACGGGAGTGCTGATGAAGCAAGAGCTCAAACAGAGATTTGTGTTACGTGGCATGAATCTTATTACTGCTGCTGAGTCCTGGTTCTGAAGGAGAGAAGTGTAATACAAACTGGCTAAGTGCCTAACAATTCTGAGTTAGGTTAAAGACCCTTCTTTCATCTATCTATCCCTTGTAAAAAATAAGGCAAGTCACAGGCTTGACACAGAGCACACATTTTCCATGATCCAAATTGTGACTATTATAGAATAGCAAAGGCAGTGACCAATCCATTAACATTTCTCTTCCCTCTTTATCTTAAAGCTCAGTAAGCTCACAGAGCCTTTCAAACACAGTCCATCAGACACAGAAATTGATTCTAGTAAGCGTCATTTTTGTGCATCCAAAATCCTACATAAACCGTCATTTATTTTTGATCCAGTTAGGTTTTATACAGAGTCCTAATTCTATGAGGGAGTAGATAGGATCCATCAGCACAACAAACCAGAATAAACAATACAATAATCAAGTCCACTCAAAATACTGCACCTCTCTAAGTGCTGCAATTCTCCAGAAGTATATACTACTGCCTTATGCATCCACACAGACCTTCATCCTGGGAGCTGTCATTGCTATTCCTTCCTTCATCCAGTTCGGGTTGCAAACTTCAAGGGATGTGAACTTGACAATAAGAAATACTATATCAATGCAAGACAGCGCAAATAATAATCTGGCCCATTAAAATTTCTGTCAAATTCTCTAATCTCCATTTCCAAACAGGATGTGTAATTAAGTCCTGGTAAAGTAACAGTCTATTCTTTTGCAATAGTGCAAGTTTGAAGAGATTACAAGAGGGCTTCCCCAAAGGATTGCTTCCCATCTGTGTTCAAAGACCAATAAACCCTATTCCTAGAAATGTTGACATCCTCAGTTAAAATGCTCCAGCACTGAAGAATCAGAGCCAATTCCCTACACACCAATATACACACAGAATGAAGATCCTCTCCCCTCTTTTGCCTCCTCTCACACTTTTAAATCATTCCTATGACATATTGTTCCACATTCAGCCAAAACAGATCTTTTGTTATCCATTCCCTAGCTGATTTGTAAAACTGAACTTTAGTACAAAAGGAAGCAGTAAAGTTTCAAGTATTTTTTCTTGTATTAACTGTTTCAGATTAACTAACAACAGCGATATGCTTCAGAGCGCCTTTCTGTTTATAACTCGCTTCACAGGTGGAACAGAGGCACTGTCTCTCCTTCATAGTCTCACTAGCTGATAACCTTGGCCTGCAACCTGTTAGGCACACCAGGATCTATAACACAAACTTACAGTTTCAGACACTCTCAACAGCAGGGGCATGTATTTCATTAAATAAATTACTCTCTTCCTATGTTACTCCACTACAAAAGAAGAGTCCCTTATGATCACTTAGCTTACTGACGATGCTTTCGGCAAGAACTCGGAAGCCATGGACATTGATTTAATCACTCACGTGCTGTCAGAAAGAGACAAAATCTACACATGATACTCTCCTATGTTTTGAAGATCAGGAAATGCTCCAATAATTTGTATTTTGACTGGTACAGAATCTAGAAGATACCATAATAGGACAATCAGTGAAGTGTAAAGTTACGCAGACTGCATAACCTTCTCTGATTCAGTTAGGTAAAAAGTACTCAGGCCAGAGAAATTTTAGTCAAACTGTCAATAACATTTTCTGCCTAGCTCTCCCTACCTGTCTGAAATACCTTAGTACATCTTAAAACTATGAAGATCATGCTGCTCAACCAGACAGCCAAAAACCATATGCCTTTGCTTGAACTGATCTCTAACTCAATCAAGCATGTCCTTACACTAAACATAATACCTTTCACCTTTTCACTTCTGTTTATTTTTAGTTAGCATAATACTAGTGTGTTTCAGGATCATCACCCAGTTGTTCTTAAGGCCAACAACGCATGTAAGGTTATCTAGTACCAATCCACCTATTCTTAAATTCTCTCTTCTCTTTACTTTGATTCAGGCTTTTCCTCTTTTATTTGTATTTCTATAGACCCGAATCACGCAGTTTTCTTCCCTGCCTGAACGTGCAAAGCTATCACTGCCTTCACAACACACTCCTAGTGACGCCATCCTTACGCTTCGCCCTCTCTCTGTTAACTTACCACCTCTGAATTCACCCCAAGTTCTGGCTCTGCAGACTTGGTTTCTCTCTAAAATTACTTCCAGGTCCACCTCAAGCAGACGAGTGAGCCCAGAGAGGCAGACACTATCCCCACGCCATGAAGGCATCCATGCCAAAGAAAAGAACTTCCCCCTATGTCTCTGGTTCATTAGGCACTTCCATACCCGAGGACGAAGCAGTGCTTTTCACCTCCTCCAGCTAAACATTTAAAAGTGTGTGATACAAGAAATAAGAAGACCAAGCAACCCATTCATAGTTTTCACAGGAAAATAAATGAAGCTGCACTATATTGCTGAGGTATGTTTATCAGAAACAGGACGGAAGCCTTCATAGGACAGGCTGTGCCCAGGAGGACATTTAGGGCTGTATGCACACTGTCAGCATGCGTGCCTGCAAAACTGCCTCGGCTCACGATACACCATCAGCCCGCTCAGCAGTTCAGGACGTGCATCCACAGGGCCCCGCTGCCGGCGAGGCGAAACGCGGCCTCCCTCGGACTTCGGGGGGGTGCTCAAGCCGGGGGGGTGGGGGGAGCGAGTGCTCCAGCCGGGGGGCGAGTGTTCAAGGCGGGGGAAGCGAGCGCCCCAGCTCACCGCCCGGGGCCGATTTCCCAGGCGCCCGCACGCCGGAGTCAGGCCCTCGGCGGCCCCCGCCTCCCCGCCGCCCTCCCCGGGGCTCCCGCTCCGCGGGGCCGCACCGCCCCGAACCGCTCTCCGCCCCTCCAGCGGCCCCCGCCGCCCCTCCGCCTCCCCGGGCACGGCAGGGCGCCCCGCAGGCCCCTCACGCCGGCCCACCCGGCTGCACCTGCCGGGCCCGCCGGCCGGCCGCCCCCCCGCCGGCCCTCCGCCGCGGCCTGCCGCCTCCCGCCCTGCGCCGCACCGTTAGCGATGAGCTTGGCCGAGAGCTGCTTGACGAGCTCGGGGATCCGCTCCCACTGGCACTCCGAGCGGCACCGCTCGATCTCCGTCTCCAGCCGCGAGCCCGCCTTCTTGGTGGCCATGGCCGGGCCGGGCCGGGCCAGGCCGGGCCGGGCTGATGGGCCCCGGCAGGGGAAGGGGCCGGGGCAGCGGGAAGGGGGAGGCGGAGAAAGGACGGCGGCGGCACCGGGCGCCTGGGCGGCGGCGGCAGCAACGGCGGCGACCGGAGCGGCGGAACTCGAGTGGTGCGGCCCGCGCCGCGCTGGCGGCCGAGCGGCGGGAGCGGCGCCACCTGCCGGGCAGCAGCGGAGCAGCGCGGGGCGGGGCCGGGGCGGGCGGGGGCGGTGCGGGGAGCGCGGCTGCGGGGGCGGCCTTACCAGTCCGCCCGCCCCCCGGCAGGGCCGGGCCCCCGCCGCGCTGCCCTGGCGGGCAGGGGAAAGGGGGAGCGAGACGGGAGAAGTACGGCGCTGGCGGGGCCGCTGGGAGCGGGGCAGGTACAGCCGAGGCTCAGCGGGCAGCGGCAGGAGCTGCTCCTTTAGAACGATTTGACTAATTACACACACACGGGGGAGGGTGGGAGGAAAATTCATATAAGCATAGAATGGTTTGGGTTGGAAGGGACCTTAAAGACCGTCTAGTTCCAACCCCCTTGCCATGAGCAGGGACACCTCCCACCAGACCAGGTTGCCCCAGGCCCCATCCAGCCTGGCCTTGAACACCTCCACGGATGGGGTCTCCACAGCTTCTCTCGGCAACCTGTTCCAGTGCCTCACCACCCTCAGAGTGAAGAATTTCTTCCTAATACCTGATCTAAACCTGCCCTCTTCCAGTTTGAAGCCATTCCCCCTCGTCCTGTCACTACATGCCTTTGTAAAAAGTCCTTCCCCAGCTCTCCTGTAGACCCCCTTTAAGTACTGGAAGGCTGCAATAAGGTCTCCCGGAGCCTTCTCTTCTCCAGGCTGAACAACCCCAACTCCCTCAGCCTGTCCTCACAGGAGAGGTGCTCCAGCCCTCGGATCATCTTCGTGGTCCTCCTCTGGACCCACTCCCAACAGCTCCATGTTCTTCCCAGGCTGAGGACTCTGGAGCCGGACACAGTATTTCATCTAATCTCATTCTTCCACAGGCTAATGATGAACATACACCATCATGCCATCTGCTATACTTTTCCACTTCCACAAAACATAACACAAAATTAGTTCCTGTACGTCAACATTCGCCTCTTCTCCCACCTTGAAACCACTCAGCCACACTCGCTCTGGCGTTTTTAGTCCATTTAAAGGCATTCTTTTTGTCTTCTCCATCCACATATCTCACCCCATGCTTCCTCTGCAGTCTCATTTAGCTGATACACTCTTTCACATCTGGTCCCATAAAAAGGTGGACCTCAGCGTGGCCCACCAGCTCAGCACTCGCCCGCTCCTTAGTTAAACTTCAGAGGGGAAAGCAGCCCCTGTGTAAGAATGATCTGCGCTCTATGTATATTATGCTCTACGTTTTGAGGAAATAAATGCATTTCTAACATTTGGGTGGAATAAAAACACTAGCTGAAACAATTTCAATAAATACCATGTATCTTTGTCAAATGCTACATCACACATATGTGACACACCAGTTCCACAAACTTATACACACCTCAGAAAACAACCACCAGGACTGATTTTCACTGAAAAATGTAGCAAAAAGACCAAGACTGCAGTGAAGAAAAATCTCGCAAACTGCTATTTACTTTTCCCAAAATAAGGATACAGCCCATTGACAGAAAGAACAGGTTTGGCAAAGATGCGGTGTGCTACATTAGACACAATATGAATTTAAATATCTTGCTCCACATCCTTGGGTTATAGTGCAGACTTGTACAACTAATTCTCTTTAACCCCAGAAAGGAGAAGTCAGTGAGGCCAATAGGTTTTTGGTTGAGTTTGTGAGGATGACTATCTGTGGGTTTGAAGATTCAAAATTCAGGACGGATGCTATTGTTGCTCTTACACGTCTTGCACTGCTCTGGATTTAGCACATACTAGTCTTGAGAAATGTCAGGATCACAAACTGAGAAGTCAAATTTGGCCAAACGTAACATTACCAGCCTGAGACAGGTCAATCATTGTTTCATATCCGTTAACAGCAATATATCTTACTCCTCAAACCCTGTGAATTATGATCTTCAGGCTTGTGGGGAATGATACTATCACCACTCACCTCTATGTGCTGTTCTATAAACAGATCAGTTAAATGTAAACATGACATGCCTGTGGGCATTGGTAGTGCTGTCGTCCAAGTAACAATTTCTAAACAACTTTCTAGTTAGTGTGTGTGCGTGTGTCACATACACTAGGGACAGGTGCCTTCTGAAGTTTTGCTTGGTTTTGATCATCAACTGAAAGATTGGAAAAGATGCATATTTTTAAAGATGGAAAATCAACAACTGCCATCGAATCATTAATTGATCAAGAACAGACCCAGGCTTGGGTGTCTAAAAGCTTGTCCGCGCATTCCCCAGCTGTATCCTCAATGTAACAGATAGCCACTTCCCACTAACCTCGCTTTGCTTCTGTCCTTAGACCATCACAGCTATTGCAACCCTATGACAGGTATCAGATGTCTTCCTCAGTGTTTCAACTAATTTACTTTTCATTCCCAGTGCTATTGAAAGCATAACAGAACAGAATTCAGATATTGTAATCTGCCTTTTTATCAAGTTGCTGTTACAGCACTTTTGGGTTACAGTCCAATTTCAAACCAAGCATACTTCAGATTTTAAAAAGTGAAATAGAAACAGCAGCAGAATGTAGCAGTGTTTAAGAAACACACTGGAGTACTGTAGGAGTGGAAAGATTTAATACTGTAACAAAAGCAAAAGGAGAAATACGTGATAAAGCATTTTTTGCTTACATGAGGTTTTAGAAGATCCAGAGAACATTAAACTGATTATAGCATGGTGTTTTACTGGAGAGATAAGACGATTAAATTAAAAATGAGGCAGGAAAGAAATGATAATTCAAAATCTTTGATACCATAACTACTAGTTCTTTTCCATGTAAGACTATGAAAACTAACGCTTCAACTTTTGAAAGGAGTTAATTTGCTTATGAAGACGATTCATATTTATTCACAACAATTTTAACACATTTTGTTAGCACTGATCACATCATTTCAGTAAATGCTACCAGCAAAAGAACAGTATTAAAATATTTACATAACAGTTCGTCAGGTTTATTATCTCAATAGCTACTATTTATGAAGTGAGACATTATGCAAAAGGAATTAGTGTATTTTGAAATGCATTGGAACAATTAGGAAATCGGCTTTAACACTGATGAAACTTTATACACCTAAGACTGCTCTGAGAAGATCCCACTGTAGAGGACCCAGAATCGTATACAATAATGGATCTGGAATGAATAGGGTAAAAGTTTATAGAAAAGAAGTCTGATGCTGCATACTTTGTCAATTGCCACTTATTTTTTTCAAACTGGAACAAAGTGTTGGTTTTTGGAAATGGCCTATTTGGTAATCTGTTGGCACAGACTGAAGCATACATGCACTTTGCTAAAACTAGGAAGTCTGCTTGTAAGGTGAGGTAGCCGGCTAGCTAGAAGGTATAGAGATATACCTGGCTTCTGAAAATTATGGAAAATTAAAAAGCAGGAAAAGTAACTAAGACATATTGGTCAACCATTTTGCCTTATGGCATCTCTCCCACTCCAATCCCCCGAACGCAGGGCAATAAGAGAAATAATGGATTGTCCAGTGCAATTTCCTGAGCTTGGTATGAAGAAACAGGAACATTCAGCACACAGGAACACAGCGATATGGTACCTCTGATACTTCTGGTAACCTGAAAATAAACCTGATAAGGAAGTTTTCTGCACTAGTACTCCATACAGAACTACGAGAAATAGAAGCGATGGGGGTTTAAACTGTTAAAAATTTAGAACTTATAGAGAATATAAACTGACTTAAATAAAGTAACATTTTAATCTCTACTAAGATAGCAAACATTCTATAACAAGGAATCAGAAAAACCAGTTCAAAAAGCACTCACATTTTTAAAGGTAACATATTCAAATAGAATGCTAGGAACTCACATGAGCAACAACCAAATTTAGAAGATCACTGGGTCTTATCCTAGACTGAGTTTTTGGCTTCTTAGGCAAATACTATTCACTGCTGAAGTGGCAGGAGAGGAACCAAACCTCACCTTACTTCTAGCTTTCCTTTATTCTGAAAAGAAAAAAAAAAAGAAAGAAAGAAAAACTTTATGTTTTCATGACAGCTTTGCTGAAGTCAGCTCACTGGTACGGAGGCCCTTGAGAGAGCAGGCTAGTCACAGCTGAACATCCAATTTGTGTCAAAGGCTATCAATGCTTAACGGCAAGTGTTTCACTATTCACAGGAAAAGTGTTTAATATGCAAGTTTACCTACTAGTCTGGTTTTATTCTGGCCCACTGAGCAATGGTTTGGGGTTTTTTTTCCCAAGTAGAGTTTGTCTGAAGAGGTTAAACAAATTGCTGATTATTAAAAATATTTTTTTCCTCAGAGTTTCTGCAGCATCCATTCCAGAAAGATGACGATTTTGAGGGAAATATAATGTTACAGAAGACAGCACAAAAGTCCTTATTTTATCTCCACAAAGTGCAAAATGGAATTAAAAATTCAGTATTAAAAAGAAGCTTTTCCTCAGCACAAATCCTTATTTTACCAATTTCTTACCTTTCAATTCAAATCAACATTTTCATGTCTATTAAGATGTTAAATGTATTCTATTGCAAGTGATCAGAGATGGAATTCAAATATTATTTGTATCTTAAAGCAATCATACTCAACTCCTACTATTGTCTGCCATTTTCTCAAATGTGAAGTGCAAAAATTTTGAGGCCAAAATGCACTAATGTGAGAAGTAATTTCTCTACACAACTCATAAGCATTACAGAAGCAAAAATCTAAGTCTCCTTTTTTTTTCAGTTAGCATAACACTGTGAGTGAAACAAGGTAACTGCAGAGTTCTCCACCCCTACTGAAGCCAGTAATCTCCATGAAATTTAGAACGGACCACATGAAAATTGTTGAAGAAAATTATTTCACAAGTGACATTTGGTTCATTTTTGAGAGTATCAAAATGCTATTTAAAGGGAAGCAAAGTGAGACTGAACAGCATCTGCAAAATCAACAGTTAGATGACATGCACATTATAAAACCTGCCACCCCTGCCTCATAGCAAGGGATACAGTCATATAAGAAGTGAAATATGCTTTATCAAAATATTTCAACATTCCAAGGTTTTGTACTTTGATGAGTTGTTTTTTTTTCTTAAAGATGAAATAGTTCCACCTGTGAATGTACATTATTTTGTAAACCAGTAAGCCCTTACTGCTGTTTGAAAGTTAAAATCATACACAAAGCAATTCAGTAAAACCTAGGAACCTGGAAAAAAAAAATTTTTCTTCACAATGGATTTTTGATTTTGTAGTTTGTTGCTTTCAAACTGATCCAATTCATAATGCACTTGTCAAAAAATGGGCAGTACAATAGATACTTAAAGAGGAATGTATGCCTGTACAATCAGGCAAATACTTATTTTTCACTATTGTATGAAATCTCTTGATGTTAATTCTTAGTCTTTAATAAATGACAGTTCTAACAGTCATTGCTTTTGATAGGCTGAATCTGAAGTTAAATGACTAGTTGTGCTGCAAAAGATAAAAACTCAGACTCCAAATGAGATCCTTTCCAAGCCCATTCCATGCTAAATGGAAACAGGCATTGCCAATGAAAGGGCAACAAAGAGTATCCCTCAACTGGCAATATATATTAAAATCATACTGTTTTGGCCCAAAGTTTCATACTGCATTTTAAACCTGTCATACTGTTTCTGGATACATGTCGTCTGCATCACAAATGCATATATTTACACATACCAAAAAAAAAACCCAACAAACCAACGAAAAAACAGAATAAAATGTCACCTCCAAGAATTAAAAAAAGCACCTCACAGGTGTTTATAGGCTGAATAGATGCGAGAGTATTTATATCTGAATTACTACTTGTTCCACAACTGTATTTTTACAAAGCTATATTGCCAGTAAAGTTGCTATCCTGTATTAACATGTAGTAACCAACAGGAAGAAAAATGGGAAGAAAAATCCAATGGTTTGCTTTCTCACATTTATTGTGCCAGTGTAAAACTTTTCAGTCTTGTTCAAAGGTCTAAGGATTTCAAATAAATGTGTCAGCTACTTTTTAATTCAGGGAAGAGCCAAGGTAAGGTCTAACCTTGGGTCCTCCACTCACGGTAAGCCTCTTTCCTGCTGTATTTCAAACTCTTCTCCCACACAGTGATGCTCGTAGGGCAGCAGGTGAAGAGGGTCTCCGCACTGTCTTTGCACAATAACAAAACTGACAGACACAGTTCAGCTAAATTTTAGATGCGATCCATCTATGACTGTAGCTTCATCTCTCGCTTGAACTCAAAAAAAAAATCTTCCTAGACAAATTGAACCTCAATGGCAAAGACATTTTCTCATTCTTTTGACTCATTTGTGCAAAAAGTGTCCAGAACAGAACTAATTTGGATTTTTTAAAATAATAATTATGTATGTTTAGAAAGCTGTAGGCTTCTTACACTTTAAGTAGCCCACTGCTTTTCAGTTCCTTTTGTTCTATCAGCACAGAAAATAAGCCATGTACCATTATTTTTAACTATTTCTTAAGGGTAAAAATAAAATACCTATTACATGTTAGGAAATTAGAAAACTAGATTTTAGTAAAGATGAAGCTCCTCTTAAATCTGAATAAAATCTCTTTAGGTAGCAAAGCAATAGTGGCAGTTCTCTCTGTAGTAATACTGTTTGATTTCATTACATTATTGGCTCAAATCAGACTTAGGTTTTATTCCCAGATCAGTTTCTGTCTGCACGGGAATCACAGGCTTCACATAATTGGTGTTTCAAACTGCACTTCTGTGACCACTAAAAAGAAGGCGAAGATCATGTATTTCTCACATTGAATTTACTGAGTGCAGCAGTTGAGTTAAATCTCTTCTTTAGTTCCTAAGTTCAAACCCTTTAAATACATTCAATTGTTACATAGAAGAAAAGCTTTGAACTCTCACTTTTTCTTCTTTTCTTTTCTTTTTTTTTTTTTTTTTTGCAGTGTCCCTAGCTACTCATTGGTAATAAAAATTATTTGTAAAATATTTTTGCCATTGCTATTTAAATGCATCTGGGACAAACAACGATGGTTAGATTTGAAGCATCTACAGTGTCATACTGCATTTAAACATTTTTATTGTTGCTGTCGGTATCAGTAGTTAAACTGCTTGCCAACTACATTGTCAAACCACCAGAGGGAGTCGAAAACTACATATAATTTCTGAAAGTTTTTAAACCTGTAGGCTACAGTTTAAAACGTTAACAGAAATTGCTGTATATTGCAAGTACTATGACAAATGGGTAAAAAAACGAAAATAAATTAGAGGAATCCATGGAGATCGGGAGTTCCTGAGGATAAAGGTAATGAAAAAATTCTAGCAACGTCATCAGTTCATTTCTATCCAGAGGTAAGAAAAATGTTTGTGATACAGATAAAGGAGTGTTCAGCAACTATTTTTGTTCTGTGTTTGGAAAGAATGAAAACCATGCATTTATATTAGATTTTTCAGTGACGTTAATAACTGGAGAGAAGGCTTAAAAATCCGTAGATCCAGAATTAGTACGCAAAAGTCTTAAAATAAAGGGTTGCCTCCTTCAGTCTCATCACATGCCTCTGAATAGCTCATGGCATGCCAGGGGCACCGTGAGGACACTGGGCTTGTGCCTATGTGCCAAAGGCAGGCAGAAATAATAGGGTAATGGTTTTAAACTAAAAGAGGGTAGATTCACACTAGACATAAGGAAGAAATTTTTTACAATGAGGGTGGTGAAATACTGGCACAGGCTGCCCAGAGAGGTGGTAGATGTCCCATCCCTGGAAACTTTCAAGGTCAGGTTGGATGGGGCTCTGAGCAACCTGGTCTATTAGATGTTTCTGCCCACTGCAGGGGGGTTGGACTAGATGACCTTTAAAAGTCCCTCCCAACCCAAACCATTCCATGATTCTATGATAAGACAGTGGCAGAGTATAGCCTGCCTAGCCTGATGTAACCCTAAGAGAAAAACCTGGGAATTTGCATACACCGTCACATTATGATGTTCCGAAAGCAAGGTCCTTAGCAGAGAGGGGAGAAGGAGAGGGCACATTCCAAGAGATCCATCCTCCAATTGGGCACAAACACTAAGAACTGGCAAAATGTGGACCCAGTAACAGGAGGGCTAGCTGCTATTTCTGCTCAGCAAATATGAGTTAAGAGACCCAGCCAATCAACTGTCTATCTCTGTCATAATAATTGGCAGAACCAACAAAACACTGGATTTGTGTTTTGGAAATAAAATTTCATGTAAAGAAAACATTATTTACAAATAGGTCAATAGAGAAAATAAGAACACAAAGTTGGAGATGTGTGACAAATTTATATAACAGATTAGGTATTTTTAAAAGCTATCAGTATAATTAACTATTTGGTCAAATTCCAAAGAGGCAGTAGATTCTTCAAGTCTCAATGTCTCCAAAACAAGACTGGATGCTTTTCAGGTATTATGAATTGGTCAAACACAAGTTATTTGCTTTACAGAAGCCAACTAATTTACATTTGATACCCTGTTCTACATGGGATGGAATAGGAATTCATGGATGATTCCCCAAAATCCTTGCTGCATTGTGCAGCGGCAGTGTACAAAACACCAGATGTCCCCAGGGGGGCTACTGAGACCAAAGCAGCAGGCATCATTCTGCCACTCTGTAAACCATGGCATGTCTGCACCTTGAATGCTGCACGCATTTCTGGTCTCATGGGTTTGACACAGTACGACATTTCCAGGGAGACCGTATTGCGGCCTTCCAGTACCTAAAGGGGGCCTACAGGAGAGCTGGGGAAGGACTTTTTACTAGGGCATGTAGTGATAGGATGAGGGGGAATGGCTTTAAGCTGGAAGAGGGTAGATTTAGATTAAATGTTAGGAAGAAATTTTTCACTTTGAGGGTGGTGAGGCACCAACCTGGAACAGGTTGCCCAGAGAAGTTGTGGCTGCCCCATCCCTGGAGGTGTTCAAGGCCAGGCTGGATGGGGCTTTGGGCAACCTGGTCTAGTGGGAGGTGTCCCTGCCCATGGCAGGGGAGTTGGAACTCAATGATCTTCAAGGTCCCTTCCAACCTAAAGCATTCTGTGATTCCATGATTCTATGATTTCTTATGTTCTTGCAATATTCTGTTGGCTTTACACACTGCAACTTACTTTCTGTGGCCCTACACAATCTTTCAGAACTCTATTGTCTAACACTTGTGCTTGTTGGCAGAAGGACAAATTCTGCTTATGTCTTCTGAGATTCTCCAGAAATCAAAATTTTTCCTCTTCATGTAGTCTGCTATGTCATAGCTCCTTTCTATGAAAAGTACAACTAGATATTTGCAGGGAAGATTAGGACTGAGCCACAGTTTCTTTAAAATACAGAAGGCTCCCGGAAGACCTTACGGCAGCCTTCCAGTATCTGAATGGGGCCTACAAGAAGGCTGGAGAGGGACTTTTTGCAAGGGCATGTAGTGATAGGACAAGGGGGAATGGCTTTGAATTGGAACAGGGTAGATTTAGAATAGATATTAGGAAAAAAATTTTCCCTATGAGGGTGGTGAGACACTGGAACAAATTAGCCAGGAAAGTTGTGGATGCCCCATCCCTGGAAGTGTTCAGGGCCAGGTTGGATGGGGCTTTGACCCACCTCGTATAGTGGGAGGTGTCCCTGCCCATGGCAGGGGTTTGGAACTAGATGATCTTTAAGGTCCCTTCCAACCTAAACCATTCTGATTCTATGATCAAAGAAGTCTCAGAAAAGTCTAGCATTTGCCTGAAACCACAGAACGGATAATTTCCAGTCTGCTTCACTGCCCTGAAGATCATTCTACCTATCAACACAGACCAGGTAACAACAGAACATGAGTGCTTTTTTTAGCTGCTTGATAAAAACTAAAGTAGAAAGCAATAATGTTACTGTGACTGCAGTTGGTTCGGGATGGATGTGAACTATCATTCTGTGGGCTTTATCTTCAGTTCACACAGATAATTCATGAGAAAAGTTTCCAGGGAACAACTGCCAGCTTTCAGCCTCTTAGTGCTCCTGCTGGGTCCAAGTACAGGTTCTTGGAAATCTGAAGTTTCACATCTGTAGGACAAAGCCAATTTCTGCTGCATGCTTCTGAACCTACTCTACCTCAAAGTGTGTAAGGCAAATCAGTCAGCCAGATCTGACACCTGTTGTTCAGAGTGTGCTTAGATCCAAGTTTGAAGGTGTTGAGTTTGTACCTTTTGGTTTGCGCTCATTCTCAGGAAAAAAAAAAAAAAAAGTCTTTTATTATTTTTTTTATTTTTATTTTTAAAACTGTTCTTTTTGTACTTCTAACACAATTCATTCCATTCATCAAATATAACAGCTGTCTGAAGAGTAAGGTACTATTCAGTGAGCAGTGTATTTTAAGCTAGGTATTTCAACACTTCGGATAAAGGGAAGGGTTTGTTGCATAGCCTTCCGTCATATTTTTATTCCTTCTGTATATTGGACATTTGACTCTACAGTTCTTTTTGGGCAGAAAGATCCATGCATTGCCTTTCAGGACGACCAGAAAGACTAAAGAAATCAAAGAGATAAGAAGGTTAACATAAATAGAAAGCTCAGGAAAGGAACAGAACTAAGGGGAGTAAAAATAAATAATAATAATTTAAAGAAAACCAACCAACCACAGACAAAACCTGCATAACCTACTTAACCCAAATGTACTCTAGAAGAATGTGGGATTTTTTTAGGTATATTGATAGCATTACACCATAGGACTTAAAAGACATAAGCATATGCACACATTTTTCTCCAAAAACAAGCTCTTGACAGTGCTGGAAATCAGTAATAGCTCAAATACTATCAGGCTGTCTTAGAGACTCGTTCAGATAACAAACTTCTCCCTGCTGCCATAAAAGTTGTGCCTAATGTAACAGCCAATAAACATCCTTGGTTATTACCTACAAAACTGCCTTTACCCAGGTATCATCTGCCTAGCATTCAGATGTCCAGCTTTTTTTTTTAATTGTTCTGTGAGAAGAGTTCCCAGCACAACTTCAGAAGTCGGACGAACAACGGACACGCAGACCACCAGCTATCCAAGGGGAATACTCACGCTGCTGCTCTGCGCTGCGCACAGCTCTGGCAAGAATCTCTCCTAAGGGAAACCAAGGCTGACTTGTTAATAATACATTATGTACTTCTCCAGATTGCTTTGCATTAACTTTGAAGCCACCACAGTGGTTAACCACACAATTTAGGGCAACAAAAAAATCTCTTCCTATTTCTGAACACCATGGCCTGGAGAAGAAAATGGGCTGACTGAAGATCAAAACCTTCATTACAGTTATCATTCCAACACAGCTAGAGAACCTCATTTGCCAAATGCTGTTCATTCCCTGGTGTTTAGGAAGACTTATAAATGAGGAGAAGTTCCTCCAAGACAGAAGCCCCAACAACACGTTTTCATAAACCTGTGGCTCTGACAGGACTGGCCCACAACAGGCTGGGCTTACCATCCTCCAGACCAGTATGGTTAGGCTTTAACAGCTCTAGATACGGGAGCATTCAGTTGCCATCTGGTTCTGCAAATCTTTGATGAGTTATGAGCAGATTTCCAGCAAACAGCTTTCTTGTATTTCTCCCACCACTGCATGCACAAAACAATCCTCCCTTCTAGTGTTTTTCCACATCCAAAATCAGAACCCTACCCTCACTCATTTTCTGAATATCCTGATATTGGGTAAAATAAACCATTGCAATTACTTATCTGCCACAAGGCTCTGCACTTTGTTGATTTGACTAAGAATTGTAGAGAAATGCATACTTGTCAGAAAGAAAACGTCACTGTAATCTGTTGGTAACTGGCCTATAGTGAGTTAAGGAAATCAGTGTCCATGTTGCCACATTTACCATTTGAAAATGGCACCACTTCCCTCCAAGAATAAAGTTGACAAGTGAATGTGTTTTTTTTCTTAAAGATTTTAGGTTAAATGTGGAGACCATTGCTTCTTCAAAAGCAATGGTGCGCAACCAGAATGTCCTGCACATTACAGTGAGGTAAAGCATTCAGCACCCCCTTCTTCCCGTTCCTTTCCCTCTCCCCCCTCCCTGCCCACACTGACACAAGAAATAGCACGCCCTGTTCCACCTACTGCAAATTAACACAGCCTGTTCCTTCATCACCAGCCAGCAGAATCCGTCACCAATTCATTTCTTGCCTTTACAGCTTCAGAAGTAAAGGTAGAAATTACAGATGATCTCTCCTACTGGGACTCTAGCAAAAGAGTTTTTTTCTGACAGGAAATAATTTTGCAGGTTTCTTTCTCTACAGGTGAAAGAGATCAGTACAGTAAAGATATCTGTAAGCATCAAAATTAGCTGCAGCAGCATCTTAATAAGACTGTCAAGGTTGAAAGCCAATGCCAAGCTTTTATTCATTTTTGTAATCTGGATGTAGGTTAAGATTAAAGGCCTGTTCTTACTTCGGTGTTGAAGGAGATCTCAAGTTTTCCTTTTAATTTGACAGCTTTAAAATTGAACATGTTGAGTTCCAATTTGTACAATCACTGTACAATGAATGCATCATTAGACAGTGGGATCCTGCTCCCTCAAGTAGGCATAGCTTCAACAGAGTAACTATTATGTACAGCTGAGCTATGTATTTAAAGAATGAGAACTCATTAAGGAGACACTGAGAAAAGCTTTGAGGTACTTGCGGCTTTTGTGAATTAATTTAGTTTCTCTTCTCCACTATATATTGATTCTAAAGGCAAAAAGGGATGCATACTGTTATTAATGAGTAAGCTTTTACAGACAATATGATGACACTATTGCCTAGTCACCTCTGTCAGCGTAACCTGGAGACAAACCTTGAGCATTGTCCCCTCTTTGCATCATCATCTTTAAATACAAGTTCCCCCCCCATTCTTCTCACTTTGCTGTAATTCCAAAGACTAGTTTACACTTGGAAGTTTTTTTAGCATACTGAATGTGTCACACAAAATCACACCCATAACTGATGCAAAATGTACTTGGGTTAGAAGTAGTTATATCAGCAAATATCAGTAATGTATATTTTGAACTAAACTAGCTAAAGAAAGTGATAACCTTTCCCATCAGACTTCTTGTGGTTATTCACACGGCCCTAGCCTAAATCCTTACATTTTCTCTTACTTAACGAAAAAAACCCTATGGTCACAATCATACTATGACAACAGCGTATTTCAACAAAAAAAACCTAAGGAAAATCAGACAAATATAAATGAGATGTCAATTTTAAGATTTGAAGCTTGGTTTCTGGACAAATTATCTCTGTATTAATGAAAGTGCAGCACATTTGCAATCAGTTTGCAGTTTCATCTGTGCTAGCTTTTTGAGCAGTTCCTGCGCAATTAAAGATGAGGTCTGTTTATCTCTGCTTTATTGTTGGGATTTCAAAGGAAGTTAGCAGACTTCTGCATGAATGTTGTGAATACAGCAGATTGGTTGCCAATTTTAATAAGTGAATTTATGTGTGAATAGTATGGATTCCTTTCTACCTCGGAATAAAGTATTAGTTTTCAAAAATCATAGCATTATAGCATACTAGGTTTTGCAATGCTTCATTACTACTTTTACTTTGCATTAACTATGAAATCAATTAATCCAGCGTTAACCAAAGTGCCTTAACACAGATAGTAGAACACTTGTATTTGCCCCTCTCTCTGCTGGCTGAGAGGTGGTATGAACACCAGAACCAAGAAAAGGGTGGAGCATGTGGCCAGAAGAAAGGCTCAGGAATGTCCCTGTGAGTGACAGTAAGCTGCCACACCAGCCCAAACCATCTCATCTACCTAAACACTTACCATTGATTCCCAGGCAGCTGCAGACTTCCCTTTCCATCACACAGAACACAAAGGCTGTCAAAATACAGGTGTTTTCTTCAAATTTACATGATTGCAGGTGTCACATTTCACTGCTCTTGCTGCTTCCGGGCACAACAAACAAGACTGCTCCAGCTGGTCTATGTAATTGAAAGCATCACTTTATTAACTAGTGCAGACTACAGGAATCATCCTAAGTTTTCTGTTCTACATAGGTGTTCTGAACATCCAGAATCCATTGAACGAGTGATATATAAAAATGCGGAATGGCAGGCAAGAGCTAGCCAACAGCTCTGTATTTCTTATTTTTTATAGAATCCAGTGCCCTGGGGGTCAAAGGAGCAAACTAAGAGGTGTTTCTCACAGGTAGACAAAGATCAAAGCACTTTTTTCTCTTTACAGCAGAAACAGCCATGTTATTTCCTGTTAAATTCTCAATCCAGAATATTCAGTCAACTACCCCGACTGAAGGAAGCCAATGTCATGTTTCACAATGTACAAAACGGTGCTGAGAAAGACTGGGGGGAAAGAATGAAGACCACCAACTTGGTAAAAACACCTGGAACAATACTTGAGAAATAACAAAAAATTCCAGCTGAAGACCAAAATGTCATATAAAGATACACACATGGGTGTAGACACACACACACATACTCACAGACTTGCAGAGTTAGGAAATATGTTTATGCTGGGTAACTGGCAAGAAAGCTTGCAATTCAGTGTCAGTGAATATTGCACGCACATGGAGATGGCGAAGGGAGAAATGTACTGCTGAAAACACCTTCCCAGAAGCCTCCCATCTCTGACTTCCCATAACCTTCTTCCTCTTTTGTTGTCGCCCCCTTGTCTGGTCCTCTATGTGAGTCGAGAACTCACTTTTAAGTACAGGTTCTCTTAAACAAGGCATATTACTTTAAATTGAGGCCTAGACATGCAATACAGCATGTATCTACATACATGCACATAATACATGCACACATTAAACATGTAAGACACTTGTGCAACACTTCATGACAACCAATAAACATACATCATCATTCTGTGAATATTTTCTGCCAAGAATTGTTCTGTTCCTGGATGAGTGCTAGGGTACACGGCTGTGCAAGCATCGTTATTTTCTTCAAAAAAGCAGCAATAGAAAAGGGCTGACAAAATACGTACATCAGCAATGCCAACTTGAAGCCTCAATCCATTCTGATGCAATACTGCATTTTTGTGTTACACCCCCCCAAACGGTTTAATAAAGCATTTAATAAAGTTTTTTTCATAGCAGTAAACAATACATATGTCAAATGCTCTGACCCTTCTACTAAGAAACAGTATTTCAGCTGTTTTTATATAAAAGTGTAGAAATTTCACTAAGCCAGAGGAACAGTAAGTCACGTTATTTCCTTTGTATGCCTCTAAATCCTTTAGCAGAATTACCTCTTAATTACTAATATTTGCATTTCTAAAAATATTACAAAGAAATAGCTTTACAGAATATTGAGTACTTTAAAGATTAGATTAATAACCACACTAGTTATTTAAATCTTTACTGATAAGAAATTTGATCTTTCAGACAAATCTGCCACAATATTGCTGACTGCATTACATTTCTGACAGTAGAGAGACATCATTACTAGACATTAAAGTTGGCTGACGCATAGCAGCACTGTGAAGGAAACTTAATCTGAGTATAAACACAATTTACATTCTAACACCTCGTTAACCAAGGCAATACAAAGTATTTATAGTACTAATGAAGACTGGCTTGTACACTTCAGATTTGAAACAGTGGTATGAGTATGAAAAATTTGGCCCATGGTCTTTATACGACCCTGAAGTGCCAGGCTGGGCAACAGAGTAAGCTGAGACAGTATCGTTCTGCCAGGAGTCACTAGTCTCCTGCAGGGACATTTGAACAAGAAGTGAACCTGCTCTTAAGCTGCCTAGTTCACAACTCAGTTTTATCAATGTCATTGGAGATCAGCAGTTGTTTATGGAAAGATGCTAATCTAAAAATTCAGACAGCTTAGTGTCAACCACACCTCCTCAAGAGCTCTGTTACCTGGAGGCAGCAGCAAGTCAGAGGTGATAAACATTTCAGCTACCCCAGGTAACTGGTTCAAAGCAAATGCAAGGTGACATCTAAATGTACTTACCCCTGCCAAAAAGAATTACCCTGTTTTTAAATTTTTATTTAATAACTACTGTTAGACTACAAAGAGGACACAGAAATATTCATCTATAAAGGTTGTCTTTGATACAAGTGATGCATTCTAGTAATTTTAGTCTTGCAACAATCTCTCAAAACCTGTGTGAAAACAACCTCTGACAATACAGCCATTATCTCTAGCAATTAGTATCTTACGCAAGCATTCCTTTGTTGGTTTCAGCAGTTTGTCAAGCAACAGTTTAAATGTCCCAACAGGGAAACAACAGTACTGTGTACCTAACTTAGGAAGTTATTTCAGCTGGGTCACAATATTCCAAATCCACCTGGTATCCAAAACCTTCTTAAATGAAATCAAACTGACAATTGCTTTTTGCTGTCCTCACCCTGAAGACAACAAATTCCAAGAACGTCTCAAAGTGCAAATTTTACAAGCAAGCTGTTCTCCAACCCCCCAATTCACTTGTACTGTCTGCATAACAAGTATTAATGGTGGATTGTTTGTTGTATTTACAGCAAGTTTATTGGGGAGAGGGAAAGTATTCTTTTACAAATGAGCCATGTTCACTATTGAGCTTACTTCCAAAGAGAGCATTCAGAAAGCAAACCTGAATATATTACATTGACAATTATTTTTCAATATTTTAACATCGGCCACTTAAAATTGATTGTGTTATTAGCACATATATTGATCTTTAAATATACTACTTCTACATAAACAGTGCAAATCTCAATATTCACATCAACCTGAAATTAATGCTGCAATTACTGTTGACATTCACATCAAGAAAGTAGTAAACTATTTCACATGAGCAATTCCAAAACCTCAGAATGCCATTATTAATATTAAAGAAACACAGAACAAACATGTTGGGCTTCAAAGCCTTGTTTTGATACACACAATCCCTGTAAACATGGATGTATTGTATTTGTCAATACTGATATCTGATATAATTCTATAAATAAAACCACTGATATAAACAATTCCTATAACCTTTTTTGCATAGGGTTTGGATTAAGGTTACTTTAAGATAGAGAAAGCTGTTAACAAAATCCCTAGTCAATTAGTCTTCCATCACACAAATTTCGGCATAGGATTAACTTTACACAAGGAGTCTCTCTGACTTCAGTGGAAACTTACACATGTAAGCATTTGCAAAACTGGAGTCATGTTTAGCACTTAAGTTACCCCTAATCATTGAGAATACGAGCAATAAAAGAGCTCTCCATAAATTTATAAAATATACTGATTTAAAAGTTTATGCTGATGTTTCTGTAAGTCACATTTATGATTCCAAACAGTTATGTACATACTATACTATCACAGTAGGAAATACTTCACTGTAGAACACCACAGTGAACAAGTTGTGAAGCACAGTGTTCAATATAATTTCCCTTTAGTATTCCCAGTGCATAAGTTGTTAACATCTACACTACACAAGGTGCCCAGGTCTAGTATTTGTTATATACAATGTAAAAGCAAGATAGAAATAGCTTTGCAGTTTAAAGTAAGGAATGAAAACAGTGGGTAATATACAGGGATTCACTCCTGCAATGTACAGAATTCTCCTTCACAATGACCACAACCACCAAGTATGGTGGATTTCAGGTCACTCAACCCAGTAAAACAGTGCTCAGCACCTTGTAGGAAGAGAGATCTGAGTGCACTTTATTATAAAACATCTCCTTTTGATGTTATAAAGTGCAAAAAAGAAAAAATATATTCTAATATTTTACAGTCACTATTAAACTGCCATATTTGCACAATGCAAAATTCAAATAACTTGGTATACATTTTGTATGGACCCTATAATAACAAATGTTGAAACTGGAGTTTTTGCATCTTTAAAAAAATCTGAGTATTTTAAAGTTATTGTGTAAATACAAAAAGAAAATATAAATTATAATTAACTCTTGAAATAGATCTTTTAACATGTGACCATTTTCCAAAGCATTCAATATGAAATTTCACTTTCTCTTATACCATTACATTTTAGAATCTGTAAAACATTTTTAAAGTTAGTACTTCAGAAGGCAGAAATAAAAATTATTGTATCACAGTACTAGACACCTCACCTTATCAGACATCTTTTGCCCTAGATGTTTTTTAAAAAATTAAATAAATAAAAAAAATAATCTAAGACTTACATTACCAGTTGCTTAGAACAAGATATATGGAGTTACTTTTAAAAACAACAGAAGAGTTCCATAACGGTTCATTTTGCTCTTAAAATTCAAATAAATGGGATTGAATGTAACCACAAATTTAAAAGGCCTTAAAGTACTATACTGCTTTGGTGCATTGTACCAATGATTCCTTACATGCACGAAGAATCAAATTCTTCACAGAGCTGGGTAAAAGCAGAAAATCCAACAGTTCTATACGTGTTACAGAGCTTTCCTTTTTTGAACAGTGGGGAAGAAACTGGGAGGAAGATTCTGACACTGAGAAACAGTCTTCCTCGAAGCTGCACCACGAGCAGCATAGCTCCTTACCTTGAGCTTGACTGCCCACTAGTAATTTTAGCCCTAAGAGAATACAATGTTGGTTGTATAATAGTATTATACTATATCCAGTGATACCAAACTTAATGCTAAAAAGAAACGTATTGAAATACAAAGCTAAAAAGGTATGATTGAAATACATTTGTAAAGCGACAGACATATTCCTGTAGCCTGTAAGCCACACGGAGGAAGGGTGGGAGAAGACAATATAGGTACTACCAAGTTTATAACCATTTAAATCTTCAAGATGGGATATTCTCTGTTTTTCAGTCAGAGAACTGGAAGATGGTTTCTGGGTTATTGCTATCTGTAGGGTTTGTTGGCTGCAGTGTCTTTGTAGGTGTAGTTTTACCATGAGAATGAGAGGAAGAAGAATGTGAACTTTCACTGGAGCTGCTACGTGTCTCTGTGCTTGTACTTGTTTTTTTCATTTTCCTTCTCTTTGCAAGAGGTGCCTTGTCAACATTCTGGAGACAAAATCCTTCCCTTTTGTACTTGTTAAAGGCCTGTTCAAAAATAAAAGGTAATTCTAAGCTTTTCAAGAGGTTTAAGACATTTTATGGCCTGTAGCTTATTAAGAATGTTCTATGGTAAGTCATAAGATAAATTGTAGTCTCTTGACGGATCCCCGCTAATTCTTATTGTAGCTGTAACAATAACTTTACTAGCCTTTACATGTATTTAAGTGCCAATACATAACATTATTAATTGGCAACTTCCCCTCCTTGATCTTTTTAATTTAGAAGTATTTTTTATTAAGCCTTAAACCTATTTAAGACTATATTTTCAGAAACTACACTTAGTTAAATTAGTTTTTCTTTCAGCCCAAATTATGTTGCATTATCAGAACCTCTCCAAGTAACAATTTCTTTCTTTTTCTCTTCTTGGTAATAAGCATCTACAAGTATTTCAGTATAAATCTGCTCAATTTCAGTTTATTCTCTGTAGAGGGAATCATGAGAATCAGCACTATGTTTGTGCAATACAGTTGCAGTTCAAACATTTATAGTAAATATACACTGGCAGACAAGCAAGTCCACTTAAAAAAATATTAAAAACATGTACTAGATATGTTCCAGAAATTTTACTCGATTTTGTAACAGAAAGGACAAAGTCAAACAGTTACTTAAGTTAAACATAAAGTTTCTTCTCTTTTTTATAAAAGTTTGAAGACCTTGAAATAGATTTCTCTAAGAAACCGAGTATTTGTAATAGTTATTTCATGAACAGCTGTCTCTCAGTACCCAAAACCCCACCAGTGTAAAAGTCTTTACGACATTTATTCTTGCCTCATCATTCATGTTTTCACTGTACTTAATCATAGATGTTAGGTTTGGAAGAAGAAATTGCAGCTATAAGCAACCACTGAATTATAATGAAAATGCATATTTTTAATTAAAAGAAAACACACAAAAAACTTGATTAACACATTACAAAATTTAGCACGACATAAGATTTCTTGGAACTTACATGAAAAGTGGCTTTGACATATGTATGCACCGCAGCTCCTGAAGAGCCTAAGTTATCAGGAGTCATCAGAGGGTTGGATGACAGCTGGCTGCCATCCTGAAGCCATTCATTGTATCTCAGGCTGGACATTTTAATTCTTTTGTTTGGATCCACTGTAAGAAGTCCTAATAGAAATACATTATGTGAACTTAAATTGTAAGCTATTTATCTTCTTTTAATAAGAAATGCAATTATTTTTAAAGAAGATCTCATGCACTGCTTTGATAAGTAAGTAATGACAATATTTATCCTAGGTATGCCAATATTTATCCTAGATAAGGCTCACACAATGTTATACTACCATCCTGTCCAG
Organism: Pluvialis apricaria; assembly: GCA_017639485.1. Lineage (NCBI taxonomy): Eukaryota > Metazoa > Chordata > Aves > Charadriiformes > Charadriidae > Pluvialis > Pluvialis apricaria. The sequence continues at coordinate 19,756,991 of CM030012.1, read as the reverse complement.
AAGAATCATTAAATGCAAGGAACTGCTATTTAACTGTTTGATTACTCACATCTCTTTTCACACAAACTCAGAACTACCAAATAACTTCTTCACTTAAAACCTGTCTAGGGCGAAGCTCAAGAGAGTTAGCCTCAGATTCTCTAGGCTAGCTCAGTCAGTAGAGCATAAGACTCTCAATCTCAGTGGCCAGTCTGGCCCAAACCACAACATTCACTGAAGTCTCAATCTGCAGATGCCTACTTTTGGCAGAAAAATTCCTTACAAGCCTGCTTCTACAGAAATTCAGAACTCTATCTTAGTAGAATTACGATTGGTGTCTATCTCATGCTGAAAACATAATGAGATGCTCAAAAGCTTAAGGGGAATCAAAGCGTGGCAAATGTGAATGAAGCAGCTCAGCAATACAGTAGTGTTGGTACACACATTCAAAAACAGCCTGAGGAAAAAATGATAGTAATATATTCATTTTCTGCAAAAGCTCAGCTTTTAAAACATTTATCTCATAACCTGGTGTTTTTATAGAAGCAAAAATAACATAAAAGAAAAACTTTGCTTTAAATATGTTTTAAAAGAATGACTTCACTTTTTCTGAAGCTCTTCAGTTACTTCTAACCCCGCTAACCTTCTATCAGCATCTCCCTACATTAGAAAGTTATCTGCTAGGCATACAAGCAATTTGTAATGCCATTCTGATATCTCCACCTTTACCCCTAATTTGTATTAGGGGTCAGGACATAGCTTAACCTGTGGATACTACTCTGTCAGGTTAGGCACTCTCATGTTAGGTTAGGCACTCTCATGTTAGGTTAGGCACTCTCACAGCATCCGGATATTGTACAGTTCTCTAAATTTTATCCTTCAAGATAGAAATATAAGGTGCATGAAATATTTGTGAATAAATACCTTGAATTAACTCTTTAGCCTCTTCAGAAACATTTTTCCAAGCTTCTCCTTCGAAGGAAAATTCTCCCTTTTTTATTTTCTTCATAATTTCCAATGCACTGGTACATGTTAAACTTTTGTCTTGAGACTGAAATGGTACCTGTCCCGATAGCATTGTATACTGTCATGAGAACAAAAGTAGTATTAACAAACACAGTATATTTATTGATAACCCTACTACTAAATACGGAGTGCTGTTGTTTCCTCACCAGTGCTATACAATAAAACTTAGTCTTGCATATTTTACATTTTCTATAGCCTTGAAGTTATGCTAGTCATTCTCAGGAGTCCTTGTTAGAAAAAACATTAATACATTTCAGGAAACTCTAAACAAAACACAACAGTATTTCCACCCAGTTTATATCTATTGGAATTAATTTCCTGTAAATTAGAATGCAGGCTGACTCCTTCTCTGAATTGGAACTGTAGGAAGATTATATGGATGCCTGTAGAATCTCCTAACAAGAACCTCTCTTTTTAAAAACCAGACTGTATCAAGTATTTTTTTCCATTCCCAGAAATGTTGAATTTAATTTACTGTTCGGAAAAAAACCCTCCACCCCTGGAAAACATCTGTCTTTGGAACCTATTATTTGTGCAGCCGTATTTTCACCTCATCTGAATTCAGCATCTACCCAAGTCAAGTCTGAAATTGTGTCAAGTCCTTTGCATTGTAACAAAAAGTAAATACACACAATCAGGTTACAATTAAAAACCTCCATCACTTACCAAAATGACTCCCAAACTCCACAGATCACAAGATTCGTCATAACCATTGTGATTCAAGAGCTCTGGGGCAGCATAATGAAGAGTAAAGCATGGAGTCTTAAGAGGTTGATTATCAGGTGGTTTTAAACGAGCAAAGCCAAAATCAATTATTTTTATTTCTGAATTATCAGTTTCATCTGTAAACAATAAATTCTGAAAAGCAAAGACAAAATCAATACCAGCACTGGTTAGAAAATTGGTTAGAATACTTAATAGTTATTTTTTTCCCACATTTATTACTACAGAAAACTTCCCATTATCTAGAGAAAAGGGGAACAGGGACACACTGGGAAAAAATGGAAAAGTAGAAGTAACAGTACTCTGGGATGTAAGAAAATGTTATGTGTTTATCTGCCTCCTGTCTATCTGCAAGTCAGGATAGTTCTGTCTGAGATTATTAATGAAAATGGGTATTTAGCAGAGAACTGTGAAGAAAGCAATTCAGGGAACACTGACAAGAAAAAAAGCAAAGCCATCAAAACAAATGGAGAATTGCCTTCTTCCTCAAACAAAAGTAAATTTTCGTAAGCTTCCACTTCCTTCTGGCACGTTGCAAATGACAGCTTTCTTGTCTGCAGAAGTCTTCTTGCATGTCTCGTCTTATGACTGAATAGTCTTTGGTCCTCATGTGGTAACACACTGAAACAATATTGCCATGCACAGAGTAATGCAAAAGAATAATTCGAAAGAGAAGGATGATGGACTAGCAAGTGCACCAATAGCTCGGCGGTTGTACCGACTGCTGCCTGGCATGGATCTCAAAGTCAGTATAGATATGCTTTCTGGAAGAGACCTGCGACCAACAGCATTCAAGCACTGACAATCACATAGCACTCCAACCTCAAACCAATGGCCTTCTCCTGACACCACGGTAAAGAAACTTTGATACAGTAGTCTCTGAGAATTCCAGCTTTACAGACTGGAATGTGGCAACTCGGACTTGAAGACAGAGAAGTTGTTATCAGTTCAGAAGATTTAGGACAATCTGATCTTCTTTTCCCTGAGTATTTATATTTCTCAAGAAAGATACAAGAGCAAAGCTCAGTCTTAGGAGAACCGGCTAAGGCCAAGATGAATTATAAATGATTTCTACTCCCCTCTTGAACTTCTGAGAGAAGAGAGCAAAATTTTGCTGTTGCCTTTGCTGTTTAATCTATGCAATGCTAGAAAAAGTCTCACTATTAGAAATCCTATAGCCCTACGCAATTTTGTAATACAAAAGGTGAATGACTCAACCAAAGCAATTAATTTTGAACTCATTAAGAAGTGGAAAAAATGATTGCTAGACTGCAAGTAGATCAATAAGGAGAACCTGAGAGCATTCATTATGGATAAAAGGGAATAGCTCCTACAAAACAGTATTTTTGCATTCTGTACTGCTGTTATACCTCAATGCACAATCAGAAAAGTCTGTTTTCCATACTAAAATGTGCAAAATGGATCTGAAGGAAGCTTAATTTCAGCAAAAATATTAATACAATGAGGATAGGTGATTAATACAATCATCTGTTTTCTATGGTGATGTTATATAGCCAACAAGTAAAGAACTGCAGTAACATTGGTTTAAGACGACCCCCTTTCTTAAGACAAAAATGAAATTGATTATGTACAGAAAGAAAGGTACAGTCCAAATGTCCTAAGTTGGGTTCAGACTACTTTGTTGATTAGGTAAATAAAATGCGTTTCACAAAAGCCCACACTTAAAGCTATATTCCACAAATATTTTAAGGATATATAAACAACATTATTTCTGCTTGGTATGTTGTTTCTAGTATCTTTAGAACCCAGTTCACAGATTAATGATCACTTAACAGAAACAGTCCTCAAATCTTCTACTGAGAGGCTCCAAATGGTCACATATGCTACATGAATTCTTTATTTCTCTGAATTCTCTATTTTCTATCCACTACTTCTCCTCTATTTTGCAGAGCAAGATATGTGATCTAATTACTATTGCTTAAACAGAAGTGTCTTCCAGTCCATGCAATTAAAAAAAGACTCATCCTTAGTGACGTGTAACCAGCCATATTTTTTAAAATAGACTTATCAGTATCACATTAGATGTCAAAGTTGAACATCAAATAAATGTGACTGGAATTGTTAGAAAAGCAACAGAATTTCCTATATATCTTTTTACAGAAAGGTGCACTAACCACATCTATATTGGGAAGCCTGCACATCCCATCCAAAGTTCATGTCTGAACCTAAAATAGTAACTTTCAAAACAACAAGCAGGAAGGAGACAGGCTGGTTAAGTCCAACTTTGTAGAGGCAATGCATTCTGCAAGCTGTTTGCTAACCCTTCATTACTTGGACTTCCCAGACTTCTGTTCTTGAACATGATCTAGAACTGAAGGCTGCCTCATTTACCGTGCAGCTGAAGCTCTGCTTTACAGAATCTGGCCTTTACATTCAAGATGGCAATAAGACTAAAATGATGAGAACAGGAAGCGAGGAAGGATTTCTGTGTTTTATCCTTTTAATAATGACTTGTTTCAAAAGCTGTTTTCTTTCCTTGATGATGTCAGCAGAGAAACTTTTTCCAAGAGTCACATTTTCAAATGACACATGAGAATTTCACAATAGCCCCTCTTTATTTAATTATTTAGTACAGAGACTCCAGTACAGAGATGTTTTCAAATGCATTTATTTTGGACTGATTTTCAAAAAGAGTTTAATATCAATACCTAGCAGACTTCTTTACCTGTTGAATTGGAACTACTATAAAATAAGTATGTTTGCAATATACCAGAAGGTATGTTAAAAAAGGATGAAACATTGGTAGGAACGGTGGATCATTTTAAACTCCAGATACAAAAGAAGTAGCTTTCCTGAGGTACAATGACTGTAATCACCAATACACTATAATGACCTTATTGATGAACTAACATCAATCTACACTATTCTTGGGCTAAAGAAGACTAACACATATCAAAGCCCATTGTTGGCAAAGAAAAAGGAGCAAATATCGGCTCCAGGAAGCAGAACAAAGCCAGTGCTGAAGCTTAACATAGTAACTGAATTGCCTGGAAGGCAAGATGTGGCTGCACAATAAAAATACCAGAACAAGTAATCATTGAAAAATATGTATGAAATAATTGTTTCTTTCAGGAAACTAATAAACTCACTGAACTCAAATCACACATCTCTATTAGTTGGCTGTGTTAGTTTGTGGTTCATTTTGTGTTTAACTGGAACAGAAGACAGTACAAGGGTGCTGCAGCTACCTCCAAAAGAAGCCGTATCGAGGGAATTAAGATCAAACAAAAGATTGAAATGTAACAGGCAAAGTACCCAAGCAACCTAGCTCTACTTGTGAACTGTTTCATACAATAAATATATACTTATCACTAGTAAAAACTGTCCCCAAACAGGCAAAGAATATTTTTGAACAAGTTAGAGTGTAAACTGCTTACAAAATTAAAAACATTTCCTAGCAATTACTTTTACTTATGAACAGAAAAGTATCTACAGAATTTGCTAAGTAAAAGTGATAACATTTAATTAAAAATATAGAAGTAGAAAAAGCTGGAGGAACAGAAATATGTCACATTCCAGATATTTAATAACTGAATGTCTAAACATATATAAGCAAGTCACTATACCTCAGGTTTCAGATCTCTATGGACTACTCCTACATCATGCATATGGCTCACCGCTGAAACAAGTCTGCGCATAATATGACTGGCTTCAGTCTCACTGAAATGTTTCTTTTTCTGAATACGTTCAAGCAATTCTCCTCCCTTCAGCAATTCCATTACTAGAAACGTGTGAAGCTGAAACAAGAAAATGTGGGAAGTTAGAAAGTTAACATTACAGACCAACATTCATTCAGGAGCTAGGTGCTATTCCGATAGGCTCTCAAAGTTTAAAGAAAGAAAACTGCTGCTCATACCAATTTGGGAGGCCAATAAGAAGCAGCAAATTGTATCTCAGATGACATTTTTCCCATTAATCTTACTGAGATTGAAGACTGTTGATGTCTTCCCCGTGTCCACCCATATTTATTTACAAAAACACAATGCCGCCATGTACATTTGCAGGGAGACGAAATGCCTTTCTTTAGCTGGAAAAAGCTAGACTTTGGCTGTTTAAGCCTGTTCTGCTGTAGGGATACATTTCTATTAATACATGTGTAAGGAGTTAGCTATTTAATGTTACGAAATCCTTTAAAAGCACCCTGAAACTTTACTGTCAAATCAAAGATTATCTAGAATTTCTTCTGACTTCATCCCCTACAGAGCAGTAGCCAAAGCTACTCTATCATTAGAATCACAACAGACATCTTCCCAAACATTAAAAAAAGTATTTTTTTAATTAAAAATGTAATGGTTGTTTAGATGGTTCTTCTTTTCAAGACAATCAATAAGGAATGACTTCCTTGATTATAAGACAACATTAGCACACAATCAACTGCAATTCAAACGTCTTTCCATTAAACAAACAGCAGACTTCTCAGGACAGGAAAGTGAAGTTAGCATTCTCAAAAGGCAATGGATGTAGACATGTGATGGCTTCTAGCATTTCCTTCCCCTGAATGACAGTAACAAAATTAATATTTGCAAGCAAAGGAAAAAAAGTTCTGGGAAGAGGTCAAAAAATGAAATTCAAAGAAATAGTCAGGAACTGAAGGTGCACAGTATTTAGATATCAAGGAACAGAAGCAGAGCTATGCAGACAGAAAGAGGAAATACTTCTCAGAACAAACAATGTGTCTACTAGTTACACTGCTAGAAGTGCTTGTAAGATAACCTCTCCTGCAAATTTTCTTTATGTCTTAGGAATAGCTGACAGGAAAGTCGGAAAGGATAAAGAGACTTTTCTCTGCTAGAAAACTTCTTGTGGCTCACTAAAGGAGACTGCAACCTAATACTCTATGGCTGGATTACTAATGCAGAATTTGATCAGACTGATATTAGAGCAAGTTAAAAATTGGAACTACAGACAAACCGCAGAAATATTAAAACTAGAAAATTTTGATCAAGTTCTGGTCTTAAGAATATTGTGCATGAGTAATCTGGAAGATAACACCTGGGAGCTACCAGGAGCAACTAAAAATACAGTGGTTTGGCTGGCTAAGAGTAGCCTGTTCAGTTGCAGAGCAATCTCAAGAACGTTATTTTTAGATATTCCTGAGTATAGTCCTTTTATGCGCAGCAAAGTGAAAAAGTGTCCTGTTCTACACACACGTACTCATACTGTACAGAAACGCAAAAAAAAGAAAGCTTCCTTATCATTAAAGATTACAGTACAGATTTTTCATCCTCTCAGCTCATTTTAGAACTGCTCCACATGACCGCTCTGCTGGTCCTTGTATAAAGAGCATGATGGGGATAGACTGGGATACGTGGGGAGGCAAGAGAGCCTATGTTCTGTTACAAAATCATAGACTAGAATCACAGAGTAGTTTAGGTTGGAAGGGACCTCTGCAGGACATCTGGTCCAAATCCCTAGCTCAAACCAGGGCCAACCTCCAAGTTAGATCAAATTACAGCTTATTACATGCTGTGGAGCTTGCATTACACTAAACGAAAAGATAACTAAGGTCTCTAAATAAACCCTAAACTGATCTCAATATATTTTCAAATAGAGGCTCTACTTTCACATTTGGTAATTTAGCAAGCTACTTGGTTATCTCCATGAAGTTACTGATATGTAAGAAAAAAAAGCTAGATATGTAATCTTCATATGCAAGATTTCCAAATTATTTCGCAAATATTATTTGCGAAATAATTCATGACAACCCCGAGCGAAGGTGAATAGGTCCTCAGTATCACAGATAAGGAAACTGGGCCATAAATATATCGTGTGACAATTAACAAAGTAGACCAAGGACAGAACCAGAAACAGAATTCAGGACTCCAATTCTTCCAAATACTTTTTTTGATTTGCTAGAGTAACTGCAAATTTCCGTGAAAGCAGAATTTCTGCTTCATCTTCTATACTGACTAGACAAAATCCCTAGGAAAAAAGTTGCCTCCACAGTAACGGTATGCTGAACTCCTAGAAGTTCCTGCAAAAACACATGGCAATGTATTTGACAAGCGTTGATTACAGTCTCTTCAAAATACCTGGTCATGATAAACTTCATGTAACTTCACTACATTCGGGTGTCCTTCGCAGAGTTTCAGAGCTGTTATTTCTCTCTGGGTGTTGGCTTCCATTCTGGAAAAATTGAGCAGTCATTTTTTACCCATTTTTCTGAGCAAATTGCACATTCAAAGAGTTACACCTATTTTTTTAATTGCTTGCAATCCAGATTTTTTACTATTACAACAGCTTGAACACAATTAAAAGCATATTCAAAGTAAGCCGAGCAAAACTCTCCACATAACCCTGCAAGTCAGGACATTAAAAACCACACCCAAATCAAACAATGTTTTTGATGCAACTGCAACTTGCTACAGCAAACCTGAAATAATATTATAGAATAGTTTCTATCTAAAACAAACCTTTCCCTTAGTCCAGGGCAATTTGACTTCACCTCTGTTCCTACAAATATTTGTTAGTTCAGCTTTATCTTGAAGACTCAAATTATTGGCCCAACTCTTTTCCATTCTTACAGAAGACAAGTACTTCCAAAGCTGTATGGAAACTATGAGCTCCTACTAGAAAAAAGAGTAACATCGTCTGTATATGAACTGTGGTATACAAATGAACCCTTAAACAGGCCATTGTAAAAATCTGAAATGGAAGAGATAAGAAGAGAGACTAGCTCCAGAGCAAAACTCATTGTACAGTTTCTCTTTCAAGTACTGAAATCTATAGCAAAAAAAAAAGCGAACATGGTGAACAGTATCAAAACTATGTGAATAGGGACAGAGCAGAACATTTTGTTTTCCACTATATACATATGTTGACTTACTTCAGGCAAATAACGCCTGAAAATGTTTGCCAAAACTCCCTCCAAGAAAGGCTAGTACTGTATTGACTTAGAGAATGGCCTTATGGATAACACAGATAGAATCTCTCTCACCACATATGCTTTTAACGTCTGGTTGCATTTTTTTTTTCCTAATTAGGACCAGAACTGTGATGAAAATTTTGTGCAAGAGAATTCGTTTTTTCTGCAGGCTTCCTATAATTGACAAGTAAACTAAGCTGTTCCACCTGCATCTCTGCTGATGTTGTTTAAACTGAAAGCGATATCAGGCCCTTAAGAAATTAAAAAATTGACTCAGACAGTCTTCCCCACCTAATCTACTATCAGGAGAAGGTGGACCTAAGAAACAGATGAAAAAGGTTCAGTATCATAAACATAAACCTTTGAAATTTGTGCATGGACTTTTCTGAGTATTTCCCATCTATAAATAGTTACCATCTCAGATTTAAAAAAAAACAATATAATGAAAAACAAATGGGAAGCTCTAAAACTAATTCAAGCAAGTTTACAGGACTCCACTGTTTCATTGGCCTTCAGTTGTTGGATGAAGGCAGGTCCAGCACTAATAACAAAGCAACATCACAGAGGAACTCTTGATCTGAGCTTTTACCTCAAGTATCATGAAAAGGTTTGCCTAGGTGTAACATTAACTTTTTGGGCGTATTTGATGGGTAGGAGTGAAAGACTGTCTGACTTTGAGGCAAAGAAGTTACTAGAAACCTATTATACTTTTCCTTTTAGCAAGAGTTACCAGTGTGGTCCTCAGAGCAATATTATTTACAGTTTAACAGTTTCTTAATCAAGGCTGGTTTGTGTCCAGCCATTCAGAGTGTGGGTTTACTGCTACTTCTAAATACCACACAAACATGCTCTGAGTCTGCTCATAGCCTGCAATCCTAAAAAAAAATCTCTGTATACGGATCACTCCTGACCTTCATTTAGCCTGGTCCACCAAGATGAAAGAGAAAGAGCAAAAGAACCTGTGAGTAGTATCATTTAGGGACATAATTCCTAAAAGTTTAGTTCTATGGGAAAAGTCAATAGTGGTTTGCTCACTGTTATCCAGAAACAAAAATCCAGTAGCTTAAGATGAGATGGGAGCACTGACCTGCAACTCTGCATGCACCACAGAAAAAAATTTTGAATGTAGACACACGGCAGAGATTTCCAGATTAAAATACCCAATGTAGGTGTCTACTGCATACTACTTGTCTAAGGTCTCGTTATAATGAGTGAAATTCTGGTTAATGAATCTTACAGGGTGAACTAGTTCACTGTAAAATACATACCTAGAGTAGGATTCAGTGGCCTTAGCATAGGAGACCCTGGAAGACATCAGCCATGAAGACATCTACATAAAGGTAGTAGTCACAAGACTGATGGGAACTGGAGGACAGAGAGGACACCAACAGATGCTAAAATGGCACTACGTAGATGCCTATGTTTAAGTTACTCAATCCCACTGCCAGTGTCTGGTCATTCAAGTCCCTCTGTAGGCTCCACTAATAGTTTTGAGAAGGCCTCCATTAATCGTAGCAGACCTCAAAAAACTGAGACATCTATATTTAGGTGTCTCATTTCTTGAACTATCCTATCCAAAAAGCACGTGATGGAACACTTAAGTCTGGTGGACAGTTACTTCTAGAGTCTGGAAAAACAGAGGTACAGCCAAATGTCTTGGAGAAGAGATCACTGGGAACTATCATTCTGATGGCAGAACATTTACACTTTCCTTTCCCTTTCCTGCCAGCATTCTACAACGCACTAGGGACATACTTACAAACGAACAATGCAAAGTGAAGCTACAAATCCATCCACCCCTGAAAGCATCCCTTATCTTTATTCTTCTCTGGGCAGAAACTGACAGAGGTATCTACCTACTCTGGAAGAGGACCAGATGGTCCCCAGGTAAAAAGCAAGTCAGCTGCCTCCATTCCGGTGTTCTCTTCAGAACATTCAGGAAACAAGATGCAACTTACAACTCTACAGTCTAATTCCATTTCATACACACAAACACACACAATTAGATCTGGAGCAACCCACACTATAGATCCTTCTTAAAAGCAATGCCCTAGGCAATCAGTTGGGCTGCTTAGAAAAGGGAGCTACCATAAGCCTACATTCCGTTCACTTAGGTCTAAAGATAGGAGGGCCTTATACCTTACTCTGATTAGGAGCAAAATTAGGGGAAATTAGGGTAGAATACAACTAGAAACCAGAAAAGTACTCTTTAAGTTTCTTCTTGTGTCTTCCCCAGCAAGAATAACATTTTGTTTGAAAAGACTCTATGAATCTTTTAAAGGCCATAAGATTACTGCAAGTTTCTGTAGATTCTTCAAATAGGAAATGATTTTATTTTTCCACTTCTAAAAATGTAGCGAACATTATTCTAATCCATGGGTGACAGTACGCAAAGAAAATACTTTTATTGTCTTATAGAATATTTATACCTTTTGCTAATTATTTTTACTGCATACTCTTGGCTAGTTTTCTTGTGTAAGCACTTTCGACAAATGGAAAAACTTCCTTCTCCCAATGGTTTCTCTTTCAGATCCAGTTCATAATGATGATAAAATGGAGAGTCCTGTTAGGAAACTGTCTGTATTTAGTTCTGCAGAATACTTTTAGTATACACAGTCAAAGACAAAGAGTAAACTTTTGTGAGAATTTTTATCTACATTTAAAATTATAAAAGAGCTCTCTTTTTGACAAAATATAATCTTAACTTCTATTTAATAAAATGCATAAACTTTATTCTAACAATTAAACAGTAAATCTTATGCTAGATTAAATGAACATAATCACTAAATAAATCATTACTACTACAATAGCTTCTTAAGATAAAAAATATTCAGACAAACAGGATTAAAGATGGCTTTACATACATTTATCCACAGAACTATATGCTCGTTTGAAGACATCACAATAGCACGTGTTCTTATAAGGCTTCACACAACTCTACATACTTTTGGGAAAATACATCATAGAAGGAATTCTGATATAATTAAAGTAGCTTCAAAAATGTCTACAATGATTGCCTGACTAAGAACTATAAGGAGTCAAATTACTATTACTACTATACTTCAGTCTTCTGGAAAACTAGACAATCATCTCATTTTTCAGATTAAACTTCAACAACTTTGTAATAGTACCACATGCAAACTATATGCTTGGATCATCTGAGGAGCCATTACAGAGAACAGATAAATGCATAATGACCATTTGGTAATCTGTAGCCTAGCTTGTAATTGCTGCTTTGAAAGTTATATGCAGTTCCAAGTTAACCAAATTAATTCAACTCTTGATATTATTATTACCTTCATCATAGCACTTCTGGCAATAGTTGTAGTTCCAGGCCGCTCATCCCCCATATAAAACTGAAGAGGATCTACTGTAGCTGCATTGCGTTTAAACAAAATAGAAGGTGCAACGAAAGAATATCCCTATGAAATTAAGACAATTAAGTGCATGGCTTGAAATTGTTGCACACAAATTATCATACTGCATACAAAACATTAGAAGTTTCAGAAGAATTTTTCAAAGAAATCAGAATTTTCATAACATAATACAGAAACCATAACTGGTTGATTGACGGGTTCAACGTGAACAGATATCTACCTGGAATTAGTTATATGATTCCTCACAGTTATAGATAGTAACAATACAAAAAATCTGTTAAACAATGCTAAAAATCTGGCTCAGCAATTTGTTTTGCAATAGTGATAAATGCTTATACTTCAAGCTTCGCAGAACACCTTTAAGTTAAGACATGAAATAATTTTTATGTTGTGATGTAAGCATCAAACCATTTTAAGTGGCAAAACAAAGTAAGTTTCATATTAATGATGTGTCCAGTTTGCGTATTGTAACAAGAACAGCTGTGACTACCACTGCAGGATGAATCAGATTGTATTATGACATGCACAAATTGCTTGCTACAGTCACTACAAATCTAACAACTTCCAAAACACAATGCTCTATTCCTGTACACTAAGCACTAAGCTGCTCAAAAACAGCCAATAAAAAACAAAGCACAAGGAGGGGGAGGACAGAATGCAATCCGAACTGCTGTTCATCTCTGCAGCTTCGGTACCAAGTTCAAGGCTGCTCAGGAGGTGTTTCTGCCCATTTGACATCCAGACTGTGCAGTCCAAGAAGGGATAATTTTTTAATAGCATGGAGGAGATGGTAAGGAAAGCTTTGTTACTGATCTGTATATAGTAGTCTAGTAATTAGAGCACTCCTACAGGATGTGGAAGACCTACTTTCAACTCTGCAGTTAGCTTCCCACTTCCTCAGCTAGAGCATAATGTGGATATGGGCAAACTACATTGCTGTTGTCAAAGTTGGTAGCCCAGGCTGATGGAGTCAAGATGACAAGACTCAAAAGGTATGACGAATCGATAAAGGACAGATGGACTCTAGTCCAGCAGGCAGGACGTTCAGCTGGGAATGGAGAGACATGGAATTTTATGTTTGCAGTAGGACTGTTTCTACCTTTCTCCTTTTTCAATTGCTGAACAAACAGTCCTGGGATCTGGGATTGGAAATTATATAGTTAATTCCCAATAACTTAGAAGACAGGGAAAAAAAAAAGCTAGCTATGCATGTGGAATTGTACAATAAATGATTTTTTAAAAATTAATGTGAATTCTTAAAATACCTGAAATATTCTTTCTGAAGTCTGAGGGGTTGCTGCAGGAGAATATGTCGGATCCATTTCTGTAAACTCTTCTGCAAAATTACTGACATCCAACTCATCTCTGATTACCGGTTTAAACGGAGCTGATACTTTTTTGGCAGCTAAATCATCCCAATTCATATTCTAAACCAAAACCAGGAAAATAAGTTTGAATCAAATGAAAATTTAACAGAAACAGATACTGGGACAAGAGACTTGCCCAGAAACACACAGCCCTAACTCCATTTGCTATTTTCCACAGGCAGATGAAATGCCCCACTAATTTGCTTACGTAAAGGCAAAAAGTATCATACTTATTTGTGAGCAGACAGAATCTAGTTTAAAAAAAACCCAACAAAACAACACAAAGAAATTTAACAGTTGAGATAAGCCAAACAATTAGGGTGACAGCCCTTAAATTTCTTCCTCTATTTCATTGGAAACAACATCTATGTAAGCCACAGTGCATGCATGCAGTATCTTCAACTCTTCATTGCTGATTTCTATGCTTAATTACTAATGTCAGCTTCCGGAGCCCTGAGAGTATGATGCCTCTGGATTCTTACTTAAATGCATGGCTAGAAGTAGGAAGCACAGATATGGTAGTTATGAGAAAATGGCCCTGTTACTGTAAAGGAGTGGAACTGAAATGAAGTCAGATTAGAAAGTGTTGTAAGAAGAAAAAATGTATCTTCCAAAACAAACAGTGAATAAAGGAAGTTTAACTCTACTTTGTTGGACTCTCTTACAAGAGGAAGGAAATGCAGAAGGGGTGAGAAGAAATTCAGAAGCTAAAAAGCTCATGCTGAATGTTATGATAATTACACTATTTATTTGAAAGGCTTGATTTATACTACCAACTTTTAATACTCCAAAATTTATACTAATCAAAAATATATTTAACTTCAGAAGCACCGGAAATACATTTTTAGTTTTTTCAAAGACAGCACACAAACAATTTTAACAGAAATTGATGGAACAGTACAGATGTTGTACGCAAATCCGATCTTCGCCATTGTTTGAAACCAAATGTTAATGCACTGAAATCTGAACAGAATTAAAATCTACTAAACAAGACCAAAGATTTAACAGGCAAAGGAAAATACAGAAGAACCCTTTGTCACTAATGGTGAATTTTATCAATACTCAAATTTTATTAATAATGTCAGTGGCAAACTTTCTTTTAAAAAAAACAACACAACATATAATCTAAGCGTTTTCCATTAAACCTTCTGTTTTAAGTAGTGTGTCTTTTGGCTGCTTCAAGTGACTGTTAGAAACAGACAGACCATGCCCTTCTTGTAGTCTGCACAAAATCCACATACATAAGCACATGGGTATTCTTACTAACTTCAATGCAATTATTCATGCAATTAACACGCCTCTAAGCTATTCTGTAACAAAACAACAAAATTTCTTAGACAAAAATTCAAAGACAGTAATGTAGAGTAAGTGGTATTCGGGGAGCTTTGTGGCTTGTTTTACCTGGAAAAAGGGATGCTGTTTGATTTCATCAGCATCAGTGGGACCACAGCCTAGCCTCTTCTTGGGGTCTTTCATCAAAAGACGTTGAATTATGTCCTTAGACAGTGCACTCATTTCTTGTGGATAAGGTGGCTCACTTTTTAATATTCTCCTGTAAAACAAAAAGAGTAACAATTATTTGGTAATTACTTAGTGTGTTGAGTATTAATCAAAGAGTTACCACAACAATGGTTTAACATTTCACTTAAACTTCTATTGTACCCAAAGACATAAGGATGCAAATGTGAAAACAATTTTTTTTAATAAAGAAAGGTTTGAGGAAATGCGGACATGAAACATGACATCTGAGGAGATAAATCACGTAACTTAATCCACAAAAGAAAAACAATCCTATTTCATATGTACTGATCTTAATATTACTATTCAAAAGAAACCTCATAGTTACAACAGATAGCTTCAAAAACCATCAACCTGATGCCTAACAGCAGTCAAAAAACCCCAAAACAATTCCAGTGTTAAAATTTATTAGAAAATAAAGAGAAAAAACAACACTTGGGCCATTTGAGGTTTGACTGCACCTTGTATATTGTGTGCAGTGCTCATGCCCTACTCTCAAAAAGAAGGCACTGTAACTGGAAAAGTTTTAGAGAAAAGTAACAAGATTAATCAGAAATACAGAATGTGTTTCATATGAAGATCTACAAAAAAGGCTAGGACTATCCAGCTTATTGAAAAGGGGACCTAACTGGACTGGGCATAGTGTTCCCCTCAAAATGACGAACAGTAAAGAGAAAGTGGTTAGGACCTCAGTGTCTCTTTCCATACAAGAACTAGGAGACACCAAATAAGGCTAATGGAAGTTCAAAATCTTGGAAACCTAAGTAGAATCACATTTCAATACCTATCTTTTATGTGTAGCTCCCACAGTTTTATATAAAGAGGAAGGCAAGTTTTCCTTCAGTTACTCTCCAAATGTAGATACTGAAGCTAAGGACTTTGAAGGAAAATTGAGAATGCACACATAGACAACACGTACCAAAGACACATCAACAGGTTCAAAAAGATACATGCACAAAACCTCTTAGTATACAGCATCACAGAATGGTTGAGGTTGAAAGGGACCTCTGGAGGCCATCCAGTCCAACCCCAACCCTGCTCAAACATAGTCGAGTAGAGCTAGTTGCCCACTACCATGTCCAGAAGCCTTTTGAATATCTCCAAAGAAGGAGACTCCACCACCTCTATGGGTGGCCTGTGCCAGTGCTCAGTCACCCTCACAGTAAAAAAAGTGTTTCCTGATGTTCAGAGGGAACCTCCTGTGTTTTGATTTCTGCCCATTGCTTATGGTCCAGTCACTGCGCACCACTGAAAAGAGCCTGGCTCCCTCTTCTTTGCACCATCCCTTCAAGCATTTCTATACACTGATGAGATCCCCTTGAGCCTTCCCTTCTCCAGGTGGAACAGTCCCAGCTCTCTCAGCCTTCCCTCATCTGCTCCAGCCCCTTAATCTCCTCAGTGGCCCATTGCTGGACTCTCTCCAATATGTCCATATCTCTCTTGTACTGGGGAGACCAGAACTGGACCCAGTACTCCAGGTGTGGCATCACCATTGCTGAGTAGAGAGGAAGGATCACCTCCCTCAACCTGCTGATACTTTGTCTAATGCAGCCCAGGATACCATTTGCTGCCTTTCACACAAGGGCACATTGCTGGCTCATGTTGATCTTGGTGTCTATGTATCTATGTGCATACTCTCATGATACACAGAAGAAGGACTTAGAGTGCCTCCACTGAACACAGACTGAAATATTTTGAAGCTATGAGAGACTGTGAGGCTGGAATTATATGAGGTTGTGGCAGCACTAAAATCTGAATTGTTATATGTCTCTGATAGAGCTTAGCTTCATCACTGTGGGACTTTTCTAAATCTTATTTAAGGTTATTGCATGACATATCCTTAGATTCAGCTGTCCCATGGGAAATTTTTTATCTTGAAATACGTAACTTCTTGGATTACTCCAAAAATAGACGCAAACAGATTGTTTCCTAAATAATCTTGTCCTGCCAGTGTAGAAGGACAAAAACAAGTTCAGTATGCACATATTGCAGGGGTTGTCTCTACTGACGTAGTATTCAATTTCAAGCAAACAAAAAGACAAAGCAAGCTAACCTCTTGATTTAAGTAAGAGTGAAATCAGTTAGGAAAATACAGTCCAAGCTTTAAGATGGATTGTATCTTTAAGTGATGTAAGGATGATCTGCCAACAAGGGTGTTAATCCCAGCCACTCTGCTAGCAGAAGTAACAACAACCATAAGCCTTGTCTTCAACTTCTGGATACACTTTACTTTACAGCAAAGGAGAAGAAAGCACAATATTGCCAAATGATTTCTTAATTAGGGATGTTAATACGAAATTTAAACACCACTAAACAAGAGGATTCTTACACTGTAGGACTGGTGGAGAAGTAAAGATTCAGTCTCCTCAGAAATAATCCCGTTTCAGAAAGGGGAAGCAGATCAGGAAGTAAGAAAACCTTCCTGTTTAAGACAGAAGACAGGACATCTTGACAGAAAAATTACTTGATTTACAGGAGGGCCAACAAAATCTACAATGTCTTCTTTGTCTTCTTAGCTTGAAAATCACTTCAATTAGAGGAGTCCGAGGAAATGTATTTACCAACCTTTCTGGAGAAAATCTTCTGAGAAAACCTTCTGAGAAAATCAGAAAGCTATATTACGAAGATCCCGGAAAGAGACAAGTTCTTTTTGGACTCTCAGAAGGGGAAAAAAAACCCCTAAGTCAGTATTTTTTTTAAATTGATTTCTAAAGCAATGGGACTGAGACTCTGGGACGTCCTTAGAATCCAGAAGAAAAATTCTGGAGCGTTTTCCTATCTGAAAAATGTCAGAGATTACAGATGGCAAAGTCAGATAAAAATTTGAAAATGTCTCTGAAAACAGATGCTGAATTGGAATGATTGGCAAACATGGGTAACAAAAGAACAAATGAAGACCATTTCTCTGTGCAGTCTCAGAAGATCAGTCTCTGTAGTAGTGATGCTATTAGTGAGTGCTAGCAGTAAGATTCTTGCCCTTGTCTCAGGCTTCTGATGCAAATACAAACATTCACATAAGAAAAAGTGAGTGGAACAAACATAAGCAGCGGAAAGTCTTTTATAGAACTCTTCATTGCAAAGTTACCAGAAAATTCTTAGCCAAAAGAAATACTTGTGCAGTAACAACACTAGTAAGTCTCATCCTTCTAATTGCAAATTTCCAGTGACATATTGTATGTCTTTGGTCAGCATGAGAACTGCAATCAGCTGTACCATTGATGTGGTAACTAAGAAGAGTCCCAGCTGAAGCTGAGACAGCTTTATAAAGTAACTTTTTGTATTACTTGACATTCTGCTTTTTGGGTAGAAACCACTCCTTAATTTCTTGTAGGGAAGGAATCCCCTATAAAGACTGCATCTGTCAAAACAATTAACATACATATTTTGCCATCAATAGTTTGGTATAACACTGTATTTTACCTAATGTAAAACTTCTTTGGCAACAGCATCAGTAATTCCTGCCTTTTCCCAACACTACTGTTTTAAATTATTTCTTTTTATAGACAGAATTAACAATAAAGTGGTATTTAGCTATGTGAAAAGCAAGCTATGATTATATTGAGGGGTATCTTCCATCTGTTGACCCCCCTAGAGCCCACTGCAGAGAAGGCAGCATTTTGCCATGCTGTACAAGCAGACACCATGTAAGCTGCATTTATACATGCCAGTGGCATTTGTTCAGAAATATTTTTGAGGCTGATTAATACTATAAAATATTAACGATGCTCTGGGCTGTTCACAGAACCACACTACAGAAATAGCGAAGAACAGAGCTCATGTCTTTAGAAGTTCCAGGAACTACTTAGAATTATCATGGAACCGAAGTACGTGAAGCTGCGTACACGTTAATTAGGATGTAAAGCAAGCTGCCAGAAAAGAAATACCATATGGGATCAACATGTGAGAGAGCAGAAATTGGTGAAGACTAATCAAGTAGCTTGATCAAGTAAAGAGAGTCTGGCTTCATTAGCACACCACTAGTGAAGTGTTGTACTGAAGGGTAAGTCACTCAGGGCTGTAACAGTAACCCATAAAGTGTTCAGAGGAAGGGTGCTGCATGTGTCAAAGTCCTTCCCAGGGTGTCTGTGCTTCCAAAAGAAGCTATGGCTTTTAGCATCAACCTTCCCTTCCTTTTCTGAATCACCTCCATGCTCCTGTACATTTCATGTTTATGTGGTCCAGTAACAGCAACAGAAGTAAGTAGGAAGAATTAAGTATCCCAAGCCGGGAACTGTGGTCAAAGCTGCTGAAGCACTACTGGAAAATATGCTGTTAGACAGAAGCTGAAAGATATTTTCTCAATTTTTAATTTTAATTAACTCTGTAAACAGCTAAACTAGACAAAGTTCTGATGCACTATGTAGCTGAGAAAACCCAATTTATGTCAAAGAATATGAAAACATCTATTGACAACAGGACCAATGTGGAAATTTGACTTATTGACCAATTTGACCAATTTAGCATTAGCTTGACCAATCTATAAACTATATTGTAAAAATTACTATTAAATATATCCACTGAGTGATCATTCTGAGAAGTAAAGCATAAGTTATGGTAAACTAACTGAAGATGCGGTGTTCAAATAAAGTAATGCCAATTCACTATTGGAAACCATAACTATGTAACTCATTTAAAATAATAACAGTGAGAAACAAAACTCATTAGAAGGAAGGAGGACAAAAAAGTTTAGGAAGTGGTAACCATGAGGTGTCAACCAAAGAAAGATTTTATAGACAGAGAAAAAAAACAAACCAAACTATTTTGGTCAAGATACAGACATAAAGTATGTGATGCTGAGATGGAAGCCACATTTCACCCTCCACTGTAATTAGCCTGAAAGCACACGCTTGAACCTGATTGTGGAAGAGGTGATAATAAAACACCAAAAGTGCAGAACCTGAAGCTTTTTTTCTTCCACCAGGTAAAAGACACAATCAGATCACGAAAACCTGAAAGAATCACCATAGCCGACCAACAGAAACATTAGGTTAATGCTAGAACTGTTACTATGTTATCGGTGCCCTCAGAACCGTATTATAAGCATCACCAAAAAGATACATATCCATCCTGATGTTCAGGGAATAAGAGAAAGCAATCCCAAGCTGTCACCCTATTAAAGGGCAGAGGGACAAACTTCCAAAGCAGAGTTTTCATGTTCCCATTTGACAACGACTCTACTGAATGCCCTGTCATCTCAGAACTACTAATGCCAGATTCTTTTGTTCCAGCTTTGAGTAGTCAAATCTAGATGCGCATCCCCAGTTCGAGGCAAGTCGGAGACTTTGATGCAATGCTTATGCCTTTCTTAAAACTACCTGCTTTACTGAAAGGTTAAACTGATCTGTAGGTAGTCACTGATGTAATGTGATTCACACAAAGTCTATCATCAAATGGTTTCCTTCATGTGGCAGAGATCTCCTACCTCATTGCTATCTGTTAGAAAAGCATCATTGCATTATTGTCTATCAGTTCTTGGACTCTGGACCCCCATCTAAGCATATAAATGCTGTACATTCTAGGCAGACAGCTGTAGGCTCTAGGACAAAATTCCAAAGGACACCATGCAAATTACTAGTCCTCTGTCCTTTAAAAGATCTAGCAATTACCGGAGTCTTCCCAGGCAGAGAATAAAGAAAGGAATCCCAGTATACACTTGCTATGCATCTTCCCAACAGTTTTATCAAGAAAAGGTTTCTTGCAGAATCATGGACAAAGTATCTTGATGGCATCTAACAGATGGTCAAATTTCAGCCATCCTCCATAAAGTCTAAATAAAGTCTAACCAACTATGACAAATAAAGAGCATAGGCTGCTATTAGCATTAGTATGCTAGTATGGCATCATATGCTTCCACAGACTATTTCATAGATGTATGTATGTATGTATAAAAACAGAAAAAAAATAGATATCTGTTCATAACCCCAAAACTGGTAAGATTTTCTAACCTGCTGCACAGCAGCAAAATAACCCTCCCAAAACTTCATGCTCGTTTTAAATCCCTGTATGTATGACAAGACCCTCAAAAGTCAACATCCTACAATGGATACGTCTGTCTTTCAAGTCAGCACTACAAATCACTCACAGTCAAACTGAAAATACTGGGTTTGTGATCAAACCCAGCCCTTGCCTATGCTTTTGCAGGATGGGTCCCATCCATGGCTCTGCAGCAATGGAAGTCCAGAATTGTCAAAAATGAAAGGAAGATTTGGGAAGAAGGGAGAAGAAAGGGGAGAGGGCATACTAGAAGAGAAGAGATACTTGAATAGTTCTGTGAAAATTTTTTTATCAACTTTAATAACCCATAACACCAAGCATGTAAACGGGAGTATTCAGAGACAGACAGAGACATAAGGGAAATTAAAGTATGCGCTTTCTTAAGTTGCACTTGCCACGAAAGAGAAGTCCACAGTGTTGTCAAAAAGGTTATGATAAAAGAACTGAACACAATCTCTCATCAGAAAAAGTAAAGAAGATACAAACCACATAGTAACTATTTCTGACAGAAGAACCAAACTGTCCATTAGAGTGGTATTTCAGAACAGAACTTTGGGCTCAAATTCAACAGCAGATAGTTACTGTGCCACACAAAGGAATAAAATTATCTAAAAATATCTAAATATAATAATATCTAAAATTGCTTCCCACCTAGGCAAAACAAAAGAAGGACCTGGATTCATTTAGAAGACGACTTTTTTCCCTTAAACTCAGAAAAATTAAAAGCCACAGAAACTATGCTTCCAGGGCTTGTGACTGAGTAAGCGAAAACTGAATTCTTTAAGTCTGCTGCAATTGGCAAGTTAAAGCATATTTAGGTTAGGGAATACAATTTCTGTTTAGAATAACTTTGCCATCAAGGAAGAAGTTTGTACCAACTCATATCTCTGTGCCAGTGCTAGTGGTTTCATTACCACTGGCAACTGTAAATTTCTGATTAAGTTATCTGCAACTCAGTTTTTCACCAGTTTAGAAAGGAAACAAAACTAGAAAGATCAAAGATAGTCACGGAGAGAATTTGGAATCTATTTAATTATAGGTGTAAAATTATCTAGAGTCTGCTTCCCAATTCAACACAAAACTTTTCAGAAAAGGCTTCAGATATAATCCAAAGAATTAACAATTTAAAAAAGAAAAGGACATTAAGTATAAAATTGCAAAGTATCCTCAGTGACAAAACTATCAAAGAAAAAAGGAAATAAAGATCATAGCTTCTAGGCTAGACATGCTTAGGATAAAGACAGGTGCTGAAAATTCAACTGTTAATTTCTTGGAAGCGCTCAGTGGACTAACACTAGAGATAAATACAAGAGGGTATTTCTGAAAAGCCATGAATATTGTAACAAGAAATTCTCAATTTAACAAGCTAGCATGTTGGGAAGCGTGGATTTCTTTTGGGCATGCTCTCAAGTGCGTAGCTCAACAGCTTCCCAAGCTGCAGCAAACTCTACACAGTCCCCTTCAATCCTTAGCAAAAGATTTTCTTTCCATCTTTTCTGAGATACACTTCTGCTCCCTACTCTTCTCACCCTCTGCCTGGGCTGCAGGAGCACCACAGCCTGTTGATACCTCACGTCTATGCCACCTGCTTTACCCTACTCTCAGGGAAAGCCCTGAACATGACATTCATTACATAGTATCAACTGCAAACACACAAAATGGATGTCATCCAGCACAGAAATTGCTATCAATGGAAAGGATTCAGAAACTATGGATCTTATGAGTGCTGAAGCAACAGAATACAGGTGAAATCAAGTCTGAAATGCAGTCACATAGTTGGGACTAATGAGATTTCAGCTATAAACTAGTGGCTTATCAGTTGGAAGTGATAGAAAAGGAGAAGGAATTAGATCTATCAGTCCACCATTGGCATCAACAAGAGGAACCCAAGAAAAAAGGAAGGAGTATCCTTTTGTTCACATGGTGAATTATTACTTCCCCTAAACAAGATCCTCTTGAAACATCAACAGGAATAAATTGTCCATATGTAAGAAAGAACAACACAAGCTGATTTAAAAAAAGGCTCTTTCAGGGAACAGGAAGAATGGGGAACATCTTTATTTAAAGAAAACTGTAAGAATTAACCTTCTAAAATTATCTAAATAAAAGCCGAAAGACAACAGGATTACTGTCTATAAATGCGTAGCACAAAAACCAACCAGAACAAAAGCATATTGATCAACAACACAGTAAACTTTCCACTACTAAATTTAGATCAGAAATTAGGTTATTAGCCATCAGAGGATGGATGTTAGCAACCTTGCAGTTTCTCAGCTTTGAATTTAATCTTAAATTATCAGAAAGATTAAGATACTAAAGAGCACAGAAGGACCTACCAAAAGACAGTCGAATCCTGTAGACCACATATCTAAAAAGCTTCCCAGTTTTGGGGAAAAACTGTATCTGTAAAATTCAAGTCCAGGTTCTCTCTAAAAAATTTCTAACTCCCTCAGACTTCCATTTAGTAAATCTTGGGAGTATAAATTACCAACTCAGATATGGCATAAGTAAGCAATCAACAAAATTTCTAACATTAAATACATCAGAAAGAGTTAATTTAAGTTTTAACACCATCATAATGACCAAGAGGGTGAAGTTTGGAATCTTGTCTTGTTAATGGATTCCTCTCCCAGCCATACTTTTTCTAGCAGCCCTCTAAGTTTCCTGTTCTGGTAGAGACCTGGAAACCAATAAACACGTCTCAACCTTCCAAGAAATTGCCTCAATTTATAACAGAAGTAAAATAAATCATCTAAATAATTGAGGTATGTTCTGCTGCCCATTATAACCTTACATATCAAATGACTTCAGGTGAGGGTCAGAACCATGGTAATACATTCCAATAGGAGCAAGACTATTCTTACTTTGGGGACTGGACTTCGAAGCTTATCTTGACAGCTGCTACTAGTTTGTGCAATTTAAGCCTTCAACTCCCCGCTCCAAGACAAATCCAGTAATAGGAAATGCTCATCTTGGGGTCAGATTTCAGTGATGTGTTTTGAGCAAGCTTATTGCATTGTCTTTTTAAAATCACAGAACCGTCTAGGTTGGAAGGGACCTAAGATCATCGTGTCCAACCATCAACCTAACACTGCCAAAACCCCGACTAAACCATGTCCCTAAACACCACGTCTACCCATCTTTTAAATACCTTCAGGGACGGTGATTCTACCACTTCCCTGGGCAGCCAGTTCCAATGTTTGATAATCCTTTTGATGAAAAAAATTTTCCTAATGTCCATCCTAAACCTACCCTGGCGTAACTTGAGGCCATTTCCTCTCGTCCTATCACTTGTTACTTGCGAGAAGAGAGCAAACCCCACCTCGCTACAAACTCCTTTCAGTAGTTGTAGGGAGTGATAAGGTCTCCCCTCAGCCTCCTTCTCTCCAGGCTAAACAAATCCAGTTCCCACAGCTGCTCCTCACAAGACTTGTTCTACAGACCCCTCACCACCACCTTCTCTGGACTCGCTCCAGAACCTCAATGTGTTTTTTGTACTGAGGGGCCCAAAACTGAACACAGTATTTGAGATGGGGCCTTACTAGTGCCGCGTACAGGGGGACAATCACCTCTCTAGTCTTGCTTACTACACTATTCCTGACACAGGCCAGGATGCTATTGGCCTTCTTGGCCACCTGGGCACACTGCTGGCTCATATTCAGCCAGCTGTCAACCAGCAGCCCCAGGTCCCTTACTGCCAGGCAGCTTTCCAGCCACTCTTCCCCAAGCCTGTAGCGCCACATGGGGTTGTTGTGACCCACGCTCCAATGCTTTTACATGGGTAGTGAAAACAAGTCTTTAAAGTCTAGAGATTACTGAAGGTAACAAAGCTGATAGTCAGGAAAGGTTTACATGTAAAATATAAGAATGGTATAGATAATTTTATTTTCATAAGTGTCATATTCATTTCTTCTCAGATATTCAGGTATGGCTAGAAAAGATCATGTTCTTTGTTTCACATTATACACTAATAAGATAAGTATTATCTGTGACAAAAAGGTGGGAGTAGGGTACATCCTGACACTTTAAACCTGTAGTCTGATGGAGTTACCTAGCAAGAGCTGACAAAAACCTCTCTAGCTAAACATATGCTTCATTATGTATTATTTTGAATGTAATAATTCTATTTACAGATAGTTACATATTCCATTTGAGTTCCTTTTCAACAGTAAACGTGCAACAGTGTTGAGTATCTACAAAGTTGTGGTTCCACTGTAGTTTAAACAAAACAGGTCTTTTGTAAAGGTCAGCTCTATTATTTCAATAACCCGCTGAAGTTAATAAAACCTATCTGCTTCCAGATGTCATTCTGTTAAACAGAACTGGAGCACCTAAAATGTTACCCTGGTAGCACTTTCTTCCTAAATTTTAGATGAAAACTCTCATAAAACATTATTATGGCATAAGCATCACTTTGTGAGCAAGCACATACACTTTACTGTTTTGAATCTTACCTAGATATCTCTGCTTGGGAATTCTTCTCTCCATCAACTGTAAATGGTGATGCTCCAGTTAATAATTCATACATGAGAACACCAACACTCCACCAATCAACAGCCTATGGAACAAAAATAATTATGTACGTTAAGATACATTGAAGTAAAATTGTTAACAAAAGAAAGAACAAAAGAATGCACCCAGAAAGTGACTAGCAAAGGAAGAGCCAGCCTACCAATACAAAGGCAAACCTGGACACAATAAAAGCATAAACAACTGCAGTACTGATTGGAGGTATTTTCTATGACAAATTAATTTTATTTTGGAATCTCTCTACTTAGCTTCTTCACCTAATTTCTCAAGTTGAACTCTTTCCACTGACTACTGAAATTCCCTTCCCCCCCACCCCAGAATTAATTTTTATTTTTACCATTGTGAAGTGGTAAGAATTCTAAAATGTACTCAAAATAACAGAGGAACCTAAGCCTTGCTAAGAAGTAGTGGAACCAGAGCTTTCTGGAGCTTGAGAATGAAACTAAGGAACTTTCACAAAGCACAATTTAAGAGTACAGGTCACAGTTGATCACGGCACCTGAAAATGCTATGGAATTTTATCTTATATTCCCTGGTAACTCATGTGATCTTTGGCTTCCAATATACTAATTGTATTATTCATATCTCTGATATCTCACAACTTACAAAATACTTCTCTGTTTCAAAAGAAAAGATGCTACTATGAACAATAAAGGAAGCAGTTTAGTCATTTCAACAGAATTAATTTAACTACAGGTGTTTGAACTTCTCAGTTTTACTTCCATGAAATTTGCAAATCAATGAAACAAGTTCTGCTTTACTTATGTTGACAACATGAATACAATACAGAAAGACAATTAGTGAAATGATGACAGTTTGGCCTCATATTTTAGGTTTTTTTGTTTCAAGATACACAAAATCTAATGTTTCATATACTCAGCCAAGACTGCCTAGAAGAACTAGCTGAAGTCTCTGTACTGCTAGTAATTATCTTTGCAAATACACAATGTTCAGATAAAATCCCAGAAGAATTTTTTCTTGTCATGTGTTTTTCCAAAAGAAAAGGAGGATCTGCAGAATCAGAAATCTAACTTTAAAAAAAGAAATACTGAAATACTAGAGCAAGTCTTTTAGACAAACAATACAGCTATCTCGAAGAAATTACAAATCAAAAACATTGATTAATGAGAGCATAGCATACTAAAGCAATCTCATTTTCTCTTTTTTAAATAAAATCTTTGAGTTGCTAGATATGTAGTAAATATGAAATACGCTTAAAACCTTCTAACACTGTGTCACACGACATTGCCAGTGGTGTAAACAATTACCATCATATAGGTAACTGAAAAATCACCCTTATTTATCAGCTAACACTTGGGATCAAACTGTGAAGCTATTTCTTATAGAATACTGTATGGCTCTGCATTACATCTAACGAAAGTATCAGATAGAACCAATTAAAGATAACGGAACAGAGAGTCCACTTTAAATCAGGAACAATACTGAATTTCTAAGCACTTGAGAAGACAGAATCACAATTCAAAGTGACTGACGCATTGGAGAGATGCTCTGAAACTGGCAAGACTAAAACTAAGAAATAGAGTGCAGGAAAGAGCTTCAATTCACAAGTTTGTAAAATTCCATTTTTAACAATGACTAGGCAAGCAGTACGGTAGAAAAAGATACAGAGGTTACAGTGGAATACAAAGTAGATGTGAGACAATGACTAAGTGAAAAGACAAAGCGCATTCCATTTTATGTTAATAGAAGAATCAGGGAGGTAATCATTCTGCTGTACTTCAAACTGCCAACTTTTAGCTGAAACACTGTGCCCGCTACAGTGCTCCCTACCTGAAGAAATATACAGGCAAACTCAGACCAAGAGAGAAGTAGAATACATAGAGAAGGAGAAGAAAGAACCTTCTTGGGCAAAGTCAGACTGACTCCAGTTAGTCTAGAAAAAGGAGATGGAGGGTGACATAACATTTTCCACTGCTTAAAAAGGCTGTTATAAGAGGAACTGTGATCAACTATATTCCATGACTGCCAACAGAAAGACAAGTCAACTCAATTCAGAGCAAAAAAATACCAGAGATTAAATAGTCTCCAAAACTGCTCAGTATAGTGAACAATCAGAATAATTTATCTAGGAATATTGCAGAATTCTTTTGGGGAGTAGGGTTTTTTTGTTTCAAATATCATCTGTGAATTACATTTATCTTGATCTTTCCTATCAATTAGTGACATTTTAATTAATTCATAATAAAACTTGAGCCTCCAGCTAAAAAAAAAAATCTTTTTTACAATCTGAAAACATTTATAACATTAATAACATTAATAACCCACTCCATACTTCAAGATAGATAATAGATTTCCATGACGTACAATTTAAAAAATATATCTGAATTAGCCACAAATCAGTCATTTTTCCACTTTGAACTAATACTTTTTTATCAGTGTCAGCTAAGTTTTTTTGTCCCACTGCACATTTAGAACAAATTTTAAATAAAACAAAATGAGTCTCAATAACTATATAAATATGCCTTTTACTTAAGATTAAAAACTGAAAATCCGTCAGAGTGATGTTTTTGAATATAGGCAATAATGTATTTTAGGACAACCTGATATAAGGCATGTTTAAATAAGACACTATCACATTTTACAAAAAACCCTCAAGCTGAACAACAGTGTCACCTAAAGAATTAATTTCTTTCCAGTGACAAACTTAGATAGAACATACCTTATCGTGTCCTGTATCTCCTCCTCTTACAATATCTGGAGCCATGTATTCTATTGTTCCACAGAAGGAATACGCTCTCTCATTCTAGCAAAAAAAGAAAATAAAATTCACATCAGACAATTATATTATACAAATCATATGGGACAGATATGGCTAACAGTTCCAAGATGCTGGCAGCAATTCTTCTCCAAATAGCTCAGAACTGCTAGCTAAATCATATTCCATCATATGTAGAGATGTATCACACAACGCTACAGAATATTTAGTCTACAAAAAAATAAAATGTCATAGGTTTGTGTGGCAGTCTAAGATAAGCACACAAAAATTAACATATTGATATCTAAAAAACTTTCCCATAACTCTACATGATCTATACATTTCACAATTACCCAAGATTCCCCAAGGAATATATAGACACACATTCTGAAGGCTGCAGTATCAATACTCTAGACAACAAACGAAACCTTTCCATTAAAAGGTGCATTTCATTGTAAGATGTACAATTTGACTAAATCGGATACAAGATCCTTCGGGTTCCCTATATTTAGGAATTTACTATGACCTCTAGAAAAGTAATTTTCTTTCGCAACACACACATAGATAAAAACCACAACATTCTCTCAAGAAGAGACTTGGAGAGAGACAAGAGAGAGAAAGAGAAAGGCAGACAGACAGACAGAGTTGTAAATTTAATTTTATTCTACACACTGAAGTTATTGTCTCGATTATGTTCAAAACTAAGCTGCTTTCACAGGCATGTATAATTGTTCCCTGTTAGCGATTTACCTTTGAGGTCAACATGAGGTCATGCTGTACCTTGCTAATGACGAAAGCACATGTGTTTGGGCCATGCAACATTGTTCCTCCCTTATCCTTCAAGCTTCTAGCATTTTGGGGAGAGATCCTGACAGGTCCTTTAAAGAAGAGTGTTCAAAAAAGCAAATATTTCAAAAGTCAGGTTTTACATTTGTAGATTCAGATTTGGAGTTTAAAACAGGTGCTATATAAAAGAATGTACTACACTAATGAGAGGAAGCTTCTAAAACTAGAAATAGTGCTCAGTGCTACCCTGAGGCATAAGAATTAAACAGTCCAACAGCATATTATTAAATTGTATTTATTAAAATACATATACTGTGACTGGTTTTTTGGGGTAAAATTCTGAGTTCAAAATAGTTATAGGCCTCATTTTGTTCAAATATTAACTTGAAATACTAATTTCTGAGACAAAAACCGTAAAATAATAAACTTTTCATGCTTCCACTTTCTTTTAACACAACTATCGTTCCTCTTTGATTATCTTTTCCAGTACCTCTTATCTAAAAGTAAAATAATGGGATAAAAAGAAAAAAAAAAAAAGCAGAAATTCCTGGCCCTCCACCCTGGCATCAGCCGATCCAAAGCTACTCATATATCCCTCTGTTCATTCTTCCTTCAGCTGAGAGGGAGGGAGAGGGGAAGAAGGGGAAGAAGGAAAAGGAAGGGGAGTGCAAAATACAAAACGAAACTGTTCTTCACTTGCTACCTCTCCAAAGAATAAAGATAATGCAGCCAAGTTGAGATTTATGAAAGCAATTTATAATCCTAATATATCAAAAGACATGGATGGAAACTATTGTCATTTAGTCAGCTGCAAATTCAGCAAATTATCCACAAAACTATGTCTTTGTTGTCTCCATGTTGTGTAATAAAGCTAGGCCTCTACACTACAGCAAGGCCTCTTGTCATTATGGTGGCAAGAAACAGACTGGGGAGTAGTATAGGAACTAATACAATGGTACAGCAGAACCCTTATGATCTCAGGTACCTTTTGCTGGTGAGAAGGCCCACTAAAAACATTTCAAAACATGCACAATTATTAGCAGTAGCTTTTTTGAGGAACAATTACAACTCTTACTAAACCTAACTGGTGGTTCTGATTTTCAATTATATTTACTTTTTACCTTTTACAATAATTTTAGCTTTTAATATGAAAGATGGAATTTCTGAAACAGTATTTGAAAATTATTTTATTTCTTTCTTAAATTCATGTCTGAGGTATTTTTTTGTCCCTTGCAAAATTCAGTGTTTAAAACCCCCAAAATAATTTTGGAAGTTGAAAAAATTGGTATTGTATCATTTAAAATAATTTCTCATAATTACATTTCAATATGAAAAACTCATACTGTAAGTCACAAACAGGCATTTATAAATTGAAAACACTCTGGAATTTGTTTGTAATGAGGTTTGTAACAGCCCCAACTTCTCATTCGCATAGGCAAGTGCTTGTATCCTCTAGCTCTCGGTTCCTTCTCAGTTTAGAAGTGGTCTACGGCTGAAATTCAAGGCTGAACAGTGCCAAGAAGAACACAGCAGACTATTATCACAAAAAGAGTTCTTAGCAAGAAATTAAGTAGTAAATTTGAACTCAGCACTAGGTAGGGAAAAAAAAAACGGACCCACTGAGCATTTTCTTCATAATCCACGCTTACTTGCCATTACATGTATTGGCATCATATTCCAGAAGCCCTGCTGGAACCAGCTTAAGACTGTTACAGGTTGACCATTAAGAAAAAACACTCTGAACCAACTATTTATAGTTTCTTATTTAATGACACAAAAAACCTCAGAGGACTACAGCACTCCCCAGAACATTAATAAAACCAACTGTCTGAAAGCAAAGCATTCTGACTCAACTGAAAATTGACATAGCTTTGCCTTCATAGGATGCTGTAGCAAGACAGTTCAGACAGTTGCAGTCACAAAGTCTGGATACTTCTTTGTCAGACACCTCCACTTATGTTGTGTTTTATTAAATTACAAGTCCCACCAACTACATCTAGCCGTTACTTACAGAACACAGTTTTAGAGCATTGTTTCACTAGGAGTACTTATGTAAATTTGTCATTGTTAAGTATGCCTCTTACAGGGAGTCACTAATAGTCTTTACTATTATGCATTACATGTGGGTTTAAAACCATTTTCAAAGAACGTTACCTCCAATACCAGTTTCCTTTTTTGTCCCATTCTGGGCTCCCCAGTACAAGAGAGACATGAACATACTGGAGAGAGTCCAGCAATGGGCCACTGAGGAGATTAAGGGGCTGGAGCAGATGAGGGAAGGCTGAGAGAGCTGGGACTGTTCCACCTGGAGAAGGGAAGGCTCAGGGGGATCTCATCAATGAGTACAAATACCTGAAGGGAGAGTGCAAAGAAGAGGGAGCCAGGCTCTTTTCAGTGGTGCCCAGAAAGCCCAGCAACAGAACCAGAGGTCACGGGCACAAACTGAAACACAGGAGGTTCCCTCTGAACATCACGAAACACTTTTTTACTGTGAGGGTGACTGAGCACTGGCACAGGCCATCCACGGAGGTAGTGGAGTCTCCCTCCTAGAAGATATTTGAAAGACTTCCGGACATGGTAGTGGGCAACTGGCTCTAGTTGACTATGTTTGAGCAGGGGGGGTTGGACCAGATGACCTCCAGAGGTCCTTTTCAATCCCAACCATTCTGTGACAAAAGGTCACTGTAAGCTGCATTTCACCGTTCATTTGTGAAATCACATTTCACTCACAAATCAAGTATGCAGTCCCCCCAAAAATGTCAAAAACCACAACCAAACCCTATTTTGTATTTTCCCCGTCCCCCAAATCTACATTTCATTTAACTTTATACCATTAATCCAAATTCCAGAATCTACATTATTAATACTTTCACATTATGAGATGTAAGACAAGAAAGGAAGTTATTAAACAACAACTGAACTTGGATTACCTACAGGTGAATTATCACTGAACATGCACATCTCGCAGATTATTTAAGAATTTTTTGCGTAACGAAGAATGCTCATTTTTTTCCCTCACTCAGCATGCATGCCTTAAACATTGTGGTTCCCTCTTCTGAGCTGCAGAACAGCAAGCACACAGACACTAATGGAAGGAAACAGAAGTGTGGCTAACCCATCTTTAATAACTCAATATGCCAATATTGTCCTTGTCTTTGAAAGGGTATCATTATGTTTGTTCCCAGTCAGCAGTGCTTCCATGTTTACAGATAATCTGGAGATAGTCTTCCGTCTTCCAGCACACAACAGCTGATTTTGATTTCTGTTTTTTTCTTTACCAAGCTCAGCATCATTCCTGAATGTTTATGCAATAACATAGTCTTTAGTAAAGGTATACAAAGTGGCTACTTCAAACTGGTTAGCTGCTTAGGTGTGCAACAACTTTTCGTGAAGCCGCTGATGCAAAATGAATTTTGTTTGAGTTCTTGATCAGTGAACATAGACAGGTTCACCTGCATGCCCAGGCAGTTCACTTTGTTAAGTTATATTTGCTTAACACTTATTCTTCGAGATTAGCTACACACTGACACTGTGGATGTGCCTATATGTATTACCAGACTGTTTCTAATAAATACTCTAGGAATAAATAGTCTAGTACTACACATGGGGCAGACCTCTAACTTCTCCCACTCCACTTATGACAATATAAAAAAAGGTAGTGCGCTGCCCTCTTTCAGAGTTCCTTGAAATCATTCTGATCCTACTGAAATGTAACTGTCTTAACTTGTTGGGGCACTTTCAATACCATGTCTATATGACCCCTGCAGCCTTTTCTCCAGATTATCTATTTTAGCATTCCATTTTCCTTTTCCTTCATCAAAGAAGAAAGGGCGTAATTTGTCTTCCAACCAGGAAATGTTGACAGCACCGAGCCAAAAAGCAGCTTTAGGACAGGGAATTAGAATTCTGTGACTGTCCACGATGGAGAGGTGTAATGTGGATTAGCATTCATCCTGGAAGACAGTCACCTCACCAAAGGAAAAAAACCTCACAGCAGTGTCTTCTTTGCTAAGGGTATGTACATTGACCTTAGCAGGTTGACCACAATTACATCATTTCCAGAGGTCAAAAAACTAGCTCCAGAATTCAATCAAAAGTGCAAGGTCTTGCACCATTAGGCTCTTGATGTTCTTCCAGTATCATCACTTGGCCCTGCTTTATAACCAAGGAAAGCTGGGCAGGCATTTGAAACTACCTGAAGTTGTAGAAAACAGGTGTGTAAACTCTTCTCCTCAAAGACAGAGAATACTTACTTACGCCTTCAGAGTTCTCTAATGAGATCCCTCATCAATTAAAAAAAAGCATGTTAACAGTGGCAAAAAAGCAAGAGGAAGAAACTCCATTTCTCTGCAGAGATTAATCAAACTCACCACATCTACAGTAAAAGCCTGATTGACAGAGAAACAGTCACTACTATAATACAAGGATGTGTCCTTGAGAGTACACATTCTAGTCTACAGCAATGCAAATTCAGTTTAGCAACATATGCAATGGTAGATCACACAGTTATTAAGTCTTGTAACTGTTCAACAGGTGATAACAGGGTATGTGGGACAAGAACTGTAATTCCAATGTGAACCACAGGAATTAGGTAAGACTTCAGGGGAGCCAAGGAATCACACGTGCACAACATGCTTCTAAAAGGCTCATCTCTACTGGGCCAAACTGCCTTTGCATAGCCAACTATTTGGACAAAGGGCTACTCCATTCTGTCTGATTTCAGAACAAGATGTGCTGGAAGGACAGTGTTAGCTTCCAGGGCCACAAAAAACTCACACAGCCCAGATGCACTGAAAACGCCCGATTCAATGTCCTAATACATGCGAAAGGGCATGGGAACTGGACAAAGCAATAGAGATGACAGATTCAGAATGGGCGTTTCCCCACACCTGGGGGGTGAAGGCCTACATTATTTTATCACATGCACCCAAAGATCTGCATCAGAGAAACAAACTGCGTTTTAATACTTGGCTGAAGACATCTTCAGCTAGGACGACACAGGTAGACAACTGTCTGAATGTCAGGGCCGAACCAGTATTTGTAAAGAAAAAAAAGTCTTCTTAAGAGCAGAGGACAAGATCCCAAGGGACTGTTACACAATATTACAACTCCTTCAATAAGCTGAGAACATCATTAATTCAGAGACTCAGAAAAATCAAGTTAAGCATACCCTCTGGAAACCAAGACCTGCATAATTGGAAAGTGCATCTTGTGACTGTCATGCTTACTCATAGCACGGCAGACAGGGCATCCAAGTCAGCTTGAAGTAAAGTACAGAGAACAGCTTTTGGAGCTCCAAAGCAGCCCCAGAGCAAAAGATGACCCACACTGAAGGGATCAAGACTCAAGCAGGCAAGGGCTGATGTCCTGAGTACCTCCTGAGTCAATGGTGTCATCAGTATGATGCTGCTGAGTACTGAAGAAAATAAGATTTCTGTTTTGACTTTTGCAGGTAACTCGAAATTACATCAAGAGAAACATACAATCTATACAAACATGAAGCACAAAATGCACCCATCTGTTGCCAAATTGGCTGTTTGTACAAAAGACAGCAAAAGAGAGCAAACTGGAGCATGCCATTTGACCATTGGAAAAATGGGAGCAAAACCTGAAACAAAAAGATCAAAGGAAGTCTTAAGAATGCACAAGATTTTGTGTCAGAGGGCTCAGGAACAAAACAAAAACACATCAAAGCAAAGCACCCAAACAAAAACATGAAAGAAGACTACAGAGGTGTGAATGCTGAGATAAAGCTAGCTAACAGAATACTAACATAGGTAAAAGAACAAAACAAAACAAACCACATATGCAAAGAAAAAACACATGCTCTATCTAGACTATCTGCCTCAGAATACTGAGGCATTGTGCTGGTTTTGGCTGGGATAAAATTAATTTTCTTCATAGTAGCTACTATGGGGCTACGGTTTGGATTTGTGCTGTAAAGTGTTGACAATACAGGAATCTTTTAGTTACTGCTGAGCAGTGCTTACACAGAGTCAAGGCCTTTTCTACTTCTCACACCACCCCACCAGCGAGTAGGCTGGGGGTACACAAGAAGTTGGGAGGGGCCACAGCTGGGACAGCTGACCCCAACTGACCAAAGTAATACTCCATGCCATATGACATCAAGCTCAGCATATTTTTGCTCTCTTTTGCTGTCTTTTTGGCCCGCTCACAACATTAAGACCACTGCTACAAGGAAGAAAAGGAGGGTTATAGTCGTGGTCGACTCAGCACTGAGGGGGACTGAGGGCCCAATATGTAGGGCAGACCCCGCTCTCAGGGAAGTCTGCTGCCTCCCGGGGGCACGCGTTAGGGACATCACTAAGAGACTCCCTAGCCTGGTGCAGCCCTCGGACTACTATCCGCTGCTCCTGTTTCATGTGGGGGGCGATGAATGTGCAGACAGGAGTGCAAGGATGATTAAAAGGGATATCAGGGCCTTGGGTCAGTCACTACAGGGATCTGGAGCACAGGTGATTTTCTCATCCCTACTTCCTGTTGCGGGCAATGACATTGAAAGGAACAGACGAGCTCAATCTGTTAACACGTGGCTCCGTGGATGGTGTCAACGCCACAACTTTGGGTTTTATAACAATGGAATGACCTATGCGGCATCAGGCCTGCTGACATCAGATGGGGGCTGGCTCACTCAAAGAGGGAGGAGGGGTTTTGCCCAAAAATTGGCAGGGCTCGTTACCAGGGCTTTAAACTAAATTCGACGGGGGAAGGGGGTATTATCAGGGTTGCCCATGAACAGCCAAGGGATGTTACATCAAGGAAAGGGGAACAGGGCACTGGTGAGGGCCTGCAGCCATTAGCTCCAGGATGTGCCAGCTACGCTGCAGTATGCTCAAACCTTCACGTAGATGAGCTAGGAGCTCCTGGACCAACGGGAGTCAATCGGGAGGCACTGTTAGTACAGGACAAAGGAATGCCAACTGGAGAGCAGCACGAAGTAATTACAGCTGCTCCAACCAAATCGGCTGCAACGAAGACACGGCTGAAGTGCCTCTTCACAAATGCGCGGAGCATGGGGAACAAGCAGGAGGAATTAGAGATGTGTGCACGCCTCCAAGGCTACGATCTCATCGGCATCGTAGAAACTTGGTGGGACGACTCCTATGACTGGAGCGTCGGCATGAAAGGGTACAGGCTCTTCAGGAGAGACAGGCAAGGGAAACGAGGAGGCGGTGTTGCCTTATATGTTGATGAGCAGCTGGAATGTATGGAGCTCAACCTGGGGGAGGATACAGAGCCAACTGAGAGCCTATGGGTCAAGATTACAGGGAAATCGGGAGCAGGGGACGTTACAGTGGGGGTATGCTACAGGCCACCTGACCAGGAAGACGAAGTGGATGAAGCCCTCTATAGACAGATAAGGGCGGCATCACATTCACAGACCTTGGTTCTTGTGGGTGACTTCAACCACCCTGACATCAGTCGGAAGGATAACACAGCCAGGCACAGGCAATCCAGGAGGTTCCTGGATTGCATTGACGACAACTTCCTTCTCCAAGTGGTTGAGGAGCCGACGAGGAGAGGAGCCATGCTGGACCTTGTTCTTACCAACAAGGAAGGGCTGGTTGACAGGGTCAAACTCAAGGGTAGCCTGGGCTGCAGTGACCATGAAATGGTCGAGTTTGAAATCCTCAAGGCAACGAAGAAGGTGCGCAGCAGGCTGACGACCCTGGACTTCAGGAGAGCCGACTTTGGCCTCTTGAAGAATCTGCTTGGTATGGTGCCGTGGGATGAAGCGCTGGAAGGAAGAGGGGTCCAAGAAAGTTGGTTAATATTCAAGGACCACCTCCTCCAAGCACAGCAGCAATGCATTCCTACAAAGAGGAAGGCAGGCAGAAAAGCCAGGAGGCCTGCGTGGATGAACAAGGAGCTCCTGGAAGTGACCAAAAGAAAAAAGGAGGCCTACAGGGAGTGGAGACAGGGGCGGGTAGCCTGGGAGGATTACAGAGGAATCGTTCGAGCAGCCAGAGAGCGGGTTAGACAAGCTAAAGCCCAGCTAGAACTAAATCTGGCCAGGGACATTAAGACAAACAAAAAATCCTTCTATAGGTATGTCAGTGAGAAAAGAAAGACTAAGGAAAATGTAGGCCCTCTCCGGAAGGATACGCAAGAACTGGTCACCCGGGACAGCGACAGAGCTGAGGTACTCAATGACTTTTTTGCCTCAGTCTTCACAGACAAGGACAGCAGCCGCACTGCCCAAGATGCAGATTGCAAAGGAGAGGATTGGGAAAATGGAGCACCGCCCACTGTAGATGAAGATAAAGTCAGAGACCACCTGAGGAACCTGAAGGTGCACAAGTCCATGGGACCTGATGAGATACATCCGCGGGTCCTGAGGGAACTGGCAGATCAAGTCGCGAAGCCACTAGCCATCATATTTGAGAAGTCGTGGCAGTCTGGCAAGGTTCCTGCCGACTGGAAAAGGGGAAACATAACCCCTATTTTCAAAAAGGGAAACAAGGAAGACCCGGGGAACTACAGGCCAGTCAGTCTCACCTCTGTGCCTGGCAAGATCATGGAGCAGATCCTCCTGGAAACTCTGCTGAGGCACATAGAAAACAAGGAGGTGATTGGCGAGAGCCAACATGGCTTCACCAAGGGCAAGTCATGCCTGACAAATCTGGTGGCCTTCTACGAAGGGGTTACAGCGGCAGTGGACAAGGGAAGATCTGCTGATGTCATCTACCTGGACTTGTGCAAAGCGTTTGACACTGTCCCACACGATATCCTGGTCTCTAAATTGAAGAGACATGGATTCGATAAATCGACCACTCGGTGGATAAAGAACTGGCTGGATGGTCGCACTCAAAGGGTTGCGGTCAACGGCTCGGTGTCCAAGTGGAGAGCAGTGACGAGTGGCATTCCTCAGGGGTCAGTACTGGGACCCGTACTGTTCAACATCTTTGTTAGCGACATGGACAGTGGGGTAGAGTGCACCCTCAGCAAGTTTGCTGATGATACCAAGC
This sequence comes from Pluvialis apricaria, assembly GCA_017639485.1. NCBI lineage: Eukaryota > Metazoa > Chordata > Aves > Charadriiformes > Charadriidae > Pluvialis > Pluvialis apricaria. The sequence continues at coordinate 19,719,099 of CM030012.1, read as the reverse complement.
TGTTTGGCGAGGCAGACACGCTGGAGGGGAGGGATGCCATCCAGAGGGACCTGGACAGGCTGGAGAGGTGGGCCCAAGCCAACCTCATGCAGTTCAACAAGGCCAAGTGCAAGGTCCTACATCTGGGTCGGGGCAATCCCAAGCACAAATACAGGCTTGGCGGAGAATGGCTGGAAAGCAGCCCTGTGGAGAAGGACCTGGGGGTGACGATTGATGAGAAGCTTGACATGAGCAAGCAGTGTGCGATCGCAGCCCAGAAGGCCAACCGCATCCTGGGCTGCATCAAAAGAAGTGTGGCCAGCAGGTCAAGGGAGGTGATTCTGCCCCTCTACTCCGCTCTCGTGAGACCCCACCTGGAGTACTGCATCCAGCTGTGGAGTCCCCAACATAAGAAGGACATGGACCTGCTGGAGCGTGTCCAGAGGAGAGCCACGAGGATGATCAGAGGGCTGGAGCACCTCTCCTATGAGGAGAGGCTGAGAGAGTTGGGGCTGTTCAGCCTGGAGAAGAGAAGGCTCCGGGGAGATCTTATTGCGGCCTTCCAGTACCTAAAGGGGGCCTACAGGAGAGCTGGGGAAGGACTTTTTACTAGGGTATGTAGTGATAGGACGAGGGGGAATGGCTTTAAGCTGGAAGAGGGCAGGTTTAGATTAAACATTAGGAAGAAGTTTTTCACTTTGAGGGTGGTGAGGCACTGGAACAGGTTGCCCAGAGAGGTTGTTGAAGTCCCGTCCCTGGAGGTGTTCAAGGCCAGGCTGGACGTGGCCTTGGGCAACCTGGTCTAGTGAGAGGTGTCCCTGCCTATGGTAGGGGGGTTGGAACTCGATGATCTTCAAGGTCCCTTCCAACCTAAACCATTCTATGATTCTATGATATAAAGCTGGGGGAAGAAGAAGGAAGGGGAGGACGTTCAGAGTGATGGCGTTTGTCTTCCCAAGTAACTGTTACGAGTGATAGAGCTCTGCTTTCCTGGAGATGACTGAATACATGCTTGCTGATGGGAAGTGGTGAATGAATTCCTTGTTTTCCTTTGCTTGTGTGTGGGGGTTTTGCTTTAGTTATTAATCTGTCTTTATCTCAACCTATGAGTTTTCTCACTTTTACTCTTCTGATTCTCTCCCCCATCCCACTGTGGGTAGAGCGAGCGACCAGCTATGTGGTGTTAAGCTGCCTGTCAGGTTAAACCACAACAGTCCTTTTGACACCCAGCGTGGGGCTCAAAGGGTTCAAGGTAACAACAGATTTGACTGGAATGTGCTAGATCAAATTTATAGCTGTGACTGCTGTTTAGCTATTAATTTGCAGGTTTCTGTGCTTGCCTGGAGGATTGCTTGCCTTACTGCTGTACATTAGAGTCTAGTGATCATTAGTGGCAGCTTCTTGCTTTCACTGCTTTCTGTACTGCGTATCATCTTACTCTGTTGCACCTGGGAATATTTCAATAACAGCAATGGCGTGCCCCTGGCCTGGCAGATGGCCAGGGCATCACTACTGTTTCTGTGCTGCCATACTGGACAGGCTGGAACTTCAGTACGAACTTGAGTCAAAAGGACCATGACCTGTGGTTGAGTCCATACGGGAGCAGGACACCCTGAAGCATCTGTGGCTGTGGACAAGCCTATGCCAGAGCAGGTACATCTCAAAGCATCTGTGGCTACGGTTAGGTCTGTGCCACAGCAGGTATACCTCTGAAGGGACTGTGGCCCAAGGATCAGTGCACACTGGAAACAGTGCACCTCGAAGCATCTGTGGCTGTGGCTAAGTCCATGCTGCAGCAGGTACACCTTGAAGAACCAGTAGCTGTGCATGAGGTCATGCTGGAACACCTCAAAGCATGTGGCCATGGATAAGCCCATGACAGAGCAGGTATACCCCTAAGAGACTGCAGTCTGTGGATAAGTCCAAGCCAGAGCAGGGGCAAGTGGAAGAGTTCATTGCAATGTCAAACCTGTCTCAAAGGGACCAGGGGTGGAGACTGTAATGGAAATACCTTTACACTGTTGCAACGCATAATTTCAGTTGTGTGTTATAGGAATTACTATAGCAGGAACCACCTGAACCAATGGATGACAAGCCTTACAATAAGCACTGCAAGTGCAGCAGCGACCCAACCAGAGCCAGCTTTAGCGGCCAATAACCCCATGCAACACACTACCTCTCCTGTCCTGAGTGACAACCATAACAGATGGAGCCCAAAGTCACGGACTAAATGAACTCAATGAACATTTTAAAAGGGTGGTCCATAGACTAAGAGAATGATATCTGCATATTATACCAAAGGATGGGAAGGGGGATGGTGGTTAATGAGGAAGTATTGGATAGTGTTGGACCTGAGCATGACATAAATGGTATTGAATAAGGGGTGGAGAATGTCATGGTTTTCGCTGGGATAGAATTAATTTTCTTCATAGTAGCTTCTATGGGGCTATGTTTTAGATTTGTGCTGAAAACAGTGTTGACAATAGAGGGATCTTTTAGCAGTGCTCACACAGAGTCAAGGCCTTTTCTGTTTTGCACCCCACCCCACCAGCAAGTAGGCTGGGGGTGCACAAGAAGTTGGGAGGGGACACAGCTGGGACAGCTGACCCCAACTGACCAAAGTGATATTCTATACCACACCCTCAGCATATAAAGCTGGGGGAAGAAGAATGAAAGAGGGGGGATCTTCAGAGTGATGGCATTTGTCTAAGTAACCATTTGTGTGATAGAACCCTGCTTTTGTGTAGATGGCTGAATACCTGCTTGCTGATGGGAAGTGGCAAATGAATCCCTAGTTTTCCTTTACTTGTGGGTGGCTTTTGCTCCAGTAATTAAACTGTCTTTATCTCAATCCAGCAGTCTTCTTACTCTTCCGCTTGTCTCCCCCATCCCACCACAGGGGGAGTAAGGGACCAGCTATGTAGTGTTAAGCTGCCTGTTGGGTTAAACCACAACAGGCATATTGCAAGCTTGGGCACTTGTGATTTTATCTCCAAAGTGTGCACGCAGGTATGGAAAGCACTCAAGTGTCTTAAGACAGTCATTCTGTCATTTGAAGATGTATTATTTAATGTTTAAATATATGACTTTTGAAGTACTACTTCAACTTGACAAATTGCATTCAGACAACACGCGCCACTCACTGCTCAGACACTTGGAGCCTACAATCCTATGGCTTATTTTATTCACAGTCTTTGTGCAAACATATTTTAGCCAGAGAATTAGCCAAGTATTCACTGAAGCCATTCTTTCAGCATTCAAAATTAGGACCCACTTCAACTACATGAAAGGTCACCTTTGAAACAGAACAGACTGCTTCTGTTCTCCAACTACTTAATGCACAAATACTTTGTTCTTAACTGAGCTGGACGACTACCCTGAACATCAGATATGACACATTCTGAAACCATAATACTATCACACTACTTTGGACCATGAAACTTGACTCCCTAAATAAATTTTGCAGCTTTAAAAAAATAAAAAAAAAAAGCCAAAGCTACTCTCCTCTAAATGTCTTTTAATAGCATATGTACTCTCTAAAAGGAATTCCTTGCAAACAGAAGCGATGGTAGGATATGGTGGAGGATGGAGCCAGACTCTTTTCAGTGGTTCCCAGTGACAGGACAAGGGGCAATGGGCACAAGTTGGAACATAGGAAGTGCCGTTCAAATACACGGAAAAACTTCTTTACGGTTAGGGTGACAGAGCACTGGCACAGGCTGCCCAGGGGGGTTGTGGAGTCCCCTTCTCTGGAGATTTTCAAGACGCGCCTGGATGCAGTTCTGAGTAATGTGCTCTGGGCAATCCTGCTCAGCAGGGGAGTTCAACTAGATGATCTCTAGAGGTCCCTTCCAACTCTGAAAATTCTGTGATTCTGTGATATGGTCAAAAGGCTTGGCTAAACGCTAGAGTACACAATTTCTAGCGTAAGAATTTCAAGAAACTGAAACTACACAAGGGAGAGGGCACTTCTCAGTTATTAAATTGGCTTGGGCTTTAATTTCCTTGCATTCTGTATTCATATAAAATATTCTAGGAACGTAATCAAATAGCTTAAGAATTACTCCTTAGTGTATTCAATATTAAAAAATGACAGCAAAACCAAAACCTAGAAACACTAAGTGCTGTTGGGCTGAAGAAGACAGACAACCTCTAGAGTTGGAAAGTCAACAGCTGCAGTCTCTGATGGCATGTATTTCATCTGTCAGCAACAACTCTGGCTGAGTAGCACCTAGTGACACAGAGGGAGAGGGTGCAATGGAACAGAAGGGAATCAGGTAGCAAGACAGAAGCTCACTGAAGGCATTCAGGGCTGATCTCAGGACTGACTCTCCACAACTTCACTGAAAAATTCTCCAATCCAGACAAGAATTAATTACTGGTTCTTGTCACATTTTTATTATAGAGAAATAATAAAATTACTATGCATGTTTTGGCTGGGTTCTTCCACAGATTCCAGCAACAGCCTTACGAGATTCCTGTGCTTGTCCATACTTGTTAGTTGGCAAATTAAATTGCTTCATTCACTTAATCTGACCTCATCATTATGAAGGTTTCAAAATGTCATGACCTAGCAAGACAAGAGGAATGTTTAACTGTTGTTGGAGGTACTCTGGAATCATATAGCAAGTTTAAACAAGGTTTTTAATCTAATAGAGATGGTTTTTCTACTTAATGTCGAGGACAATTCCTCCTTATTGTATAGGTAGTAAAATTCTCCATACCAACTTCCAGATCAGGTATACAGAGGGGAAAATAAAAATCAAACTGATGAAAAACATAGTTTAGCTAAAATTCTGCATATCTTAGGACTTCTCTTTAAGCAATCACTTAACAGGTTATATATACTTCATGTGAATGTGTACACCATGTATATTATGTAAGCTACTATTATGTTTCCTATTTCTATAAAATACTCAGGGCTGCAAGTAAAATCCACCACTCTTCTGTGAAAATGCCTCTCATCTCCAATAAACTGGAAACAGTTTGCACGTACTATATATATATCAAGAGAAAGCCAGTCACCAGAAGATTTAAATTTTCAAACCAACCTTTTGGACCTGGTAAAGTTACGATCAATATAAAGACCTTGCTGTGAATTCCATTTAGTGAATAAACATTCTAGCACATGAAAATCTGTAGTCTTGATTGTTATTCATAAGTATTTACAATCCAAGTTTTCTTCTTTGATGGAGAGTAAGTAGTCTTATATTACCAGCTGCATGGCATGTGGTAATTTCTTGGGAGATAACGATGCCAAAAAAGATGTCTTTGCACAGGCATAAGACTCACAACCGGGAAAGGGATGACATGGAATAGAAATGAGTGGCAGACATTAAAATTTCTTGAACACCACAGTATTATAATACCTGCACTAGAAATTCATGCATTTCCAACTTACACTCTAGAATAAATAAGATCCACAGAGATACCGTGCTTTTGGCTCTCAAGAAATTCAGCCAATATCATTGCTTGCTGGATACAACAAACCACAAGGAGGAGAAAACACAGAGAGAACCTTCATCCTTGAAGTCATTAATGTTTCCTAGGTACATCAACCCATCTCTAATGAAGGAAACCAGAGGCAGTTAGCCTCTCCTGCAATGAGAGATCAATGTAGAGAATGGGGGACAAGAGGCTGGAGTACAGCCCTACAGAAAGGGATATGCGGGTTTTGGTTTGATGGTAAGCTCAGTATGAGTCATCAGTGTGTCTGGGTTGAAAAAAGGGACCAATTGTATCCTGGGTGCATTAAGCAAGTTATAGCTAACAAGCCCAATAAAAAAAAAAGAAAAAAAAAAGAGACTGTCCTACTATACACATCATTGGTGAAGCCTCACCTTGAGTACCATGTGCAGTTCTAGGCTCCACTATATGAGATAGATATAAAAATAAAATGTGTCCAAAGGAGGACAACAAGGATGGTGAAAGGACTAGAGTGCATGTCCTTACGAGGAGTGGACGAGGAAACTAGGTTTGTTCAGCTAAGAGCAGAGGAGATGGAGGGGTAACATTATTGCTGTCTACAATGTTCTCATGATGGGGAGCAGAGAGTGAGATGCTGATCTCTTCACTCTGGTGTCTGATAATAGGAAGCAAGGAAATAGCTTAAAGCTGTATAAGGGGAAGTTCAGATTGGGTATTAGGAAAAAAATTTTTCACTGTGAGGATGTTCAAGCACTGGAACAGGCTCCTCATGGAAGTGGTCATGCCCGCAAGCCTGTCAGCGTTTGGAAAATGGTCTTAGATACATGGTTTAACTTTTAGGTCGCCCTGTGTGGAATCAGGAGTTGGACTCAATTATCCTTGTGGGCCACTTCCAACTCAGTATATGCCACATTTCTGTGATTCAATAAGACCAGAGCATAGCATGTTTCAACTGTGCCAGGAAACATTTCCCTTATGTACAAAAAAAACCCCAAAACTTTAGGTATACAGAATGCCTCAAAAGTCTTTACAAAACTAAGAAAGGGGACTTAATACGGCAGATTCTCCAAGAAGATTTGGCCTTGCCAGGTATTTCTAGTATTTGCAGAAAGACTGCTGTGAATTGTGCTGGATACTGTCACAGACTGCAAGGTTATATTGGATAAATCCAGACTGCTTGTAAACTTCCTCAAATGACTGTTTACTTTTGTGGCATGACTATCAGTATACTAACTGTATTTAAGAAAAAGTCTATTTCTTAAGTAGTGCTTAGTACAAATCCTAAACAGGAAACCCACAGAAAAAATTCTATGACTTCTCATATGCTGCTTCTCGCACAGTCTTAACTTTGAGTGGTGAAGCCTGCTCTTTCTTTTGCATCAGCTACAAGAGTCCAGCAGAAAAGTCAGTCTCCTCAAATATAAGACATACAATCTATTGTATCATTCTCTTTTGAAGGTTGGATGATGGCAGCTAATCCCCCTAGTATGCTCTCATGAAGGCTTTAGTAAAAAAAATTGCTTGGAAGAACAATGCTTACCCAAAAGATACCAAGTATCTAACTCTGTATTACACTATTTAAGAGCTCCTGGCACTAATTTAAATTGAACATGCAGAAGTCTCAACACTTTTTGCATACATACTTGTAACTGATACCTGGCTATAACTGTGACACTTCACCCAGTGATGAACAAGTCATCCCAAATGAAATCTGAATGTTACACTTCCACAGAAGGTCTCACTCAAGAAGATAACGCAGAAAAGCAGACTCCAATTCAGAACCAGAAATGGCAGCAAGAGATAATAGTACTGGAAACACGTTAAATTAGCATCATTATTCAAGAGGCTTCTCTGCCTATGTGTTTTTGTGAGGTTCCTGCAATCTCTTCGTATGCATATTTATCAGTATCAATATAATAGGAATGCTTCAGCCACTAAAGTATGGCAAATGACCCTTCTATTTTATGGTTTTACCAATTTCTTAGTTAACAATGAAGAACACTTTAAACAATACACACTAAACTGTCCCTTCTAATAATTTTAATTTATTCAATGCATATTTGGAAATTGACAGAAGCATCATTCATTCTACTATTTTTATGAGGTTGTTAAAGAAAAAAGTAATTAGTTGAGAAATAAGCAAATTCAGACAGTAAAGGCTAGAAAGGATATATCATGGTACTGCATTCAGAAGTAAGACTCAGACTTAAATAGCAGTATGGGCCGACCTAGAGTTTCACAGGTTATCAAATGAAATAATTTTCTTGTCCTTTCAACAGCAACATTAAATCCACTTCTTAATTTCCTCAAATGCCTAAAGCAGTAGATCATTTCTAGGTATGAACAGATGCCAGTATTTGTACTGTGCTAGAGAAGGCTCACTGCTGCTTTTCATTTGACTAACCCAGGGAAATATGCTGGAGTAAAACTACCTTCCTTAACTACTTATGCCTCTAAACGAATGTTTGGAGTCCAAATTTGTCTTTCTTCCTTTGTTAAAGGAACTTCAAAGTCAAAGTTAACTTCTAGGTTGCATTAATTAGACCCTCTCTGGGCTCTGTCAGCAGTGTAGCAAATAACATCAGTCAATCAGAAAAAAAAAAAACATAGAATTTCTAGAATACAAAGGAAAGTATCATTATTGTTGCTATTTTGTACAACTATGAGTGGATGTAATTAGAGTTCTCAAAGCTGTAACTTAGGTTTTGGCTACAATCCTAAATAGTGAAAACTTTCCTAGGATAACTGTGTCAGGGCCCTGAGCTTATCAACACCCTCTGGAACCTCTTCCCCCAGTCCTAGGGGTTAAGGCATCTGTGCTCAAGACCAATGCTGACACAATGCAGCTGAGTAATCTGTGTGAAACCTTGTCAGGGTGAGGAATCCTTCAGCTGGGAGCTGAAGTTCAGGCTGTCATTCTTGACCCTTTTGTCAGTTACACTGCAGGTATGCCTGTACTTGGCTGTGTACCTCACTGATCCTGATCCACCAGCTTCAAATCCTGGCTTGACCTCACGCCTCCCTCCTCACAAAAAGCTTGCCTGATAACCACTGGACTGTTGTCTGAGCCTGTCCTACTGCCACTAGACTTGCTCTGATCTTCTTGTCTGGCAACCGTGGAATTCCACCACTGGTCAGTGAGCATACTGCTCCATGACTTGTCACCCTTGGGTCCCAGCTCACACTATTGTGGCGAACAGCCTCCCTGTCCTGATGCTCCCTAACTAACTAGTCAAGAACCACAATTACACAAGAAACAGATCATAAGACTGAAGAACTTAAGCAGTTGAAGAGTTTAGCAGTATCACACAGAGTATCTCATACGCCAGCTATCAGCAAACTGTCCACAAGTTTATGGAATGAATCCTCCTGGGAGCTAACACAAATCAAATGAAGCATGTGATTGGGAAAAGCCAGCACAGATTCATCAAGGGCAAATTGTGCTTGACAAACCTGGTCACCTTCTATGACAAAGTAACCTGCTTAGTTGATGTGGAGCAGGCGGTGGACATTGTCTACCTGGATTTTTCCAAGTCTTTCGATACAGTTTCCCACAGCCTCCTCCTAGAGAAATTGATGCGTTATGGTCTAGACAAGTGGTCTGACCAGTGGGTGGGGAAGTGGCTGACAGGCCGTGCCCAAAGGGTAGTGGTAAATAGCTCCTTTTCAAACTGGCAACCTGTCACAAGTGGGGTCCCCCAGGGACTGATATTGGCCCAACGCTGTTTAACATCTTCATAAGTGATCTGGATGATGGGATCAAGTGTACCCTGATGAAGTTTGCTGATGATACCAAACTGAGTGGGGAAGTAGACACTTTAGAAGGGCGAGCCACCCTGCAGGAAGACCTGGATAGGCTGGAAGAGTGGGCTAACAAGAACCTTATGAAGTTCAACTAGGTCAAGTGTAAGGTCTTGCACCTGGGAAAACATAACCCAGGAGTGCAGCACAGGCTGGGATCTACCCATCTGGGCAGCAGCTCTGTGGAAACGGACCTGGGGGTCCTGGTGGACAAGCTCAATATGAGTGAAGAGCGTGCTGCTGCAGCGAAGAAAGCCAACAGGATGCTGCCTTACATCAACAAGTGCATCACCAGCACAGATAAAGAAGTCATTATCCCACTCTGCTCAGTGCTTGTCGGGCCACATCTGGAATACCATGTTCAATTTCGGTCCCTGCTATACAGAAATGATGTGGACAGGTTGAAGAGGGTCTGGAGAAGGGCCACCAAGATGATCAAAGGAGTGGGAAGCCTGCCACATGAGAAAAGGCTGAGAGAACTGGATTTGTTCAGCCTTGAGAAAAGAAGGCTTACGGGAGACCTTATCACCACGTTCCAGTATTTAATGGGTAGAGACTCCCTTTTTACACATGGAAAAGATGACAGGTAATGGGTACAAGTTACTTCTGGGGAGATTCCAACTGGACAGAAGAGGAAAATTTTTCACAATGAGAACAATCAGCCATTGGAATAATATCCCCAGTGAAGTGGTGGATTCCCCAACATGGGACACTTAAGATTTGGCTGGACAGGGTGCTGGGCCATCTTGTCTAGACCGTGCTTTAGACAAGAAAGGTTGGACCAGATGATCCTTGAGGCCCCTTCCAACCTGGTATTCTATGATTCTATGTTACCAATTAAGTAAGCCATTAGAGTTCCCTTGGTAAGTTTAACGAGAAAACCAGGATCATAGGGTAAATCAAAAGAATGCTGTCATAAATGGAAATTTACTTGCAATGCTGTAGAGGCCACACAGCAAAGTGTTACTAACAAGCTGATCTGCTAAATGGATTGTGCATTTCAGGAAAAGTCACAAGTAAAGAATGAAAAGCCTAAATCCCATGCAGACACTGGCCCCGTACCTTCAGTAAACCTTACAGGCCATCCTATCTGAATAATTTTATTGATATTTACCTCAAAAATAAAAACATACCAAGAAAAAACACTGTTTCCATAGAAATCAGATCTGTAACATTAGTCTTCACCATCATTTTAATTGTCCAGAATAACAATAATTATAGTCTCAATTTAGAAGGCATATGAAAATTGACATAAAAGCCCCTGTCATGGCTTAAAGATGTGACGTAGATTTAAAACGAAAAACAAAAATCCTGTTCCAAAAAAGTGCATGCCAGAGTGACTTTTTTTTTTAATTATATTTTTAATTGTTTTGGGAGCGTTTTTGGTCATAATACCTAGACATAATACTGGGTAATTAAGCTGCCCGTACCAGAAAGAGTACAGCTTCACTCAAAGATGTCTCAGCTGTAGACTGTTGCTTCTGTAGCTGTAACTTCTATTCAGGACCAAAACTACAGTCTCTGTAGGAGACACAGGAAGACAAAGACAGGAACAACACCGAGTGTTACACTAGTTAGAGTGCTCTGCTGCATTCAACAAAATCATAAGGAAGACTGTAGTATGAAAGTAAAGGTTTAGACTAGACCAAGAACAGTTGCAATATGGCAGATCAAAGGTCTGCTAGTTTGCAACGTCATTTCCAGAAGAATTAATAAAAAAAAAGTAAGTTTATAAGGTCTTCTGAAACTAATTAAAAATCCTATCCTGGTGGCTGTTCCTACTCGAAGAAGCCAGCTAAGTCAAAATAACATGTTGGTTACTATATCTCATACCAGAGCTAGACACACTAATGACTTCTGCTTCCAAAACAGACATGAAGTCAGGCTACTCAATTTTTCAAGCAAGAATGAGATTTGTCTGCCAGCAGCTGCCGTGAGAATAGGCACTTAAAGAGGAGAGCAAGAACAGCTAAACCTGGTACTGCATGCTAGCCAAGAAACCTGTGACCTCTACAGCTGTGGCCCCAAAACATAACTCAATGCAAGGCTAAGCCCTCATCTAATGTCAAGTAGAGGTTCAAGAAACCCTTTTTCACAGATTTATACAACGGCTATGTTTGCTTTCACAGTGCAATGCAATTGCAATTCTCCAAGGAATTCTTTAAACCAGCTCCTGATGACGGATTTGTAAAGCAAAGAACTAAGAGAAAAGAAAACAAAAGTTTCAGTTCTACATGCAAAAAAAATCAGAAACAGCACATTATTGTGTGGGAGGAATACAAGTATGTACCACTGTCATCCCGGATGAACGTTTTGTACTAGGTTCTTCTCAAAATTCCAATTTTTGGAAGACTTGTTTTCTAAAGCATCATCGTTTTAGAAGAGAGAGGTAACTACCAAAAGACAGATGAATGCTATACAAAGTAAAACTGAAAAAATCCTCTTTCTTCAAATACAGGAAAAATTATAAGGTATAAGAGAGTACTGATTCTGCAAAAAATTCTACTAGCTGCCACTGCAAGCCTTCAAAAATTTATTTTTAAAAAAAGAGAATGTAAAGAAAAAAAATGCATAGGAGATGCCAAATAAACATCTATATTATCAGAGAACATCAGATGTAAAAGGTAGAGGAGTAGGAACGGGTAATTTTGCTCAAATGCAATCCATCTGTTTCTAAATTCATTTTCATATGGCCATGAATCTCTGGTCATGTAAGTTTTTCACACCTGGTTACCCAAGTTTCATTGAAGTTCGGTATCCACAGTATTTCAAGAGGTAAAAAAAAAATTGAGAAAAAAGATTAATGAGGATGGCAGATTTTTCCCTCAAAAAGTTACTTTTTTTCCCCCTTGGAAAACAGAAACAGAGTTTTTCCAAGCTGACTAGCAACATATTAATCTAAGATCCAATAGAAGATACCAGGCTATTTAACACACAGACCAGTATTTCTCCCCAAAATGTGATTTTTTTAAGTGGTATATTACAATAAGAAAACAGTATCCTTATAGCAGTCACTGTACAAAATCATGATCTGTCTTGCAAAAATTCTTAATGACATTTTGAGATTTTGGCATCAAAATCTGGAGAGAATGTAGTTTGTGCTCCAGTGTTCTGCATTACTGCTTCATATTGGGAAAGCACAATCATCTTTGTGATAATAACTGATAAAAGGATACCTCTTGGGCTAAGGCACGAACACTCATCTGATCACTGATGACCTGGTTTTGCAATTAATGAGTCCGGTTCAGTTATGTGCCTTAAGAGAGTTTGGTATGTTCTCAATATTCAATTTCAGGACACTTAAAACACCAACAAAAGTACACGAGAAAGCAAAAAGGTTTTGTCATTGATTCACTTCCTTTTTCAAAATAAGGGAAATAACGACTAATTGTCTAGAGAGATCTATAATCAATGTTAACTTCTGTGGACTAACTTTACCATTCAGTTTACTCTTTCTTACTTTTTGCTCTTTGCAGAAATGTAAATCTACTCTTTAAATTGTGCTATGTCTACATCACTGAACAGCTGTTTAACTAAAACACAAGCAGATATAGTAACAGTCATCTGCAGTATGGATTATTCTAACTCATCTTCGCAAGGGAATGCTCAAAGTTCAGAGCATGTACTATCAAATTTCCATGATCACACATTATCACATTAATTGGACAACTATAAAGTGTCTTTTAAAGTCAAATGCACAGCTAGTCTACCAGGTCACTCAAGTGAGATGACAGTTCATACAGCACTAAACAAGAGTAAACTTGTAGCAAGTTCCCTCTGTTCTGGACTACCTTTAAACTACTCTAAGAACATGTACAAATCTCTTCCTACTGCATCTACCAAAATCCATAGTGGACTAGCCACCTTTTTATCATTTTTCCTTTAATGAGATTTCCTCTAAAATCTTTTAAAATTACACAGTAATTTACTTTCTAGAACAAAGCATTCACTCAACCAGCTAATAAACAAAAACAAACAATTCAACACTGAAAAGCATCTAACAGTTACACCTAAACCTGCAACTCTGATGAAGAGATTTTCAGATGGGAAAACAATAATGGATCTGAACTATTCATTCTACACATCAGACATCCATCCAACTGATTTAAGATTACAATTCCATCATCCCTCATACAGAATATTTACTCTTATACTATTTAAGGCATTTTTATCCTCTCAGATGTATTGTTTGAAGACTGACAACGTTCAGTATTCAGTACATAATTTTTTTTAAACTTCATTGAGCAAACATAAAAACTTCAAAACAAACAAGCTAATGCAGAAGACGTGTACCGATGCAGAAGAATTGAGCATTTCACTATACTCTGGAAGAAAGTGTACTTTATGGGATTTACTTAACAAGAAAAATATGAATTGTTATGCATGGTCCAACAGAATAGATTACTACTACAATAATTCAATGAATATGTTCAGACTATTTTTAAGATGTAAAAATCTCCGTATATACTAAAGTATGATTTTTAGTGTAGTTACAGAACTAAAGGAAACGTGAGGGGGAAAATAAGATTTAAAAAAAACGAAGTAGCACTTTAACAAACATTAAAATGAAAACCAGACCTGATGACTAGGTTAAACTGACATTAACCAAATCAAAACAATTCCAACATACAAGTAGAGCTACTAATGCGATAAAAAGATAAGAATATGCCTAAGCTACAAATCCAGAAGGTAAAGATACTATACATGGGAAAAACTCCAAAACTTAGAGGTTTTGTTTAAGTGTCTTTTTTACCCCAATTTTCTTTGCAATTCAGTTAAGAGTTAAAAAATCAAAAAGACTAGCCTTAAATTCATCGCAGGACTAAGAATGCAAATACCGTAAAACTTCATACTAAAAAGACACTATTTATTTTAATCTCTCGATCTCTTACTTAATCCCACTCTATGGTTAGGTTAGTCAAACTCGAGGTCTTTATGAGATATTAAATAAAATCTGAGTATCAGAAGTCATTTCATACCTAAATACCTTGTGATACTGACCTATCCTATGTGAAAATTCATTTTTATTCAACTACTTTATACCAGTCAGATTATTTCTTCTTTTTGCATGCAAATACAAGCATACAGACTTCATTTTAAAGATAAAACAAAGGCAAAACCAGACTGCCATTTCACTTGTACAAGACAAATTTCTTTTTAGCGAAACCGTAGTATAAAACACTTTAGAGCTCTTTAAACCACGCTGCTCTCAGCTTGGATTTGTACTTCTTGCATGTTATAAGCATTTTCATATAATAATTGTAAAACAAAGTGGATACTTGACAACTCAGTCTTCACACTCATGCTTCAGTAGCTGCACGGCAGAAATCAATAGGTTTCTGTTTTCCTAGAAGTCACATGCGTTTGCTTCCTTTCACTCAATCAGTGCTTAGGAAAAGCAGCTTCCCATCTCTTTGTTGCTGAATAGTCAATTAACCTGCTATAGTTATTATAGTCAAGCAATAGTACATTCTTTTTATTATAAAATAACTTCTGTTAGATTCTATACTTGTTCAGGTACCTGGAAATATTTAACAGCCATCAGATTAAAGCAGGGATAATAAAAACATTGAACTGTGATGTTTCCTAGGCAGTATTCCCTAACTACAAAAGCATCCGAAATTCATAAATGCATGGTAAAGAATTCTCTCTGATAAGAACTCTAATCATAGTACATGCTTGTAACTGCTGATCAATTTTATACTTAATTAATAACTGAAATATATCTTGTTTCAGAAAATACAATCCAAAGAGCGGGATTACTAGAATAAATTCCACTTGCATAAATTGAAGCCCCGTCCCTGAAGGTGTTCAAGGCCAGGCTGGACGTGGCCTTGGGCAACCTGGTCCAGTGGAAGGTGCCCCTGCCCATGGCAGGGGGGTTGGAACTCCATGATCTTCAAGGTCCCTTCCAACCTAAACCATTCTATGATTCTATGATTCTAAGTATCCTTTTTTAATGACAAAGTTCTTGCAAGAAGCAGGGTGGGCCAGGGAAGAAGCCTGAAGAAAGGTGCAGAAAGGAAAGCATACTGCTCTGATTAAATCGCAAATGCTACTCTTATCTGACTTAGGCAGTTGTGTAACTTTACTTAAAATTGCTACCCAAGGAGCATGGAAACAGATATAAAGCTACACAGTTATACAGGCAAATTTTACCTCTTGTAAGTACATTGGTTCAGAAGTGTAAGTTAAGTATCTTTTGTAATGTCAATTGTAGTGTTCTAGTAGTAGCTGAATTGTCTACAGAGAATACTACATGAAATGCCAATTTCTACGTGAAAATGGGTCATTCTAATCATGTTTAGGTTCCATAGTTAAATTACAATGGCACACATAAAAACTGTAGTCAAGTGTAGACAATTTCTTAAGATTTTGAAAACAAACAATACAATTGCAATTACTTTTTTCCTTAAAAGAAATACTAGAAACATCAAGCTTTTTTGACAAGGAAGACGAATACAAAACGTGAAGGAGAATATGAGGGAAAAAACATGGATAGATGAAGATATTTCTGAGGTATATACTGAAAACAGAATTGATCAGAGTCAGAGGAACCAACATTAGATGACAAAGTAGCAAGACTGCTTTGTTTAATGACTGGAAAAAGAGGAATCCAGTTCAGAGTGTGAGAAAAGCAGACAGGCATCTCTGATGCTTATCCAAGTCCTCCCCTTTCCTTGCACTGCTTGTAAATGACATCACGAAGGTAAGCACAAAGAATAAATAAGCGTATTTCCTAAACCACCTATTTTGAGACTTAAAGAAGGTCTTGATCCATTATGACTTTCTTATCACAGGAAGATTTCAGCTGGATTCAACTTTGGCTCAAAGGCTGGAGGACTGCTCCTTTTCTCTCCCATCAGTACAGTTATACCATTCGATGTACTTCACTTTGTCTCTTGTGCCCAGCACAGCTTCTCTCACAACTCTAAGCAGGTCTTACTCTCCCTAGCCACACCTTTTACTATACTTTTTTGCTGCTGAAAACTGCATCTCTGTACTTCCCCTCTTGCACTGGTCCAGCAATCTGCTGCTAATCCCTTGTCATGCCAGTTGAACCTCCTCTTGGTTTCACACTATAATTTAAAAGGAATTTACTGACATTATCTGTACTATTTCCCTGCTTCAGAGAGCAACATTTCATATCTCTTAAAATGGTACCTCCTAAATCCTACCAGACTCCATTTGAAATGCAAATACTCCAGAGGAAACTACCAGTTATCTTTTAGAAAACCCCTTTGCTGCTTCTAACAAAGACTTTTAGATCTGCAGTCCCAGATTTCAATGCCTCTGATACCTAAAGTGAAAGCCAAGGAATAGCCATTTTTAAGTTCTCTCAGAGGTAAAATCCTGCACAATTTTGACTTTCTGAAATCTAAAAAAGCATATCTGGAGATAAAACCGTACCTTACAAATAATTAACAACTAACGTCAACAGTCAGAGATCACTATGTTAGGTACTATGCACATATTTAATAGGAGATAAGCTTTTATCCTAAAAGCTTGCAATTAAGCTTATCAAAAGTGACATAAAGACATGAGAAATAGACAAGATAATAATACATTAATTATTATTAGCGTAAGGAAGAGTCATAGCATACCATTTGCCTAGTCACTGCAAAGTATTAGCACAGTCAAGAGTTTTTAAAAAGGCATCTGAAAATGGTAACGTAAGTGGCTTCTCAGACTTATGTGGATCTCTCCTTTTTCACATAAAGGGCAGTAGGAGGGAGCATGAAGGCATTTCAGGAAAAACTAGAACAGACAAAAATGTCTGACAACACTGGCAGGCCAAAGACCAATGAACTGAAAAATCAAAACCCAGTAAAATAGTCTACTAGATTTTGTTCTACGAAGAGTCTAGAACACAAGTTTTTCTCCCCTCTCAAATGTGTTTATGATTTCAGAGAGACAGAATCTGATTTTGTGATCTTTCTGGACTCTGACCACACTTACTGGAGATTCAAACACTCACCTCATCAGTAAGAAACTCCTTACTCAGACCAAAGTCTGTCAGCACCACGTGGCCATCAGAATCAAGGAGAATATTCTCGAGTTTTATATCCCGATATATAATCCCCAACTGCAAACAGAATATAAGAAAAAGTATTTCCCAATCAGTGCTACCACATCAAGGAGACATTATTGAATGCATTTAAATATGAAGCTAGCAAAATTCCCATTATTAAGGTAATCTGACACCTGAAAGTTGCACCTCAAAA
Source organism: Pluvialis apricaria (assembly GCA_017639485.1). Lineage (NCBI taxonomy): Eukaryota > Metazoa > Chordata > Aves > Charadriiformes > Charadriidae > Pluvialis > Pluvialis apricaria. The sequence continues at coordinate 19,701,667 of CM030012.1, read as the reverse complement.
AGGACAATTTTAAAATGCCGTTGAAGAAATAACTTCGAGCAATTTAAAAATTCTCAGAAATTACACTGTGCATTAATGTCTTAAAATGTAAAGGACATACTATATCTTTTGAATCTAAAAGTGACTGAATACTTGCTGAACTTGAACTCAGTTCAGCTTTCATTAAGAATAAAAATGAATGCTTCTGTAGTATGTTCTAGACCACACACGCATGCTTTGTAATAGTCAACACATCTCCCCACTACTTCTGAAAACTATAACACTTTAAGTCTACAATTGTGCCAAAATTTCAGAACTCTGCTGTTTTGACAGTTAAACAAGGACACCTGAACAACAGTGCAACTCAAACACTGTTCATGTTGACAACCAATTAGTTTTACTGACATAAACCATTTCATAAAGACTACTAAAAATTAACAATCATTTGTCAATAACAACACTCTTCACACTGCAGACAAACTTGTAGCCTTAGCCTGGTGCACATGAATAGACACTTCATTGGGAAGTATTTCTAATTATAAAACTAATGTCTCACTGCTAGATAAAATTACTTTGAACGTAAAGCAATCTAAAAAAAATAGTTCTTACTAACTTCATATGATGTGAAAAGAATACAGTTGTAGTTCTACAAAATCAGAACTAGGATAAAGTTACTTTACCTTGTGGAGATGTTCGAGTGCCAAAACAATTTCCCCAATGTAAATTTGCACCTCATTTTCTGAGAATCTCTCTCTGTGTGAAAGGTGAGTAAACAATTCTCCTCCATTTATATAGTCTAAAAAGTAGAAAAAATAACCTTATAATTTCACTTTCTGACAACTTAATTTTCTTATTGGAATATTAATAGGTACTTTGTAAGTTATTAAATACAATGTTCTGGGATCAGATGCTTTTACTTTATTTAACTCAGTAGTATTTCATCATGTACAATACTCGATTGCCTTCTTAGAGGACTGATGGAAGAACATGACTAACTTAAGTAAGCAGCAAAACCATAAAATAAGCCTCAAATATCCATACATTAAGAAGATGAATATGTTTTGCAAAAAATCAGTCTTTCAGTTATTTAGGAATATGAAAAGAAAGGACTACAAACAACATCTACAAGCAGAACGCCTGTACACTCTTATGAAATACTTAAGAGCAACAAGGCAGACTGACATAAAGAAAGGCAATTAAAAAAACAGGTATTAAGTGAAATAATCAACTATGGGCAATTACAAGTTTTCCCCTTTGCAAGGGGAATTTTGATGACAAAACTTACTGGAGGAGATTATTTCCACATACATTCCCTCATGGAAAACACACTTTCATTCTTTGCAGGCTACGACACAAGGGTTTTCCCAGTCAGAGAAGGGGGGGGGGGGGGGGGGGGGGGGAGTAATTATTACAACAGAGCTCCACTGCAACACAAACATTTTAGAGGCAGAGCTGTTTATGTTTAGCAGTGTACGTTAAAGCCATTAATTTGCAACCCCACAACCTCCATATTGTATTTGAGGTCTACATGTACAGAGTGGGGAACATGCCCCACAACATCTTACTCAACATTTTCTTGAATGTGGTTTCTATAGATTCATCGGTATAACACATGAAAAAGTTCCAATCCTATTATAAGTTAATACTTTGAAGGAGCAGCACATATACAAATTATAGACATTCTGCTCTCTCTCCTTTTCTTAGTTCTCCAGTTCTCCGTTTCGGAAGGAATATTAGTGGAATCAAACAAATGCGAGGAAGACTATTTATCTACATCAGTAAGTACATGAATGCAATGATAAAGTATAAATAACACACATTTTACAATTGCTTCCTTCTTCCAAAAAAAACCTGTAGCATTTTAATCATGGGGAAAACAAAAAGATAACAGAAAAAAAAATTCTAAATATTTCTAATCAGAACTGCTAACTTAGTACAAGATAAGAACTGAATTCCCAGGCACTATTCTAAGGACTGTGACAGACTGAAACCAAAGCTGCCATAGGAGTGGTGGAACAAGCCTAATTCTATTCAGGTTATAACACCAACCACAGCACAATGAAACAACCAGCCTTCAAATGCTTGGTGCTAGATCAAACGCACTACTGACACAATGGGGCAAAAAATAATCATTTGCTTTAATATAAACTCGATCTGACAGTTCAGTTGTTTGGGTTTTTTGGGTTGGTTTCTTTTTGGGTTGTTTTTTTTAACTATTAGCAGGTTAACCTTGTGTAACAAGGTTGTATGGAACTGGTACTCACATGGATACAACACTGTTCTTTCAATCATAGCTTGAAGTCAACCTAAAAACTGGAATCAACTCCAAATCCTGTATTCTGGAAAACTGGCTGATATGCAGCTGCATGTCTGCACTTGACCCAGACTAAATTCATATGACAATGTAATCTGATGGCACAAAGAACTGTATGAAATACTGGACTGAGGCTTCAATTCTAAAAACTCTTGAAACTGAAATGACATGTTGCTCATACACTGAGTTCAGCTGGGTACAAAAACAAAGGCAGAGACCAGTTTCCCCAAAAATTCAGAAGCCTCTGAAACACATGAACTCCAAAACTAAATCAAAGAAGTGATTTACAAAGATTTACATAATGAGATATAAAAACCTTGCAACAAACAGTTGGGGTTTTTTTGTCAGGGAGGCTGTGAAGGCCGGGTGAATTATAAAGTAGCTTTAGGCCATGTTAGATAGAAGAAATTTTCACTGTTACAAACGGTGATTAAAATACATTCTTAAACCTCCTCTAATAATTCCCATTTTCTGGTTATACAAAAGGAAAAAAGGACCTTTCTGGCCCTGATGGATATTCCGAGAATGCATTCATGTAGACTTTGTGGAAAGCAAAAAAACAAGCCAAAAAGCCCTTAATTATACATCAGCTTTAAACATCACCTTAACATTGCATTATGGTGAGCGTGCGCCCAGTCTGCACTATCTGCTATGTAATGTTCTTCAGAACTACTTGGCTCCCTCCTATTTGACTCTTACAAGAATATAATGTCAAGCTTCTAATCTCTCCTTCCTATAAGAGGACGAGGGAGGTCATCCTCCCCCTCTACTCTGCCCTGGTGAGGCCGCATCTGGAGTACTGTGTCCAGTTCTGGGCTCCCCGGTTCAAGAAGGACAGGGAACTGCTGGAGAGAGTCCAGCAAAGAGCTACAAAGATGATTAGGGGACTGGAGCATCTTCCTTATGAGGAAAGGCTGAGGGACTCGCGTCTTTTTAGTCTAGAAAAAAGAAGACTGAGGGGGGATCTTATCAATACTTATAAATACTTAAAGGGAGGGTGCCAGTAGATGGGAACAGTCTTTTTTCAGTGGTGCCCAGTGATAGGACAAGAGGTAACGGGCACAAACTTGAGCACAGCAAGTTCCATCTTAACATGAGGAGGAACTTCTTTACTCTGAGGGTGGCAGAGCACAGGAAGAGGCTGCCCAGAGAGGTGGTGGAGTCTCCCACACTGGAGACATTCCAAACCCGCCTGGACGCCATCCTGTGCAACCTGCTGTAGGCGTCCCTGCTGTGGCAGGGGGGCTGGACTTAGATGATCTCCAGAGGTCCCTTCCAACCCTAACTATTCTGTGATTCTGTGGTTCTTCTGGCCTTCTAATTATCCTCATCACCTAAATTTCTCCATTACTATGTATTTATTTTTAGGTAAATACAACCACCTCAGGTGTGAGGGTGGGTTTTTTTGTTTGTTTGCTTTGTTGGTTGGGTGTTGGTTTTTTTAATTTCTAATGTAATCTAAACTGCATTCTAGCCAAAAATATCTGGATTTAAAGAATGGCACTGTAACATTTATAATACATGGTCACATTTTGTCTCATTTAATCTTTTGAATTTTTTTTCCAAATTATTAATCAATAACTTAAATAAAAAAATACAAAAACTTAATTAAGGTTAACATCATAGAATCAAAAAGTTATTGATGGATTTCTAACTTTTTCTTTGTCTCTCTAGCATCTTCCTGCCTGTGACAATATTTTTTACATGCCTCTCTAATGTCCTAGTCAGAAGAATTTGTAAGAATCCTTATTACAATTTTCAACTCTCATTTTCAAAAGGAATCTAGTGACTACTCCATTTAAGCTTGAACTCCTCAGATACCTGTATTACCTCAATGTAGTATATGAAACTAAGGTATGTGTGTAAAACACCTTCCTAAGAATTGACAGCCAGTGGTGTAGATTCATAACATCAATAAAATTTAATTTAATGTCTAAATCTCTAATGTCTAAATCAGCCTGTTAACAAAGGTTCGATAAATGGAAGTTACGAGCTAAAAGGCACTGCAAAACCTGTACTTCAATTAAAGGACCATTTACTTTTTAAATAATTCACTATAAAAATGTATTCTGCATCCAAACATTAACTTGATCCTTCATTTTTCAGTTCTTTTAAAATACTTTAAGCAAGCAATCTCTAAAAAATTGCTTGTAATTTTCTTACAAACACATCTTGCATACCAAACACAAAATTTGCTGCTGATCTGAAAGGTAGACATATTTCTAATTTTAGAGTGGTACCAAGCCTTATGAACAAGCTCTACTTTCAGCACAGAAATGTGTGATTTTGGATTGCCTTTTAATACCAAAAAACTGAAACATGCAAGTATCTCAATATTCTAAGATCAAATGGTTTCATAACAAAAAGTTTTGGCAGAAAACGCTTCCTGAGGCAGTAAGGTTTAGAGTTGATTTTAATACTCTTTTCCAGCTCCTGAAATAAATGTTCCTCATTATCAGGAAAAATCCTTCATCTTCCTGAGAAAGACAGGACTCTTCAAAGACAATGAAATTGGGGAATAAAGCAAGAGGAATGTAACTCCTTAATCTCAGTGTCTTTCCCTAAAATGTTACTGTCCTGAAAAAGAATAGTGGTAGGGAACAGAGAGACACGCACATACAGAAGTTATATCTGAGTTGAAAACCCTAAGAAAGTTCCTGATCAGTCTTCTGCCAGCCTTGTAAATGCTACAGAAATAGATGTGGTTCTTCACATCAGAGGTTGATGGTTGGACTTGATGATCTTAAAGGTCCTTTTCAACCTAGACAATCCTATGATTCTAAGTGGAATGAAAAATGTTCTAATAAGTCTTGCTATATTATAGTTCATTATCAAGCATCTCTTGTAAATGGAGATTTACAAAAGTTACATCATTTTGGTAAGTTCTACCAGTATCACAATGCATAAAACAAGAAACTGATCCACAATACAAGTATTTTGACCAGTATTTTATAGCAGAAAACCATAGCAACAACTTGTAGATTACAGTGTTGTAAGGCATTTGACCAGAAATACATGAAAGCACAATCATCTTTCTGGCATCGCCCATGTTATGTGCGAATTTGTTCAGAAAAAAAAGAAAAAAAATAAGTCTGCCTGATATGATCTTTCAGTTTGCAGCATTTCAGTGCTAAAACAGCATCCTAACCAGTCAGCATAGTGACAGGTAGCCCTGTACTTTCCGACAGACGACATTTCAGAAACACTGATCACATTGAGGACAATATACAACTTGTTACTAGAGTGAAATGTGCAGTATGTTCGAACTAGAAGGCTTTCTGCTGCTTAAATATTTCCTTACTTTCTTCTTTCCTACTAACTAATCCCAGTAACAAAATCATGTTTGGTCATCCCATCTTACCAATAACCTCTGTGCCACATATGCAAAGGCAGCACGCAGAGAAAATAAACTGAATCACTTTATTGCCCTGATTCATACAGATTAAGAACTTTTTCATTCATGTTAGCAGTTTGTCAGAAAAACCGTAGAAAACTAATGCAGTATATAATTATGGTTTAAAAACTGCAAATCAAAATTTCATCTTTTAGGTAAGTTCAAGAAAAATATTTCTCTGGTTTAGGTAGTTATGGTCACATACATTTTTTGCTGCATTTAAGTCACTGATAATACTCCCCCTCCAAGTCAGAGTGTCACACTGATGTTCAAACAGGAAAACCACAAACACAGACACTGTTGAAGATGAACAGTATTTTACTTCCTATGGTCTCTTATGCAATCGCCAAACACACAGTACTTAAGACCACATGAAAAAAAGCTACAAAACATTGATGAGACAAAAAGGCAGATTATTTTTATTTTTTTTTACTACTAACATAAGACTTGAATTCTGAAAACTACTCACCTAAAATGAGATGAAGCTTTGTATCTGTTTGAAAGGCATAATGTAACGTGACCAAAAATGGTGATTGCCTGATGTGCTCCAACACTTGTCGTTCTGTCCTTGTGTGCTCAGTTGTTTTGGCTTTTTGAACTATTGTTGCTTTCTTCAGTACTTTCATGGCATACAGCTTTCCAGCATCGTGGCCGCTTACTTTCCTTACTAGGAACACTTTTCCATAGGCTTAAAAAAGTGGAAAGGAAAAAAACAAACAAACCAACAGTCACCTACTCATACTACAGGTGTGGCTGATACCATTATTTTCAATTACTCCTTCTTATGGCAAACAGTAACCATTCAGGCCAAAATCTTCCAGAACACTTTTTCATTTCAAACCAACCTTTTCTGAGCAAAATTTCCATCAAATGAACTTAGTGACTGAACACAGCAAGAGTCAGGAAAAACAATCAGAGTCTCAGTATTTAAAAACAATTTAAGAAACTGATTATTTTTTCCTTTGTAATAATCTAAAACTCCCATACTCCAAACTCTTATTAAATTCTAGGTAAGAGAGATGCTATTTTTTTGTCCTCAAAATAGTCTGTCCATACTTGCACAACTTACATGCTTTCACTATTGGCTTTATAGCACTGAAGTTCCAAAAACCCATAGAAACATCAATGAATTCTTCCCATCAGTATTTAGTACATAGGAACTTTAGGAGGCTCCCACACTGGACTTAGATGAGAATAAGATAGAGGAATTATCTCAAAAAGAAAGTTTTCTGAACACAAACAGTAAAAGCAATAGTCACCAGGACTAAGAGGTAGTCTTTCTAGAGTTTTAAATTATTGAATTTTAAGTGTTCTGTTTACATATTTGATTAAAAATACACACCATACTGGAGTAATAAGTGGCAAACATGGACATCCTTTTTTTTTTTTTTAAATAAAAAAATTTAAGGCCTCCTGGGAACTGTACACAAATAAATTTGATACCTCTACTAGGCAAACCTGTAGAAACAGTAAAGGTTAGAATTAGTTAGGGCAACAAAGCTGGTGAGGGGTCTGGAGGACATGTCTTATGAGGAACGACTGAGGGAACTGGGGTTGTGTAGCCTGGAGAAGAGGAGGCTGAGGGGAGACCTTATCATTCTCTACAACTACCTGAAACGAGGTTGTGGAGAGGTGGGGGCTGACCTCTTCTCCCTAGTGACAAGTGATACAAGAGGAAATGGGATCAAGTTATGCCAGGCAAGGTTTAGATTGGATATTACGAAAAGTCTTTTCACTGAAAGGGTTATCAAATATTGGAATAGGTTGCCCAGGGAGGTGGTGGATTCGCCATCCCTGGAGGTGTTTAAAAAAAGGGTAGACATGGTACTTGGGGACATGGTTTAGAAGTGCTTTTGTCATGTTAGATTAATGGTTGGCCTTGATGATCTTAAAGGTCCCTTCCAACCTCCACAATTCTATGATTCTAGTAGATACACAAACAGGATACTACGGGAAAGAATCAGTGTTACTTTTGTAAATGTGGTAATAATTATTTCTATTAATAATTGCTCAAAGGAATCAGGAGGAAGGAACAATGCTACAGTTGACTTATTTAGATTTCCAAGGTACTTAACAAGTTCCCTTACAAAAGGGTCTTAAAAACACTAAACAATCACAGGTGCAAAGAGAGGGGTCCTCCTCCAAGTGAAGAGCTATATTAGCAGACAAAACCCCAAAAGGTTAAAAACAAATATTCAGCTTTTTCAGTGAAAGGAGGTCATCACAAGTATTCATCCTGCCTGATTCAGTCACATATGAACAGTATGGAAGCTGGTTTTCTTGGTTTTGTAAGTTATCCACTGCAACAGAAATCGAAGCTGACTGCTGAAAAGTGTACCACAATATCAAAATACTAAGTAGCTGAAAAATAAAATGGCAGATAAAATTCCAAATAGGTAAATGAGTAATCCATGTGAAGTATGATAATAATTAATTGTGCACAGTGTTATCACTGAGGGGGGGGGGGGGGGGCAAGACAGACCTGGAGTTAGCACAGACAACCCTACGAGAAAACACCAGTGATAATCCAAAAATCAAATAGAATGTTAGAACTTTAAGGAAAGTATTGAAGAGGAAAAATGATACAAATGTACCGTCCTCCCAACCTTCCACACAAAACCAGAAATCCCTTATGCTGTGGTATGAAAAATTTGTGTGCTTGTATCTTGAGTAATACGCCCCCAGCTCTCCTCATCCCCATCAGAAAAAAAAAGTATAGGAGAACATTAAAAAAAAATACAGACAAGGATAAAAAAATTCTTCTAATTATGAAGGAACTAAACACACTCAGACTTTTTATTTAGCCTGAAAAAGCCGAGTACTTAAGAAGATGCTAGTGAGTTAAAAATCATGAACTGTATGAAGAACAATTTCATTATTTCTAGAAAAAAAACCCCAAACCTAAGGTAACAAATGAAATCATTAGGTATCAAGATTCAGAACTGCCTAAAACACACAAACAAATACGTGGTTAAGCTGTGGAACTGCTGTTACATTATGCTGCAGATGTCAAAAATGTAGATGAGTTCAAAAAGATTACATAAATACTTGAGGGAGAGGAAAGTATACCAAGTGTTGCAGAACACAGAACAGAATCTTTGGCTCAGGCAGACCCCAAACTGCAGGCTGCTACAAGTTCATTAAAGAAACCATCATTGTATGCATTTCCATGTTCTTATGGAGTCTCCTTAAGCCATCATGTGGATACAGAAAACTGAACCACCTGGGTGTTTTGTCCAACCCCTATGATTATTTTCACATTACTTTCTCAAAGACAATGCTCAAGTATCTCAAAACTGTAAATACACTAGACAGGGTATATTGTCCTGATGTGAGACACTCAAATATAGTCAGCCTTTAAAAATGCTATAGCATACACTGCCCCCAGTAAGTAATTACATGTAACTCCAGATTTTTCCTGCTTTTTCCAGAGAGGTAATACAGTTTTAAATTATGAAATGACGTGGTTTTTTTTCCTACAACCAACTTCTGCTTCATTCAGTATACAAAAGCGATACTGCTCATATAATGAACAATTCTTTTAAGAAGTTCTTGACCTGACTCATCACACCCTAAGGAATCATGCTTGCCTTCTTTACAGAAACCATTATTTCCAATAAGAGCTTTCATAAACTAAGTTTTCACAACACATCTGCCAAGAATGGCAAATAGAGGCAGAACAGGCTGGTGTAAACATATCTTTCTACTTTGGGAGACAAATGTGAGATACCCAGGACAGCCTTTTTTTAAGATGTTCAGTATTATATTGCATTCCCCAATTTTAATTGTAGCTTTGAGATCTCAAGTATATCTAAGTTGGACTCAACAGTCACTAGCTGGTCATCAAGAAGCAGATAACCATAGATGTAAAAAGATTACTTTAGTGAAATGGGCGTTGGCCATAAATCCTGTCATGATGTACAGACACAAGTGATCTGAATCAAAGTCGTACAGACCATTATATTGTGACCACAGTAATACTGTTATGCATAAGCACAGTTTTAATGTTATTCACCTATTTTTCCAATATTGGATGTTAATTTATTTTTAGCATCTGAAAAACAAGATCCCTACTACTGAGAGCATGGGTTTTAAAAAACTCTGCTTCCAAAAGTAGTATTTGCATCTTTTTAAGGCATTACATTCTAAAAAAACGTAGATAACACTTCTGCATTTTACTAACGCTCAACAAAAACAGTGCAGAGAATGGCCTTAGCTTGCATTTCTCAACTGCTTACAGGGACAGCCTTGGTTTTCATCAATTTTCAGCTGGAGCTTGACATTGAACTTGTGCCTCTCTGAAAAGCCCAGTCCAGAGCATTAAACACAAGTTTCCTTAGTAAAAAAAACAGTAGTTTTATTGGAAGTGTTGGAGAATGTTAAGTTAAGCAAAACTAAAATAAACAAAACCCCCTAGATTTTAATACTTGGCTACCCCTATCTTTGATCACACTTGATAAAAACATACAATAATACATCTTAAGTGGCAGAATGCTAGCAGTATATTAACAGCACCTACTACAGCTTTACATATACAGCATAGGTGAAAATTATCTGTTAAGTGTAATAGCTGTAGGGAAATCTCTAGAAACTATACTACTGCTATCATAAAAGAATTTGCAACATAGAGCTTTACGATGGTACAAATTGTTTCTTCAGAAATCCAAAAAGGACTGACAGAATGATGAGGATTCTCAGCAGTTTTGATGAGAGTAAATCTTAAGTAGCGCTATTTTAATCAAATGACTCATGATATATTCAACACCAGAATCTCTGATATCACCATGAGAAATCTACTTAAAAGACAACACTGCAAAAGCAATTCATTTGAGTGGCAGCGTGGAGAAGGCACATAAGCTAACTGTAAGAATACCCTTACCTGATCATCTTATGAAATATTTTAAATGATGGAAGAACTAAAGGACTATATAGTACATACTATACACACACACACACACACACACAAGCACAAACTATGTTAGACTGACCTTGCAGTTCATTAAGAGAAATAAAATAAAAGTTTAAAGAAAAAAGCAATTATTAGTTGCAGATCGATATGGATATCAGGCCTGTAAGATGAATAAGAAATTTCATACCAGCAATTCACACCAAATTCCCAGTAATATAATTGGGGTTAAAACTTTACTTTCACTACAGCCTTTTTCATGAATACACACTCATAGTAATACACATCATAACAATTCAGCAAGTCATTAAAATATTCTAAAGTACACACTTACTGAAAGACAATGAATTAAAAATATAAAGTATTCTTTACTTCTTTATTCCTTCTGTATAAATGCAAGCACATTAAGCCACTGCATCATGCCAGCTAATTCTTACAGACAAAAAGGCAAGCAATTCTTATTTTTATAGCACACAGGATGGTTTATGCAGAATTCTAAATCCACCAAAACTTGAAAACATTGCTTTAAAACTGTATACAAATGTCAAGTCTCAACATAAGCTACACCTTTTTCTTAAATTACTTTTTTTCTTTTACCATCAGTGTAAGAATAATCATGAGACAACAGGAAAAGGCTCAGAGCTACAAAATGTTTAATGATTTGAATAAATTCCACTGTGTTCTTGCATGATATATGCCTAATAACCTCTTTCCTTTGCACTTATTATTGTTAAAATAGCCTTTATTTAATCTTCCTAAAGAATTTGGAGGCAGAACTCTCCCTGTGCAGGTATCTGTCCATATGAATTAAAATTTGGGATGTGGCAAAGTCAGAAAGACATATAGTTCTAGCAGCTAAAAAACAACGGTCTACGGCACCCAATGAGATGCATCACAGAGTCCTGAGGGAACTGGCTGATGTAGTTGCCAAGCCCCTTACCATGATATCTGAAAAGTCCTGGCAGTCAGGTGAAGACCGCGGTGACTGGAAAAAGGGAAACATTGCGCCCATTTTTAAAAAGGGTAGAAAGGAGGGCCCTGGGAACTACAAACCTGTCAGCCTCACCTCTGTGCCTGGAAGGATCATGGAACAGATCCTCCTTGAACCTATGCTAAGGCACATGGAGGACAGGGAAGTGATTCAAGACAGCCTTGGATTCACCACCAGCTAGCTAGTCCTGCCTGACCAACCTAGTGACCACATCAGTGGACAGGGGAAGAGCCACTGATGTCGTCTATCTGGACTTCTTTAAGGCCTTTGTTATGGTTCCCCACAATATCCTTCTCTCTAAATTAGAGAGATATGGATTTGATGGGTGAACTGTTCAGTAGATGAGGAATTGGTTGGTTGGTCACATCCAGAGGTTAGCGGTCAATGGCTCAATGTCCAAATGGAGATCGGTGACAAGTGGTGTCCCTCAGGGGTCTGCATTGGGACCAGTACTGTTCAGTATCTTCACCAATGACAGACAGTGGGATCGAGTGCACTCTCAGCAAGTTTGCAGACAACACTCAGCTGAGTGGCACAACCGACATCCCTGAGGGATAGAATGCTGTCCAGAGGGACCTGAACAAATTTGAGAGGCTGGCCTGTGTGAATGTCATGAGGTTTAAAAAGGCCAAATGCAGGGTCTTGCATCTGGGTTGGGGCAAGCCCCACTATCAATACAGGCTGGCAGATGAAGGGATTGCGAGCAGTCCTGCCAAGAAGGACTTTGGGGTACTGACAGATGAAAAGCTGGACATGAGCCAACAATGTGTGATTGCAGCCCAGAAAGCCAACCGTATCCTGGGCTGCATCAAAAGAAGCGTGGCCAGCAGGTTGAGAGAGGTGATTCTGCCCCTCTACTCTGCTCTCGTGAGACCTCACCTGGAATACTGTGTCCACCTCTGGAGCCCTCAGCACAGGAAAGACACGGACCTGTTGGGGTGGGTGCAGAGGAGGGCCACAAAAAGGATCAGAGGGATGGAACACCTCTCCTATGAGGACAGGCTGAAAGAGTTGGGGTTATTCAGCCTGGAGAAGAGAAGGCTCTGGGGGGATCTTATTGTGGCCTTTCAGTACTTAAAGGGAGCTTATATGAAAGACGGGGACAGATTTTTTAACAGGGCCTGTAGCAATATGACATGGGCTTAATGGCTTTAAACTAAAAGAAGGAAGATTCAGACTAGATAGAAGGAAGAATTTTTTTACAATGAGGGTGGTGAAACACTGGCAGAGGCTGCCCAGAGAGGTGGTAGATGCCCCATCCCTGGAAACATTCAAGGTCAGGTTGGACAGGACTCTGAGCAACCTGGTCTAGAAGATGTCCCTGCTCATTGCAGGGGGGTTGGACTAGATGACCTTGAAAGGTCCCCTCCAACCTAAACCATGTTATGATTCTATTCCATGTTTCTATGAATACAGAAGGCATGCAAGTACCTTCTGAACTGTTTCCTCATTTCTTCTGAGAGCAAGCCAGAGGACGACAACTGAAATGCAGATGAGTAGTTTCGTACAAGACAGTACAAGTTCTAAATGAGGTCTTACTCTTGCGCAGTATCATTTAAGTCAAGTCTGCAATAAAAGCCTGCTAATCCAAATATTTCTGACTTACATTATTGTGATTATAGACTGTTTTCTTTAGGTTTCTTCTCATTCCCCCAAGTAAACATATAGTCTGGTAAAAAGAACTGAGAAGTCAGAGTAGTCACACTCACTTCTCCAACCTCAATTCAAGTACAAGGACAAGAAGCTGCAGGCCTAAACAGGACCCCACAACTCATGACACAACACAGTTACGATCTTGTAGCAAAATTTGCATGCAAACAGGTAGTTAGAGTCTTATGAAGTTTTTGAAAAATAATCTCTCTGCTATGGAAGATGTGGGGAAAAAAGCAAGGTACATTGCACAGGAAAAACATACAGTCAGTAAGATAGCTAAATAACTGAATGTACAGACCCAGACTTTTCACATGCAGCAGATCCTGAGAGGTCTACAGCATTTGAGTTGGTTTTCCATACTTAAGATGTTCCATACTTAATTCTTGTTATTGACAAGATAGCTCTAGAACTTCCTAAAAACTATGTTTTTACGAAGGGGTTTGTATGTTATTACACTAACAGCACCAGAGCCAATTTGTACAAGTCTCTGTGGTTCTGTAACAGTAGGACCAATACTCACAAAAATTTATTTCACAGTAGAAAATTTCAGGATCATCTTAGCCAAATGGCCAATACCTTGCTTCAGTTTCTATTCTGCTCTGTCAAGTCAATGAAAAGGACACAGAAACTCTTCTGACCATAACAATTAGAAATACACTGAAAGTGAAGATGGTGTTCAGAGCTGCATCAAAATTTTGGCAGATGATATTTAGAAAACACTTAACATAGGTATATCCTATTGTGAAATAATGTTTCAGAAACCTCTTGCAAGAATGAGAGGGGATTTTTGCTTCTTGCAATACTCAGAATGCTTCTCAAGCTAGGAAATGAAACATCCTCAGCAAGCACATCTGGGAAGGTTGCAGAATCTCTACTATGGAGGCTTTTATGAATGAATTGTTGTCGGGTATAATGCAGGTATAACTGACTGTGTCTTGGGCCTAGCAATTAGAGGACCTCTTCAAGTCCATTTCAGTCCTGTTTTCAGCCATTCCATGTTATTACAAACACTGACAATTCACAGATGGTCACTTCCCCACAAGCAAACAGAACTAGCTCCATTCTGACCAGGTCATTTGCATTTAATGTTGTCCAATAATTGGCAAGCAACAACCTCTAATACACCTAGTGCACTAGTCTTACCTGTGATACGCTTAAGACTGAACAAAGCTTCTTGACTGCCCTAATGGTTTAGATTTCCAAAGCAAGAACCTCAGGCTATCAATGAAATTACGTATTAAAAAAGTGCAACTAGCACTTCCTTGACAAAAAAAAAAATCCTACTTTTCCTACAAATGCCATTCCAGGATACCAAACGTGTCCTTGGATGCCTAAAATTTGCAGGAATCTTTTAGTCAGTTTTTTAAATAGTCTGAAGTCTACCAAGACAGAAGATGTTTCTGGAGCAACATAACTACTAAAGCAGGATGAAGACAGACAGGCATGCTTCCTCAGCTTTTCTTTCTTCACACATACACACGCTGTCAATCCCATTGTCGATCTGTTGAAGTAGCTCTTTCTGAAAGGGGTCACTCAAAAATTATCCTGTTAATCTGGGTGAATAGAATAGCGTTACACTATGAGCCTAAGGACTACCTGCTATAATTAAGAGCATCCCATGTCAAGAGAAATTCGGCTAATCTCTTCATTAAGAGGAGAGAACATGAAAGGTAGCAATGAATGACAGACAACAGTTTAACAGCAGCAAAAGGGGTATTTCAGAGGTACTGCCTAAAGACATTAGGAGGAGGTCGAGCCACTACTAGTCTGAACTTGAAGGCTGACACTTATGAAACCACCAAAACTTACTTTGTATTCTAAATGCAATAGTTGTAACATTAAGGTGATCTCAGACTAATGGCAGCGGTAAGGAAAAAGGAAAAAACTCAGATATGGGATTGCTTCTCATACACACACACCCACACGTATAATTAAAATTAAAATCTAGCCAATGTTTCCATTAACAGGAGAGAAAGACATCTTCACATAAATGCATAATTATAAGTAATTTCATTTTTGTCAACCCCAGACCCATACTGACCACTTCAGAAAAGCATAGCTGCTTCTACTTATGAATATGCCACATGTATCGATGAATATTCAAGCTTCCTTGCCTCTACCACTAACTACTGACATTTAACAGCAAGGGTTGAATTGTTAAGCCTGTTAAATTTAAACTTTAAAACAATTACTTCAGAAACTGAAAAATATACTTTCATGTGATTTAATAGCTTAATGAGTTTATGAAAGAATTTGTATGACACAAACATGAAAATCAAAAACCTCCGCTCTTGTCAGCGATGTAGCAACTTGCACACTGCTAGCCATTAATGGCTGATAACAGCCACAACTTAGCATCATAACTAACTTATACCTTCTACAGATCTTGATGATAATCCACCTTCATGATTATCCCAATCTACTCAACACTGCATCTGGTATCAGTACAGACAAAAAAAATGCGTAAACACACTAAGAAGAATAAAAGCTACTACTTTTCATCTGCGTACATGCCTCTGTGCGTGTCCCTTCAACAAAGGGGAAACAAAGTTTTTTTTATTGGTTACAGTCAGCAACCCTACAACATCCTACAAATTAACATTGTGCTCAAATCCAAAATACAACAGTGAACATCTTCCATATTAAAAATTACTGGGATTTAAATAGGACACAAAAAGACTAGTAGAGCCAATGCTAACGCTAAAACATATAGTTAAAGAGTGGAGTATCCTATTCAAGAATGTACTACCATTACTGTTTTTTTCCAGAAATTCATGAAAACATAGTCTGAAAATTTAATGAAGTTACCAAGATCATGCCTTAACTTAGATCAGATTTTTCACAAACTGTATTAAATTGTCACAAATCAAGCCATTTATTTTCCCTTTTCTTTTTGAAAAAGGGCATCTTCAAAAGTGTTGTAAGCTAGAATATCCGACCTCCAATTTCGCACAGTATTCGTGAGAAAAACATGAAGAAAATTATGCTATGCAATACAAAAGTGATATACCTTCCTAAAGAATGTTCCAATTACCAAAACCTCAGCTAGAAAACAAAACTATACTTAAGAGTAATGCTCCAACATTCAGCTTAGAAAAATAGCGCATCTTACCCCCTGTTCCAAGAACTTTCAGGAGTTCAAAGTTCTCAATGCCAACTTTCTCTGCATGGCCTGTCAAATTTGCTGAAGGAAAAAAAAAAAAAAAAAAAATCACATCAGATACATAGTACACTGAAACATCATTCTGACATTTTACTACAGCTTCAGTAAAAACAAGTTAGCAAATGTATGAAATGAGCAACACTAAAAGGACATTTCAGTTGCATACGGTATTCTTTTAATTTGAAAAGCAAGGGAGAGCAATTTTCTCGCTGCTATCAGTGTTCCCGGAGGTATAAAAATCACAGAATAATAATTGAAGCCCATCTGACTTGTATACACTGTCTTTCATTCCATCACTGGGCACCTCTGAAAAGAGCCCAGTTCCACCATGTCTGTAATCTCTAATCACAGTTATAGACAGCAATCAGGTAATCCCTTAGCCCTAGCACCCTGAATACTCTCGTGTTCTTGGATTATATGGTGCTTGGGATGACACAAGCAGAGCTCCAATAACCCTTCAGACATTTAACATAGGATTACTAAACCTACAAAGACTATCCACTCCTATCAAGTAGGAAAGATCTTGAATCTACATAACCAACAAGCCTGGAAAAATCTAAGATGCTACAAAGTTGCTTCATTTGTTGGGGATTTTGGGAGGAGGGTGTTCTACATTTATACAAATCTATACTACTGAGTATTTTTATTGTCTAACAGACATTTTTCTAAGCAGAAAAGTGAAGAGCCCTATTTAAAAAAGGAATTGTAATAGGTTGGTTTGTGGGTTTTTTCTTTTATAAGCTGGTAAAAGAAAGCCTTAAGCAGTTCCCATTTTTTCCGTCTTTCATTTCTATCATAACACTATCCATCCATTTCCATCAATATGACTGCACGCCTTTCAGCAAAGCTGCTCATTGAAATGATCCAGGTCAAAAGTAGTAAGGCAAAAAAGTAACTAAGTCTGATTATTCTTAACCAAGTTCAGTTCCCTGATCCATTTTAATAAGCAGCTGCATAAACAGTTTTACTAGAACAATTAAGGATGCAGCATCAAGCTGCAGAAGCTGGCATGGCTGCTAAAAGAATGCCTCTCAAACAGCAATTTCAAGTCAAACTGTATATCTAAAGGCTAGTAAAAAAATATTTAAAAAGGGCTTAGGAAGATGTGCAAGAAGCTTATGGTAGCAGCACCACAGATCCACAGATTTCAAGTACAAAGATCTCTTAACCAAAAGAGGAAAACTCTCCGATAGGAGATGCCAACAGAAATTCTCATTTGGTTTGATATTTCTAAGAAACTTTATCAAGACAGTGTGCTTTCTGAATTAATTATCAAAATGTATAGTTAATCTCCATTCACAGAACTGGAGTAACTCAAAAAATTAAAGCTTCAGAAAGACATCTCTCTGCAAAGGAGGAACAAGTATAAAAAATCCAAACACTAAATAAATGAAAAAGCAAATGCGTGACTTATTCCAACAATCCTAGGAATCTGTACACATACACAAAATGGATCTAGTTGGAATAGGGTAACATTAGTGCTTTCATGCAAGTCACTGATGAAATCTCACCTAGAATATTTTTTCAGTTCTTATCATTCATCTTTATGAGGGATTAATCAAGCTTGGAAAAAGTGCAGAGAGACCACTTAAAATTACTGGGAGATTAGAAAGTCTAAAAGAGCTTTCAGGATTTTCTTCTTGTACAAAGAGAAATACACATGACAATGATTTTAGCAAATCTGAGGGAATCTACAAGCTATCCTAATACTACACGTGGAAAAAAAAAAAAACCAACCACAAATCAAAAACACACAGCACAGTGAAATTATTATTAGAGAAATACTACTTTTATGATCAGTTCCATTTTAATAACACGTACCAGGCAAGACAGTACCAGAACCATTAACAAATCAATGAGGCAATATGCACCACATGAGTAGAACTGAAGCTTGCTGTACTATTTTCACTTCAAATAGAACAAACACTGTTGCTAATGCTACATCCCAGTCATTGCTGAAGTCACCAGTAAGGAAGATCCACTCATGTGCCAAGAAGGGAGTAATAGCAGGTAAGGCTAGACTAAATTAGTGTCTATATAATTACAGTAAATCGTGTCACAGTCAGAAAGCAGTCTGTCTTGAAACAATATTACATATTACTCTTCTTAACAAGTACTGAGAATGGCACTTAATGTATACAGTTTAAAAACAGTGTCTTTCCTGCCAGGGACAGCAGGATTCAGGGACTATCCTAAAGAAACCAGGGCTACAGTGTCCACAGTTTTAATGAAGCAGTGGATGTCACTGGAGAGATTCAGAACATAGAACTTCTCTGGATACTAGCTAAGTAACTGCTGAATTCAGAGCGCTAAGAAGTTTTTCTCTGAGAAATACACTGATTTGGATCTTCCATTATGGAGTACTCTAGAAAGGTTTTACCATCTCACATCCTTTAAGAGCTGTCAGCAGAAGGCTTTTCAATAAAACACCCTTCTAGAAAGCAAAACAGTCATTTAATCCTGCGATATTATTGGAACTGAATAGGAACACAGAGAGTGGGACACAGAAATGCTGCATCTCCAATAACATGCTGAAGATTTGTAGTGCTGGCTATAGTTCTAAAAAGAGATTGAGTCCTAAACTCAGTCCATTAATCTAAACTGTATAAACTCAATTTCATTTGCACTCCCCATTCAGTAACATTAGTAAAGCCTTCCCCACCTTAATGAGGTTACACAGTAAAGGGCTGAGTGATACCTAGTTTGAATTATTATGTACTTGTTTCAATGTGAGGTGTAATTTTGCACTATCCATTTAATCCCATTTTTACTTCCATTTAGTATGTTTAACTGCCTCATCCTAAAAAAAAAAAAGAAATTAAATATCTTGAAGGTTATTGTAATATTATTTTCAGAGTAAGAGGGAGAAACCACATGACAAATAAGCATGTGATCACTATAAAATAAGTCCCACCTAATTCTTTTTGCATTATACTGAGGAAAAAAGCCACCCACAAGATCAGATCGCTAAAAGGTGTTGCATAACACAGAGGTATAATAGGACACTTGAGACATATAAACTCTCTCTCAGAATTACTCACTATAAAGCAAGAAGTAGAATATCCTTAATAAAACAACAACAAAAAAACAAACAAACAACAAAACAAAAAACGATACACCAAACCAAACATTCACAGCTACAAGAAAAGATTAACACTTCCCAGAAAGTGCTTCTCCCAACGTTGCCACAGCTGGCGATGGCTTGCTCCAACAGTCTCAGTTGCTGCACTCAGTCCATCTCTGAAGTCATACCCCAAGAAAAGCAAGCTGAAGAGCTTGTGTCTGTGCCACATTCTTTCCAATGACACTGCTAGAGCAGTTCTTTGTCTTCATCTGCTGAAACCAGGCACAGCATTTTGACATTCTAGCTGAGGTGCAGCTTCTCCAGACAAAAAGTCATTATACCGACATTTCCTTCAGCTTGCTTTCGGGAGCATAAATCCCCAAAGATCAGTCACTCCCAGGAACCCAAATGACTATTGCTGGAGGACCTTTCACAAGGAATGCTTTCAGCAATTACAAGACAACTGTTCCAAGCTTGAGAAACTTTAAAGGACTGTAACAAGGCGGCCACTACTACAACCACCACTAACAGAACAGTGAAAGGCTTCTCCCACCCCACAGACGTCACCGTGCTAGGATTGGTATCAGAACCTGACCCAACAACTGCCTGTGCAACCGCCATGAAGACAACATACCTGTCAACAGTGCAACAGGATGAACGCTCTAGCATGTAGCTAGCAGTATTTCTAGCAATTGGTACCATAATATTTCAGTGTATACAAAGATGTCATTCGGAAACAACGGCTTTAGGAAAGCTCTTAATTTAAGAATTGAGCACAAGAAAAGCAGTTTTGGAAATAGAAAATTTACTTCTCCATGCCCTTTCTCTCCAAGTCTGTTGACACATCAGCTGAAGAGTACCAAGAAAGGGAACTAAACTTGGACAAGAAGAAGGTACTGCCCAAGTCAACAGTATGAGAGTTTCTCCACAAATGATCTGAAGCTACACATGACACAGCAGTATAAAGGATGGTGGTACATGAAAAAAAAGCAGTAAGCTGATGGCACCTTCCAGGAGACAAGCCAACTGCATAGGTGCACAACTAAGAAAAGCTTCCGTTTACAGATTTTCTACTGTAGTCCATAGTAATCAGCACTGGACCAGCACGGTAAGGAGGAGAGTATGCACCTGAGGGCAAGAGCAAGATACAACAGATTAACCCAGAAACAAAAAACAAAGGCAAAGGCCAAGACATCATGGTATTCATAAAAACAAAGAGGAAATAGTGGTACTAGTTGCAATTATCACCACTGAACGCAAGAAGAAAGCAAATATCTAGAAATATTCACACTAAGAAGACAAACCTCTGCATGCAGGGACACTAATGCATGGAGATCAGTTTTGTTCTGGTTCCCAGAGTTAAACAGACTGTCCTACTTCCAGGAGGCTGAGAATGACAAAGTATTTCTGCTTGATGGAGGATTTCCAGATGACCTAAGAGACATGACTGTCACCTTCACTATATCTGAACTTTGAGATGATGAAGTGTGAACCAAGAACTGTGCAAGCTCATAGTGTGTAATGACTCTATTTGCTTTTAGTTGTGCTTTTAAGATCTTAAGAAATAATATTTCAACAGTGGTTGTTCCCAAATTAAAATGTGCCGTGTCCTGTTTCTGGACTCCACTGCATATAGGTTTTGAAGCAGACAGATGAAACTAGAGCTTCCTCCACTGAAGCAGATCAAGCAACCTTCAAAGACAAGCTCTGCCTAAAAGCTGCGACTTGTCTCTGCTATTCTCTGCAACGTGACACAAACACTGCTATTTATTGAGCAGAACAATGAACCTCAGACAATTTAAAGCAGAATAGAGAAAGCAAGAAGGAAAACAGGAGAGAAGACTTTCTGTAATATTTCAAACTATTAGGTGTCCAATGCCTAGCACCAAGATCAACTTGACTCTAACCTGTTACTTCAGAGAATGGCTCATCTCCACTCACCTAACAGATCTACTTTTTTAAGTCACAGCAACAAAGAACAGATGCTGGTTTTAAAGTTATATGAACACAAACTTAAGATTACCCCTTACTCAGAGTGAAGAGTAGGTGTTTTTCCTTGAAATTAAGCAAAACTAGCACATTCCTTTGGGGGGGGGTGGGGGACAACTATGACAACAGACAGACCCAACCAAAAAACCCACAAAACCACCACATAACAGAAACCACACAACTATGGCTTGTTAGACGCTGAAGAAAACGCATCTAGGATGTTATACTGTTTTTCTGCTATATATGAAATTATACTTTTATTTTAACCGGTTACAGCAACTGAGAACTATTTGTCAAAGGAAGTGAAAAATACTCCACAGTCCATTTTAATCAGGACAGGGAACTGTCTTACAAACTTAAAATGGAATTTAAAAAAACGTATCATCTTAAGGACTACCTGCATTTTTCTTAGGCCAAAAAAGAATTCAGAGCAAAAATAAAACATACAGAGAGTTCTGAACTCATATCAAAGAAGAGAAAATGCAGTTCATGATTCTATGTTACTCTGAACCCTAGGATCACAATTAAGACAACTGTTCATTCTCTAAGCATACTTGGATGCTTAAGGAGCATTTGAACTGAAAAAAAATTTCAAGATCTCACAAAGCTGCTGATCCCATTCTAGACAGCCTGGAAGCCAAAACTTTGCACAGCCAAAGATGACAAAGACCTATGAAGTACAAGCTAATTGGAATACAGTATGTGGACATTCAGAAGAATGAAATGCCACGGGGAACATGACAGGAAACAATCGTTACCATTATGAAAATAGAATGAAGCTGCAGAAGACTATCCCACCAAAGTTACCAATTGTACATCAGAAGCTGAAATAAAAATAAAAGTGTGGACATCTGAGATTAACAATCCAGACCTACAGTAGTCAGAATTGGAAAACACTCCATGTTAAGATCCATTTGCATCCATCAGCAGTAGCCCTTTTGCTATTACAGAGGCGATTTTGCTATGAGGTTTGTCATTACTGTGAGATGAATCACTATGAGGTCACCAAGATTCAACCTAGAAGCACCTCCACGGTTAGCTAGAAGCTTAATGTGCAGTAACACTATACATCACATAATAGCCAAAAAAACCTCCAAAATGTACTTAGGCAAGATGCTAGTGAATACAGATAATCTAATGCTGAAAAGGGCTGAAACAGTCAGATCAAAATAACACATATCTAAAGACTGTGCATACCTTTTCAAACAAGGAATTATATATCTAAGTACAAGGTATGAATCAACCCTAGTCTTGTCGATCATCAGAAATCAGTACAACACTTCAAAAAAAATCCCCACCACTTTATTCAAACACAGGCACTTTGGACACAGTGTTAAAAGTAACAGAATATACATTAATTTATCAACAAAAAAAGAACACCTGACAATTTAAATTTTGTTGGAAGGTATTTTACGTATCAGTTTATGTAGACATTAACTGGGAAACTTAGGAATTATCTTCAGAATTATCCTCTCTCAGGTAAAGCTTTGATAACCACCTGTCCAAGCCAGCATAAAATATTTACAGATGTCAACAAAAATTGGGAAGAGGAAACAGTCACAATAGATCCCAAAGCAAAGCACAAAACCAAATAAAGTGACTGTGTGTAAGGCGAGTCCTTCATAAACCGGGCGATCCGCCTATCTACAGAATGAGTCAGAAGCAAAAAAATCTTAGCAGAGCTTGCACCTCATCATTAGGATTGTATAAAGATTAAAAAAAAAGACAAGGCGAGAGAGAGAAAGAAAGAAAGAAAGAATGTTTATTACAAGATATCAAATGATGCCAAGCAATGAAGGGGATCCAACAAAAATATTTACATGAAGAATATAGCTGCAAAACACACCCTCAGATACCCAGGCTTCCTTGTAAATTTAAGCTACTCTGGCAGTGTTGTCTGAACTGCTTCCTGCATAAAATCCTGAAGTGCATTAAAGTGGCATATAAGTCTCCTAACTCTTTTGTGGAATCCAGCATGAGCTTTTAAACCATCATATTTAGAATACGCTGGAACAAAGCTAAACAGGCTGACAATGAAGACTGCGACTACTAGTCCTCATTTATATTAGACAATTTGCAGAGTATCACTGAAGCAATGAGAGCAATATGAGCAATGATATGAGACCCTTTTACAGGAAATTTTAGCCAGGTTTGTTAGATTCCAAAGCCTGGGAAAAAAAAAAACAAACAACAGATGCAGTCATTCTCCTCTTTCATAATCAAAGCTTATCATAATTAAAGTTACCATAAGATAAACAACAATAAATTCCTAGACTACAGAACTTTTTTTTAAAAGTATTGATTCTGTAAAGAGTAAAATCCAGAGATTAACATTGTATTAAGGATGACTCAAACTTACTCTCTTAAAACACTCTTTATACTTCCCACAGCAATATGAGGACACATATATTTTAATGCTTAAAAGAGAAAACTAGAAGTAAAAGCAATCCAAACTTTGAAATATTCAACTATTAATATCTCCAGATCTCTAAACAATATACAGAACTAGTACCTAGAGTCAAATAAAGAAAAAAGATAAATTTGTCTTACAGAAACTATCATTACAAAGTATCTTTAAACTTTCTTATGAAAGTTTCCGTTAAAAAATAAAAAATAGAATACTATATAGGTATCAGGTATAGCTCCATAGTGTAGGTTGAATACTCTATTTAATGCATGATTAATCACGGGTTTTAGCCATAGGAATTTTCACAATGCCTTATGATGTAATATGAACCTTACAGTTTACAAATAAATCCATTCTAGTTTAAGTTCTCCTTCAAGAAGGCATAACTAAGAATTTGCAATACTAAACCTTCAAATAAACCACGCATTTATTGTCTGAAGCCTTTTATAGCTTCATACTGAATTATAAGTTTGACTATTTGACTCAAGTGGAAGTTCCAAACTCCTCTGCCTCTGGAGCCATACAGACCATTGCTACATTGGCTTCTGCACTATACACGCCTTGTCACATGTTACAGTCAAACAAATTGCAAACTAAAGCAAGTTTGTGATAGCATTAACATGAATCCAGTATCCTCTTCAAAACAGATTTGCCAAAAGGACAAGAACAATGTCTTAAAGCAAAACAAACAACATACATACTGTCTATCACCCATGCATTCACGGAATGTCTTACAAGTTCCCTTCAAGATCCCAGTATTGCTAATCTCCGCCTCTCACTGGGCAAAGCAGAGAGTGCACATGGATGCTGTGAGATGGGCAACCTCCTACCTAGTCACATACACTGAAGGTTCAGGATCCTTTGATCCTTATTTTATTTTTTCCCCAAAACAAGAGCTACAACAGAAGCCAACAGAGGGGGGCTGGGGTTCATTGTTAAGAGTTCCATTTTGCTCTTACCAGCCTTCATCACAAGTCTTTCCCTCTCTGCTCATATCCTTCCCTATCACACAACAATTTTTCTCTAATAGGCTTTACATTTGCTATTGTTCAGTTATACAGCATTACTAGGAAACAGAAAAAGTGAAGAGGCAACGATATGCTTTTTTCACTGTAAATAATATATAACTTCCTAGGTGTCCAAACAGATTAGAAGTTGTAATAAACTCTGAGGTTAGCCTTCAAAAAATAAAACCTTTTCCTTTACAAGATTCCAAAAACAGACACAGCAGAAATTGCGTTTTCTTATTATTTTCACTGGAGAGCTTCAGTGAGAATCAGAGACAGTTACCACTTCCTACCATCTGATCTTTGGAGTATTTTTTCTTCTACTTCCTCAAAAGAGAAGGCGATTCCACTTTCCCAAAAACTCATTTCCTTCCCAAAGTGAGAAAAGAAAGATGGTGACTATTCTAAAGTGGCTGAATTGTGAGGTTCCTATCGAGGAAGAAATGGTTTGTGTGACAAGAAAAAAAAAAAAGTTGCTAAATATACTAGGAGAAAATCAAGAAAATCATTACTAACTGTGTCCTAAGTCACTGCTGTGTTTAATATGCAAAATAACCAACTGAAGGAACAATTATTGAAGCACATGCGCGCTTACAGTTTCCTGACATTGTGATTCTTTGCATCATTAAAATAAAATAGATATACACAGAGCAGTGCCCAGTATTTGTAATACAGCAAATCACATGGCATCTCAGAGATGCGCGCAAGTGTTATGCACCACAGTTCCTTCCCTATCACAGACCCAATCTACATGCCTATGAAGTGATGTTCTTTCAGCAATTGCTTTTTGGTCACGCAACAGAGGAGTTTCAGGGCCTTCAGAGAATGGGATATAGAGCTAAAATTAAGGTTGACCCTTCTTATCAAAGCCAGCACTGTAATTTCAAAGTCAAAGTTTAAAAGAAGTCAACCCATGACATGATAGGGTTAACAATCAGCTGGGAGCTGTGTAGAAATAGCACTGCATATGCTTTAACTGTGCATTTTCATATGCTGCGAGAGTTGCTTGAAGGTAACAACAATCATCTGTTTCATTCTTGAAGATACTCATTTCATCTGAAATTCAAGTTTTACAGTATGTTCACTTACTCACTTGACCACAATCAATGCCTGAATCTAACTAGTTTAATTAGAGCAATTCCAAGACCCAAGTAATTGCAAATGCAAAGTGTAACTGTAGGTTCACCCGCATGCAGTTGATTTGAACACATAATTCTTTGTACTTTGTGTTTGTTATCAAGAGGTTCAAGCAACAACTTCCACAATATGAAAATGAGACACTCCCTTCTCAAAGAAACCACTATTTCTACCACAATAGTACATTCTTCCAAAGCACTGTGGAGACTGACCTCTTTTTCATCTGCTAACTGACAGCTACTTTCAATATGTAATTCTAAATCATTCAATTAGTCACAGAGCTAGCAACATCAAAGAAACAACAAAGAGAAGAGGGGAACACTTGAATCTAAACAAATCACACATTAAAAGGATATTCATGGTATACAACCTCAATATTTTAAGAGCAATGAAGATCCTGTAGCTCCAATTCCAGTTCTTGCATGTCCCCTCACTCCCTTTCCCAAAATGAAGCAAAAGTAAACAATCATGCTGCACGCTTTAAAACCGCGGTGGGTTGACCCTAGCCAGAAGCTAGGCACCCACACAGCCAGACCCAGTATTAAAAGCTAAGAAAAATATCCTATAGATTCTTCATATATGTATATATCATCAGAAGCTGACTGCAATTTTTCTCCTCAAATTACCGTATCTCTGTGCATTGTGTAGAGACAAGTTCTCAAACAGCACCTTGACATGTCTTGCATAGCGATGACACTATTGACACCTTTAGGAGTAGGAGTCTCCCAGGAGTACATGACAGAGCAGCTCCCTCCTCCACCCTAATGCTCCAGAAATAGACAAGCATTGCTAGAAAGCATTTTTCAGAAAGCAGAGTTTTCTAAATACTTAATAAGGAGAAGAGAATGAGAAGGAGAGAAGCAATTGATTCCTATTAAGCTGAATTTCAGAAGCTTAAAAAGACACAAACAAGCTTGAGAATTTTTAAATTAAAAGCAAGTCTCAGTACTTCCTGAATCTAAAAAGCTTTAAGATCAGGATGAAAATGAAAATTACTTATTATGCTGTATTTGACAGCTCTGTCTAGTTTATATGAATGTGTTTATTCTTCAAACTATATTTAAATAACTATCTCACAGGGGATATGTGCTGTCAACTTTTATAAAAGAAATCTAGACATAGCTAGGTAAATAAACAGAATAAATGTGTTCCACTTCCCTTCTCCCTACCCCTTTTTCTCCTGCACACTGAAATCTAGCAACACCCAACAAGACAAGTACGCTTCCCACCAGCTCTCTTGCTGCTTCTTGAAAGAAGGAAACTACAGTCCCTTTGGTTTCTGCGTAGCTATCAGGAAGAGCGCTTTTTTTTTTTAAGCTGCAGTGATAGCTACGTTCCGCTGGGGCACCTCCACTGAGCCCCTAGACCCGAGTGACAGGGGGACAGAAAGCTGAGCGAGACCGAAGGGACCCAGCACCACCACCACCTGCCTTCCCCATGGGCCCATCAGAGAATATCAACTACATTAACCCGGGGGGGTGGTTCCCCCAAACGCCTGTGATGAACAGCGTTATATACTTCTACTTCATCATGAAGAAAAAAGAAGATTAAAGAAAAGGAACGAAGGACATGGGTTAATAGCACCTCCATTGTTAATAAACACAGAGAATATACATCTTGATTATGTTTTTAAAAGCACTTCTAAATGAACAGTAAAATCTAGATTTACTGCAGTCCTCAAATTGCCTGGAAACTTCCAAGAAGCACAGAGTCCCTATTAAAAAAAAATAAAAAAATAAAGATCTTCCCCAACACAACAACCTACGACAGAGCATTTGTGCTGTTTCTTGAAAGATCACATATATTTCACGTGTTGAACTACTTTTCCAGAGGGTCTTCAAGTAACTACCGAGCTACAAAAAGATTCATAGACTGAAAAGCCAGATAACTCTGCGGTTACATGTTGGCACATTCCCCTCCCTACAATTCCGGCATTTCACCGAGGTCAGAGAAAAGCTGTCACATAAACCGACATCACTGAGGAGTGTAACAAACAGCTCCCCCCCCCCCCCAGTACTGACACAGTCATAAGAGTCAAACACACAATTTAAAATTAAAAGGGAAAAAAAAGTTAATTCTTATCTCCTTTAAAAGCGCCAACCACCACTGGGGAAGTGGGACACGGGAGCCAAATACGCAGCAGAAGTCCAACCGAAATAGTTTTTTCGGAAATAAAAGAAGGGGGCACCTCCCACCCTTATCTGACACGCTCCTGCCCATGTCTTTCAGATCACCCCCCTTCCCCCCCCCACCCCCACCCCCGAGATTTCCCTACTGGTCCCGACCAACTCTCCTGAACCTCCTTCCTCACCACTTCTCCCCCACGTCCCGGCAGCCCGGGCCCCCTCCGCCACCCCCACCCCCCCGCGCTTCCCGCCGCCCTCCCCTCAGGCGGGAGCGCCCTCCTCAGCGTTCCCCCGCACCCCCCCCCCCCGCCATGACCTCCCCCGGCGCCCCAGGCCCGCCCCGCTCACCGTTCCTCAGCTCGTGCTTGACGGTGAGGAGCGGCAGCTCCCCTTCCTCCGCCGGGCCCGAGGGTCCCTCCATGTTCTCACAGGCGGGCGCTCCCCCGCCTCTGCCGCTCCCCGTGTGTGTGTGTGTGCGCGGAGGCGGGGGGGACGTCACCTGGCCTGAGGCGGATTTTATTTTCCAGGGGCGCTCCGGGGCAGAGGAGCCATGCAGGCGCGCTGGGGGCGGCTGTTCTCCCCTCCGCCTTGGGGAAAACGGGGAAGGAAAAAAAAAAATCCCCACACCACCCAACAACAAACAGTTATTAAGATACAGGGAGGCACACGCACATCGGCTTCCCTCCCCCGGCCCTCAGAGCCAGCCCATGTCCTTGCGGCTCCCCTCCCCCTTGCTCCGGCCGGCCGCCCTCCCCGCCCAACAGCAGGGAGCCGAGCCGAGCCGAGCCGAGCCGAGCCCAGCGCGGCCCAGCCGGGATAGGCTGAGCCAGACGGGAGGAGGGGGCGCCCTGAGGAGCGGCTCCTACTCAGGAGCTCGCGCTCCCTCCCTCCCCCTGCCGAACGCTCATTGGGCGCCGGCGCCCTCCAACACGAGCGGCTGTTGGGCAGAGAACAACCGACGTCCCTCCCCCCACCCTTCCGCCGAGCGGCGCGTTCCCTCATTGGATCAGCGGCTGCGCCAATCGCTGGCTCCGCCCTCCCGGCTTCCCCCCAATCCCTCTACTCCCTAATCTTGTTTGTAAACATTCCCGCCCGCCTCTCCCACTCCCCCCCCCCCGCGTGAGGGCGGGCCCTGGGTTGCCTAGAGAAAAAAGAAGGCGCTGATTGACCAATGGTGCTGGCAATCATTCGAGAGCGCGGCAGTGGCCGGTTCCATCGTACCGGGGGGGGGGGGGGGGGAGAAGCAGCCGTGGGCTTCCCCACTCGCAATGGCGGCAGCGGGGAACAGGGCAGAGCTCCAGCCTCGCCGGGGGGGGAGGTGGCGGCGGCGGGATGGGGGAGCAGGGTGTCCCCTCGCCGAGGGACGCCACGGGACAGGGAGGAGCGAGGGACGGACGAGGGGACGGGGGGGGTTCCCGCAGGGCCCTGAGCGCCCGCTGAACCCCCGCCTCCCCGCCCGGCGCGGGCGGTGTGTGCGGGCCCACAGCAGCGGCCCGTCCGTCCGTGCGTCCGCGCGGCGCGGTGCGGTGCGGCCGCCTCCTCGGGCTGGGGCAGCTGGAGAGCTGCCGTGCGGTGCGGCACGTCGGTACGTCCGCCTTCGGGCCAGCGCTCAGCGCCGGGTGACAGCCCCGCCGGCCGTGCGGTACGCGCTCCGGTCACGCAGGGCCTCACAAAACGGGGGGCGGCGGGCGTGCGCAAGCCTGGCGCCGGGCTGCGCTGAGGGGGCTGCGGGGAGCGGGCGTGTCTGAGGCGGCCTTTCGGCCTTAGCCGGGGCCGGGGTGCGCCTGACGGGCCGGGCTGGGGGAGCAGGCGGTGGCCGGGGCCTGAGCGGAGCCGTCGTCTTGAGAGGTTGCAGAGGCTGAATTTACTGGATGATGAAACAACGTTTGTGATCGCTGGAAGGTCGCAAAGCGAAGAGGAGCTTGGTTGGTTATGGCGGCTCAGGGCCTGCGTGTCAGGGGGCTGCCTGCCTCGGTGTGCTGTGAGGCGGGGGTGGGAGAAGGCGCTGGGCCCATGTACCCCGTTCACATCGCACTGCTCGGGGCATTTTCATATGGTCCCATGAGCTGTGTGGGTAACGCTGTCCTGACAGTGGGTTTTGATTGCCTTTTTAAGATGTGTTTTGAATCACATTAGACCCGTTCATCTCACTTAAGGCTCACAGTCTTTTACATTTTGGAAGCAATCTGGTACATCTAAAGTAGTCGACATTTCCTTGAGACAGATCATACAAATCACTTTTTTTCTCCGTTTCTTAGTTACAGTAATTTCTGACTTGCTGCTTTTGGATGAAGTTGCTTCCTGTCCTTTGACAATGTATAACAAGATGCTAATTTGCAATGCCATGTCACATACAACAGCTATGTTCACAGAGTGTGATTCTGGTACATCAAACATCAATGAAATAAAATCATAGAATGGTTAGTGTTGGAAGGGACCGTGAAGATCATCTAGTTCCAAACCCCTGCCACAGACAGGCACACCTCCCATTAGACCAGGTTGCTCACAGCCCCATCCAGCCTGGCCTTGAACGCTTCCAGGGATGGGGCCTCCACAACTTCCCTGGGCAACATGTTCTGGTGTCTCACCACCCTCACAGTAAAAAGTTTCTTCCTCATATCTGTTCCAAATCTACCCTCTTTCAGTTTTCAACTGTTAGCCCTTGTCCTATTGCTACACTCCCTGATAGAAGAGTTCCTCCCCATCTGTCCTGTAGGCCCCCTTCAGATACTGGAAGGCTGTTTTAAGGTCTCCCGAGAGCCTTCTCTTCTCCACGCTGAACAACCCCAACTCTCTCAGCCTGTCTTCATAGCAGAGGTGCTCCAGCCCTCGGATCATCTTTGGGGCCCTCCTCTGGACTCACTCCAGCAGGTCCATGTCCTCCTTGTGTTGGGGGCTTCAGAGCTGGACGCAGTACTCCAGGTGGTGTCTTGTGTTAACAGCTTCTGTTAATCCTTTATTCACATGTCAGTATTCTATATGTTTATGTATGTGTGTTTCTACATATAAATATCAAAAATATATTACATATATACATATACGCATTTCTACAGTTTCCTGTCTAGAGATTGAGTTGAACTATTTAAAGTTGATAAGAGCTTTCTACTATAGAATTGTTTAAATACCAAACCTTGGTTTTAGGATGCTTTGGGGATTGGTTTTCTTCCCAGAAACTAAAAATACCATCTAAGGGTTTCATAGTATTCCTGGTAAAACTTTTGAAGGTGTGTTCCACAAAGGACTGCAGATGTTCTGTTGAGATAGCTCCTTGTAGCATATGGTACATGCATAACTTGACTGAAAATGTCCATCCAGTTACTGCCTTTCTGACAGTATTATGTCAAGACTATAAATATAGAAAGTCTGACCACAGAAGATGCTTTCAAACTGAAAAATAGTTGATTGACTTTTGTCACTTGAGTTTAGAAGACTTTCTATTCCAGAGACAGTAAATGTTATATCAGTGTAATATTAAACTACAAAAGGGAAAATAATGAAAATACAAAGTAAACTGATGAAGTTTATTGTTAAATTAAACTTTTGCATCTTTGTAACTAATGGCTCCTTTGTACAACTAGTGGGGAGCATCAGTTTCACTTCTTCCTTACAGGGAGTAACAACCACTTCTGATTATTCTGTCCCAGATGTTGCATTTTAAAAGAGACTAGTACTATATTTCATCCAGTGGCTCTACTAGCCTACTCTGGACTAACTGTCCCTGGCAGCCTCAGAAGAGAGAAACTGAAATCTGACTCCATGCTGTTTCTTACTAGCACTTGGCGTGAGGGGAGCTGGCAATGAATCCTGTGGTTGCGAACAGTCTTGGTTTCAGATGTTCATAGCTTGACAGACTTTATCTGCTTATTTGCCTCAACTTGAAACCTTCTCTTTTCGCCTTTTAAATTTCAGCTAAAACAGCTATAAAGAATGAGGCAAAAAACCCTAAGTCATCGAACCAAGGGTAATGGTCCATTGTGGTAGCTGCTGTCTATGCATGTAGCAAGACACAGTGATTACCCTGTATATTTAGGTTTAAGGTGTGACTGGGCTCGGAAAGTACTATTGCATGAACTGAAAGTTCATTGTTATGACTGAGGGACCCGCTGATTTGCTTGCACCTTGGACAAAGTAACTGAGCAACATGGTAATTCCATTAAAAACATTAGGATTTTTTACATAACAATCTCTCCAGTGTTAAAATATTTTTGCAGTGGGATTCTCGTGTCATATCCAGAAACAGCAAAGCAGCCCTACTGAATGCTTGGAAAGAATCCCACCTTTTGACAGACAAAAAAGTTATACTTACACTGAAATCCTAAACCTTCTGTCGGTAGCCCATCAATATAAGACTATGCTCAAGTTTTTATTTCAACTGAATTTTTGGGAGCAGTAGGGGATTAAACTTGGTCATGCACTTGATTTAAGAGTGGACCTACCTTCTGTGGAATGGTCCAGGCATAGCGGGCTGGTTTCATGACCTCCATCACCTTTGTTTTTGAAACAGTATCACATGACTTTGTGGTTGTTTGTAAAGGACACAGTTTTGTCAGCCTTAAGGGTAGATAGGATTTACAGGTAGGTGGAAACATACAGGCTACATTTGTACCAGAAAATAAAGCAGAGTAGGACTCGTTCTTTATGTGTCAGGGTAAGTGGCATGGCGTAGCACGGCATAGCTTGCATGCACACAGCTAAATTCTTTCCCCTTCAAAACAGGGTGGCCTTTTCCATACTGCCTGCTGGATTTACACAGATTGCAAACTGTTACTGAGCCATGCTAGCCCCTAACTTGTATGAGGACATTGTCTGGGAGAGCACCAGGGACACAACCATTCCTGAAAGCATGCCAGCAGTCAGAAGTATGGATAGTCATGTGCCAGCACTCCAAATCTGCCTTTGTCCTGTTTAAATCACCAACACAGACAGTCACAGAGTCAGATGAGGGAGGAAATTTGGCTTGAGCCTGCAGCCAAAGCAGGCATGTGAAAGTACAGAAACAATGATGGGCTATAGACCCACAGGGAGCAGACAGTGGTCTGTAGGAGATTCCTTTATAGATTGGAGAAGTAAGACCACCCTTGCTATGTAATCTGCACTTTTAGAAGTGCAGCTCTGAGTACAATTTAACTGACTGAAAATGTTATTTGCATTTTAAATATTTATATATGTGCTATGACACTGAACAAAAAAATACTATTTGGCGTGATTATGCATTCAATAAATTACCTCTCCAATGTTAGAAGGGGAAATATTTGATGTAAAAATGATTAAAAGCTATGGGGTGATGCAGAGCCACTCTCCCTCCACAGTGTAAATGTATTATTTTTTTAAATAGCGTTTTCATATTCGTGTGTACAATAAGAGCAACCTGACAGGTCAATCAGCCAACAGTTCAATGTTTGGGCTGAGTGTGTGCTGCAAGTTTGGGAACATGGAGTAACACAGTGCTAAAGATAGATGTCCCTTCTCTACCCCACAACACAACTGTTCAAAAATATGTGTATTTACTTGCCATTGCTAATTGTGAAGAGAGGGAGGGAAAAATCTTGTGGGAAATACACACATGGAAAGATATTATTGAACTTCATTTAAGAAAAAGTGTCACAACATTTCCTTTTTGGTTCTAAAAGAGGGGATGTGCCAGGCTGGTTTGAGAGCTGAGGTGAAATTGAAATGCTCAGTGTACAGACTTCTGAGAGGAAATGAGAGAGAAAGAAAGAAGAAAATGAGTGCTATAGCTGCATACTTCCAGGGTGTCACCACTTTACAATTTTGAGGTACTTGATTTACTTTCTTTCTGAAGGGGAGCTGCATATGAAAAACATAGTTTCTATGGAGCTAAAGTTGGAGGCGTCTGGCACTTTCATATCGTCATTGAATTGTTACTGAAATAGGTGTTATTTTCACAGTACAAACGTTGGAAAGCCAGATGATACAACATGTTCCCCTTAATCCCTCCACGGAGAACATTTGCACAGCAAGGGAAAAAGAGGATCAAATTTTGGAAACCAAAAAATGAATTTAGGGAAGGACTCCCCGTGAAAGACAGTCATGACATGAAACAGCTTTTGTGTGAGATTTTAGTACAGTATTGGTTCTAGTTTCTAGTTTACATTTATTCCCTGTGATTTTTTTTTTTTAAATTTGCAACTGAACATACTCTGCTTGATAACTGTCAGAAAAGCAGATTGGGTAGGTAAATTTGCTGTTTAAAGAATTTTTGTATGAAACCGCTCTGGCCAACAGTTTTATCTCTCTAAAACCACTTAATGTCTTACCATGAAAGGAAAAGTTATGCTAAGCATCCAAGCTTAATAATGCTTTTAACGGAAGTGGTAGAACTGTGTCAGGAAATGGATCATTTCTTGAAAGACTGCATATAAGTGAAGATGCGTTACTGATTCTAGGGTTACATCTTTGATTAAACTTAAGTCCTGTTTCAGTTAGTATTCGTTTCTTCACTCAAAATTCATTTGTTTATTTTTTCTTCAGTTACAGTACAGTTACAACTGCTATTCCTGGCAACACTTTCAAAAGTTTAGCTGTTAAAAATCTACATGGCTATAAAAGAGACACAATAAAAATATTTGTTATGTTACTCAGTTTCTGATGAGGAAAAGGAAAATGAATGAACACTGTCCGGAGGGGAAAGGAAGCAGCACTATGCATCAAAACAGAAATAGGGGGTTATTTCAATTTCTGATCTGCTAAAATGCTTAAGCTAGGCAGAGATGGAATTTCTAGTTAATACAAAGAATTGACTTTTGGATCCTAATCCTCACTCACTCATAATAATTTGAAATTCTTTTCAAATTTGTTGGAAGAAACACAGAGGGCTGTTCTACGTAATGGTATCATTAAACCTCTGAGTAATACTGACTGCAGTGTAATTAAACTCAAAATCCTTTTCAGAAGACTCCCATGTCAATTCTCACTATTTTGAAAATTGACTGTAAACTCTGGAGAAGGGGACTTTGGAAAGGAGAAGCTGATCAAGATGATCTGAAAGCTGGAGGATGAGGAAATTAAAACTTTTAACTCAGCATCGAGACCATGAGTACATCCTGATAGTTGCAGAAGCCATGCGTCTGCTTTCCATCCCCAAAGAAGGAAACAAAAACATGAGAAAAAAGGCTATTAAATGGCAGAGCTTAAAGGTATGCATTGTCATTCTTAAAGAGAGCCTGCTGAAAAGGAGGTAAGCAAAAAGAAGTGCCACATAAAATGAAGGGGGAAAGGGAGTTTTTGAAAAGCATAAATGAAAACTAATAACGTCATTTCCACAAATTTTTTTCTACTGGTGTATTTAAAAATATTGCATCTGCTAAATTACCATAGAGCAAAAAAAGAGATTTAATGAAGTGAACAATATTGTTGAGCTTCCTTTTTTTCCTTTTCCCTTTACATTGACAAAAGTTGTATGGTTATTGATTTTGAACCTACTCTTTTAAATTTAAAAAGATAAGGTGCTCCCATTAATTGAAATAACAGAAGAGAAAATCCTTGAACAGATGGGTAGATTAAGAGAAATATATTCCATACTCCAGACTGGTATATCTCCTGGAGTTTGGTCGGAACTTGGAGCTCCTCAGAAAAAAACACAAAACCTCCCATTAATTTCAAGTACTATACCAGGTGACTGGAAGGCACCTCTTAAGATAGTATAGTATGGTATAATATCATATCATATCATTAATATCATATCATATCATATCATATCATATCATATCATATCAGCAGCATTACAACTAAAAACTTCTTTAAAAGGACCAGGAAAATATTTTGAGGAAAGTTTTGAAAGATTACCCTTAGTTTTAAAGAATGAAAAAAAAAAGATTATAAAAACAGTAGAAAAACATGATTCCATGAACACAAACCAGGTATAACATACTACTGTGAAAAATCAGGTAGTAAAACAAGTGTCTGTAATAATAAATTACAATTTTTCAACACATCTAAAAAATGGGGATTTTTAAGTAAAGTTGCATAATTGACACTGGCACTGTAAACTGTGTGACTTGGGACTAGAGCTAACTGGTAACTGGTATTCAACAATTCTGTCCTTTCATTACTGTTTTTCTTAAATTTTTCATCCGATAATGATTTATTGAGAGGTAGGATATAACACTAGGGTATGTCTGGCTCAGTATCGCATCTCCAGGATTGGCCAATAGCAGCTGTGTAGTGTCATGACAAACTGTGGTAAGAAACTTCTAAGGTTTAACTATGCAGTCTATAAAGACAGACCTCTATTTGTTTGCTTTGACTTTGCCATTTGCTAGTTTATTCTGATGACCCATAATGATTTAGTTAAAAAAGAGAATGAAGAATTGTTACTTTTTATCTCCTCTATGCTTTTGCCGGAGCTGCCTCTATTTCATAGGCAAACCCAGAATGTGAAGCACTCATCCCCCTGCCTCAAAATGGCCAGTTAAGTATTTGCTGTAGGTACAGGCTCTAGCAGTTCTTTGAGATTTCAGTGATCCTTGCACAGCCTCATTTCTTTCATTTTTCTTAAGTAAAGGGCTTATAGGGGGAAACCTAAGTTATTTAGGTGTTAGAACCTTCAGTTTCAATACACCTCTTTTCTCTTATAATGTAAAGTGTTTGGTGTGACAGTCTTTCAAGACAATATCAAAACTGCAGTTGGTCAAAAGGCATTTTACACTCCTTTTGTAAATTCTTCAGGATTTGCGTTTTCTATGAAGTGTTAGACTCCTGTGCAAAGCAGTGTCCCATTAAGCAATTTTCCTTTGCCTGTCATTTATTAAGTCTGGCTAAGAGTGAGGTTTGGCATCCTCCTCCTTACAACATGTCACATTCAAAGTTACTTTTCTGTTGTGACTGCTTGTTGACATGTTGATGGGCAACATTACAGCAGTGCAGATTATTGACATTGTAAATAACTCCATTAACACTGAGCTACTTCAACCCCCTCACCCCCCAGCATTTTCTGGGATTTAATGAAGATTTACACTACTACCACATCTCTCTCCGGCTTCAAAAACACACTTTCTTATTCAACCAGATTTTATTCCACCAAATCTACCATGTCATTACAGAAACTCTGTAGTAAGTTATTTGCTTCCCATTGGACTCAGCGTCACCTTCCTACAACGCCAGTGAGATGCAGCTTGAAAATGGGAACTCAAATGAGGTGAACCCCACGTATTTTTAGAATTGCTTGTAATATGCAGGGAGGGTATGACTTCAACTTAATCACTTGTAACATATATCTGCAACGTGGCCTTACGATGTCTTCCCACGAAAGTGTTTGGTTTTGGGTTGGTAGTGAGTTGTTGTGAGATGCTTCCCATTATTTTCCTAAGTCTTTAGATAATAAATTGGTTAAAGTGTTCCACTGTGTGAGAATATTTTTCTTTAGAAAGCTATGTAATTGGAGACAGTGGGCAAGCATGAGGTACTGCTTTGGTTTATAAATAAGAAAAGAAAATGCTTTTGGACAGCAAGTACCAAAGCAACAGAATTATAAATCATTTGGAATTGGACATGAACCCACTGCAGCCACGGTGTGCTGTCCTTTGATGGATATATAGGGAGGAGATGAAGGGAATTTCTGCAAAAATCATGAGTCTCCCTGCTTTTGACAAAGACAGACCAAGTGTTAATCCCTTATTTAATCTTGTGTTTCAAGCCAGAGCAGGACCTTGCTTTCTGTAGCCTTTTATGTACCCTTTCTGACTTCTATCTAGCTATCCCATGAAAAAGTAATCATTCCTCCTCTAAGGCACCAGTTGCCTAATCTTCCCAGCGCCTCTCTTTCTCTGCAGAAGTGAATGCCTTCTCACCCCACCCACACGCCCCTGGAGAGCAGCCTTCCCCCCACTCTCTGCCTCTGCTGCAGTAGCAGCCACATTCGTCTTCAGTTAGAGTCAGGGATGTTATTGTCATGGTTGCAGGTGATGCTGCACATCTGCACATCATCACTCGTCTCTTCCTTTCAATGCTTTTACATCTCTGGGTTGAAGCTTCACATTGCACTCTCTTAAACTATATAGTAGTTGAAGCTTTGGGCTACAATTCAATCTATTTTGGCCCTATTGATTTGGTTGTTCAGTTTGGTTTTGGAAACTTTATTCCTGTTGAGATTCTTAAAAGTGACAGATACAGAAATCTTATTAAAACGGAGCCTGGTCTAGAATAATGATAAAACCAAAACATTTAAAGAAAGTCTGCATATTCATACAGTAAATATCCCAGCAGTCAAGTTACCTACAATATTCATATTCAAAGAAGCCACAAATGTGTTCTGATTTATTACAAAAAGATCTAATGAATTAATTCTAAATGTTAATTTCTAGGTGGTACTGAGGTTATTTTCAGCTGAAGTTTCAATCTGTAATTGAAAACATATGCTTATGGTTTTAGTCACAGGACAAGTGTTCAGTGCAGGTAAGAGATTACATCACCCTGCAGTAATGCTGAAGAGCCCCTGCTATAGACTGGTGCTCCTTTGGGCTGAGCAATATACAGACCCAGAACAAAAAGGTGCCCCCCAAAATTTCTCATTGGTGTGCTATGATGAAAGCCCTTAAAGCACCACTGAAAACTGGGAAAACTTCGACTTTTTCACTGAAGCTGATAATTACTATAAAGGTCAGAAATTGGTTGTCCATCGAAAATACATGTCTATCGGGAACAAAATGGGCCATCTATAAGCATGGTAGCCTTACTATTCCTGTTTATTTTTAAGACAAATATTTGAAATGTGTGGCTTCTGCAGAGCTCGTGAACCCAAGGTCTGTTAATATTCTTAGCTATTTTTATACATAGATTATATCCTAAACAATGCCCACTTAATATACTTTGTTTTGCATATTTTCTTTTGTATACTGTAGTAACCATGGAAAACTCAATACAGATCATTCTAGTCTTTGAAATATAAGATATTCATTTTGGACTGTCTTCTGCTAAATTTATGCAGTCTTGAAATAACTCTGTAATTGAAAACAGTTTGCTTTAAGTGATCAACCATGGAATGAATATATATATATATTATATATATATTCGCACACAGTTGTTTTTTTGCCTAGAGTTTGAAGGCAAGTACTGATTGCAATACTTTCCTTCTTCAAAAGGAGTGGAAAATATTGTGTAATATTTTCCAAACAGAAGCTGAATCTACTGAGAATGCTTAGTTTTTAAACTTTCCAGTAAATGGGAAAAAAAAAAAAAGCATGTTTGATGAGGAGGACACAGATTTGCTAATTTTTTATATATGGTTTCATATTCTTTTATATGCCTTCTGGTAAACTATGTTTTTGATGTCAAACAAGAAAGTCTCACTTCTTTCCAGTCTTGTATTTTCATGCTTCAGTGAACTTGCATTATTTGTGGCAATTTTCCCGTGGACACAATGATTGTGTATCTCATATGTCTGCAGTTTGAAGTGCTTAATAGATTGAAAATTAGCCTTGTTTACCAAACTTTCTATGTCAAAGTCGGTTAATTTACAAAGACAAGTCTTATGAGAATGGAGAAGAGATTTATATTAGGGAAATCTATCAGTAGAGAATGGAGTTTGTAAGTCATTAGCTACCATCATTTTTTCAAATGTTTTAGTAGTAGTAACTATTTTTTTTTAACAGCAGTCTTCGGCTGCTGCATCAGTCTGACTGGAAAACATATCAGAGTATGGTAACTGATGCCTGTTCATCTTCCTTTTAGCTGATTAAAATCCCCTCTCTTCTTTCTGTAGTGAGAAAGGCCTCCAGCCTATATTCAAATGATAAAGTTCTTCCATCTTTGCATATTATTAAATATACTCCCTGGTAGGTATGATATAGCAATAGATCATACAATACACCCTGCTGTATATGATTTTTGTTTGTTTGCTTTTATTTCCAAGTAGCTGAGCAATTATCCGTTTTGTAGATTTGTCTTTTTCTGTCCAGAAATGCTGATCCTGGATACTCACTCCATTTTCAAAATTCTAGGTGGTCACAAAAATGTGTTAAAAGATAAGGTAGCGAAATAGGCCTAGGTTTGAACCAAACTCGCTACTCCCTTCCCCCCCCAGTCAAAACCCCACACATTTGACTAATCTTTTGGAGACAAACCCCATAGATTTTCACAGTTCAGTTTTTGCAGATGTGAATGCTGTATTTTAATTGTACATTTAGACTTGGAGCCCATTAATGCAAACTGCTGAGTGCTTTTAATTTGTCTTGTCTTTTTTTCACTGCATATACTGTGTAGTCTGACCCTTCTTTGGGAGAAGATATTGCTGGTAATAGCAAATTATTTGTATCTGAACACTCTTCTAAGATGCTTGTCTCAAGAGGATATATATTTATGGAATTAGGATTAAAGGAATGTCTGTGTTTGTAGGTTGCATTCTAATATAAAGATAGTTTCAATACTTTTAAATATGTTAGCTTTGGAACTGGAATCCTAATAAAACAATCCATGCAAAATTCTTGGCTTTTGCATCTAGACAGTTCCCCAAGTAAATTAATTTAGGAGGTAGCTACTGGAATACGTATGATATGCTACAGACTGCAGTTATATGGGATAAAGTCCACATGGCTATCAGTTTTTATGTTACCCTCTACAAACAAAGAAATCACCCTTAGCTCCGAAGTTCCTGAACCACAGGTCGTGGAATGCTGGAAGGATATACCAGCTAAGTTTTGTCAATATTTGCTCTGATTTTAAACTCTTTCTTATGTATGCATTATTGGCCACCATCAAAGTCAGGATACTGGGCTTGATGTAACTTTAATCCTATATGCTGAAGAATACTGTTCTAATAATATTTTGACTTATTTGGACTTTATGCATGCATTAAACACACCATGAAACTCTTAAGGCACTATGATGTAATGGAAAGTAAAATCTATTTCAGAGAAGGAGGAAAATTCAGTCGGATCAGAACCTAGTCCTCAAACAAGCCAAGAGTCTTTTCCCATTTGAAAACAAAATAAAACAAAACTTAACACACTCTCCATAGTTAGGATACATAATAAATTATGTGAAAAAAAATCCAAGAACAAAAATTGTTATTCAAAGCTTAGTATCTTAAAGCACTCCTGAATGGAAGCTATGGATATTTAAGGTACATTATTGCAATTGCCTGTCTGGCATGTATACAGAAAACAGAAAAAAGGATCAATAGTTGCTAAGCAGACAAAAAAAGAGCTAAACCTTATTTCTGAACTGCATGGTTCAGCAATACTAATTATAACTTATATCATATCAGGGGTGTTAGCTAGTTCCATACATGTGTTTATAAAAAGCATGTGTATTGCTCATGTGTATTGCTTGTATCTTTTTCTGTCTTTCTTTAAACTGACTTTTCTGTCACATCTTTCTTTACTCAGATCTGTCTATAGTGTATGGCTTGTATGCAAACACTTATGCAGATGAAGTACAATACAGCAAATGTTTAAGCTCTTCATCTGTCCTTGAACTCAATAGGACTACTTATCTACTTATCTCTGTTACTTATATTCATAGAAGTACTATAGGTTTGACTCCTTAAACTGCAAGCTCTGAGACAAAGTTTTCAGCCTATTGCCTCAACTGTATCTGGGAACAACCCCCTAAATAAATAAACAAACAAATAAACAAAAAAAGTAATAGCTTAAATTTTGTTCTGTGTTGCTTCTATACAAAATATGGGCTCAAATCTATATTAAAATGGAATTTTGGAAGTAGAGCACACCAAGATACACCAACCTCTGTAGCTTATTTATATTCTAAAAATATGAAATGAGGTGATAGATGCATAAGACATTTTCAGCCCTTAGCTTCTTATTGTTTGCTAATGAAAATCAAAATTATGACATTAACATCTCTTTCAAGTCAGCTAACTGATGCTGCAGCGTTATGAGTCATCTCTTTAACACCGAGCTGCTTTTAAAAAAAATATTTTAATGGTGATAAAAGGTATGAGGGGGATAGGCCTACAAGTCTTACTCTGCCCACGAAACATAGGGAAAAGCAATAAAAATTCAGGATGAATTCTATGAGCTAGAAAGGTGAACTGTGTATTTTTTCAACATCTTGAGTTCTCTGCTGAAACTGCACATGAAGGCAGCGGTTTGAGACATTCATTCTGTCTGCTGTAACTGCACTGAACACAGTAATGTATTGTATTAGCGGCTGAATAGCTAACAGAGTGACAGCGTTTAGTCATCTGATACCAGATTTAGTCTGTAACCAGAAACTTATATGAGAAGTTCTTCACATGACCTGTGTTAGGACCCAAGCCTAGCAGAGCTCCTAACCTTCTCCCTTGCATTTACTGCACAGCCATGGTGCTGCTGCTACCAATGGTGGCACTCTGAGGATACCACGATAGACTGACTGTGTCAGAATCATCCCCATGCTGTGGGGTCAGGCTGTCCAGGACAGTTTGATAAGGGCCTGTATCCTTTCCCGCAATTTAAAATGTAAGGTAATAGAGGATTTCCTTTTCAGAACATAATGCTTCAGTTCAAACCTATCTTTCTTCTAGACGGTAGACACCATTGCAGCCTATGGCTATAGGGTAACTAATTCTCTGCTTTGTCAAGGACTATTCTGGTGGCTGAGGACAGTTGCCCAGTGGGATTACATCATATGCTGGCCTTGAATGACTGTTACGAGTTTAGAAATGGAGAGGGCGACTGGAGGTACTGTTGGTACTCTGCAGCACCAACACACCACTTGCAGAACCTCTCTTCCCACGGTCAGTGTGATTGGCATTTGTCTATAAACCTAGTTCATTCCTGGATTCCTACTGGACAATCAGGTCAGTGTAGCAACACTCTCATTTGCTTGGTTGAACTGCCACATCATCCAGGTCTTCCATCCCCCATGTCACTGCCAAGCTGAGGTCCTCAAAGGTTTGGGGGCATAGAGTCTTATATTGTCTCTGTATAGGCAGGGGAAGAAGATCTTCATTTGGGTCGCACCACAAGGGGCTTTGACTGTTCAGGATTATAACTCACTAATTCTGCAAGTTCTTGTTCACAAGTTCAAGAACAGTGAACATCATTGCCATTGATGATTTATGGGCTCTGTG
Organism: Pluvialis apricaria; assembly: GCA_017639485.1. NCBI lineage: Eukaryota > Metazoa > Chordata > Aves > Charadriiformes > Charadriidae > Pluvialis > Pluvialis apricaria. Next base: position 19,658,506 of record CM030012.1, on the reverse strand, counting down.
GTGTAGTCTACCAAAGGAGTATGTAACATCTGTGGTTTCTAGAGCTTTGCCATCTTCACTAGGGACAAAGCAGCACTCTTTTTTCTATAGGGATTGTGGTCATTGTAAGCCTTGGAGCGTGTCTGATTATTGATATTACTGCTTATCACTATTCCTTTTCATCATACTGCGCTACTCAGTGTTGGCCAGTCAGGCCCTGAACTCTTGCGGATAGGGTGCAAATGTATCTGCATGTACCTGGCTGCACCAAACAGACCATCAAGGGCAGTTTCCAGATCATCATGACAACTATAGTTGCCACATAGTACCATAGTTGTCCGGTATGCAGTGATGAAAACATATTAATGCAGCCATAAGTTGTCTGAAACTTCATGGAGCCTTTGCAGTAGGAATGGATGCTGCAGAACAAAGCTGTTCAGGCATCATTGATGCAGATTAACATTTAATATGTGGGCAGTGTGGATACTCCAGGATAAAATAGCAGTCCAGGTGCATACCATTTGCCATCACATAGCACAGTTGCTAACAGCCCTTTATCTACACTTACTCCTGGAAGTTGCAGTGAGGTATTCTTGCAGAGCCTGCCACTGATTCACCTGATTATCCAAATGGCAATGCTTAAGCCAGGGGTTCCATCAGGGGAATGATGCTCAGTCCTTTTGAGCAGTTCACAGCACTTCTCAGTCTAAGAGTTGAAGGAATCAGTGGAACAATGAAAGTCAGTATCTCTCCATCAGAGATATTTGCAGAGGCAAAGATGTTTGTGCTTGGTAGTGTTTGGAGAAGTACAGTTCACTGGAGGTTTCCCAGGCGCAGCCTAGTAAGACACCCACGTTTCAAGGGCACTATCTTTGTGTAAGTATGTAGGCTACAATCATTCCTTTAGTGGCCATATCTGAGGAGAATTGCTTAGTGAGGAGCAACGGATGCAGTGACTTAGCAGCTGCTGGCAGACATGTGAACCCAAAAGAAATGGCATTATCCTGGGGGTAGCCTGAGTGACCTGACAGCAGGAGCATGGCACATTTTTTTGAGAGCATGGTACTAATTTTATGGTGTGTAGGGTGCAGAACATCACTCACCTGCTTACCTCCAGATGGAATTCCTAGGGAGGAACGGACACCCCATCAGCCCTGTGACCGTGCATGACATGACTGGGTGTAACCTAGGCGGTGACATTCTTTCTTATCGCAATAAGCACCTGTAGCTGCTGCCTTGCAAACAAAGCAGTACAAGTCACTGTACTTTGTCCTATGGACTTCCACTTTCATTCTGCATGAGTAAGACTGGGAAGAAAAATTTTCCTCACTTTAGGAATTTTTATCCTGCCAGCACTCATCACCTTCGCTCCAGTACGCAGCACTCTGCTGGCTGGCCAGTGCTGCTTCAGGGGGCAGGGGAGAGGCTGGCATTGGTGGCCTGCAGGCAAGGTCCTCCTGCATCCTCGGGCTGTCTCAGTGCCAGAAGAGGCCAAGACAGAGAACCGGTGGCTGGACCCAGCCCAGAGAGTTGTGGAGCAATTCTAAAGATCTTCTGTAGCTCAGTGTAGATTGGGAAACTATATTTAAATACCACCCTCATGTTTTTTTCAATTTCTTGAAGTTGAATAAGCTACACTTCTTGTCATCTTTTATGAAAACAACCTCTGGTAGATCGTTTGCTGTCTCTTCTTGCTGCAGCTGGTGAGTATTCCTCTCAGCAAAGTAAAAGGCATGAAAGTCGCATTTTTAAATCTCGATAGAGGTCCTTGTCTCCTCATATGTGTGTACGGTATCTTGCCAAAGGTGCATGTAAATGAGGTGGCTGCCCTAAAGCTTGTTAGTCGTGTGTTTTTGTAAAATGATGGGGCAGGGTGTGCAGCTGTCAGGATATGACCCAAGGAATTGGAAGGGTGCCTGAAGTCATGAGACCTCATTCTTTGCAGGATACCTAAACAGCCAACTTCTTGCATAGATTGTGCCCGTGCAAGGCCAGGGCCCTGGTGTGAACTATTCTCTAGGCTCTGCCCATATTATGCCACCTGAGAAACAATTTATTTTGTCCCAGTGCAGAAGCTAAGCGTAAAATAATACAAATGCAGTGGTGGAAGTTCAGGGAGCTTGTGCAAGACGTCACACTAACAGGCAGCGCTGTCTGCAATGGCTGCTTTGGAACTGGTAATTGCTTTCTGTTATTTTTTCTTAGCATACTGGGAGAAAATAAACGTTGTATGACTTTTTTGCAAGTAAACAAGATTGCATCAAAGATACATTGATTCTATCATCAGTTTTTCATCCTGACACAATCTGCAGGATATCGAGTATAGGCTAGCTGCTTTAAGCAGCAGAGAAAACAGTAATGGCAACTAATTTAAATTTCTATTTGCAGCCCTCATCTAAAGGTGCAACTTCAAAGGCAAATGCCCTGTATTTCAAATGTAAAGTTAAATCTTAATTTGCTGGATGAGCCGCTGTCTGAAAATACACAAAGCACTTCCTCTTTGGAATGATACACAAAGCACTTCTGTGCTTTGAAATGATTCATAGCAGATGGGGAGAAAAAGGATCATTAATTGATTCGTCAAATAAAATATCACAAGTATAACTGAGAGACCCAGTTGGAAAATCAACTGGAGTAAATTTTCAGAGAAGTTTGTGCTTTTCACAGAAGTGTCTTGGCAGAATTTCAGATCAGCTTGATGATTAAGCAACAGGTCATTTTAAACCATGTTTATGTTAACAAACCTCTGTAACCATACTCATACTCGGGCAAGGCATAGTACACAAAGGATTTGTTAGATTATAATTAGTTTAGATTACTTTCCATTATGTATCAGTAAAGGCAGCTCGTGGGCTGGCTCATGTTTCAAGTTACCCTGCTGTTCCTGTTGGTGCAGCAGTAGTCTGCGTGATGATATCTAAAAAAACCTGCCCAGCAGTGTTAAATGGTGACCCCTGCACTTTTTTGGCCAATGAACCTGTACATGCCAACACCCATTCTTATTATCAAACTTTAAACTGAAAATAGGACAAAAGTGATATAAACAATGCAAGCTTGTATTTCGTAAGCGTCTTTGGGCTCCTTGCAAGCCAGTCTCTAGATAACACTTTGAAAAGTCACTGCATTAAACCATATTCTTATTAGTGTATCGGGACCACTGCAGAAACAGACCTGTAATCTGCGATATCAGAAACTGGTATTAGCTACTTTGCAGCCTTCAAGCGGACTTGTTTGTTACTCTTACCTGCAGCACTTTCTACAGGCTGTTTATTCTCAGGTGATCCCTCTTTAAAACCACAGAAATACTATATGTTTTTAGTTTTGTTTCATGGATTTATTTGATGCATGTAAAGGCAAAGCAGTCACACACTTCTGAAGGATGTTTTAATCCTTTCGTTGTTATTATGTAATTTTTTGATTCATTTTTATCTGGTGTGGTTTAGCACAGCAGTACGGACACACCCACTGCATCTCAAAGTGTAATCTTTCTGACACTTAAATGACATTTTTCTATTTTCTTGGGTAATGAATAATTTACAGTGTGGGCCTCAAAAGAATCTATGCTCATATTTAAATATCTACAAAATTTACAGATTCACTTTTTCATTCTGAAAGCTCTAAGGTAATACAAAATGTTTCACTTACTGCACTTCCTTCTTTTTCTCTAAAGACATTATGCTCTGCAGATTGTAAAAATGCGTTATAAACTATAGGTCAATCAGCAATTTAATGTAAGGATACATAACAACCACTAGTTGGTGGTTCTGCTGTCTAAAAATTAAGGACGAAATAAATAGAAAAATTATGCTTAATCCAAGCCTATCTGTAATATTAAAAGGGTGTGTGTGTATATATGTATCTACATGTTGGTGTAGGTATTGAGGTTCAGAGGAGTCTGCATCTTACAAGTCCAGGAAACCATTTGTGCATTTATTGTGTTTTATGATTTCTAAAGTATTTTGTCTCAGACTGAGAACAGGAAAAGCTCATTTAAGGTTGAAAATTGAGAGAGAGTTTAAGGTACAATTGAGAGATACAGCAAGTATATAAATTAAGAAGAGCTAGTGAGAGAAGAGAGGGCATCCAAACTCCTATATTGCCAAAGGATGCTGTCAGACAAACCAAGGAAGCAAGCCCTACGAAGGTCAGCCCGGCTCGGGGTTGTGGAGATAGAGGTCTGAAGTCGGGGAGGAAAAAGGCAGAGTCGGAGGCACACTGTAGACAAAAGAAAGAGGGAGGAAACAAGAAATAGCCCAAGACATGCAAACAACAGGGTGGTGCAAAGAGGCTACTCTGGCCATCGTAGAAGTCATCTGAAAGACAAGGCAACCTCTTTATTAAATCCTGTCTGGAACTGCATTTTTCTTGCTTCGCATTGGGTTGCAGATTATTTTGCAAAGGTGGATAGTATTGGTCACTTTTCCCAAGCATTACTGTTGAATATTTAACTCTTACCTTGATATACAGTAACTAACTTCGTTACCAAAGAAGGCTTAAAGATAGAATGAATGAATCTCTAAGCGATATGACAGGCAAGGGTATGCCCCTTGAGAACAGTAGGTTTTTTTAACAGGATAAAGTAACAGTCCTCTCAACATGCCTTTTTCCTAGCATGAGTTGTGGGCTTCAGGAGAAATAGAGCATATTCTTTACAATCAGTTATAACGATGAGGCTTAGAACCAGTCCCATTCCAATCGCCTCAGCAAACATCAGCACCTCATTGCACACAGTCGTCACCCGTACTCAACTAGTGCGCTGAGAACAGCATGTAGAAATGATTAATGACTTAGAGCTTCACATGGCAACAATTGATCACAATTTCTGAATAAAAAAAAATATTCACCCTTCAATTCTGGCCTTCCTGAAATTGTTGTCTAAGTAATGGGATATTTTCCAAATCAGCTGGGCCAAATTATGACATGTCAATTCCAAATTATGACTATGACAAATTAACCAAGCAGTATGTATCTGCTTAACTGCAATGGAATGGTGCTACACAGATATATACTAAATGAAGATGTCACCTAACAATTTTATGTTATTTATTAAAACCAGCCCCAAGATCCATTTAGAATTTTTACCAAGACTGGTACATACCTACTTCCTGACTGCCACTTTGATACAAAGACAAGTTTTTTCCTGAATGCATATATCTTTTTAATATAATGTGATTTCAATACAATATGGTTTCTGACAATTTGATTCATTATTTTGTACTACTGATGTGGCGTATGCCATACCACCAGTATTGTCTGATCACACAGCTCCCTGCATCATTATTATAGATCCTTCTTGTACATTATCATCTCTTTCCAGCTTTGAAGTTCCATCATCCTTGTCAAGATCTGGAAGTGCAGCTCAGGATATGGCAGCACCCGCAAATCAGTAGTGGGTAAGTGCCATTTTAATGTGTCGGACAGCAATATATTTTAATATTTATTCATTTAAGTTCATTATGTAGAACTCAAAATACATATGAAATATGTTGAATCTTCATGTAAACCTCTAAAAAGAAAAGTATTTACTGTGCTTCTAATGTGGAACCAAATGTTTAAGAAAACGTTCTTTAAGAGTGATCTTGACACTTCAGTGGTATGAAGCTTTACCGTATTGGTTGCTGGTATTGTAAGTCAGGGAGTCTGATGTGAGAAAGATGACTTAGAACAAATTTTTCTGAGTGCTTTAAGTATGAAGTTTGTCATTATGCAGCCAGTAAATCAACTGCTTTTCAAATGCTGGTTACCCAGGATTATATCGAATGTGCTTTAGAGGTTCCTTCCATTAACGGCAACCCAGACTGGAAAGCCAGATCTTAGGGTCCCTTAGTGAGGTGACACCACATAGCATGTCCTCAGGTACAACAGCTGTCTCATAAGTTCTGTCAGCATCTTCTTTTAAGGGCTTTTTAACACTTACCCTGCACCCTGTCTTTATCTGTACCACGATCCAACATAACCCCGTGAGATAACTGACACTTACCGTTAACTGAAACTATCCCAGAACAAAATGAAAGAAGTTGAAAAACCTCTGCCAGGGGACAGATCCTGATAACTGATAAGTAGCTGTACAAGATCGGTTAGTTAGAGTGCTGCTTGAGGGCCCCATGAAGCCAGTCTGTGCACTTCATTAGGCATCCTGATAGGGCAAAGTGGAGAAGATGCCATAAGACCTGAGTTATCTTGGTGCTTCTCCCTTGTCATTCCAAACAGGCCACAGTTGTGATGGCTCCAGTGATTTTCCGGGAGGTCCTAGAGGTGGTTGGGGAATCTAAATCTGACAATGCCCCCTAGCATAGGGAAATAACATACTGCAGAGAAACTAGCCATTCCTGAGGAAGTGTAATAGCAAAAGCTAGATTATACTATGAGCATCTAACAGTTTTTATCATCTATCAAATTTTACCAACTAATAAAGAAAAACAGCAGCATAATGTATTACTGATATTGTATAGCAAATACACTGGCCTGAAGTTATAACTCAGAATGTTAATCCTATTGGATTTTCCCTATAGTTATATAAAATCACCACAGCAACTTTAACGATAGCAAATGGTCATAAGGTGAGTTTTATCTCTCATCTGAAGGAGATGAATCAGTCTGCTTTTATACAAAGTTAATGTTTAAATTATTCACTTCCTAGCCAGTCATCAACAATATATGTTGGTTTGCAGCTAGGGACCAGATTTACAAACAGGAACTAGTAATAGAAAATTACTACCTTTCTGTAAGGTACTTAGAGCCAACATTTTAGCACTGCTGATATTCATGGTCCTGTAGCTTGTTAGCCACTTGCTGTCATATGAGCCTAAAACTTTTCGGCACCTAAATGTTTGCTGATAAAATCCCGTAGGTACTTCCATTTCTGCTATAGGGCACACACTTTATGAGGGGAGAATCAGGCTTGCCCAACATCAGACCAGGGTATTTGTGATAACATACCTAGCTGAAGATAGCTTTTGTCTCAAACTAGTTTCCTGAACTTCAGACTGCCTTTCAAATCCAAGTAAGCTAGTAGTTCTTAAGGCCATAAAACCTACAGGTGATTTAAATGGTTTCAAAGATGCTCAGAAATAAAGAAAAACAATATGAAATAATCTTATGAACAAACCTGGCATTTTTTATTAGGATCACTGTATTTCATTTGAAACCTCTTGAATGAATAATTCCAGACTGGTGTTAGAAATTCTCTTTGCAGTAAGAATAACGTCTCTTAAATTGACGCTTATAGGCCTGGATTAGAGCTGAGCTACATTTCTAAATCCAATTTCTTGTTATCTTTAAAGTGTGTGTTTGGAATTATTCATGATTTTGTAACGAAGACTATTTTTTGTACAGCATACAGAGTGATAATGTAAAAGCAGAAAAGATGAGAAGAGTTAGAAAGTAGTTAAAATTCAGAAAAAAAAATCCAAATTTATTTCTTTTGGCTGACAATGTTATATAAAGATTTCAGAATTAAGAATAGATACAAAGCTTACCCTACATCTCAGTGCACCCAACTTAGCCTCTCAGAATTCTGCAAGATTTGGGAAACATTTTGGACAGACAACCTATGATGAGAGTATAATTTCAGTCAAAACATATCACTACTCTTACTTCAAGTTAATTAAGGAACGGGTTGCTCAGAGGTATAAATTTTCACACTAAAGCATTTCACTTATACTCCACTCCACTGTGAGAGTGAAACTTTGTACTATCATAGTTATAGTACCAAAACTGTGGACCTTTAACAGAAAAGTTAACTTTTGCTAAAAGGTTGTGACATCTCATTGTACATTAATTTACTGGCATCTTTAAAAAAAGCAGCACAGCTTCTATCATATTTATTACTTCTTATGAATGACATCAAGAATGGCTTCTTCTGAATCAAAGATAAACTTGGAGGTTGGTAATCTGATTACTTGGAGGATAGTTTAGTTTCTTTACTTAAAAGTGACCAAGGTTAAAGTTATAAGCAGCCAAGTTGTTTTACCCTGAGCTGTCTTTTACTTTTCCCTAATAGTGATGTAATAAATCCTTTTTAGTTATTAGGTAGTTAGGTTGAGGAAAAAACTTCGTGTGAACTTTGACTAGGTTGCAGAAAAAAAGATATCTTAAATCTCCAACAGATATAAAAGGAGTCAGATTTGCTTGTAATTATGGTACTTCTCTCTGTTCCTAGTCCAGTTTGGATGACAAGTGACTTAAACATCTATATGTCTGCTTTCCCAGTGGAAGAATAGCCACAGGATTATTCGCTTCTATGTAATTAATATTTGGAAGTATAATATGTGTGGAATGTATTAAAAGGACATTTTCTGAATATAGTTCTCTCTTTACCACAAGATTGCATTGCTGATTGTCCAAAAGCATTTTGAAAAGAGAAGTAATATTACAGATGATAGCTTGGTAGTTTAATTCATTTGTGCTTTTGCAGTTTTAAAGTTACAATGAGTTTTTAGAAAAACGAATGCTCTAGGAAATGAATACTTATCAGGGAGGAGACAAATCTGTTTCTTACATTAGATAGAGGCCAGCAAAACTTTGCATTTTATCCCGAACGTTAAAGCGCATGCCTGGCTAATTAATTGAAAGATTCAGTTTGCATTTAGTCATAAAATGTCAGTGAAATAACCTTTTGACTTTGATCTGCCTTTTGGGTTATAACTTAGAATTTCCCAGTGATAGTAACTTTGTTGGAGGACAAGGGGGAAACTTAGACTATGTTCTCCAGCAAATCAGAATTTAAAATGTTAAAAAAATAAATATCTTTGTGTTTAAATTTCTAATTATCTTTCTGTTAAGGCTGAAGAGATGTTTTTCACAGGAGGCTTGAAATCTCTCCTTCCCCATACGCTAAGAAGAATAATTCGATGCAACAGACTCAGTATCAGTAATACTTCTGGAATGGCGGAGGGTAGGTAAATCTAATAGCTCTAAGTGCAAAAGTGACTCCATTTTAGATTCATAGCTATGTATTTTCTTTTTCTGTTTGTGAAGGAATGTAGGAATATCAAAAGCACTGAAGTAAAACCGAATAAAATGTTGACTTACATTCTTAAGTCACTTGGGTGTTTTTGAAATCACATTGTAAGCACCTGACACTGTGTTGTTAAATCATAAAGCTATGTCAGAGAAAATATATCATCCTACCTGTGTAAAGTACATGGACTTTGTTTTCAAAGTTTGCAGTGCATCCCTCAGCTCCCAGTTATGTCACAGAGAAATTATGGATGCAGAAAATATTTGAAAAATTACTATCACATTTGTAGGATGATATACTATGTTCTTCACAGAGACCTTGCTTTACTTAGTGCATTGGATACACTTTCGGGAAGAATTAGAGACATGTAGTTACAGAAGTGGTTTTCTGCTTCATTTGTTGCATAAGTTGGAAATTACTGACTCGGCAAGACTGGTAAATATAAGGGGAAGGGGAAAAATAGTCTTGTGCTCAGATAACTGAACGCATTCTGGAAAATTGATTTCTGTCTTGCCTGTCCTAGCTGGACTTTTACAGAGGCAGAGAAGTCTCTGTCATTGTTCTGATCAACTTTAAAATGTAACTTAACTAAAAATACTGTGGCAAGTAGCTGATCAACAAAGCTGTGTGTAGTAGCATTACTAGTAAAAAACACTAAGGATCATTTTATAGAAGCATAGTGAGTCTTGAAATTATGGTGTTTTTTTCCATCAGTACATAAGTTGAAAAACGCTAATCGAAAACGTGTCATAGAATCATAGAATCATAGAATGGTTTAGGTTGGAAGGGACCTTGAAGATCATCGAGTTCCAACCCCCCTGCCATAGGCAGGGACACCTCTCACTAGACCAGGTTGCCCAAGGCCACGTCCAGCCTGGCCTTGAACACCTCCAGGGACAGAGCTTCAACAACCTCTCTGGGCAACCTGTTCCAGTGCCTCACCACCCTCAAAGAGAAAAACTTCTTCCTGTTTAATCTAAACCTGCCCTCTTCCAGCTTAAAGCCATTCCCCCTCGTCCTATCACTACATGCCCTAGTAAAAAGTCCTTCCCCAGCTCTCCTGTAGGCCCCCTTTAGGTACTGGAAGGCTGCAATAAGATCTCCCCGGAGCCTTCTCTTCTCCAGGCTGAACAACCCCAACTCTCTCAGCCTCTCCTCATAGGAGAGGTGCTCCATCCCTCTGATCATCCTCGTGGCTCTCCTCTGGACATGCTCCAGCAGGTCCATGTCCTTCTTATGTTGGGGACTCCACAGCTGGATGCAGTACTCCAGGTGGGATCTCACGAGAGCGGAGTAGAGGGGCAGAATCACCTCCCTTGACCTGCTGGCCACACTTCTTTTGATGCAGCCCAGGATACGGTTGGCCTTCTGGGCTGCAATCACACATTGCTTGCTCATGTCGGGCTTCTCATCAATCATCACCCCCAGGTCCTTCTCCACAGGGCTTTTCTCCAGCCATTCTCCGCCGAGCCTGTATTTGTGCTTGAGATTGCCCCGACCCAGATGTAGGACCTTGCACTTGGCCTTGTTGAACTGCATGAGGTTGGCTTGGGCCTACCTCTCCAGCCTGTCCAGGTCCCTCTGGATGGCATCCCTCCCCTCCAGCGTGTCTGCCTCGCCAAACAGCTTGGTATCATCAGCAAACTTGCTGAGGGTGCACTCTACCCCACTGTCCATGTCATTAACAAAGATGTTGAATAGTACGGGTCCCAGTACCGACCCCTGAGGAACACCACTCGTCACTGCTCTCCACTTGGACACCGAGCCGTTGACCGCAACCCTTTGAGTGTGACCATCCAGCCAGTTCTTTATCCCCCGAGTGGTCCATTTATCGAATCCATGTCTCTTCAATTTAGAGACCAGGATATCGTGTGGGACAGTGTCAAACGCTTTGCACAAGTCCAGGTAGATGACATCAGCAGATCTCCCCTTGTCCACTGCCGCTGTAACCCCTTCGTAGAAGGCCACCAAATTTGTCAGGCATGACTTGCCCTTGGTGAAGCCATGTTGGCTCTCGCCAATCACCTCCTTGTTTTCTATGTGCCTCAGCAGAGTTTCCAGGAGGATCTGCTCCATGATCTTGCCAGGCACAGAGGTGAGACTGACTGGCCTGTAGTTCCCCGGGTCTTCCTTGTTTCCCTTTTTGAAAATAGGGGTTATGTTTCCCCTTTTCCAGTTGGCAGGAACCTCGCCAGACCGCCACGACTTCTCAAATATGATGGCTAGTGGCTTCGCGACTTGATCTGCCAGTTCCCTCAGGACCCGCGGATGTATCTCATCAGGTCCCATGGACTTGTGCACCTTCAGGTTCCTCAGGTGGTCTCTCACTTTATCTTCATCTACAGTGGGCGGTGCTCCATTTTCCCAATCCTCTCCTTTGCAATCTGCATCTTGGGCAGTGCGGCTGCTGTCCTTGTCTGTGAAGACTGAGGCAAAAAAGTCTATTGAGTACCTCAGCTCTGTCGCTGTCCCAGGTGATCAGTTCTTGCGTTTCCTTCCAGAGAGGGCCTACATTTTCCTTAGTCTTTCTTTTCTCACTGACATACCTATAGAAGGATTTTTTGTTTGTCTTAATATCCCTGGCCAGATTTAGTTCTAGCTGGGCTTTAGCTTGTCTCCGCTCTCTGGCTGCTCGAACGATTCCTCTGTAATCCTCCCAGGCTACCCGCCCCTGTCTCCACTCCCTGTAGGCCTCCTTTTTTCTTTTGGTCACTTCCAGGAGCTCCTTGTTCATCCACGCAGGCCTCCTGGCTTTTCTGCCTGCCTTCCTCTTTGTAGGAATGCATTGCTGCTGTGCTTGGAGGAGGTGGTCCTTGAATATTAACCAACTTTCTTGGACCCCTCTTCCTTCCAGCACTTCATCCCACGGCACCATACCAAGCAGATTCTTCAAGAGGCCAAAGTCGGCTCTCCTGAAGTCCAGGGTCGTCAGCCTGCTGCGCACCTTCTTCGTTGCCTTGAGGATATCAAACTCAACCATTTCATGGTCACTGCAGCCCAGGCTACCCTTGAGTTTGACCCTGTCAACCAGCCCTTCCTTGTTGGTAAGAACAAGGTCCAGCATGGCTCCTCTCCTCGTCGGCTCCTCAACCACTTGGAGAAGGAAGTTGTCCTCAATGCAATCCAGGAACTTCCTGGATTGCCTGTGCCTGGCTGTGTTATCCTTCCGACTGATGTCAGGGTGGTTGAAGTCACCCATGAGAACCAAGGTCTGTGAACGTGATGCCGCCCTTATCTGTCTATAGAGGGCTTCATCCACTTCGTCTTCCTGGTCAGGTGGCCTGTAGCATACCCCCACTGTAACGTCCCCTGCTCCCGATTTCCCTGTAATCTTGACCCATAGGCTCTCAGTTGGCTCTGTATCCTCCCCCAGGTTGAGCTCCATACATTCCAGCTGCTCATCAACATATAAGGCAACACCGCCTCCTCGTTTCCCTTGCCTGTCTCTCCTGAAGAGCCTGTACCCTTTCATGCTGACGCTCCAGTTATAGGAGTCGTCCCACCAAGTTTCTACGATGCCGATAAGATCGTAGCCTTGGAGGCGTGTACACATCTCTAATTCCTCCTGCTTGTTCCCCATGCTCCGCGCATTTGTGAAGAGGCACTTCAGCCGTGTCTTCGTTGCGGCCAATTTGGTTGGAGCAGCTGTAATTACTTCGTGCTGCTCTCCAGTTGGCATTCCTTTGTCCTGTACTAACAGTGCCTCCCGATTGACTCCCGTTTGTCCAGGAGCTCCTAGCTCATCTACGTGAAGGTTTGAGCATACTGCAGCGTAGCTGGCACATCCTGGAGCTAATGGCTGCAGGCCCTCACCAGCACCCTGTTCCCCTTTCCTTGATGTTGTTTCCTTGATCCCTTGGCTGTTCATGGGCAACCCTGATAATACCCCCTTCCCCCGTCGAATTTAGTTTAAAGCCCTGGTAATGAGCCCTGCCAATTTTTGGGCAAAACCCCTCCTCCCTCTTTGAGTGAGCCAGCCCCCATCTGATGCCAGCAGGCCTGATGCCGCATAGGTCATTCCATTGTTAAAAAACCCAAAGTTGTGGCGTTGACACCATCCACGGAGCCACGTGTTAACAGATTGAGCTCATCTGTTCCTTTCAATGTCATTGCCCGCAACAGGAAGTAGGGATGAGAAAATCACCTGTGCTCCAGATCCCTGTAGTGACTGACCCAAGGCCCTGATATCCCTTTTAATCATCCTTGCACTCCTGTCTGCACATTCATCGCCCCCCACATGAAACAGTGTCATAATGTTAATAATCTGCAGTTTGCCCCAACTGTATCTTTAAGTGCATGTATTGCTGCAGTAGTTTTAAATGTGTTAGTTTTAACATTTGAAAAAAGTATTGTTTACGTACAAAACAAGTTCAGACATCTAGCCATGAGCATACAGCTCCATTATGCAAAGACTAAAAAAACTAGGGTAATTGGAATTTCTCAGAATCCTTAAAATTGTCTTATGTTGTTGGGTGATAGTGATATACTACTAAAATAGTTATTTCTTACTGCTCGCATTCTCATTCACCAAAGAAATTAAAAACTCTTGCTAAACTTCTCTGAATTGGGACATGAGTATGTTGAATTAATGCATGGGTTGATCAGCACGTCCAGCTTCACTAACATTGCCTGTGATTATATTCATAATGATGGATACATAATGCAAATATATACATAAGCTGATATGGGAAGGGAAAAATATCTTTTCATCTATAAAGAAAGTAAGGATGGTTAACAGCAGGAGCAATAAAGTTGTCGAAGAGTTATAACAAAACTTCACAAGTTTATAGAATACCTGAAAGTTACCTACATATTCAGTCTGTCAGCTGTGACTAGTATTTTAAATACAGTGTTGTCTGAGTTGAATGCACAGACTAAAACCGTAATTTTAAGAATTCGTGAATATCACCAGCAAAGTAGAAAATGCCTGTGGATTTCATATGGATGGCAGGGGATGAAATTGAGGGGTAACTGAATGTAGTATTTTATTCAGTGGTAAATTTAGTATATTTTTTTAACAAAAATGTATTTCTCTATTTAGCAAGAAACTGTTTCTGTATTTAGTAACTTTTGCTAGTAATAAAATGAATTTTTGTACTGAGTACTCCCAAGAGAGCAGTTTGTGGGCACATTCAGTATGGAAATACATGCTTAGCTCAGCCTTCGCTTTGCATTTTTCCATCAGGAATAGAATTGTATCTTTTGGTTTCTTTGTTAGCTTTGGTCAAGAGTAAGATTTGGCTGATTTTCTACAGCCCTCTAAGGCAGATCATTGATGACAGACTACCACAGTATTTAAGAAAGTGAGAGCTTCTGTGCAGCCTCTTACTCGCCTATCTGATATCAGACACAGTAAAAAAATTTCAAGACATTATCAATAAAGGAGTTAGGGACTGTTAATTGTCGGTTTTGTACACCACAGACTAGTACTCCAAATTTCCTCTCTGTATTTGAACAGTTGGTGTTTACACACAGGAAAATTAAAATGGCATTGGTATTAACTACTACTGTTTAGAAAATAAATTTATGCTAAATAAATGAGTGTGAGCTTTCTTCATTGATACTCATTGCAAAAATGTTAATGTCTTTAGAAGCTATTGCATGGTAGTAGTCAACAACCTTTTAAGTCAAAGTTGATTCCAAATGAAGAAAGTGTAGCAGTTCTGTTCATTTTAGTTTTCTAAACTAGAAATAGTAGAAATGACTGAGATTCAGTGTGACAGGTAAGAGTTTATTCCGGAGCTGTAGTTATGTCTGTTAAATTGCAGCCTACAGTAAAATTCCATAGCCAACAAACTAAAGAATGAGCTATATAACATCAAGATACCAGGAGTTTACTGTTGGACTGGCCATGATTTATAGCATGATATCAAATGAAAAAAAATGGTGAAAGTGTGGTACGCAATAGCCTTTCTTTGGGTCTGTCCTAACACTTGCAAAGTAAAGCATTTTCCTATAGAATACTAATTTTCCAGGTTAGGTAATTAATTATGTTTATATGCAAATTCATAGGAATGTTTATGAAAGTAATTATGCTGTCTTCATATTCTAGCACTACCCATGACTGCCAACTGTTTTAGCTGTGAGCAACTTCACATACAGAGTACATATAGCTATGATTTTTAAAACATTTAAAAAAGTTGTTTAATTTAATTACAGACTTCAGAATAAAAAATTTCCTTCAGGTAATTTTTTACAGACCATCTAAAGAAATCTATACAGAAAAGTTACTGTTTCACGAACAAAAAGCTGAATTAATAACCAGTTCTTCCTACCTTCCACAATTTCAGGGTATAAACAGGCCAATGTCGTGATTTTGCACAAGTCCCTGGCTGATGACTTTGAGAAGTTTTGCCATGCAAATGCTGGACCCCTGCCGCTGCTGTACAGAAGTAAACCAGGAGATTGGAAATGTCCTTCTCTGAGTAGTGATTCTGATATCAGGTAACTACGGACCAACTCTGCTTTTCAAAGTTCTGCAGTGATTAAGAGGGTTTCAGGGAACAGCCTGCTCAGTGTTGTACATTTTGAACAAGTTTCTTTTCTTGGAGTTATACCTTTGAATGAAAACTATGCATGAGTGTAACAGCCTGCTCGTCTTGTTTTTGAGAAACACATTATGGTAGTTTTAAGTATTACAAGTGTTTCTCTAATGTAAAAGTGAAATTGTGAAATTGCTAAATATTTTGCAGTCTGAGCCAGCAGAATTAAATAATAGAGTTTTACCTTTATTTGATGACCGCATGGTATTTGTAGGGTCTCTGAAATTTAAAAGATGTACTTCTGTAGTAAACACTAAAAACAAGACTTAAAACAGCTCCCTAATTTTTGAAGTCCTGTGACAAGATGCATCTGAGGGCAGTTTACCTATAAAACCTAAAAAAATACCAAACTCTTAATGTGTACTGTTTACTGGCTTTTTTTTTGGTGTAGAATAAGGTGTTCTGGGGTTTTTGCATTTGTTTGTTGCATTGTTAATCAGAAAGAAAAGAAATGGATAAAGTAGGCTGTATCTTGTGGTTTGATACTGGATTAATGTCAATTCAGACAATTCTCCTTGTTTTCAAAAAGTATGCTAAAGCTGTGACAACTTCTTATTTCACTAGAACTGACTGCCTGCAGTACAGAATATATGAGCATGGAGCTTGTACTGGATCACTGAAAAGCCTAAAGGAGTATTCTGAACAACTTAAGGACATGGTGACTTTTTATTTAGGCTGCAGCTTCTCTTTTGAAAAAGCAGTCCAAAATGCTGGCATTCCTGTAAGAAATGTCGAACAAAAACGTAATGTAAGCATGTATAAGGTAAGTATATGGACACACACATAGACTTTGTCTTAACTTTGCCTTTGAGTATTTGTCCATATTCACATTTTGTGCATTTACCTATTGCTCAAAATCAGAACTTTTTTTCCTACTTGCATAGTAACTTTAGGCATGTGCTAGTGCTGAGTGCATAAAAATACAGGGCAAAATATGCTCAGCCCCAGTTCAGTGCTTTTCTCAACTTCCTGAAAGGCCAATCTGCTTTTTTATTCATTTATGGTGACAAAGTCTTTCCTTGTTCGCCATGGCAGCCGTTTAATTTGGATCCTGTTCTGGTTTGCCTTCTCCATTTCAACCGATGACCCATGTACTGTTCTGACCATGCCTTTATACACGTCCTGCTCTCCATACCAGCTCCAGCTTGCAGTAGGAATATTCCTTTTATGAGCCATGACAGTAGCAGTTTCTTCTGCACGTATGACAGCCACATTTTGGTTTTTTTCTTGTGACGATAGAGCCTCTAAACTGCCTATTGGCTATGAACCCAGACCTGTGGGACAGAAGATGATCCCAAAAACTTCAGGGATCTACCGTAGCACTGAAAATTATAACTGTGCTCAGAGAGTTTATAGTTCAGATTTTGATGTTGGCAGAAGTCCTAGAATAATTCTGGCTCCAGTAGGTAGACCCTTTAGGATTAAGAACACTTAAGTACACATCCACATGCCTTTTTCATATATGTATGTATGCTGTTCTAGTAGACAAAGTTTACTGTTGTTTTCAGTGTTATCATTTCACAATCCTTTTGCTATACTCCTGGTTAAAATGAAGGCACAAATGTATCTCATGAATGAATCCCTCTACCTAACTTTTAAAAAAAATACAACTATGTATCTGCTTATAGCATTGCAGAATTAGGAAAATTTCGTCGTTTATAGCACATCAATACTGTGAAGAACTGTATGGTGTATTTCTTCAGTAACAGGTATAATGATTTTTATTATAAAGATTGTCAATGAACACTTTCTATACAGCTCTAGCTGTCTACATACCTTGTTTATGTTCAAATGCAACTTAGATATCAGTAATTTTGTTCTAAAAAGCCAGACTGCTTTATTTCTGAAGAGGAAATGTGCTTCAGCATCCCAGTCAGTGAGGATGATGAATTCCATAGAACCTTTCTAGAGGCACAAAAGATTTTGTATATGTGGAATTGGCATGCTGGTTCTGTAGAAGTGGGTACTGCCAGCAGCAGGAGTTCCTGACCCTTGCATGTTACAGAGCACTGTAGCTCCCCTGAATTCAAATATAGAGGATAGATTCAGACCAAGTGGATTTGTCACTTTGGGATACTTTTTATTAGCTTTTTCCCTTTCTGCATAGGGAGCGCACCATTGTTGTCTGACAATATTCAGAATATACTGAGCTCACCACACTGTACGCTGTATGTACCGAAGCAAGAAACGAGTAATGTTGAAAATTTTAGTGATCTATATGAAGAAGCTCAAGGATGGAATGTTTCACTCCTGCAGTGCTGGATCATACAAAAAAAAATAATTATGGGATGCTAAGAAAAATACCTTTTTGAAAAGGATTTAAAATGAATGTTAGTATGTGGGCTTTCTAAACTCAAGTACAGCACAAAGTTTTAGACTTATTTCTTCTAGTACTTTAGAAGTATTATTCAATATTCCTGCTAACGCCTTGGATTCTTTTAAACTGACAGACAGCTGTGCCTTGCTACAGCATTTCTACTTTTTGCTGCAACTTAGTTGTCACAATGAGACCTATTCCTGAAAGCAAGTTGGAAGCAGCTGTGCTAGCAACATCTGAATTAAAAGAAGCCCATGGAGCACCAATTCACATGGGTGACCCTGGTCAGTGCTTTTCATATTTCACTCTGCATGCACTTTACTGTGTCTAAAAATGAAGGGGGGAACCGTGGTAAGTGGTAGGACTGAAATACCTGCACCAGTAAATTTATTATGTTTTAATCCTTTCTAATGGTCACAAACTGAATTGAAAAAAAAAAAAAAAGAAAGAAAAATTGGGTTTTGAACACAAATTTCTTGGATAAAAGATAGCTGTCTGATGTTGATAAATTAAGTTATATGGCAGGGGTGGTTTTGGTAAAAAAGTGTAATCACATTTTTCTGAAATCTATGCAGTTTCATTTATATGTGAATACTTTCTTGCTGTCAAAGATTCCAGTGACAGGGTAGCAATAATTGACAGCATGGGGAGAAGTATGTGTGGATGCATTTTGTGTCTTAGTGGATGACTGTGAAAGTAAATACTGCATAATTTTTAAAAATACTGGAATAGGATACATTGAGCACAACACTGAAGACAGAATAAATAGAAATATGAAAAGAATATATTTAAAAAAAAAATGCAGCTCAAACAAGTATAGGCCTATTCTTCGCAAGGGAAAACTGAAAAAAAATTATAAAACAGGAGGCTGTTTGGAAAAAAAACAAAACCAAACCAAACACCTGTAATATGAAGATCGATCACAATAAAAGAAACCATTCCCCTCTGCTGACAGAAATTTGTCAATCAGTAGACTCATGGGCTGCATGCACAGAAGAATAACATTGCAGAACATGGAAGATGTCGTCATTGGTAACAGTACACCCCAGTAATATATTTGGTCTGAGTGCTTAAATCTGAGGAACTAGTAATAAGTCATTACTTTGAGCAGAGCAGCAAGATGATTGGTCAAGTAAGGCTCTCTGCTATTTTTTTTTAACAGAAAAGAGTAAATGATTATATATATGGATTATATAATTCAATTCCAGAAAAAAACACTGGTATATTAAAGCGTCAGAAGAATTTAAAACTAAGGGAAGAGAGCAAGTGCTTAGAATGACCCAGAATATTACAAGTAGTTGTTAGAATAAAGCAAAAGACAATTTAGTGGAAGCTGGGTAAGAGTGAGATGTAGTTATCTAACCCAGAGAGGTAGAAGAACGGTTGCTCGTTTCTCTAGCTAAAGAACGTAGGAAGCTAAAGCAGTAGAAAACATGTTCTAGAAAGAACCCATTTTGCATTGCAGTCATTTATCCTTGTTTGCCAGTGTTATGAATATAATTCTTCTGTTGATAGAGAAGATTTATAATATCTTGGAAGCTCAGCATACACATCTAGCTTGTGTTTTGTTGCAGAAATAAAGTGAATACATTTTTACTGATGTCATCAAGTACAAAAAGGGAAAACAAGTCAGCTCAGGTTCTGGGGACATGAACTCAAAGGCAAACTAAATATGCCGCTTCAGTGGGACTTGCCATTGTTGCAAGCTTAGTGTCTGTCTAGCTTAGTGTCACTGGGTGATGTTTGGGGTGCTCTCCCCCACAGCTCTGCAGTAGTACTGCTTGATTGAAATCTCTCATGATTTCATTTTTGATCAATTCCAGGTCTGCTGGGGATACAAGATCTTTCCAAACCAGATTATGGAGATCCAGTTCACCTTCACACTGGTGATATTCCGGTGTTTTGGGCCTGTGGAGTAACAGGAGTAGAAGCAGTAATCAACTGCAGTATGTGCTATATTTGGACACTCTTTATAAATTATCCAATTATCCTTCAATCTCTTTTTTTCTCTCTTTTTTTATTTTTTTAAATGTGGACTGAGTTGGCTGACTAGTAGGCTTGATTTTAGGGTGAGCTAAAACACACCCCAACCAATCAACAAAAAAACCTTTGACAGGACTATTTTCCATTGTGAAATACAGGTGTACCTTCAAGGAAGTTCTTACTGAAATTCCATCACTTTTGTTTGAGTACTTTAAAGGCAGAAATCTAAAGCTCTGGCTGCATCAAGATGTCTTTTTTAAGCATTATTAAAAACTAGAAGTTTAAAGGCATTCTTTTTTAAGCTGCTTCCTTTTAAAATATTATTTTGTATTACACTGCAGTAAAACAATAATAAAGGGAAAAAAAGAAAAAAAAAAAAGCAGCCAAAACTCTTTCCAAAATGTTGTCAGGAGCTAGCAAATTGATTGACCTGGAAAAGAATTTTGAGCTTTTAGGTTTTGTTCTAAAATGAAGTAAATGTGATACACTTTACATAAATGAAACTTTGCCCTCCACACAGAGCTGTCCTGTACTTTACCCAGTGATTTATAACAGACATGAGCACAAAGGGCAAGAAAAAGCAACTAAACCATAGTGAAAGTATTATATACTGCTCTAAATCACTAGTGTGCATTGAAATCTCATATTTTAGTTCTTGCTGAAAAAGAAGCTAACTGGGAAAGCCTTGGGAGGTCATCTGCTTGTCCTTCTGTCTTTGCAGGATCTGCTGTATCTTTGTGGTTTCTTACAGATGTCTAGCTAAACAGTTCTCAACACCTGCTGTAAATATGTTCAGCACTAGGAGCAGAGACACCTTTTTCTTTCTTACATACAACCCCTTTTCTCCAGTCCCAAAGCCAAACTAAAAATCCCGCTCTTTCCTGTGTTCTCCAGGAGTTTTATTCATCTTCCTCGTGCATCCTTGTTGCAGGGAAAGGAGAGAAAAAATTTGCCAACTTCTCTACAGTCTGTTACCCAAAGCAGCTGTGTATCCTGCCGTTGCCTGGAACTGGCTTTTACTTTTGTTTATTTCTCCATTTTCTGTATTAAAACCAGTTGTCATTAATGCATTCCAGGATTTTTTTGGCAGTTTCTATCTTTCTATGCTCCCTTCTCATCTAGGTAGTTAAAATTCTGCCATACCACCAGTACCCATACTTTAGATGAATCTGCTAGCTTCTCACAAAAAATATTGTCTACTCACATGGTTTGGTGAGGTATATTAAACGTCAAACTCCATGTTCCCCAGCTGCTTTTAAATTAACTAGCCATAGACTCCCAACAGATCTAGAACAGACCAAGCACCTATGTACTTGTTAAAGAAATATCTCCTTCCTTTTCACCATCCTGACAAAGTAAGATTTTGCTTATACCAGTTGTGATTTATCCAACAATATGCCATACTTCTGGAATCAGTATAAGGACAGCAAATATTTTCAGCATGAGGAACTACTATGCTGTTCAGGTTTAAATAAGCTTATTGTTCACTAGGGTTTTAGACGCTGTTCAGATTCCTTTTGCTAAGGCTTACTGGTCACCTTTTGTCATTATTCCTTTCCAGTTTATAGGTCTCCTAGCTAAGTCAGCAAGACACTGTGCAGAGATGCTATTCCCCATTTTCTTAATCCGATAAAGGACTACTCTTCGCCAGCAGGCAGTAGTTGACATAGTTGTGTCATATCATTATTGCAAGGATACTCAAAGGCACAAGAGAGACACTATAACTTCCACAGCACTCTAGAACTTAGAAAATTAATTTATTCTTATGGAAAAAATATCACTGACACACTGTGCAAACTTAAGCAGTAACTGGTTCTTACATCAATGCACTAGTTTCTTCATGCATGTCAAACCCAATTTTCAGACTTGCCAATTCCTGACAGACTGCCTTGGAGTGTACCAGTGTTCACTTCCTAAGTTGCCTCAAGTTTATACCAAAAAAAGATATTGTAGAAAAACCTGATCTCAACTACCCATATGAGCTTTTTAAAAGTGGAAAAATTTTCAGATGTATATGCATACATTTCTTTCTCAAAATGTCTTAATTGCTGCAGTGTATATTAAAATATCACCTGTTTTTATGATATAGTGTCATCAGGCAGGGACCCTGTGTTGTTAAATTAAATAGGTTTTTGCTATTTTATCATTCTGATATTTCAATATATTGCAATAACAACATGTTTAATTGAACTTTTTTCACCTGTTTTAGGAGCTCCATTAGCTTTTACTCATTCTCCTGGCTGCATGTTCATTACTGACCTGAAGAATGACCATGTCACAGTCAGATCCTCAAGAGAAGTCCCACAAGTCCACTGCATTTCTCAAGATCCTCTGCATTATAGTATTGTGTCAGCAGAAGCAGCCCAAAAGATAAAGAATTTAGAGACCTTAATTGGAATAGATCCAGGTAAAAACAAAAACTCTCTTCTTTTAGTGGATTTGTTATAAGGTAGATATGATCTATCCTGCTTTTTTTTAGATATTCATAAAGTTCAAGAACACAGTAAGACTCTAAAGGCAATTTTAAGATTTT
Organism: Pluvialis apricaria; assembly: GCA_017639485.1. Lineage (NCBI taxonomy): Eukaryota > Metazoa > Chordata > Aves > Charadriiformes > Charadriidae > Pluvialis > Pluvialis apricaria. The sequence goes on along the minus strand of CM030012.1, from coordinate 19,636,190 downwards.
AAAAAATTGTTTGTGGAATACAGTGAGTTAATATAACTAGGTCTTACATTTTCTGTAACTGTACTTAATGTCAGAGTCTGGCCAAACCCATTCAACGTTATGGGTAATGGGATATCTGATCTCAGTGACTGTATACCCTCAAAGTACACAGAAGCATCGATGTTTACAGCAGACCGGAGAGTCCACAAGGAATAAGAACTGTTACTGAATAAAACTGAGATTGGTATGTCAAGTACAGGGCGCCTCAGCATGCTGGTAACAGCCACACGGGTATTCACTGTTGAGTGAATAGCACATTTCTTTGCATACATTCATGACTGCTGTGCTCCTACCAGAAAATTCGAATAGTTGCCTGTGCTTTTCAAACATCCCTCTCTGATGGGTGGAATTGCATCAAGCTCTGCTGACATATTCATCACTGAGGTGTTGCGTGACCTGATTGAGAGGTAGGGCTTCATGTGTGCACAAAGAAGATGAGAGGGAAATAAAGACAAACTGAATAGCACAACCATTCCTAAAATACTCACTGAATTAGTCCCCTCTGTCTGCTGTAAATTCTGATCCCAGTTTCCCATAAATTTTCTGAAATTCTCTGTAGGCAGTAGTGGAAAACAGCTTACGCCCAGCTCTCCCAAGCTCCTGGTTTGGGCTGTGTGCATATGTTTGGGTCTGTTTATTTTTACTCACAAGGCCTCTCCTTTTCCCACTCTCTGGAGTTCGGCTTGGCACAATGCCATGCTCTGCAGAAATACAGGACCTAACTTAAGAGTTAGCCTCATTTCATTGCTAAAGGAGAGTACAATACTTTATCTGAGTTAACATACCCCACTTCTCAGAGACTAATATTCCTTGCTTCTGTTACTTAACTTTTGCTCAGAACTTCTTCCTGTGTTCACCAGCTATATATTGCTTGTATGTTATGTTGGAGGAACAGAGGGAGAAATGGCAAAGGGGAACTTGAGGACAAAAAGAGGGAAGTGTTGCGGGGGGAGTAGGAAGGTGAGAAAGATGAAGATGTGAGGAGGCTAGAAAACAATAGTGGGGACTTACCTCTCACTATCAGCCCATGTATAGCGGCACATCCTGCTGATATTCATGGTTTTCAGGAGTGTTAGGAAATCGAAAGGACTGCACTGTGAACTTCTGTTTCCAAGTGCCAGGGAAGGGAGCGGGGATAGGAAGGGTTGGAACAGTGAAAGACATACACAGATAACACAGTGTTGCCTGTTTGGGGACTGACCCACCAGAAGAGACATCTGCTAATATTCACCTATTTCTCATGGTCAGATAACATGGTTCTCTACTACATGAAGTGTTACAAGATCTTTTAGCGGTCACCTAGATATCACTGTATTCATGGAGTTTAAAAAGTCCCCTGGTAACTTACAATGTCTCTGAAACTTCACTTCCATGATTAATCGTTTCATTAAGTGGAATTTATTTAGGAATTAGCTCTTCCCTAAGGGGATAGAGTTAAACAGAAATAAAGGACCAGCTTACTCATCTGAAGTCTGCATCAAAACTTCTGCAAGATCTGGGATGCTTGAGTTGCAATCTAGCTTCAGTAGCTAGATGTGGTCTAGAATAACTGTCACCACAGATCAGAGGAAAGCAGAGGGCCAAAGGAAAGGAAACAATATGCAATGAGCTCTCAGAAAAAGAAAAAGCTATTTACACCAATACCTAGAAATGCTAGGTGTAGTAACTTTCAAAATCCGGTTAACTGAAATTCTTAACCTGGAAGCACAGCCCATTATCTCCATTACTCACATCCTACACCTTCCTAGGTTTCCTGAGGAAATTACCCCAATTCCTGCCTTTGACCAGAGGTTTTTCTTTCTCTTTTTTTTTTTTTAACCCATTTTATGTCATTAGAGTATGCAGGTTCACCCCTACAGAAACTTCAAAAAGAGAATGATATATTGAAGTGTACTGCTCTCTTTAAAAACATTTTTATAGGAGACCGGGGTATAATTCATCTACACCGCCAGGACGAGCTGCTGAAGGCTTGCCTGTCCATTTCCCATGCTCGGTCAGTGCTGATAACGACTGGATTTCCTACCCACTTCACTTACGAGCCGCCAGAAGAAAATGACGGGCCCCCGGGAGCGCTCGCTATTGCAGCTATATTGCAGGCCTTGGAGAAAGAGGTTGCCATAGTAACAGATCAGAGAGCCATGAATCTGAATAAAAAGATTATTGAAGAGGCTGTTCAACTAGGTAAGACATGAGTTTTTTATCTTGCCAATTTGAGCGAAGGTTTGCTTCAGTTAATCTCACTGTCACTTAATAGAGGCATTTTTTTTTCCAGAGAATGAACCAGAGTCCATCCTCTAAGCTCTGATCATCGTCGCTACGATGACATTTTGTTAAACCTAGCTGGCAGCAAGTTAATGCTTATGTTTCTGGGTACTGATTCTAGATTAGGTGTGCATGATGAATTCTGGATGTCGGTTCTTATTCTTGTAGACCTGTTTTCTATCTCAAGGTCCCATTTACTAGCACTAACATCCAAAGAAGCTTAATTTAAAGTAAGGATGCACGGAGCTTATCAGGAACTGTGTAAAGACATTGAGGCCTTACTATATCTGAAGTGTTTTGCTTTCTTTTTTATTTTTTTTGTTTTGAAGTTCCTCAAACACACATTAAAAAAAAAAAAAGGTACACTGTATCTGAATTGTATTTTGTTTTCCTGTAGGAATCCTGAAGAGACCTGTCCCTCTATTGAGTTATCAAAGGGAAAGTGCTGATTCAGCTTTAACGTTTTTGTGTGAGAATGGGAATCCTGGACGACCTAGGTATGTGTATTCAGTTTTTGAGAACAGGTCACACCTCTACTGTGTAAAGTTATAATAAAAATAATGACCATTATCTAAGAAGGCATAATGGTTACAAATAAATCCTTAAGACTTGGAATGAACAGAACCAACTTTGAAGCCAAACACTGGTATCAGTGCACACATGGAGTACAGAATTCCATGTTATTCTGCAACTATGCATTTCTGGAGTACAAAAAAATAAATGATACTTTATGTATCAATAGCTCTTTTCCTTTGGAAAATTTCTGAAAGCTTTTCAGCTGTTATTCCATGAATATAGATATATACACACACACACAATATATTATTTCACCAGTTTTTAATTCAGTTAGAAAATCAGAAAGGGAAAATGCTGTGTTGGAGTCAGTGAAAGACCTAGGAAAAGAGTTGTGGAGTGTGTTCACTTTCTAGAGCTTTGGCTCAGGTCTGACAACTGGGGAATCTGATCTGATTTAATAAAATGTCATGTGTTTGTAATAGTGCGAAAGGGATCATCCTACTGTCTTTAGGCAGCCAAAGGCAAAATTACAGGTGTATGCGTGCACTTCTCAATATCAATTTGAACTGTTTGCTATGCATTGTTGAGTATACAGTGTTGGACAAAAACTCAGATTTACACAAAGTGTGTGATTAGGGTTAATGCACTGGAGAATTTGCTAAGTAGCTGTACACACATTTATTACTTAGCAGGCAACTTACATTTCCTTTAAGTAGGCAAACAATACTCATTTTTATTGATCTTTCCTTGTAAAGCATTTTATTGTAGTTGCCTTCAGTTTGTTCTCTTTAATAAGAAGGTCTTTCACCTTGGTATTTGCTCCATCAACTTATTCAATTCCCATTTCTTTCTAGAGGTTAGTGTATGCTATAATTATATGCTGTAATAGTATGCATGCTACTGTCTTCATTTTTTATTTATTGTTTTAAAAATGTGGTTTATAGCTATGCATAATATAATTACAGCCAGTTTCTATTTCAATTGATCCCACAGTCCCAAAAAGCTAAAGCAAGTGTTTCTTTAAAGTAGACAACTAACCTTCTTAAGGTCTCTGGAGTCACTGTAGATATCCACCCACAAAAAACATTAAGTAATTCAGCAGAATTAGTAACTTCTTGATAGTAAAATTGGAGAAACAGAAGCAAAATAACTTAATTCTACTATACAGTGGCAGAACTGAGTACTAAAATTCTGCTTAAAACGTGGTTCATCTGCAGTGCATCTACTTTCGTAACCAGCAAAATAGCCATAGACTTAAAGAAAAATCCCCCAAATCTAAAGACCCAAACCTCAGAACTCCCTAACTAGAAACAAATGAACATTTGCTAAGCAACGTGCCTTAAGCAGAGACTATATTTACACTAACAAGGATTTAGGTGATCATTAATTTGCCACTTTTTTGTTTTCTTTGAAAACACTTAGAGAAGCTAATGTCTTACAAGATATTATGTATTTTAACATGAAACAGAGCAAGGCCAGATGGCTGACCCAAAGGATTGCTGGTTAGAAGGATTTCAGGAACTTCTCCCTTTCTTGGTTGCAAATGTGGTTTGAGGGAGTTGCACTAAAGCTATAAGAAACGAGTAACCTTTGAAAATGAACCATAGAGAACTACATTCAGAAATAATAAAACAGTGTCCAGGTTTAACCTTGAATCCCAAATGGTCAAAAAGTAGAACCAAATGCAACAGGAGAAGCAGCCAACAGAAGAGTTTGTTATATGAGAATCACAGCTTTGATTCCTCTCCTCTTTTTTCACTCGTCTCTAACCAGATTTGATCACCTGATAGCAATAGAGCGTGCTGGGATGGCTGCTGATGGCAATTATTACAATGCCAGGAAAGTTAACATTAAACATCTAGTGGATCCCATAGATGAACTATTTTTAGCTGCGCAAACCATTCCAGGAGTCACAACAACAGGTATGTGTGAGTTTGTGTTATATTCTCAGAAGCAAGAGAAGCACAAAAGAGGAACTTTTACTGGAAGGGAAGGCGAGCCGGAGGCAGGTGCTGAATAACTGCTTGCAGGCTACAGCTGTTTGTCGTGGTTGAATTTAGAGACCGTTGCTGGAGAAGAATTAAGATGTTTCTATTGAAGGGTTCTCACAACCAAAAAAAAATTAAGGAGTTGATTTTGAAGTTATTTAAGCAAAGTAGCAAGCCCAGATGTGTGTATTATCTATACATCTGTGTGCATACATATGCTTTTCTAAGTGTAGTTTTCAACACTGACTTTATTCTGTATTTTATGTGTGAAAGACAGCATAGAAAGCAAATGACTACTGAACAGAAACATTACATATTAAAATATTACAGTTATTTTTATGATTATTACACCTGTGTTAAAACAGCAGTCTGGATAGAATCTTAATTTATGTTGCCTTTTAACAGTATGTTCTCTTGAGCAGGGATTGCGTATTTGCATCTGTTATAATAGTGCCTTCTCTGACAAAACATATGTATACAATAATAATCTTTAAAGGAGTACATTGTCCTTCCTGCCAAAACTACATTAGCATCAACTAATACATCTAATAAGAGTGCTGCTGTCAACGTGTGCTCCTCTCTTTTGTTGATTGTCCTTTTTGTCCTGAAAACTGACTTGTGTCTGGTTTTGAAAGAATATGGCATAGATCAAGGATTCACAGATATATATAAAGTGTTGTACACCGTCCTTGTACAATCATGTAGCTTCATGCTACACTGTGTAGCCCAAAACAGAGTTAGGAGATATATAATTTTATAAATATTAGAAACAAAATTAGAAGCGAGTGTCACAAAACTAGAAATAAGTGCCCAAGCTGGGCTGATTTCAGTCACATCAGAACATGTCTGCCAATCTGGCTTTTTTTCTTCTTGTAGCACTGTGATTCACTCCTAAGTAATACAAAAAGCACTGGAAATTTGACTTCTCAGCAGTGATGTTTTTCAAATGTTTCCACAGAATTTAGAGAGCTCCTGCAGAGATAATGCGTAGTCTGATTTCACTGTATTGGAATCATTTAAAAGCTGTATAGCAGAAGAGTTCACTGGTATTTTTTGTATTATCTTAAAACTTGTAATACATTTTATTTAGATGTAATTCAAATTTTTGGCCTGTTCCTCAGAAGTAACTTTCAACATTCAAAAACAAGCACTCTAGATGGCACTCTGTTGGCAATCTCAGCAGAGAAGCTGAAGATCGACTGAATAAGGATAGAAAAAGCTCTCTTTCATAAAGATGTTTAGCAAAATGCCTGAGAGCTTTATCTGCTGCAGTTAATTTCAATTATTTTGTCCTTGATTTTAGACTATTGATATAAGGACTTTGTCTCTCCTGCTACTTATATAACATCTCATCCTGATTCCTTTAATAAAAATACCCTAATCTCTTAAAATATCTCCCAGAGCAGCTAAAAGTATATTATTGATTTGCCGCAGTTTGGAGTGTTCTGCACAGTGGGAATTCGAATTTATTCATCAGAATTTAGTTTGTTTTAAACATTCTCTGAATATACTATGAAATGTCATTAATTAAAAATGCCGAGAGCTTGTGAATAAGAAGAAAAGAAGCAGTTATCCAGTTTCACTGTGTCCCATAGCCATGAGTTCTCTCTAAAGAGGTGTCTGCATAGAAAAATGATTTAACAAGTCTTCAAAAGCCTTTAACAAGGCTTCAAAAAACAGTGAAGGTATCTGCTCTGATCTCCCATGGCATTTGAGTACATGGATACTCTGTGCTGGAGAATGTAATTTTTTCTTACATTGTCTATTACCTTGTTAACATTTCTTATTTTGCTTATCACACTAACTTTTTTGGTCTGTTTTTTAATTTGATTACAATTTCTTGGGATGGCTGTTGGCTTTTTCAATGTATTTCTGCAAAGCCTAGCTTAACAAGGCACGAATCTGGGCTGTGGCCTTTCTGTCTTGTCTCTCATTGCTGATGATAACGTATTGCTACTGATTATGATAAACTTTTCTGGTGGGGCCATCTTTGACTTTCTTCCTGGTCAGTAGGAATTTGGAGGCATATGTCTAGCTCCAAAATAAAATGCAAATATTGTACAGCACCCAGTAGGGCAGAGTACTCAGATGACTTCATAGACTAGAAAAGGTTACTAGAAAGATCAAGTATTCAGCCTCACAGAAGTCTTTATATAGTGTGCTCAGTGGCAAGAAGTACTGTGTTAGTAGGTGGAGGGGGGAAATATTAAAGCATTTGTTACATGATGATTAATTGCTGTCAAGTTTTGCATTTAAAATAAGATCTATGTTTTAAAAAAAAACTGATCTAGAAGTCTGACCACAGAGAAATCACAGACAATGCCAACAATTGTATGGGTACCGATATCATAAAAAGTCATGGAGTAAGCAGCAACCTTCAGGAATATACAAAATAAGAAGATTTGAAAGACTGAGGTTGGAAGGACTTATTTTCCACAAGAGATTGAAATAAAAGATTAAGAGATGTTACGGAAACCACATGCTATTTTTCAGCTGTCATATAATTGACATAGCTATATGCTGTTTATATAGGAGCTAATGAAAAGCTTTCCAAAGTGCTGCATGAAAAAATGTGGTCACACTTGTTTCCCTTTCATACAAATGATTTTTAGTGCAGAAGACTGACATTTCCTCCATTTTTCATGAATGTAGTTTCAGAAACCAATGTAATTAGTGAAAACTTGTGTGGAAGATCCGACAGAACCATTTTTCCTCTGCCTGGAAAGCACTCGGGCCTTTAGGAGAAGAAGATTCGTCTTGTCTATTTTCAGACGTCTACACTTGAGATGTCTGCCTTGGGGTGAGATGAACTGAATGTTTAAGGGTCTGTTTCTCTCTGCTGACTTCAAAAGAAGTCTAGCTGACTAGCTCATGTGTAGATGGCTGCGCTTTGTCAGGTGAATCTCGCTCTAGAAATTGACAGTAAAATGCAGTCCTCTGCGGACCTGTAGAGGAAGAAAAAAACAGATGGTACAGGAAAATTTTCGGTGTCGTGTTCTTTTCTTCCCAGCATAATGCTAATGGGATCCGTCCACAGTAGATGTACTAACTGCATAGCCATCCTAGTGACAGGACTTCCACAAAGGCAAGAAAAAGCAAAGCAAGGCTGATATAAAAAAAAAACCCCGAGTACCAGATTACTATCTGTCAGTTAAAGAAACTGTTGGTGATCTTCAAAGGATAAGAATTCATTTTAGCCTTTTAAAAGAATATTAAAAGCAAAATTTTGGCTTTTGAATGTATTTATATATGATGATCAGGGCACTGTGATTATGTCATTACCTATTTGAAAAGTACTAGCAACAACCAGATTTTAGAAAGCACCATTAAATCCCAACAGCAGAGTAGATGTGAACAGATTATTAGAGCAGATAAGAAAAAAGACTAGCTCTTTCATGCAAATGCTTTTATATGAGTTATGTGTCCCTCGGTTACGCTCCCCTTGACTATTTAGACTTAAGGAAATAAAAAGTTGCTGCTGAGAAGTGACTTTCACTTAAAGAATAAATTTGCTACAGACTTATGTGAGATATTTATGCAGTTACTAAAAGTGTTAAATTTATCAATTTTCAGGGTTGGAAGTGTAAATTATAAATACTGTAATTTCTCTCCTGTAACACATGCTATGCATTAGAGCACAGTCACATTTCAAATTCAAATATGATACATTGCAGTGAGGACTTGGAGCTCTTCACTGTTCTGTTTCACAGATATTAACTAGGATTTTTCTATAAAATCTTTGAACTTGAGAAGATGCCATTTAGACTAACAGCTGAAAGAGAAATGTTAATTTCCATTTAAATAGATGGATTTATTTGTTTGGGGTTTTTTTTTTGATACATTAGTAAGAGATTAGAGGTACTGTCCAGCTTTCATGTAAGCTGCTCGTTTATGTGTTATCCTCATCTCCAGATCTAACATTTTAATGTCCAAAGCATAGGGTTGCCCAGAGTTTTCCTGAAATTACATAGATCCCATTGATTTTGCTGAAATCACTGAGACACATACATAGTGTTTCTGCTTGACCAACAAAAGTCAAGGCCCCACACCCTGAATATAAGAACACTTTAAAAAATAAAATAATAAAGAGTAGCTATTTTTTCAAAAATTATTAGAAAAAATGAAAACAGTAGTAGTACACAGGCTAGGGCTTTTTGTACACTGTGGCACAATGATAGTGATGTATGTTAAACAGATTACCAGTGCAGTAAGTCCTACTTCTGCCAAAGTCCTTACATATATTTTTGCTTATCTTTCTGCAATATTTGCTATATTTAATCTATTTTTTTACTTAAAGTTTGTAACGAGCCAAAGTTTTCTATGCTTGCTTTACTGTAGAACCGTAGGCTCTCAGGTTTATTTGGTGTTCATTTTCCATGTTCTTTCTCTATTTGTGATAATGTTCTTATGATAGTGCATTATATAGAACACTCATTTAAGGCCTTCCATAAGCAGAGTTTATGATCTTAATTGTATGCAGTTCATGAGCACTTGGTAATTTTAATTTCTTTTGCGTGCACCAGTACAGCATACATTGCGAATATACACTTAAATGTTAGCATGTGATAGGTGATGCTTACAGCTGTTTCATTCACAGTATTCTGTTTTTAGACACTTTTGATGAAAAAGGATAAATTGGCTCGTATGGAGCTATGAAGTGCCACAGAGACTCTGGGGAAGACACTGGATGCTTTCTAAATGGATTGTTAGTTACATGCTGGCTTCTTACTCATTGGTCTTTTTCTCTTTTAATACAGGTGTTGGAGATGGAGGAAATGAATTAGGAATGGGCAAAGTAAAAGATGCTGTAAAGAAGCACATAAAAAATGGAGATGTTATAGCTTGTGATGTTGAAGCTGATTTCACGATTGTAGCTGGTAAGGGATTTTTTGGGGGGTGGGACAGTTGTTGATATTTGAGAATACAATTTACAAGAAAACATCTGTCTTTCCAACTAATTTATATTGGCCGTTTCTTTGTATGACCAAGTCATCACTGGCAAAAAAATCCGTCTCTGTATTATGTCCATTTTCTGAATAGTTAAGCAACTACAGCTCCGGCAGGAACAACTGAAAATTGAGGATGTTCTCCGAAGAACATGCATTTAATTGGAAATAGTTGGGCAAATCCTGAATATTCTTGAAAAATCACACTTTAAATGAAATAACGAGAAAGACTGCAGAAGTGATCTGTGTAGGAATTAAAATGTCTATGCACATACGAATTTTCAGTGTAATTGATGAGCTTCTGTGGGTATGAGTCTGTCAGGGTCATCAGTCAATATTGCTCTTACATGAAGTGATGATAAGTCCTTTCAACAGCCACTCGAGGACAGATGTACATTCTTAATGTACAACAAAAGTTTAATGCTATAGTTAAAATTCTCATCTACCCTAACGTCTTAATCAGCATGAAGGATAATTTGCAGTGAAAGAGATATGTTCAGCAAGGACCAATTTACGACCTGAATGGTCCATATTGTACTTAGGCTCAGGTTTCTAACCTAGATATCTAACACTCTTGATACTAAACCAGCAGGTTTTGGGGAGAAATGAGAGTGTGGTCATAATTACATCTGCTTCTTACAGCTATACGTATATAGTATCTATGGTGGCTGTTTTGGTAATTCTGGTGATTTTTACTTTGAAAGCAGCTGTCACGCCCTGACACTGCAAAGGGAAGTGAGGCAGAGGTTTGGACATGTTTAAGTGTGGAAAACTACATGCACTAAAACAACTTCCACACTTTTTGAAAATTTTGCTATTCTGCATCTCTGAAAAAGGTACCAGGCAGCAGAGATGACTTCTCACAGCAAGTTTCAAATCTAATGATCTCCAATACAGTATTGACAAAGAAGCTGTCAAACAAGACTGTATAGACTTGCTTGAAAATTTATGGATATTAACTACATTAGAATGTCTTTTTGTATACGTTACTTACACCAAGAACACATCATCAAGACAGACAATTAGTTTCACCATGGCTTCATATCTTGTAAAATAGCTAAACTTGTTAATCAGTCATCTTTTGTGACCAAAAAGGGATTCTCTGCAATGGTACAACATTCTGTTATAAAATCTGACACCAGTGAAAATTTGCCTGGTTTAGGACACTTTATCAAAATCTCCTACCTCTGTGTGGTTAAAAGCAAAAGGCACTGGGCTGTAACACAGCTTCTCACAGGTCATGGGCTTCACTTTAGGCCAATGGGAATTGTGTTATAGACCAAACCCATTTGAGTTTTGCTTTGTTGAAACGTGCAGAAATTTAATCTGAAATACTACTGAAAATATTTTAATATGTTAACTAGTTGTGTAGTTCTGAAAGAAATGTTCCAAATTCAAGTCAATATTTAATTTGTATCCATGGTCCATTTCACCATCGCTACGTGAGACTCGGTTGTATGAGCCTAATGACTTACGCAGGTTAGGTATCTTTGCAATAACCATTGTTTATTTTTTTACAGTTTGGTTTCATGGTGACATTCTTTTGCAGGCGTGTCTAACTGGGGAGGCTATGCCATTGCTTGCGCTCTGTATATTCTCAGCACTTGTGAAGTACATGACCGCTATCTGAGGAAAGCTGTTGGGTTTCCGCAGTTATCAAAGAAGATGATCTGGCTGTCGGCACTTCCATCAGTTACCAAGGTAATTTCTGTAGGACCAGGGAGTTGAGACTTGCTTGTGACATGCAGATGGAATCGGCTACCAGCTGCTAAATGCTGCCCAGTCCAGTTCAATAGCTTACTTTCACGTGGTCTTTTGGTGACTTTTGGGAATCCCTGGTGAACGAGCAGCCATGCTATACTTAAAATATTCCGCAAAGGATTCAAGACAGATAGGACATAAAAATCTTCAAAAATGAATGTATTCGTGTGCTGCAACTTCAAGCACAACACAGTGCAGGAATCCTTGTATTGTGATAGAATGATTAAAATTTCCTGTTCGCTTCCTTAGCATTGTTCATGATTTTATAAATCTCAGTTGTATCCTCCTTTAGATGTCTCTCTTCCAAAATCAGAAGTCATAGTCCTAATACAGAAGCCACTCCATACTACTGATCTTTGTACCTTACTTATGATCTTCCCACCTTTTCTAGTTATGTTAGAACATTTCTATAATTAGTTTTGAATGTTTCTAAATTAATGTTGGAGAAAGACTTGCAGATGTATATTTTTACATGTGGCTTGACTAATGCAGCTCTGATATTCTGAGAGGAGTGAGAAATGACTGTGGTCTGTGCTCATCCTGCTAAGCACGTGGCTCTATTTTTAACTTGGAGGTGTTAAAAAAAATAAAACTATACACTCAACAATTGAGTAATGTTTGTTCCACCATATTTGTAATAACTTAGGAACTTCAAGTCAGTTTTATTGGCAGAGTATCTCTATAGAGACTTGGACAAAACCAGTAAGTTTGTGACCTCCAAGAATGCTAAGCAAAACATAGTCCATCTACCATAGGTATTGCCCACAACAGTGGAGTATTGCTCCTGAGATGACACTACATTCTGCATGAAATCCCAAAAAAGCACCTCTTAAGTATTTTAGAGTAGGTCTTACATTTTTTAATTCTTGCTGTTTTGATTTTTCATCTAAAGGTCATAAAACCAAAACTGATCCCAGCGTTTAGCATAGCCATATAGCCACTTATTCTTTGACGTAACAAAGCATATGGCACCTTTCAGTACAATCTTTTCCAAAAATTACTTTTCACTTTTCAATGTTTTTTTCCAGTTACATCTACTTTTTTTTCACCTTTAAATGAACATATCCTAGAAACTGCTATGATCAAAATTCCTGGTAATGAGATGCTGTAATTAAATGTGATATTGTGTACAGGAAATCCTTCTTGGTTTTGTTTTACTAAGCTATACAGCTGGGAATACTGATAATGATCCGATAATAGGCTATTGAAAGTGCAATACTAAAATCTTCTGAGGTAAAATTAATGGAAACAGTTTTGTGGAGGAGAGAAAATTACAAGAGAATATGATATCTTTAATTATAAATCATGCAACAGTAAACAGTGCAGAAGATTGAACACATTAGTGTTCACGTATTCCATTAGTATAAAAAATAATTCAGACCATTTATGTTTATATGGCTACTTTCTGCCCAATTCAGTTTCTTTTAATGCTATAATAATTACCCTAGTAAGATAAAAAGCACCATCACACATACGCACCTCAGTGTTTATATTTGTCTGTCTGTAACTGGAAAGAAGACATTGGAAGGAGTGCCTAAGCACCAAACAGCTTTCTTATAATGTCTTACATTTCTTCCAAAAATAGCATTCCTTCCATGAAAACTATAGATAATACTTACTAAATGAAGACTTCCCCTGCAACACAAAGGTTATTTCTCTGCAGCCTCATGTTCAAGCAGTGTCAGGATTGCACTGCAACAAACCCCAGACCTGTGGATCTCTCCATTCCCACTGAGCACTGAGATTGTTCTGTGCATGGATTAGGCTTTACTTATATTTTAATACGAGATACTGGAAAGCATTTGTTCCTTGTTGAGAACTTGATGAGCAAGAAACAATTTGATCTAAACAATCCTTACTTACCTTTCAGTTGTGGAGTTGCATCATAATTATGTTGGTTAACACTATATTGGTTTGATTTTTCAGTTGTTCGTGGTACTTTTGTATTGAAGTGACTGTAGGGGAATACATTAATTCATAGACATCCCAACGCAGCTAATGCTGAGCAGCCTACTGTGAACTCTGCATTTCTTTGCAGCTCACAACTGGGTTAATATGTCAGGCAGTTGTTTTTTTACTGAAATCTTTATTAATGGTAAGAAATGAACTGTACAGTATTTAGTTTGAAATTATGACCTATAAGAATATGAATTCCTTTATAAATTAGCAGTATATAAAGATGTGACATTTGTTTTAGTATTCTTTGTTTAGCTTTATCATTCATAAGGGAGGGTTTTTTCGCTGAATAAAGTGCAAATTAACAAGTTCTTTTTCTATTAACTTGATTATTTTTCTGGTTACCCCACTCCCAACATAATTATTTACTAAAGAGAGACCTGTGAGCAAATTGCAGCACTTTACAGCTAAGTGCGCATACTGTACATTGTGTATGTTCCTTACAAATGGAAACAATAGCATTTGATCATAGAATACGGTTTATCGGGCATAGTTATATAGTATGAAGCAAGCAAGCTTTTTTTCCCCATGTAAGCAGATCTGAGAGCTCTAACATGTAAGCAGTAATTACCAAATTACACTAAATCCTCTGCCAATTGACCATACAAGGTATGCTTTAATTCTTTCAAAAATGTTTATATTTTGGCCGTATACTGTATTATGTAAAATACAACCATATTGTGTCCAATTTCAGATCTAAAGCTATGGTATTCTTTACGGTTTAGCAGTCTTTCTAGAAAAATCCTAACATTTAATAAAAGAAGGTTAGACATTTTAACTTTTATAAATTTTTCATCATTAATTTGTGTGCAGGAGATAAATGTCTTTGCTAGAGGTTATTGTGTAGGAATATCAAAGAAGAAGTATTTCAGCCTATAGAACTGTTTGTCAAGGACACCAGTAGGGCTGTTTCAGTAGCCATTCCCATCAAAGCAGGGTCTCACACAAATGGAAATGGAACACTAGTCCAAAGACCAGAAAAGGCATTCCTGGCAAAGAAAGGGAAAAAAGATACATATATCACTATTTCAAAGTTGTCTGTAAATTACTACGGGGTTGGGGCAGGGGGAAGCTAAGACATGACTAGGCTTTTTATTTTTCTTAGATTTTTATTAACAGAATTAGAGAAATAAATTCCTTTTATTGTAATATTAAGACAGTAGAGTTTTACTGTGTACATTTCATGTGAAATGAAAAGGAAAGCAGATTATGTTAGACATACATCCATTTGAAACCAGGTCTTCTAATTTCACCATTCACAGCACTACGGGTTTTTCAGAGTCCATTTTATCCCATCTTTTCATCTCTCAATGCTAACTGGCCCATGACTCACAACCGAGGTTTTTGTTCCCTCTGTGTACTTTAACAGCTCAACTTGGAACATGCTTTGTTATCTGTTTATGTTACTGTTAAGCAAGAAAATAACTGTTGTAAACATGAAATTGAGTTGCAGTTCTAAACAAAGGGTAGTATGGGCTATTTCAGAGAATCCCAAAGTAGCACAACTTCAGGGTTTTCTTTTTTCCCCATCCCTTTGCTAAGCAATCAGAATTCTCATAAAATCAATAGGAAAAGATGATAGAGAGCAACAGACACGCAGAGATCACATTTCTCTTCTCTGCTTTTCTTTAAAAATGCATCTTCAGCCAACTGCTACGCTGGTGAAACGACAGGTAGTTTTTTGAGATACTTTGGGTGGAGGTTCCTCTGATTCTGTTTTGTGCAATATGGGAACTTGAAACCAGGCAGAAAGGAGTCATGCTTCTGAATTGTCACCAATGTCTTGTTTGAGGGAGTGGGGGGGAACAATAGTATCATTCAGTAATTAAATAGTAGTCAAGAATCTAAGCCTTTTATCAGTCCCTAAGTTCCAGATACTACGTATATTCTTTGGGACAATTTAAAAATAGCGTTAGCAAATTGCTATCCAAAATTAATACAGAGGATGTGGTCAGAGCCTCCCCTAGGTTTAAAATAAAGATCTTGACGAATGCTCTTGTCTGATTCAGGATTTTAATTATATTCTATTTCTTTGTTTTTTAAGGAAGAAAAGCTTCTGAAAACGCTTGTGCGGCACGGGGTCCGCAGTGGAAAAACTGCCAGCCTAGAAATGGAAGTGGACGGGCTTCCCTTCTACAGCACCCATTCGCTTATGATTGAAAAGCTGCTGCAAGAAGTGCAGCAGTGACTGCCCCAATGATTTCTGTATCGAGTTGCTCCTGTGTTATTTCCTTATTCCCAAGGCTCTCACACAAGGTATAAAAGATCAGAAAAAGATGACTTTTTGTCTCTGGTGTCTTGGCTGTGCACGACCTTTCATTGTTACCTTTACAACATCTCTGTGAAGCAAGAAGGAGATATCATCATGATGATTTGGTCTACCTTTCTTTTCTGTAATTTTATAATGGATAATGGATGTTAAAGGATACTATATACTGAGAGGTGATCTGTTTTTTACAAGAAAGCTTGTCATTAAAATGAAATATTATTGCATTGCTGTTCCTGTTTTACTAACCTCGTAGCTGCAAGAGGAAGTAACTCTTGTAGCAACTTGGATTTAAAAATACTTTGTGGTGAGGAAAACAGCTGCAGTGGAGAGGGGAGGTTTAAAACAAAAAGAACCCAGTAACTGTTACAGTAGTGAAAGTTGTTAAATGCAGCCCCCCTGCACACCACCTGTAGGCCCTCCAACACTGTCTTCTTGTGGTGATGGATAGTTTGTGGAAGTGGGAGGAGATAAGGGGAGAGCTTTAACTGAGCTAACGAAAGTGGGGGCAGCATTGCAGAGTTTCCATGTAAAGGGTAGGCTATACCATTTGCCTCCTTCGTATTAGCAGTTTCCCATTTATATATTTTGTCCCTTTCTGGGTAATACAGAAAAGTTGTTGACATTTCAGGGCATCCTGTTCATTTAAATGAATGAAATACATAAATACTGATTAAAAATTAATGCTTAGAAATTAAAGAACATTTGCATTCAGTATGAAGTAAAATGATGTGAATGAACATTTAGATGAACTCCAGTTATAGAAATTGTGCTCCTGATGAGACTAAGCGAAGTAAAACTAAATTATATCTCAAAGGCCTACTGATGCCGAACCAGTAAAAGACAAACAGTTGTGAATTGTGCCTGACCTTTGCCATTTAAAGCTGTGATTTTACTTTAACCCCAGATGAGTGTCAGGGCTGAAGTTCTGCTGGTTGTCAGCCCTCGCAGCAGAGAGGACACGGTATGTTTGACACTGCACCTCTCAGGCACTGGCGCTTTAGCTGGCATTAAATGATTATAATGGTACAAAAGGTGAGCACCAAACCGTTCCGCTTTAACGGGATGAGAATAGCAGCTGTGTTTAGCCACTGTTGTTTCCAAAGGACAGTGGACTTCCAGCAGCTAGAAACACCTTGTATCTACTTTTCTTTCTGGCAGATGAGTTTTCCTTTCCTTCTCTTATGCAAGACGAACACACAACTTTTTGAGAATGAGAAGAATCAGTACCACAAACACCTGCATACTTTGATCATTAATCTTCTGAAGTCCTTGAGGATACACAGACTTAAAACAGTTGAACATGTGAGAGAAAGAAATCTTAATGCCATACTTGCTGGTTCAGACTCACCAAAGCTCCCAGCATTTATTTTATGGATCAGCCATTTTTTAGATTCATTTTATTTAAAGCCGTCTTGAAGGATGTTGCAGTGAAACTATCTTTGAAGTTTCACAACTAGAAAATAGCTCCTTTAGAAGTCTCCAAACTATAAATATTAAGTAAAATATTTCATATGAATGCTTGAGTTTTTGCCAAAGCCAGCAACCCCACCGGATGGCATATGTTCACTGCTGCACAGAACCCACAAAATGAAATTAGCATCATTTAAAAATGTCTGTTTGGGAAAAGAGGCAGCTGATTTCCTTCTCTGTCTGTGGAGTGCTCAGTAACATACTGACATATTACACTAACAGGTGCAATGTATATTATTCTTTCCAAACACTAACTTTTGTCAAAAAAGCTTCATTTTATAAGCTTTTGCTCTTTTTTTTCCCCAAAATACAAGTTTTAACAGTCAGATTTCATTAAGAAATATAAAATGTAATAATTCATTTGTCTTTTTCTCTACTGTTTATAAAACCCCTTATCCTGTGCAGTTCCAAGTGCTGTATTTAATCCGATAGCAATGTGTAGTATATCTCTAGCAACGATAGCAGGACCCTTGATTGACTATGTTCTGGCTGAGACAGAAAGAAAAGCTCTGAGTGAGAGTTACCTTCCTCCCATATTGGTTACAGTTCTGCAGCCTAAGCCTAACAGTTACAATATAGAAAGAATTTAAAAACT
Source organism: Pluvialis apricaria (assembly GCA_017639485.1). Classification (NCBI taxonomy): domain Eukaryota; kingdom Metazoa; phylum Chordata; class Aves; order Charadriiformes; family Charadriidae; genus Pluvialis; species Pluvialis apricaria. Next base: position 19,618,388 of record CM030012.1, on the reverse strand, counting down.
ACTGACTTCAGAAAAAAAAAAAAGAGAGAAAAAAAAGAAGAAAAAACCTTCCCCTTCTCTTATGGGTTAGCAGGTTAAATGTTGAGAACCGTAGCAGAGTGCTGGACTCTGTTACACAAGTTTCCATCTGATCTTAAACCGCAGCAGCTGACCAAAAGCTGACCACATCAAAGTACCAACTCAAATAAGCCTTAATCCCTCAGATGACAATTTGATGTAACGTGGCATGCTCCGCATTCCAGCTATCTAATCTAAACAACATGGGTTACTGTAAAGAAGTAAAGCATAAACAGGACAACAAATATTTCATCCTCGAACAAACCGTGTGTGTGTGCTACAGCTTGCCAGGTCATGGGAGTCCAAGTAGTTGGCTCGGTGCTTGAGAGCACACAAGCACGGCATTATGGCTGTCGTGAGTCTCTGCCTTACGACCCCGTTGATAGAGACAGAGGAGATCAGAGGAAAGATTAGGAGAAAATAAAGCTAAACAGCACTAATAGTTAGAAGAAAAATTGCATGTATAAGGTAATTAATCCAGCTTGGTGAGTAGTCTTAAGTTTAAAGAAACGTAAAATAATTAAACAAAGCAAATGTTAACCTAAGCAAACCTAAGCAAAACTCCTCCTGGGAGTGGGGACATGAATCCTTTCTGCAAGAAAAGGGAGGAGAGGATCTGTAGTCTCACAAGTAGGAACTGTGGGCCAAAGCTGTAATATAGTTACTTCAAACACAGAGTGAACAAATATAGGAAGACAATAATAAAAACATTCTTTATTAAACACATCCCCTCATTATTGCTAATGTTGCACTCTCAACATGGTTTCCAGAAAACGGTTAGAATATATTGCTTTTTAGAAACTGGTGACAAGTACGGCTTTGTTACAATAACATACTTCAGGTACCAGGAGTAGACCGTCTGGCTAGAGGATCTTTTGACATTGGAAAAAAAGAAAGAAACAAAACTGATTCTACAACTGCAAGTTATAAGCTCCAGGTCACAGAGAGAGAGAGGTGTTTCAAGAAAGGTTTGAAACCAGAAAAGTGAAAGGACAAGGCAATATTCATGGTGTAAGAGTTACAGATACAAGAAGGTATGATGAGCAGATCACAAAGAAGAATCATAAAGGATTCATTAGTATAAGAAAGAAATAAAAAAAAAAAACTAGAGAGGAGATAGCAGTAGAAACAATAGTATAGAGCACAACTCCCACACCTTTAACTGCCACTGTCTCCACTTATTCCTGTATTTTTTTTCTGTCTAAACCAGGAAACATAGATCATTCATACATCGTATTTCTGATGTTGTGTGTACTGAACAATGACCAAACCGTAAGCTATAGCATCTATGGGAGAAAATAGAGTTTAAACAGAATCCGCTTAAGTTTCCCTGACAAATGCATTGTTATTTAATTACCTGCATGGTCTATGCTGCACAAGACACACAAATTTTGAAGGACACAATCCAAACCTTAGCAAGGTTTAGTAGAATTCAGCTGCAACTAAATTTGTCTGTGAACACAGTGACTCAGAGACATGCATGGGTTCAAAGCCCCTCATGTACTACCAACCTCCTGTTCTTTTCCAAGTCAACAGACCAAATTATTTGGCCCCATCGGAGCCAAGAGTTCTCATACTTCCGGAAGTCAATAGGAGCCTTACGATGATGTTCAACAGTCTGAGATTCAACAGTCAATCAACAGACTGAAGGTCTCAGCAGATGCTGAGTTCCTTGTGCATGTTCTCCCAGAATATCTCATCTTATTGGATTGTTTTAGGAGGTTAGTTCTGGCGCTGTCTCTCCAGGCCTCGAAACTGGCTGAAGGAGAAGTTATTTCAGAGAGTTACAGGGATGTTACAGAAATGCAATCTTTTTCTTTTGTTCTTTTTAAAAGTATATATGGGGACATTTAATTTATTCTGTCTCCAACCTTTTCAACAGATGATGACAGCTTGTAGAGAATTATTTTCTCTAGGTGGCAAACAGAGAGCAGTTAAAGACAAATTCAACAGAACCACACACCGTGAGTACTAGCTTATTCCAGTCAATGCAGTCATCAAGACAACAGGTTTTGAGTGGTACCACAATTACAACAGGCACATGATTGTAACTGAACGGACTTAGCGTGGGCTTTCCTCACTATTGCCAAGGTCCAAGCACCTCCAGAAACGACCTCTCTGTACTGCATTGTTAATAAGCTTTTGGGAGGTAACACAGTTGTAATACGCGGATAAATCAAATGGATACGCAAACATGGCCATAGCTGCAAATCTAAGATTAATGTCCTTTTTTGATGAATGCTATAGGCTGCCCATGCTAGTCGTGGTGGAGTCCTTCATTCCAGTACTGTTGTGTGATATTTGTAATAACACTGGTTGTTGCTCATGCTGTGGCATGTTAGAATTTTCTGGAGCACTCAGCGGATATGATTCCTTTGTCTCAGTCCTCAGACACCCTAAACATCTTAAACAAGAGTCTCGCATCTTGGCAAAGTTCTGGTAAGTGCTTTCACTGGAAAAACAATACAATACTGGATCAGCAACACAGTTAAAAGTAGTCAACAGGAGAGAAACATGGTAAATATTAAATATTTTCTCAGCAAATGAGCAGTTGTTCTCCAACAAGCTGCGAACCACGAGCAGGATGTGGTATGGTGCAAAGCAAACTAAAAAAAATGAAAACAGTGCTTGAAACCAGTCGTTTAATTTGGATTTTCTTCTTCTTTTGAGTGCCGTGACTCTTGTGGACAACTCGTAAAATCCCACAGTAAGAGAAGGCCAGCAGAAAAAAAGGGAAAAGGAAGCCAGCAGAGAAGCGGTAGTAATTGAGATTGTGCTCCCATTCTTTGATGGGGTAATGCTCGAAGCACACCACATGGCTATCGGCGTCCTTACTGATCTCCCCGTGCTTAAAGACAAAGTAGCATGTCATTATTTCTTTGGTCCAGATAACGATGCTCACTATCACAGCAGCCTTCATTGTCCGAAAGCACTGAAATCGAAAAGGGTGCACTACTGCAAGATAGCGGTCGATGGAGATGCAGCAGAGGAAGCCCACACTGATATAGATATTCTCATACAAGAGGATGCCACAAATTTTGCACAGCAGCTCATTGTAGGTCCAATTGTCATGCTGTAAAACATACTGAAGCCAAAAAGGTAAAGAAAAGATGTAGAGCAGGTCTGCTACAGTCAAATTGCAAAGGTAGATGCCCAATTCGTTTTTAGCCTTGATCTGTAAATACCCATAGTAGAGTGACAGGCAGTTAGCTGGCAAGCCTAATATGAATACAAATATGTATACCACAGGGGATAATGTCTGGTGGATATCATGATTAATAGTGCAGTTCTCACTTGCATTCTCCGTTACATTCCCCATCTTCTACCTCTCCCTGTATATCATTCATCGGGATCCTGAATGAATAGACGTAACATTTAATTTCATCCAGTTTCATGTACTGCCCATTTCTTCCACAAAGCTTTAGGCTGAAGTGATGACTTGCTGCAAGTTGTTAATAACCTGAAGGTAAAACACATAAAAATCTTCAGAAGGGATACAATTGTCAAGTATCTAATATGGTTTTCAGTTAGCTGCCTCTTCCTAGCCTTAAATTTTGTTAGTCTTTGATAGAAGATAGAGCCTGTCTGGGAAATCATGATTCATAGAGTAAGTCCTAGTACTTACCAGAAAAGTACCAGAAAATTTTGTGTCCGAGAAGCCTAAGGCAAATTACAAATATTTGTCACTTTAGCTTTGCAAGTACCTAGAAGTTGAAGAAATATTATCTCTCTTTTCCAGATGTGGCACAAAAGCAGTAAGATGATTTGTCCATGATGGAAAAAATGTCTCTGGCACACCAGCAGTCCACTAAGAATTCCTTAGAGGATGCAGGGTACACAAAACAGTTGATTTTTAATTTCCATTTCTTAAATTTCCCTTTAGATACAAGATAACCATGGAATATGCAATCCAACCCATCAGGATGAAAAAAAAAAATGGAATTTTTAGCGTTCTCTCTGACAGTTACTTGTAAACACAATCCTGAAAGCAAGCTGTCTTTCCCTGTCGGAAAGACACTGTAAAAATTTGGCACAACGTATCCCTGTGGTCTCAGTCCTACAGGACATGGTATTACAGACTCCTTATTTGCCATCAACTCTCAAAACCACTCATTTACTGTTACTGTCTATACATTTGATTTACAGTTACTATCTATACATTTGTATCTTTCCTTTTAGTGTTCATTGAATACGAATAGAATTGTTTTCACCTGAAGAATCTTCTGTAATTCAAGCACATACGCATACAAACCATTCCTATGCTATAGTATTACTACATTAAAAATGTATAAAAATAACTTCTGACAATGGATTAGCACTCAGTTCAGCTAGGACAAGCATTCAGCCTTGAGCCAGCTCCCAGTGACTAAACCCTAGACTAAACGAGGTATCACATTCACCATTTTATCACCTCATGTGATATAATCACATTGGCACAAACGCTCAGGACTGGAAAACAGTGGGGCAAACTGTGCCCAGTCTGAAGGGGACGTATGTTTTACCTGATGATGCAGAACAGTGAGACTGTATTTCTTTCAATATCCTCCCAGAAAATGCACGGTTGTAGTGTACACTTCGGTGTACTCTTCCTACAGCTTCAGTTAATATGGACTCAAAAGGAGACAGCAATATCCAGGGGCAAAGATAAGGTCTTGTTGGTTTTTCCTGTTTACTATCCTAATTTGTGTTTTTGTCATCATCTTCTGTCCTGTCTAGGAACATACAATTTTTTCCAAGGCAACCCTTATGAAAACATGAGTACGCTACAATGAAATTACTGTCAGCTGCAGCATTTGAGGATGGTACTGTCAAATATTCTTTTAATGAATGTTGGTTTTTTTAAATAATGGTGGGCTTTACTCCTGCAGAAATTGAAAAGAAAATCACTTCCCTTGGCCAGAAAATAATTGCCTGGCTGAAATAAGCGACCAGAACTGAAAAGACTTTCAGTGTTTAGCTTCAACTACTGCAGCACAGTCCCACAGAAATCACAGCAAACTTAAGGATATGTATAAATATTTAAGAATTAGAATGTGTTTTTCATTCCTTTGCTTTTCCTCTTTTTCTTACAAACAGACAGCCCCGGATTTGGTGGAAGTATTCTTGGGGATGTCAGATACCTTCAGTCATGAAACAACAGGCCAACATAAGCTCATCTCTCTCAAAACTTCCAACTTCATTGTCCAACGCAACTTGTGTGAAAGACTGGTCAAGTCTAGCACAGCGCAAGCTCTGCTCTCCTCCTCTCATACTAATGCAGCTCCTTTTGGGCGTTGAGACACTCACCTCCTCCACTGTGGGTGGCACAATAGTTATTATGGATAAATCAAGCACAGCAGGAGAAATGCTGCTTAAGACACCCAATCACAGACACCTATGGTTCAGTTTGAAGTTTGCTCCGAGTCTGCCATAACCTTCCCATGGAAATTGCTGAAGTTATGTACTAATTTCCCAGAGAACTGTTACTTAGGGACCATTAGCTTGCCTGTAACACCCTCCAGTGCACTAAGCATTTCCCAATGGCTTCAAAACCATCACTCAGCTTTTCTGTCTACAGAAGACCTGGCTCCACACCCACGAGGATAGCGCAGGTTTGCCAAGGCAGGTTTGATAACCCACTTACCCCACCCTGCCTTTTTCAATCCAGAGCTCCAGGCCCTGTACAATTGCATGTGAGTTTGTATTTGAGACCATTTCATTTCTGTATAATAATTTAGTGACTTCTACATGTAAAAATTTGGCTGCACAGGATGATTGGCACACCTAGTTACAATCTAAAACACCTAAAAATCTGGGATCTAACACCTAATCTACCAACTAAAAGTGCCCAGTCAGTGTCCAGCTCCTGCTGATGAGGCCAAATAGTAATTCAAAAGCCGTCAACAATTTTGAAGTCAGAGCTGTCTTTATACGTCTAGGATAGTTCAACAGCGCTGAGTTTCATTTAGTGTTAGTCAGTGAGTCAATGTGGATCACAGGATGAGAAAAAGCAGATGTACTCTGCAGTTGCACAGTTTTTTGAAAATGTTTCTTTTCCTCTAAGAACTCAAAATGTTTTTATTAAATTATGTTTATGTCACAGAGAACACAATTGCAAAAATCATCTCTGTTTGGCTTAAAAGGCTTGCCAGAATGCAGAATGCGAAGGAGACAGCAAAAGTCTTATTGATATGACAGTATGCTAATGTAATATACACTTATGATTACAGCAACGTTTCCTGCACCCGGAGGAAGTGCTGGAGTGGGCTGTTTCAGGGGGGAGGAAGAGAAGGCTGGCTGTTGTGAGTCTCTTTGCCTTGTGCTAAAAAACCCTCCCCAATATCAAAGATGGGAATGAAAAACAAAGGTCCAGATTCTTGCCTTTGCAATAGCTGTCTTACACTACTCTTCTGGTCAGCGGCAGCAGTGAGCCAGGAAATCCTTCCCTTGTTTCAGCCTCCTCGGCACGTGGGCTCTGGGACAACTTTGTGCCCTCTGGCCCCTCGTACCTGGCTAGTGACAAGCTCAGTAGCCAAATGGGAAATAGAAAGGTAGTTCACCTTTCCCCCAGCACCAACGATACTACCAAACGCAGCTCTGCACCGGCCAGGGAGTGAAACGATGCTTTCTCAACAAAGCTGGTATCAAAGTACTGCAAGTGTTAACAGATGGGTGTGGAAGAGCCCACCTTGTTGTTAAGAACATAATGCACAATACCTTACAAGCTGTCTGGAAAAGTGGAAACTGATGGAAAGGCGATGCAGGGTGTGAGAGAGAAAAGACAAATATCTCCTTCATTACTTACTGACCTCGTCTGCATAGGAGGAGGAGAAAAATGAAAAAAGTTGCTGTATGGAAGACATCTGGGATGCAGATAATCATAAAACTGAAAGCAGTTACAAATGGGAACACACAGGCATTCCTTTTAGACAGTTTTAATATGGAAATAGTGCAGCTGGGTGATTTTTCGGTGCATAGTTTATGTAACACCTTCAGTATCACAAGTCTGCAGACATTGCCAGGCAATATTTCCCTCTCATATATGCCCACATCTTTCAGATGATGCCCATCTAAACCCACGTTTTGGAAACAAATCAGAAGACTCTTGCTACCTACATGAGCTCTAAACCATTCTCTTGTTCCTGGGTGAAAAATAAAGCCAAGGTTCCCTGGACTTCAGAGCACTTCACTTTTTCTTGGTTTAAACGAGCCAACTTTCATTACTCACTGGACAGTTCAACAAGGGGTTCCTTTCTTTCCAAACTCCTTTGTGCTTTAACTGTTGACAAAAACATGACTCCCCCCTGCACCATGAACCATGGAGCAGCTCACATGTTAAGCACTGTCTGCTGGCATCGGCACAGGAAACAGCTCAGAGCCACATAGAACGACAGCCTCTTCAGCTCAGACCGAGTACTAGCATGGAGCCTGGGGGTTTTTTTAGTTTCAATGAACATTGCTACAATCTTCCTCATAAGAAATCTGTCCGCAATTAGACCTACACGTTTTCAGCAGAGACAAATGGGACTGTGCCAAAGGACTTCCTTGTAGGCATTTGCAAATGTGCATGCAGCTTGTCTCATCCGCAAAGCACTCGTTGCCGTGAACAGGGAGCGTAACGTGGTTGCGTGTCTTTCTGTGACAGTGGCTCTCACTGTTTAATCTGCCCCTGCACCTGTCCTGCACTGCAGACAGGCCTGAGTCACTCGGCTGTCACAGCAGGACTTGGACTGTGCTGCACATCTTGGAACCAGAAACATGAGGTTGTTTCAGTTCAGTATTTGGTTCAGATCATTACCTATACAAACACCAGCCCTTAAATTCACACACTAAGCTTTCCCCAACACTTGAGGGTTTGTCAGCTTGGTTTGATCCTGGTTCACAAAGCCTGGAAGAATAAGGTCAGGTAAGGAGGCTGGGAAACAACGATCAGCAGCATGGACTAGGGACTGGTCAAACAATATAAAATGGGCAGAAACTGACTAATAAACTTAGAGAAAGTTTTTTAAAAAATAAACGTAGAAGACAGTAGAAATGAGGGTGCATGACTGATTATGAGGAAATGGCAAAATGATGTTTGGATTCAAACAGAAGAATTATGATTTAAAAGAAGGACCTGTTGGAGTGGGTCCAGAGGAGGGTCACAGAAATTATCAGAGGGCTGGAGCACCTCTCCCATGAGGACAGGCTGAGAGATAGTTGGGGTTGTTCAGCCTGGAGAAGAGAAAGCTCTGGGGGGATCTTATTGTGGCCCCTATATACTTAAAGGGGGCTCATAAGAAAGATGGGGACAGACCTTAATAGGGCCTGTAGCGATAGGACAAGGGGTAATGGTTTTAAACTAAAAGAGGGTAGATTCAGACTAGACATAAGGAAGAAATTTTTTACAATGAAGGTGGTGAAACACTGGCAGAGGTTGTCCAGAGAGGTGGCAGATGTCCCATCCCTGGAAATATTCAAGGTCAGGTTGGATGGGGCTCTGAGCAACCTGTTGTAGTTGAAGGTGTCCCTGCTCATTGCAGGGGGGTTGGAGTAGACGACCTTTAAAGGTCCTTTCCGACCCAGACTATTCTATGATTCTAAGACTCTAAAAGGGTCACAAGCAGAAAGAGCCATAAAAGGCAATGAAGGATGATATTGTTAACACACAAGAAAAGGAAGGGTAAAGAAACATAAGTACATATGAAGCACAAGCACAAATTATAGATCTAAACATAGCTGAAATATTTGCTGGTATTTTTATTTCAACCTTTAGAATCAAAATTGTGACCCAGCATCTAACCAAATTGTTTTTAATAGTAGGATGGAGGCATTCAAAAAGGGAAACAAGGAAGACCCGGGGAACTACAGGCCAGTCAGTCTCACCTCTGTGCCTGGCAAGATCATGGAGCAGATCCTCCTGGAAACTCTGCTGAGGCACACAGAAAACAAGGAGGTGATTGGCGAGAGCCAACATGGCTTCACCAAGGGCAAGTCATGCCTGACAAATTTGGTGGCCTTCTACGAAGGGGTTACAGCGGCAGTGGACAAGGGAAGATCTGCTGATGTCATCTACCTGGACTTGTGCAAAGCGTTTGACCCTGTCCCACACGATATCCTGGTCTCTAAATTGAAGAGACATGGATTCGATAAATGGACCACTCGGGGGATAAAGAACTGGCTGGATGGTCGCACTCAAAGGGTTGCAGTCAATGGCTCGGTGTCCAAGTGGAGAGCAGTGACGAGTGGCGTTCCGCAGGGGTCGGTACTGGGACCCGTACTATTCAACATCTTTGTTAGTGACATGGACAGTGGGGTAGAGTGCACCCTCAGCAAGTTTGCTGATGATACCAAGCTGTTTGGCGAGGCAGACACGCTGGAGGGGAGGGATGCCATCCAGAGGGACCTGGACAGGCTGGAGAGGTGGGCCCAAGCCAACCTCATGCAGTTCAACAAGGCCAAGTGCAAGGTCCTACATCTGGGTCGGGGCAATCCCAAGCACAAATACAGGCTCGGTGGGGAATGGCTGGAGAGCAGCCATGTGGAGAAGGACCTGGGGGTGATGATTGATGAGAAGCTCGACATGAGCAAGCAGTGTGCGATCGCAGCCCAGAAGGCCAACCGCATCCTGGGCTGCATCAAAAGAAGTGTGGCCAGCAGGTCAAGGGAGGTGATTCTGCCCCTCTACTCCGCTCTCGTGAGATCCCACCTGGAGTACTGCATCCAGCTCTGGAGTCCCCAACATAAGAAGGACATGGACCTGCTGGAGCGTGTCCAGAGGAGAGCCACGAGGATGATCAGAGGGCTGGAGCACCTCTCCTATGAGGAGAGGCTGAGAGAGTTGGGGCTGTTCAGCCTGGAGAAGAGAAGGCTCCGGGGAGATCTTATTGCAGCCTTCCAGTACCTAAAGGGGGCCTACAGGAGAGCTGGGGAAGGACTTTTTACTAGGGCATGTAGTGATAGGATGAGGGGGAACGGCTTTAAGCTGGAAGAGGGCAGGTTTAGATTAAACATTAGGAAGAAGTTTTTCACTTTGAGGGTGGTGAGGCACTGGAACAGGTTGCCCAGAGAGGTTGTTGAAGCCCCGTCCCTGGAGGTGTTCAAGGCCAGGCTGGACGTGGCCTTGGGCAACCTGGTCTAGTGGGAGGTGTCCCTGCCTATGGCAGGGGGGTTGGAACTCGATGATCTTCAAGGTCCCTTCCAACCTAAACCATTCTATGATTCTATGATAAAGGCTAACAGATATTTAGAAAGCCTATGTGCACTCCGAGGGAATTATCTAAAGCAATTTGTGAACTATTGCTGATGATGTTTCAGAAATTATGGTGGATTGGGGTAAAACAGGCATAACACCTGTCTTGCGAAAAGAGTAGTTGGAGAATTATACGGTAGTCTGCCTAGCTTCAACCAGGGCAAGTCATCAGACATTCAATACACATATCGACACATTTACAGAAGTGACTTTCAGCTGCTGAGACTTACCCCAAGTGAGTCCTGCTATTCTTCAGGAGTAGATGAAGTTGAGTGGGGGTTGGCAGCTTCACTTACTTCACACCCTGTCTCAGAAAGATGGGAGAAGCTCCGGTCGCAGTCCTACCTCCTTTCTGCCCGAGGACTGGTGCAGGCATGGAAGGGCCCTATTTTCCCTGCAACGTGCAGCCTGCAGTCTGCAGATCCTGCTTCTCCTTCAGTGAGCAGAAAGCAAACGAGAGTTGGAAGGAGTAAAGGACAGTAGTGGAAGCTTAATCCCCTGCTTAATCCATGAACCTGTTGCCTCCCTTCCCTGCCAATGGACAGTCCTGCTCCACACAGCATCACACCCAAATATCATCCCAGTCACGTTAGTACCCAAGCTCCCAGAAGCTACCTGCCACAGCTCAGTGCCATTCCTGTTCTCGTAGCCTCTTCAGTCTGATATCAGACATGACAGCCACTTTCTCAACAGCTTTCAGCTCCTGTGACACCCGAAGGATTCCATTCTCACACAGAGCCCCCGCACACAATGGCTATTGATGTACAGGGGGAAGGCAGGACTTGAGGGAGAATAGAGTCAGCAGCTGCATTTCAGGGCTTGTGAAAGCCTGGGAAGGAACTGGTGGGAAGAAACAAAGGCAGCAAGGGCAGCAGCGCTGCAACCAAAAAGCTCAGAAGGCTGCTTCAGAGCTGCTGCTGCAATAAGAGATACACGATTCAGCTAGAAACTGTAGTGTCAGACCAATCTCCTTTACATCTTTGATGAGGTATGCAGCTGAAGAGCTAGACAGGAAGCATATCTTCATTTTATGAAGACTTGACACGTCCCAATGTACATTCTTGTTAACACCTAGAAAATCGTAAAGGCATTGTGTACTGCTCGATGTGTTACATGAGCACACTCAAAAAGCAGCCACCTGTGGTTCACCTGACCTGGAATGATGGACTGAGCTGAGTGTGCAATAATTTGCCCTTTTCAGGATGCTAGTCAGTATTTTCATGTATTCATAGTTTTGTAATTTCTACCCCATTCAGAATGGGATAGAAAATGCACTTACTAAATCAGCAAATGGTACTGACTTGGGAAGGAGTATATAACACAAACTGGATTTAAGATGATCTTGGTTTGAAAGCAAAAGAAAATACATTGAAGGAAAAATTTATGTGCTTGGAAAGAAAAAAATAAAATCAGATTGTCAGTATGCAATGGGTAATATCTGGCTATGAAGCAGGATGAATAACAATGCACTTAGGTTCCCTCTGTTACTGCTGAGAAGAAAAGAATTACAGTGGGATGCAGAACTTAAAAGGCGCAAATTCAGGTGTCCTCTCTACTCACTACGGGTAAAGTCTCTGGAAACTTTTGCACTCTAAGGGATACACAGACAAATTAGAAAAAGTCCAAATATTTTGGGCAACCAAACTATATAATCCTGATTTCTCCATCTTCACAAAGTTAAAATTATATTCCCTTACAGATAGGAATTTCCTGAAGGCAAGTTGGTAGTACTTGTGAAGCACTCAAATATCCTACCGATGACTGCTGTAGATAAAACAAACAAATGAACGATAGGCACATTTATTAGAGGTGGAAACAATTCTAGTGAATAAGATATTTTATCCTTGTTCATCACTTGGGATAAGGCAACATACTACACAGCTGCTCTTAGGGGCGCAATGCAAAGCGATGAAGATAGGTATACTCAAGCTAGCACTGACTGTTATTTCAGGGTCCAAACCCAGCAAAGCTGCAGTGGTGTGATACTTGGCCTGGCAGATCAAAGACAAAGGGTGCTGGAAGAAAACTGAGGTAATTCCAATCTACTGTATTGCGTTTCTACAAGAAAAGTGCTCAGATTTGGCTCGAGCATCTCAGCAGGGCACTGGTTTTGTTGAGCTCAGAGTTGGCATGGCTCATATCGAGGCAAAAGTCCAGTAGAAATAACGATTCTACTCATTAAAGATCATAGCCTGGTTTAAATATGCAAGTGGGCTCAAAATTCGGTTGCACTAGAGACCTTAAGATTTTGAATTCCTGACCCGTGTACTTGACCTTGATGGTCACCTTCTTTTAGTGCAGCTCATTTGATGTGCACCTTCAATGTATCTCTTCAGGGCATCGGATTAATTTCTCTACTGACCGTACCACATATTTTTAAATAGGATTGGTTTCCAAATCATTCTCAGTGAACCTGGAATTAAACATATACCACTTTAAAGACAGATACATGGTCCCTAAGAGTATAAATTATAAGTCACCAAAAATAGAAAGTGTGCAGAAATATTGTTTTTGTCGAACCTCTGTGTGAGGAGCAGTTGGCTGCAAGGAGTTTTGTTTCTGTCTTCTGCTGGTTTGTTGTTTGTAAAGCAGAAAGGCTACTTCTCTGCTATACTTACTTTCCTTTTTTGTTTCTGCCTGCTTTTTTTCATTAGCAGAACAAACTCTGTACGTCCTTATCTTTGCAAGAGAATCTTACCGGAGGCATATGGTAAAATAAATGACTGTATGTTTTTAAACCTCTGAAACCACCTTACGTACATTGAAAAAAAAAGGCAAAAACTCAATTCCTCCTTAAACCAAATTCCCTTCTCAAGTTAATTTAGGCTTATACACAACTCATTCAGTGTTTGTTAACTTGCGAGTGGACCCTTTAACACGAACCTCTGTGTACAGTAATTATTCTGTGTATCTGTTTCAGTGGGAACAAACCATAAAAGTATTCTATAAATTACAAATCACTTTACTTTTGTCATTATTGTATGACTCCATTTATAAACCTATTGTCAAAGAAGGAAGCCAGCAACATTTTTTCAGAACCCACATAAACAAAAGACTAATTAGTCACCGATGTCCAATTTTCCCTAACACAGACATGCAATTATTCACAGCATTGGGTAAATCACTCAATTTGCTGGAACTTTGTTACCCTGGGAATTTCTCCCAACTTCTTCATTTCCGCTTACCTAATTTCTCCTAAGTCTAAAGTAAGCTGGTTACATTAAATATTTCATTGCTAAAACTTCAGATGCCATCTGACCCACAGTGGTGGGCTAGTTGAGGGTTTCATGTTCTCAACTTGTAAATTTGTCATTAGGAACTGATCATGTGGATTTGAGCAGCAGGTTCATGCCAAAATACCTGAATTGTGAATATTTATTTATTTTTTTTTTTTACTTAGAGTGAATTCAATGCTTGTTGAAAGCAGTAGATTGGACATCACCATAAGCTGAGAAATTTGACCTGTACAGCCTAACATAAGCAGCATGGGCTGATGAATGCAATGCAGCTAGAAGCCAATGAAGATAGCCCACATATATTAGCCACATACTTAATTCAGGTAATTTCGTGACCTCTAAATCTAGTTTCAATGCTCATTTCCCATCAATAAAGACATGGTAATGTGGTTTAATCTTACAAGTGCCCTCACCCACAGATCATGAAGCTCTGTAAGGAACAGGTGAATCACTATGGATCACAAACCTAAACGTTCTATATTCAACCCACTTTGTAAGTCAAACAAATTTAGTCTCAGTTAAGCAGGAAGCCACCTAGAAAGCAAGTAGCTGAGCGCTTCTGAATGGCCATAAGAGAGCTAAGGTACCGCGTACCAGTAACTTGTAATAACACAGTACCCTGTAGGGTACACTGGAAGATATCACAGGGAGGACTTATTGAAACATAAAATTGACATTCCTGGAAAATGTCAATATTTCAGAAAAAAAATGCCCTGAATAACTCAGGAGATCTTAGGCTCACACTTGTTATTTTAATTAGAGCACTGAGTATCCAGCTTCTCTTACCTGATGCGCAAACTGCTGTGTATGACATATTACGTATTCCATGTGATACAAGAAGTCAGTAATAAAGCATATCCTATTTTACAGTAGAACACCAGGAAGGATGTGGGGGTTCCAGGGGTCACATACAGAACTGAAGTCAACAATACACTTTTGTGGAACACCCCCCCCCATATCGTACTGGCATGTCTCAGCAGGCTGTAGGTATTACTCCTCCATCCTGTGCACCTCTGTAAGGCTCTACAGCAGAGCATGGATCCTCTGGGATCTGCTGGCTGTGGTCAGGAGAAGTGCAGGGTAAAGGTCAGAGGTCTAGCAAAACTGAAGACTGAGAGAATCATGCTTGTTTAGTCTGAAGAAGAACAGATTGAGGGCAAACACAGCAACAACCTTCAGACATGTTAAAGATTGTCCCAAAGATGTGAGAGGTTGGGTTAAACACCATGAAAAACTTTCCACTAACAAAGGCAAGTGGAGCACTGGGATAGGTGGTGCATGGCATGTATGGCTGTCATCACAGAAGGTCTTAAAGTTTGGCAAACTACTTGAGAATGGTTCAGCTGATGCCCCTTAAAGGAAAGGAAATGTCTGGGGAGCTCTCAGGACCTTTCTGTTCTGTTCTTCACTATTTTTTGCCTGGTGACATGACACAATTCATCCCTCTTAGTGACATGCAATAGCATGGAAACATATTGCTTAAATCTGACATGAAGTGACATAATTTCCACAAAGGATTTTTTTTTTTAATCAAATTGTTTTCCGATGATTTTTTTATGAAATGTTTTTTATTTTGAAAGGGTTTTTTTCCTAGAAATTAAAGCTACATCGAAGCGAAATGTGTATGACTTCACATGCACAAAAACTAATACAAAAAAAATCCATGTTCTGCTGCTGTACCATTTCATTTCAGGTTTTTATGACTTTGGACTTCTTAGATGAAGGCTGCATATATGAAGGGCAACTTGACATGAAGGGTAAGGAAGGCAGAAAGCAGAATAAGCACAGTTAGTCTAGTATCTCAGACTACTTATTCTTTATCTAGGATTGGGGGCCTTTTTACCAAATGCAAGGTCTGAACAACTGTTTGAGCACAGCTCTGAAAAGAAACTACACTTTGAAAAAACCCTATTTATAGTAATAAGACGTTCATATGATGTGTAATTTCAGGCAAGCAGTCCAAGTGGTATCAAGGAGGTGAATCACATAACAGGAATTAGTCATGCCATAGTTGCCTCAAAGCTTTAAAAAATGACCTTCATATGCCCCCTCCTTCCTGCTGGTCAGCCAGGTGGATGACATGACCCTCCAAGTACTTCACAACTGAGCTATTGTGACTAGCTCCTACCCACAGGGGACGTCTCCTTGAGGCTTTGTGGACGACTTGCTTGAGTACAGGACAGTCGGTGGAGGAAAACACATCACAGCACTTTTTGTAGAAATCTTAAATCTCTGTATTCCTCAGAGAAAAACTCCAAATCTTCCTTTCCCCTCAACTAAAACCTCAGCCAACTCAACCCCCCTCTCCCCCACAACCCTCCTTGACACAAAAGCCAAAGCACTGTTTCTATTGCACAGGCAGCCGGCAAGTAAATAACGATCAATCGCAGACAACAGAACTGCTTATAATCCTAAAACTGTGTGCTGATCCTCATTTAAAACAACAATGCAAGAAAAGCCAAGACTACACAGGTCTTAGATTAGAAGCCACGCAAGCCATGATCAACATGTAATATTGCCAGTAAGGAACAAGGACTGGAACAACTGTGTTGTAGCCTGGGATTGTGAAATAGGAACTTCACCCTTCTGAACTAAATGAGTTCTGAATCATTTTACCATCTACAGCCTTGGGGAAAAATCACTCTTCTGATTCATTTTCCCAAACTCTGTACTACTGCCTCTTTTGATACTGCAGCCTGCTCTGACACCAGCACTGTGCTCCATCAGGCAATGCCAGATGTCTTGCATAGAAATCAGTGACTTAAGGTTTAGGTCATCTATGTATGGCACTTCAATGATTTTTGCCTTCCTTGGTTTGCCAGCATGCCCCTGTACCCCCAGCACTGCTGTACAGCCTCTGCATCACAGAGCAACCACCCAAAGGGAGCCGTGGCCCCGTGGGAGTCACCCCACAGGTTTCTCAGCAGCCTGAGCATGGGTCACCCATTTACAGCATGTGGACCATTGCATACTGCCAGCATCACATACCAGTCAGCATGCACGCACCAAGACTGGGCAGAGCAAGTCAGATGTTAGCCTGTATCTTCACCCAGATGCTTATGGCACTATACAGACACAGCCAATGTGTATATTAAGAGCAACTTGCTCTCTGTACCCATATTCTCTCGCAGAAAGGGGAAGGGGTGCCAACAACATGCAGGACAGTCCCTTCCGTCGAGCCTCTCCAGCATCACTCACTGGTTACAGAGGAAAACTTTTGTTCAAAAACTAACAAGTTGGAGACCAAAGCAGGGACCAAATTCTCTTTCTGCTTGCATCTTTTATAATGCCACTGCCTCCAGACAGAACAAGATACAATTAAACCCAAGTGTCAGCACATCACGCCCTCCAAGCAGAACTGTCTCATTAACAGAAAGTAGTTTGGAAAGCAACCAAATATCCATCAGTACCATTTTTTCTCCTCCTTTTCTGATAGTTCAGTGGATAGAACTGATTTTGCAGTGCTGCTGACAACAAGTGGTTTGGGACATCAATAATCAATGTTTGCCTAATAACATTTGACAAATAGAAAAGGCTGTATGGGAGAGAAATTTTGCTTGTTAGGTCTAACTGAAATGTGGTTGAAACTCTGCCATGATTGAAGAGATTGAGCACATCTCATGTTCAAGGAAAATGTTAACAATTTCATTATTCCACACATCAGCAAGTAACAATACGTTCAGTAAAGTCATCTCTCTTAAATGCTGGTTTCTGCATATATGATTCAATATAAGATTAATTTTGTACAGCAAAAATTTTAAGACATGATAAAGTGAAAAGCTGT
This sequence comes from Pluvialis apricaria, assembly GCA_017639485.1. Lineage (NCBI taxonomy): Eukaryota > Metazoa > Chordata > Aves > Charadriiformes > Charadriidae > Pluvialis > Pluvialis apricaria. Next base: position 19,601,101 of record CM030012.1, on the reverse strand, counting down.
TTACAATATTTGGAGATTTTTCCCTTCCTCCTCTCAATTTTCTTTGACTTCATTCTTTTTCTTCTGTTGGATTTATTTTCATTAAAGAGATGAAATTTGTCATAGGATAGGAGCCTGTTCAACTGAAGCACCTATCATCGTGTGCACTGTTACCATTTAAAACAGGAATAATTCTTTTGTGCCTTTGTACTATTTTTGTGTTTCTGGCTTACACTGATGCCTATTGTGTGTTTCAAACAGGTTTCTGTTCTAGATCCAATTCTTTCTAGTCTAGCACACCATCCACCCTTCCACGCACTGCTGTTTAGCTGTGCTCATTTCCTTTCAGACTCAGTTGAGTCTTTTTTGATCCCTGTTCTGTATTTCTGCATTTCTTCCTTGGATCCGGCATCGGAGGGGGGTTTGTGTACACATGCATTTGTGCATGTCTTCAAATAGTCCCCATCTAGCCTGTAGAGATTTAACTCTTCTAATCTATCCCTTTTTGCTACATTTAATTAAGCTTTCTCCTTTTTTGCAGTTTCCCTTTTGGAGATTAACCAAGTTTCCTGTACCTCTAAGTCAATATTCGCATGTAAGGCGTGTTCTCAGACTGTTATTTCTCAGACTTCTCACGATTGTGTAAAAGCAGCACGCCTTGCAGAAGGTTTTCCTCTGTGCTCTTTCCCTCATTGTTGCTCTCACTCCCCAGATGACTATTGAAAACTTTGGGTTTTTTTTTTTTTTTTTCACTTGAGGATACAGGACTCCAACAACCTAGTCCCCAACGGATAAATCATTCTAAACAAAGTGCTGGCATCTGTAACTGCAGGCTTGCTTACATTTTCGTTTCCTGAATTTTCATTTCCTCAATTCCCTTAATTTTAATTTAAAAAATTCTTTTAGTACTCACATGATTTTAAGTGCTAGTGTCTTGCTTTCATTAAGATTTACACAGTCTGGCCTTCCCTTACTCCTGAGTGCCCTCATTTCCCAATATACATAAGCCTGTCTTCACTCCTCCGTTTTATTTGTCATACCTTGAAACTGCCTCTCTCTATACCTCTGTCTGGCCTTGCATATGCTGTGAGAAGCCTTCCTCAGCACAGTGCTGCTGAATTCCTGTACTTCAGTGTCCTGCCTAAGTGTTCTTTCCAGCACCTCTCCGTCCCACCTTTGGATGACACCGGCACCCACATAAGCATACCTGCTGCCCCTGTGTCAGAGCCCTGTCGGGTTTGCCACGTCTCCCCTGGGAGACAAGTCCCACCATCCTGCCTGCAGGCACAAACTCACCCATCCATATGCTTGAAAATTGACTAACCCTTCTCTAGCTTTCCTTTAAAGAAAATTAGGAGGAACAACCTGCCCACATTAATGGTATTAATCTGGATAAAAGAGGATTAACACAAAAATTGAAAAACTAGTTGAAGAAATTAAAAAACCCCCTTATTTTATAGTATCAGAGAAGCAACTCACAGCAAGAGCAACAACCTTACTGTAAACTATTCACGCTTCCCAACATGCATCTGGCTAGATAAAAGGGAGAGAACCAAATACTTGTTACAGGGGAGTTCTGACAAGCTCTTGGGCGAGAGATGGAAAAGCTGGCACAGGAGATGTGGGATTCCAAACTTGAGAGCTGTTCAAACAGCCAGGTGTTGCTCTGGGGTGGAGGTGTGAGACCATCTCTGAGATTTGGACACAAGTTCAAATTTCAGATAATAATTTCCTGACATGACAAGTTAAGGGATCTTAGTTTAAGCCTCTTCCTACTTTAAAAGACAATTCTTATTTTGAAACCTATGTCTGATCACTTCTTAAATGTGGAGCATAAACCAGATACATCCTCTAATCAGGTATGTGCATAGACGCTAAATCACCACCCATCACAGAGTAAAAATTCTGCTTCTTCCTTTGGCAGATGGAAGACAAAATGTTTCCAGATATAAAATGATCAAATTCTAATTGTTACTAAAATACGGAGTTATAAGAAAGGCAAACCAAGAGACCTCTATAATGCTATTTCCATTCTTCCCTACTGATGTTGCTCATTTTAGCATTTCATTCAGGTGTCATTGAAGTGACTTAACTTTGATAGTTTGATTGCATTTAGTTTTGTAATGCATTCATTTTTGGGCTCCCCTTCCTCTGTTAGCTATCTAACCTCTCTTCAAAGCTATGTGTCTTTGCTGTTGACCCGTAGCAAACACTGTGAGAGAAAGGAAGCTTGAAAGCTTGTGGAATAAAGCAATGATATTCAGAAATGAGAGACTAGACTCATCCTAGCAGCAATAGTTGTCTGTAGCAATTTTTGAGTGGAGAATGTCAGGAGGACGTCTCTCATGGAATGACAGTAACAGCAGAAGAGTGTCCTCTCCATTACCTGTAGACCAGATTGGTTTTGCATTTCTATTCGCCTCTGGCATAGTGACAGATCTCAGCCTAAGCAACCCCAAATCAAACTCAAAGACAACCCAGATGGAAACAAATTTGTTGCCACAGAAAACATTTCTGGTGACAGGGCTCCATGGAGAGGAACAGAGTATACTTTCAGGTGAGCCCATTTCTCAGTCTCCTTCTAACAGTGTTTTAAACCTATTGTTCAGTCTTTTTTTTTCTTTTTCAGACAGATTAGCTACAGCTTACAGATGAAGTACGTAAAAAGTTCTCCTTTTGCTATCTGGTAGATTAACAGAGTTCAGAGTGTTGTTTCTAGTGGAGAAAAAGGAATTACAGTGGATGCATCTCTCAGAGAATTAACTTCAATGTTGTTCTTAGCTGCTGATGATTACTTAACATTTTTGGCCAGTTTCTTCTAAACATTAAAGCTGTTCTGTGACTTTTCAAAACCAATTGCCACCAGCTGTCAGGGACATCAGCTTTGCAAATGCTTCAGCTGGCAGAATAATTCACAACGAGCATTAAAAGCCACTCAGAATAAGCTTTATAAAAAAAAACAAACCTCTTAGAGAAGACATTTAGCTAATTGTAACGTAATGAGCCTCACAAGGCCACCATGTCTGGAGTTCTCTTTCCACAGTTCTTCACTTAAAAATAATTAGCAAGTTGTGTAAATGTCCTCATGAGTCCACAATAAATTTTTCTTTGATTATCACCACACTGACACCAGAATAGTCAGCGGGAGTGAAGCCCCAGGGCAACACGAATGCACCTTCAGACCAGGTCTAGAAAAACTGGCAGGGAAAAAAAATTTCTTTTCCGTGCGCTGTTCAATGGGATGCCAAGAAAACTAGCAGTTACAGCATCAGCTGGTTAATTGAGTGACAACATCCACAGGGCTGGTTAGGGAAGGAAACCTTACATTAATCCCCACACCTTTTGTACACCTGTCCCTGTACAACTGTGCTCAGACACAGTTAAGAATTTTCCAGTCTGTCCCACCTCAGGAACCAGCCATCCCCCAGGCTCACCCTATTCGTTAACATCTGGTACGATGACACCTGTATACATCTAGTTCGGCTGGGAATAATTTCCTCCCTTCTCTTCCCTTTCTCCACATCTCCCTTCTCTCTTTTCCTACTGTCTATGATTGCTTACACTCCTCAGGTCCCAGAACAAAGGGAGTAAATTTTTGTCTGCCACCCACAAATTGAGATAAATACATCTCACTGCAGATGTCAAGTGAGATGAGTTTTTTTAATGAGATATTGGAACTGGCACATCTTTCTTCATTTAAAACTGTGATATTCAAATCACAACGCTGTGATGTAGACATCGTCATCCCCCCAGCTGTGCCCTGCTATCCCAGAACAACATACTGGTCTGATCCTATAAACCCAACGTTTTCTCACAGTGTACTCCTCAGACCCTGGAAAGACTCTGAAAACTTTGGGGATGTACCTTCTACGTCATCATCTAAATAACAGCTGTATAGCACTGAGCATAAAATGAGCTAGAAAGAGCTACCTTCTGCCTCTTCCCTCATATAACAGAGAGCCCTTACAATTGCATGTGTGGAAGTGGCATGATATGGGGGAACAACAACATACCAGCAATGAGATGGGGAAGCAGGAAGGATAGGGGTGAGAACAGTAAAATATTTTGTTTCCTCAGAACAGGAATGGAAGAGTGGGTGTTAAATATACAGGATTGACTCACTTTTACTGTCTTCTTGATTAAAGCAAACTTGAAAGAAGCGATCAGACACTGTAGTCTTCTGGAACCAGTGTGAACACAGGGTGCTAATGTGGAAAAAGTCATGGAGGGAGCTGATTCACAGACTGCTCAGAAAGTCCCGTAATGTTCACAATGACAGTGTCACGTCTTATGAGCCTACGTGTAGCCATTTTTCCTTGCCTCACTGTTAAGTTTCCTTAAATGTTTATTAATAAATATCTGCATGTGTTCCGAACAGAAAAGGACAGGACAAGGCTATTATATTCTTCTAAATTCTCTATTTCTCAGCTCCCCTCCCCATGCACACATGAAGCTGATCGCTCAGTGATTTACTTTTCTTGTTTCTTTACAAAGACTGCCAAGAAGCAGAAAAAAGTACTTATAATACAGGGAACCTACAATAATGAACAAAGGTTTGTAATCCTATCTAAAAACAAGATAGATTAATTTCTGGCCGAATGGATTTCATTTCACTAAACAAACCTTCACATTCCAATTTTCCCAAGTCAGGTTCTGAACAGCAGCAAGAGAAGTGGCTTACTGTTTGGAAAATGTAGTAGTGACATACTTGTGAGATACAAAGACAAATCTATATAGGTGTACACAGAGCACCCACGCAACAGGGTATGTGATTTAGCAGTTTCATGTTAGGTGTAACTTTTGGCTTGTGTTCTCAGGGGAAATTAAATATTTAAATCGCTTATTAGTCATTCAAAATAGCTTATATCTAGTCAACTGAAAATGACTACTGGAATTTATTTACTGGCTATTGCTCTGGTTCCTTGCTGCAAACATGAAACAGTTTCTTGGTTTATCTTAACAATTCCTTTTCATCAACACAACTTCAACATTCAGTTCTCCTCTTGCCTATGTGGAACTCAAGAAAGTTTTTTTGGAAGAACTTTTATTCAAAGTTCCCACTAGTGGGAACTTGCCAAGGAAATTAATTTTGAAGTTGTGAATTTTTTTCGGACACATTGCTTTTGTTGAGTCCTTGGACTGCCTCGTTGTTTTGCTTTAACAACCTAGCCAAAAAACTGTCCTGCCACCTTTCCAGGGGTCATAACCTTGTATAACCTGTCTCAATGATGGAAAATTAACTTGCTTTTAAGAATGAATAGATAAAAATGAAACTCACCTATGAGCAGAATTTATGCAAAGAGGTTTTCCCTGCAGTGTGAAGAGCACAAAACTTCCCTTCTCCCAGCTCCTGCTCAGGCTGCCAGTGAAGCTGTCCTCCCAGCTGTGAGCAAGGCTATCAGTGGAACAGCACAGGGAAGGAGGAGGAGGAGATTGTGTTTCAGCTCTTGTGCTCTTTATGGTTCAACTGTGAAGGAGTCAGCCCAGCCCAGCCCAGCCCTCTCCTCCCTCACCCACTCATTCATAAATGAAAGAGATGAGACTGCCAAAAGCAGACACTGAATATGGAGATGGCAATGCACGTGGAGTGGTGTTCACACCCGTACCTACTGTCACAGACACAAACCAGCAGATAACTGCACTATGATCACAGCAGCTGGTGCAAAGCCCGAATACTGCTGGTTACAGCTTACCTAAACACACACAGATGTTGCCTCGTGCTGCCATATTACAAAGTATACAGAGCGTTAGTGTTGTTATGAATATTATTTCCAGAAAGTTGCTTCTAGTGCTTGCTGAGATCAGATCTTCATTATGTCCAAACACAGAAGCTGATCTCTGCACAAGGCAGCATCTTCTCTGAGTGTGCGAGAGCAAAGGCTGCGAGGGAGGGGTTTCTTCCTCTCTGGTCTACACAGCGAGACAGACTGAGGCATAAACAGACCAAAGGGCTTGTCCAAGGTCATTCAGGAAGACTGTAGCAGATGTAAAAGCTGACCTCCTGGTAACTGATGCCACTACTCTTATTCCCACAGGAGTGAAAGCTGCACTATGTGGTATGTATTAAAGTGTCTGACATTCAAACTCAAATGCACTACTTTTAAGAAAACACATAGATACAAATTACACCACTGAAGGTGGAAACAAAAGCTATTACTAGTTCAGGCTCTGAACTAATATATAACTCACCTTATATAGCACTCTGCCGTGCTGCTGTAGGGACACCAGTGACACCGCGTGCTCAGTACAGTGCCTGACGAGTTCCTGTCTGCTCACTGCAATAGGGCGGCAATGCTCCAAGGGCAGCCAGAGGCAGTAAGTCTGGAAATAGGAGCCTTGTGCGGGGTACTCCGAGACCTGTTCTCCGTTTTCAGCCTGGTGGAAAGCAGAGTGACATAAGCCCAGAAACAAAATAGGGAAAAAAAAAAACCAAAAACAAACAAAACCAAAAAAACCCCACCCAACAACAGGGAGAGGATACAATGACATTTGCAAAACTTGGAAATACTCCAGGAGTACCCATGGATAATGTCAGAACCGGCATCAAAAATAACTCCTCATTCCAGACACAGGGAAAGGGCTTTTCAGGTATGACAGGCTACCAGATGGCAGAGCCCTTCCTCTGCCAGGTCTTCTGGCAGACCAGAGATCTAAAATTATCTGTGGGGTTAAGGGACCGCTCTGAGTTTCTGAGGAGGGATGCAGCAGGAAAAAAAAGGAAATTTTTTAGCATGGCTATAAAAGGCTGCAAAAAGCACAGAACGGTCCTTTGCAGGCTGACTGTGCTGCTCTGAGGATGGCAGAGATGCACACAGCATACCTGGCTGAACAGGCAAGGGACAGGCTCCCAGGAGCACAGCCTGAACACCCTGTGCAATATTAAATAATATGAAGGGTTGGTATAAAATTTATCAGGGCTACTTGGAATGCTCCCTCCTGTTTTGTTGTTTTGGGGTTTTTTTTATTTATTTAGTACTCATTTAGTGTTTAGATGTATTTTTATATACACATCTATAAGAATATATACATTAGGAAAAATCACACAGACTGGGATCTTTCAGGAAGCAAAGTAAAACATTTATTCCAGTGCCTGTTAATCCATAGTTATGTACCCTTGGATATTGCTGCCCTATTAGATTTAAAGAATTTATAAAAGATGATATTAAGAAAATGAAGTGCAGTTACTTCCTTAGTAATATGTGCACTACTCTTCAATAAGGAGCGACAGGGCATTGTATTGGACTACTTGCCTTCCCTGAGAGCCTGCCAGTGGCAGAGATCGCTTTGATACCCAGGTCTCATTAGTGCCTGCAGGGAAACCATTTCCACGTCCTGCAGGGTCCAGGCTGCAGGTGGGGAACAAGTCCTGAGAAGACCCACAGACAGTGACTGCCCCCTTGGATACCAGGGAAAGCAGAGACATCCATGGAAGTAATATCGTGGGCAGTATTTCTTTCCTAGTTCCCACCTTGGCTGCAATTCTTTGTCATGCTGAACTGTGAACATGCTTAAAGATGTGTTAGAAAGGTATTAGGTACAGGTGATTGGAATATCCAGAAAGCAGAGCTTGGTCATCAGAGTGTGCTAAAAAGGTAGCACTTGACCAGCACAGCTGGTAAACCAGGCCTCGCAGATGAAGCAGAAACACTCACTTCCACAAAACTCCTTTTCCAAAAATTACAAAGCAAAACATACTCCAGAAAAATCCTGGTTTGCTTTTCTTTCATCCAGCCATTATATTTGGCTTGTCTCAGCACATAGATGCTGTAAAGCAGGTCACTGAAACGAAGGGAGTTGGTGGTTTGGGTCACCTTCCCTTGTCACTTGCAAGGGGTAGACCAGTGTCTGTTGCAGACCACAGCCTCCATCACACACACTCAGCAACTGTATATTAGGACATGTTTAAAACTCTAAAAATGAAAAGTGACAGTTTTTGTAGGCTTTTATCTCCATGAATAATACAGCAGCTATTAAAGCTGACAAATAGCTATTATTTGGTGCAAGTGGCAATTCTTGCTTTTCCCTAGCTTTGGTCAAACCGTTTTAATGTGTGTGATGATTAAGTAACTCCACTGAATTGAATAGCTCCTGGCTTGCATGTGTCACAATCAGAAGCAGCAAGCTTGAAAAAGAGCAGAGCTAAACTGGTGCTATAAATGTCACAGATGCCACAGAAATGCAGCAGGAAGGAAGTAATCTAGACCATCTCCTTGCTCTGAGGTCCAATAAGGAAAGCTAGACTACGTCCTCCAGAGCTTTAGTTTGTTCTCTTAAATTACCATTGAGAACGATTCTGCCTCTCCTCTGGTAACACTTCCATCATCTAGCTAGGCTTACTCTTAAAAAGCTTGCACTAATATAAAAATCTAATCTTCCATGCTTCTAATTCATTTAATTTTTGCTTGTCCTTCTGTGAATGGATATGAAAAAACAGCCTATTGTTACCTTTCCCAATGTTAATCATTTAAACATCTAAGGATTAATCATGCTGTTCCTGAGACTTTTCTTTTGTAGACTAAACAACCCCATTTTTTCAGTCTTCTTCACAGACCATCTTTTCCAGATCTCTGCACACTCACAGTGGTCTCATTTCCAGTCATCAACATCCCTCTCTAAGTATATTCCAGCAGAGGTCCTTTCTGGTGGTATTAGCTCCATTTAATTCCAACTAACTGATCTACGCTTTGCCTGTAAGGGTAAACTTTCCTATGGAAGTTTGATTTAAATCCTTTCAAGCACCCGTTTTTGTGAGGATAGGAGGAAAATAACTAACTTCTTTGCCTCTTTTGCAGTGATAATCCACACGCACATTCCCATTTTATGCAGCTGAGAAATAAGGACTTGCCACTGCTCTTCCTTGCCTCCTGGTACCATCTCTAGAGCCCTTGCAGGTCCAGCTCTTACACTGCATTGAAGGGTGGCTATGCAACGCAAGGCTTCACTTGTTTCAGCTGCCAGTTCAAGAGGGAACACTGCTGCAGATTTCACTGCAGACCTGGTATCTTGCTTTGTCTATCTGTTCTCCTCCTATTTTCTCTTGTTTCTGTTTTTGTTCCAGTCTGCACTGCATCACGTGTTGTTTTTAACCTTTCCCACAAGTCTCAGTTTTCACTCTGCAGGGCACGTGTGCAGTCCTCAGACCTGCACGCCAGGTGCTTTGGGAAGATTCATGGCCCAATATCCTAGAATTTATGTCCAGAATGTGCCCCAAGTAGTGAGCTTGGCTTCAAGTCCACCCTCTGAAAGTCCAAGGTGGCAGTTCTGCTAACCTCCTCCTTGCTTCTCTAAGAATCAAAAACTGTCATTTCATGATTGCTATGCCCAAGACGGCCTCCAACCATCACATCTGCCACAAGTCCTTCCCTGTTTACAAGCAACAGGACCAACAGGGCACCTTCCCTAGTCGGCTCCCTCACCAGCTGCGTCAGGAAGTTATCCTCAACACATTCCAGGAACCTCCTAGACTGCTCCCTCTTAGCTGTATTTTTCCAGCAGACATCTGGTAAGTTGAAGACCCCCACAAGAACAAGGAATAGCAATCTTGAGACTTCTCCCAGCTGTTTCTAGAATATTTTGTCTGCCTCTTCATCCTGGTCGGGTTGTCTATAACAGGCTCCCACCATGATATCTGCCTTGTTGGCCCTCCCCCTGATTCTCTCCCATAAACACTCAACCCTATTGTCACCATCATTAGGTTCTAGACATTCATAATGCTCCCTAACATACAGGGCCACCCCACCACTTCTCCTTCCTTGTCTATCCCCTCTGAAGAGTTTATAGCCATCCATTGCAGCACTCCAGTCCTGCAAGTCATCCCACTGCATTTCCATGATGGTGACTATATCATAGTTTTCCTGCTGCACAATGGCTTCCAGTTCCTCCTGTTTATTGCCCATGCTGCATGCAGTAGTGTATAAGCACTTCAGTTGGGCTATTGGTCCCACCACCTTTTTGCTGGGAGAAGCTCTAATTCCTACCTGACCATTCCCAGGTGTGGCTGTAGTTTCTAACCCACCAATGTCCCTCACATCTCTGCTGCTGCATGAATCTCCATGCCCTGCCTTTACCGAGTCAGCAGACTAAGGGACCTCACTAGCATAAGCATACCATCCCACAGACATTGGCACACCATCCCCAGGCTTACCTCTAAAGACCCTGGTTTCATCCCCTTCCCCCTTCAAACCTAGTTTAAAGCCCTTTTGATGAGCCCTGACAACTCCTGTGCCAAGACCCTTTCCCCCCCTGTGAGACAGGTGTACCTCATCAGTCACCAGCAGGCCTGGTGTAGTGTAAACCAACCCATCACCCAAAACCCCAAAGTTCTGTTGCTGACACCAGGCTCAGAGCCAGGTACTGACTTGCTGGCTTTTCATATTTCTTCCCTTATCCTTCCCTGCAACTGGAATGTTAGAGGAGAACACTACTTGTGCTCCTGATCCCTTAACGAGTTGTCCCAAGGCCTGGAAGTCTCTCTTGATCGCCCTTGGGTTTGTTGCCAGTTTATCGCTGCCTGTCTGAAAAATCAGTTATGGGTAGTAATCTGAAGGACATATCAGGGAAGAAAGCTTTCTCTTTATGTCTTTAACCCAGGCCCCAGGGAGGCAGCAGACTTCCCTGAGAAGTGGGTCCAGCCTGCATATTGGGCCTTCCACTCCCTTCAAGGAAGGAGTCACTTACAACAATGACCCATCTTTTTTTCTTTACTGAAGAGGTTTTGATGCAGGGTGTGGTTTGGCTTAACCTCGACGACATCTCCATGCACACTGAATGATCTTCCCTGATACGGTTTGGTTCCACTCGCAGAGCCTCATACCTACTTTGCAAGGGTACCTGAGAAGGTGGGGGAGTTACTGGGGAGACACGCCTGCTTTGCCAGGCAGGAACTTGTTCCCATTGCCCCCTATCCTCTAAGTTACCTTGTTTGGCCAGGCAGAGAGAGCACAGGGAATCCTCTGTATCATGTGCCCTGTGTGTCTGTGGGGCCTGGCTCAGGGGACATAGGGTGTGACTCCAGTAGTCTATCTCCCTCTTGCACTCCCTAACAGTTCTCAATTTACTCACCTCCTCCCAGAGCTCCATCACTAGGTGGAGGAGTTCCTCTAACTGGGCACACCTCCCACAGGTGCACTCACTGCTTCCATCTGATACTGGCCTCAGAGAAGGGCACAGCCTGCAGCCTGACACCAGAGCAGCACCGTGCTCTCACCAAAGCTCCCTCTGGGAAGCTGCCTCAGTCCTGCTGGGTGGACTCCATGGCTCCCTGGTCAAGCTGACACTGCTCCAGCACACTGCCATGCCAAATGCCACCCCACACACTGGGTGCCATGCTCTCCAGGGCTGCCTTTTATAGGAGTAGGGTGGGTGCCGTCACTGCTGGCCTCTCCCTGCCTCGCCAGCCACCCTCATGCGAACTGCTGGCTCTGGAAAGCTCAGGAAAAGCCCCTTTTTGCCATGAACCCCCACTCCCTTGCAGACGTATCGGCACCCTTGGCAAGTGACATCTCACAAATAAGGTCAATCTCCCAGGCCACCCTTCTACCTCCAGAAGAAACTTCAGGTCTCTGCCCAGGCTGCTGTGCTGGCAGCTGTCAGGTAAGATCCACTCTCCTCCCTCTGGGTGTCTGACTTCATGGGGTTTCCCACCTTCCCATCAGAGCCTGCAGGGCTCCCATTCCCCTAGACTCAGCACAAGACCTACAGCTCAGCTCTGTCTTCCAAGCCAACAGAAAAGCACCAAGCTTTGTATCCAAAAAAACCCAAAAGAAAGCTGAAGACCCCCAGTGCTTGCTGAGCAGAGCGCCATGTGCAGCAGTGCTTTGCCAGCAGCATCAGAGGGCTTTGACAAAACCAGCACCAATGAAAAGCCCTGGCCTGGGGAAGTGCTGCTGATACCATGACAATATGCGAGGCCTGTGGCTGGGGTCACCCGCAAGCAGCATCTTGATTATTCTCTTGAGGTCTCTCATGTGTGAGACTGGCTATTCACGATCTTCCATCCTTCAAATGATGAATCTTTGGAGATAGTCCCAATCCTTAATTATTTTTAAAGATTTTCATTTCTGCTAGTAATGCCTGTTGACCAGGCTTTTATCCCATTCACTGACATGCCCCACAGAGGAAGAGATGGAGTCAGGACATGCACAGGACCCCTTTCGCAGCCTCCTCTGCCACCGAGCAGTGCCTTTCAGTTGACTTGGTAGATCAGTGCCTCAGCTCTATCTCACATTAGCTAGCACAACTCTGGCTGGGTATCAGCCAGGCTCTGCAGAGCTAGAAATGCAATCTGGGGCCAGGTAATTTACCTTGGGGTACTGATGCTTTCATAATTCAACTTACCTTATCCTTTTCCAGGGATCCTCCTTGTGAGAGTGTCCTTCAACAGGTATAAACTCTCTCAGTTGGCACCTTTAGCTGCTACTTTCTGCAAGGTGGAAAAAAGATTGGCAAAACCTTTGGGAACTCAGAAAACCTGAGGCTCTTCTGCCACAAATTAAAGGCATGGCAACACAGGCTGAGACCATCTCAGCTCATCACAGGAATGTGTCCACACCTCATAACCAGCAGGAAATTCTCTCTCTGTCCTCATCACGCTGCTGTTTTCCAAATTCCCTCAACACGTAAATTCAGAAGTGCTCATAATTTCCTATGTCAGCCCACCTCAACAGAGGTAGCAACCTGGAAGGGCAGCAAAGACTCAGTAAACTAGATGTGGACAGCAAGCCACCCCCACAAGTTGTTTTTTTTCACCAGATAGCATATACCTCTCTTGTTTCTTCCTGAGGCAGGGAACATGTTTCATTTGCACTGAGAGTGTAATTAAATGTCTTTTGCACCTAGACTGCAAACATACAAGACAGAGACTTCATTTCACACACTGGGGTTGGAACTCAATGATCTTCAAGGTCCCTTCCAACCTAAACCATTCTATGATTCTATGATTCATGTGGCTGAACTTGGGGCCGTACTAATACTGTACGGTGTCTACATGTAGATTAGCAGTTGTCATCTGCAGAGGATTAAGGACCTGTAGAGGTTGAGTCGGCTTGTCCTAGAGTGAGCCCCTGTGGTGCAGCTGTAGGAACTTGGTTCTCCCCTTTACCTGTAAAGGGAGAAAGGCCTCACTCTTACGGATCCGAATACTACACAGCTGTCCAGGAGTTCTGCCTGTTTCTTTTCACAGTACTGAACAATGCAAAGACACAGAGAAAGTTTAAAATGCAGGAATTTCTATGCAAAAACTATCAGAATGAATAAAAAATTTTGTCAAAATCTAGGAGGCAGAGGCAGTGAAATCATTTGCAGTCATCACAGCTACCCCAGAGTCCAGGCTAGAATATCTCTGTTCTTGCTATCTGCAGACCAACAGACTGAATTCATCCTTTCCCGAGCTGTTATGCCACTAAAGAGATACGGGCTTTGACGTGTGGCCTTGCACCTACTGGTTATGTGAAGGTCCCATGGATGATTGTGGATGTGTTGGGAGTAACCAGCAGGACCCAGTATGCCTGCATGCGTGAACTTCCATTCAGATATGGAAAAGAAAGTTGGTCCCAGGTAAGTGGAGTTCTTCAAGATGAATAGCCATGTGGACTTGAACTCCCGTGCTGCTGCTCTTCCCCCTATTAGCATGGATCTGGGAATTTTAGTTTGAGAAGAACCGTGGTCACAGGGTGGTCCATATGCTAGTGCCCTGATGCAGTGGGGAGATGGGGCCTAAATGCCCTTGGACCAATACTTCAGGGGCCAAAACAGCCCTGGTCTTCAGTAACTGCAGTAGATGGTCAGTCAAAGTATGAATATACATAGTTCTCCAGATACTGGCGTTTCCCATAAAGCATTGCTACAAAGACACTGTGCTAAAAACAATAGACTGGGATTACCGAGTCAGTTCACTTTTGCTTTTCTTCTCGCTTCCGGTTTTAAGATTTGCTTGTAAGTATATTCTCCTTTTCCTGATAAACACTGTCTGTTAAACAGGTATAACCTGTTAGAGTTTAGCACATTAAGAGAACATTTCTTTTGATTTTAGTTACAAAACTTTATGGGGGTGAAATTTGATCCGATAAAGTCTTGTTAGTATCTGTTTTCATTCATTTGCCTGATTATATAAGAAGAAAAGAAGCACATGTTTGTATAGGACAGGGTGGGAGACTGAGAGGAATTAAGAATCTGCCAAGTGTGACTCTGTTACCACTGCTATGGCTGGTTAAATAAACAAAGAAAAGGATCTGTGTTCAGGGGAGCTGCATGTGTATAATAGGACTGGGCTTCAGGAATTCAAGGTGTTTTTTTCAATTAAATAAGCCAAAATAAGCAAGGAAGGAAATTCTAAAACAATGGAAATGATGTGGAAACTCATATTGTTAAAAATACTTAAGACTAAATAGAAACAATATTGTTGCTCAAATGCCTCAAATGCAGGCATTGAAAAAAATGCCTCAATATGTAAAAAGTGATACGGACCTTCTTTAATGCATCTGTCATCCTATCAGTATTTTTAAGGGCTAACAAATTCTTACAGAACTTTAACCATCAAAGGTATCTGCTGGGCCTAAAATGTATAATAAACAAGGAAATTGTTATAAGATCTTGCATTAAAATCCTGCTACAGATAGTAGAATTCTGTATTTATTGTGATGAATAAATGTTTGAAAGACATCTCAATAACTAATAAGTAGATTTTGAAATTTGAAAACAAGACTGGCTCTAGACTTCATGCAAACGTGCATCTTCTGTATCACAAATACCCACAGTGGTTCATAGCACATGGTCTATGATCTGCCTCAAGGCTTGGCCATCATTTTTCACAAACAGAGCAAAATGGAGCAACACAAATGAGCTAAAGGAGGATGTGAGGGAGAGACACAATGAGAAGACAGCGACTGCAGTGTACACTATGGAGAGATGTGAGGAGGGAAAGGCCCCTTGAACTGATGGCACTGGTGTACTTGCGCAAAATGTTCAAGCAGGATGAGGCAAAGGGGTGTGGGGAATGTTAGAGACAGCAGTGGATGAAGAGCTAGGGAAGCATCAGGAAGCACTGAGAACAGATACTGAGATCAGGACAACAAACTGACCTCAAAACTTGATAATGTGAATGCATAACAGAGAGTCTAGCAAGGACAGAGAGGTACAAAGAGATGACATCAGCAAGAAAAAATGGCAAAAAGGTGAGAGCTGGCTGATAGATGACTACAACCTTTAGCAATAGAAGCAGGTATGGAAAGAGCAGAGAAAGCTGGAACTAGAGCTGGAGGGTAACAGGGTACAAGAAGTGAACTCAAGGGTAGGAAATAAAGATAACACTCTGGGTTGAAAACAGAAAGGTCTCTAGTGCTGGAAAGGAGAAGTCATAAAGGAAGGAAAGTTGCTAGAGATAAGGTGGGCTTGACCAGTCTGCGGTAGCTGGTTGCACTATCTGAGCTGTAGGACAGGATCTAGCAAGAAGGCTCCTTTGTTTGCACATTTCATACAAAGAGTTTTCTGCTAATGCACCATGTGGTTGTTCTTGGAAGAAGTGCTTTTAAGAGCATACCAAAACATTAAAAAGACACTGTTCCCCATGAAACACACATTACCTGCCTCCCTTATGTCTCGGCTGTCCAGGAGCTAGATACTACTATGTGAAAACATAAAAGAAAGTAGCAACAGCAGAGAGATCCTTGTGTCAACGAAGGTACTAAAGCTGCATTCTGGAGCATACATACTGGTGCTCTCACTGGATGCTGATTTAAACCTTTTGTGCTCTAACTGATGTAAAACTAGTCTACCTCCTGAGGAGGAACAACTTTACCAGATAGCTGTGAGGTCTAATGGAATTGGAGTACCTAAGCTGTACAGTCCTTCTGCTTACACAATACTATTAATACAGCTCTCTAAAGCATTCTACCCCTTTGTCTCATTTACTTATGGACCAACAAAGCTGTGAGCAAGCTCAACAGACTGAGGAAATTGAAGGCTGCCAACCTTACCTTAATTTTAGTTAAACCCCAACTAAATCGATACAAGGTCTATTCCACCCAGCTTGTGCCTGCCTGTTTTCTCCATTTGCCTTTTCATAGAATCATAAAATGTCTCAAGTTGTAAGTGACCCATAATGATCATCGAGTCCAACACCCTGCTCCTTGCAGGACTACCTAATGCTAAACCATATGACTAAGAGCATCATCCAGATGCTCCTTGAACTCTAACAGGCTTTTGCACTGCAATGTTTGTTCAGAGGATTGCAGTTCTAAAAATCGTTCCCAAGAATTTCACTTCACAGACATTTCCCTGATTCTCAGTATTGCTTCTACTTTCACTCAGAAAAAGCCAGAGGTCCTACAGGAGCACTTTCAAACTGATTGGCAGTTTTCCATCTGTGTAGCAGGCTGAGATGCTGCAGCTGAACATCCCCAGGTAACCAGCAGCTCTGAAACATGCACATCTGTGGATTAGGCATTTTATGGGCTCACAGTGCATACACATGAGAATTCCAAGTTTTGGATAACTAGAGAAAAAAATCCTCTTGCAAAGGTGCCGGGAAGCATTTTCCACGGGTTTAACAAGAATGGGATCATTTTGGTCAGAGATATTTAAAGCACCAAGGGAACACAGACTTCCACATCCCATAACCTTCAAAATACCCTGCCAAATGGTAAAACAATCAGACTAGAAGCACTACAAAATGCTCTCTTTGGTCCTTCACAGACATACTTTTCTACTGACTTCTTGCAGAAAACTCTCTCTTGCCTCCAATGCAAGTCTCCAGAGATGCCTTAGCAGTCCACTGGGGAGTTGTGCTTCTCCAGCTGGAATAGCCTTCTCAAACCCTTAAGTTCTTGCTTAACAGTGTGTTCCCAAACACAAACTGTGCTTTACTTACCATTAATGCATCTCACACTTTCAGAGCATGCCAACTACTGAAAAAGTGGGTGAGGTGATCTTTGACTTGAAAATTTCAGGGATTGTCACATGAAGAAGGTGCCCAGTGGTCCTAGTGTGGTAGCCCAGCTCCACCCTGAAAGTGAAGGCAGCCAGCACCTGATGTTGGAGAGGAGCTGGAGCCTCTTATATTTTACCTGATGATTTTGTCTTAAAGCAGAGGCTGTTTACCTCTCGCGTAAACTCTCATACTGTAAATCAAAAGCATTAAAACACTATGATATTATAGAATCATAGAATTGTAGAGGTTGGAAGGGACCTTTAAGATCATCAAGTCCAACCATTAACCTAACCTGACAAAAGCACTTCTAAACCATGTCCCCAAGTACCACGTCTACCCTTTTTTTAAATACTTCCAGGGATGGCAAATCCACCACCTCCCTGGGCAGCCTATTCCAATGTTTGATAACCCTTTCAGTGAAAAGATTTTTCCTAATATCTAGTCTAAACCTCGCCTGGCATAACTTGAATCCATTTCCTCTCATTCTATCATTTGTCACTAGGGAGAAGTCAGCCCCCACCTCTCCACAACCTCCTTTCACGTAGTTGTAGAGAATGATAAGGTCTCCCCTCAGCCTCCTCTTCTCCAGGCTAAAGAAACCCAGTTCCCTCAGTCGTTCCTCATAAGACTTGTCCTCCAGACCCCTCACCAGCTTTGCTGCCCTTCTCTGGACATGCTCCAACACCTCAGTGCCCTTCTTGTAGTGAGGGGCCCAAAACTGAACACAGTACTCGAGGTGGGGTCTCACCAGTGCCAAGTACAGGGGGATGATCACTTCCCTAGTCCTGCTAACCACACTATTCCTGATGCAGGCCAGGATGCTGTTGGCCTTCTTGGCCACCTGGGCATGCTGCTGGCTCATGTTGAGCCGGCTGTCCACCAATACTCCCAGGTTGTTTTCTGCCGGGCAGCCTTCGAGCAGCTCCACCCCAAGCCGGTAGCATTGCATGAGGTTGTTGTGACCCAAGTGCAGGACCCGGCACTTGGCCTTATTGAACCTCATACCATTGGCCTCAGCCCATCGGTCCAGCCTGTCCAGATCCCTCTGTAGAGCCCTCCTACCCTCAAGCAGATCAACACACCCACCTAGCTTAGAGTCATCTGCGAACTTACTGAAGGTGCATTTGATCCCCTCATGCAGATCATTGATAAAGATATTAAAGAGACCTGGCCCCAGCACTGAGCCCTGGGGAACACCACTTGTGACCGGACACCAACTGGATTTAACTCCATTCACCACCACTCTCTGGGCACGGCCATCCAGCCATTTTTTTACCCAGCAAAGAGTACACCTGTCCAGGCCATGAGCAGTCAGTTTCTCCAGGAGAATACTGTGGGAGACGGTGTCAAAAGCTTTGCTAAAATCCAGGTAGGTAACATCCACAGCTTTTCCCTCATCCATTAAGCAGGTCACCTTATCATAGAAGGAGATCAGGTTTGTCAGGCATGACCTGTCTCACAAACCAATGCTGACTGGGCCTGATCACTCTGTTCTCCTGCATGTGCCATGTAATGGCACTGAGGATGATCTGTTCCATGACCTTCCCAGGCACTGAGGTCAGACTGACTGGCCTATAGTTCGCTGGATCCTCCTTCCAGCCCTTCTTGTGGATGGGTGTCACGTTTGCCAACCTCCAGTCAGCTGGGACCTCCCTGGTTAGCCAGGACTGCTCATAAATGATGGAAAGTGGCCTGGTGAGTACTTCCACCAGCTCCCTCAGTACCGTCGGGTGGGTCCCATAGATTTGTGTACCTTCAGGTGCTGAAGCAGGTCCCTCACCATTTCCCCTTGAATTACAGTGGCTTCATTCTGCTCCCCATCCCTGTCTTCTAGCTCAGGTGTCTAGGTAGTCAGGGAACAACTGGTCATCCTGCTGAAGGCTGAGGCAAAGACGGCATTAAGTACCTCAGCCTTTTCCTCATCCTTGGTCACTATGTTACCAGCCCCATCTACTAGATGACAGAGATTATCCTTAGTCCTCTTTTTATTGCTAATATATTTATAGACACTTTTTTTGTTGTTCTTGACAGCAGAAGCCAGGTTTAGTTCTAGCTGGGCTTTGGCCCTTCTAATTTTTTCCCTACATAGCCTCACTACCTCTTTGTAGTCCTCATGTGGCCTGCCCTTTCTTCCAAAGGCCATAAATCCTCTTTTTCTCCCTAAGTTGCAACCCTAGCTCTCTGTTCAGCCAGGCCAGTCTTTTTCCCCAACGGCTTATCTTTCAGCACATGGGGACAGCCTTCTCCTGTGCCTTTAAGACTTCCTTCTTGAAAAACATCCATGCTTCCTGGACTCCTTTGCCCTGGAGGACTGCCTCCCAAGGGACTTTGTCAACCAGGCTCCTGAAAAGCCCAAAGTCCGCCCTCTGGAAGTCCAAGGTAGCAGTTCTGCTGACCCCCCCCTCCTTGCTTCTGCCAGAATCAAAAACTCTATCATTTCATGATCACTGTTCCCAAGACAGCCTCCAACCATCACATCCCCCACAAGCTCTTCCCTGTTTACAAACAGCAGGTCCAGCAGGGCACCTTCCCTAGTTGGCTCCCTCACCAGCTGCGTCAGGAAGTTATCCCCAGTACATTCCAGGAACCATCTAGACTGTTCCCTCCCTGTTGTATTGTATTCCCAGCAGATATCTGACAAGTTGAAGTCCCCCACGAGGACGAGGGCTTGCGATCTTGAGACTTCTCCCAGCTGTTTGTAGAATATTTCATCTGCCTCCTCATTCTGGTTGGGCGGTCTATAATAGACTCCTACTACAATATCTGCCTTGTTGACCCTCCCCCTGATTCTCACCCATAAACACTCAACCCTACTGTTACCATCGTTTAGTTCAAAACATTCATAACACACTCTGACATACAGGGCCACCCCACCGCCTCTCCTTGCTTGCTTATCCTTCCTGAAGGGCCTATAGCCATCCATGGCAGCACTATAGCCATCCCACCACGTTTTTGTGATGGTGACTACATCATAGTTATCCTGCTGCACAATGGCTTCCAACTCCTCCTGTTTGTTGCCCATGCTGCATGCATTAGTGTATAAGCACTTCAGCTGGGCTATTGGTGCCTTCTCCTTTTTACTGGAGGAAGCCATAATTCCACCACTCCCAGACTTACTCCTAAGGAGCCTGGTTATGCTCCCTTCCCTTTTCAAATCTAGTGCCAGCATGCCGCTTTCAGGCTTTTTGCTAGCAAGCCCAGATCTATCCCCATCCCCCTTCGAATCTAGTTTAAAGCTCCGTCAATGAGCCCCGCCACCTCCTGCCCTAAAACCCTTTTTCCCCTCTGAGACAGGCTTTTACCATCTGTTGCCAGCAGCCCTGGTGTCTTGAAAAGCAGCCCATGGTCAAAGAACCTGAAGTCCTGCCGATGACACCAGTCTCTCAGCCAGGCATTGATCAGCTGGCATTTCCTATTTATCTCCTCATCAATCCTAGCAACTGGTGGGATAGAAGCAAACACTATTTGTGCTTCTGATCCCCTAAGCAGCCATCCCAGGGCCCTGAAGTCCTTCTTCATTGCCTTCAGGCTTCTTCCTGAGATTTCATCATTGCCTAACTGAAAAATCATTAATGGGTAGTAGTCACCAGGCCAAACTTGCATAGGGAGTTTCCTCAGGACGTCCTTAACTCTGGCCCCAAGAAGAAAGGAGACTTCCCTATGGATTGGGTCTGGTCTACATATGGGACTCTCCACTCCCTTCAGAATCAAGTCCCCTACTACAAGGACCAGTCTTTCTTTTATTACCGAGGATGTTGTTATACAAGGAGTAATCCCTCTTGGCCTCGGTGACAACTCCAAATTCAGTGAGCTGTTGTCCTTGCCATCCTCTGGTCCCCTTTGCAGAACATCATATCTGTTTTGCAAGGGCACCTGGGATGGTGTGGGGGTTACTTGGGAAGCACGCCTGCCACACCGGGCAGGGACTTGTTGCCACTGGCCCCTGTCCTCTGAATCTCCACGTTCAGCCATGCTGATAGAGGGTGGGGAGTGCTCTGTACATGGAGTTCTGTCTGCTTGACATGTTTCTTTCAGGGAGGGCAGGGTGCAACTGCAGTGATCTATCTCTTGCTCACACTCCCTTATACTTCTCAATCGACTCACCTCCTCGCAGAGCTCCATCACTGAGCGAAGGAGTTCCTCTACCTGGGCACACCTCCCACAGGCCTGCTCACGGCTACCATTCAACACTGGCACACCCTGCAGCCTGACACCTGGGTGGCAGCGTGTTCCCATGCAAGCTTCATCTGGGTGGCCACATCAGAGCTGCTTGGTGCGGAGCTCAGGGATGCCATGGCCTTCTGCTGAGTTGTTACCATGGCTTTCCTGGCCGGGTCGAGAGCCTTTCAGCAACCTACCATGCAAAATGCTGTATGCACCCTGTTCACCCACTCTCGCTGCAGTGACACCCTGGGTGATGCCCACATGCTGCCTGCGTGCTGGGTGCGCAGCTCCAGGACCGCCCGTTTAGAACTGCCATGTGTGGTGCTGGCTCCGTCCCTGCCGTGTCAGCAGCCCACACACGAGCTGCCGGTTCTGGCACGAGCTAGCTGCTTTTCCCAGCTTCCAAAGGTCCCAAAAGAGTCCCTTGCTGGCCTTTTCCACCTTGATTTCCTTCCCCAGTGCGGACTTACCTTATATTAACCTATTTGATTCCATAAGAGCCTGGTGCAATGAGCATCTCCAATAGCTTCATTTTTCCCTTCCTAAGCCCCCTCTCCTTTAGCATGACTTTCAGATCACACCATAGGGTGTCACTCACTGAAGAGGGAGCTGCGTTCCTTCTCTTTTCCCTTTGTGCAATACATGCTTTTCCATATTTGATTCCATAAGAGCCTGGTGCAATGAGCATCTCCAATAGCTTCATTTTTCCCTTCCTAAGCCCCCTCTCCTTTAGCATGACTTTCAGATCACACCATAGGGTGTCACTCACTGAAGAGGGAGCTGCGTTCCTTCTCTTTTCCCTTTGTGCAATACATGCTTTTCACGGGCTAATGCCAATGCTTAGGTCTATTGCTCTTCCTCATTCTGTTATGCAACACATGCATTATGTACTTTGGCATAGCCTCACCATCAGAGCTACATAATCGTCAGTTATGATAATCTTTGGTTAAAAACATGGAAGTTTTTTAACTAGAGCTGATCAGAACAGCATCTGGGAATGATAGAGAGCTAACATTAGCTTCCATGGCATTCTGTGCTTTGTTTTGGACATGTTTTAGGTTCCTAGTTTCTGTGGAATAACCACATTTTCATTGTCCTGTTCTCAGTAAAAACTAATTTCACTTCCCCATCACTACCCCCCAAAAAAACCCCCACCGGTCAGTAAACTGTCCCTTCCATGGCTTCAGCAGGGGTAAGCACAGGTAGTCTGCCACTGGGTTGCCCACTCTTCCATGTTACTCTTTAATGTGATTCTTCACAATCCTCCACATCAGAACTAACCTCAACTTTGTGTCGCACTTCATCAACTCACATTTCACTGTCTTTATGGCCCAAGTTAGCCTTTTAAGGACTTCCCCATTTGAGAAGCTTTTAAACAGCAGCTTTCTTTTGTATACTGTTCTCTTCATACTTTTGAAGAAATCGCTGTAACTGGAAAAACACCAGTTAGTTTTGCAAAACTTGCCATAGTTTCTCCCAGTCACCTTAAACTCCTGCCAGTACTCTCTTAAATCGTAATTTTTTCACCACTTTCTAGCTGATGCCATTCTCTTAGTTCTTATGGCAGCCTCTAGTACCAGCTCTGAAGATAGACCTCCATGGCCTAGTCTATTTCTCCAGTCTAGCATCCCTTCGTGATGATAACTTCATCCATTATTTTTAGTAACTGAACTATTTCACTCTGCAATGTTAGGTCAGGTTAATTCTGCCTAGTACTGGCCATTTGTAAAAACATTCCAAGTTTTCAGTCTTGCCCTGAACATCTCCAGTGCTGCCGAGATCTGATATTCCATGACTCTGATGGGCAGAGAAGCAATGGTTAGGACAAAATTTTTTGATGAAGCATATCACAGCTGATCTCGCCCCCACCTCTTCCTTTCATATAGAAATTAAAAATATAATTTTGAATGCTCTCAGTACAACTGGGTTCACGTTTAACAACAACAACAAAAAAATTGTGTAATCTCTTTACATCCATTTACCATCCAGGTTTTAGTCATTTCACATGAACTAACGATTTCTGGAGCATTTCGTCCATGTTCTGTCTTAAAGTCATTTACCTTTGGCTGAACTTCTAATATGCCCCCAAACATCTGCATGATCAGAAATAATTCCCAGCCACATGGTGTTTCTTGATGTGTCATTTTTCTAAGCTAAGTACTAGCCATTTTTACAATATACTTACACTTGGAACTTCCCTCATTACAGAAAAAAGTAAATTCTATTTTTTAATTTTTCTGGAGATCTCATGTTCTGAAGTCAATTAAATGAATTCAGAAAAGGTCTGTTTACTTTATGATCAGCTTCCAAGTTTGAGGAACAGCTGGAGAATATCTAATAGGAACAAGGTTTCCACAACAAGCTTTCTCTGTAAAGGACCTGGGATTCGGATTTCTTAGTAAGGAGATACTCTGCCACTGCAGAGCTCGCAACTCCCTAGAAGCAATTTCCACATCAGCCATTTCTTTTACTTCAAGCATCATCATGCAGTGCATGCAATTTTAAGCAAAATTTGTTTCCTCACGTTAAACACCTTCACCGACTTCAGAGCCTGAGCACGCTGCAGGCAGCGGGTGCTGCTGACAACACAGCCCTTGGTTTTCTCAGAAACCTGTTGGCTGCTTAGCTGCCTCCTTGGGATGGGATCCCTGTCAAAAAATCTGTCCTTTAACAAAAAACATGATCTAGAGAATTAAAGAGCCACCTATACAAACTGAGGCACCCCATTATTGAACAACATTACTCGAAGCGTTACACCCAGAACTGTTCACAGCACTATTTAGCACACATAATTCAGTCACCAGAGAGCACATGCTTCCCCCCGTGTCAGGAAATACCAGTGTCCTACAGGCCTTTGCCAGGCAGAGCTAGGAAAAGCCCATGTGCTGAAGCCTGGGGTACCTTTTCCCTGGTGCTCCATATGTCCCGGTGCATGGCTGGAGCCGGCAGCTCGCCAGCTTGCTGCTGGCACTCCCGATGGCCAGGCCTGGCCGCCTGCTCACACACGGCAGGTCTCAGTAGCCTTTGAAGTTGTGCAAATTGAAACAGCCACTATTTCATCACAGTTCCTCTCTACTTCTTAGAAGGAATCAAGAAGTCTGAAATGGTCAGGCAGCTCTGCCCCCTCCACTTTTTCCTCACAGAATAAACCTCTCCCGGCAGCTCCTGCCGCCTCACAGCAGCTCTACCTGCCCAGCTCCGCCAGCCCAAAGGCAGGAGGATTTGCTCATTACGCTCTCTCTTTAAACACAGTTGACTTCTCTCCCACGTTAGCTTTGCCACACAGAGACATCCATTGATCCTACTGATGACTGCTCAGGACACCCCAGAAAGGCAAAGAGTAGCAGCATCTTAGCTGTGGGCAGGCCTTGTTTTCCTTCCCACCTCATTTCTTACCCAATGGTGGCTCTTGCCTGGGAGCCACTGCATCTGTCAAAGAAGAGTTGAAAACAATTAATGAATTGAGCAAATTGCAAAATGACAGCACCTGCTGTGGCAGGACAGGCACCTATACCAAAATTTTCCTTAATGTTTTCAGGAAGGCCCAAGTGCTACAGTATTGTGTGTTTCAACAATTGTTCCATGTTATAATGTCTGTGTTTAAAATTATCCCATACTTGAAAGGTACTATGTGAGTATTAAGTACATTTTTATTCAAACTCACTAGAACTGAGAAAGTAAATAATTGTAAATAACTCAGAAAATGACAACTAAGAGGTAAGTGACTGGGCAGGTATTTATAGCAAAAGCAGATCTACAGGAACTGACAATTCACAGATCAATTCCTCAGCAGTCCAGCCTGCAGGGCAATCGAGCACATGCCTCCAAAAAGGAGCTGAAACAAGGGAGAAATACCAGTCTTGGGTGATCTGGCCAAGAATCAATGTTGAGAGGGAATTTCTGGAAGAAGGATTTCAGTTTACCAAAACCACTCAGTATGTTCTAAAATTGCCTTATACCACGTAATTTTAAAGTTGTTGCAAAACTATGGTTTGCAATTAAAATAGTGGAGAAGGCAGAAAGTTCCTTTTCCCATTCTTTCCATGTTAAAAGATGAATAATTTCTCACTTTTGTAAGGCATCCTGAGAGTTAAGCACAAAAGAGATTGTACAAAATGCAAGCTTGGTCAAAATTGACAACATGGCACTGTCTGAAGTGGTCAGAGAAGCATAAAAATCTAATGGTCTGATTCTACAGTGACCTGGAATTCACTTAATTTGCATGATCAGTCCTCCTAAAGTCTCAGTAAGAAGGCTACAATCAAACGGAAGAATTTCTGGTCCATCTTTTGTGGCAATATAAAAACCAAATGCAACTCTGCCACACAGAGATACAAATCAGTACTGAGGCTTACACAAGCTATTGCAGCCGGATCTCCATCCAGCACCATGAATTGTGGTGGGGCATTTTTGCCTCAAGGAAAACAACTACAACATCCATCTATTTTATTTTAATCTTTATTATAAGCAATTTTGTAGTTTCCAGAATGGGATTACTACATACTAGATAGCAAAACCAAAATCCTCAGCTGAATCAGTTTTAGCTTTTATTAGATTAAATCAGAACTAGCAAAACAAATTCTTTTAAAGGATTTAGTCTATTGCAAGAAAAACAGCTTTACAAACTTGTAATAGAATTAAAGATACACATTTGATCATATATACATAAGAAGCTGATGGCACTCTGGACAGAAACATACAAGGAACTTCTTTGCACATAAATGGATTTTTTAAAGTATATTTCTTTCACATGTATACAAAATTATTTTTCTTTCAATACTGAGCGAAGT
The DNA here is from genome assembly GCA_017639485.1 of Pluvialis apricaria. Taxonomy (NCBI): domain Eukaryota; kingdom Metazoa; phylum Chordata; class Aves; order Charadriiformes; family Charadriidae; genus Pluvialis; species Pluvialis apricaria. The sequence goes on along the minus strand of CM030012.1, from coordinate 19,575,244 downwards.
TCTTGGACACATAAACAAGGACTTCTAAGAGACAGAATCCCACATATCACTTAGGATGTGGGCTGTCATGCACACAAGGATGCAATAATAAAATTTACACAGCATTCCTATACAATACTTGAGCTTCTTATATACATACTTAGAAGACACTTTTGTACATGAGATACCGTCTTTGCAATTGAAATGGCATCTTCCCTGAAAGGCTGCATTATTTCCAGTGTTTGTATAAAAGATAAAACAATTTTCAAAAGGCAGCACCACTTGGCTTGTGGAGTCAAGGATCCGCTGAGCTGCAGCTATAGTGAAGGCAGTGGGGTAATTACACTGGCCTCTCTGTGTTTACACAGTCCCAGCAGGGAAGGTTGAGATGCAATCCTTGAAGTTTACAGGTGACCTCTATAAAATGTGGCTTTGGCAAGAAGAATTGATTTTAACAGATCCCTGGCTAAAGCCACACACTTTTGCTCTTCAGCTGTACCGTTAAGCTACTTAAGCCAAGTATCTGCTTCTGTCTTTTGGGGAGAAGTTTGGCTTTTACACAACCTTTTCTGTATGGTTAAGTTATTTATCAGTGGCAGGGCTGGGTTCAGCACACACACACATGACATGTGAAACTCTTCTTTAATGTATGTGCACAGTGCAGTGATGACAGGGGAAATTAGGCTTCCACTTTCTTTTAGGCACAACAGTGTCAAAAGATGGTCTGGGGTTTTGCTCCTTGTTTCTCTTCATCATACTTTGTTTTACTAGAAAACAGTACCTGGAGAACACTCAGAGCAGCATGCAGGTGATGCCTTTCAAGACCTGGCACAGTGTTTAGACAAATGCTACCCGGATGTCAGCAATGCCAAACACACATACTACTACCTGCATCCATGGATAACACACACCCATACTCATACCAAACCCCCTGCTGATCACCTGGGGGTCCAGAGACCGGGGACTGCTGTTGGAGCTGCTTCCTCTCATAGTCTCCTCCACAGTCCCAGTGCTGCCTTCTGGCAGCTTACCCTGGCACTTAGTAAGTAGGGCATCACCCTGGAATTGCCCTAGGGAAACGTTTCCCTCAGTGTTGCTGGAAACAGCTCTGGCAGGGGACACTGTGGCCACCTCCCCAGTATGAGGAGCTGGCTTGGGTTTGACTTTAGAGGGAGCATGTGATGGGGGTGAGTAGTGTTGCCCAGGGTTCACATGTTCCTGTTGCTGCACATTCAGACTGCTGGTGGATGCAGCAGGTGAGGCAGAGAACCGATGGAAAGAGAGCAGCCTCTCATCCTTCCGTGGGGCCAGGAAAGGTGACTTGCACCAAGCTGCTGACAGCGGGAATTGACACCTTGCAAGGAACTTGCCACCTTTGCAGACTGTGGCTTCTCTCTCAACGTTGCCTGGGAGCTTGTTGGGACAGAAGCCCATCACGGTCTGACTGACAACGTCCTTGCCCCCACGCAGGTCTGCTGCTGACTTCTGAGGGCTCTCCTGCCTGTATGTCTCCAGGCCAATGGCTCTGAGGTCTGCAGAGGTTAAGCTAACTGCCCTGCTCAGCGACATGCTCCTCCTGCTTGCGGTTACAGGCTGCTGAAGCTGTGCCATCTGCTGCATCACACTGATGGACTGATGCTGTGGCATGTGAGGAAGCTTAAGGGACCCCTGGGAATTTGCCAGAGGCTTAGGTCTGACTTGTCTGAGGTTTGGCTTCAAGTAATTTCCAGGCTTAGCTGTTCTTCCTTCCTTGTTAGCAATGGTCATCTTTTACATTCGGAGCATCAAGTCTACTGGGCATCTTAGCAACCTCCTGCCTGGATGGCTGAACTAGCAGGTTCCCAGTAGCTGAAGGCTCATTTTCTTTCCTAAAATAACTGCTGAGCAAGTCATCGCTGTTACTGGAGGTGTCCTGGTGTGAGAAAATATGTACATTCCACATTAATGACAAAACTTTTTGTTTAAAGAATCATGCAGAGCTTTGTGTTCAGATAATCTTCCTTCTCACTTAATTCAGCCCAAACACAACCATAGATTTTATATTTAAACTGAGGAACAAAGATAGAAATGTTTACAACAGTTATAAATCCAAATCAAGAAGTAACATGCTCTTCATAATTAGATCATGCCAGGTTTGTTTGCCAGATTGATTGTCATAAATTTTAAAGGTCAATTTCACTTGCAACCTGGGCAGCAGCTCTTTTACTTCCTTTCAGATCAGCCACTGCCACTGTAACATAAATATATTAATGACATCAACCATTGGCATCAGGAGACATCAATGATTGTCTGTCGTCTTCAAGAATAAAGTTCTTCAGGATAACACGCTACTGTAACTTCAGGGATATAACAGGAAAGAATACCTTGGGGAGATGTGTTAGCATTACAAGAAAGTTTCATTGCTTCTCCATTGATTCCCCTCACCTCTAACAGTCAATATACTATATGTTAAAAGCTGCATATACAATATAATGAAATGTACAAAAAATCATTATGAAAATGAAAATATGATTGCTTGCCCACAACTAACTTGCAAATTTCAAGTCAGACAATTAACCTGTAAGTAAAAGAAAATATACAATGAATATTTCATGGGGATCGTCCATGCAATCCAAAAATGGTGATGTTTGATCAGCTGCCATTGGACTATTAGTGTAAGGCATGCTCAGAATAGTCAAGGGACATGCTGTCTTCATGAAAAACATGCTGTAACAAGCTCATGGAATTTATTTTTTTACTTTTCCCTGGGGAGTATGTTAAAGCTTAATATATTCATTTCACGAGCGTTCCAAACCTTTCTTCCAGTCACAAAACTCATTTGCTAGAAGTGACCACCAACGGTAATAGTGCAGCGGGAAGATATCTATGCTTAACTAAATGTTAAAGTGTTAGGGTTATTTTTAACTTCACTTTAAACTGCTGTTACACACATTAACATTACAGAATGACTAGTCCTCCAAAACCACGCATGTTTGTGAACAAGCACTGGAAATACTTTATGCACAATTAATGCAAGTGATCTGGCAGCCTTTAAAAGAACAGCTAAGAGTTACATTATGCTTTGATAGGTATTAATATGCTAGCAAAAGCTGTGGTAAGTTGGGAGCTGTTGCCTTCATAGCAAGAACAATGGATACTCTGGGTATATACAGTGAAGCAGATCTCCTGTTTCCCCTGCCTGTTCTGTGCCTCACGCTGTCATGACATGAATGACTGAGGACTGATTTGAGTGACTGTGAAGGTTCCTGATGGAGGGAAGGACATGGGGAGTAGCAAGAGGGATACACTGCATCAGCTTCTAACAGAAATTGGTGCAACGAAATCATTGCACTCTCATTTAAATTGCGCCAACACTGAAAAGGAACAAGGATGACAGAAAGAATGAAAATGGAGACACGGTCAGGTAGTTACAGAAAAAAAAACAATCAAATTTTAAACATCTCTTAAAGCTAAATAAATAAAAATTTCATTTTAAATTAAAGATAATTTAAACATATCTTAAAGCTAAGATAATAGGAGGTATATTTAAATATTGCTCTGAAAATTTAAGAACCAGAATTTATTGGTGCTATAAAATGGTACAGGTCTGTTGATTTCAATACTGTTACCAAGGCATTAATGAAATAGAAACATCTGTTCACTTACACTATCAATGAATTGTTCTTAAGATATTAACATGCTCGATATTGCAGTGCCTCACTACTGTACTGTCTGAGCAGTAAAAGACAAATGCCATCTAGAAAACAAACACTTTTTCTGACAAAGCACTTCAGCATGCGACATATTCTTGCAGTTATTGAACCAACAGCACGGTGCCAGCCAGCACACAAACACACAGCATGGTGAAAGCATCGAGATCTTCTTTCTGCAAGAAAAAGATTCTTTCTCAAACATACTGATGGTATTTTCAGATTAGGAGATGGTTTTAACAGCAGCATATTTTGCACTTCAACTGAAAACTAAGTTAGGTTTCATTTCTAACTACAGATTTAGCAGCTGAAAATTACACAGAGAACTTATCAGTTCACAAATAAAAATACCGGGAGCTGAGAACTGATGATATAATACAAAACCTTGACCACAAGTGTTTGATATTAAAAAGCCCCAGCAGTCCAATACATAGTACTTGCAGTTAATTATCTGCCTGACTTGCCATAGCTGATACACGAAAATAAATTAGCAGAGTGCTGCGTGTAACTTAATCTTGCCTTAGTTGTTGGAACTGTTTCATTCATTTTGTGAGATTCGATAGTTCTCTGCAAGTTCCACACGTATGAACAAGGATCTTCTTGTCTTTCCTCGTTTCCCTATGCCCTCATCACCCTGAATCAGCTTTGAACAGTTTTTTGACATCTGAGATGGGCTATCTAGCTCTATTTACTTACGCTTGGTGGAGACAGCCTGTTGCTCTCTTTCAAGAACTCTTCCAAAGTTACCGTTACACTGCCAGGTGAGACAGACCTTTGCCTGCCTGCATAAGACTGGGATGGAGTACTCTTCTGAGGTATATCATAAGAGATCAAACCATTCCTGTGGGAGGAGGACTCATGCCTGCTGTTAGGGCTTAAGATGGCAGAAGCAGGGTGAAAGGGATAGGTGTCTCAGAGAAAGGCTGGTGCCTCTCTGCTTGGCGCCATATCTTCACTGCTGAGGCTCTTGGTTCTACCATGGACATGATCTAAGGAATCTGAGGAGAAGCATAAATATTATTAAAGACACTGTTCTTCCCTCATTTCAGTAGATTTCTCACTGAGGTAGGAACTTTATCATCCAGGGCCATTTTCACACTGGCTAGGTGGCATTTTTGACCTTATTTTCTTCTCCCACAGAAATCAAGGCAGTCAGAACTTTGAAAAATCAGGACTAGTAAATGTCTTACAGTCTTTAATCCCCTGTGTTAAATGAGCACAACTAGTTGTCCAAAGAATTGGAATAACACAGATAGTAAGGGGGCCTCTTTACCACCTCTGTGCCACGAGAAGATCTCCCAGCCTTGGCTGTGTGTGATCTACGAGCCACAACCTTCCAGTGGGAAAGCAGAAAGGGTATTTTTCCACAGTGTCAGGTCTCCTGACATCCTTCAAGGATGCACAATTTCAGCAAAAGCAAATCTCCAGAGCACACAGATTCTGTACACAAGCTGTGTACAGAGTAAGAACAGCAGAGACCTGTTGTCATAAAAGGAGTCTAAGAGTGGCCTGATACTTCCCACAATATGATGCCAGTCAGACTGAAGCAAAACTAGACTGCCTGCCTTAAAAGCCACCCCTTGCCAGAATCAATCTTAGAAAAATACTTCTTGCCAGCAATTTTGATTCCCAGGACAGCCGTGTCCAGATTGCATAACCATTACAATTTCAAAACAAGTCTTCAAATTTAATTGGAAGCAAAATGGCATTTTGCACACAGTTTCATGGAATTTCACTTCCTGTTTGCCAGAACTCAGCTGTAAAAGCTTTACCTTTCAAACTGAGAGGTGAACTACTGCTGGAAGCATTTCTACTGCTCTCTAAACTGTTTGGCCTGGACACTGACAAACAGAAAACAAGCATTGAACAAGCAGATCTTATGTTCCTCTGATTCTCTAAGAGACTTGGCTACAGTCTGCCTTCTGAAAATAGGACCTGTGCAACTAAGTCACTTTGAACACATTACCAACGTAATATACAAAGGATGCCAAAGTCTGGACAGAGTAGAAACCATTTTCATTTTTCAAGTGAAGTTGTTCAGGATCCATCTTGTTTTTCTCACTTATTTTTTCCACAAAGAAATATTTTTTGGGGTTTGCTTTTACAGCAACTACAAACAAAGTAATGTGAATACTGAAGAAGTTCAACAATAAGTTGCTGTCTCTGTCTCAGTTTGGTTCTTCGGAAGGAGCTGGTAACCAGCCTGCAAATTAAGTCTTCCACAAATCTCTAAGCAGGTAGTGCTGCTGCACGAGTGTTTCCACTGTGCACCCACCCCCATTTTTTTTTTATTGCTGTTTCACTACCTTAGGGAAGGAATTTAACACTGTCCAGAAAAATCAGCAACAAATCTGTAGGACATGCATTAAACGGTCTGTTGCTGGGGCAAGGCAACTTATCTCAATGTCAGCATTGTTTTTGAAAATTTATTTTTGGGAAAATGCCAATTAAAAGCTTCTCAATAGAAAACCAGAAGTACTTAGACACACATTCCCTAAATGGTGTTGCGTTACTACATCTCATGTTAATTTAACTAAAATGCTCCAGGACCGTTCACGTGGATGCAATGAAACAAACCCTAATGTAGAGGTTTAGTGCATTTGTACAGGCTACAAGCTTACCATGCTGTCTGGTGCTCGCAAACTCCACCTCAAGGGACTATTCACATAGATTATCTTCTGAATTATAGCCTGAAAAGAGCACAAAAGGCAACATTAAACACTGGAAGGTTAATCCTTCAGGTCAGTCTCCAATGCATTCTAGCAGTGTAGAGGACCAAGGTGATCAAGAGTGTTTTATAGAGCCAACACTGGAAGAGCAGCCATCTCGTAAACACTGCTGTGAACCATTGAGCAGGGAAGCACAGGAGAACTGGCATCCAAATGTGGTCTGTCAAGTTGGTAACATCACAAGAGTAAGGAAACCCTGTATCTGATCAATTAAACCAGATAAAAGTAGGAATGAAAATACTAGTGCTACGTCTGTACTTGAATGCCACTAGAAGCTGTGTTTCACCCAATCAGGAACTACACAGTAGCCTGACTTGTACTAACAGCTGGTCTATCAAATGCACCACACACCTTTTGGTCCGCTCTGGAGCCTGGAGATGGGGGTGGAAGTGTGCAGATGAACAGCTGAGGTCGAATAATTCCTGGGACCCAGCTCCACACAGCAGTGTTTTGTCACAGAGTCTGCTGAGATTTCAATATTATCATTGCTGCTTCCGTGATGGGAATTCCTCTTTTGACTTAGGTCCATTAGCACTGAGGGGGAGAGAGGTAAATAAATACGAGTCAATGAAAAATAGATTGGGAGTTTTGTATTTGCCCATACAAACGTGACAAGCAGGCACAAAGAAACTGCACATCAGAGGTGCCAATTTTGCAAGCTTTTCCATAACCAGTTCAGTATTGGATAGGAAATTTCTGCCACCAGTTTTTCAATCATGTGCGCTCTCTGTAAAGTGTGGGAGTGACAAGGGCTGCTTAGTGCCAGTGGGAGGGTTGATATTATACATGCAACAATTATCATGAAAGGAGGAAGAATAGGAGCAAAGACATGAATGCAGAAAAGATAAGTGAGGTATGAAATTCCCATAACATTATTTCTTGCAGGTACATTTTATAAGCACTTACTTCAGTAATAAAATAGCATAAGGGAAGAGTGACAGAAGTCATGCTCTTATTCAAAGAGAAATAATGCTGATTTGGAAATTACCTAGCATGATGTGCATACTAAACTAATTGCTTTCAGGTTTAGATCTTTGCTGTGTTAAGAGCTCAGTCTCTACAAGGTTAAAACTCTGCTGCTCTTACGATGCTCTGGTGCAATGATTTTTAAGTGGAATTCCTGGGATCTTAGCACAAGAACAACAAAAACTACCTGCTAGAATATTATTTAGATTCAGAAAGCTGAAGACATCTTTCCTAGTGATGAGGTAGGTTAATTCACATCTCATAATGTGGATGTAATGCTTTAAGGCACACATTAAATAGAACAAGATTTAAAGAATTTACTATAGGAAACACTGTTAATGAGATGCAAACTAGTTTTATATATATTTATATAGAGTACTTGCTTAATTAATAGTAACTAAATGATGAAAGCACAGCAGAGTGCAGTGGTCAAAATAAAAAACCTGCACAGAAAACGGACAGATAGTTGGTTCAAAGCACAGAGCAGCAGCAAAGCTGTATTAGAAAAATGGACCAAGTTACTGTCATCTTACATAACTCCTGGAAGATGACTTCAGAAATAATGTTTTCTCCCACAGTCAGCGTGGGCTCCACAGCATAGGGCTGGCACTTTCAGAATTGAAGTTTATGGCATGCCACTTTCAGAACTGAAGTTCATGGCATGCCTGTAGGGGCAATTACTGGCTAAAGCTTGCCATGCAAATCTGTATTTCTAATTGACTTTGTAGATGCACTTAACACCCTCCATAGATGCCAGAATGATTAATGGACCAGGAGACAAACATTCACTACAAATCCCAAAATGGGCAGTAACAGGCTGTTGTGCCAGTGTCCTTGGTTGTGCTGCAGAGGGACCACTTCTCAGAGTGAGAAGGGAGGTGAGATCTTATGGCCTCTCTGCTGAGCTCCCCGTAGCGTATTGCCCGTGTTGCATACATTTCTCTAACACAGACTGGGGACTGGACTCACACATTCATTTCAGAAGCCACCAGGTCATGACTCTCAGGCAATAAGAATTCTGGGCAATGGGTGAAGGTTATTCCCAATGTTAAGAGAACAAATCTACTTTCTTCTTCCAAAAGAAAAAAAAAATGTCAAAACTGAAACAGCAGAAACTGAAACTTTAGCTCAATTCAAGATGAATTTTCATAGCTGGAAGTGTGAAACCTTGCTAAACAGCAGGTTTGAATGCAAACGTCAAGACACTTTGCAGAGAATAATTTTCCCAGTAGCTTCCACTCTATATTCAAAGCTAGACTATATAAAAGCAAAGATGTTAAAAACCTGCCATTTTTAGCATTTAGTGACATAGAATATTGAAAAAATCTCCAGGATTTGAGACTACTTATATATTATATTTTTATTTTAGTAGGACTACAACATTGTAGAAAGCATAGTGACAGCAAATCACTGGACATGATGCAAGTACGTGATTGCAAGAAAATATTGGAGTGCATAGCAACTTCCCTTACTTATAACATGCACCACAGCCAACATACATCTACAAACTGTATGCCGTGATGTCCCCTAAAGATGTGCTGCGTTGAAGAAATAATCCACAGTGTGCAATAGTGATTATTAATCTTCTACAGGAAAACTTAAGTCCATGTTCACTAATATGTGCTTATATTTGGAGTATTGTAAAGACATGCTGAGTGTTTCTATCAAGGTGTGTGTTCTTTTAAGGCACATGGGCTTTTTTGTTTGTTTGTTTAAAATATTTGTCATAAATAAATGAAGATAAATGCTAAAGAGAAGGTGGTAGAAATCTCCCACTTCTGGGAAAGAAAGAGCTTCATTAGGAGAGGAGGGGATGTCAGAAGATGACCGGAATTGAAGCTGATTAGAGAGAGTGATGATTTGATGGAGATTTTGCTTCTCAAAAAGGCAATCTTCTTACACTGCACAGCTAAATTGTTATCACCCAGGTGTCTCAAAAAGAAGAAAAAAAAGTTTAAAACCCCTTGTAAGTAAAATTTAACACATCTTAAAACAGATTAAAGACTACACAACCAGTAAAAAACAAAAAAGGCTGAACAAAGACTAACATATACATTTCAAAGACTTCAAGGTTGCATAGTTAATCACAGTTAATCTGACTCAGATTAACACATATACATAAAATCTAAGAAATTAGTTAGATCAACCAAAACATTTTTACTTAACAGGTCAAAATCAAATAGGTGTGCATGTTACTCGGTGATAATATACTCAAATTTCCTAGAGGTCTTCTGGGCTTTGATACTGGTGCTCATCATCTCAGCATAAGTATGTTTGGTAGAACATCAAAAAAAAAAAGAATGAAGCCCCAGAGACTTTCTGCTACCTCTGGCACTCCATGAGGGCTTGGTTCTGTGGAAACCCAAGCCCAAATTCCCAAGTTGAACTCTGGATGCGTGTTAGACATTTAACATGTCCTGGAATCACATGGATCACGAGATATGCATTTTTATTTTAAGTGAATCAATGACCTGGAAGAATTAGAGTGGAGAAAGGGAAATATAAAACCCAATGAAAATAAAAACTTCAGCCAGACAGACACTTGCAGTAGTTTATAACTGTTCTACCCTCCTCAGCTGCTCCCCTTCTGTTTCCCATACTCCCCAGTGGGAAGATAGGAATTATTATTTAAGGATTGATTTAAAAACTGTTTCTTGAAAAGTATTCCTGGAGAACAATGATCTATATATAGAAGCTGACAGAAGTGGTCTCAATGGAACAAGCAAAGCTTGGGATACTTATTACCTTTAATAAAGATCACCGAGTATTTATTTTGAGGAACTTTCTTTTAAATTTCCCATAATTAGGAACACCTGATTTAATGTATGAACTAACTAAACAGAAAAATAAATCATCCCATCTTCCTTACATTTGCCCTAAAGCATTCAAAAAATAATTTCATCAATTTACATTAAGAAATTCTTAGTTTGATTCAAAGTCAAAACACGGTACCATCCTCAAAAATAATTAATTACAATAAATGAGCATTGTCTGTTATTTCTTTTGCAAGTTCGCCATCTCCTGGCAGTGGCTGTAACACCAGCTACTACCCATTTCGCGAACAGCTGCTAATGAACCATAATATTAATATGGTCCAACTTTAAACCGCTTTGTTACAAAACGCCAGTAAATTAAGTATTTCCATCAGCTTACTCAGGAACATGCGATACATTCAGGCAAACTAAGAAACTATACACAAAAGCTGAAGGGAGTAGAAGTAGATAAAAGGAACGAACCAAACTAAAACCAAACCAAAACCAAACCAAAACACCACCACCCCCAACCCCCCATTTTAGTTTACTCAGCTTTTTAATTCAGGGTTTTTTTGCTTACTAAAACTTTTAGTTTACTAAAGAAAGGGATATGAAACATAATGTGATGTAGTATTAACATACCCTATATTTTAAATATTTTAAAAATATTTTTTAAATGTGTTTTAAATATATTGTTCAGCTCATGAATTTAGGCTGGGCATTCCTTACTTTTGTTTGAAAAACCTCCAGGGTTCTCTCACTCTTCCATAGTTTGGCCCTTGGGAGGTATTTTCTTGAGTTTCCTGTTGATGTCTCAGTTTTTGGGAGGCAGATGAAGAGTTTACTGTCTCTGGGGATTCGGAATGCCACGGAGGGCTTTCTGCTGCTGATTTCAACTGCTCCCTTGTAGTCTCCCTCTTTGGCTTGATTAGTTTGACTTAGGCTCTGGCTTCAATGCAGTGATTTTTCCTGATAAAGCAGGTTTTGTGAATGAGATTCCTAAAGCACTATAAGAAATACTCCCTGAAGAAGTTTACAGCTGTGCTAAACCCATCAAGCCATCCTACATTCTTGTTTGTTTACTGTCATGAACTGGTTGGAAAGATGCAGCATGAATTTCACAGAGCTTGAGATCCATTTTTCTCTCAAAGTCAAAATTATTTTACAGAAATATTTCTTCAGCATGAGAAATGTGAGAAAGACAACCGTTCCTCTGCTGCAAATCTAAACTACACATACAGACTCACATAAGACACTTTAACAGTGTGAAAAGCTCTACTACAGGAACAGACTAAGAAGGAAAGATGAGAAAACTGCTTTAAGGATGAACATTCTCTTTGCTAAGGCTATCAGTCAGAACTACGTCTGGTGGAATTAGTTTGGCTGGGTTTTTTTGTTCTTAACGTATTTTTTTAAGTCCTTTCTCTCCAACGGACTGCTTATCCCCTTTGAAAGAGCAACTTTGGAAGCTCCTATTGCTGCTTAGTCACCATATTGGGGGTCCCTCCCCCATGCTAGGGACTAGATGATATTCATTAGGGCAAAGCGGCGCTTTTCCAATTACTACTGTTTCAGATTCCAGTATTAAAACAGAGGACCCCACATGAGGTACTGTGCTCTACATTAACACAACCTGCTGTAACACAACCTGCTGCTTCAGAGAATGGCTTGCAGAGTGAGAATGAAGAGGGAACCGGAGAAGACAATGTCTCTTATTTCAGATGAAATTTCTGTTATCTCCAGTTATGGAGAGCACTTTCTCACCCTCACAAATCTGTACAACAATAGCAGAACTGAAGCCATATAGGACTTACTTTTCTGGAGTAGGATAATAAAACTTGTGCTGATCCATTATCTTCTCTTCGAGTGTTTCCTTGTGTCTCCTTAAGGCATTCAATTTATCACTGTGAGGGGGAAAAGCACATTCTGAACCATCTGTATAAAATTAAACACAATGAAATAATTGAAGAATAAAAGCCACCAAGAAAGGAAAGAGACTGAAATATCTTCCCATTGCATAACCTTCAGAATACTACTGAGCTCACTCACTGTCTGTTTAGAGAGGGCAAATGCAAAAAGCCTACCAAACTTGCTAATGGGTGATTTTTGTGCCATAAGTATGAAAGGTGAAAGAACAGAATAGATTGGTGCTAGATTACTGACTAATAACTCAGGCAGAGTTTGTTTTGTGGGTGTTAAGATTAATTTTACTTTGTTTTTTTGAAAATTTGTTTGCCAATTGGTCAGTCATTCACAGATCACTGACAATTACTCAAGGGTTAAGATCCTTACATAATTTGAACTTCTTGTCTACATGATAACTGGGTATTTTATTCCTGTTCTGCTTACTTTGTTGTAACTAGAGAAATAAATAATATTTGATCTTTTTAAAACGACTTTGGTCTCCTGCGAGCACTTTCAACAGTGCCATGTAATCTTACTGGTTTTTTTACTCATTATTTTATTAACCTGCACAGTGGATGTTAGCAAATCTTTTTTCATTCAAGTAGTAGGTCTAATGTACCTCCATCACGGAACTGTCAGACACCTGGATAAATATGCTTAGAGTACATTTGAACTGTATTCAGCCAATTTCAGCAAACAATTTAGAACATTTCAACCATATAATCCTGTATTGAAATAAAACTCAGTCAGTAACTCGCACATCATCCTGAGGTGCTTAGACTAAAATTCTTGGGATTAAGAACACTCATCTTCCTTCTTTCATACCTATAAAAGAAATTCACTGCAGTGAGAACAAGATTCTTTGTAAATGTACAGTATGTTTAAACAGGGTATCATCTCAAGCATGTCACCCTGTGCATGGGGGATGCAGCAATGTATATTGACACTTGCATCCTTAAAACCAACATAGAATCATCAAACTAGAGAATGTTTTGGGTTGAAAGGGACCTTAAAAATCATCGAGTTCCAACCCCCCTGCCATGGGCAGGGACACCTCCCACTAGACCAGGTTGCTCAAAGCCCCATCCAGCCTGGCCTTGAACACTTGCAGGGATGAGGCATCCACAACGTCTCTGGGCAACCTGTTCCAGTGTCTCACCACCCTCAGAGTAAAGAATTTCTTCCTAATATCTATTCTAAAACTACCCTCTTAACATTACCACCCTTTGTCCTATCACTACATTCCCTGATAAAAAGTCGCTCCCCATCTTTCCTGTAGGTCCCCTTCAGATACTGGAAGGCTGCTATAAGGTCTCCCCGGAGCCTTCTCTTCTCCAGGCTGAACAACCCCAACTCTCTCAGCCTGTCTTCATAGAAGAGGTGCTCCAGCCCTCTGATCATCTTTGTGGCCCTCCTCTGGACTCGCTCCAACATCAGAGGAAGTATTTCTTATAATGCAAATGACAAAAACTAGATGAGTATGAATATTTGGTATTCTTCAGGAATCTAAATATAAAATGACTCTCATAAGACTAAATTTTTGTTGCAACTCAGCTATTTTTCAACCTCTTCAGAAACCTTTGAGAAGTAACACTGGGGTTAGCATTCCACCTTTTATAACTAAGTTTTCCACATGGGTTCATCTATATTATTTGAATAGAGCTGTGCTTGTCCAGGTGTCTCCTGAACATCCCTTTGCAGTAAGGCAATGTGAAGAAATTTTATAGCTTCTCCCCATTTACATATATTTCCTCCTAAACATCCCTTTTTCTAGCCAGATGTCAAGTAGACCTATCATTCCCCTGCCTGTCCTTCTACTCCTGATAGATGATTTGTATTCTATGTTTGTCTAGATGACTTTTTTAGGTTTCACAAGTCAAATCTCTAGTTTCTTACTGTTTCTGTTCTTCATGATCCTGCACTTTGTTCTCCATGTCCTGCTCCAGTAACATCTGATTCTGCTGGCTAAGCACCTGTGTCTGCCTCAGGAGATGATGCTTTTCTTCTTCCAGATTTCCTTTTAGACGCGACAGCAGCTATTAAACAACATAGATTAATCTCTCCTCTGCATCTGGCTTCCCTGGAAGCGTACCATAATCAAACTAACACAATAGCATAGCAACCTAGGTTACAAATCGATAAACTTCAAAGTATATGGGAGTGTTATTATGACCACATAGCTTGACCTTTTATATATAGTGTGCCAAAAACTTCACACAATGAATGTTAGCACTCTTACAGGAACCCAGCAGTATACCTACGTATAGCTACTCACCTCACAGTGGTTATTCAGCTTGGTCAGAGAGATATCCATGGACCGGTGCTGTTCTTTCAGCTCATTGTAACGAGCCTACCAACAATTTAACTTCAGCTGAGAGTTGTTCAAGGAAGTTTCCAGCTCTTTAGCGTGTGAATGCAGCCCTTGATACTCTGCCTTTGGTTAGTTGTGCAAGAAATTCATCCTAAACACAAAGAAGCCAGCAGGCTTATGAAGGACACTTCATAGGAAGTACCTCACATTCAAAGAGCACACCATAGGGTGCAGCAGTCACTAAATCAAACATTAAGTTCCAAAGACTAACTCCTAAATATGTTTTTGTTCTGAAAGTATAGTAAAATTTTATTAAGAAAGTAGTAATAGCATTATAAAATATTTCAAATCTAAAATAGAACTGAAAGGAAAATAGATGAAACATAAAACTGCTATTTCCTCAATGTGTGAGAAACACACCACAAGCTTATTTTGAATGAGCAAAAGTCCCAGGATCAGACCATGTTTGAAGCACCAAATAACAGTATTTGTTGACAGTGTCCATGAAGCTGTTAATCTTAAATAAGTTAAACAAAATGATCAAATTAACAAGACTGAAAGTGAGAAAAATTAACAGACACATTAATGAAGGTATTCTGGAGTTACAGTTAGCACAACACAGCAAAAAAACTGTGTATTTTGCATAATTGACTTTTTAATGATATATACAATAATTTAGCAAGGGAACCATACCTGGCCAGTTCCTCTCTCAGCTTCTGATTTTCCCCAATGGTTATTGCGTTTGATCTCCTCTCTTGTTGCAAAACATCTCTCTCAGTTTTTAAAACTATTTCCAACTCTTCCAATTGTGCCTTGTGTTTCATAAAACTCTTGTATCTGCAAAAAGATGAGTAGCATACTCTCAGCTTTCATTCAAGCATTTTTCCTCCTCTAGTTTAAGACTTTTAATAGGTAATACCACAATGACCAGAAAGGATTTTTTTTCCCTGCCTGCTTAGTTTCATACACATTTGTGTGGTTAAACATCTACTAAGGCTGAAGAATTCCACTCTATGCATGGAAATTCAGCTTAGTCTATAAGTCAACAGGAAGACCTTTAGAAAAAAAATTGCATTTTTTAAGCAAACTGGAATGCAATTGCAAGAACATTATTTCAATCCCAGATTCTGATCCTTTGGTAAAAAGCATGCAAATCTCCACTGTGAGTGGAAACCGCACCATTAAACTGGAATCCCATTCACAAATAATTGTCAGTAGCAGCTTTCAAAAACCTGACTAAAAAGCAGAAAACAGGAGCCAAAAAGCAACAAGAAAGCAGTGGAATGAGCAACAGTTTATTAGTTAACAACCTAATGCATATTAGGTTATATGCATAGGTAATAGCATCCTGCATAGGTAACAATCTCCTGCATATTCCAGACAGATGATGAGGCTAGTATCAGTGAGTTGACAGCAAAACACCTTTAAGCAGGGGCTGACCCACCTTGTTCCCTAGTGAGAAACCCAAGAGCAACACCAGTGCCCATGTCCAGGCTTCCACTGTTACGTGATTTATACAATCTGTGCATAAATCATTCAGGGTGGGCAGACAGGCAGAGAGAGACGGCAGATGCCATCAGCTCTGTCTTTAATTTCAATAAATAACAGAGGTGTGGAACAACTCCCCTGATACTTGGCTCAGGCATCGATTAGGCACGCTCAACCTCCCTGGGCTACTACACTGCCTGCATGAGGAAAACGCTGCAAAGAACAAGGTGGCTTGAGAGTGAAACCACTTTGCAAAACAGCAAGCTGTTCTCGGAATTTATATTTTTTTCCTGTGGTGGCCTCTGTCAGGGTTTGTGCCCATACACACACACACCACACCAGCAGAAGCCACTGGGAACACTGTTGCACTGATTGCCAAAAGTCATCAGCACATCTTTCTGTGATTGTGGTAAAAAGATATTGCCCCAAAATAGCCCTGGGCAGATACACCTGTGCCACTCACAGACAAACACCTTTTTAAGCAGTTTTAAAAGAGCAGCTAGGTGGAAAATGCAGCATTGCTTGAAAAAGCTTGAGAGAACAAGCATCACCTCTCTGTGACTCTTGTCACAGCAGAGATGAATGCAGAGCAGAGTTAATCTGCAGTCATGAAAACTTAAAAATAAAAACAAAAGCAGCAGACAGCACCAAATACATTGACTGCTGCCAACTTGTTTTTCTTTCGGGTTACCGTTCCTCTTATCCCAGGGTGAAACTACAGCCTATCCCAAATTCCAGGCCATTGAAGGGCCACACAGAAAAGGACCTGTCTCCCAGACAAAAGCTGCTTTTTGCTATTCATTCCCAGTAACAGCAGTGGAGTTTATTAACCTTATTCATTTGTTTTCTTCCTCCATTCACCTCCAGGACATTTCACATTCAATGTCTGTACAACAAATGGAAAAACCCAAAAGCAGAAGAAGGTTTCACATCCAGCTCCAAGAATGATTTAAGACAGACTGTGTGCCAATCCAGAGCCTGAGAAGACAAACCCCACAGTCACTCCCTAGGCAGAGATTAACGTGGCTGCCTCTGCAGAAACTGTGCTGGGAATTCTTTTGCCATTTCTGTATGATAGGGCTACTCCGTTCAGTTTTATCTGAGCCCTCGATTTTTTAAAGAGGCCTACTCAGAGGCAAGCAGTATACCGGTCCAGTTTTACCAGCTTGGCCAAGCTCCACACGCTGCCTTTGAGCATAAGAACCCCTGAGGTATACCGCAGCTGCTCCCCTAGATATTAGGTGAAATGTGAGAAAGAAGAGACTGCAAAAATGCAAGTGGTTCTGCATCTCTGGAGCTCTAACGAAATCCCCAGCTTCCTGGGGAAACACTGTGGAATCACAGGGAGGGTGCAGGGAGCTGACAGCTCGCGCAAGGGCGGTTGAGGAGGCAGGGGCAGGGCCATGAGCAATGGCAGCCACCCCTACTCCCCTAAAAGGCAGCCGTAGGGAGCGTGGCCACCAGGACGGGCAAACAGGGCATGGCGTGGCAGTTCACGCAGGAAAGGCACGGGAAGCTCTGCCAGCTCAAAAGGGGAGTTCAGCTGGTGAGAGGGAGCTTAGGCAAGGTCTCTACCCAGCAGAAAGCTACATATGTTCCCTGCGCTTGCCAGAGTAGATGTAGCCACACAGAGCTCCTATGGAAACACGCAGCCACTCAGGCCTCAGGCTTCAGGGAGTGCCATGACCTTAAACGATTAATGGACGGTAATAGGGAAGACAGCTGTGTGAAGTGTGACCAGGTGGATGATCTGCTCAGTCTGGTGGCAGAGCTAAGAGAGGAAGCAGAAAGGCTAAGGAGCATCAGGGAGTGCAAGAAAGAAATGGACTGGTGGAATCATGCTCTGAGCTCCCTGAGAAAGAAACAGGGACAGACACCAGAAAAAAAACCAAGATCAAAGCGATCCTGTATTTCCCCCCTGCCAGGCTGAAGGCGGTGGCCAAATGGACAGATGTGAATGGAGGCAAGTCTGTGCTAGCAGCGGCAAGCGATCACCCTCCTTGCCCACCTCACCTACCCAGGTGCCTCTGTACAATAGGTATGAGGCTCTGGATGTGGAAGGCCCATCAATGGATGATGGGGATGACAGTCCAACTACATCAGAGGAGTTGCCAGGACCAGAAAGGCCTACCCCCCCATATAATGACTACCTCCACAAGGAAGAAAAGATGGGTGATAGTTGTAGGCAACTCCTTTGTGAGGGGAACAGAGGGTCCAATACGGCAGGCAGACCCTCCTCTTAGGGGAGCCTGCTGCCTCCCTGGGGCCTGGGTTAGGGACATCACTAGGAAACTTCCTAGCCTGGTACAGCTCTCAGAACATTACCCAATGCTGCCCTTCCGTGTGGGTGGTGATGAAGACGCAACACTTAACCCAAGGGTGATTAAAAGAGACTTCAGGGCTTTGGGATGGTTGGTAAGGGAATGTGGGGCACAGGTTATCTTTTATTCTCTCTTCCAGTTACAGGCAGTGACATTGGAAGAAACAGACGCACTCAGTCTGTTAATATCTGACCCTGTGGCTGGTGTCACCACCACAATTTTGGGATTTTTGACAATGGTATGGCCTACATGGGACCAGGCTTGCCAGCATAGGGTGGGGTTCATCTTTCTCAAAGTGGAAAGAGAGGCTTTGCTCATGAGCTAGTGGGGCTTATTGACAGAGCTTTAAACTAGACTTGGTGGGGGAGGGGGCTATTATCAGGCTTGCCTGTGACAAGCCAAGGGGTGGCACACCAAGGTTTGAGGGGTGAGACGCTAGCAAGGGCCCTCAGCCTATTGCTCTGAGATATGCTGGGTACACTGCAGCACACTCAAAGTCTTATTGAGGCGAGTCAGGGGCTCCTGAGGCAATAGGAGTCACCAGGGAAACACAGGTAAAACGGCTCAAAGCAGCTCAAAGGAAGGCCACCTGGAGAGCAGCACAAAGGAATTCCAACCACTCCAGCCAGTAAATCAGTTTCAATGGGGACCCAGCTTAAGTGCCTCTATGCAAATACACATTGCATGGGGAACAAACAAGAGGAGTTAGAGATGTGTGCATACCTCCACGCTATGATCTTTTTGGCATCACAGAGATGTGGTGGGATAGCTCCTATGACTGGAGTGTTGGAATGGAAGAATACAGGCTGTTCAGGAAGGACAGGCGGGGAGACAAGGAGGGGGTGTTGCCCTCTACTTCACGGACCAGCTGGAGTGCATGGAGCTCTGCCTGGGGATGGATGAAGAGCTGACCCAGAGCTTATGGGTCAAGATTAAAGGGAACACAGGGGCAGGTAATGTTACAGTGGGGGTCTGCTACAGGCCACCTGACCAGGATGCTGGAGTGGATATCTCTATAGACAGATAAGAGCAGCATTGCATTCACGGGCCCTGGTCCTCATGCAGGACTTTTACCACCCTGATATCTGTTGGAGGGACAACACAGTGGGGCACAAGCAAGCCAGGAAGTTCTTGGACTGCGTCAATGATAACTTCCTTCTCCAAGTGGTAGAGGAGCCAATGAGGAGGGGAGTATGCTGGACCTTGTCCTTACCAAGAAGGAGGGACTAGAGGGGAATTTCAAGCTCAAGAGTAGTCTTGGCTGCTGATCATGAAATGGTAGAGTTCAAGATCCTTAGGGCAGCAAGGGGGATGCACAGCAAGCTCACTACCCTGGACTTCAGGAGAGCAGACTTTGGCCTCTTCAGGGAACTGCTTGGTAGGGTTCCATGGGATGATGCACTGGAGAGGAGAGGGGCCCAAGGAAGCTGGTTAGTATTGAAGGATCACCTTCTCCAAGCTCAGGAGTGATGCATCCCAACAAAGAAGAAGTCAGGCAAAAAAGCCAGGACACCTGGCCATGGATGAACAAGGAGTTCCTGGACACACTCAAAAGTAAAAAGGAGGCCTACAGAGGGTGAAAGCAAGGAGGGTAGCCTGGGAGGAATACAGAGAAAGTGTCTGAGCATCCAGGGATCAGGTTACGCAAGCTACAGCCCAGCCTGAATTAAATCTGGCCAGGGACATCAAGGGCAACAAGAAAAACTTCTTTAAGTATGTCAGTGACAAAAGGAAGACTAGGGAAGATGTGGGTCCTCTCCAGAAGGAAACAGGGGACCTGGTCACCCAGGACATGGTGGTGTTCCTCAGGGGTTGGTACTGGGATTGGTACTGTTTAACATCTTTGTTGGTGACGTGGATGTTGGGATTGAGCACACCCTCAGCAAATTTGTTGATGCCATCAAGCTGTATGGTGTGGTCGACATGCTGGAGGGAAGGGATGCCATCCAGAAGGACCAGGACAGGCTTGAGAGGTGGGCCCATGTCAACCTCATGAAGTTCAACCAGGCCAACTGTAAAGTTCTGCATGTGGGTCGGGGCAATTCCAAGCACAAATGCAGGCTGGGCAGAGAAAGGATTGAGAGCAGCCCTGAGGAGAAGGACTTGGGGGTGTTGGTGGATGAGAAGCTCAACATGAGCCAGCAATGTACAATCACAGCCCAGAAGGCCAACTGCATCCTGGGCTGCATCAAAAGAAGTGTGGCCAGCAGGTCAAGGGAGATGATTCTTCCCCTCCCTACAATATGTAATTCTCCACATCAGGGATTCTGTTTTTCCAGTGAGATGAGTTTTTCCAGTGTCTGCAGCATTAGGCTTCTTCAGAGTAAGCCACAAACAAATGCTCAAGGATCTGCTAGTAGTTATTACCTCTCCTTTCTAATGCTCAATATGTAAAGCAATTTTTAAAATGCAGCAAAGAGCCCCACCTTTCTGTGTTCGCTGAGACAGTCATCCAAACACCGCAAAGTCAAGAAACTGCTGCTATTCATGGTAAAAGGTCCTAACATACTAACTAACTCTCCCTTTTCTTGCTGAGTCAAACCCACATGTCTGTGGTTTGCTGGGCTATGATAGGCCATTTCACTGCAGTTACACACAACCCATTATTAAATCCCCACTGCAGTGCTAATACTGTGCAGGTAGAGCTAAGGGAGGATTAATGCAGTTTGCTCAGGTGCAGAACATATTCTATATTTAGAATGCATCAGACTGAACTCCACAAACCTGGGGGACCTTGGCTGTACACCGTGTTAGGAGTCCACAAGCTAACTAAAGTTGCTGTGGAATTTTCTAGATGAGCTGCAGTCATATGTTTGTGCAGAAGTGCCTTAAGGAAAAAAACTGTGATTACACTGCTGTCACCAACTGAGAAAAATCAATTGCCTTGGAGCTGGGACAAGAAAAACCCAACTCTTAGACACTGCACAAGCAAACTTCTTGGCTGCACTGAGCTGCTCTGGGAAAATTTAGCAGGTGGTACACTCTAGCTGAAATCAAAAGTGAGATATTTCATCTTAGCAGTTAAATGTTTCAGAGTGGCAGAAGAAAACTTTTCCTACAGCTGTTTCTCTAACTTTCTCCCCTCTGCTCCCTCAGCCAGCTGAACCGCACATAGCACATGATGGAAGGCAAACAAAATGCACACACACAAAAAGTGTCTTGTCTCTTTTTTCTGACAGCCAAATGGAGATACAAGCTGCCTTTGGACAAATCACATTGATAACTATCTTTTGAGACTGATCTTCTCAGAAGGACGCTGCACTCTTAAAACTGCCAAAATCAACCTGCTTTGAGTATAGAAAATGCCACCATCTGCTGCCCTGCAACGTCTCTCACTGGCAGTCATATTTCCATAACAGCCAGTCCAAATTGTTAATGTTTACAGTGGTGATCTGAGCACTTATCAGTAGGGATAAATTATTTTCAGGAAACTATCTTTTCCTTAGGCTAGAACTGTTTAATAATTGATACTCATCAAGAAAAGAAAGAACCCAGCAAACTGCCTCCACACACCACAGTGTGATAATCTCGCAAAGCCTGAATCAATGGGAACCATTAATTAGTCCGAGAGAGATTTGATAAGCAGGAGCAGTGGCTGTGTATTCACTTACAGATCATTTAGTTGACAGCCAAGTAGCTGTCCTGTTACACAGCCTAGTGTGTATTTTAATCAAAATAGCTTTATTTCTGTATTTTATCAAAATCTACAGTACATTGTATTGCCAGCTCCTTAGTCTTTGGGAAAGAAAAGTTTAATGCCAGTTTGTAGTGCACCCTCAAAAATCACCATTGAGTTGCTCTAAACCCAACTCATGGTCTTGCACAGAAACTGAACCTAAATACATACATTTTGAGGAAAATCACTGAATTGTATAAGAAAAGTTTTGAGGGGTAGGCAGAGTGGCATTTACGTAGTAGTACATTATATATATTGTTAGATACATGCCCAATTGTCAGAAAATGATGGCGACCAGAGACTAAACAATAAACAGATAACTCTGATTTCACAATTCAATTGAAGGGCATGAAGCAAAAGCCTTAGACTGTGAGAACTAGAAGAAAATAAGTAATTAGTGAACCTTAAGTTCACCTAAACTCAACAATATTTACTGCATCACTGTGTCTGGGGACAGCCCTTGTAACAAGTCTGATGTCGGTAGATATTTAGTGCACTGATTGTATATGTTGCTTATATACTTCAATTGTGGGTGATAAATAAGTAAAGTAAACCAAAAAAACATCTCTGAACATGCAAAAGGAACAGTTTGAAATGGGAAATCCCCATCAAAAAAATTAGAGCTAATCCAATGTTGTCCTTTAAAACTGTTCTTTTTCTCAAGCTAAGTTTATTTTTTCAAAATTAAAGTAACGTTTAAGAGTATCTGTTTCCACCGGCAACTTTAACATTTTGTCTGAAAGTGTGAAAATTGTGATTGGAACCCATTGTTAAAAAGTTTCCTGAGAAGTGACTTGTGTCCTCTTCCCATTTCTTCCAAGCTCTTTCACGGGCATGGCATTAGCAGAAAAAAAGAGCAAAGATCTTTTATTCCAGACCTGCATCTTCTGGAATAACACATCTGGGGTTTTCTGCATTGATTTTAAAAATTTATCTCTAAATAACTACTTTATTAATGAAGATAGCTAGCAGACATTAGCTACAGAGACAATTTCCCTCTTAGCTTGGAGAAACTCAGACCTCAAACTAAGCTCTACCTTATGGGCCTCATCTTTACATCACTACATCGGCCTACCAATACAAACATTTTCATATTAGCTGTTGTCTTCTCCACACTACTATAATCACATACAGTCTTCTGGCACAGAGATGCAAGGCTGTCCTGACCTGGAGTTTGGTTGCCTGCGTTTGCAGGGCAGTATTGCTCTCCTGAAGGAAGACATTCTGCTTCTGTAGTGTCAGGATCATAGAATCATTATGGCTGGAAAAGACCTCTAAGATCATCAAGTCCAACCATTATCTAACTCTACCAGGCCCACTTCTAAACCATGTCCCTGAGCACCATGTCTAGATGGCTTTTAATTACATCCAAGGATGGTGATTCAACCACTTCCCTGGGCAGCCTGCTCCCCCTGCATCCAATAAAGGAGGAAGATTCTCCCTAGTCCTCCTTTTGTTGTTAATGTATTTATAGAAGCATTTTTAATTGTCTTTCATAGCAATAGCCAGATTAAGGTCTTGTTGGGCTTTGGCCCTTCTAATTTTCTCCTGCATAGCTTCACTGTGTCTTTGTAGTCCTCCTGAGTAGCCCACCCTCTTTTCCAAAGTCCATAAACTCTCCTTTTGTTCCCGAGTTCCAGCCAAAGCACTCCGTTCAGCCAGACCAGTCTTCTACCCCGCTGGCCTGTCTTTCGGGATGTGGGGGTGGCCTGTTCCTGCAGCTTTAAGACTTTCTTCTTGAGGAGTGCCCAACCTTCCTGAACTCCTTTGCCCTTCAGGACGGCCTCCCAAGGGACTATGCCAATCAGTCTCCCGAAGAGGCCAAAGTCTGCCCTATGGAAGTTCAAGGTGGCAGTTCTGCTAACCCCTCTCCTTACTTTGCTGAGAATCGAAAACTATTGTTTCATTGATCCCTATGCCCAAGACAGCCTCCAACCATTACGTCTCCTACAAGTCCTTCTCTGTTAACATGTGCAGGAGGGCACCCTCTCTGGTTGGCTCCTTCACCAGCTGTGTTGGGAAGTTGTCTTCCACACACTCCAAGAAACTCTGGGACTGTTCCCTCTCTTCTGTATTGTATTTCGAGCACACATCTGGGAAGTTGAAGTCACCCACAAGAACAAGAGGTAGAAACCATGAAACTTCTCCCATCTGCTTATAGAGTATTTTGTCAGCCTTGTCTTCCTGATTGGGCAGTCTGTAGCAAACTCCCACCACGATATCTGCCTTGTTGGCCTCCCCCTTGATTCTTACCCATAGACACTCGACCTCATCATCACTGTCATTAAGTACTAGACATTCATATCTCTCCCTGACATAAATGGCCACTCTGCTGCCTCTTCTTCCTTGCCTGTCCCTTCTGAAAAGTTGGTAGCCATAAAATGCAGCACTCCAGTCATGCGAGTTGTCCCACCACGTTTCTGTGACGGCAACTATATTGTAATTTTCTTGATGTACAATGGCATCCAGTTCCTCCTGCTTGTTGCCCATGCTGCGTGCATTGGTATAGATGCACTTCAGCTGGGCTAATGATCCTGCTGCCTTCTTGGAGGGAGAAGCCCTAATTCCCACCAGATCAGTCTCAGATACTTCCATAGTAATCACTCTATCAACTTTTGTGTCTTTGCATAGATCACCATCCCCCACCTCCCCTGAGATGGCCTTACTACCACACTGTCCCACAGGTACCGGCATGCCACTCCCAGGCTCCTTGCTAGCAAGCCCAGTTTTATCCCCATCCCCCTTTGGGTCTAGTTTAAAGACCTTTCAGTGAACCTCACTAGCTCTTGCCCAGTATCCTTTTCCTCCTTTGATAGGCATTCCCCATCTGTTGCCAGCAGGCCTGGTGTCTTATAAAGCAGCCCGTGGTTTGCTGGGTGGTGGATCTGATTGTTGAAGGAGACATTCTGTGTTTCCAAATGCTTCAGCTGTTCTTTAAGCAGCTCCTTCTCAGTATGCAGGGCTGCATTCTGAAAGAGAGATGGCATTGAACGGATGACAGGACAAAATGAAACAGCTGTCCTGATCATTTAGAGTCCTATCAAAGATGAGAACCAATTAATGATGATTAATTATTTCCAGTTCAGTTGCCCTGTCCTTCAGTTTCAGCAGCTCCATGGTAGCTTCTGTGTCCTGCTTTCAATTTCTCATTCATTTGGTGGTTGGGAATGAGTTTCTCTGCAGAATACCTTAGTGACTTCTGAGCATACTGCCCATCTTGTTGAGTCTGCTTAAGTGCATCACAGTCCTTCTTTACCTGTAAAGCCCTTCAACACTGATTTAGCAGGGGGATTTTATATTAATAATGATGGGATATGCAGTTCCTCTCTTGCACTGTAGGGACTTTAGGGATTCAAGAATCATTAACCTCACTTCACCAACGGGGAAGCTGAGACACAGACAGGTGGAGGAATCTACGTCTCTTGGCCCTTTGACTCAAGCTCACTGTGACCTAACAAAGAAGCTGTTCTTAGGTGAGATGTTTCAACTGCAGTCTTCCTCAGCCTATGCTTTCATTAAACAAGGCAGAAAACCAGCACTATGGCAATGAAAAAAACATGGGAAAAGAGAGACTGCGAATAGTGGTTATGTAAAAAATTCCTGCCATGCCCCCAGCCCAACAATTTTGCTGAAATTGGTGCCATTATATAGAAAGGGACAAGAGAAAGCAGTCCAGTCAAAAAAGGTTTTGGGGAAGTGCATTTACGTGGTGGTGGGGAAGTAGAGAGAACTTGTTCTTGCTGAATAAAAAAAAAAACCAAAACCAAAAGCATGTGAGCGTGCAGAACCACATCATCAACAATTAAAAGTCAGTTAATCTCTTACCATATTTAGATCATTCTGTAACTTCTGGCTCAAGTTCAGAGAGTCTTTCACTTGAGCTTCCAGCATTGCAATCTTTTCCTCTTTCACCGCTAGTGGTGTTTTTAGTGCCAATTTGGTTTTGCTCTCCAGAATCTGGTATTTTCTGAAAGACGTAGGAATAGCTTTCCAGCATCTGCCACTAGGATATAAGCAACCATCTATATAGGAAACTCCGTCTTCACCCATTCTGAATCTTACCACATTACATTACATGCGTTTGCTTCTTCAGGAAAATTGTTTTGTCTACTGCCGCAGATCATTACTGATACGTTATAGCTAGGGAACCTGCTTTTGGAAAATCCAATCAATTTTAATAGAGGTAACACCACCTAGGCTGGGCAGACAATGGATCAAGAGCAGTCCTGAGGAGAAGGACTTCGGGGTGTTGGTTGATGAGAAACTCAACATGAGCCAGAAATGTGCACTCGCAGCCCAGAAAGCCAACCGCGTCCTGGGCTACATCAAAAGAATCATGGCCAGTAGGTCAAGGGAGGTGATTCTACCCCTCTACTCTGCTCTCGTGAGACCCCACCTGGAGCACTGCATACAGCTTTGGAGTCCTCAGCACAAGAAAGACATGAACCTGTTGGAGCAGGTCCAGAGTAGGGCCATGAAGATGATGAGAGGGCTGGAACACCTCTCCTATGAAGACAGGCTGAGAGAGTTGGGGTTTTTCAGCCTGGAGAAG
Source organism: Pluvialis apricaria (assembly GCA_017639485.1). Classification (NCBI taxonomy): domain Eukaryota; kingdom Metazoa; phylum Chordata; class Aves; order Charadriiformes; family Charadriidae; genus Pluvialis; species Pluvialis apricaria. Next base: position 19,548,875 of record CM030012.1, on the reverse strand, counting down.
GCTCTGGGGAGACCTTATAGCAGCCTTCCAGTACCTGAAGGGGGCCTACAGGAAAGCCGGAGAGGGACTTTTTACAAGGGCATGTAGTGATAGGACAAGGGGGAATGGCTTCAAACTGGAAGACGGTAGATTTAGGTTAGATATTAGGAAGAAATTTTTCACTATGAGGGTGGTGAGGCACTGGAACAGGTTGGCTGGGGAAGTTGTGGATGCCCCATCCCTGGAAGTGTTCAAGGCCAGGCTGGATGGGGCTTTGACCCACCTCGTATAGTGGGAGTTGTCCCTGCCCATGGCAGGAGGATTGGAACTAGATGATCTTCAAGCTCCCTTCCAACCTAAACCATTCTATGATTCTATAGTTCTACAGAAATAACTAAGAACTACATACCCTAAAATATTTTTTTTTCTAATTTTCTCCTAATTACACAACAGAAGTTTCTTCTCATGGGTCTTTTGTACATTCTTGACAAGGAAAAAAGTCTGCAGTAGTTTCTAAAGACTCCTATGAGATGGGTATGTTTCTCTAACTACGTCTTACCAAGAGGCCAGTATACACACAGGTTGTTAGGGTTTCTTTGTTCATTACCATAAGCCTAAGGAATTTCTTAGGCAAAATCTATGTTTATATTAACTGGTGGTTGGATCACCAATTACATGGAGTAATGACAGAAACTGTCTAATAGGCACAAGTCTTACTTGTAAAGAGAATATGAGGAGCAATACACACTGAAACAGCTACCGAGCTACTATATTGGGGAGTGGAGGGAGACTGTAGTAACATTGGCTAGCATGGAAAGAAAAAATGGCATTGCATCCTTCCATATAAGAAAAAGTTTTACAACACTTGCAGTATACTCTCAAGCTTGCTACAGAAAAATATGCTTTATGTCCAAAACTGAAATGCAAAATTGAAATGAGACAGGTGAGAACCAAAAAGAAAGGCAAAGGGCATGAGTTAGACTGAGAAAATCCTGCAGAGTCAAAAGAATAACTGAGGGGGCTGAGTTTCCATACATATTGTCATTGCCGTTGTCATACTGTAGCAGAAGCTTATTGTTCAATCCTAGCAGCAGCCAGTGAAGACAATGGTGACTACAAAGATGATTGTCGCACTGCTTTCCCTTCACACTGTCATGACCATGGTGGCGATTTCACATGGGCCGAGAAACAAACTCCCTAGCAGCTCCACCTGGGCAGGGACCAAGCAAGAGGCACCGCTGATGTGCCTCCATGCGTTCACTGGGGTCTGGGTGGAGAATCTGCCCTTCCCAGACACTCACCAGGGAATTGGTACCGCAGAACTGAACATGCCTGACATGGAGAAGCCAGAGCTCCATCTGCAGTGGGAGGTGCCCCCTGGGAAATCTCCGCCTCCGTCCCCAATAACACCCTTGGGAAACGTTCTCTTTGGAAGCAACATTCTCTTGCAGTGGCACAGCAGGAGCAGAGATCCTGCCATGGACAGGCCCCATCCAACCACCAGGATATACACCACCACCCACCCATTGCTGTCATGAAGGCATCAAGAGCACACCCATGACCACAAGCTCAGAGGCAGCACCAAGGGAGCCCATTCCACCTCATGGGATGGGATCTCAAGGAACAAAGCATCCATGGGTCACGTCACCCCTCTATGTTTGGTAAGGGTTTGAGGGGGCTTCCGTCTGCATTGTCATGAGAGCCGCTGGGAGCCCTGTCCTGCCCGGTAGGTCTATAACTTGTGGTGTTGGGGTTTAGCTGCCTTCCTTCACCACCCCAAGGAGAAGCTGCAGACACATCAGGGTGCCAGCCTCCTAGGCACCCTCTGCACTGGCCCCTACCTCGACATAGAGAAAACCACCCAGTGGTTCCAAAACTTGGTAAAAGACGCCTGGGTGGCTTTGCCTCAGTCAAGACACTGCCATCTCACAGTGCTGCCCGCCAGGCGCTCCTGCAAGCTCCGGCTGACGGACGCTTCCAACAGTACCGTCCTGATTCAGGTGATCTTTGGGGTGCGGCATGGTGACTTGTACAGCTTGCTGAGCCCCAAGTAGGCAGTGGACAGTGTCACCAGCAGCAGGACGTGGCCAGAGAGCTGTGCTATGGCAGAGGGGCAGTTCTCCCGGCACAGGGTCAGGCCTGCAGACACTCCCCAGGGAGCTGGTGCCATGGAACTGAGCCTGCTGGACACGGAGAACACGCTGCTCGGTCGGCAGTGGGAACTGTTGCCGCACCTTTGCTTCACAGCAAAAGCACACTCTGCAGAGCGGGACCCGATGCAGCTGAAGAGAGGGCTGCAAGGAGCCTTGCACCAGAGCCTCCCATTACCACCTGGACAGCCACCGCCCTCCCTCTTTGAGAGCGTCCGTTCCCTCTGGGAGCTTTCCCCTGTGCAAAGATGTCGATAAATCACTTGTTTGAACAAAGGCTGTGTCCGTGCGTGGCCACGCATCGCTTTGTTGGGGAAGGCGGGCACAGGGTGCTGGCTGCTCGGCTGCCCCGGTGTCAGGGAGTGTTTTGCAGAAGGGCTGGTGCAGGGGGCTCTGGCTTCAGTGTTCACTGGGCTTGGCTTCCCAGGTGTTGTGGGTTAACGCCAGTAGGCAGCTTGGCACCACACTGCTGCTCAATCACTCGCCCCCAGTGGGACGGTGGAGAGAATCTGAAGGGTAAAAGTGGGAAAATCTTGGGTTGAGAGCGGACAGTTTAGTATAAAACAAAAGCTACGGGCCAGGCAAAGCAAAGAATCCATTCACCGCTCGCCTGGTCTGCTGAGCAGACCTGACTTTTTGGGAAGCCTTCTTCCTCCCTGGGGCTTGGGAGGAAGAAACTTCCTAGCCTTGTACGGCCCTCAGACTGTTATCATAGAATCATGGAATCATAGCACTCACATTGGAAAGGACCCACAAGGATCACCAAGTCCAAATCTCTGCTCCTCGCAGGACTGCCTAAAATGAAATCTTAGGACTAGGAGCGTCGTGCAGACACTGCTTGAACTCTGCCAGGCTTGGTGCCGTGACCGCTTCCAAGGGCAGCCTGTTCCAGTGACCGACCACCCCCTTAGTGAAGAACCTTTTCCTAATGCCCGATCTGAACTTCCCCTGATGCAGCTTCATTCCATTTCCTTGTGTCCTACCGCTGGTGTCCTGGTTTGAGCGACACAGGACTAATTTATCCTCTAATACTTGGGAAAAGACTCTAGTGTCTGAATTTGTGAAAATACCACACCAGCTATGGTGTGGGGGTTTGGAGGTCTCAGTGTTTTTGAGCTTGCCAGCTGCAGAGGTGAGGAGGAGCGAGATTTGAGCCCAAGCTGGCCAACAGCATTATTTCATACCATCAGCGTTGCATTCACTACAGATTAGAAGGTTTGCTGCGAAGTTCTCTCTCTGCCTTGACGGCTGCCATCCTGAGAACTTCGAGCCCTGGTACCGGACCCCTGAGGCCTCCCTCTCCTCCTGAAGCCGTAGCGCTCGCAGTGTCCCACATTTGCTGTCCACTGCTGGGAGTGCACAGCTTCCTACTGATACAGTTGGCTGAGTATAATCTCTGCATGTTCTGTATTGGTATTGGGATCATTATTGGTTCTTTAGTGCTATTAATGTTAATTATCTACTCTTACTCTAGCAAATCTGTTTATACTTCAACTCCCGGGTTTCCTTGTTTTTCCCGATTCCCTTTCCCGGCTGGGGAGGGCTCATCGGGTGATAGAATGATTGTCTAAACGACAATAAATTGTTATGGGTCTCTCAAAGGGTAACAGCTGGTCACCAGAGAGAGGAGATCAGCACCTCGCCCTCTGCTGCCCCCCTTGAGGAAGTGGTAGACTGCCATGAGGTCACCCCTCAGCCTTCTCTTCTCCCAGCTGAACAAGCCAAGTGACCTCAGCAGCTCCTCCTAAGTTGTCCTGGTTGGAGGTAAAACAGAACCCATTTTTGGTTCTGTAATTTTACATTGCAGTTAAGCCTCTTCTAACTAACTGCGCTCTCTGGAAGTGACGGCATGCTTTTCAAGAAAGTGTCGGCTCCGAGCAGAGTCAAGGCCTGATGTTTATAGAGAATACCAAGGGAAGGTACGCGGAGGCTCTTGCTTATACTTGCTGGTGTAACAACCAAGGCCAGCTGACTTCGTTGGATGCCCCATTGGAGGTCCGGAAGCGGAACAGCGTAGAGGGGTTGCAGCTGCGGGGAGAAGCGGACGGGACAGGTGGCCCAAAACTGACCAAGGGGGTATTCCATCCCATCTGCACCACGCTCCCTATGAAAACTGAGCGACCAAAGGGCTCAGTGTCTTTGTTCAATGGCCGGCGTCCAAGGAGGACTTTGTCTCTTCGTCTGCCTTTAATCCCGCACTGTGCGTTCCCGACAACAGGTCCCGAGTTCAGCTCCAGTTCCCGTCCATCACTAAGTCTGGTCTGGCACGTTCCCAGTGCCTGCTGGTGACGTGCTCGTCGTCCTGGGAGTTCCGTACGGCTTGCATATATTGGGCAGATTTCATTATTTTCTTGTTTGATATTATTGTTTTTTCTTTTTATTAGTCATATTTCTTTAAAGGAGTTTAGTTTCTTTTCAACTCATAAGATTCTTTTAAACTCAGAAGTCTCTCTCTCTCTCTCTCTCTCGTTTTCTCTCCGCTCCTCTGAAGGGGAGAGAGGTAAAAGAGAGCATTTTAGTGGCCAGCCCAGCCCAAACCACCACAGCACTGTTGCCCTCGGGGCCCTTCCCCATCTTGGTCACCCTCCTCTGGACACGCTCGCATGGTTTGATGTCCTTCTCATATTGAGGTGCCCAAAACTGCACACGGAACTCGAGGTGGGGCCGCACCAGTGCAGTGCAGGGTGGGACAATCACCTCTCTCGACCGGCTAGCTGTGCTGTGCTGGATGCACCCCAGGACACGGTCGGCCCTTTGCGCTGCCAGAGCACACTCTTGACTCGTATGCAACCTGCCATCAACCCAAACCCCCAGATCTCTTTCCGCGCGGTGGCTCTCCAGCCTCCCATCCCCCAGTTGGTATGTATCAGCAGGATTACCCCATCCCAGGCGGAGAATCCCGCACTGGCTCTTGCTAAACTCCATACGGATGGGGATTGCCCGGCTCTCTAGTCTACCCAGATCTCGCCCGTAAGGCCTCTCTGCCCTCGAGGGAGTCCACAGCTCCTCCTAGGTTACTATCATCGGCAAACTTACTTAAAGTACGTCCCATCCCTGCATCCAGATCAGTCATAAAAACATTAAAGAGCACTGGCCCTAACACTGAGCCCTGGGGAACCCTGCTGGTGACTGGCGCCAGCCTGATGTAGCCCCATTTACGAGAACTGTTTGAGCCCGACCCGTCAGCCCCTTCGGTTTGCGGTTGGACTCCATGATCTTAAGGGTCTTTACCAGACTCAACGATTCTATGACTCGATGATTCTATGATTTACCTTTAAGCTTGGCTGGTGTGGAGTCAGGGGTTGGACCTGGTGATCCCCCTGCGTCCCTTCCAACTCAGGATTTTCTGTGATTAGGACATTGGCATTGGCAGGCAGGTGAGAAGAAATGTTCTTCTTTCCTGTGAAGAAAATTAACTGTAGCCCGGCCTTAACCAGGACACCAGGGCAGCCGTGAGCGGTGGTGAGGCCGAAGGGTGAGGCTGGTTGCCGGCTGTGCCTGTGATGTGCTCCGGCGCCTGTGACATCACAGGGGACGCGTCACAATGGGGGCAGCTATAAAAGGCGCCAGCAGGCAGCGCTGCCCCAGTGCAGCCTGGGACAGTGGTGAGTGCACTGGTGGGGGGAGGCTGGGCTGGACCAGGGCCGGGGCAGAAACGCGGGCCCCCGGGGGGGTGGGTTCTCACCCGGCATCGAGGGCCCCGCCGCTCGCGGCAGCGCCTTGGGCCGGGCACGGTGCTGGTGCCGCCGGGGCTGGGCGCAGGCCTTGCTGCCCCCCAGCTGCCTCGGACCCTCTCCCACCTGCCCCCAGCTCCCTGCGGCTCCCGTCCCCGCTGTCCCCTCCGCCAGCTCCCTCCCTCCCTCCCTCCCTCCCAGCCCCACTGAACCCCTTCTCTCCCTCCTCCTGCAGGCCATGCAAGCCACAGTGTTCCTCGCCTTCCTTGTGCAAAGCCTCATCCAGCTCCCGCGGCTGGTGGGCGATGAGCTGGATGAGGCCACGCGCGAACGCATGAAGCGGCGTGAGGAGCAGCTGAGCCAGGAGATGGCTCGGCTGCTGCAGGAGATGGAGCGGAAGAACCTGGAGCAGAGCGGCTTTGCCTGGGGAGCCCTGCTCTTCTCTGCCTTGCAGCAATGGCAGTTCTGGGTTGTGGCCGGCGTTGTGGTCCTGCTCTTTGGGCTCTGCAGGTGGCTGAGGAAAAGGAGCTGTCAGCCAGCCAGCAGCAGCAAGGAGGGCTGTTCCAGAAACCAGGTGGATAAGGAGGAGTGCGAAGAAAAACCCAGTCTCGCTTGGGATGTGGGCAGAATTTCGGCCGAGCGCCTCCTCGACCTCTCAGAAGGGTTCACAATGGTGGAGGACCTGGTGGATGAACTGCTCTCTATCTGCCGAAAACGCTGCCGGAACAGCTTCCTGCCAACACTGCAGTCGGTCGTCGGGCTGGACAGCGCTTTAGGAGGTGCCCATGAGGATGACGCTGTCTACTGCCTGCTCGTGCCCCTGAAGCCCCCCCATGGGCATGCCTTCCACCTGGAGCCGTGCACCACGGGGGAGATGCCGGCAAAGTACTCCCGCCTCCGCGTGGAGCTGGAGTGCACCTGCATGAGCAAGCGGCTGGCGAAGGACGCGCTGTGCTTCCTCCACCACCCCAAGGAGAAGCTGCAGACACATCAGGGTGCCAGCCTCCTAGGCACCCTCTGCACCGGGCCCTACCTTGACATAGAGAAAACCACCCAGTGGTTCCAAAACTTGGTAAAAGACGCCTGGGTGGCTTTGCCTCAGTCAAGACACTGCCATCTCACAGTGCTGCCCGCCAGGTGCTCCTGCAAGCTCCGGCTGACGGACGCTTCCAACAGTACCGTCCTGATTCAGGTGATCTTTGGGGTGCGGCATGGTGACTTGTACAGCTTGCTGAGCCCCAAGTAGGCAGTGGACAGTGTCACCAGCAGCAGGACGTGGCCAGAGAGCTGTGCTATGGCAGAGGGGCAGTTCTCCCGGCACAGGGTCAGGCCTGCAGACACTCCCAGGGGAGCTGGTGCCATGGAACTGAGCCTGCTGGACACGGAGAACACGCTGCTCGGTCGGCAGTGGGAACTGTTGCCGCACCTTTGCTTCACAGCAAAAGCACACTCTGCAGAGCGGGACCCGATGCAGCTGAAGAGAGGGCTGCAAGGAGCCTTGCACCAGAGCCTCCCATTACCACCTGGACAGCCACCGCCCTCCCTCTTTGAGAGCGTCCGTTCCCTCTGGGAGCTTTCCCCTGTGCAAAGATGTCGATAAATCACTTGTTTGAACAAAGGCTGTGTCCGTGCGTGGCCACGCATCGCTTTGTTGGGGAAGGCGGGCACAGGGTGCTGGCTGCTCGGCTGCCCCGGTGTCAGGGAGTGTTTTGCAGAAGGGCTGGTGCAGGGGGCTCTGGCTTCAGTGTTCACTGGGCTTGGCTTCCCAGGTGTTGTGGGTTAACGCCAGTAGGCAGCTTGGCACCACACTGCTGCTCAATCACTCGCCCCCAGTGGGACGGTGGAGAGAATCTGAAGGGTAAAAGTGGGAAAATCTTGGGTTGAGAGCGGACAGTTTAGTATAAAACAAAAGCTACGGGCCAGGCAAAGCAAAGAATTCCTTCACCGCTCGCCTGGTCTGCTGAGCAGACCTGACTTTTTGGGAAGCCTTCTTCCTCCCTGGGGCTTGGGAGGAAGAAACTTCCTAGCCTTGTACGGCCCTCAGACTGTTATCATAGAATCATGGAATCATAGCACTCACATTGGAAAGGACCCACAAGGATCACCAAGTCCAAATCTCTGCTCCTCGCAGGACTGCCTAAAATGAAATCTTAGGACTAGGAGCGTCGTGCAGACACTGCTTGAACTCTGCCAGGCTTGGTGCCGTGACCGCTTCCAAGGGCAGCCTGTTCCAGTGACCGACCACCCCCTTAGTGAAGAACCTTTTCCTAATGCCCGATCTGAACTTCCCCTGTTCACCTTGACACCTTGTGTCCTACCGCTGGTGTCCTGGTTTGAGCGACACAGGACTAATTTATCCTCTAATACTTGGGAAAAGACTCTAGTGTCTGAATTTGTGAAAATACCACACCAGCTATGGTGTGGGGGTTTGGAGGTCTCAGTGTTTTTGAGCTTGCCAGCTGCAGAGGTGAGGAGGAGCGAGATTTGAGCCCAAGCTGGCCAACAGCATTATTTCATACCATCAGCGTTGCATTCACTACAGATTAGAAGGTTTGCTGCGAAGTTCTCTCTCTGCCTTGACGGCTGCCATCCTGAGAACTTCGAGCCCTGGTACCGGACCCCTGAGGCCTCCCTCTCCTCCTGAAGCCGTAGCGCTCGCAGTGTCCCACATTTGCTGTCCACTGCTGGGAGTGCACAGCTTCCTACTGATACAGTTGGCTGAGTATAATCTCTGCATGTTCTGTATTGGTATTGGGATCATTATTGGTTCTTTAGTGCTATTAATGTTAATTATCTACTCTTACTCTAGCAAATCTGTTTATACTTCAACTCCCGGGTTTCCTTGTTTTTCCCGATTCCCTTTCCCGGCTGGGGAGGGCTCATCGGGTGATAGAATGATTGTCTAAACGACAATAAATTGTTATGGGTCTCTCAAAGGGTAACAGCTGGTCACCAGAGAGAGGAGATCAGCACCTCGCCCTCTGCTGCCCCCCTTGAGGAAGTGGTAGACTGCCATGAGGTCACCCCTCAGCCTTCTCTTCTCCCAGCTGAACAAGCCAAGTGACCTCAGCAGCTCCTCCTAAGTTGTCCTGGTTGGAGGTAAAACAGAACCCATTTTTGGTTCCGTAATTTTACATTGCAGTTAAGCCTCTTCTAACTAACTGCGCTCTCTGGAAGTGACGGCATGCTTTTCAAGAAAGTGTCGGCTCCGAGCAGAGTCAAGGCCTGATGTTTATAGAGAATACCAAGGGAAGGTACGCGGAGGCTCTTGCTTATACTTGCTGGTGTAACAACCAAGGCCAGCTGACTTCGTTGGATGCCCCATTGGAGGTCCGGAAGCGGAACAGCGTAGAGGGGTTGCAGCTGCGGGGAGAAGCGGACGGGACAGGTGGCCCAAAACTGACCAAGGGGGTATTCCATCCCATCTGCACCACGCTCCCTATGAAAACTGAGCGACCAAAGGGCTCAGTGTCTTTGTTCAATGGCCGGCGTCCAAGGAGGACTTTGTCTCTTCGTCTGCCTTTAATCCCGCACTGTGCGTTCCCGACAACAGGTCCCGAGTTCAGCTCCAGTTCCCGTCCATCACTAAGTCTGGTCTGGCACGTTCCCAGTGCCTGCTGGTGACGTGCTCGTCGTCCTGGGAGTTCCGTACGGCTTGCATATATTGGGCAGATTTCATTATTTTCTTGTTTGATATTATTGTTTTTTCTTTTTATTAGTCATATTTCTTTAAAGGAGTTTAGTTTCTTTTCAACTCATAAGATTCTTTTAAACTCAGAAGTCTCTCTCTCTCTCTCTCTCGTTTTCTCTCCGCTCCTCTGAAGGGGAGAGAGGTAAAAGAGAGCATTTTAGTGGCCAGCCCAGCCCAAACCACCACAGCACTGTTGCCCTCGGGGCCCTTCCCCATCTTGGTCACCCTCCTCTGGACACGCTCGCATGGTTTGATGTCCTTCTCATATTGAGGTGCCCAAAACTGCACACGGAACTCGAGGTAGGGCCGCACCAGTGCAGTGCAGGGTGGGACAATCACCTCTCTCGACCGGCTAGCTGTGCTGTGCTGGATGCACCCCAGGACACGGTCGGCCCTTTGCGCTGCCAGAGCACACTCTTGACTCGTATGCAACCTGCCATCAACCCAAACCCCCAGATCTCTTTCCGCGCGGTGGCTCTCCAGCCTCCCATCCCCCAGTTGGTATGTATCAGCAGGATTACCCCATCCCAGGCGGAGAATCCCGCACTGGCTCTTGCTAAACTCCATACGGATGGGGATTGCCCGGCTCTCTAGTCTACCCAGATCTCGCCCGTAAGGCCTCTCTGCCCTCGAGGGAGTCCACAGCTCCTCCTAGGTTACTATCATCGGCAAACTTACTTAAAGTACGTCCCATCCCTGCATCCAGATCAGTCATAAAAACATTAAAGAGCACTGGCCCTAACACTGAGCCCTGGGGAACCCTGCTGGTGACTGGCGCCAGCCTGATGTAGCCCCATTTACGAGAACTGTTTGAGCCCGACCCGTCAGCCCCTTCGGTTTGCGGTTGGACTCCATGATCTTAAGGGTCTTTACCAGACTCAACGATTCTATGACTCGATGATTCTATGATTTACCTTTAAGCTTGGCTGGTGTGGAGTCAGGGGTTGGACCTGATGATCCCCCTGCGTCCCTTCCAACTCAGGATTTTCTGTGATTAGGACATTGGCATTGGCAGGCAGGTGAGAAGAAATGTTCTTCTTTCCTGTGAAGAAAATTAACTGTAGCCCGGCCTTAACCAGGACACCAGGGCAGCCGTGAGTGGCTGAGCGGTGGTGAGGCCGAAGGGTGAGGCTGGTTGCCGGCTGTGCCTGTGATGTGCTCCGGCGCCTGTGACATCACAGGGGACGCGTCACAATGGGGGCAGCTATAAAAGGCGCCAGCAGGCAGCGCTGCCCCAGTGCAGCCTGGGACAGTGGTGAGTGCACTGGTGGGGGGAGGCTGGGCTGGACCAGGGCCGGGGCAGAAACGCGGGCCCCCGGGGGGGTGGGTTCTCACCCGGCATCGAGGGCCCCGCCGCTCGCGGCAGCGCCTTGGGCCGGGCACGGTGCTGGTGCCGCCGGGGCTGGGCGCAGGCCTTGCTGCCCCCCAGCTGCCTCGGACCCTCTCCCACCTGCCCCCAGCTCCCTGCGGCTCCCGTCCCCGCTGTCCCCTCCGCCAGCTCCCTCCCTCCCTCCCTCCCTCCCAGCCCCACTGAACCCCTTCTCTCCCTCCTCCTGCAGGCCATGCAAGCCACAGTGTTCCTCGCCTTCCTTGTGCAAAGCCTCATCCAGCTCCCGCGGCTGGTGGGCGATGAGCTGGATGAGGCCACGCGCGAACGCATGAAGCGGCGTGAGGAGCAGCTGAGCCAGGAGATGGCTCGGCTGCTGCAGGAGATGGAGCGGAAGAACCTGGAGCAGAGCGGCTTTGCCTGGGGAGCCCTGCTCTTCTCTGCCTTGCAGCAATGGCAGTTCTGGGTTGTGGCCGGCGTTGTGGTCCTGCTCTTTGGGCTCTGCAGGTGGCTGAGGAAAAGGAGCTGTCAGCCAGCCAGCAGCAGCAAGGAGGGCTGTTCCAGAAACCAGGTGGATAAGGAGGAGTGCGAAGAAAAACCCAGTCTCGCTTGGGATGTGGGCAGAATTTCGGCCGAGCGCCTCCTCGACCTCTCAGAAGGGTTCACAATGGTGGAGGACCTGGTGGATGAACTGCTCTCTATCTGCCGAAAACGCTGCCGGAACAGCTTCCTGCCAACACTGCAGTCGGTCGTCGGGCTGGACAGCGCTTTAGGAGGTGCCCATGAGGATGACGCTGTCTACTGCCTGCTCGTGCCCCTGAAGCCCCCCCATGGGCATGCCTTCCACCTGGAGCCGTGCACCACGGGGGAGATGCCGGCAAAGTACTCCCGCCTCCGCGTGGAGCTGGAGTGCACCTGCACGAGCAAGCGGCTGGCGAAGGACGCGCTGTGCTTCCTCCACCACCCCAAGGAGAAGCTGCAGACACATCAGGGTGCCAGCCTCCTAGGCACCCTCTGCACCGGGCCCTACCTTGACATAGAGAAAACCACCCAGTGGTTCCAAAACTTGGTAAAAGACGCCTGGGTGGCTTTGCCTCAGTCAAGACACTGCCATCTCACAGTGCTGCCCGCCAGGCGCTCCTGCAAGCTCCGGCTGACGGACGCTTCCAACAGTACCGTCCTGATTCAGGTGATCTTTGGGGTGCGGCATGGTGACTTGTACAGCTTGCTGAGCCCCAAGTAGGCAGTGGACAGTGTCACCAGCAGCAGGACGTGGCCAGAGAGCTGTGCTATGGCAGAGGGGCAGTTCTCCCGGCACAGGGTCAGGCCTGCAGACACTCCCAGGGGAGCTGGTGCCATGGAACTGAGCCTGCTGGACACGGAGAACACGCTGCTCGGTCGGCAGTGGGAACTGTTGCCGCACCTTTGCTTCACAGCAAAAGCACACTCTGCAGAGCGGGACCCGATGCAGCTGAAGAGAGGGCTGCAAGGAGCCTTGCACCAGAGCCTCCCATTACCACCTGGACAGCCACCGCCCTCCCTCTTTGAGAGCGTCCGTTCCCTCTGGGAGCTTTCCCCTGTGCAAAGATGTCGATAAATCACTTGTTTGAACAAAGGCTGTGTCCGTGCGTGGCCACGCATCGCTTTGTTGGGGAAGGCGGGCACAGGGTGCTGGCTGCTCGGCTGCCCCGGTGTCAGGGAGTGTTTTGCAGAAGGGCTGGTGCAGGGGGCTCTGGCTTCAGTGTTCACTGGGCTTGGCTTCCCAGGTGTTGTGGGTTAACGCCAGTAGGCAGCTTGGCACCACACTGCTGCTCAATCACTCGCCCCCAGTGGGACGGTGGAGAGAATCTGAAGGGTAAAAGTGGGAAAATCTTGGGTTGAGAGCGGACAGTTTAGTATAAAACAAAAGCTACGGGCCAGGCCATTTTCCGCTCGCCTGGTCTGCTGAGCAGACCTGCCTGTTTGCGAAGCTACCATCCCTTTGTTACCTGGGCTGTGTTTGAATTACGGCTGTTTCTCCTTCAGCTGTCCCTTTGGTCCCTGTGTATTTTCGCGTGCGTTTGTATCTCAGTTGGAAAACGGAGCGAGCCTGAGGGGGCGTTTTCCGGCGTTTTTGTTGGTCATGGCTTTTAAAGCAACGGAGGGCACGCGCCCAACGTGTGGCTCGACGCCACGCCCCTGGAATTGCGAGTGCCGTGGTCTACCGGCTCAGCTCGCCAGGCGTACGTTTCCGTTTATCTTTCTGCGTAGTACATATTCTGCCGATACCACCGCAGTGCCGCGTGGTGGCGCTTTGCACCCCGTCCTTCCGTCTTTGGGAACTGCTTGGGACTGCGCCTCGGTCTTGGCCGTCGCTGATTGGTCCCTTTGCTAGCCAATGGGAGGGCTTCTTGTTTGGCTGTGGTGGAGCGTGAGGGAGAGGGAGGTGGGGGTGGCCGGGGGACTCCGTCCGCCTGTGGCTGAGCGCGCCGTCGCCATGAGCTCCATCGGCACCGGGGTGAGTGTGGCCCGGTCGCCCGGTGAGCCCTGCCGGTAGCGCGGTCAGCCCTTCCCGCCCGGCCCAGGGGTCCGCTTTGTGCCGCCGGCGGCCAGCGCGGAGGGAGGGGGCGTCCCGGGACGCGCAGCTGCTTCCTGCGCTCGCCTCCGCCGGGGAGCGCGGCTGCCGCGGGGGCTGGCGGGGCGCGGGCGGCCTGTCAGCTCGGCCGCCTCGCAGCAGCGGGGCTGGTACCGGAGCCGCTGCTGAGTCACTGCGGGCCGTTAGGCCGGGGGCACCAAAGGCCCGGGGGCGTGGCCGCCGTCGGGGGCCGGGGGGCCGGGCGGCAGTCGGTCTCCCCTGACTCGGGTTTGGGCGATGCGGGGCTGAAGCCGACCCGGAGGGCTCTGCCGCCTCTGGAACGACCCTGGGGCGAGCTTGTGCTCCGAGTCTGGGGGTGGCCGCGGAGGGGCGGTTTGTTCTACTCAGGGGTTACGGCCCAGGTCTCGCACAGGCCCTACCGGGCTGATGGGGGTCTGGCCGAGCCGCCGTGGTGGCCCTCGGGCCGGCTGTCGCCAAGGGCTTGCCGCCTGCGAGGGTGGCTGCTGAGCCGCGGCCTCCTACCGCCTTCCTCCTCGGGCGTGGACTGCTTCAGCACGAGTAAAGCACGGCTGCGTGTCTGGGTTTGGCCGCGGGTCTTTCAGCAGGAGTTCAGGGAGCTCCTGCGCTCTCTTGCCTTTGGTCCCGACCTACAGCTCTGTGCTCGTGTGGTGCTTGGCCAGTAAGGAGTGGGCTTGCCTCTGTGTGTAATGTACTTCTAAACATTTCAAATATATTCTTGTTATTAAATATCCTTTTTTTCGAGAATTATAAAATAAATTTAAAAGGCACAGAGAAAGTTCCCATAGGTTTTAAGTATTGCATAATGCGCGGTGATTTCAGGCCTGTGCAACGTTTGGATTGACGGGATTTGAAGTGTGGGTATATCCAGCACTGATGTGGTGACTTCTTGTAGTAGTGTGTGTTTGCTGCTGTTCACTCATCTTGTGTAAGGGGGCAGCCTGCTCCTGGTACTTCGTAGTCGTCGATGTCATGTGGGTGACAGTTTTGCTTTTTTAAGTAAATAAACTTCTTGTGGAAACACTGGGATGTAAAGGTTTTTCCTAAATATTGTGGGGTTTTTTTCTTCAGTACGACCTGTCAGCTTCCACGTTTTCTCCAGATGGCAGAGTATTTCAGGTTGAATATGCTATGAAAGCTGTGGAGAATAGTAGGTAAGATACAAATATCTGCATCTCTATGTGTTGGTTGGTCTTTTTTAAAGCAGGGTAATTGGACTAGACAAGCACGATGGCATTGCAGATAAAATTGGTGTTAAAATTAGTTCTGAGCAACTATGTCTCTAGGTTCGTTTTGGGAGGCTTCAAATTAAGTGTAAAAGTACCTCGTACATTTGTCATAACTTCACATGCGTTCCTCAAGAAACTGAGGACATACAAGTTCTGCTAAAGCTACATCAGCTTCTCTGCAAGTATCTGTCTTCCGTTGAGCATATGCAAAGGAATGATATAAAGTGAAAATACCAACTATGCTCTGATGGCAGCGAGGTGATTGATTAGCAAGGGCATGGACTGGACCTTCCACGTGTCTGATCATAGCTACAGGCTGCCAAATAATGATTAGTGAAGTATTTTGTGTATGCCATGGTTGGTAATTTATGCCTGATGATGCACTTTTTGAGGGTTAGAGAAAGAGTTTTTGTATATCCTACATCAACAGTGAATTTACCTAAAGAAGAGTTTAAACAGTCTGTGGTTTTCATGCTACTGTCGTTCAGCTCAGTGGCGGTGCAGCGGCTATGTGACAGCTCCAAACTATGCCACCACTGCACATAATCTATTCAAAACTATTTGGGTAGGGACTTTTGGCAGCCCCCTCCTCCTTTGTTTAAGAAAACGTTTGTAGGTTTAGTGAGCTTTGGCTTTTTCGCCCCGCTCCCTGTTGTCTTCAAGTGGAGTTTTATCTAACCTGCTTCTGGGGAAATTATGTCATTGTTTCTTGTATTTTGTTAATTCTCTGTTATGTATTTTACATTACAGTTCTGTGTGAATTA
Source organism: Pluvialis apricaria (assembly GCA_017639485.1). NCBI lineage: Eukaryota > Metazoa > Chordata > Aves > Charadriiformes > Charadriidae > Pluvialis > Pluvialis apricaria. The sequence goes on along the minus strand of CM030012.1, from coordinate 19,533,468 downwards.
TTATATATTTATCTTGTCTTTCAGTACAGCAATTGGGATAAGGTGCAAAGATGGTGTGGTCTTTGGAGTAGAAAAACTAGTTCTGTCCAAGCTTTATGAAGAGGGTTCCAATAAACGTCTCTTTAATGTCGATCGACATGTTGGAATGGTAAGGTGCTATTTAATTTTGGTTTTTCATAAATTGAAAGGGACTTCCCCTCAAAAATAGAAATCTGTGAATTGGAGAATCAATAGTAAGTAGATTAAGAAAGTAATGTTAATGTTTCTGTGTACAGAGTCAGAAATGCCAGTGGGTCTCTTTTACTGTTCTCTGTAATTTAGTCTTGATTGCACACACATGTATAAATAAAATCTGAATTTAAAATGAAGATATACGTATTTTGAGGCTGTTTTAAATTTTTTTGAAATGCTTTTCAGCATTCCAGTTGTTCAAACTTTAACGTAAATATAAACACAAGTGCTAAAGTGGTGCTTTTTTACACCGTTAACAAATAAGGTGTGTTAAGGGGAAAACACGCTGCATACAAGACTCTCTTCTCAACAGTGTGGGAGTCAGCTGAATTCTTAAAGACTGGTGTGTGCATTACTGGCTAATGTGTAATAGCGATGTCAAGGTGATATCAAGCAGTGGTTACGGTGTGACAGAAATGCCTGAAGCTATCTGTTGAATATATATTATAAGAAGTATTGTTTGGGTTATTGTAGTCATAGTAAATCATAAGACCCTATTTAACATGAAGATAATGATGGTTCTTGATTTTCTTAGAGAAAAATTCTATTCTGTGTTAATATATAATCGTATTGACACGTTTTGAGCTTTCTAGTAGATGGATAGTTTGAGTTTACTTGTCGTAGTATGTAGAATTCAGTAAAGATCTCGGTTAAGTCACATAATTAGACTTTTGTCCGTTAATTTTATTAAGTTATTGCAAGGTATGTTTGGCCTAGCTGATGACAGTTCTCATTTCAGGCAGTAGCAGGACTTCTGGCAGACGCTCGTTCTTTAGCAGACATAGCTAGAGAAGAGGCTTCTAACTTTAGATCGAACTATGGCTACGATATTCCACTGAAGGTAAGAAATAGGCACAGTTCACTCGGGTTTTCTGGCTTTCTTAGTCTTGCCATGGAGAATTAAATTCTGTTACTTGAGGTTTACTTATATCTGTAAATAAAGGTTTCCATTTTTGTTTTTTCTTTTTCTGCCTAGCATCTTGCGGACAGTGGCTATGTGTGTGCACGCATACACGCTATACAGTGCTGTCAGACCTTTTGGTTGCAGGTAAGTTTTTCAGGCATACGCAGTTTGTCAGGATCTCTTGTGTCACAATCACTGGAACTACTTAGGTTGTCTGAGGTCTTTTTTTAAACTTGGGATTAGTAACCTACAAGTCATCTCATAAACAGATTCTCCTCCCTTTTTGTGTGCGTGTGTGTGCAGCACCTGAGGTGAAGAATTCCTGTTTGCATAACAGTATGCCAAGCTTCTACACAGATTGCCAGTTTGTCCCTGAATTTAAAAGTTGAAGATTTGATGCAATTAAATTTGTGACCGTGACAAAAGCAGAACCTTCCTCTGCAATCATCCTGCTTGCCCTGGTAGCTAAAGAGTAGGTTACAACTACTATGCAGTTCTGGTACAAAGGGACTACTAAACTGAGATCTGCTGTCTAATTACAGATAAGTGAAATGCTTCTGGCAACTTGCAAGTGCTGGGCTGTCACGGTAACACTACGCTGTTCAGACAAACTGCTTAATGGAATCTAGCAGGATAGGAGGAGAATAATGGTGTAGGAAACCTGAGTTTCAGGTGTAGTCTCTGTAATTCTGTGCGAGTTGGTAGAAGAAACGTTTCTAATTTCATGTTTTCCCCCTCCCAGTTTCATGTTGGGGTCCGATGATGATGGTGCACAACTGTACATGATTGATCCATCAGGAGTTTCATACGTGAGTGTGTTAAAAATATTTCCATCTTGGCATAAGTTCCCCTCCTAAGAGTTCCTACTTAGGAAAATAGTAAGTGTTGTTCCAAAAGAGCTATTAATTTTTTCTCCTTTTGCTTTGGAAGATCTCTGGTGAATCACTGCTTAAAATGAACAGATCTGGGTTTTGCATGTCCTTGTTGAACATATATTGTGTATTTCTTAGAAGTACAGTCTCTGAGACACTAGTCTTAAAGCACAAATTTGGCAGTTCATTCCACCTGACTATATCCAATGAAAAGTTCCATCCACTGCCCAAAAAGGGCAAGTATTGTAATGATGCCCCATTCACAAAATACTTCGGATAAGAGAGGACTGTTAACTTTGACAATGGCTGCTAATAGCAAGTCAAACCAAAATAGATACTTATGTTAGTAGTTGTTAGTGCTGCTTCTTCAGCTGTGTATTATATACAGGACAATACAAACTCTGATTTTTTTTAAATTTTTGTTCAGTATATCCAATACCATAGCTGTTGAGGGAAATAGAAGTGCTTAATTTTTATGTGTTTGCGCTTCAGTATATTTTCATGGTTGGTGAACTTCTCTAATCCTGGTTTGCTCTTCGATTTACTGTAATAACAAATTGAGCAGATGTGTTTCTGTCCAGGAACTACTGAGCACATCTGTTTTTTATCAGTAGTGCTAGTACTTAATCTAGTAATTGGGTTCTAGTCAACAATTTGGGAATGTGCCCTGAGAGAGAACACCACCAAGGTTTACTGTATATTAGCCTTTTTGCTAGGTGAGTAGGGTGACGGTTGTCATATGCTAAGTGACTGTAAGAACTGCAGAAGGCTCGGTATTTATTTAAATTTGCATATTTTTTTCTATTTTTTAGGGTTATTGGGGGTGTGCCATTGGTAAAGCCAGGCAGGCTGCAAAAACGGAGATAGAAAAACTTCAGGTATGATGTTACAGTTCTGTGGTGCTGTTTCAAGACAAATATTCCAGCTTACTATGGTACCGTTTTGAACGCCTGAAATATAAAATACAGGAGAAGCAGATGGCATATCTGCATTCTAGGAGATGTTTTAGCCTCTATAATAGCAGTATTTCTCAAGTCTTGCCCCTGGGCGACGGGTAGTTCATAGGGAGTACACATGTTTATACTTCCTGTTTTAAACATACACTCCCATGCATGCCAGTGAGTAAAGTAATTGAGTGAATATAAAAGCGTAACTAACTTTTTAGTTGTGAATGAAAACCTTCGGGCAGCATTGTACAGGGTGGTATATCTAGTTTTGACCAAAGGTTTTAGATGATCCTTTTGTTAAAAAAAAAGTTGAAAACTCCGGTCTTGATAAGAACAATGAGTGGAACTGGAGAATGCTGAACCTGTGGAATATTATGACTCTGAAAATGTAATGGCAAAAATAAAGTCCTTGCCAGGTAAGACGGTGTTTCCCAGCTGGCTAGTGCTGAGGTACTGCCTTTTTTCAAAAGATCTGTTCAAGTAGCTTGTTGCTGCTGACTGATATATCTTTAAAAACATCTTTACGTGTCTGATGAAAAGGACTTCACTGCTGCGAACACTGGAAGAGTACAACTATATGGCACACAATCATTGTTACCAAAAAGAGCTGTTTCTGTTCAGTATTTCCTGTTTGCGCAATAGTGTAACTTGTGAAGTGTTACAAAGAAGTTCTGTGAGTGCCTATTATATGTGAAAATATGTTGCCTCCCCCATACTGTACGTGTGGTTAGTTTATGTCAGTTGATCATAAAGTACCTAAGAATAAATCAAGCTTTTACAATGCTAAGGTTTAGCTTCTAAGCTTCCAGATGATGAGCGCTTTAAACTGGGGAAGCTTCCACGTAATGGTTTTTTCATAGAATCTTTCAATTGTAAAATTCTTCACTGGAAGAGTGACTTGCATATAGCAGGCTGAAAGACACATCCTAGACAATAATTTTGGTTCTTCTCTTAACTTTTTGTCACTTTTGTCACTCCTAAACAGTAAGCTCATTAGACATCGCTTGGGATGCGGGCAGAATTTCGGCCAAGCGACTCCTCGACCTCTCAGAAGGGTTCACAATGGTGGAGGACCTGGTGGATGAACTGTTCTCTATCTGCCGAAAACGCTGCCGGAACAGCTTCCTGCCAACACTGCAGTCGGTCGTCGGGCTGGACAGCGCTTTAGGAGGTGCCCATGAGGATGACGCTGTCT